>CM038229.1:102558288-103982287 GCA_021442155.1 Cymbidium sinense
AGGTAGCTCCATCTATGACAAAAAAAACAAAAAAAAGAGAGATAGATAGACTAGGATTTATAGTATATAGTAGGCTGGGTGATGGTCAGGGGCAGGACAAAAAAAGTCACAACACACGGGCCGGGATTGAGTACCTGAAGACGAATCAAGAGAGACGGAGATCGAAGATGTGAGATGGAGATCAAGAGGAGAGGTAAAGCTTAGCATAGTAAAGCCCAGGCCCTTCCGGGTTCGGATGGAAGTGCCAGAATCGAGAGAGCTTTTCTGGGATAGATTTAGAATATTTTTAAAGGAAAGCGGAACGGATTTTGAAAGTCTGGGCCGAGTTTTCCCAGTCTTGAAAATGACATTTGCGACCTGGATTTTATCAAACCGGCATTTAAAATGAGGCTCCCAAATGCATACCCCAACTTTCCCAAAACGGGAAGCGGCTGTACCGCGGTGCCAAATAGCACACCTAATTCATCTCGGTCTACATCTACTTTTATTGTTCTGAAAAAAGAAGTTGATATTGAATCACTAGAAGAAAGATATGTGGGTTTCAAAAATTCATACCTGGCTCTTCTGTGAGAGTTTTATTATTGGTAGTAAAATTTTCATAAAACAAATTAATTTTCATAAAAAGAGAGATAGATAGACGAATTTCTTTTATATATAGTAGGTTGATGGATCAGCGACACAAAGCTAAAGCATTACACATCCGGATGATTACCGTGAAGGCGAATCAAGAGATGGAGATCAGAAGACAGATGGAGATCAAGAGGGGAGACCGAGGTAAAGCCCTTAGCATAGTAAAGCCCTAGGCCCTTCCAGTTGAGATCGGGAAGTGCGAATCTAGAGACCTTTACGGATAGATTTGGAATATTTTTAAAGGAAAGGCGAACGGATTTTGAAAGTGACCGGAGTTTGCTCAAGTCGAAAATGACATTTGCATGGATTTTATCCAAAGCGGCATTTAAAATGAGGCTCCCAAACGCTAACTTTCCCAAAACGAGCGAGCATGCCAAGTAGCACACCTAATTCATCTCGGTCTACATCTACTTTTATTGTTCAAAAAAAAGTTGATATTGAATCACTAGAAGAAAGATATGTGGGTTTCAAAAATTCATACTTGGCTCTTCTGTGAGAGTTTTATTATTGGTAGTAAAATTTTCATAAAACAAATTAATTTTATATATAAGACACTACCTAGAATTTCATTCTTATTTTACGAAGTCTTTAAGATTTGGTTCTAGGTTTTCCAAAAGTGCAAGCTCTTATGATTAATTACTCCTTTCTATGATAAAAGCGTGTAAGAATTGTTGATTGCTAAGTATTTAACGTATCACAGTAGTAGATTGAATTTTAGATTGAGAAATTTGTTATCTTTAGCTTAAAGCAATGGTGAGGGTGGAGTGATGATGAACCCAATCAAAATCATATGGTTTCATGGTCTTGGATTATTGTAGATCTTGGTTCACTTAGATGAGGTAGTTAACTAACTTCACTGAATTATTCATATTAATAGCTATAAGTTGCATAGTTCAGAGATCTTTATAGATATGAGATGAATATTTGTCTGAGAGAATAATTTAAAGTTCATCTTAGCTAATAAATGACTTTGTACCGTATTAAGTGTACTATATTTAATGCTTAAAGGATATAGGTTGTTGGGGAACATATCGGCTCTAGCATTGATATAATGTAATAATGTCATTTTGTAGTGAACTAGCTAGTTAGAGATATTTATAAAAAAATTTTTCATGGTGTCATTTGGTGGTAAGATCGTTCTATCGGAGAACACCTATCACCTCCTTACTGGCATGAATTTTTTGAGAATAACCATAATGGTAGACTTAATATGATATTATCTCTTTATGAGCTTAGATTGATCTTAAATTTTTCACCATTATCAAATGGTTGTGGGGAATGAATGAATTCTTGTTTTAAAATTTGATGATAAATAATTTCATTTAAATATTATTAGATTTCAGGTTTTTTTTTTTTTGTGGGAATTTTCATATCTTTATCAGGATTTAAGCTTGAAGTGATTTGCATTAGGACTTAGGAGATTTTGATGGTATTATCCCCTCTAGTTGAAATTTTTTGTTAACACAGTTATCATTGAGGTATCTTTGAATTATTGAATTTTAAAGCTTGAACCCTATCAACTTTGTTAAATTATATGTAGAGGATTGGGCTCATCTAATTTGTATATGGTTTGAATTTACTTAAAAAATTTGCCACACTACAGACTTTATTAACTCTATGTTTTTATATAGAGGGTTAGGTCTATAGAAAGAGCTCACTATTATGCTTTATGAGCGTAATAATATCATGAGATTTTTCTTTTGAATGAATTTTCTTTATAAGAAGTCCTTGAAGGTCATATATAAATGGAAGACAAAATTGATTTTTGTAGATTTTATGGTTGATTATTTGATTGTAGATTTGCCTTAATAGAGAACCTACTTTTGAATGATGGAATTTTTTATCAAGAGGTGAAAATCTTTTCAACTCGTCTTAGGAGAATGGAGGTTTAGACTTCAAAGATGGGACATACAACCCTACCGTATGGGCGATGCAGCTTGAGATGATTCATTTTTTAAAATGAGTATTCACTTTTTGCATAAAATGCTTTGAAGGTTGCATGTGAATGAAAAAAATCTAAAATAATCTAGTAAAATTTACTGGTGTTCAGCTTTTTATGATTCTATTAGTTTGTTTGATCAAATTGGGAACAATGGTTAATATTGTTCTTCATTCATAATTTGGTTGGAATTTGTTATTTGACTGCCATCAAAAGGATTAGTCTCGTTAACTCTAATTCTTATAGAGAGGAGGATCGGACCTGTTAAGCGAGAATTGCAATCCTATCTAATGGGTAGGGCAGCTTACTCGAGAGTATGTGTATTGCATGTTGATTAATTTGAGTCTTAAGAAAAGATTTCATGGAATTTGAAATTGCACATCTTTTAAAGCATGCTTCAAGAGGTTAGTTAAGTTTTAAATTTATCTAATGAATCTAATATATTCTTCAAAGCACAATGGACATTTAATTTTATGGATTTGATTATAGTTTAAATTGCTGCACTTTTTTCTGCATGTCATATCAGTCGCAAATCTTTCCATGCCATTATCCGCTTGTTTATATGATGAAAATACTAGGGAAAGCAGAAGCTGTTCAAGTGGTCCTCTGTGTTTACATAACTTCTTTAGGAAAATAAAATGTATTAGTGCTGATGTGCTTGGTAAGTTTATATCTTAAAAAATTGCAAAAGAAAACTTATTTTTCTTTCAAATGCTTGCATGTCTATATGATGATTTAACAAAGTTGAGGGCGGCAATTCATGCATCTTTGCACATGTATATTCAAGCTTTAGCACTGTTGCATTATTATTTTTCGAAAGTTGAGGGTCATGTTTAGCCAATTTTATTAATCAAAATAGATAACAAAATGATTATATATGTGACAAATAAACAAAAATGAAGTTGGGAACTTCATAAACTATAAGAACTTATAATAGCTTAAACTTAAGAGCAATATAAGAGGTAAAAGTTCCCTTAAATAAAATATCAAAAATCAAAGTATAAAGCTCTGAGAAAAACTCTAAAAATTGAGGCACGAAAATATGAAAAGGTTTCATCAAGAGCCGGAAAAAATCTATCAGCAGATTATGTTTTGAAAGGCAATAAATTAGTTGACGAACTACCTAATTGAATTACATATTTGTGAGATGGGTTCTTATCAATTCTCATCAAAAAACAAAAAAATATGAAAAAAAACCCATTACTGGTGCTTGCCAAAGTAAATAGTATACACCTCCAATCTAAAATCAAAGAGAAGTGGCCATGGAGAGCTAACCACAGCATATGGTAACCAATTCTGCTTTTGAGCTATAGTTCTTTTATTTGATTTCTTAAAATCAAGAAGAAAAGATACCATAGCTCAAAAAGAAGAATGGATTATCATATGTTCTATCAGTCAAATTTCCGAATGAATATAACAATGATTAAGCCAACTAAGTAATACAAAGGTAAAGAGTAGTGTTGGAAGAACAAGCTAATTTATAGTAGTAGCATAATTTAGTATCTCTCCCTGCCACAATCAAATAAAAAAATTTCAAAGATCATAAATTGATGCAACCAATAGTAGCAGAGAAAAAAGTATTTGTGAATGATGATAAGGATAATAATAATCTAAATTAGCAACATAATTCAAGATGAATCCCTCCCATACTTCTACTTGTGTCATAAACCGAGGCAACAATAAAATGCAAATGCAAGTGATGATAGACATAAATAAATAGCTCCATATCATCTAAAGTAAATAGCACATATATTCTTATATAAATCATCGTTAAAGTCCCTTTTTTTGCTTGTATGTCTAAGAAATAATGTACTTTTTAATCAGAATTTTTAAAATAAGTGCACCCTTCATTGAAAATTTTTACAAATCTTTTTCACTTACAAGTAATAAGCGATGATTTGTGTAACCAGTAATAAGAATTTTTTGTTACCTTGTAATTAATATAATCAATGCAAGAACTTGAAAATTGCAACCATTGGAAAATAAGTTGTCATCCGAAATGAGCTTCTTAAGCATATAAAGTGATTTAAAGAAAAAATTAATATGATACTAATTATATTGATTGTATAAAACACAACTTTATTTAATAGTTATGCCCCTCAAGGCTAAGGCATTTTTAGTTTTAAGCTCTTTGATAATGATTTTTCAAGCAAACATAACATATTTGATTGCGCATCCCTTAAACCATACCAACTTCCTCCAGGTTATTTTAGGCATATAGGCAAATAAGAGGGAGTGTGCAACTTTATAAGAAAAAAGAGGTTTTCCTGTCTAATAGCAACAATTAGTAGAATTGAGAATGTGGATATTTATCACCTATCAAATATAAGGTGTGCGAATAGGAATAGATTTCGAGGGAATTTCCAAGCACTAGTATAGATAAAATCTATTACATTAGGGACTGTTTGGTTAGAAGTAAATATAGTATATTGTAAATCAAATGTATGCATTTTTAAAACTCTATTATTTTGGTTGGATGCATTTAAAATAGAGTGTATTTTTAGAGTGAATTTGAAATATACTTACCAGTTTAATTGTGATACATTTGAAATTCACCTACTTTAGATGAATTTCAAATCACCATTCAGTGTAAATTGAGACTGCCCATTGTTTCCACCAGTCAGTTTCCTTTGCCGCCGGTCGTTGCGTCACAACCGCGCCATTGCATGTCCCCACTGACTACTCGTCCTCACCATCGCCCGTCATCAAATACTTTACATTACTTTAATTTTATCAAATAGAAAAAGTAAAATCATGCAAGTTTTACAGTTTTCATCCAAACAACTAAAAGTATTTCTAATACATTAATTTTATTTTATATTGCATTTCTTTTATACTTCATTTCAAATTTAGTCATTCAAATAGCCCCTTAGCCAAATGGGTTGAAATTAGACCAACATAAAATATAATCTTGACATAGAACAACGGGTCATGGAAGAAGAAGATATCATTGCCATAACATGCTTTGAAAGAAAGCCAACTACTGCAAGTAATATCATAAGTAGATTTCCAAAAGAAAGAGGCTTGTCTAATAGGTTTAGTCCAAATGAAGCCAAGCCAAGAGGCAAGAATTAAATTATGTTTGAAAAGCCTCCATATCAATTTAGTTTTACATTAATATATTATGGTAAAGTGATTGTGTTTTTTTATTTCACATGAATTTTGTTGTTGGCCCCACTATTGTGTAAGAAATTCGATATTAAATCTGAGATTTGTTTTCCTTAACCCTTAGCTTTATGTTTAGTTGAGTAGAATGTTATGCCTAGATGATTCTAAGAAAGTTCCTTGTGCTTAATGCCCAAAGTTTGGCAATTTGATTCTCTAGTGTTAGACTCCACAACTTTGAAAAAACAAATTGCAGATTTATCAATGTTGACACAGTGATCAGTGTCATTCTTAAAAATCTCAAGTGCGAATTTAGGACAAGATATGAAATTGTAATCAACTTTACCAAAAATCAATTAATCATCAATATAGATTAATTGAGATATAGCATACAAGTTATTACTCTTGATGCCATTGAAGTTCAATCTAATAGAGCAATCTTCCATGAGTATAGAGAAGCTATCTATAATAAACATAAAGAGAAAGGGGGGAAGTGGACAACCTTGTTGGAGGCTGTGATGGGAAAAAAACCTCTAAGCTCACCATTAATAATCACACAAAAATAAACATTAGAAGTGGATGCAATAATCCACTAATTAAAAGTATCAGGAAAATTCAACTTTTTCTTTGTCGTAAAGAAAGTCATGTTCAATTGTCAAAGTTTTCCTAATATCAGTTTTGGAGTAGAAATATTTAGGTAGCTTAGAGAATCAAATTCATGTGTCAACTCATTGGTAAGAATAATATTGTCAATGTCTCTTCCATAAATAAATGCAATACTAATCTGGGTAAATAGCTTAGAAAGCAACAATTTAAGTCTTTCAACAATAAGCTTAGCAATAACTTATATATGATATTACAAAAAGAAGTTGGCTTGAAGTCATTAAGAGTTTTCGTATGAGAGTTTTAGGTAATTGTAGAATGCTCTAGTTGGAAGTTTAAAGATTGACAAAATGCGGTGCACAACCTCAACAAAAGAAAAATCAATGATATGCTAGGTGCCTTAAAAAATTTTTGATAGTTATTTGAGCTAGGAATCTTATCATTGCCAATAGTGAAAAGAGCCAATTTTATGTTATTATTAGAAGAGAGTCATCAATAAATTGCAATCATCATAAGATAGAATATTGCCAATAAGATGATCAAAGATGTGCAACTCTAAAGAGTTATTCCCATTAAACAAATTAGAGAAATAAAAAATGGCTTATCTAGCAATATCATCTTGAAACTTGATGGTTTCAGAATTACATAACAATTCCTATGAAATTGTGATTCCCTCTATTTTTGATCCTTTGATACAAGAATTTTAAATCATTCTCCCCATTAGAGACCATGGGCATATTATTTTATCTATTTGTTTTCACAAATATTGCTATCAACTAAAGCTTTTTGATTAAAAAGAGCCTTTTGAAGAAGTGAAGTATTAAATGGATAACATTCCCTCTCAAGAAAGATGTTACATTACTCATCTTTGAGAACATAAGTAGTAATTGAAATATAAGAAGAGTACTAATTGAACTTTTTGAGAATTTCACATTGGAAAGTGTTCCATCCAATGATTATTATAAAAAGTTTGATCAAGCAGACATATAATAGGCTTCTTAGTTGATTATTAAACCAATTGAAAGAAAGGCTAATGTTGGGATGCTTTGGTATACCATAATCAAAATACATTGATTAAAGTAAACCAATTTGCAAGGAAGCAGATGGTTACCACCAACTTTTTTACAAGTAGATCTGATACAATTAAGATCTTGTATGATAAGCCAAGGGTCAAAGTTCATAGATGAAATATTTGTGAGTGATTGCATAATTTTTTTCTTTTGAAGAACCATTCTCAGCATAAATAAAGATCACCAAAAATTTAATAGAAGGGTAAACTAACAAAACTATGTTTGTATTATAGGGAAAGTTAACTGCTGAAAAAGAGACTTTTGAAGAACACTATTTTATCCAAATTTTGGTCATTGAGGCTAAGAGAAAATTGTCATAACCATCTTCCATAGTAAAAAAAAAAATCTTAGAACTCTTTGAAAATAATTATTAGAAAAAGAAGACATCAAAATTTTAGTCTTAAGAAAACAAAAAAGATCAAAATTTTTAACTAATATTTTATAATCAGTGATTCTTACAAAACCGTTAAGGCTAGTTACTTTTCAGGCCATTTTATTGGAGAAAAAAAAACACAATCAATTTGGTAGTAGACCTCCTTTTTGTTTGGCTTTTCTGCTCTTTAAAACTATTGGGATTGTAAATTGATCATGTTTATCCCCAAAGACAGATGACAGAGAATTTTCTTCAACTTAGCATTGGAATAAGATAAGATATTAGATATTATTCTTAGTTACAAATAATTAACTTCAACATTGGTTTTGATATTACCAAAAGTATTAGGGTATGTTTGGCGTAGCGGTGGCGGTGCGGTGCTGCACCACATCACTGTGTCGTTTGGGACACCGTCTGCCTGAGTTTTGAAGAATTTGCAGTGAGAAAGTTGCTTTTTTCAACTTTACTTGGCTCCCTGTGTGGCGGCCAGAAAGTTGAGATTTGACTTTTTGAAAATAAAAAGAATTGTAAGCCTCATCGTAGTTTCCTAAAAAACAGATTGTCCTGCAACACCTCTATCATTACTTTTTCAGACAGTTACAGCTGTCCCAAACAAACTCTTAGTTAAAATGCTTTTGGCCAAAAGATTCTCTTCTTTAGTAGTGGAAGTCAAATTAGGTGGTAGAGATGAGTTATTATTTATAGGCTTATCAAAGGTAGCATTAAAAGTGCTATTATTAGGTGATGGGGAAGAAGGAGAAGAAGATTCATTGGTGCTATGAGCTAACAATGAGGCACGGACATTGAGGTTAGGAGCTTTTAGATAGAAGACAATAATTCAAGAAGAAACAAATGCTTATTTAGGAATGATCAAAATTATGGTCCCCCTTGCTTTCCTACTACGGTATTTTCCCTTATAGGATGCAAAAGATTAGTAGTATGCTGAAAATTGATACTCTTGGGCAATTAGAATCACAAGTGAATGTGTTACATTCAAGCATGAAGTAGGTTTTCATTCATATATCATGGGTTGAATGATGTCATTGCCTTTAACAGAGATAGTGATACGATCAGATAGGATAGATTCAGCTAATCGAGCATATGTTGATATAGATTGAGTTGCATAAGAATATCCACAACCAAAGGTTGCCCAATTTAAATAGTGATTTTTGAAATACCTATTTTAGACATTATATAAAGGGAGTTTGTGTACCTTGATCTAAATGAGAATCTTCTTGAAATCTTCCTTATTAGGAATAAAATCAGGGGAGTCACCTTTTGAAAAGGAAAAATGAATGGTCTACCATTAATGAATCATGGACCTCAATCATTTCTAAATTCCCAAGACAAGTAAACTTCAATAAGAAGAAATCATTAATAAGTGAATGAAGATCGAATGTAGCTTTTAGTTTCCAAAGGTTGTCGACAGCTTGCATTAAGTTATCATAGAAAGGTTATTTGTCAATTGCATAATCAAATAGAGCAAGGTTACATGGCTTGGCACCCTTGATCTCCTCTTCATCATAAGGCAATTTTTTTTTCTTCAAGCTAAAGTATGTAGATAAGAGAAAATGTAGAAGATTTTGGTATATGAGTGGTCAAGAAGCCCTTCCAACTCATGGATGGTGGAAACTAGCTATTATAAGGTCCATTGACCAAAATTTGAGGGTGAGGAAGAAGGGGTAAGGAGATTAGAAAACATTAATGGGGTCCATGACATATCCTCCCAAAAGTGCATATTCAAGAGGTACTCCTGCCTAGTCGGAGTCAAGAGGAACAATTATCTGAAAAAAGTGAAGGAGGATAATGGAGAGATGAGAAAACTACCATGGATGAGCCACAAGGAGGAAACTCCAATATAATCAGTCATACAACTTAATCAATGCTTAGATTATGTCATATGATTTCACAAGAAGGGACCTTGTCACATTGTTTTTAGTCTCGAATTATTTTTTTTTTTTAAACTTTTTGACAAAATATGAATGAATATTTTAATAGTTAGTAGATTGTTGTGCTATTCTTTAATAATAAGCTTAATAATAACTTTATATAATATATTACAAATAGATATTAACTTGTTGTCATTAAGATTTTTAGTATGAGAGGTTATAGATATTAGAGGGATTGTAGAATGATTTACTCTAATTGTAAATGTAGAGATTGAAAAAAAAAAAAAAAGTGGTGCCTAGCATCAATAAAAGAAAACTAGTGATATGTGAGGTGTCTTTAACAAATTTTAAAGTGAATTCATTAGTGCCAAGAGCCTCATCATTGTTAAATAGTGAAAAGAGCTAATTTTGTTCTCATTAGGAAAGGGAGCCATCAACAAATTGTAATTTTCAAACAATAGAATAATGCCCATAGGAAGATCAAAGCTATTCAACTCCAAGGAGTTATCTTCACTAAGTAGAAAAATAAAGAATAGCTTCTCTAATAATATCGTCTTGAGACTTGATGGTTTAGAGTTGCATAGCAATTCCTTTATGAAATTATAATTTACCTATTATTGACTTTTTGATACATGAATTTTAAATCATCACCACTCTTAAAGAGCCAGGAGCATTTGGCACTCTATTTTTTCTATTTGTTTTTATAAATAGTGACATCAATCAAAACTTTTTAATTTAAGAAAGCATTTTGAATATAATTTGACATTGGTTAAGTCTATTGCATAGAACAAAGATTGGATCAATTAAAATGAGAACGTACCAAACCTGAACAATAATCTCAAAGAAACTAGGATAGTGACTGCAATCATTTTTTATATAAATATTTTCTCTTAAGTATTAAATGTTCCCCAATGGAAATTAAAATGGGAGAATGATTAGATAAAAGAGGAGCAAGAATATTTTAATAAGACATTGAAAAGCATCCAAGGATTAATATTAAAAACTCAATTATGTAGACATGTAATATTATTTGTTGATTATTAAACCAAGTGAAAGAGAACAATTTTGGGAAGCTCTAATAGGCCAGGATCAAAAATAGATTGATTAAAGTCAACAAATTTGCAAAGAAGCGGAGAGTTACTACCAACTTTTTTACATGATGCAATTTGGATCTTCCATGATAAGCCAAGATTCAAATACCATAGATGAAATATCAGGGAGTGATTGTCATAAACTCTTTCCTTTTTGAAGACTTATTCTCAACATAAATAAAGGTCACCAAAAATTTACTACAAGAAGAGTAAAACAATAAATCATGTCTATGTTGAGGGTGTCAGTTAATTGCTTATAAAGAGACTTTAAAAGAATTCCATGTGATCGAAATTTGGCTATTGGGGGCTAAGAGAAACTTGTCACAACTATCTTCCACTGAAAAAAACTTAAAACTCCTTGAAAAATAATTATTAGAAAGAGAAAACAAAAATTTTAGTGTCAAGAAAATGAAGAAGAGCAATCTTGTGGTCTTTAACTAACTTATTGTATTCAGTAATTCTTGCATCACCACTGACTCTACTCAGATTCCATGCTGTTATATTAGAAAAAACATAATCACTTAAGTGGTATGAGGCCACCTCCTTTTTTGTTTGGTTCTGCTTTTTGAAGTTATTGACATTATGAATTGAGGTGATTTATCCCCAAAGTCAGGTGATAGAGACTTTGCTTCAACATTAGCATTAGAAGAAGATAAGGTATTAGGTAGAATGGTAGATTGCTCTTAGAATGATCGCCTCAACATTGGTGTTGATCTTAGTGAAAATATTAACTAAGGTGGTTTTAGCCATAAGATTCTCTTCATTACAAGTGGAAGTTAAATTGGAATGCACCAGTGATAAGTCATAATTTATAGGCCTACCAATGGTAGTAGCATTAGGAGTGCCATCAATAGAAGATGAGGAAGGAGAAGAAAATTCACTAGTACTGCTAGCTAGCAAGGAGGTATTGAGGCCAAGTTTCGAGATGAAAGACCTTATTATCAAGGAAGAAATGGATATTGCTTTAGGAATGCTCAAACTATTGGTGTTTTTTTTTTTAGCTAACGCTTACTACGGATTTTGCCCTTACTAGGAGGCTGGAAAATTGGTACTCTTGGGGCAGTTAGAATCAGCATGAACTAACATGTCACATTCCATGTATGTAGTATAGACTTCCATTCATATATCACAATTCAAATGATATCTTTGCCTTTAACTAAGATAGTGATATGATCAAGCATGATAGATTTAGTTGAAATGTGAACACTAACCCAAACATTTGTTAATCTAGATTGAATTGCTGCAAAAGTATCCATAGCCAAAGGTTACCTAATTTTACTACTGATTTTCGAAATACCAATTTTAAACTTACCAACATAGAGGGAGTTTGGGTAATTTGATTCAAATAGGAATATACTTGAATCTTTCTTAACAGGAACAAAATCAACAGACCATCATTTAAAAATGAATGGTTTACCATTTATGAATCACAGACCTCCACTATTAACCATTTTCAAATTCTCAAGACAAGTAAAATTGACTAAGAAGAAAACATCAGTAAGTGAATAAAGACTGAATGTACCTTTTAGGTTCCAAAGCTTACCTACAGCATGTAGATGTTACCATTGAAAGGCTGTTTGCTTATCGCATGATCAACCAGAGTGAGGTTACATGGCTTGGCACCCTTGATCACCTCTTCATTCGAAAAGCACATTTTTTTTTCTCAAGGCAAGATATATGGGTGAGAAAAAAGGTATAGGATCTCTGTACACAAACTTTCAAAAGACCTTCTAGTTCATAGTTGGAGGTGGCGGCTGGCTATTAGAAGATCTAGAGCCCAAAATTGAGGGGAAGGAAAAGAGGTAAAGAGGTTAAGAAACATCAACGGGTTCATGAGATATCCTCACAAAAGCTTAGATTCAAGAGATACTCCAGCCTCACCGGGGATGGAGAGAAACAATCAACAGAATTTAGTGGGGGAGGACGATTGAAAGGTCAGGGAAGGAGGTGCCAATAAGGCTGAGCCATGAGGAGGAACCATAGCAGAACCATGGTCATACAGCTTAATCAAAGCTCAGATTATGTCGTGATTTTATGTGGTAGGACACTGTCACACTGTTTTTGTTTCTAGTTGTTTTTAACTTTCTTGATTGAATGTTAAAGGAATATTTTAATAGCTGGTGAATTTAGGTGTTATTCTACAACATAAATCCTGAATGGCTTTAAGCTCATTAGAACATGTTGCAAAGTACTCATCGGCTGGAAACAAGGATTCTATCGTGTCCTTACAGCAATTGTACAACGGTTATAACTCCTTGCCATCTCCTTCCCTCCTCCCTCCTTTTTATCATTTATACAAAGACAGAAAGCATGAATTGTGATGGTAAGGTGCACATTATTAGTATTACCTTTTTGTTTATTCAACTCCGTTAGCTTTATTTTTATTCCTTTTATTTGCATGCTTTTGTTCCTAGAAAATATGAACGAAGTCTCCTGGTAAAAATTAAGCTGCATTGGATTTTACTTCATGAAGTAAAAATAGGGGCTTTTACATATGAGTCACCTTAGTCTTCTATATTCACAAATCAATCACCTTGAATCTTAATTTTTTGAATTGACATTCATATATTGAAATTCATAACAAATGTCCAATCCATATTTTTCGTATTATAAAATTTTTAATAATTTGATCGTAACATATACAAATACTTGAATTCGATAGTTCAAAAAAATATGAAAGATAGTTAAATTGTAAATACATATGAATTGGATGGTTGATTGGTAGAAATCCCAAAAAAAAAAAAAAATCTTTGGAGCAAGTGGTGCCAATTTTCATGAAATTTCTTATAAAATGAAATCAAGCGAAGGTCTGTGGTGTCTAAATGTGGGATTGTTGCTGTGTTGGTGTGTTTTGTAAGGATTCTGTAATTAGTTTTGGAAGATGCTGGACAAGCGTTTGAGCTTGTTTATGATTACTTTATATGATCCCTAACTATAGAATAGGTTTCATCCTCGTGATTATCATTATTCATCTAATATAAATTCCATGGATATAAACAATTGTTTTTATTTCATCTTCCTCATTGTTTCTATCTTAATTCTAACCTACTTATCTTATAATCAATAACAACACGTTTATTTCAATAGCTCCTCCCTTAATTTACACGCAAATGTGACAATTCTTATCGAAGTACTATCCCATCTTTTCCCTTGAAAAAGATAGCATTAGTATGACATCATTGTGCTCTATTCAAGTCATCTAACTGCAGATGTTATTGTAAGCAATCTTTCCATTTTAAAGCCTATTCTCGAGAAACAATGTGAAAGCAGTTGTATTACCCATCGTCTCTTTAGCCATTGAAACCGGAACTACACTAATCTCCTCTAGTACGGAAGCCTATATCTAAAGAAAAAGACCGACACGTGTGATGAATGTGACGTTAGTCAGATAATACACGACATTCATCTACAAGACAGATTGTGATACCCATTTAAAAAAAAAATTGCATTTGATATCTCACATCACAGCTCCTTGTCCTGACACTGACCATCGTATATAATAGGAACTGATCCCATTAAGTCCAAACCTAGTATTAGAATAGACTCCATTTCTTCTCTGTGGTTGATACGTCATGAACTTTGCTTTAGCTTTGGCTTGAAGTGAAATTTGAAAACTATGGCCACTAAGAGAATTTTTCCACGATATTCCTCTGGTAAATTTTATTATATTTTATTTGGCTGAGTGCCTTTCTTCGTCATGCTGAGGTTTTTGGGGAATTCTGACAGTGCCATACCAACAAAGAGAGAGAGAGAGAGAGAGAGAGAGAGAGAGAGAGAGATTATAATAAGAAAAAATTGAAAGCCTTGTCTAGGGTTTTTGTGCTTTAGATGACAAGAACATTTTTCATTTTATGGGGATGATAATTATTACCGTAAGGTGGATTTGATTTTTGTAATATTATGTATTGTGAAATAAAATTATCCCGATATTATTAGAGCCTGTTTAAGATTTGTTTTGCCGTGTTTTTTATTTTTATTTTTTGTTATTGTTAAAATTATGCTTGTTTAGTGTATTTTCAGATATTTTATCTTTGAAAGTAAATTATATTATTTTTAAAAATACTTGAAAGTTGATGTTTTAATATTTTAAAAAACAATCATTACTAACAAAATAAATATGATTTATTTCAAATCAAACTAAAAAATATTAAAAGATAAAAGTGATTCTAAATGACTACTTAGTTATCATGAAGATTTAGAATCTGTTTAGAGACGGTTATAATTTTTTGAAAAATTAGTTATAAAATTATTGCGGAGAAATAGTTTTTTAAAAAAATTATTATATGTGTTATAAATATATATATATATTGAATTTAAAAAGTAAATTTTTTTTATGATTATCATATTTTAATTATTCTGATTCTTAAAATAATTTTTTCTTCATAATTTTTTAAAAAAATTAAAAATTTAATAATCAAATGAAGTTATTTTATTTTCTAGCAATCAGAAAAGTCTCATGAACTCACTCTTAGATGATTCTATAGGACTGTGCTGGGCAAATATTATGATAAGATAAAGTTATGAATATAGACAATAATTCCATTTCAAACTTTTAATTGATTTATAGCTTAATTAGCTACTTATTAATCTGTCATTTACTTCTGGAAAATCTGATTTATGTTTGTTTCCTTGTAAATAGCTGGAACAGCAGTAACTATGCAATATAGATGCCAATTTCTAGGGTTATTGCAACTACAATTACCATATTAAGAGTTGTTGCAACCGAAATGACCTAACCAAAAAGGTCTATTTCATATTATAGGAGTTTTAAATATTTGACCTCTTTCATTTTATATGAATTAGATGATCTTGATGTGTTACTGTTAATTGGCTTGATTAAACCTTTACTCATTTTCTAAAGGGGCATGTCCAAATTATTAAAACTTTGTTAAAAATTTTGTTGAAATATAATATATATATATATATGATTGAACCTTAAAAATGTTTACAATTTTTTTTTTATAAATTTAGTTTAAACTCATATGTTATGGTTAGCTAAAACAGAAAAAATAAAATAAAATTAAAACTTATTGAATTTATTTAAATTTATTGTTATGCATGAAGAATTTATAGTATTAATTTAAAGTAAATTAATGATTTTCAAGCCTATTAATAATTCGATGAAGTATTTCTTTTTATCAAAATGCTTGATGATGTATAGTAACATTATAAATCATGATATTATAGCAGTGGTTCACAGTAATTAAAATAAAGAAAGACAATTACAATGTTTATTTGATTGAATTTTATAGAGTTTTGAATGACAATCTTGAATGATGCAAGTCATTTTAATTTAGGGAGATTTACATACATATCACACAATTCTTATGTATTTATGCATCTAATACTTTTCTATGCTTAAAAAGGTGTATTTCATTTTTAAAAAGTGAATAAAGTGATATTTTTGATGTGATATTGAAGATTAGAATGTTATATATATGTAAAAATTAAAATTTAGATGTTAGATATGTAAATATATAAGAATTGTGTGATATGTATATAAATTCCCCTTTTAAATTTTTAAGAGTCTTGAATCCATTATATATATAAATGAATTTAAGATTTAATTTGCTCAAATATATATATATATATATATAAAGAAATTTAACTATATAGCATGCAATTCTTATGCATTTATGTATCTAACATTTAAAATTTGATAAATATAATTTCTTTCCTATGTTTGAAAGGGTGTATTTTATTTTAAAATTTTAATAAAAGTGTTAATTTTGATATAATATGAAAGATTTGAATGTTATATATATAAATATTAAATTTATGTATTTGATATATAAATATATAAGAGTTGTGTGTTATGTATTTAAATGATCCAAAAAAAATAAAAAAAAATCTTCAACGCAAATGATGTTATAGCTTACCTGTAAAAAAAAAACGATTGATATTAATTTTGAACAAAGAAGTACTCTAAAATCTTATTAATTTTGTCAATCATAATCAACGTGTCCATGTCAAATATTTTCCTTATTATTATACTTCCTAACTTTATCTTTACACCAAAGGATTTGAAAACCTAATTCGAAGACACAAAACTAGGTTACAATGCCACTGTCAAACATTGCTATTATCCCAACCATAAACCCTTCAAAATCTACATATAGAAGTCTGTGTACATACAGACATTAAAAACCACTGTCTCTCACAAGATTTCATTCAGTTAGCCTTCATAGGAGGCAGCAAAATAATTAAACAATGGCTCCTTGCTTTTCCCTTCCCTGTGATCCCCACAACCAACCGAAGCTCCTCTCCTTCCTTAAAGCCTTCTGCTTCCCTTCCTGCCATGGTCCCTTCTGTTCCTCCCCTTTGACTGTCCCCTTCGATCATGATGATGGCGCTGCTGATGACTCCGATCTTAATAATCAGGTCTGTGTTCATGCAGTTCAAGCAAAGTTTGTGAGAAATTCCTTTGTAGGATATCTGTCGAAAGGAAAAAAAATGAACTTTTGCATTTTTTTTTTTTTTTCATCTTCAGGTGATCATCTTGGAGATCAGGCAACGGGCGATGATGAAGGCGAGAAGCCAGTCGAAGAGCTCCTTCATGATCATGACGGCGGAGGAGTTCGGGAAGCTTATTAAGGCGGCGGCGCTGCCAATGAAGGTGGATAAATCCGATGATGCAGAGGGCAGGGAGAAGAAGGATGGAGAGTATGAAGGAGACGACGAGGACGAGGAGTTCTTCTCGGTAAGAAGCTGCTTCTCTCGTTGTTCTAATGGCGACGAAGAGTACTGCTTGAGTGCGAGGACTACGCCTGCGGTGGTGACGTTATCGGAGGAATGGTTCAAGGAGTGCGAAGGGTGGCCGTTTGGGCTGTGGCGGCGGCGGAAGGTAGTGGTGCTGCCGCCGTTGCCGAAGTCGCCGGCGGATTCTTGGACTTGGCACAAGAGAAACCTGAGTAATGTTAAGGTTTAGCCCGTCTGGGCAGCTGCTTTAAAATATGTGTAGAGAGTGTAGTGCTTCTGATGAACCGATGGAAATAAGGATCATTGATATATATATTTTGAGCAGGGTGTATTTTAAAATTAAAATTTTTATTTTAAGATCACTCTTAAAATTTTTTAAAAATTAAAATTTATCTTGACCCTATTTCTTCTTCAAGTAAAATAAGATTTAAGATTTGCTTTATATTAAGAGGCTGTTTAGTTGCCAGAAAAAAGAATACAGTATAAAAAAATTATAGTATAAAATGAATGCAATATATTTAGATTATTTTAGGATTGTTTATTTGAAAATTTTATAAATATATGAGTTTTTTTTTCAGAAAATAAATATAACGTAGATATTCGGCCAGGAGCATGACGGCAAATGGCGACCATAAAATTTATATACTTGGACATGTATCCGAATTCTTTAAATGGATTGAATTTCAAATACACAAAAAATGACATTTGTAATGTATTCTAAATGCATTACATAACCTTGAAAATTTTGCTTTGCATCATGCCAAACAACAAAAAAGTTAAAACCTTTGTATTTATTTTACATTGCACTCAAAATTCAGGCAACCAAACAGATACTATTGGTATCATAGCACCACTTCAACAATTACTATTATAATAATTATAATTTTTATTATAGTTACTATTATTATTGTTGAGGCCATTATTTTTATTAATTCACACACACACACACACACACACACACACACACACACACATATATATATATATATATATATATATATATTATATATATATATATATATATATATATATATATATATAATTGATAGGAAAATTGATGTACTATATGTATTTGTGATCATATTTATAGTAATGTGTTTATTATGATAAGATGTTAAAATTTTGACAAAGAAGCATTACTTTTTTTACTTATGCATGATGTTAAAATTTTGAGTAAAATAGGATTTAATTGGTGGTTTTATGTATAAGAGAAATATTTAATTGAGCATATTGGATCTATTTAGTTTCACACATCCAATTTCCTCTAGAGTCTCGACCTTGCTTTGTTGGTGGACAATTGATTTCTTCACACATAAATCATATTAATTTTAGTGAAAATTTATATTCTATATATGTAGCTTGTCGTGCATAACAAAATTAATATCATTTTGATTAACATTCAATAACTTTTATAAGAAAAAAATTGACTTTATATGCCTCATAATACAAAAAGTTAGATAAATATATCAACTGTTTGTTTTTAAGAGAAATATGCCTAAAATTGATTTAGAATAAAATCCTCTTTATATAATAATGGAAAGTGAAACCCTTGCATAAATGATGACAATAATTTTTAAATAAGATGCTTCTAAACTCGCTTTCTAATGCCTTATCCATCTTTGATGATCATTATTCAATTATAATTGATTTGTAGAAAAAATTCAAGCTAAAATTTTTATTTTTGTATCTAGTTAGCTATTTAGGGTTAGTGATGTTTTGGTTATATTGATTTGAAGATGTCATTTGCAGTCTATATCTTGAACTATTGGATGGTATTCATACTTTTGAACAAAATTTGGACAATATTTCATGAAAGTGTTCAATATGTGAATATTATTTTTGATGATTCAAATAAGTTTTAATAAGGTTTAAACATGATTGAATATGGTTCAAGCTTGATTGGATTAAGGTTTAATTAAGGTTTGATCAAGGTTCAAACATAAATTAAAGATGATAAGAATAAGATTTGAACACAATTCAATTGAGGTTTCATCTTAGTTTTGGGCATGGTTTGTTAATGTTTAAAAAATACTTGATCATTATTTGAATATAGGTCAAACATGATTCAATTTTTTATTATTTTCTCTTAGCTTTTCTTTTTGAATTCACTCATGTAATTATTTTGTTTTGTATGTAAATGCCCACTTTAATTGTATTTGAGAGAAGCAACACATTACTTAGGTCACATATAGAGTTGGGGTTGTTGACCTCATTTTGGAGTGAGGATTGACACATCCTTCCTTAGACTTAGGAATCTTCTAAGCACTGGGCTTTCTTTAGTCATAGGACACTTCTAATGATTAAGTGAATACTAAACCCAAGCCTAAAGACTTAGGAAGGTATACCCTAAGCCTATGGTACGTCTTAGGACAACTAGGTTTTACCTTCTATGGCTTAAACCAAAACTCATGCTTGTCCGCCCATCCAAAACCAATCTCAAGCAAACACAACTAATCTTAATTGGATTTTGATTCATATCCAAACTCCAAGCCAAATTAACTTAACCCTTAACCTAAATCAATTTCACCATCATCCTATGGATCCAACCCAAAGCCCATTCAATTGAAACCAATCTAATTGACTTTCGCAAAAGCACTATAATCATTCAATACTTCATTTCAAACCCTTCTAAGATCTACAATCAAACCAATCCAATCAAATGAATCCAATTAACACATGTTGGCCCACTTGACCTAAAGGGTCCAAATGAGTCAAAATCCAATCAAATTCAAATCAATTGTAATCAAAGCCATCAATCAACTCTAAATTCATCATCGAACTCTTTTCAACACTGAACTCAATCCAATTCAACACAATCAACCCATTTGGTCTACTTGACCTAAAGTGGCCTAAATGACCAAATTGATTCAAACTTCAATCCAATCCAAATTGGATTGAATCAACCCATCCAATCTCTTCTATAATAATTATTGATCATCCTTGAGTGACCAATTGTCACCAATTGAACCCAACCTAACCAATTTGATCACTTGGTTCAAGTTGACCCACTTAACCCATATGGACCAAAATGAACAAAATCTCATTCCAACCTCAATTAATTGAAATCATTGATTCCCATCAATCACAAATTGATCATTGAATATGACTTGACCACCAATTAGATCTAACTTAGCCAATTCAGCCTCTTAACCCAACTTAACTCAATTTGGCATAAAGGGCCAAATTGAGTCAAATCTCATCCTAAATCAAATTGATTGAAGAAAATGCCTCTAATCAATCATAAATTGATTATTGAATATGATCCAACTTTTAATTAAACTTAATTTGATCAAATCAACTAAATTGACCTATTTAGCCCAAACTAAAATGGTCTATTTGAACCAAATCATTCCCAAATCCAAATTAATTCAAACAAACACCTACAATAATTTTTAAATGATCAATTGAACATAAACCAACCCTCTACATAAGCTAATTTGGCCAATTTGACAAAATTGGACTTAACCCATTTGACCCAAGTGAACCCATATGAGCCAAAATTAAAACCTCTTCAAATTAAACCAAATCAATGGCACCAATACATTCCAAATGATCAAATGAATAGATCCAAATCCCTTGGGTTGATCTAATTTGACCAATTGGTCAACCTAGCCTAATTGAACCCAATTTTACTTATATGGGTCAAATTGAGTCAAACCCATCAAAACCAAGTCCAAACATAATCAAACTTGACATGACTCATCATTGGGTCACCATAGGTCAACCCAAATGAGTCCAACCCATGGTGAATCCAGTTTAGTTCAAAACTCATTGGACCAACCCATCCAAATGGGATAAAATCCTCATTTGGAAGGGATCACTCACTCCCAAGCCATGGTAACCACCTTTGGCCATTCTAAGATACTAGGACCATTAACCCAACCTGACCTAAGGCTATTGGGTCAAGAGAGGGTAAACTCACCCATGGATCCCCATTGAAACACTTAGAGGAGGAGGTACGCACCTTGTTAGCCCATGCCACTACCTCGCCTCTCAAGGCCCTCCACCTTAGCCGCTCACTGACATCTCTGGCCACTTACCCCGGCTGGACGACTACCAAAAGCCAATTACCCAAACCGTTGGATCACTTAGGGAGGAGGGTATACCCCTTCCCAACCAATTCAAACCAAATAGAGAGTTTCCCAAGGTGATTGCGAGCATTCCCAGAGCTTTTTTTAATCCCCTCATGCTCCCTATCGTCGGCGAGACCTCAACCGAATGAAACTGAGAGCCTTGTCCGTCCATCCTCACCTAAACTCTACTAAACTCAAATTAACTCTTCCCACACCTTCCCCTAGCTCCGGCGAGTTGAAATGAATCGACCCCGATCGGCTTGATCAATGGAAGGCACTCCAAGAGTAACTCTGGCAAGCTTAGCTGCAACGTTTGGTCCATAGAGGCATCAGCGGGGAGGCAACTTGAGAGCTTCTCAAGAGGGCTTCATATTTTCAAGATGATGTTACCTCAGTCGTTGGACTTGAGCTCTGGTGAAATAAATTCCAACAAACTGTAGAAAATCCCCTAGATGTTGGTCTTTTGTGAAAAAATTTGTGATTGTATGCAATTTTCATCGTAGGATCTCCTTAGATCTTTTATCACACCTTTTGGAGTCTATCCAACATCCCATGAGCTCTAGCGAACTCGAATCGCGATGGAAGGTAGACGGTGTCCATCTTCTAGCTCTCGGGGGATGACAGATCATCAGTCATCTATTTCACATGATTAGAACGGACGACCGTGAATTAATATGCTAGATATTTTAATTTAATCCAATAGGAATCACGAGCTTAATCTCCACCGTTTGATCCGAGATCCGACAATAGAGACAAAACTGCGTCCGCCGCCGCTAACTCAGCCTCCACGGAATGTTTTAAAAAACCTATCCCATGGTGTCGTGTGGAAAGCACTACAGCATCAGCCTCCACGTGGTATCGATGGTTTAAGAGGTTAATTAGGTGTTTAAAATGTGATTAATTAGCTAGAACTTTAAAAATTTATAACTAATTATAGAAAAATCCTAAATTATGAATGAACCCATTTTGAAAAGGGTAGACATAGGAGAATTTATTAAAATAAAATCTCTAATGTTTGATTAATGAATAGTGCTTAATTAGGATTTGAATTCTAGGCTAATTACCCTAATTATGGCTAAATTATTTGGCCAATTAACCTCCAATTGGATAGGTTAATTCCATGGGATGTCCTCTGCCTCTCATAATTTTCTTGAGATTTATTGGCTATCTAATTCAAAGAACTTGAAATTCAAATATTAATTATCCTCTTTAAGTATTTTAGTAATTATCAAAAATGCCAAATAGTAAGAATTAAGTAATCAAGCATGATTAATCATTATTAATAGTGAAGTGATGAGGGTGAATGATTAGGACTTCTTTCCTAATTATTTTCCTAAATTCATTTCATTAAGAGGGTTAATTAATTCATAGCTTAGTTAAGGATTAATTGAGCAATTAGTGATAAAATTAAATCAAATGATAATGATAATTATTTCAGATAATTCAAATTGAATTCATGGGTTCCTCTTTATGTGTTTAGTAATATAAAGATTATTAAGGACCTTATGGTTAACCCATGAGTGTGGGAAAATCATATAAGTACTTAGCTTAGTTCTTCCTTAATTTAATTAACTCTTAAGCATGAGCCTAATTGCATTAGGTCTCTTTAGGAGCATTACAAATTTTAATTTCTCATTGGAATATCATTGAAGGTTAATAATTAAGTGGTTAATTAAATTGAAGATGCTTAGGAAAGGGAAATTAAATGAATTACTTAATGATTGGAACTTAATCAAATCATTTAATTCACTTAATTACTATTCCTTAAACACATTAAGTCACTAACATGGGATGGGTTAAAACAACAAATAACTATTTTTCCTCTTTAAGTTTAATAATTCAGACCCAAAATTAAATCTCATAATAACTTTGGTTAATCTTAAATGATTTTATTTAACTTGATTGTCCTTAGGAGTTAATGTGATTGAATGTATTATGTGACAATGTTTAATTATTCATTTTCAATTATTGTAAATTTGTATGCCACTTCTAGGACATCCTGGGAATAGGTGGCTTTAAGTAGCCCCAAGGAGATCTTAGATTACCTCACTTCCTTGGTTTAACAACGGCAGGTACTTACTTAATTTCATTCATATGTATACTTGCATTAGAATTTGGATAGAACTTTACTTTACATGACTAAATAAGTTTGTTAATTCATAATCTTTTTGCATAGTTGTCATCCTTATGTTTATATATATATTTATATGTGTTTAAGATAGCAAGCATATAGTCTGGACATCCCAGGAACACGAGATTTTATGTAGCCCTAAGGAGGTCTTAGATTCCCTCACTTCTCTGGTTTAACAACGACACATACTTGCTTAAATCTCCAATACATATGTATGTATACTTGGCTAAAGAATGGGATCACCCTTTTCTACCAAAACATATGCATTAATAATCATTCAAGTGCCAAAAATACATTGCATGTAGAGGTATATTAATTTCAAAATCATATGCATGATATTGATGATGAAAAGGAATGATATAACATTATCCATGTGATAGTAATTCAATTTCATTAATCTTAAGATGTCTTTCATGTTTCAATAGGATGCTTTAAGATTAACCCAAACTTAGGATTAATAAAATATTTAATAAATCATTCACTAAAAGAAACTAAATTATAATAACATGTCATTAGAAAATGACTCAGGGTTGGGATGAAAGAGGGTTAAACCTCTTTTCTCTCTTTATAATAATTAGATACTAAATAAATATCAAATGAAATAAAGTAAAACATAAATTAAAATCTACTAATCTTCTCAATAACTTGAAGTGAAACCATCCTCATGTATAGCTTGAACATTCCAAACCTTAGATAATCATAATCATTAATCCTAGTTAAGACATACCACACTAAACCTTAGCACACACCATTAGAATACTAAGCCACCACTTCTAGCTTTAAGTTAAGACAATGTATGTTATGATTTGTATTTTATTTTGTGATGTAATATTTTAGATTGGATGTTAGGATTATTTATGCATAGAGTGGATGTTAGGCTGTTATTAGTCTAATAATATTTTTTGCAGAGGATTATGCAAAAAGGCCGCTAAAATAAAAATAAATATAATTTTTTTTTGCTCAGTGTCGCTTAACCCCTAAGCATAATCCATATTATGATAGGTAGGCTTGGTTACCCATGTGTAGGGTGTTAAGTCCAAATTTGTAAAGTATAACTGCTTGGGTTGTATATTTGTTTATCTAACATATGTTTCGTAGATATAGTTAGATTTTATTTTTTATAAATATGTAATTTTTGCAAATAGGATTAGAATTAGTGCTATGGAGTAGTGGCTAGAAGGCAAATACTTGTGAGGCCTTGTGAAGCCTGGAGCAAAATCAAATCAAAAGAAAGAAAAGAAAATAAAAAATGAAGAGCTCGACTACCCAATTCTTTTATTTTTAGGGTGTACGGTGGTACCTAACCGCATTGGCTCTTTAGGATAAAATTAATTTTTACACCACTAATAACTTGTAACTAAATTTTAAAATAACTCATAACCTTACTTTAAAGCCTGTATTATAATCAATATAAAAGATTTAGAAACCCCTTAAGTGAATGATATATGTGACAACAATTATGCATATCATCTTGTTCCATTCTTGAATAAGGAGGGTCTCCATTCTTGCACGATAGGGGAATGCTTGACCTGTGAGGACATCTCTTGTAATGGAGAACACCTCCTCTCATTGATTTAGCCAATAATCTAATTTCAACATGCATTTAGACATAATTATCCTAAGACTTTGTCCAAATGAATGTGTCAAAGTGATATAAAATATTATAAAATTTTGCATTAGTCTAAGTCATGTCTTCATGCCAATCATGATCTAGTGTCTTAGAGAGTGAGTTTAGGATTCTAACTTACTTCCTAATTAAATAACAACCTAGCTATCTTGTATTTACATAAGATTGACCTACATTGTTTTGAAGCGTAGGAGGTGTTAGTTAGTGGCCACTACAAGTGGTGTAAGTCCACAAGATTTAGGATGAGTTTATCCTCTCTTGTGGAGGTGAACTCCTATGTCCCATTTTTTGATTAGAATTAGATTGTACTCTTAGTTTGTGCTAAAGCATCTTAGATTTATGATATGATGCTATTTATTTTCTTTGGGATACAATAAAAGTCCTCACCTCTTAGGCATTTTCACAATCTTATGTTGTTGAACTGTAAGCCCTAGTATTTTAATAAAATTTTAACTCAAACTAAAAATAAACTTTCTCTTTCAAACATATACAGGCCCATCATATGATAGATTATAGTGCTCACTAGGCCTCCTAGTATCATGAGTGCTCTTTACTTATCTTCTTTTGAAATCCAAAAATATTTCTTTCAAGTTGAACTTTTTCACTTGATTTTCATAAATACCCAATTCATTGATAGTCTATCTTTGAAGTCTTTGGAGATATTGACTAACTATTTTAATTGAGAATTTTCTTAGGAAGTTCACACTCCCTAGTAATTAACTATGGAGGCTTGCTTCCATAGGGAATTAATGAACTCAATATAAAATAAACTCCTATTTATTTTTTCATGTAAAGTAGGGGAAAGATCTCTGGTATATACGAAGACTCATCTTTCTTAAGAGCCCTTATTAGGTGATTAAGTCCATTATAGGGTGATGTTTTCCATCTTTTGAGATGTTACATCACACCTTAATATTATACCCGATCACTTCAATAAGTACCACATAAGATCTACGTGGTGTCCCATTGACTCCAAAATATAACACCACAGGGGTGTGATGTAGAAAATATTTAATAATTTAATACTAATTACCTTTATATTAATGTTTAAACATCTTTCTTCAATGAATTCTTCAAATGTATTAAATTGTGGCTCTCTAAGAACATGATTTATTAGTTGCAATTTAAGGATCATTGGTGATGATAAGAGTGAGGACTGCTTCATTATGTTCAACATTAATGGCAAGGACATAATATTTTTCATTATTGAGTTTATATTGATCACTGGGAAATGGTTTAGTTTAATAAACATAGTTTATTTTTTATTAAAATGCTTGAGTTGGATGAAGATAAGGAAGCTTTCTTTAGGTCCTATATTATAAGATGTTATAGAAGAGAATATTATGAGAGAGCTAAAGAAGGACATGATATACTAAAAGGCCATTATCCTAAAAAAGAATGCCCAATCCTAGAACATTATAATGATATTTGTCATATCATTATATTAATGGGCTTGTGAAGTTATCTTAGAGTCGGAGAAGAGATGTATTATGTTCTTTGAGAAGATAACACTAAGAAGGTTGAGCTTAAATAATAACAATGTACTCATAGGAAAAGATTTCTTATCATTGCTAATGAATAAGAATTTAAGTGTTTGAATTATTCAAATTATGCATGACAACTATTTTCAGTCCATACCCTCTATACTCTCTTACAAAGGGTTAAAATAGCTTTTTGTCATTATATAAGAGTTAAAGAGTGATGAAAATTGGATAGAGAATAATCAAATAAGATTGGAATAAAAATTGGATGCTTTAATCAATTTTATTCATAGTTTTATTCATAGAAAAGAGCAATATAGGAAGGAGAAGACCAAGGTATACCTACTATTGATTTAGCTATTCAATTAAAGCTATGGATATGGTGCTAAAAGTGCAAGAGATATAGCAGGAGTTGCATAACAATATGGCAAATATAGACTAATTTCTTGTCATCAAATGCATTAATAATGAGGCCAAAAAGGCAAGGGATGTTAACACATTTTCTTGTAAGTATGCATAAGAGTGATGCAAATTTATTAGGGTTTAAACAGGAAAAAAAATTTAGAAAAGTAAATAAAAATAATTTTAAAGAATAGGTATCAGCCCTTAGATCTAAGCATTATTAATCTCCTCTACTTAATTAATAAGAACCTATCCACTTTTAAGGCTTATATTTCAAGACTAGCTCAAAATTCTAAAGAGAAGGAGACATAATTGTGTACTGGAAGTGCAATATGACTCTAATGGTTGCATAATCTCACAACATAGTTAAATAATAAAGTAAGAAGTATTTAAATAGTAAGTATAAGTTCTTAAAATAATTTTAACACTAACTTTAGTTACTATTTTTTACAATACACTAATTTTTTATGTTTTCTAATATAAGAGTAAACTTGGCACCACCAAAATATTTATTGATTTAGCATAATTATATTGAATGAGCTATTTGCTCACAATTACTAATCAGTAATCTCCACTTTCAATATATTCAAGAAAAATTGTATCCTTAAAGTGGCTTAAAGTGACTATAATATACATTATTAGATCAGAGTAGTAGTTCATGAAGTCATGTGTTAATTCAAAAACATATATTTGATGATAAATTGGAAAAAAAATTTATTAGATGATGTGTGAAATCTCACTTCTTATAAAGGCCATCATGTTGTACAATTTGAACTCTTTTGTATGTCAGCGTTGACCTTGCAAGTGATGATGAATTTAATCCATATGTGGTTTCCTAAATTGCTTAAGATGTTTGGGTTATTTGATAATAACAAAAAATAATCTCTTATAATTCTCATTGGATGTAGAATAAAGTAGCAGAAATAAACTTCAAGGTATATAATATAATATGCTATTTGATATTTTAATATATATTTATTTAAATTATTTTCACATATAATTTGATGAGTGTATTATATTATATTCTTAGTGAGACTATAGAGTGTATATGATACAACATAGTAGGCTATTAAAAAATATTCTTAAAGTTACATCCGCTTGCAAAAAATTTTATAAAAATTATCTATATATAGAATTATTTTATAATAATGTAAATTTATTAGTTTATTCAAACATGATCAAATCATTTTACAGATATTATTTTTTAAATTCATGTGTATAGCACTTTATTGTGCACTTTATTATTTCAACACTTTATTATTGGATTGTTCTTTACTATTATATTATTATTGAATTGAACTTGCTAGGTTATACTTTATTGTATCTATCCTATTTATATTATTTCAAAACTAGTATATCTATCTTATAGTCCAACTTGTAGCCTATTGTGTTAAGATTATTGGAATGTGCTTTATTATATCTGAAATAAGAAAATCATATAAATCTTACTTGAACCATGTTCGAGTCATATTTGAATCCTATTTGAACCATAATTAGTTGAGATTTAAATCATGTTTGAGTATTGTTTAAACCTTATTTAAATCATATTCAATCCATGTTCAAATTATGATTGATCTTTACTTGAACTTTGCCCAAAACTTGTATGAACATGATTTAATGGGCTTTGAATATTGCTTAAATAGTATTCAAATTAGATTCAAATATTGTTTGAATATGGTTCCAACCTTGTTCAAGAAAGGTTCAGAAATGATCTTAATATTGTAATGATTTATATAGTCACTTCACTTGATTATAATAATTCATCCTTTGCTTTGTAGGCTAGCTTATCTAAGAACATGGAATAGCCTATGGATAATGATCTTGAATTATATATTTTTTTGGGTATTATTCTAATCAAATCAAAACACATTTCATTTATCAAGAATATCTTTTAGAGATATTCTCAAGTGTAATTAATCTTAGGGAGTCCACTGCTTTAAGGAGACTAATCAAACTAGATTCTTTACTTGATTTTAATTTGAAATTTAAAATATAATTATAAATTTGTGTAGACTATATCTTTTCTCTTATCTTTTCTTATGAAATTTCTTGTAAGAGAAGAAACTCTCCTACCGTCCTCTTTTTTTTTTTTTTCTCAAAAAGGATATTTATTCTTCATGTTAAGCTAATTTAATTCTTTGCAGTCAATAAAAAGTTTTAGACTTTTATCTTTATTATTTATAAATGAAATGTATGCCCCCAAAGGTAAAATATTAAGCATAATGCATGAATCATTTGTCGTGTAATCTTTGTAACTTATCCTTAAGCTCTTGGAGTTTAATTAATATTTTAATTATAAATTGGAGCTTAATTAATATGTTGATGAGGAAAATAGTGACAATATATGTTATTCTTTTCATATAATAGATTTTATAGAATAAAAAGGAGGTCTAGTGAGATAGGACCAAAAACTTCTATTTAAGCTCTTATAAAACATTCACTAAAAAGCATATCATTACAGTCAAGTTAAATCAAGTAGAGAATTTATAAGTCATTAGCCTCCCAAAAAACTAGGCTCTTTAAAATTTATTAAACTTGAGGACATCTTTGAGAGATATTGATACTAAGATATATTTATATTTTAATTTTGGGAGATTTACATACATACCACACAACTCTTATGTGTTTACATATCTAACACCTAAGGTTAGATATTTACTTATCTAACACTTTTCTATGCTTAAAAAGTTACAATTCACTTTTAAAAAGTAAATGATGATGGTACTTTTGATGTGATATTGAAGATTAGGGTGTTATATATGTAAAAATTGAAATTTATGTATTAGATATGTAAATATATAAGATTTATATGGTATGTATGTAAATCCTCCTTTAATTTTTTAGTTTAACATTTATAAGATAATTGTTTAAAGACTATTATCGAAACATAATAATTTATATTTTGAAACTAATCATCCATGAGATAAAGAGTAAAAAATCATATCTTATCAAATAATATAACTATCCCTTTTATATAAAAGTCATATGCAATAGTAATCATCAAATAAATAAGGACCTAATAAGCATTACGATGGGATCAATGAATGAAAAAGTCTAAGAAATAATAGAAAAAACTTTAGTGAAGACTTCACAAATCCATCACCCCATATTATTAACTTGATGTCACTTAACTTTAACTGTGAAGGTAGTTTACCCAACATAACTTATGAGGTATTCTGTTAATAATCATGCACTACTTCATATAATCTCAAACCAAAAAAAAAAAAAAAAGAAGAAGAATCCTTAACAGACAGATTATAAACAATTGATTGGAAAGATGCTAAGACTAATAATTCTTAATAGCATAAAGAGTTATTTATAGAAGAAAAAAAAATTTATATAGCATATTCAAACATAACCATAACTACTAGACTGTACTTATAATCCTATGTGGGTTAGGCCTATCACTACCTAACATGTAAAGACTTTTAGGCTTGCCGGTGCGGAGGTTCTGGCGGTGAGCTCAAGCACTCTGCTAAAAAGGCAAGTTCAATTTTCTATCTACAAGAAACCATGTAATCCCAGATGCTTTTTCTCTTAGAAATTTTAGGGAAGCGTCGTCGGATTATATCCCCACGAGCTTCTAATTTCTTGTAACAACAAAATGGCCACACTAAACATATGAGAAGTACATTTGCCTTCATTCCAACAGAAGATGCACCTTTTATTTTGTTGATCTTAGGCCTTCTTTAAAGCTCTGCAGAACCATGAAAAATAAAAAATGTTTTAATTAAACCAATATTGAAGCAAGGAATGGAAGCGATTGCTTCAAGGAATAACTTGATTTAAAAAATTTATCAACAACCGCATATCATTTATGGATAGATAGTAATTTATGCAAACCAATATTCTGTAGGAATTAATGCGTTAATGTGCTCTCTTCATCCCTCCTTGGTTAACAATCACTAAAGATGTTGAGAAAATTTAATCATCTTCTAAACTTCAGTAAAAATTTACATCTAATATATAAAATTCCATTCAGGTAATCCAAGTAGTAGAATGTTGGCCAATAAACATAAGACTAAGTTAAGTGTTACAGAGATGAGGATGCTCAGGTGAATGAGTGGCTTTACCCTTAGAGATAGAATGCAAAATGAGTATGTTCGGGAAAAAGTTGGAGTAGCTCCAGTGGTAGATAAGATTAGGAGAGTTGCCTTAGATGGTTTCATAAAGCGCCGACGTCATGACCCGATTAGGAGAGTAGATGCATTAGATTTACCTTATGTTAAGAAAGGTAGAGGTAGACCTAAAAAGACTTGGTTAAGATGTATAAAAAATGATTTTAGTATACTTGAATTAAATGAGAATTTGACACATAATAGGACACAATGGAGACCTATGGATTCATGACCCCACCTAGTGGGATTAAGGCTTGTTGTTGTTGTTGTTGTTGTTGTTGTAGGTAATCCAAGTAGTAGTTATTTGTATAAGCGCAGGCCAACAAGGCTTGCTTTTGTAAGGACATTCTCTGTGATAACTACTCACCAAAACCTACAATCGCTCAAGGGAAGAGTAGAAATAATCTTTCTTATGAAGAATGAATGCATGGATTCAAAAAGTCTATGCTCGGTTAGCACAGTGTTATAAAAAATTTTGTAAGAAAATCATGGGGGGTTATATAAGTGCAGTTAAAGATTGGATGTCTTATAGGTAATTAGCCCATTTTAAGTGGAAAGTATGCAATTGTGTCTTCCAGGATCTCCAAGCTCAAGAAGTATTATTTAATTTGATTAATGTTTGATAAAGCTCATTCTTATCAATAAAATGCCGATAGAACAAGAACTTGATAATTATTGCAGAAATCTTTACAAAATTACTTGGTAGAATTTTTAGAAGGTTTCTAACCTTGTCAAGCAATTCATGGATAAATGAACCACTATCATGCTCAAGGTCAAGGAAACATCAAAAAAATGAGCAATAAAAGATAGCCAAAACTTCTTTTCTATTGCAAGCTTTCAGAAAGACCAATGGCATTGGTGTCTGCAAGAAATATCAATGAAACAAAAAATGTAAATTGCGGACTTTAGGTGTTAAATATGTGCATAAGAAGATTAGGTAATGCACGCTATCTATCCCTAAGTGAGAAAAGCTTCTATATTTATATGAATTTGATTATATTATGAATATGTACCAACGCTTGGAAGTTCTGATTTCTGTTAAGCTTCAATATTTATATCTTGTTATGGATATAAAGGTTTTCTAAACTTTAAAAAAAAATTGTAGTAAGAAGTCACTAAATGGAGCCATCATGACATAATAAAATTTAGATTAGAAAATAATATATTATATTATAAATAGCTATTTGGTAATATTTGATTTTAATATTTTGGTACACAAGCCATATAAAAAAATTAAGCATTGCATATATTAATGTAAGACATGCCTTGTATGAATATTAAATTAATTGATTATTAGTTGGCTTATAATAATATTCAAGGGATGTGAAAGAAGAATGCATATATAAGAGGCATATTGGTCCTTAATGGTTCTCAATAAGGAGGATTGAGATAGCATAGGAGCTATCTCCCTAAACTAGGCATATAATATTTTAATGAATAGAAAAGGGCATTTAAAGATGCTTGAATTCAATTATGAAATAAAAATATATATCACACAAAAGCAAAATGACCAGAGCTAGAATCACATAATAAAATAATCAACCATCACAGAAACTAAAAGCTAGAGGCAAATAAATCAAACCAAACAATGAAACGTTTAGGATATGATAGAGACAAATATGAAATATTTAGAATTTAGTGACGACATCTCACCACTTGAGCATCAATACCTCTCCTCATGGAGTCCAATCGAATCATCACACAATAGAGAAATAAATTTATTTTATCTAATTACTTAAGTGTGTAACTTGCATAAGAAATAACAAATTTTATATTTCTGGAAGCATATCTTACATTGGAGGTGGCCACCAAATTTAAAAGATGCCATAGACTACAAGAAGGAGAAATACATGATGTGGGATTAAAGTTTTTCATAAAAAAATACAAATAACTAGTCTACATTTTCATCTACAAAAAGATTATAATTTTCACTATGATATAATTTGATCTAGCTTGACTTGTGAATTAAAAATTTGGAAAGAATCTTCTTAGCTTTAGACAAGCCCAAGATCATCCAAAATAGTGCTTTAAGATGAAAGATACGATGAAAACACTAAAACTATGCAAGTTGAGTTAAGACTTGAAAATACTGTTGAACTGAGATAAATAAAACTAAATAATTGCTTCAATTTAATACAAATATTATTTAAATAGAATAATTCAAGATTTCACTCATATAAAATGGATTTTGAATGACATGAGTGTGAGCAAAATTAGGCTAGTTCATCGAAAGTCTTTAACATTGAAGGTGCATACAAAAACTACTCCGATGTATGGGGAATTCAACTCCGATTAACTTAGGTTGGCACCACAATGATACTTCTTAAGCAACCTTGGATTAATCTTCTAGAGGTTATCTCTATTGATCCATGTGTCTTCTGTGCCTGGTTGATCTTTCCATCGTACATGATACTTCTAATAACTGTGATTTCTAGTGATTTTTGTTTGATCATCTAAGATCTAGTCAATATACTCACTCTTTCTGTTAAGTTGAGTTAGTGGATGCTCAGGAGTAGGTTCACTCTCAAGAGGTGGAGATAAGGGATCAAATGGCTCACTAGGTATCATAATTGATTCCTTATATGCTACTAAGTTTGATTCATTTAAATTATTACTAATATCATAGTCATCATGTAGGTCCACTACATATGCATTAGGCACAATATTTTTTTAAGATCCGAAATGGACCTACACCCCTAGTATGTAATTTTCGAATGGCTCTAGTTGAAAACCTTTTAGGCCTTACATGGATCATAACATAATCACCTTCAGAAAACTCTCTATATTTCTTATGAGCATCAACTTATTTTTTTATATGTTTGATTACTTAAATTTATTTTCTCTTTATTTTTTTTTATGAATATCATGAATATGTTGTGCAAAATTTTGAGCAAAGTTAGAAGTTCATGTATGCATAGGGAGATGTAATAAATATATTAGGCTATGAGGCTTGTAGCCATGACATGCTTCAAAGGGAGTCATTCTTATGGATCTATTTATTGAACTATTATATACATTTTTAGTTCTTGGCAAAAGCAAATCCCAACGCATTTGATATTTTCACCTACAAGGCATTGAAATAAATTTCCTAAGCTCTGATTGACCACCTCAGTTTGGCCATTGGTTTGTAGGGTGAAGAAAAAATTAATTTGGTACATAATAAATGCAAGAAAGTTTTTAAAAAATATGAAGTAAAACAAACATCACGATAAATAAACAATGCTCTTTGGAAGGTTGTGCAATGTAACCACTTTATGAAAAAAAAGTGCAATATGAGAAGCATATGATGTTTTTGAACAAAGAATGAAGGTAGACATCTTTGTAACCTTTGAAAAACTACAAAAATTGAATCATGTTTTCTGATAGTCTTGGGAATCATAAAATGAAATCTATACTAATATCCTTCCAAGGATGGCTAGGCATAGGACAGGGGTGTATTGGCCAGAATTTTGAGTTCATTGCTTAGCCACGGCACAAGTTTCACAACTAACAACAATCCTAGCAACACTACATTTTAATCTTGGCCAATAAAATTTATCTTCTACAACCTTAATGGTTTTATCTATATCAAAGTGACCAGCTAAACCACTATCATATAATTCTCAAATTAAAAAAAAAAAATCTCTAAGTGAGGTTTTATGGATACACAAGCATTCTTCTTTAAATAGATAATTATTTTAAGAGTGTTGTAGGATTTTCAATAACATTATTATAAATAGCATAAAATTGATGACACTCAAGATATAACCCATATAGTTTATCAAATTCAATAATAGAAACAAATAATAATGCAACCCGACGACTAAGAGCATCAACTACTTTATTCTCTATACCAGGTTTGTGCTTAAGAATAAATGTAAAACTTTGAAGAAACTTTACCCATTTAGCATGTTGAGGGATTAATTTTCATTAAGAGTTTAAAATTTTAAGGGCCTCATGATCTGAGTATATGATAAATTCTTGGGGTAATGAGTAATGCATCTAGTGTCTTAGTGTTTGCAGTAGAGCATAAAACTCTTTATCATATGCTGAATATTTATTTCTAGAATCATTTAATTTATTACTAAAAATACCACTAGTCTATCTTCTTGACTTAAAACTCCTTATATTCCTACTCTTGATTCATTACATGATACTTCAAAAATAATAGAGAAGTCAGATAATGTCAATATTGGTGCTTGTCATGCTTTTCTTAATTTTCTTAAAGGCCATAGTAGCTATAAGAGTCCACTCAAAATTTCTTTTCTTAATGCAATTTATAATGGGGGTTGTAAAAGTACTAAATCTCTAATAATCCTTTAATAAAATATTGCTAATCTATGAAAGTGTCTAACATCATGCATTGATTATGGGATATGTCACTCTTCAATAGCTTTTATCTTTAGGACCAAGTGATACTCCATCCTTAGAGATTATAAAGCCAAAAAATTTACATGATCAATAACAAATGTACACTTCTTAAGATTGACAAAAAAAGTGATCTCTAAGTACAAGACAATCATTTTTTAGGTGTTGATGGTAATCTTATAGTGTTTTACTAAAGATTAGAATATCATAAAAAAAATACTACTACAAATTATCCCAAAGAAGGTCATAAAATTTGAGTCATGATTCTCATAAAAGTACTCTGGGTATTAGATAATCTAAAAGGCAAAACCAGCCACTTATAAAGTCCATCCTTTATTTTAAATGTTATTTTTCACTCATCACCTGACCTTATCCTGACTTAATGGTATCCACTTTTTAGATCTATTTTTGAAAATATTATTGCACCATTTATTTGATCTAATAATTCATCTAATCTAGAAATGAAAAATATATACTTGATTATTATCTTATTAATTGCTCGACTATAAAAGAACATTCTCTAAGTACCATCTTTTTTGGGGTAAGGAGTGTTGGAACAACACATGGATTAAGACTCTCTCTAATAAAACCTTTGTTTAATAACTCCTAAACTTATTTTACCAATTCTTAATGTTCAGTACTACTCATCTTGTAATAAGGCAAATTTAGTAGAGTAATTCCTGGGATTAAATCTATTATATGTTGAATGTCACGGATGTGGTAAGCTATTTGGTTGATCCTCTGCGAATACATTCTTAAATTGATTTAGGATAAGCTTAACTGTAGATGAAATGACTAATTTAATATTTTAAGGTTTAGATTCACAGACTGTTATAACCCATATGATGGAATAGTAAAGTCCCTTTCCATTTCTCCTTGTGAAATTAATTGCAAAATATTTTTCCTTTATTTGATTTGAGATTTGTATTAGTGCCTGGTTGATTATATTTGGCAGGGATGAGTATAATGTAATCTTATTTTCTTCATAGTGAACACATAAGTGTTGACCTTTCCAGTTAATGTAACATCTCTATCAAATAATCAAGGTCTTCCTAGAATTACACTTCCAACTTACCTTGGTATAACATCACATAACACTTCTTTCGAGTAAGCATTAAATCTAATGGGTACTAAATAATGCTTTTTTACTAGAGTAGATGTGTCATTAATCTAAGATATTGCATTTATACAATTACCACTATCTATCACTATCTTACAAGCCTTTTCTCCTATTCAGATAAATATGTGAAAGATCACAGTACGCCTCCAATCCTTACTCACCTTAGATTGTGTAAAGATACATCTAACAATAGCTAATGACTCATGGTGTTGAGAATCATCTATATAATTATCATCATAGTACTCAACTTTTAATGCATCTTCTAAAATAAAATTTTTAGATTCAATTTTGGTAGTAGAGTTTGGATCTAGTTCTCCCTCCTCAATATACACTAACTTAGTTGGATATGTTGTTGTAGCACGACCTTTTCTTTTACACTTAAATTATTGAACTTGTGACCCTCTAATTATTCATGAGCTTGATTGAGGAGTGCTTTCTCGTTTGAGTGTATGAAGTGCAGGTGGGTGTGTATAGGAACTAGATGTGGAATAAAACTCAAAGAGGCACTAATAGTGGTGCTTTGCTATACTAGCCAAATGATGTATGTAAAGTTAGGCTTATAAATTATTGATCATTTTTGAAATTTCTCATTATATCATGTAACCCTGTAGGCTGATTCTAGGGTATCAACCTCTCTTAGAAATAACTCTCATTGAATATCCTCACATAACCTTGCCCTAAATCATGATAATGTAACAATACTATCTTCCTTCACTCCACATTGCATTAAGTATTCATCAAATCGTGCAATATACTCAACACTAATTTGCTATCTTGAGTTATCCTCTGCCACTGATTTAACATTTTTCCATAATATGAAATTGGTACATAATTTTCTCTCAAACTGACCTTCAATTCTCTCCATGTGCCTATTTGTTCTAAACCTCTTCTTAGATATTAAGTTTCATGATTTTGATTATACAAATGAGCTTGAGATGTAAGTTTCATCTTTATAAACATAACATTTCTCTCCTCACTTAAATTATACAAATTAAAGTATTGGTTTATACTTGATTCCCATTCTAAGTAAATCTTAGGATCTAAAGTCCTATAAAAAGTTGGGGATTTAATTTTGATAGCTATGAGTACCTTATCATCATCATCTATAGGGGTAGGCTCACGTGGATGAGGCAGTGGGTGTCTTCTTGGTCTTTCAGGATTTTGAAGTTCATTTTGTAAAACATTAGAATCATTATGAATTATCCCTTCTACATTAGTAAGCCTACCATTTATTGTCTCTAACCTAATTAAAATAGCCTCTAACAACAACAACAACAACAACAACAACAACAAGCCTTTTTCCCATTATGTGGGGTTGGCTACATGAATCCTTCTTCTCCATTGTGTCGTCAAATTGTCATTTAATTCTAATAAACTAAGATTATGTTTTATACATCTTAACGTCTGTTAAAATTGGTCCATATCAATTGTGCATGTAGGATGTATTTGGTATGCTCTACTTGAGCATGTGATCATACACTATGCAATGTTTTACAATAAAGAAGGAAAGGCCTCCCTTTTTAGCAAGCTAGATATTTATCTATGAAAATAAAATAAATTATTGAAATTAATATATGATTCTAATGAGCCAACTAAAATAATAATGTTTAATCATGCTCTAAACCAATACAAAGATGTTTTGGTCATTTTGAATTGATCCAAAGCCAAAAGGCTTAATCATGTTCCAGGTCAACATAAAATGTATGGCTTTTGAAATCGAGTAAGGCGATGAGCCTAATCATGTTCTTAAGCCAATTAAGCTTCAATGTGGCCAAAATAAAACTAGTCAAAAAAGGCTGGAAAAATCTTTAAATGGCGAGAAAGTCATAATATTATATAGTATACAAATGCCTAGACTAAACCAAGATCTGATACCAACTGATAGAACATGCATTATATGAATATTAAATTAATTGGTTATTAGTTGACTTACAATAATATACAAGAGACCTGGAAGAAGAATACACTTATAAGAGGCATATTAACCTCTAATAATTCTCAATAAGGAGGACCGAGATAGCACGAGAGCTATCTCCCTAACTAGGCAGATAATATTTCAATAAACAGAAAAAAGCACTGAAAGATGCTTGAATTTAATTATGAAAGAAAAAAAATATATCACACAAAAATAGAATGACTAGAGCTAGAATCACACAATAAAATAATCACCCATCACAAAAGCTAGAAGCTAAAGGAGAATAGATCAAACTAAATAATGAAAACTTTAGGATATGATAGAGACAAACCTAATATATTTAGAATTTGGTGATGACATCTCACCACTTGGGTATTAAGACTAGTCCTCTTGGAGTTTAGTCAAATTTTTACAACGAAGAAAAATAATAATTTTATTTTGCACAAGTGTGTAACTTGCAGAAGAAATAAGTTGATTTTATATTTTTGGAAGAATGCCTTACATTGGAGGTGGCGACAAAATTTATAAGGTGCCAAAGACTACAAGAAGGATGATGTGAGATTAAAGTTCTTCATGAAAAGTTACAAAAAACCAGTCTTCATATTCATCTGAATAAGATTACATTTTCATTATGATAAAATTTGATATAGCTTGACTTGTAAATTAGAGATTTATAAAGAATCTTCTTAGCTTTCCAACAAGTCTAAGGTCACCAAAAATAGAGCATTGAGTTGAAATATATGATGAAAATACTAAATTTGCCCAAGATGAGTTAAGACTTAAATACTGTTGAATTGAATAAATAAAACTAAATAACTACTTCAAATTAAGATAAATATTATTTAAATAGAATAATTCAAGATTTCACTCATGTATAATAGATTTTGAATGAGCATGATTGTGAGTACAGATTGGGCTAATCCGTTAAAAGTCTTTAACATTGATGTTGTACACATAATATATCATTTTCCATACATATGGCATCTTCAAGCAAAATAACTCTATCCTAGTGCAAAAAAAGTAACCATAATAATTGCTCATCCATCATAAATTAATAAATAAAGCCACAAGCTGATCACCAAAAGAAGCTTATGATAAAATATTAACCTACACTCTATCCTACATGACTAAGAGATGATGACCATCACAACACCTAAGTGTGTGCATGGTATAACTCTCATATGATTGCAACATATTACCAAGCTAAACACTTTGTGGTGTTTATTTCGGTGTTGGGTGTGTTTGTGTGAGGGGACACCACGCAGATCATATATGTACTCTTAGGATGATCGGGTACGATATTAAGGAATAGTGTGCTACCTCGATAGATAGAAGTCACTACCCTATAATGGACTTAATCATCTAATGAGGACTCCTAAGACATGATGGGTCTTCGGATATACCAGAGATTTTTCCCCTGCTTTACATGAAAAAGTAAAGTTGGGTTTATTTAGACCCAATTCGTTAAGTTCCTTATAGAGGCAAGCCTCCATAGTTAATTATATCCCAAGGAAAATGAATCCCTTAAGAATACTCTCAATTAAAGTAGGTGATTGTTATCTTCAAAGAATTTAAAGATAGGACTATCAAAGGATTAGTTGTATTTTTGAAAATCAAGTGAGGGAGATCAAAAGGGAAAGAGTTCTTATTGAAATCAAAGAAGATGAGTAAGAAGTGCTCATGATACTGGGAAGCCTAGTGAGCACTCCAATCTATCATATCGTTGGGCTTTATACATTTGAATTTGAGAATGTTTATTTGTTTGAGTTGAATTTTAATTAGAATTAGACTTAAAATTCCACCATACAAGATTGTGAAAATTCTTAAGAGGTGAGGATTTATGCTTGTAGCCCGTAAAGAAAAATATCGACCTCAGATCCTAAATCTAGGGAGCTTTAGCGAGGACCAAAGCGTGACCTAAATCTAAGGCGAAAATGGGTATATGATTTACCTCCATAAGAGAGGACAAATCACCCATTATTTATATCAGAGTGGCATAACTCTCTCCCACTTTAAATTCATGTAGGCAAGTCATATGCTTTGTAGGATGGTTATGCTGTTATTTACTTAGAAAAGAAACTAAGTCCTTAAACTCACTCCCTAAGAGACTAGATCATGAAGGGCATGAGTAATGACTTAAATCTAATGCAAATTTTATCAAGTTTTATTTGATTTTTGGACTCTTTATTTTGTCATAGGCTATAGGATTTTGTAAGCCTAAATGCATGAGAAATTATTTATGGGCTAAATCAAGAGAGAAAGAGGTGTCTTTCCATCAAAGGCTCTTACAGGTTAAGCCTTTATTCTCTAACACAGATGGAAGCTTTCTCTTAGCAAGAGTGGAAGAATATGATATGCATGATATTATACATTCAATCATCCAACTAAGGGGTTGCTAAAATTATTATTATTTTGATTTAATTCCTAGGCTTTTATGTGAGGTTATGAATTATTTTAAAATCTTAATTATGAGTTATTAATGGGATAAAAAATTTATTTTTATCCTAAAAGCCTAATCACATCTAGGCCACACAGCAATCACCAATCATAAATAAACTATGAAAAAGCATGTTATTTATAATGCACAAGCTAAACAAAATATCAAACAATTTTATAAAGCTATCGTAAAAGAATAAAAGGTTAAATGCGTACCTTCTTGAAAAGAAATGTGGTAGAAGCTCTACCCTTATACATCTTGGTATGATGAAAGAATAATTACAATCATGAAATGATAAGTGTTATGGGGGTCTTCATTCTTCATCCTCCATTCTTCACTCTTTGCCTTTTACTTTATCATTTTTGATTTGCTTCATTTCTTTCTTTCTTTTGACTTGAGTGTGATGTAGTTTTCTCTTAAGGCATCACATGGTATATAAGACATGATCTTATAACCAATGCTCATCCTTAATCCGCATAACACTTATCCTAATCCTAATGCAAAATATATTAAAAGGAAGGAAAATCTAAATCCATGCTACACACAAAAGTTATAGAATAATTTGGATTTAGCTACACCCACCCTAACTTGCAAAATGGTTTATATTTTTTATTACAGGCCCTTCAAACGACCCCACATAAGACATGATTGGGCTAATATTGGCCTAACATTCAGCTACACACATACACCCTAACATCTAGACTAAAATAATATATCACAAAACTAAACATTCATCAAATCATGCACCTAACATAAAGCTAAAATAGTGACTTAATCTAATATGCATGTGTTAAGGCTTGTGTGGTATGTCCTAACTAGGCTTTAGGGTTATGATTTTTTAAGTGTGAGTGATTTAATTCATAAAGGGTTGATTTCTCTTTAAATGGTTTAGTTGATTTGAAGATTTTATTTAGTATTTTCTTTTATTTCATATGACCTACACTTAGCAACAAGTGTTATAAAGAGAAGAAATAGAGGGAGTCTCTCTTTCATCCCTACCTTAAGTCATTTCTAAAATAAGTTAATTAATGAATTTCTTTTAGTGAATGATTTATTATGTGTTTTAATTAACCCTAAGTTTAGATTCACTCTTAATAGCCCCATTCAATGAGAAAGGCATCTTAAGATTAATTGAAATGGATTACTATCACATAACACACACTTATCCATTTCTTTCCATCATGTATATCATGCATATGAATAATCTTAAGCATACATATACATGCGATGCAAATATTAACATACTTTGATAATGAATGCAAAGAAATGTATTTTAAAATTTTAAAATTTCATTTTTTTTATTGAGTTATGAATGCATGTTTTTGTTATATTGAAAAGAGGGATTTTTCATCTATTAGCTAAACACACATTACATGTATAAAAATTATAAGTGAGTATGGTGCCATTATTTTCTACTAGAGCGTAAGGTGATCTAAGGGCTATTTAAAATCTCAGCCCAGATGTCCGGTAATATACCACTTTTCTTAGATACATATAAATGTATGAATAACTACAAGGATAAGAAAATCCATGCAAAAGTTAGGTTTTATTTCTTTTTTTTTATTATTATTTATTCATTTGCCACATCACACATGCATAAGTATAAGAGTTTTAGTGAGTACAACACCATTGTTTTTTATGAGCAGGTACAAGACTACTTAGGCTACTTAATGCCCTCAGTCTATGTCGGACTAATATACCACTTTTCTCAAATACATATGAATGTACAAAAAGAAATATATGAATAGGAAATCATGCAAGAAATTATGTTTGATTTAGTTGATTTATGATTTAGATTTGTAATATGAAATTCTTTCTATGTCTTAACATGGAAATGCATAGTAATAGATTTAAGCAAGTGTTATGCTCTTTTCAAATAAACTATACACTTACGAATCCTATGTGGATCCATATTAAAATAGGAAAAGAGAGGTTCATATTACACATCTTATACTATCATTACATGCAAGCTTATAGATATTCATAATTAGGATCACTTCATTTTTAATGATTGATTTATAGGTTTTGAAAATAGTTTTTGATTTAATAGTGATAATAGCCACTCATATTTGATTTAAGTCAACACATGAAATTTGACATAAAGGAAAACATTTCATTTAATTAATTTTCAAAAGGAATGAATGCATGATTTCATATGGCAAGCAATATTTAGCATGATTGAAAAGAAATAAAGGGATGTGAGCACATGATTTCATTCATCCTAATTAATTCCTAAGGACAATCAAATTAAATAAGGCTATTTAAAATGGATCAAAATTCTTTAGGGATATTTTTTATCTTTGAATTTAATTTGATTTAGAAAATATGAGAGAGATTTGCTAATCCTAATCCATTTCCCCATATGTGAATTAGTTAGGTTTAATTAAGAAAAATTAAGTTAATTTTATGTTTTGATTAGGTTAAGGTATGAATTAAATGAATTAATCATCCTTTATCTATATCACCTTAAGTTAATTAATTAATTAATAATAAGTCAACATGATATGCAACCATATGAAAAGTAAATTTGCAATGCTCCTAAGAAATGAAAGGGGCATAATGCAATTGGCTTATGATTAATAGTTAATTAGGCTTAAGGGATCTCACTTAATTACTCTTATGATTTTCTCACACATGTGAGCCAATCATAATTTTATTATCTCTTACCTTGGGTTATTGAACATTCAAGGAGCTACCCAAGATCAATTGAAGATTGCTTAGGTTAGGATGATTTGATTTTTTTTTAAAATTTTAATTTCATTAAGCTTTTAATGGATTGATTAAATATTTTGGTTATGCTTTAATTTGAATGATGAAATTAACTTGGGGAAAGGATCAAGGAAGGCCAATCTAATCCTAAATCATTTAAACATTCAATTAGATTTTGATTTCCTTATTTTGAAGATCTAATCATTTAATTAATCAACTAATCATTTCATTAGCCCATTAATTAATTTAATTTTTGAAGGTAAAGAATCCTTACGAAATAAATTAGGAAAAATGTCCCTAATCACATTCCCTAAGTGATCTTACTATTTAATAAGGATGATTATGTTCAAATGATTAATCAAGTTACTGTTCATTCTTTAATTACAATTAATTGGATTAAGAGAGTGATTAGGGGTTACTCAAATGATTTTCTAATTAAGCAATAAATAAAATTCCAAAAAATAGGGGATGCAAAGGTCATCCCCTAAACATCCACATAAAATTTGAGATTAATTGAGTGCTTAATTAAGGAATAATTAGCTAATTAAACTTTTGATAAAACCCTAATTAAGCCAAAGTCACTATTCAAAATCAATTAATTATAATTTTCCTAGATTCCTCACTGAAATATCTTCAAAATGAGCCTAATTTTGTATTTTTTGAATTTTCTACAATTAGTTATGATTTTAGGAAGTTTCAGTATTAAAAACTAATTAAATAACCCTAATTAAACCCTTAATCTCGTCGGGCCACATGGCTGTTGACGCGGCGTGCTTTCCATATGGTGCGATGGGGTTGGTTATTTAAGTTCTCACATCCGCGTGCTGACTCAGCGGCGGCAGATGCGCTTTCTCTGTCGGCCTTCCGATCTAAGATCGGATGACCATGGTTTAATCTGCGAGTTAAGGGTAAAATTAACGGATCTATCATGGGATTTGATCAGAGCCGTTCATCTCAATCACGTGAGATGGATGGCTCGTGATCTATTCCATTCGTGAGAGGAAATAGATGACCACCATCCATCTTTCTCCATTCGATTTGAGCTCATCCGAGCTTGGATTTGGATCAAATGAATCCCACACCATCTAAGGGAGCATACAATCATATCCAACGGCTAGAATCCCTCGACGTGGAGATTTATTTCACAAAGGACCAACACACAAAGGCCTAGAGCTACAACTTTGAGGAATTACCTCATCGGAGATAATGTCTAGCGATGCAACGCTAGAGTAGTTTCGCCTAGTTGAGGCGAGGCCCCATTGAAGAAGTCTAAGCACAATTTTGCCTAGGGTGCTCGGTTGATCAATCCACACACATGCATGCCTCATCTTTGATCGAACTCACACCTCTAGTGCTTTGGAAGGCTTGGAAACAATTTGGTTAGCTTCGATTGGGTATGGGGATGGTGTGGCTGCAAGGAATTTGGATTTGTTTTAGAAGAGAGGGAGTATTGCTTGAGGGAAGGGTGTCCTATTTTGGTTTGCACACGAAAATGGCAATGGCCGGTCGAGGAGAGGTTGGGGATCTTTGGAATTGCTTTGAGGAAGTTTGAAATGGGCTTGGGGGCTCATAGAATGCAAGTGGTCTCTTTCCCCACTCAAATTAAGGGAGTATATCCTTCAATTGAGCCAGGTGGATGGACGAGATCATTCCTACAAATTTTGCCAATTCATCATCGTCAAGTCATCGGAGGTGTCATCATTAGTCCGAGGTGGCATGCCATGAGTGGTCGAAGTCTCAAGGCTTGATATGGGCACATGGGAGGGGATTTGGATCTCTTTGCACCCTTGAGTTCGGCCATGGATGGAGGAGAGTGAGCTTGGCTTGGTGAGTTCCCTTGGTCCAAGGTAAGTTTAGGGTGCTTAGAGTTGCCAAAGGAGCTCTAAGGATATCTCATTTGGCATCTTGATGGCTGTTATGGAGATAACAAAGTGAACTTTGCCACTTATGATAAGGATCCAATGTGAATGGCCTTGAACATTGGTCAATCCCCTTTGGCAATGTTTAAAATGGGTTTAGGTAGATTTGAGGGTGCTTTGGGGCTGATGTGGAGTGGGTTTGATCGACCAAAGAGGTTCCATAGGATGGTTTGAATTGGTTTAGCTCAATTTGGTTAAAATGGTTCAGTTGGGTTAATATTGGGTTGGGTTGACCAATTGGCCAAATTGGGTCAAACCAAGGTTTGGGTTAGGTCTAAATCATGATTTGAAATATTTTGGTGTGATTAATTTGATATGGTTTGGCTTAGGTTTGAATTTGACTCATTTGGATTCAAAAGAGTCAAATTGGTCAAGTTGACCAATTTGATCAATTTGACCAAATTGGGTTGAGTTAGGTGTTGAGTCAAGTTCAATTGGTTGATTGAAAATAATTATAGGATTTGGTTTGGTTTAATTTGGAATTAATTTGAATTTTGGTCAATTTGACCTTTTAGGTCAATTTAGGCTAGGTTGTGTCAAGTTGACCAATTGGTCAACTTGGGCTCAATCATGGCTTTGGTCAAGTTCAATAAGTGAGTTAGGATGAACTTGAGCCATTGGTTACAATCAATTTAGATTAATGATTTGACCCATTTTGGCTTTTTAGGCCAACTTGGGTCAACTTAGGTCAAGTGGTCAATTAGGCTTGGTTTGGATCAATTGATGACTTGGTCATGTTCAACCATTGATTATGAATGGGTTTGGATCAATGGTTTCAATCAATTTGACATATGATAGATCTTGGCTAGTTTGGGTTTCATTTGGGCTAAGTGTTGACTTGGTCAAAGGCTAGGTTTGACTTGGTTTGACCCAATTCAATGTGGTTGATCACCCCATGATGATTGTTGATCATGATTGAGGTTTAGATGGGCTTAGTTCAATCCAATTTGGGTTGGATTAGAACTTGCTCAAAAAGGTCTTTTAGGTCACTTTGGGTCAAGTGAGCCTAAATGGGTCAATTGGCTTGATCAAGGCTTGATTCAAGTTTAATTGAACATATGGATTTAGGATTGAAATATAAATCCAATTACTTCTGGTTTGGAGCCAAGTGAGTTTTGGTTCATATGATAATTTCAAGTCATAAGGGTCAATTTAGATTTGATTTGGGTTGACTTGGATTTAGTTTGATAATTATGGTTTATATTTATATTTGGATCAATGATTGTAGGAATTATTTAATAATGAAGGAATCCATGAGTTTTGAGTTGATTTGGGTTTCATTTAGCCAAGTTCAAAAATTTGGCTAAAAGGGCTAAAATTGAGAATTTGGTTAATTTGAGTTTGGTTTTGATCATTTGAATTTATATTTTATTTATATTTGTGAGTACAAATGAAGATACAAATGTTTCATGAGAAAATCATTTGAGTTTGGAGTGATTTAGAAGCAAATTTGATTAAGCTCCGGTGTAGGTTGAAAGACCTAATTTGGGGTTTGATTTGGTTCGATTTATTTTTGGTTATTGGAGGGTGAGTTTCATTTATATTTATGAACATAAATGAAGGAATGATTGATTTATAAAGAAATCAACCAAGGTTGAGTTGGTTTGAAGGAGTTTTGGCTAAGCACATGAAGGTGGCTTATGTGACTTAGGAAGAGATTTTTGGAATTTAGAGCTTGGAGTTGATCATGGATTTGAATCATTTGAAATTTGGATTTGATTTTGGGGTGAAATTCAATTTGAAGTTGGATTTGATTTTGGAATTTGAATTTGAATTTGAGGTTTGGCTTGAAATAAGGAAGCAAGGATTGGGTTTGGGCTATCGGGTAGGCAAGTCTTCCTAAATCCTTAAGGCACAACCTATTCCTATAGCTAACTCTTCTAAGTCTCTAAGGTTAGGTTAAGTGTTCACCTAGTCACTAGAAGTGTCTTAAGACTTAGAAACTCTTAGTATCTATAAGAGTTCTAGATTTATGATGATAAAGTTGAGAACTCACTCCAAAAGTGACAAAGGCAATAGGTGTGGGTGGCGACAAGGCACAACGCCCGTGATAATTCACCAAAATGATCAATGACGTCTGAAGGATTGCAAGTACTAGTAGAAACGATCTATTCCTAAACCCAAGGTGTAGAAGAATCACGATCTTAGTGCAATGCAACTCCACTTATGCCAAAGGCATAAGGGAGGAAGAAGGGATTGTTGACCTCACTTTTGGAGTGAGCTTTCAACTTCTCCATCTTAGATATAGGACTCCTCTAGATATTAAGAGTTCTTTAGTCTTAAGACACTTCTAGTGATTAGGTGAACACTTAACCTAACCCTAGAGACTTAGAAGAGTTAGCCAAAGGAATAGGTTATGCCTTAGGGGTATTAGGAAAACTTGCCTACCCTTTTGCTTGAACTAAATCCTTGCTTCCTTCTTTCAAGTCCAACTTCAATATCAAATCAACCTCACATTCAAATCAACTTCAAATTCAAATCAACCTCAAATTCAAATCAACTTCAAATTCAAATCAACTTCAAATTTAAACCAACTTCAAATTCAAATCAATTCCAACTCGATTGATTTTTCTCAAACCATCAAATCAATTCCAAAATCAATTCCAAATTAAATAATTGGAACCCATGATTGAATTCCAAATTCAAAATCTTTCCTAAGCCCTCTTGATTTGATCTAATAGACTTAGCCAAATCAAATCCAAATCACTCAAAATTCAAAATATTTTCTCATAACCCATTTATATTCTCATTTATATTCGCATATATATAAATGAAATTCAAATTCAAAACCCAAATTCAAATCTAACCTAAATCCAACCTAAACTCTTTCAAGTCAAATTCTTGAACTTAGCCAAATCATCCTCAAATCAATCCAAACATTTGGATTTTATCTCCAAACTATCAATCCTTCAATCATAAGCCCAAATATAAACATAAACTTCAATCATCAAACCAAAATCAAACTAACCCAAGTCAAACCCAGGTTCACCCTTTTGACTTGAAATTGTCAAATGAACCAAAACCTATTTGACTCCAAATCACTTGCAATTGGATTTATATTTCAATCATAAGTCCATATGTGAGTTCAACCAAACTTGAATCAAGCCTTGATCAAGCCAATTGACTCACTTAGGCTCACTTGACCCAAAGTGATCTAAAGCACCTTTTTGAGCCAAATTCTAATCCAACCCAAATTGGATTGAACTAAGCCCATCTAAGCCTCACATTGTGAGCAACAATCATCCTAAGATGATCAATCACTCAAATGGGCTCAAACCAAGTCAAACCTGGCCTTTGACTAAGTCAACACTTAGCCCAGATGCAACCCAAACTAGCCAAAATCTATCATAGGCCAAATTGATTGAAACCATTGATCTAAACCAATCCATCATCAATGATTGAACATGATCAAGCTATCAATTGAGCCAAACCAAGCCAAATTGGCCACTTGACCCAAGTTGACCTAAAAAGTCAAAATGGGTCAAATCTTGATCTAGGCCAAATTAATTGCAACAAATGGATCAGATTCATTCTAAACCACTTGTTGAACTTGACTAAAGCTTCAATTGGCCAACTAGACCCAACCTATCCCAATTGACCATTAATCCAACTTGACCTAAAATGTCAAATCAACTTGAAATCAAACCAAAAAAAATTGATTTAAACCAAAGCTTGAAATATATTCAAATGACCAACCAAGCCTAAACCAACCCATGGCTATGTCAAATGAGTCAAAAATTGGTTGATCAATTTGACCTAAGTGAACTTAAATGGACCAAAATCAAATATAAACTAAATTGAATCAAACTAATGATACCCATAAGGTCCAAATGATCATTTGAACTTGACCTAACCCATGGTTTGACCCAATTTGACCAATTGGTCAACTTGACCCAAGTTGACCCATTTTGATCAATTGGTCAACTTAACCCAAGTTGACCCATTTTGACCTAAATGGGTCAACTTGAGGAAAATCATATCAAATCAACTCCAAATTCTTGAAATTTGGCCCAACCTATTTTTGAAACATCTTAAATCTGCCCAAATCAAAATCAAGGCCAAATGACCATTTTACCCCTAGGTCAAAGGGTAACCTATGGCCAAATCCTCTTGGAATTTGGTCAATTCCTTTTCATGGACACTTGGCATCCTCCTAATGGACCATATGGAAACCAAGGGAGGTGGTGCATGACGATTTGGGTGACCAAACCTAGGCCAAATTGACCCCTCCAATGAAAATTGGATCACTCACTCATGTGCACTTCCACTCCTCCACTCCTCAATGGGAGTCCCTATGCATTCAATCCAAGCAATTGATAAAAAATAGAAGAGCAAGCCTCGACCGTCTGATCCAAGGAGGGGGAGATATACTCCCCTTCATTCCAACTCAATGCATACTCTCTAAATTCGATTGAGCCTTAGGAACTAAAACCAAGCTTCTTCAAGTTTCCCCAAGTATTCCCAAGCTCATTTGAAATTCTCCTTCTCGGTTTCCTTCAAAGCCAAAATAGGGGAGGTGAGGGGATTTTCAACTTGCTCAATTCTCCAACAAACCTAAATTCACTTTGCAAGCACCATCAAAGGAAGCAAGTCAAGCTCACCCAAAACATTTCCCAAGTCTCCAAGCCATAGGAAGGGGGATTTTGATCAAAACTACAAGTCATTGAAAAGGAGCTGGTCAATTGGACAATCCACTTCAAATCAAGTCTTGAAACTTTCAACAGGGCTTCGTCTCCACTGTTGAAGCTACCTCCTTCGTTGGAAGCACCGATGATATCCTCCGATGAGGTATTGTTCAAAATCGATCCTCATTTGAAAAATGCTTGGTCCTTTGTGAAAAGAATTGTAACCCCATTAAATTCTAGCTGTTGGATGTTCTTCCTAATGCCTCTTGATGGTGTGGGATGAATCTCTACCTAATCCGAGCTTAGGTGAGCTCAGATGAAGCCATGGACGACGGATGGCCTCCGTCTCCTGCAACTTAGGCAGGGTTGAATCAGGGGCCATCCATCCCGCATGTTTTGGATGGATGGCCCTAAAAAATGTAGATCCGATTTAAACCCCTTTATGGATTAATCCATCCATCCTTGATTGGATGGCTGGCGACCGCTTGATGCGACGCGATGACAACTTAAATAACAACCCATCATGACGTGGAAAGCCCCGCGTGATCCGTGATGGCGAGATTAATTAAGTAGGCTATTTAATTATTCCTTAATCACTAAAACTTCATGAATTCATAATTAAATGTAGAAAAATCCAAAATATATAAATGAGGGCTCATTTTAAAGATAATTCAAAGGAATAATATAAAATTAAGCTTAATTGATTTTAAATAGTAGTAGATTTCACTCAATCTGAGTTTTATTGGGAATATAATTATGTTAATTACTCCTAAATTACTTCAGCAATTAATTTCAAACTTCCTAGGGTTGATTAGTGGGATGACCTCACTTCTCATGATTTTCTTAGAATTTATTGTTAGACTAATTAGGAGAATTGCTTCATTCACCCCTAATCACTCTCTTAATTAATTTAATGATTAATTAACTTATTAAATAGTGATGAACCCATTAATTAAGCTTGCTAATTACTATGAAATAGTAAATGGACTTAGGGAATGAGATTAGGATTCCTTTCTTAATCTCTTCTCCCTAAGTTCACTCTATTTGGAAAACATTTAATTAAGTTGTAATTAATGGCTTAATCACTTCATTAATAAATTCAATTAATCAAAATCTGAAATCAAATCATTCCAGAATTTAATCATCTTAACTTTTGGTAGATTCTTAGGTGATCAAAAGCCTAAGGTAAGCTTAAGAAAATTATAATCAAATTCACATGTAGGATGGTTATGAAAGTACTTAAGTAAACCCTTTAACTTAATTAATCAATAATTGTGAGCCAATTGCATTATACCCCTTTCTTTCTTAGGTGCATTGTTGATTTAAATTCTATGTGGTTGCATATCATATGATGGCTCATAATTACTTGAATAATTATGTTAATGTGGTGTAGGTAAGGAGTAATTAATGGATTTAATTCACACCTTAACCTAAGCAAAATATAAAATCAATGTAATTATTCTAAAAATAAACTAAATTAACTCACACATGGAAAAATGGGTTAGGACCAGTAAACTCTTTTCACATTTCTTAAATCAAATCAAATTCAAATTCAAAAAAATAAAAATCTCTTTAAGAATTTTGATTCACTTTGAATAATCTTATCTTATAGGATTGTCCTTAGGAATTAATTAGGGTGAATGAAGTCATATATTTACATCACTTTATTTCTTTCTAAGCATGCTAAATGTTGTTTGTCATATGAAACCATGCATTCATGTCTTTTGAAAAATTAATTAAATGAAATATTTCTTTTATGTCAAATTGCATGTTTTGGCTAAAGTTAAAAATATGAGTGACTATTATTACTATTAAATCAAAAACTATTTTCAAAACTTATAAATCAAATATTATAAATGAAGTGATGCTATTTATAAGTACTTATAAGCTTGCATGTGATTATAGCATAAGATGTGTTATGTGATTTTCTTCTCTTCTCTTAACATGAATTTGGATAGGATTTTCAAAGTGTATAGTTCTTTTGAAAGAACACAACACTTGCTTAAATCTATTCCTATGCACTTCTATGTCATGACTTAAGAGAGATCTTCACATTATAGATGTAAATCATCTAACGAAATCAAACAAATTTTTTTTGCATGATTCTTCATCCATTTTTTCCTTTTTTTTGTACATGCACATGTATTTAAGAAAAGTGGTATATTAGTCTGGATATCCCGGGGTTGCGAGGCTTTAAAGTAGTAGTAGGTCTTACACTGTAGAAAACAATGATGTCGTACTCACTTATATCTTTTATACATGTGGATGTGCATTTGGTTAATGGATAAAAGAGTCTCTCCTTTCTACTTAATAAAAATATGCATTCATGGAATATCTAAACTTTCTTAAATAACATCTCTTGCATTCATCATCAAAGTGTGCTGAAGTTTTGCATTGCATGTATAGTTATGCTTAGGATTATTCATATGCATGGTATTCATGATGGAAAGAAATAAATGATTGTGTGTTATGTGATAGTAATTCACCTTAATTAATCCTGAGATGTCTTTCTTATTGAATAGGTTTATTTAGAGCAAATCTAATCTTAGGGTCAATTAGAAGACATAATAAAATATTCACTAAAGAAAAAATTATTAATAAATCTACCTTAAAAGTTACTTAAGGTAGGGATGAAAGAGATGTTCTGTTCTCTTTTCTTCTCTTTACAACATTTAGCAACTAAATATAGGTTCATTCAAACCAAATCAAATCATCAATTAAAATTGGTAAATCAACTGAATCACTTAAAATGAAATCACTCACTAAGTTGAATCCTTCACACTTAAAAAATTCTAAAAAACCGCGACATACCACACAAGCCTTAAATGGAACACACATTAAATTTAAGTCGCCATTTCTAGCTCTATGTTAGGGCAGTGCATGGTTTGATGCCTAATTTTATTTTGTGATGTAATATTTTTAGACTAGATGGTAGGGCGATCTTAGCCTAACTATGTATTCTACAAGGGATTGTGCTTAAGGGGTGCTGTAATAAAAATATAAATGCTTTTACTGTGCAGGTTGCTTATACCCCTAAGCATAATCCAAACTAGGATAGGTGGGCTTAGTTACCCATGTGTGGGGTGCTAAGTCCAAATTATTCATATACATGCTTGGGATGTGTGGTATGTTTAGTTAATCTCTATTTTGTAGGTTTAGTTAGATTTACTTTTCCCATTTTCATGTAAATTTGCAATTAAGATTTGGAATGAAGATTTTGCACAAATGAACATCCTCATTTAACATACCCAAATTTATTGAGTGTAGATTTAATTTTCAAATAAAATCAAAATCATCTTTCAAAGGCACATATTTAAAAAGGAACATCCTCATTGAATATATCCAAATTTATTGAATGAAGATTTCATTTCCAAATAAAATCATATCATAAAGTTGAAACTCCATTCCAATATATCTTACATATGTTCAAGTTGAAATTTTTTCTCTTTCAAAAATTACAAATTTGAAAATAAACCTCTTCATTCTATATATCCAAACTCGTTGAATGGAGGCTTTGTCTTCAAACAAAATCACACCATTTGAAATTTCACTCAACACATTCTACATGTGTTAAGTTGGAATTTCCTCCTTTTCAAAAAAGCAATAATCACACACAAAAAATTTCATCTTTGAAACTAATTGGACTCCATTTAACCCACCACGCTTGTTAAATATAAATCCCTCCTTTCAAAAATAACACAAAACAAAAATAAAAATACATTTGGATCTTTAGTTAGCATACCCAAATTTGCTAAGTAAAGATCCTCTTTTCAAAATCACATGATTAAACACATTTGGAACTTTATTTAGCATACCCAAATTTGCTAAGTAAAGATCTTCTTTTCAAAAATCAAAACAAAAATATTTGAACTTTATTTAGCATACCCAAATTTGCTAAGTAAAAGTCTCTTTTCAAAATCACAAAAATCAAAACACATTTGGACTTTATTAAGCATACACAAATTTGCTAAGTAAAGATCCTCTTTTTAAAAATTTAACACATTTGAACTTTACTTAGCATACACAAATTTGCTAAGAAAATATCCTCTTTTCAAAAATCAAAACAAAAACACTTGGACTTTATTTAGCATACACAAATTTACTAAGTAAAGATTCCATTTTCAAATTCACACATGATTCACATCATATGCAAACAAGCAAAAGAAGAAGAAAACAATTTTCAAACACCTCATCTAGCATACCCAAATTTGCTAAGTGACTAAATTCTAAAATCAAAATAAAAAACAAAATCAATTGACCCTCTACTTAACATACTCAAATTTGTTCAGTAAAAGGTCCCCAAACATGAAAAATCAAATTCAAATATGAACCAATAGAAACATCAAAAATCTCTTCAAAATCTTTGAACCCTTTTTCAACATATACAAATTTGTGAAAATGGATTCTAAATTCAAAATCTCTTCTCCAATTCATTCAAAAATCTCTCTCCTAATTCAAGGAGTCCACTTAACATATTCAAATTATTGAGTGTGGGTTCAAATTCTAAATCAAAATTCAAAAATTTAACAAAATACCATAGCAAAAGATGATTTGAGTTTGTTTTCAAATTATAGAATTTTAAATCAGTTTTAGTAAGCTTTTAATCAGTTCAGTTCAGTGCTAATGGATGCCCATAAGTATGTCATCACTTTTCCTTTTGGGATGGATTTAGCCTTGGATTGGGCCAGCCTCCCACAGACTGACTTTGCCCATATGATTCATTTTGGTCGAGGATTCGAGGGGGCCAGGATCGCTTATGAGGGGGCAGCCCTCACAACAATTAGTAGGAGTGTGGTGACTGGGCAGAAGTCAATCATTTATGTTGAGATGCCATCTGATTCTAAATTTCTTTCAATGAAAAGGAAAGGCATTCCGCCGATTGTTTGGTGCTCGTTAGTTCAATTTTTCCCATTCGCCGAAGCTAACCCACTTGTTGGCTTCTTCGCAGGGGAAGGCTACCCTAGTTTCAGGGATAGTCTCCCCTACCTACGAGGCATGCTCTAGTTCCCATACTGCTTCTCCCAACAGGACTCAGTGCCACAACAAATGTCGCAAGATCAAGCATCATGTGCGCATAGCTAAGGAGATGGAGGCAATTTCTCAATTTGCAATAGAGGAGTCACCTAGGATAGTTTCTCTTCTGATCACACAGAACAAGTTTCATCCTCTCTCCGGATCTGATGGAGAGGAAGATGTTAGGAGCTTTATAGTATCACCTCCACCCTATGTTGAGGCTCCTACGAGAGGAGGAGGAGGTATATGACCCTGAAGCTGATTCTGGGTTGGTTGGCGGGTTGGATAGAGTGGGGCCCAATTTGATTTATGATGGTATCCCTCGGTTTGGGAGAATATAGAGAGGGCGGCCATGTATCTGCATGTTAGTATGAAGAAGCAAAGGTATGCTAGGGTTTTGCCCAGCCTTGTCGATTTCCCATCGCATCGTGCGATCATAGATAGCATTAAGTACCCACCATGGGAGGCTCACATAGAGAGTGGTGCCTCCACCACCGCTCTACCCACGCCCATGCAAGTTCCATCTTCCACAGTTCCATCAAAGGCCCTGAAGGTAGCATCCATGGAAAAGAAAGCCCCACTGGTGATCCGGCTATGGCCAAACGATCCCATTTCATCATCTGCCGTGAGGTGAGGCCGACTCTCCTGCTTCCCACCTGGGTTATGAAGAGGGTGCAACCTCAAACCATTGTAGTCATGTCATCACCATCACCACCATAGCAGACCATGGAGATAGTAGTAGCATAGGGAGAAGGAGATAGTACTATTATCCCCATGGCAAAAGATCCTCCTAGGAGCAGCACCCCACCCACACCGTATGACAACCATGAGCATGTATCCTCTAGTGAGCGTAGTCCTCACAAGATTAGCCTTTCAGTGTTAAGGGAGGTTAGATGTATTTCTGTTCATGAAAATAATCCCACCACCGGTCAGCCGCGATCATTTGTGCCTGTGCAGTTGGACCTCTCCCTAAATGATATCATAGCACAGTATCTCATTGAGAAGAAGGAAATCTTAGGTATACGACCTAGGAAGAAAAGGTTAGCTTTGATCCCAAAAGATGATTTGTTGGAAGACTTCTGAGAGGTGCATATGGTTGACACCGGGTTTCTCCCTTGATCGACAGTTTGGAAGGTGTTGTGGTCGAACAAGATGATACAACTTAATTGACCCAACACCTCCTTCAACAACTTAAATAGAAGGATGAACAAATTGACAAAATGGGAAAGAGGCTTGAAGGTTTGATAGTGGCAATTTTGGCACTTCAGAATCAAGCCACGTAGCATCTACTGTATCGTACTGAATTGTTGCAAGTTTTGGATCAAGCCAAGAGTTCACCTCCAGTAGAACAAGGCAGCACTAGCTTGTATAGGAAGGTAGTGGATAGTACCTCCATATAAGAAAATGATATTAAACTCATGGTTGAGCAAAGTGAGAGAAGTATTGGCACAAGTCCGAGGAGGATGTCATCCAATATCCTAAGGTTAGACCCTACCTAGAGAAATTTGATGTCATCCAATATCCTAAGGGTTTTGTGCCTCCTTCTTTCAAGAGCTTTGATGGCAGTGGGAACCCATGCCCACATAGCACCAGGGCCTATTGCAATGCTAGTGCGATTGCTTTTGTCTTTTGTTAGTATTTTATAGGCATAGCCTTTGATTGGTTGAACTCCCAATAGTTCGGTGAAGACTTTGAGTTAAAGCAACTCTTTATTAAGAGGTTTCTTTGAGCTCGACAAAGAATATGGCGATCTCGTTGTAGTACAATAATGCCCCGGTGAGTCCCTCATTAACTATATTCTCAGATGGTGCAATTTGAGTATAAAATATGAATCACAGCTATCTGAACAACATGCCATTAAAATTCTACTAAAAAATATTCATGGCCTAGTTGCCTTCATGCTCAAAGGTTTTACCATCAAGACATTTGATAAGCTAATCAACAAGGCAGCTAGTTTATAAAGAGAGGCCAAATAGTTGCTTTTCAAGATCAATCATCAAAGCCAAAGTTAAGGCTATAAAAGAAGCCGAGCGTGGACTTTGGACAAGGGGAAATAATTGGCGGAGAATGTATGAGAGACTTGAGCTCCCACATCACTTCCACCTCCCTACCACACTATCATCCTACTCCGGCCTCCTTTGTGGCCTCCTCCTTAGTCACCTCGGTGTACACATAGGTAGCTACCATCCACCTACTCTTTTGGATGAGCTAAACAAATGTTATTCATTTAAGAGGGAGATGGTCAGGAAAATCTTTAAGAATCTCTTAAAGAAACGATTTTAGCTAGCTAAAGCTAGAGGAAGTGGGGGAATGATCTAACTTTTGCCTTTGCCATGTTTTGGAGGATTGCTTTACATTCAAGGACTAGCTTGAGCATAACTACAAGACAGGCTCTATAGTTATCCCAAAGGAATATCTAATGGAACAACCATCCAATTTCGTTAGGGTAATCCTTGGGAATACATGTGATTCTCTTAAAACCAAAGAAGGTTGGGATATCTCCTTATCCCAAACCTCTAAAAAGATTGTTTCAAAAATTAAGAAACTTTCATTGCAGATGTCTGAGACAGCTCAAACCTCCAACGTCAAGGAAGGTTTGCAAGTTGCTAAAGACAACTTGGAGAAAGTGGGAGTTAAAGCGGCTGATACCATCATAGCCAAGTAGCTCCACCGAGCTCGCCTCCATTCCACATTCTACTACCTCAGCTGGCACTTCTACTTTAGCTAGCTCTTCTTCTAGTAGACATCTTGTATCAGTGGATGAGACATCAAATCCCTCACCCCACTTACTTTACTAGATTTCTACTATGTATCTCCTTCTAAATCCAAGAAATCGAGGAATAAAGCTAGTTTGAATTACATCTGTGTCACTTTTGATGGGTTGCTACTCTTATAGAAAACTCTTCAAGTATAAATAATAATTATAATAACTTTGATCTTCCTCTTTCTGATTCAAAGATGGACTTTCCTTCTCACGAATAGTTCACCTCTTGAGATAGACTTGGAATCATCGATTAGGGTCCTATAGGAGAAGCTATAGGTGAGCGATGAGCGGGTAGAATCTTCCACTAAATGCCAGAGATCAGAAGTTAACCTCTGGCAAGTAGTGCAAACAATTGAGGCGTTCAACAAGCTTGTGACGATTAGAATCATTTATGTTAGTTCATTTAATTAATGAGCTTGAACATTTTGTAAATACTGATTGTTAAATGAATAAGCTTGAACAAGTTATTGCTCATCATTATGTTCATGAACATCATTTAAAAAGGTGAATAAGCTTGTTGAGCTCGATAATGGATTTAAGGCTCAATTAAGGTTTGTTCATAAATGACATTATACTCGATTAAGGCGATAATGGCCGATTAAGGCTGATTCTTCATAAATGATTTGTATAGGCTGATTAAGGCTTGTGGCTCAATGGCTCAATTAAGGCTCGATTAAGGCTCTTAAGGAGCTCACGAACACAATTTTTTTAGCTGACAAGCTCAAACACCATCCTAAAGCTCAAATCAGCTCAGTGAAGCTCGAGCTCATCATGAAGCAGCTTGAACTGAGCACTCTGCTCGGTTCATTTGAGTGGGGACTACCTCTTGAGTAGCACCTCAAGATAAGGAAAAAAGTCATTGGTGCCAGCAGCAAGAAGCCCCTCACGGATTCTCCACCCATGGATATGCTTGGAGGATCAAAAGTGGATTACAATGTCCTCTCTCACCTAAGAAAGTTTACTAAACTTGCTTGATGATCTTATCAAAATAGATGAGGGAATTATTAATCAAGGCTCTTCTTGATATAGAGATATGCTTAGCTCAGCTGACCGCTATTGGAGAGGAGGCACATTACTCAATAAAAGCCCTGGGAGTCACATTTATCGATGAAGACTTTCTTCTAGGATACTTAGAGCACAACCGTCCCCTCTACATCACAGTGGATATGGGTGGATTTAGACTTTCTCATTTTTAGTTGATCTAGGTGCATCGGTGAATATTATGAGTCTAAAGACCCTTGCCTATTTGAATATTGACATCTCTCGGGAGATTGGATGATGTTGAAAGGATTCAATGAAAGGGAGAGGGCTTTAGGCTCCATAGTGTTACCTTTGGAGATAGGTAACTAGAAAGGCAAGCCAAGTTCTATATAATTACTATACTTTGTTTTGCTTTGTTGTAGCTAGGATGAGAACAAGATGATTCCATCCTCCCTTCATCAATGCATCAAGTTTCGAAGGGATGGAATCGAATACTATGACAAAGGAGATGAAAAGTTATTTTCAGTTAGAGAGGTTGAGATATATGAAGATGCGACCTACTATCTTCCTAAAAACACCTTTTTTCGTGAACTTGGTCAAAATTCAAATACAAAAGAAAAAGAAAAAAGAAGAAAAAGAAGAAAAAGAAAGAGAAAAAGAAAAAGAAAAGAATAAAGAAAATATAAGTGAGTGAGAAAAGGACACCAAGGAAGAAGTAGAGCGCATGTCACATTCTACTCACAGTTCATTCCACCATACGGACATATGGGTTGGATGACTCGACCTCCACCATGTAGAGGTAAAGGCAGATACAAAAGTAGTTCCAGAGGTAGAAGACCCCTAGTTGGCCACTAGCCAAAAAGGGTTATGTTCTAGTTCACAGGAGTACCCCTGCTATTCACATAGACTTGGAATCTAGCTTAGAGGATGAATTTCATATGATTAGCATACCAGCCAACCCCTCTCAGCAGGTTTCATTGGAGGTGACACTTGAGCCAGACGGCGATGAAGACAAGGCCTCCAAGCAAAGCAATGTATTCAAATCAGGTTTATGTAAAACTATCAGGCAGCAGTTGGAAACCTTAACTCTAACATCAGTTTCTTCTCAAAAGTTAAGGTTTAGTAGTTAAGGAAGTCCCTAGGTCTTCCATGGATGTTAAGCCAGAGAGATTCTTATTGGGATCATCATCCACAATTCCAGAAGTTGATGTAGAACTTGAGAAAAATTCATATAAAGATTTAATGAAATTATCTTTTGATTGGTACTCGCCTTGTGTTCATAATCTTGAGAAGGAAGGTTTGATTCCTTATACATGGTCTAGGCACAAGTCAGAGTATTTTGAGAAATTGTGAAACAATAAAGGCAGGGATGCACAATCAAGATCAAGATTAGGATTCAGTACAGTGGGTCCAATCGATGATGATGGTTACTACTTAATTATCACCAATCATCTATAGCCTAATAGGATCTTCTCAAACCATATTAACTGTTATGAGGAAGTGTGTTTAGAAACTTCAGATGATCCAGATGATCTTCAAATTAAAGATGCACCTCCAGAAATTGAAGAAGAAATTCATTCTACTATCGACGAGCTTAAAGAAATCAACCTCGGGATAGAAGAAGATCCACACCCTATATACATCAGTTCTCTGCTAAATGAAGAAGAAATCAATGACTTAGTTAAGCTATTAACTGAGTTTAAGAACTATTTTGCATGGAGTTATGAAGAGATGTACGAATTATCTCCTGATGTAGCAGTTCATAAACTAGCAATAGACCATAACACTAACCCTATCAAGTAAGCTCCTAGACACTTGCGTTTAGAAATTGAACAATAGGTCATTTTTGAAGTCAAGAAATTGATTGATGCTAATTTTATCAAGGAGAAAAAAATACCCTACCTGGTTAGCCAGTGTCGTACTAGTTAAGAAAAAGAAAGGCCAAATTCGCATATGCGTCGATTTCAGGGACTTAAATAAGGCATATCCTAAGATGAATTTTCACTTCCTATACCAGAATTAATAGTGGATATTGCCTCATCTTATGCAATATTCTCCTTCATGGATGGGTCATCTAGCTACAACTAAATCAAGATGGCCCCTGAGGATGAAAGAAACACTGCTTTTCGAACCCCGATTAGAATCAATTGCTATAAGGTCATGCCTTTCGGCCTTAATAATGTTAGTGCTACATACGAGTTGGCCATGACTCAGATATTCAATGAACTCATTCATCATCAAGTTGAATGCTATGTTGATGATATAGTAGTCAAAAGCAAAGAAAAAGAAGACCATCTCTTTGATTTGAAAGTAGTTTTCAAATGGTTAAGATAATTCAATCTCAAAATGAACCCCCTGAAGTGTGCATTCGAAGTAGCTTCAGGGAAGTTCCTTGGGATTGTTGTCCGACACCGGGAATAGAAATAGACCCAAAAAAGATCAAAGCTATCTTAGAAATACCACCTTCTAAAAGTCTAACTCAACTCAGATTGTTCCAAGGGCAGTTGGCATATCTAAGACGCTTTATCTCCAATCTATCGGGGAGACGCAAGCCATTTTTACCAATTCTCAAAAAGGATGCCAAGTGTCAGCATGCTTTTGAAGACATCAAGTTTGGTGAAGCCTCCAGTTCTAGCAACCCCTATCTCGGGCAGGCCATTGATTCTCTACACTGCTGCATTAGACGACTCCTTTGGCATTTTGTTGGCCCAAGCTAATGATGAGGAAGGAGAACACTCTCTACTACCTCAGCCTTTGTATGATCCCTGCTGAAGTGAACTACCCACCTATTGAGAATCATTGCCTAGCTTTAATCTTTGCATCCCAAAAGCTACGACACTACATGCTAAGGTGAACTTGATTTCAAGAATCGATCCACTACAGTATCTCATGACATGACCAATATTATTCGATGGTTGGTGCGTTGGTCCATGATTCTCTCGCAGTTCGACATTACATCCGTACCCCTCTGTGCGGTGAACGAACCGACACTAGCATATTTCTTAGCAGCACACCCACTTTCTATTGATTCCATACTTAGTGACGATCTCCCTGATGAACAAATCATGAACTTAGGGGAGGTTGATAATCATCTCTGGGAGATGTATTTTGATGGTGCAACTTTTTTTATAAAGGAGAAGAACTATGATCTACTCTTTCAGGAAAGGCAGGGGTAAGAATAATTCTCTTAACTCCAGACCGTGATGTGATGAGAATCTCATACTATCTCTCTAATCCATGCACCAACAATGAAGTCAAGTATGAGGCTTTGGCCGGTGCAGGTTATTATGTGTGTCAAAAAAACATCAACATCTATGGGGATTCTTATGGTCATCAACAGTTGTGGGTCCTATAAGGTTCTAAAACCTAAGCTTTGTCACCATGAGTACGATGAAGTGTTGGCCCAAATCCCGAGGTCACCATCTACAAGGTCCCGAGAACACGATGCTTGCTTTGACAAAACTCGCCAAGGAATTGGCATGTTTGGAAGATGAGTCTATTCCAATAAGGGTCCAAAATAGACAAGTCCTATCCCTTATTGACGTTGAACTCGTTGAGAGACTTTCTCTTGAAGGGGAGGTTGTCATTGCTAAAAAGGATGATAACCTGGATTGGAGGCAACCACTCATGGATTACTTAACTAGATGCAAACTACCTCAAGAGAAACCACAAGCCCATTAGATGAAGTAGAGAGCTCTCTTCTAACGGTCTTTTGATCAAATGTGTTTACGCTGTTTAGATAAAAATGAAGCCCGTAAGATCATGACCGAGGTACATTCAGGTCTATGCATAGCGCATCAATCTAGTTCAAAGATGAAAGCAAAGATCAAGAGACTAGTATACTACTGGCCTTCAATGATCACAGACTGCATGAACGTAGCTAGGAGATTTCATCAGTGTCAGGTACATGGTATTGTCCTACATCAACCACCCAACATTCTACATACATTGGCCTCATTTGAGTGTTGGTGCGACATTGTGGGTCCGATTGATCCTCCTTCTTTCAAGGGTCATCAGTTCATCTTAGCTGCTACCGACTACTTCTCCAAGTGGGTAGAGGTAATCCCACTCAGAGAGGTCATAGCTCAGTATGTGCTCTAATTTTTTAGGAACCATATCGTATATGGGTTTGGGGCATCTCGATGAATTATATCCGATAATGGTGTTGTATTCAAGAGCACCAAGATCAATAGCTTCACCAAAAGACACGATATAGATTGGAGATACTCCACCATCTACTACCCTAGGTCAAATGGCCTAGCAAAAGCATTCAACAAAACTCTCATCCATATACTAAAGAAGACACTTGACGACAACAAGCGATAGTGGCAGGAGCAGCTAGTTGAAGCCTTGTGGGCATACCACACCATATAGAACTCTAACCTAATCTACCCTGTTCTTCTTAGTGTATGGGTTTGAAGCCATTCTACCTTTAGAAATTCAGCTCCCATCACTAAGAATAACAATGGGTAATCAAATTACTATAGAGCAGAATGCCACATTACAGTTAGAAGAGCTCGAAGGTTTAGATGAGAGACACCTATGGGCGTGACAGAACCTCGAGTTGTATAAGGCCAAGATGATTCAAGCTCACAACAAGCTGGTCGCCCTAGAGCTTTTCAAGTAGGAGAGCTTGTTCTAGTTCTAAGGAGACTGTTGTCCATTGAAAGATGGGAGGCAAGTTTGAACCCACTTGGGAAGGCCTTTTTGTCATGGAGAAGGCCTACCAAGGAGGATCTTATCAGCTTATTGATTGTGAAGGAGAACGCCCGATGCTTCCAATTAATGAGCTTCTATTTGAAGAAATATTACCCATAAAATTATATTAGAAAATAATAATTATCATCAAAAATTTAATTCCAATTCATGAAAATATTCTCTTCTTTCGAAACATTATTTGCTTGTTTACGAATCCACCATGACGTATTTAGGGTAGGTGTGAGAGAACCCAAGAGGCATCATATCCTTCTTTCACAACACGAATACAAATTAAACACAATTCCTCAGTGGTACTAGAATAGGTATGAGAGAACCTAAGAGGCATCCTATTTCGACTAGCACGGTTAAGTTAGGTGTAAGAGAACCCAAGCGACATCCTTTCTTGGTGGATTCCCAACTGCCATTCATGGCACCATTTCATCAAATTCTCCAGCGTGTTTTAGGATAGGTGTAAGAGATCAGCATCCTATTCCTTCTAACACAAACACAATAAAAAATAAACACATATCTATCTCGAGCTACTTTGATGTGGGAAAGCCCACGGCACTCACTCATTATTTACTCAGGTTAAGTACTTGCCTTCTGTCACCCTAGTGGTCACTTATCCGGTGGATGTGAGTCCCCGCACTTTCTTCCTGACTTGACCATTGCAAATCAACGGGTGCTTTGTTTGTTTTGTAGACTTCACTATGTAGCCAGTAAGCTACCTCATGTTGACTCTATTTAAGAGGATGTAAACCTACAAGCTTTCTTCTTGAACTAGCCATTATGCATTGATTAGGTCGAGTATATTTGAGGTTTAGGATAAGACCCTCAGAGGCTCCTTTCCTCTTGATTACTTTTGAATTGATATAAGTCCCCAGTGGCATTCACTCAGTAGTCACCATGAGGTGAACTAAGAAGACTATCCAGTTCCATTGTAGGAAGATGCGAGTCCCCGATGCTTTCTTCCTAGGCTGATTGTGGCAAACTGATGAGCACCTTAGGTTGGTTGATGTTCGATATGCTAACATCGACTCACTCGGTGGATACAACAATCTCGACAGATGTGAGTCCCAGTGCTTTCTCTTTGAGCTGGACTCTGAATACCTATATATATTATCTTCTTTAGGGTTTTGGATAAAGCCCTTAGCGGCCGCTTCCCCTGCGGGCACTCTACTTGGATCACGTCCTTTGTGACCCCATTTAGACACTACCCGGGTTACTTTTGAATTGGACAGTCCCCCTTTCCTAATAACCACCCTTATGGTTGAAAAAATTTGGATGCACAAATTCTCCCTTAGTTTAGTAAATCTGAGATAGGTCTAGGCTGATATAAGCTCCTTCTCAGTGTGATCCCTCACAAACCAACAGGGTCCACGATAAACAAACAAATTAATTAATTCGCTTGTCGATTAGGAACTCAACCCCCCAGCGGCCCCTTTCCCAAGCAGGCATCATATCTTTAGGGCAGTGTCAGCAGAACTCCATATAGGAATTTCCTGACTACTCTTGAGTAGAGATAAGTCCCTGGGTCAACTCTCTCTGTGTAGCCCTTAGGTCGAGTTCAATCTATTTTGCCACAAACAGGTTACCATGGCGATCATTTCTCTTTGGAAGATGTAAGTCTACTACACATTCTTTCTAGCATGACTGTCACAAACCGACGGGCAGCCCTAGGTTGGGTTAACATGTTACCTCGCTAATGTGCCTCCCTAGTGGTCTTTTATTCAAGAATGATGTGAGTCCCTGAGTTTTCTTCCTTGAATTAGCCGTTGCAAACTGAAATGCACCCCTTTGGTTGGATAGTTTTCCCCTCGGCTGGGAAATTGCTCCCTTTAGATTAGTAAATCTGTTGACTAAAGGCCAACGACCCCTACCAGTCGATCAAAATCGATGGGATCCATCAAATATAATTAAAATGAAATTGACTTTGACTATCTTTGGTGATTTATGTCCCCGACATTCACTCACTGTACTAGGTCGAATTGACATGTTACCTTACTAATATGTCACCCCAGTGGTTCTTTGTTCAGGAAGATGTTAGTCCCCGTGCTTTCTTCCCTGGATCAACCGCTGCAAACCGAAAGGAAACCCCTTTGGTTGGATAGTCCTACTATGTGGTTGGTAGACTACCCCTTTGGATTAGTAAATCTGAAGTAGATTAAGGCGACATGGCCCCTACTCAATGCATTCCATCAGGTCCATCTCAAAATTCAAAATTTAAAATCTGAAACAAAATCAACCCTCCTCCTCAGTGGAGTCAAACTAAACAAACAAAACAAAACCTCGACCTCCCTAGTGGAGTCAAACCAAATTAAAGAAAACAAATCAATCCGCTTCTCCTCAGTGAGATGCAAATCTTTCTAATTCCCTCAGTGGAATCAATTCAATCCAACCTAGTAGAAAGTTCACACTTTCATCCCAAGCGGATCTCAAATTCTAATCCCCCAGTAGATTTTACAACCTCTTATCCCCGGTGGATGACTTGAACTTGCTCCCCTAGTGGAGAGTTCACATTTTCATCCCCAATGGAGCACCAAATCATAAATCAACAAATCAAATCAATTTTCTCCCCAGTGAGATGCAAATCAAATTAAACCTCTCATCCCACAGTGGATGACTTGAACCTGCTTCCCTAGTGGAAGGTTAACATACTCAATCCCAATGGATTCCTCCTTCACTCTCTTATTTCTTTGACATGAGTCGAGTCACATTGCGCTAAGCTTTTGATTCCTTCTACACCTCTGGTTTGGGAGTAGATCATTTATATTAATGCTTGTGATCGTTTGACGTTATTGATCATCTCGATCAATACCAATACGCGCGGTTACCTTGTTAGTCACACCACACATATTGAGCGCCCTTTATTGACCTCACTTTTAGAGTGAGCTTTCAACTTCTCCATCTTAGACATAGGACTCCTCTAGACATTAAGAGTTTCTTAGTCTTAAGATATTTCTAGTGATTAGGTGAACACTTAACCTAACCTTAGAGACTTGGAAGAGTTAGCCAAAGGAATAGGTTATGCCTTAGGGGTATTAGGAAAACTTGCCTACCCTTTAGCTTGAACCAAATCCTTACTTCCTTCTTTCAAGTCCAACTTCAAATTCAAATCAACCTCAAATTCAAATCTACTTCAAATTCAAATCAACCTCAAATTCAAATTCAAATTAATTCCAACTCCATTGATTTTTCTCAAATCATCAAATCAATTCCAAAATCACTTGCAATTGGAACTATATTTCAGTCATAAGTTCATTTGTGAGTTCAATCAAAATTGAATCAAGCCTTGATCAAGCCAATTGACTCACTTAGGCTCACTTGACCCAAAGTGACCTAAAGCACCTTTTTGAGCCAAATTCTAATCCAACCCAAATTGGATTGAACTAAGACCATCTACGTCTCACATTGTGAGCAACAATCATCCTAGGATGATCAGTCACTCAAATGGGGTCAAATTAAGTCTAACCTGGCCTTTGACAGTGAACACTTAGCCCAAATGAAACCCAAACTAGCCAAAATCTACCATAGGCCAAATTGGTTGAAACCATTGATCTAAATCAATCCATCATCAATGATTGAACTTGATCAAGCCATCAATTGAGCCAAACCAAGCCAAATTGGCCACTTGACTCAAGTTGACCCAAGTTGACCTAAAAAGTCAAAATGGGTCAAATCTTGATCTAAGCCAAATTAATTGCAACCAATTGGTCAAATTTATTCTAAATAACTTGTTGAACTTGACCAAAGCTTCAATTGGCCAACTAGAACCTAACCCAATTAACCATGAACCCAACTTGACCTAAAAGGTCAAATCAACTTGAAATCAAACCAAACCAAAATTGATTAAAATAAAAGCTTTCAATATATTTCAAATGACCAACCAAGCCTAAACCAACCCTTGACTTAACCTAATTGAGTCAATAAATTGGTCAACTTGGCCCATTTGACATAAGTGAACTCAAATGAACCAAAATCAAATATACACCAAATTGAACCAAACCAATGATACCCATAGGCCCCAAATGATCATTTGAACTTGACCTAACCCATGGTTTGAGCTAATTTGATCAATTGGTCAACTTTACTCAAGTTGACCCATTTGACCAATTGGTCAACTTGACCCAAGTTGACTCATTTTGACATAAATGGGTCAGCTTGAGCCAAATCATATCAAATCAACTCTAAATTCCTTGAAATTTGGCCCAAACTATTTTTGAAATATCTCAAATCTACCCAAATCAAAATGAAGGCCAAATGACCATTTTACCCCCAGGTCAAAGGGTAACCTATGGCCAAATCCACTTAGAATTTGGTCAATTCCTTTTTAATCTCCACTTGGCATCCTTCTAGTGGACCATATGGACACCAAGGGAGGTAGTGCACATGATCCAAATGGTTTGGGTCAGCCATGACCCAATCCAAGGCCAAACCAATCCTTCTAATGAAAATTCTCCACTTGGATCACCTCCTACACTCACCTAGCACATGTGCACTTCCACTCATCCACTCCTTTGCCAAAAATTGAACCACATGGAGTCCCTAACAGTCTAAAAAACCCATTCAATCCATGCAATTGATAAAAAATGGAAGAGCAAGCCTGATCCGATCCAAGGAGGGGGAGATATACTCCCCCTCATTCCAACTCAAAGCATACTCTTTGAATTCGATTGAGCCCTAGGAACTAAAACCAAGCTTCTCTAAGTTTTCCCAAGCATTCCCAAGCTCATTTGAATTTCTCCTTTTCGATTTCCTTCAAAGCCGAAATAGGGGAGGTGAGGGGATTTTCCAACTTACTCAATTCTCCACCAAACCTAAATTAACTTTCCAAGCACCATCAAGGAAGCAAGTCGAGCTCACCCAAAGCATTTCCCAAGTCTCCAAGCCACAGGAAGGGGGATTTCGATCAAAGTTGCAAGCTTGGTCAATTGGACAATCCACTTCAAATCAAGTCTTGAAACTTTCAACAGGGCTTCATCTCCACTAGATGAAGCTACCTCCTTCGTTGGAAGCACCGGTGATAGCCTCCGGTGAGGTATTGTTCAAATCGATCCTCATTTGAAAAATGCTTGGTCCTTTGTGAAGAGAATTGTAACCCCATTAAATTCTAATCGCTATATGTTCTTCTCTATGCCTCTTGATGGCGTGGGATGAATCTCAACCTAATCTGAGCTTAGGTGAGCTCAAATCAAGCCATGAAGGATAGATGGCCTCCGTCTCCCACAGCTTAGGCAGGGACGAATCATGAGCCATCCATCCCGCATGTTTTGGATGGACAACCCTTATTAAATTGAGTAGATCCGCTGATTTAAAACCCTTATAAGCGGATTAATCTTTGATCCTTGATGGCCCAGAAAGCCGCGTTACCAGCCGCGTGATGTGACAACTTAAATAACCAATCTCGTTGCACCACATAGAAAGCACGTCGTGTTAGCGGTCCAAGTGGTGCCGGCGGGATTAGTTAAATAATTAGGCTATTTAATTATCCCTTAATCACTGAAACTTCATGAATTCATAATTAAATGTAGAAAAATCTAAAAAATATAAATGAGGGCTCATTTTAAGGATAATTCAAAGGGAAATAATATACAATTAAGTTTGATTTATTTTGAACAGTAGATTTCACTAAATTTAGGTTTTATTGGGAATATAATTATGGTAATTACTCCTTAATTACTTCAGTAATTAATTCTAAACTTTCTAGGGTTGATTAGTGGGATGACCTCTGCCTCCCATGATTTTCTTGGAATTTATTGTTGGATTAATTAGGGGAATTGCTTGATTCACCCCTAATCACTCCTTTAATTAATTAAGTGATTAATTAACCTATTAAATAGTGTTGAACCTATTAATTGAGCTTACTAATCACTATGAAATAGTAAATGGACTTAGGGAATGAGATTAGGATTCCCTTTCCAATCTCTTCTCCCTAAGTTTACTCCATTTGGAAAATATTTAATCATGTTGTAATCACTTCATTAATAAATTCAATTAATCAAAATTCAAAATCAAATCATTCCAGAACTTAATCATCTTAACTTTGGTAGATCCTTAGGTGTTCAAAAGCCTAAGGTAAGCTTAAGGAAATTATAATCAAACTACATGTGTAGGATGGTTGTGAAAGTACTTAATTAAACCCTTTAGTTTAATTAATCAATAATTATGAGCAAATTACATTAGGCCCCTTTCTTTCTTAGGTGCATTGCAGATTTAAATTTCATGTGATTACATATCATGTGTTGGTTCATAATTACTTGAATAACTACATTAAAGTGGTGTAGGTAAGGGATAACTAATGGATTTAATTGACACCTTAACCTAAACAAAAATAAAATCAATCTAATTGTTCTAAAATTAAACTAAATTAACTCACACATAGGGGGAAATGGGATAGGACTAGTAAACTCTTTTCACATTTCCTAAATCAAATAAAATTCAAATTCAAAAAATAAAAATCTCTTTAAAGAATTTTGATTCACTTTGAATAATCTTATCTTATTGGATTGTCCTTAGGAATTAATCAGGGTGAGTGAAGTCATATGTTTATGTCACTTTATTTCTTTCTAAGCATGTTAAATGTTGTTTGCCATATGAAACCATGCATTCATCTCTTTTGAAAAATTAATTAAATGAAATATTTTCTTTTATGTCAAATTGCATATTTTGGCTAAAGTTAAGAATATGAGTGGCTATAATCACTATTAAATCAAAAACTATTTTCAAAACCTATAAATCAAACATTATAAATGAAGTGATGCTACTTATAAGTACTTATAAGCTTGCATGTGATTATAGTATAAGATGTGTTATGTGATTTTCTTCTCTTCTCTTAACATGGATTTGGATAGGATTTACAAAGTGTATAATTCATTTAAAAAGAACATAACACTTCTTAAATCTATTCTTATGCACTTCTATGTCATGACTTAAGAAGGATCTTCACATTACATATGTAAATCATATAACCAAATCAAACAAAAATCTTTTGCATGATTTTTCATCCATTGGTTTCTTTTTTGTACATGTATATGTATTTTAGGAAAGTGGTATATTAGTCTGGATATCCTATGGTTGTGAGGCTTTAAGTAGCCCCAAGTAGGTCTTGTACCTTACACACCATACTCACTTATGTCTTTTATATATGTGGATGTGCATTTGGTTAATGGATAAAAGAGTCCCTCTTTTTTACTTAATAAAAATATGCATTCATGGAATACCTAAACTTTCTTAAACAACATCTCTTTGCATTCATCATCAAAGTGTGCTGAAGTTTTGCATTGCATGTATAGCTATGCTTAGGATTATTCATATACATGATATACATGGTGGAAAGAAATAAATGGTTGTGTATTATGTGATAATAACTCACCTTAATTAATCCTAAGATGCCTTTCTTATTGAATAGGTTTATTTAGAGCAAATCTAAACTTAGGGTTAATTAAAACACATAATAAAATATTCACTAAAGAAAAAAAATCATTAATGAATCTATCTTAGAAATTACTTAAGGTAGGGATGAAAGAGAAGTTTTCTTCTATTTTCTTCTCTTTATAACATTTAGTACCTAAATATAGGTTCATTCAAACTAAATCAAATCATGAGCTAGGGATTAATAAAATGCATTAATTAATTCCTAATTCACTTAGAGAACTTCAAAAATTTATAACTCCTCCTAGAAAATTCAGAAAAATATAAAATAAAATCCTATGGATAGATAATTAAACATAGAACATTTAAAATTAATTTTGATTAGTTTTGACTATGATTTTCTATGAATTTGGGTTTTATTGGAAAGTGTATTCTGTTAATTACTCTTTGATTAGGCCTCTGATTAATCCCAAATTTCTTGGGTAAGTTTTAGGGGATGATCTCTACCTCCCCTAGTTTCTTTGGGATTTATTGAATGCTTGATTAGAGTAATTGTATATGATTTTTTTATTTCCCCGTCATGTAATTAAGCATAATTAGGGTATGATTAGTGGTTTTACCCTATGATTAGGGTTGATTAAGGTCAGATTCAATAAGTAGGAGGTTTATGGGATAATTTTAGGGCATTTCCCCTAAACTATTCCGTAAACCCCCTCTTCTCTCCTTAATCTTCTCTTAATTAAGGGTTAATTCATTAATTATCCCTTTAATAAATTTTTTAAAAATTCTAAAATGTTCTAGAACTTAATTAATCTACTTTGGATAGATGCTTAGGTGTTTAATAGCCTAAGTTCAATTAAGGAAATTAAAATCCAATTTACATGTGTGAAAGGGTATTTTGAAATTACTTAAGCTAAACCTCTTAGCTTAATTAACTTTTTTTAGCCAAATTACATTAGGCCTTTTATTATTAGGTGCATTGCAAATTTAAATTCCTTATGGGTTTTATGTCATCTCATTGGCTCATAATTATTTAGTTAATTCTTCTAAGGTCATGTAGGTAAGAGTTAATTAAGTTACTTAATTCACACCTCAACCTAATCAATGCTTAACAATGAATTTAATTTTCTAAAAGTTAAACAAAAATTCAAAACACATGTGGGAATGGGTTAGGAACAACAAACTCATCTCACCTTTTCAAAATTAAATCAAACTTCAAACTAAACAAAATTTATTTTGAATTAACTCCAAATTATTTTCAAAAAAATATATGATTCAAATACCAAATCTGAAAGTGTGCTACTTATATTTTAATTATAAGCTTGCATGTGATAGATTATAAAGTCATGCTTAGTATAGGTTTCCTTTCTTTCTTATATTAGCATGGTTTTGAATTGGAGTTGGTAAGATGTAGGGTTCATTTGAAAAGAACCCAACACTTACTTAATTCTATACCCTATTCATCCCTATGCTATCACCTAAGAAGGGTTGCCTATACTTGCATGTATGAATTGCATAAACAAAAATAAATCCATCAAACAACTTTTGCATTTTCCTTTTCTATTTCATTTCTTTTATATATATGTTTGCATTTAAGGAAAGTGGTATATTGACTGACCGAGGTTTTCTTTAATTAATACATAGATATTGTACCTTACACGGTTAACAATAGCGTTATACTCACTTATGCCTTTTTTTCATGTATGTATGTGAAGATTTGGATAAAGAAAACCCCTTTTACTTAAGAAAAATCATGCATATTTAACTTCTAAATTTTCTTAAATGGATTACTTAGATCATAAAGTGTGTTAAATATTCTCATTTGCATGTAGAGATATGCTTAGGGTCTATCCATGTGCATGTTATATATGTGGGGAAAAAATGGTAATGTGTTTCATGTGAATTTTGATTCATTTTATTTAATCTTAAAATGCCTTTCTTTTTGAATAGATTTATTTAGAGTTTATCTAAACTTAGGATTGATTAGAAGATTTAATCAAAATATTCACCTAAATGAAACTAAAATGTAAATCTACTTTAGAAATTACTTAGGTTAGGAAAGGAAAGAGAAGTTCTCTTCATAACCTAGTAATTAATTGTAGGATCAACTTAAACCAAATTAAAATATGAAATAAAATCAATCCAAAATACTTAAACAACTTAAATAAAACTCTCCTCTAAGTTGAACATGTTCTTTACACTTAGAAAATTTGAAACTAAAGCCATAAGCTAAGCATATCACACAAAAACACATTAGCCTAAGTCACCACTTCTAGCCTTAGGTTAGGTCAGTGCATGGTTTGATGTTTATTTTATTTTGTGATATATATTTTAGACTGGATGTTAGGGTATATGCTTGTAGAATAAATGGTAGGACGTTCTTACTCTAACTATTTTTTTCTGTAGGGGATTGTGCTTAAGCGGTGCTATCATAAATAAAAATATCAATGCTTTTGCTTGAAGGTGCTTTATACCCCTAAGCATAATCCATAGGCTAGGTGGACTTAGTCACCCATGCGTGGGGTGATAAGTCCAATATTCATGCTTGGGATTTGTGTGGTTTATTTTAGCCAACCTTTATTTTATAGGTGTTAGCTTGATTTCCACTTTCCTTTTCATGTAAAAAATTGTATAATTAGGATTTTGGAATAATTATTATGGGGATTAGGATGAACATTGGTCATAAGATCCTATCTTATGCACCATGTGAAGTCTTGGAGCATCTACCATCCAATCATCCAAAAGAAGGAACCAAAGATGGAAAAAATAAAGAAGAAAGAAAGAAGAAAGAAGAAAAGAAGAAAGAAGAATAAAGCTTGAAAACCCCTATAACAATGAATTCTTTGCTTAATTATAATTTAATTCATTTGTAATCCAGGTTGTATAAGGGTAGAGATCGGCTACTCATATTTGGTATTATCGGGTTTGTGCGTTGGTGACCATTTTTTTATTCTTTGCGATTAGCTTTATAAATTGATTGATGATTTGTTTAGCTTTTGCATTAAGTGGCGATTTTCTTAGTTTCTTCCTTGCTTTATGTATGGCTGGATGTGGATTAGGCTCATTAGAAAAAATAATCTTTTACCCAACTTAACAACTTAAACTAAAAAATTAAGCAACTCATAACCTCACCTAAAGCTTGGGATTAAAATCAAGATAAAAGAATTAACAACCCCTTAGTTGGATGATCATTTATTTTGTAATATCATGCAAAAGCGCATCTTATTTCACTCTTGATTGGAGGGCTTCCACCTTTGCCAGAGAAACTTAGCTTGACCTTTGAGAACCATGGTGGAAACTCACCTCCTCCCTTCTTGCTGATTTTGGCCAATAACTCTATTTCTCATGCATTAGTCATATAAACCCTATTAGCCCGAGTCAAAATATTTGTCCAAAATGAAAATAAAATGAAATTTGAATTGCATTAGATTAGGTCATTTGAAGCATATCCCTTTACATGATCTAGTCTCTTTAGGGAGTGAGTTTAAGGACTTAGTCTCTTTCTAAATAATAATAACTTAGCTATCTTGTATAAGCATAAAGACTTGCCTACATGTATTTAAAATCATATGAGGAGTTAGTTAGCGGCCACCCCCAGGCGATTGTATGTCCAAACTGTTGGGTGATTTGCCCTCTCTTGTGGAGGCAAACCAATTACCCATTTTTCACCTTAGATTTATTTTATGCTTTCGACCCTCGCCAAAGCTCCCTAGATGTAGGTTCTGAGGTTGTTTCTCCCCTTTGTGGGCCATAAGAATAATTCCTCGTCTCTTAGGTATTTCCTTTATTTTATGTTAAGGAATCTTAAGTCCTAAACTTCTTATGAAAAATATAACTCAAACAAACTAAATCAATTTCTAAAATATAAAGCTATAGGATAGTTTGAGATGCTTGCTAGGTTTCCTAGCATTATATCTCTTACTTATCTTCCATTTTGGCTTCGATAATAACTCCCACTTTTGATCAATCTCATTTGATCTTGAAAAAATAAATCATGAACTTAATCGAGTGTTTTCCTATTAAAATCTTCAAAGATAATGATCGTTTATCTTAATCGAGAGTTTTCCTAAGGGAACCCCTCCCTTAGGATGTAATTAACTATGGGGGCTTGCCCTTGTAGGAAACTTAATGAATCTGATTTAAAATAAATTCCTATTTACTTTTTCATGTAAAGTAGGGGAACATTCTCTGGTATATATGCAGACCCATTGTCCTTAGGAGTCCTTATTGAGGTGATTAGTTCCATTAAAGGGTAGTGATTTCTATCTCTTTAGATAGTACACTATTTCCTTGATGAAGTAACCGATCACTTGAATAAGTACATATGTGGATCTGCGTGGTGTCCTAAAAAAGATGAATTTCTATAAGGTCACCTCTTTCTTTTCTCCCCACAGATTTGAAAGGCGACTCCTATATAGGAATTTTAAACCAACACCTACCTAGAGCAACTAATGAGTGAGTGCCATAGGGGGCTTGCTCCCACATCAAAATAGCCTAAGATAAAATATATGTGTTTGTTTGTGCTGTGAAAGAAGGAATAGGATGCTTCTTGGGTTCTCTTACACCTACCCCAAACACATCATGGTGGATTCGCAAGCAAAGATGTTTTTAACACATAAAAGATGAAATTTAATGTGAACAAAGTTTTATCGATGATTATTTTCAAACAAGATTTTATAGGTAATATTTCTTTAGGTAGAGCTCGTTGATTTGAAGCATAGGGCACTCTCCCTTACAATTTATAAGTTGATAAGATCCTCCTTGGTAGGCCTTCTCTATGGCAAAAAGGCCTTCCCAAGTGGGTTTAAACTTTCCTCCCATCTTTCGATAGGAAATAATTAGTTTCTTTAGAACTAAAACATGCTCTCCTACTTGAAAAGCTCTAGGACAAACCAACTTGTTGTGAGCTTGAAACATTTTGGCTTTGTACAACTCGAGATTCTAGCATACCCTGAGGCGTCTCTCCTCTGAAGCTTCGAGCTCTTCTAACTTCGGCTTGGCATTCTACTCTGTAGTAATCTTGCTACCCACAGTTATCCTTAGTGATGGGAGTTGGACTTCTAATGGTAGAGCGACTTGAACCCATACAGAAAAATGAGTGAGTTGGAGTTCTGTATGTGGTGCAGTAGGCCCTCAAGGCTTCAACCAACTACTCATGTCACCGTCTTTTATTATCACTGAGTTTCTTCTTTAATATTTGGATGAGAGTTTTATTGAATGCTTCTACTAGACGGTTTGTCCTCGGATAGTAGAATATCTCTAATCTATGTTGTGTCTCTGGGAAAAGCTGTTGATTTTGGTGCTCTTGAATGCAGTACCATTATCAGATATAATTTATTGAGGCACCTCAACCTATACGATTTGGTTCCACTAGAGTACATGCGTGTTATGACCTCCTCTGGGATTGCCTTTTCCTACTTGGAAAAGTTGTCGGTGGTAGCTAGAATGAACTGATGACCCTTGGAAGAAGGAGGATCAATTGGACCTACCATGTCAGTGCCCCAACACTCAAATGGCTGAGGTCAATGTAGGGTGTAGAATGTTTGGTGGTTCATGCGGGACCACACCATGCATCTGACATTGGTGGCATCTCCTAGTTACATCCATGCAGTCTGTAATCATTACGAGCTAATAGTATTCTAGTCTTTTGATCTTATCTTCATCTTCGGACCAAACTGGTGAGCTCCACCTAAACCTGAATGTACCTCAGTCACAATCTTATGGGCTTTATGTTTGGCCAAATAATGTAACCACATATGATCGAAAGACTGCCAATTGAAGGTACCATCCACGAGAGCATAGGAGAGAGCTCTCTGTTTCACTTGATGGGCTAATGACTTCTCTTGAGGTAGTTTTCCTATATTTAGGTAATCCATGAATGGTTGCCTCTAATTTTAATCATCATTTTTGCAATGGCAACCTTCTCTTCAAGAGAGAATCCCTCGATGAGTTCAGCATCAACAAGGGATAGGACTTTCTATTTTGAACCCTTATTGAAATGGACTCATCTTCTGGGTATGTCAACTCCTTGGAGAGCTTGGCCAATGCATCTTCTATAGCATTATGTCATCGAGGAATCTTGTAGATAGTGACCTCTACAATCTGGGCCAACAACTCTATGGTGTACTTGTGGTAATGATGTAGCTTAAGCTTTAGAACTTTGTAGGACCCAGCAATTTGGTTGATGACAAGCTGAGAATCCTCGAAGATGCTAACGCTCTGGACACATAATATAATGACTAACTCTAGATCAGCAATTAGAGCCTCATATTCAGCTTCGTTATTGGTTCATGGATTAGACAGATGATATGAGAATCTCATCAAATCGGAGTTAGGAGAACTATTCCTACTCTTGCCTTCCCTAGAAGAGTAGATTGTGGTTCTTCTCCTCTTTGAGAGGAAGCCGCACCATCAAAATACATCTCCCAATGATGAATGCTAGTGTCCCCTAAGTTCATGATTTGTTCATCGGGGAGGTCATCACTAAGCGGGGAATCAGCATAAAGTGGGTGTGCTGTTAAGAAATCAGTTATTGCCTATCCTTTCACAGCACGGAGAGGTACGAATGTGATGTTTAACTACGATAAAATCATGGACCATCATGCAACCGTCTAGGTAACGTTGGTCGTGTCATGAGATATTATAGTGGATTGATTTTAGAAATCATATTCACCTTATGAGAAAGCATGTAATGCCATAACTTTTTGGATGCAAAGATTAAAGCTAGGAAATGCTTCTCGATATGTGGGTAGTTTGCCTCAGCGGGAATTAGATGATGATTGAGGTAATAGAGAGCATTTTCTTTCCCTTTGTTATTAGCTTGGGCCAACAAAGTGCCAAGGGAATTATCTAATGCAGTAGTGTAGAGGATCAATGGCTTTCCAGGGGATAGAACTAGAGGTGGCGTCATCGGTAGTAGTGCTTCAAAGGCATCGCGACACTTGTCATCCCACTTGATCTTGGCATCCTTTTTGACAAGTGCTGAGAATGGCTAGCATCTTCCTGATAAGTTGGATATGAAGCGTCTTAGATATGCCAACCACCCTTGGAATGATCTAAGTTTAGTTAGACTTTTAGGGGATAGCATTTCTATGATAGCCTTGATCTCTCAATCTCTATTCTTGGTGTGGGACAGCTTGAATTTTCCTGAAACCTCGAATGCACACTTTAGGGGATTCATCTTTAGGTTAAATTGTATTAACCATTCGAAAACTACTCTCAAGTGAAAGAGATGGCTTCCTTTTCTTTATTTTTGACTACTAGACCATCAACATTGCATTCAACTTGATGATAAATGAGTTCGTTAAAGATCTGAGTCATGGCCAAAAGTCATGACCTTATAATAATATATTTTGATCGGGTTTGAAAAGTAGTGCTTGTTTCATCCTCGAGGGCCATCTTGATTTAGTTGTAGCAAGATGACCCATCCATAAAGGAGAATACTACATGAGATGAGGCAATGTCCACCATCAATTCGGTATTTAAAGTGTAAATTAATCTTTTAAGCCTGTTTAGATCCAAACGACATATGCCATCCATAAAGGAGAATACTACATGAGATAAAGTCAACATCAATTAGTTTTTTGATTTCAGAAGTGACATATTGTTCAATTTCTAATCGCATGCATCTAGGAGTTTGCTTGATAGGGTTAGCATTAGGATCTATTGCTAGCTTGTGGGTTGCCATTTTAGAAGATAAACTAGGAATTTCTTTATAACTCCATATGAAGCAGTCCTTAAACTCTCTAATAGCCTAAGTCATTGGTTTATTCTTTATTTAACAAGGATACGGCAGGCATGGATCTTCTTTTATTCCCAAGTTGATTTCTTTGAGTTCGTCAATGATTCATCTGATTTCTTCTTCAAACTCTAGTGGTGCATCTTTGACTTCAGGCTCATTTGAGTCATCTGAAGTCTCTAAATATGCCTCCTTGTAAGAGTTAACATGATTCGAGAAGAAGCTATCAGACCCCAAATGAGTGGTGATGACTAGGCAATGGTTGTCATCATCGACTGACCTACTGTGCTGAATCCTAGTCCCAATCTTGATTAAGAGTATCTGGTTTGGTTACCCCATAATCTTTCAAAGTAGTTCAACCTATGTTTAGACCAAGTATGTGGGATTAATCTCTTCTTTACTAAGTTAATAACACAAGGCGAATACCAATCAATTGGTAGTTGTATTAAATCTTTATATGAATTATCCTCAAGTTTTATATCAACTTCCTGACTTGAAGATGATGCTCCCAATGAAAACCTCTTCGGCCTGACATCTGTGGATGACTTGGGGCCTCCTTAACTACCAAACCTTCGACTTTCTGGGAGAAAGTAAGGTTAGAGCTAAAGTTCCCAATTGTTGCCTAATTGTTCTACATAATGATTTGGATACATTCATGCTTTGCTTGGAGGATGTTGAGAGGGGTTGGTTGGCATGCTAACAACATCAGACTCATCCTTCAAACTGGACTCTAAGTCTATGTGGATAGCAGGGGTACTCACTGGAACATAGCTCCTCTTGTGACCACCAAAGGGTCTTCCACCTCTAGAATTGCCTCTTGCCTCTTCCTCTACCTAGTGGAGGTTAGTCATCCTACCCATGTGTTCATATGGAGGAACAACTGGAATCTAACATCTGGCTCTACATCTTCCTCGGTGTCAGATTCTCACTCACTTGTGCTTTCTTTTTCTTTTCCTTTTTCTTTTCTTTTTCTTTTTTAATTTTTTTTCTTTTACTATTTTTTTTTCTTTTGATTTTGAACTTTCACCAAGTTCACGATAATAGATTTTTTAGTTTAAAGGAAAATAGTAGGCTGCATCTTCATAAATCTCAGCATCTCTAACTGAGAATGGCTTCAAATCTCCTTTGACACGATACTCGAGATCTCTTTTGAATTTGAGTGCAAAGAAAGATGTTGTGTTTGCACATATCCAAGGCCTACCAAGCAAAGTAGTGAAATATGTATCTAAATCTATTCCAGTCATCTATTTCTGGTGGTAACACTATGGAGCTTAAAGCCCTCTCACCTTGTTCATTGAATCCTCTTAACATCATCCGATCTCCTCCGTGTTTAGAGATGTGATCCTCAAGTAGGCAACAATTTTTAAACTCATAATGTCCACTGATGCACCTTGATCAACTAACACCCTAGAGAGCCTGAATCTGCCCATATCCATTATGATGTAGAGGGGACGGTTGTGCTCCGTTGTCCCCAGAAGAAGGTCTTCATCGATGAATGTAACTCCATGGGCTTCTCTTGAAAAATATGCCTCCTCTCTAACAGCGGTCAGCTGAGCAAAGCATATTTCTAGATCAATAAGGGCTTTGATCAATGATTCTCTCATCTCTTTGGATAAGACAATGGCATCATATTGCTTAGTTTAGCTGACAACTTTCTCAGGTGAGCAAGGACATCGTAGTTAACTCTAGGTTGGTCCTCCACAAGCATATTCATTGGTGGAGCATCCGTGGAGGGGCTTCTTTGCTGCTAGAATCAATGACCTATTTACCCTTATCCTGAGGTGCTACCCTAGGAGGTAGAACTTTTCCATTACGAAGGTTGACTTCCATGACTTCATGAGATGGTTTAGTGGAAAGTTATACCTGCTCATCAGGTTCACCTACAACTTCTCCTATGGGATCATCAGAGTCAGATGACTCCAAGTCTATCTCAATGGGTGAACCCGGGTGATTTAGAAATGGGTAATCTATTTCAAAATCAAAAAGGAGTGGATCAAAATTATTATAATTATTAGTACTTGGAGAGCTTTCTGCAAGAATAAAATCATCAAGATCGTCAAAAGTAGAGAGAATGTAAGCGGACCAGTCTTCTTCTTCATTGAATTCTTAGATTTTGATAAATGTATAAAGTAGAAATCAAGTAAAGTAAGCGAGATGAGGGATTTGGCACCCCCCTCCACTGATACAGTATAATTGCTAGAAGAAGAACTGGCTGAAGGAGCATGTGGTAGAGTGTTGGACTCGATTGAGTTACGTTAATGCTATCAGGGCAAGTGGAAGCTTCCCGCTATTAGGCTTCTACCTCCCTCAAGTTGTCTTTAACAACTTGCAAACCTTCTTTAGAGTTGGAGGTTCAGAGCTTTGCACACAAGGTAACTTTCTGATCTTAGAAATTAATTTCTTTGAGGTTTGGGATAGGGAGATATCCCAACCTTCCTCTGTCTTGAGGAGATCATGTGTATCTCTAAGGATTACTCTAATAGAACTAGAGGGTTGTTCTAAGAAGTATTCCTTAGGGATAACAATGGCACCCGACTTGTAGCTATGCTCGTGTCGGCCATTAAAGGTAAAGCAATCTTCCAAGACATGTCCTAGCATGTGGTGATAGGGACAATAGTTTGGATCATGACTCTTGCCCAAATCCTTCGGCCTCCTAGGCTCTGGTAATTGAAAATCAGGCTTCTTTAAGAGGTTCTTGAAGATCTTCTTGACTACCTCCCTTTTGAATGAATAAGGTTTATTCATTTTGTCGACAAAAGTAGGTAAGTGATAGTGGTGGTGGATAAGAATCATGTTGTTGATGGAGTGGGAATCTTGTGGCGGCGGTGGTGGGCTATGGTGTGGAGGTGGTCGATATGAGGTGCAGAGGTAGTATAGAAGGTTGTTGAGCGAGGTCTCTGAACCACGGTTGGTCCCCATTAACTACTATAACTACGATTTTTTAATGCCTTCTTGACGGGCTTGGCGATCTTGGAAAGGTAACTATTTGGCCTCTCCTTGTAGATTAGCCGTCTTATTGATTAACTTCTCAAATGTCTTAATTTTGAAACCTTTAAGCATGAAGGTGACCGGGTCATGAATAATCTTGAGTAGAATTTAAATAACATGTTGTTCAGATAGCTATGGTTCATATTTCATACTTAAATTGTGTCATCTAAGAATCAAAATCAACTCAAGGGTGTGTGTTGAGCTACAATGAGATCGCCTGTTACCCTTTGTTGAGCTCCAAACAAATCTCTTAATAAAGAGCTGCTCAACTCAACAAATATCTTCACAACCATTGGGTAGTTCAGCATACCAATCAAATATAATGCCCATCAAGCTACTGATAAAGAGGCAAAATAAGAGTGCATCGCTGCCACCGGTGTTGCAACATCCGGCTCTAAAATGTGTTATGTGCTGTCAGGGGTTCCCACTACCATCAAAAATTTTTAAGGATGGAGGCACAAAGCCCTTAGGGTATTGGACACCATCAAATTCCTCTGGGTAGGGTCTACCCTTTGGACTAGATGAGCCACTTCATGCTTGAGCCAATTCATCCCTAACTCATTGCTCCACCATGTGTTTGATGTCTTTTCATGCATGGAGGTGCTATCCACCACCTTCTATGCAAGCTACCATTATCTCCCTCGCATTTAGGATGATCAGTGTGATCACCACTTTTCATATGGGAGAAGGTTGTGAAACTGAGTTGAATTATAATGTTGACCTCGCCATCAACTCTTCGATCTTCTTTCCCATTTGATCAATATGATCATCCCTCTGTCTAAGCTGGTGGAGGAGGTGTTGAGTTGAATGGATGGCATCATCCTCTTCAACTATAATACCTTCCTGACTATGTCAATCCCTTTGAAGGGATACCCTAGTATCGACCATATGAACTTCGGTTGAATCCTCAAGGAGATCTTCCTCATCTAGATCTAACCTTTCCCTCCTCATGTGATTGGTCACTCCCCAAGCTCCTCTTCTGTAAAATTGTGCTAGAATCTCTTAGGAGTAACCATCTTTGGCAAATACGGCCGGTGGAGGGTTGTGCTCTAACATGCACATAACACTATCACTTGCTAGCCTGGAAGGGTCATGACTCGAGGAAACATGCTCGTGGGTGGGTGAGCGTGTCCCGGAGATCCACTACCATGGGGACTGTAGAACTGTCCCCTTCCCCTTCTGTTGTTGCTGTCTTTGACTCTGATGATGGTGATGGTGGTGGTGGTGGTACGACTATGACATTACGGGGTCGCCACTCCTTCTTCACCAAGACTGAAGCAGAAGGTCGAGTAGGTGAACTCACCCTCACCTCAGTCGGTGGAGTAGATGAAGAGGTATCCTTTGGCCATAGCCGGATCACCAAGGGGGCTTTCTTCTCCCCAGATATTGTCTTCTGTGCCTTTGTAGGCACAGTGGATGGTGGGACCGGTGATGGGAGGAGTGGGTGAGTGTGGAACACTCCCCTTGTTTGGGCTTTCCTCGTGGTGGTGGTACTTGTCGACTTACACTCATGTCACCGGTGGCTTGATAACTGGAAAAATCAACTAGAGCGGAAGCTGTCGACTCTAGCAAATCTCCATCGCTCCCTACTACCTGACTGAACTGCTACCCAGGCCTCTGATGCTCTATCACTGTGAATGCACCTGGTAACACTCTTGGGGATGTCAGACCTCAAGTCGAATAATGCACCAAACTCTGAACGTCTATGTACCCTTCCTACCTGCCGTAATACTATACGTAGACCGGAATAGGACTTCCTCTTGTCCCTAGCTAGAGCTTCGTGGTATGTAGGAGGTCAAGGTAATGCATCCTCCTCCCATCCTCCTCCGATGAGAAAGAGTGGAACTAGTTGCTAATCGTTGGGGAAACCTCACGGGAACCTTTCAATGTGGGATGTGATATCCATCTCTGGGACACACAATCATGGTGATGCTTGATCTTGTGGTCAGATGCATGCTATGTACAACATTGTGTAGTGAGATGGTGAGAGAGCTAGACTACCTCGAAGGTAGGGGAGGTTATCTCTGAAGCCAGGATAGCCTTCCCCTTCGAGGGGACCATTGAGGAGGTGTTAGCACTCACCCAAGCAATAGTGGGAATAGCTAACTGAGTAAGAACTGGACTGACTGGCGGAACCTCAATTTCCTTCCTCTTCAAGGAAGGATACTCAGTGTCAGAAAGTAGGTCGATCTGGATGACTAGCTTCTGCCCATCCACCTCGTCCTAGTTAACAGTAGTGAGGGTCGCCCCTCGTAGGTGATGCGGGCTCCCTTGAATCCCCAGCCAAAAAACACTAGATGGGTGGAGTGAGTCTGAGGACGCTGGCCTGATCCAGGGCCAAATCCATCACAAATGGAAAATTGAACACAAACTTCTAAGAGGCCATGTGTGAAAACTGGAAAGACGTGCTAAGCTTTGTATGTCATTTGTTGAAACATAAACATATTCATGCCTTGATATTTATCCCACATAAATAGTTTGGAGTTTTGAACCCACACTCAACAATTTAAATATGTTATGGAGAGATTTAGATGTTTTGGAGGAGGGCCTTTTGCTATTTGATTTTTTTGATTTTAGAACTCATACTCAACCAATTTATGTAGGTTGGGTAGGGTTCATAAAGTTTGAGAGAGATTTCTTTCTTTTTGGGAGATTGTTTGTGTTTTATATTTCCTGTTTGAAAATATTGATAATTTGGAAGAACCTCTACTTAACAAATTTGGGTATACTAAGAAGAGGTTGTGATTTTGTATTTTTCTTGTGAAGATTTGATTGTGTGATATTTTGATTTAGAAAGGGGGCTTCCCATTTAACAAATTTGGTATGTTAAGTAGGGGTCACATGTGTTTTATTTGTGAGATTTGTTTTGCTTTTGAAGATGGGAGTCCCACTTAACAAATTTGGATATGGTAAGTGAAAGCCCCAAATGTGTTTGAGATATGTTTGTTTTCTTTTAAAAAATAAGTCTCTTACTTAACAAATTTGGCATGTTAAGTGAAAGCTCAAGTGTGATTGATATGGAAAATTGGATCCTTATTTAACAAATTTAGTATGTTAAAATAGGGATCAAATGTGTGCTGAAAAGAGACTCTCACTTAATAAATTTGGTATGTTAGGTAGCCTAAATGTATTTGATATCTTTTTTGAGGTGGGATTCCATAATAATTTGATGGTGTGGGAAATCAAAGTATGATATGACTTGAGAATGAGATGCTCAATTGACAAATTTGGTTATGTTAAGTGGGAGTCCAATATGGCATGGTTATGTGGTTCTTACTTAACAATTTTGATGTGCTAGATAGAACCAAACATGCACTTTGAAAATGAGACTCTTGCTTAGCAATATTGGATATGCTAAGTGAAAGCCTCAATGTATATTTCTTTGAAAATGAACCCTCTCTTAACAAATTGAATTGTTAAAGTCAAATTTTATGTTTTAGAATGAGACTCACCAACAAATTGGAATTGTTAAGTGATAGTCAATAGTTAAAATTTTAAAAAATGAGACCCCACCCAAATTGAAATTGTTAAGTAAAGGTCAAATTTATGTTTTGGAAATGAGACTCTCACTTAACAAATTGAAGATTATTAACTGGAAGTCAAATTTTATGTTTTTGAAAATGAGACCCTCACTTAACAAATTTAAGTGAATATCAAATTCATATTTTGAGAATGAGACCCTCACTTAACAAATTGAGATTGCTAAGTGAAGATCAAATTCATGTTTTGGAAATGAGACCCCCACTTAACAAATTGAAATTGTTAAGTGAAAGTCAAATTTTATATTTTGAAAATGAGCCCCACATTTAGCAAATTGAAATTATTAAATAAAGGCCAAATTTATTCAAATAAGGATCCTCACTTAACAAATTTGATATAAGTGGAAATCAAATTTATGTTTGATTCAAATAGGGATCCCCACTTAACAAATTTGATATGTTAAGTGGAAATCAATATGGCATGATTTGTTTTTGAAAAGAACCTCCATGTAGTAATCATGGAGGGGTTTTGATTTTATGATTTTGTGAAAGGTGCTTTTGGAAAGTGTTCTTTTTGTGAAAGGAATTATTTCCTTTAAATTTTATGATGAACCTTGCCTCACTAAGCTAGTGGTGAGGAGGTTCTAAATTTTTATTATCTCTCCTTTTATTGATAAATTATGTTTTCACCTATTGGGGAACCCAACAGGGGTTTCAAGACCTACATGGAGTGAGGTCCTAAAACTTAAAGGATGTTGGCTAACTTTGCTTAAGAATGAAATAAGCTAATGGAAAGAAAGATAGTCTCGAACTCATATAAAATATAAGTCCACTATCGATGCTTGGACACAACGATCGTCTATTAGAGATGGAAAGAGGAACCTTCCCCAATGGAGTCACCAAAAAAATCGGTGTGTTTATTTCTGTGTTAGGTGTGCTTGTGTGAGGGGACACCATGTAGATCCGCAAATGTACTTATTAGGTGATCGGGTACCATTAAGGAATAATATACTACTAGAGATAGAAGTCACTACCCCATGATGGACCTAATCATCTAATGAGACTCTAAGCATGATGGGTCTTGGATATAGAGATTTTTCCTTACTTTACATAGAAAAGTAAAGCGAGTTTATTTAAATTCGAGTTCATGGAGGCAAGCCTCCATTATTAATTACATCTAAGGAAATGAATCGAGAATACTCTCGATTAAAGTAGTGATTGTTGTCTCAAAGAATTCAAAATAGGACTATTAAATGATTAGTTGTATTTTTGAAAATCAAGTGGGAGATCGGGAAGAGTTCTTATCAAATCAAAGGAGATGAGTAGGGAGTGCTCATGATACTGGGGAAGCCTAATGAGCACTCCCAATCTATCCTATGGTTGGGAATTTATACATTTGAATTTGAGAAGGCTTTATTTGTTTGAGTTGAATTTTTATTAGAATCTAGGACTTATAATTCCACAAGATTGTAGAAATACCTGAGGTGAGAATTTATGCTAATGAAAGGGAAACAATGACCTCAGATCCTAAATCTAGGGAGCTTTGGCAATGACCAAAGCAAGACCTAAATCTAAGGCAAAAATGGATATATGATTTACCTCCACAAGAGAGGATAAACTACCCGACTGCTAGGCTTATTACTGCCTAGAGTGGCAACCAGCTAACTCCTCATACGCTTTAAATTCATATAGGTAAGTCATATGCTTTGCAAGATGGTTAGATTATTTACTTAAAAATAAACTAAGTCCTTAAATTCACTCTAAGAGACTAGATCATGAAGGGCATGAGTAATGACTTAAATCTAATACAAATTTTGTCAAGTTTTATTTGATTGACTTTTATTTTGACATGTTATAGGATTTTGTATGCCTAAATGCATGAGAAATTGGTTAGGCTAAATCATGAGAGAAAGAGGTGTCTTTCCATCAAAGGCCTTACAAGCAAGCCTTTATTCTCGCAGATGGAAGCCCTCTCTACAAGAGGAAAGAATATGATATGCATGATATTATACATTCAATCATCCAGCTAAGGGTTGCTTAAAAATGTATTATTTTGATTTAATTCCTAGGCTTCTATGCGAGATTATGAATTATTTAAAAATATTAGTTAGGAGTTACTAATTGGATAGAAAATTTATTTTTATCCTAAGAGCCTAAAAACATCCAGGCTACACATTAATCACCAATCATAAAAAAAAACTCTGAAAAAGCATGTTATTTCTAATGCACAAGCTAAACAAAATATCAAATAATTTTATAAAGCTTATAAAAAAGAATAAAAGTCGAATCGGTCACAGAAACCCAAAAAAAAATGTGGGTAATGAAGTTCTACCCTTATACATCCGATAATGAAAGAATAATTACAATCATGTAATGATAAGTGTTATGGGGTCTTCGTTCTTCATCCTCCATTCTTCACTCTTTACCTTTTACTTCTTCATTTTTGATTTGCTTCATTTCTTTCTTCCTTTTGGCTTGAGTGGGATGTAGTTTGCTCCAAAGGCATTACATAGTATATAAGACATGGTTTTATAACCAATGCTCATCCTTAATCCCCATAACATTTATCATAATCCTAATGCAAAAATTATATTAAAAGGAAAGTAAATCTAGCTACACCTGTAAAATAAATGTTAGCTAAATACAACCATACAAAGAGAATAATTTGGACTTAGCACCCCACACATGGGTAACTAAGTCCACTGTCCTAACTTGGGCTATGCTTAGGGGCTAAGCAACCTGCAGAAAAAAATATTTATATTTTTATTACTGCCCTTAAGCACCCCCCATAAAACATGATTGGGCTAATATCGGCCTAACATTCAGGCTACACACATACACCCTAACATCCAAACTAAAATAATACATCATAAAACCAAACATACATCAAACCATGCACCGCCCTACCATAAAGATAGAAATTATGACTTAATCTAATGTGCATGTGTTAAGTCTTGTGTGGTATGTCCTAACTAGGCTTTAGGGTTATGATTTGCTAAGTGTGAGGGATTTAATTCATAAAGGGTTGATTTCTCTTTATGTGGTTTAGTTGATTTGAAGATTTTATTTAGTATTTTTTTTATTTCATATGACCTACACTTAGTAACTAAGTGTTATAAAGAGAAGAAAGAGAGGGGGTCTGTCTTTTATCCCTACCTTAAGTCATTTCTAAAGTAAGTTAATTAATGAACTTCCTTTACTGAATGATTTATTATGTGTTTTAATTAACCCTAAGTTTAGATTCACTCTAAATAGCCCCATTCAATGAGAAAGGCATCTTAAGATTAATTGAAATGGATTACTATCATATAACACACACTCATCTATTTCTTTCCATCATGTATATCATGCAGATGAATAATCTTAAGCATACATATACATGCAATACAAATATTAGCATACTTTGATGATGAATGCAAAGAAATATATTTTGAAATTTTAAATATTTCAATTTTTTTAATTGAGTTATGAATGCATGGTTTTGTTATATAGAAAAGTGGGACTTTTCATCTATTAGTTAAACACACATTTACATGTATAAAAGTTATAAGTGAGTATGATGTCATTATTTTTATACTAGGGGCATAAGGTACAAGACCTACTTAGGGCTATTTAAAGCCTCACAACCTTGGGATGTTCAGACTAATATACCACTTTGCTTATATACATGTGAATGTATGAATAACTACAAGGATAAGAAAATCCATGCAAAAATTAGGTTTCATTTTTTTTGTGATTCTTTATTCATTAGCCACATCACACATGCATAAGTATAAAAGTTTTAGTGAGTATGGCGCCATTCTTTTCTACACCAGGGGCGTAAGGTACATAAACCTACTTAGGGCTACTTAAAGCCTCAGCCCCGGGATGTCCATATTAATATACCATTTTTTTCAAATACATATGAATGTACAAAAAGAAACATATGAATAAGGAATCATGCAAGAAATTATGTTTGATTTGGATTTATGATTTACATGTGATGAAATTTTTCTAAGTCTTAATATGGAAATGCATAGAATAGATTTAAGCAAGTGTTATGTTCTTTTCAAATGAACTATACACTTACAATCCTATGGATCCATATTAAAAATAGGAAAGAGGTTCATATTACACATCTTATACTATCATCACATGCACGCTTATAGATATTCATAATTTGCATCACTTCATTTTTAATGATTGATTTATAGGTTTTGAAAATAGTTTTTGATTTAATAGTGATAATAGCCACTCATATTTGATTTAAGTCAACACATGCAATTTGACATAAAGGAAAATATTTCATTTAATTAATTTTTAAAAGGATTGAATGCATGATTTCATATGGCAAGTAATATTTAGCATGATTAGAAAGAAATAAAGGAATGAAACACATGATTTCATTCATCCCAATTAATTCCTAAGGACAATCAAATTAAATAAGGCTATTTAAAATGGATCAAAATTCTTTAGGGAGATTTTTTTATCTTTGAATTTGATTTGATTTAGGAAATATGAGAGAGATTTTCTAATCTTAACCCATTTTCCCATGTGTGAATTAGTTAGGTTTAATTAAGAAAAACTAAGTTGATTTTATGTTTTGATTAGGTTAAGGTATAAAATAAATGAATTAATTATCCCTTACCTATATCACCTTAAGCTAATTAACAAATTAATAATAAGCTAACATGATATGCAACCATATGAAAAGTAAATTTGTAATGCTCCTAAGAAATGAAAGGGGTCTAATACAATTAGCTTATGATTAATAGTTAATTAGGCTTAAGGGATTTCACTTAATTACTCTTATGATTTTCTCACACATGTGAGACAATCATAATTTCATTATCTCTTATCTTAGATTATTGAACACCCAAGGAGCTACCCAAGATCAGTTAGAGATTGCTTAGGTTAGGATGATTTGATTTTTTTTAATTTTAATTTCATTATGCTTTTAATGGATTGATTAAATATTTTGGTTATGCTTTAATTTGAATGATGAAATTAACTTAGGAAAAAGGATCAAGGACAATGCATCAATCCTAATCCCTAAATCATTTAAACATTCAATTAGATTTTGATTTTCTTATTTTGAAGATTTAATCACTTAATTAATCAACTAATCATTACATTAGCCCATTAATTATTTTAATTTTAAAGAAAGAATACTTAGGAAATAAATTAGAAAATGTCCCAATCACATTCCCTAAGTGATCTAACTATTTAACAGGGATGATTATGTTCAAATGATTAACCAAGTTATTGTTCATTCTTTAATTATAATTAATTGGATTAAGAGAGTGATTATGGGTTACTCAAATGATTTTCTTAATTAAGCAATCAATAAAATCCCAGAAAATAGGGGAGGCAAAGGTCATCCCCCTAAACATCTACAAAAAATTTGAGATTAATTGATTACTTAATGGTGTAAGTTAATTAGATTTTTGATAAAATAATTAAGCCAAAGTCACTATTCAAAATCATTTAATTATAATTTTCCTAGATTGTCCTTTGAAATATCTTCAAAATGAGCCTAAGTTTGCATTTTTTTTTTGAATTTTTCTACAATTAGTTATGATTTTAGTAAGTTTCAACATTAAAAACCAATTAAATAACCCTATTTAACCCTTAATCCTATCGGGCCACATGGCTGCTGACGCGGTGAGCTTTCCACATGGTGATGGGATTGGTTATTTAAGTTGTCACATTCGTGCGTTGACTCAATGGCGATGGGCGTGCTTTCTTTATTGGTCGTCTGATCTAAGATCGGATGGCACGGTTTAATCCACGGGTTAAGGGAAAAATTAATGGATCTACCACGGGACTTGATCAGAGCCATTAATCTTGATCATGTGAGATGGATGGCTCGTGATCTATTCCATTCGAGAGCGGTGAAAGATGAGCATCATCTGTCTTTCTCCATTCAATCCAAGCTCATATGAGCTTGGATTTGGATCAAACGGATCCCACACCATCTAAGGGAGCATATAATCATATCCAATAGCTAGAATCCCTCGACATGGAGATTTCTTTCACAAAGGACCAACACACAGAGGCCTAGAGCTATGATTTTTAGGAATTACCTCACCAGAGCTAATGTCCTGTAGTGCAACGCCGAGGTAGCTTCACCTAGTGAAAGGCCTTGAAGAAGTCCAAGCTCAATTTGTCCTGGGTGCTGGTTGACCAATCCACACACGCAACCTTTTGAAACTCACACATCTGGTGCTTTGGAAGGCTCTAAAATGATTTGGTTAGCTTTGATTGGGTATGGGGATGGTGTGGGTGCAAGGAATTTGGATTGAGAGAGGAGTATTGCTTGAGAAGGGTGTCCTATTTCGCTTTGCACATAATGGCAATGGTCATCAAGAGGTTGGGATCTGGAATTGCTTTGAGGAAGTTCAAAATGAGCTTGGGGGCTTAGAGAATGCAAGTAGTCTATTTCCCCACTCGAATTGAGGAAGTATATCCCACAATTGAGCCAGGTGAACGGATGGGATCATTCCCACGAATCTCGTTAATTCATCACCATCAAGTCATCGGAGGTGTCGCTGTCAGTCCGAGGTGGCATGCCATGACTGGCTGAAATTATGTTAGAGGTCTCAAGGCTTGATATGGGCATGTGGGAGGGGATATGGTCTTGACCCAATTTACCATGGATGGGGAGAGTGAGCTTAATGAGTTCCCTGGTCCAAGGTGTTCTGGGTGCTTAGAGTGGCTAAGGAGCTCTGATACCTCATTTGACATCTTGATTCGCTATGGAGATAATAAAGCGGACTTTGCCACTTATGGTAAGGATCTAATGTAAATGGCCTTGCACATTGGTCAATCCCCTTTGGCTTTGTTTGAAATGGGTTTAGGTAGATTTGAGGGTTCTTTGGGGCTGATGTGGAGTGGGTTTGATTCCCCAAAGAGGTTCCATAGGATGCATGGTTTAGCTAATTTGGTCAAAAGGGTTCAATTGGGTTCACATTAAGTTGACCAATTGGCCAAATTGGGTCAAACCAAGGCTTGTGGTTAGTCTAAATCATGATTTGGAATATTTTGGTGTGATTAATTTGATAGGGTTTGGCTTAGGTTTAAATTTGACTCATTTGATTCAAAAGGGTCAAATTGGTCAATTTGACCAATTTGACCAAATTAAGTTGAGTTAGTTGAGTCAAGTTCAATTGATTGAAAATGATTGTAGCCTTTGGTTTGGTTTAATTTGGAATTAATTTGAATTTGGTCAATTTGACCTTTAGGTCAAATTGAGTCCAAGTTTAATAATTCAAACTGGAGCCATTGTGCAATCAATTTAGATTAAATCATGATTTGGCCCATTTTGGCATTTAGTCCAACTTGGGTCAACTTAGGTCAAGTGGTCAATTAGGCTTGGTTTGGATCAATTGATGAATTGGACATGTTCAATCATTGATTGTGAATGGGTTTGGACCAATGATTTCAAATTTGGCATATATGGTGATTGCTAGTTTAGAGTTTCATTTTGACTAAGTGTTGACTTTCAAAGGCTAGGTTTGACTTTGACCCAATTCAATGTTGATCATCCCATAATGATTGTTGATCATGATTAAGGTTTAGAGCTTAGTTCAATCCAATTTGGGTTGGATTAAAACTTGCTCAAAAGGTCCTTTAGGTCAAGTGAGTTAGGTCAATTGACTTGATCAAGGCTTGATTCAAGTTTAATTGAACTTACATATGGATTTAGATTGAAATATAAATCCAATTGCAATTGATTTGGAGCCAAGTGGTTTTGGTTCATATGACAATTTCATGTCATAGGGTCAATTTGGGTTTGATTTGGGTTCTGGATATGATTTGATAATGGTGGTTTATGTTTATATTTGGATCAATGATTATAGGAATAATTGAATAATGAAGAAATCCATGAGTTTTGAATTGATTTGATTTCATTTAGAAGTTCATAAAAAGGGCTAAAAATTAAGAATTTGGTTTTAATTTGAGTTTGGTTTTGGTCATTTGAATTTACATTTCATTTATATTTGTGAATACAAATGAAGATATAAATGGGTCATGAGAAAATCATTTGAGTTTGAAGTGATTTGGAAGCAAATTTGATTAAGCTGGGTGTAGTAAAGGGCTAATTTGGGTTTTAATTTTGTTGATTTATTTTGGTCATTAGAGGGTGACTTTCATTTATATTTATGAACATAAATAAAGGAATGATTGATTTATAAAGAAATAAACTAAGTTTGAGTTGGTTTGAAGGAGTTTTGGCTAAGCACATGAAGGTGGCTTATGTGGCTTTGGAAGAGATTTTGGAATTTGGAGTTTAGTTGATCATGGATTTCAATCATTTGGAATTTGGATTTGATTTTGGGGTTTGGAATTTGATTTGAAATTGGATTTGATTAAATATTTTGGTTATGCTTTAATTTGAATGATGAAATTAACTTAGGAAAAAGGATCAAGGACAATGCTCAATTAATCCCTAAATCATTTAAACATTCAAGATTTTGATTTTCTTATTTTGAAGATTTAATCACTTAATTAATCAACTAATCATTACATTAGCCCATTAATTATTTTAATTTTAAAGGTAAAGAATACTTAGGAAATAAATTAGAAAAATATCCCAATCACATTCCCTAAGTGATCTAACTATTTAACAGGGATGATTATGTTCAAATGATTAACCAAGTTATTGTTCATTCTTTAATTATAATTAATTAGATTAAAAGAGTGATTAGGGGTTACTCAAACAATTTTCATTAAGCAATCAATAAATTAGGGGAGGCAAGGTCATCCCCTAAACATCTACAAAAAAATTTGAGATTAATTGATTACTTAATTAAGGTGTAATTAAGCTAATTAGATTTTTGATAAAACTCTAATTAAGCCAAAGTCACTATTCAAAATCATTTAATTATAATTTTTCTAGATTCTCCTCTAAAATATCTTCAAAATGAGCCTAAGTTTGCATTTCTTTTTAATTTTTCTACAATTAGTTATGATTTTAGTAAGTTTCAACATTAAAAACTAATAAAATAACCCTAATTAACCCTTAATCGCCGGGCCATGCCGACGTGGCTTCCACATGGATGGGATTGGTTATTTAAGTTGTCACATCCGCATCAATTCAATGGGTGTGCTTTTCTATTCGCCCATCAAATCGATAGCTTAATCCTGGTAAGGAAAAATTAAGGATCTCCAGATTTGATCAGAGCCATTCATCTCGATCATGTGAGATGGATGGCTCGTGATCTATCCCATTCGAGAGCGGTGAAAGATGAGCACCGTCTGTCTTTCTCCATTCAATCCGAGCTCATCTGAGCTTGGATTTGGATCAAACGGATCCCACACCATCTAGTTGAGCATATAATCATATCCAACAGCTATAATCCCTCGACATGGAGATTTCTTTCACAAAGGATCAACACACAGAGGCCTAGAGCTACGATTTTTAGGAATTACCTCACCAGAGCTAATGTCTGGGGGAGTGAGGTAGCTTCACTAGTTGAGGCCTTGTTGAAGAAGTCCAAGCTCAATTTGGTTATGCTTGGTTGACCAATCCATGCACGCTTTGCTTGATCAACTCACACCTCGGTGCTTTGGAAGGCTTGGAAATGATTTGGTTAGCTTCGATTGATAAGGATGGTGGGTGCAAGGAATTTGGATTTGGTTTAGTGGAGAGGGAGTATTGCTTGAGAGAAGGGTGTCCTATTTCAGTTTGCACACGGGAATGGCAATGGTCGATCAATGAGAGGTTGGGGATCCTTGGAATTGCTTTGAGGAAGTTCGAAATGAGCTTGGGGGCTTAGAGAATGCAAGTGGTCTATTTCCCCGCTCGAATTGAGGAAGTATATCCCTCAATTGAGCCAGGTGGACAGATGGGATCATTCCCATGAATCTCGTTAATTCGTCACCATCAAGTCATCGGAGGTGTCACAGTGAGCACGCCATGAGGAAACTATGTGGAGGTCTCAAGGCTGATATGGGGTGGGAGGGGATATGGTTTTGCACCCATCATGGGCCATGGATGGGGAGAGTGAGCTTGGCTTAGTGAGTTCCCTTTGGTCCAAGGTAAGTTCTAGGGTGCTTAGAGTGGGCTAAGGAGCTCTAGGATACCTCATTTGGCATCTTGATGGCTGCTATGGAAATAGCAAAGTGGACTTTGCCACTTATGGTAAGGATCTAATGTAAATGGCCTTTCACATTAGTCAATCCCCTTTGGCTTTGTTTGAAATGGGTTTAGGTAGATTTGAGGGTTCTTTGGGGTGATGTATTTGATCGCCAAAGAGGTTCCATAGATGGCGTGTTTAGCTCAATTTGGTCAAAAGGGTTCAATGGGTTCACATTGGGTTGGGTTGACCAACAAATTGGGTCAAACCAAGGCTTAGGTCTAAATCATGATTTGGAATGTTTTGGTGTGATTAATTTGATAGGTTTGGCTTAGGTTTGAATTTGACTCATTTGGATTCAAAAGGGTCAAATTGGTCAAGTTGATCAATTTGACCAATTTGACCAAATCAGGTTGGGTCAGGTGTTGAATCAAGTTCAATTGGTTGATTGAAAATGATTGTAAGCTTTGGTTTGGTTTAATTTATTAATTTGAATTTAATCAATTTGACCTTTAGGTCAATTGTTAAGTTGGATCAAGTTGACCAATTGGTCAACTTGGGCTCAATCATGGCTTTGGTCAAGTTCAATAAGTGATTTCGGATGAACTTGAGCCATTGTGCAATCAATTTAGATTAAATCATGATTTGGCCCATTTTGGCTTTAGTCAACTTGGGTCAACTGGTCAAGAATTAGCTTGGTTTGATCAATTGGAATTGGTCATGTTCAATCATTGAATGGGTTTGGATCAATGATTTCAATCAATTTGGCATATGGTGGATTTTGGCTAGTTTGGTTTCATTTGGGCTAAGTGTTGACTTGGTCAAAGTTTAATTTTGGTTTGACCCAATTCAATGTGGTTGATCATCCCATAAATGATTGTTGATCATGATTGAGGTTTAGATGGGCAATTCAATCCAAGTTGGATTAGAACTTGCTCAAAAGGTCCTTTAGGTCACTTTGGGTCAAGTGAGCCTAAATGAGGTCAATTGATCAAGGCTTGATTCAAGTTTAATTGAACTTACATATGGATTTAGATTGAAATATAAATCCAATTGCAATTGATTTTAAGTGGTTTTGGTTCATATGACAATTTCATGTCATAAGAGTCAATTTGGGTTTGATTTGAGCAATACGTAACTGAACGAAGTACACATTTTTGTTTATATTTGGATCAATGATTGTAGTAATAATTGAAATGAAGAAATCCATGAGTTTTGAATTGATTTGGATTTCATTTAGCCAAGTTCAAAAATTTGGCTAAAATGGCTAAAATTAGGAATTTGGTTTAATTTGAGTTTGGTCTTGGTCTTTGAATTTACATTTCATTTATATTTGTGAATACAAATGAAGATATAAATGGGTCATGAGAAAATCATTTGAGTTTGGAGTGATTTGGAAGCAAATTTGATTAAGCTCAAGGGTGTAGGTTGAAAGGGCTAATTTGGGTTTTGATTTTGTTCGATTTATTTTTGGTCATTAGAGGGTGAGTTTCATTTATATTTATGAACATAAATAAATGAATGATTGATTTATAAAGAAATAAACTAAGTTTGAGTTGGTTTGAAGGAGTTTTGGCTAAGCACATGAAGGTGGCATATGTGGCTTTGGAAGAGATTTTTGGAATTTGGAGTTTGGAGTTGATCATGGATTTCAATCATTTGGAATTTGGATTTGATTTTGGGGTTTGGAATTTGATTTGAAATTGGATTTTATTTTGGAATTTGAATTTGAATTTGAGGTTTGGCGAAGGAAGCAAGGATTGGGTTTGGGCTATGTGGCAGTAAGTCTTCTAAATCCTAAGGCACAACCTATTCATATGGCTAACTCTTCTAAGTCTCTGAGGTTAGGTGTTAATCACTGAAGTGTCTTAAGACCAAGGAACTCTTAGTGTCTATAAGAGTCTTAGATGAGAAAGTTGAGAACTCACTCCAAAAAAGTGAGGTCAACACTCATAAAGATCTAAGTTTCTTGAACAAACATATGATGTTTCATTATGATAAGATGATTTTTGTTATTAGATAAATTATTATCTAATAATGAAAATTAATTATGAATAATTCAATTCCTAAAATTAAAGAGATAACCACAAATACATACATACACACATACATAAAGACACACACATGCACGCACAAATACATATATAGTTCTTAATATAAATTTTGTTATGCCAATTTTAATAAATTGATAATTAATTTAGAAAAAGCCTTTCTTTCAAAATTAATTTAATGGCTTCATACTAAGTTTTTAATTAAAATTTATTATCTTTGTTTCTTTAGAATGAAGTATATGCTAGAGCTTACCAATGGTCATAACTCTAATGATGGTTCACATCATAGATGACTATCCTCTATATATATAGTTAAAATTTCTCATCTAATGATAGATAACATGTATGCATATTATGTATTTTTTTAATGATAGAGCTTTAACTATATGGCTTCAGCCTTTATGTTGCTAAGGATTATAAGTCCTATACATTTTTGTGATTCATATTTTGATTATCATCTATTTAAAATCTATATTTCTATATTTTTTTCAATTTGAGGCTAACTTTGAAGGGCATAATTCATGGTTGCTAATAGAGCATTTCATTGGTAGGTTAGTTGATTATCTTTATAGCTAAGTAGTTTCAACTTTGGTAAAATATGATGATAGATCTATGAAATTCTAACTAAGTCATTTCTACCATTTTTTGAATTATTGACCTTAACTTGTCATTTTTAAGCCCATTCATAGTCCCCTTAACTTTTGGTTATGATTATTATCACAGAAGTTTTTTTATATAGAGAGATAGTCACCTCATTTCGTTATAATGATTCACTCTCTACCTTATAAACTCGCCCATCTCAAAACATAAACTATTACTACATGTATAACAATTTTAAATCATAATTTATTTTTGATATTGACCCAAGAAAATCAAAACATGAGCATGTTTCTTGTTTTGAGTGTGTTTTTTGGAGTTGTTTGCTGATATTTTTAATTTTAATGAATTTATTACTTTTAAGAGATTGATCATTTCTAGATTATGAACTTGATTTTAACTTCACTTAAATTATATGGCTTCTCATGAATATTTTATATGGACTGAGAAAAAGTTTTCTAGTTCTACCTTGCTATATCTTTTTTTTATTATATCATCACATTATATGAGAGGTTCATTATAAAAAAGCATCAGTTTCTCAACTATCATTGCCTTCATTAGCATGTCTGTAGTATTATGAATTGTGTGTATCTTCTCCAAAGGTAATTGATTATTTTGTAAGAGTGAACAAATGAAATGATATCGCAGCTAAATATGATTCATATTGGCATGAAATGCAGCATTCTTGGCTTGAGGAATAGTACTCACACTAACGATATATAATTTGTCATGCTCTTGTCCCTTGCTAAATTTTGCTATGAAGTTTTGTAGCCACATCATTTCATTGCTAGTCTCAATAATAGCAAGATATTTAATCTCTATGATTGAGAGAACAACAATATTCTAAGGACTATATCACTCCTTAATGTGAAGATATAACCCGTTGTACTCTTGCCATCAATATCTCTAATTTTATCAGTTGTGCTTTTACAGTCAAATTGGTCTAAGAACTAATATTATGGTAATTAGTTGAATGAGAAGCCCTATAAATAATTGTAACTTTCATAGTAGCTCTTAGGTCACTGCTAGTGTTAGCAATCACAACATCTCTTCTCTTTGACACCCTTGTACGCTAATAAGATAAAGCCAAATAAAATAAATTTAAAAATAGATAATAATGCATAAGATATTAAACATAAAAATGATTAAAAAAAATTATGAAGAAATATACTCCACTACACTATCTTTACAAAATCAATATATTATATAAATACAAAATTGATAGCTCTAGCACCATTTCATCATACTCAAGGTCTAAAAAGCTATGCACCCTACAACATGGAACATTATAAATAGGATCAATAATAACTCATGAGATAAATCTCAAAAGTTATGTTAAATTAAAAGCCTATTTTGTATTCAAAATAGTAAGATTTTTATATAAATTATTGAAATTAAAACACATAAGAAAATATAATTTTATTACATCAATAAAATCTTTAATAATATTTAAATAGAAAAATAAAAAAAGAATTACTTAACCAAATAAAAGAAGAAAAAAATTTATTCAAGGAAATACTCCCCAAATCAATAAAAATCTAAAAGATATAATAGAGTATCAAATTTATAAAACAAATATTATATAGCTCCTATTTATTAAAGCATAAATAAAAAGATATGAAGTATATGATATAAACAATAAAAATACATAATTTATAATTTAATAGCAGTACAATAAATATATTTATAAAGATAGTTATAGCTGGATTGCCTTAATTAAGAAGATTTAATGTAAATCTAATGAATTTAAAAAATATAAATTCGTTAAGATAATTAATATTTTCAATAAATTTAATGATAACAAAATAAAATATTAAATGAAAACTACTTTTTAAGAAATATTCTTTAACAAGTTTCACAAATTTTTACACAACAAAAAATGAAATAAATAATATATGCAAAATTTTAAAGTTTATTTTTATAATTTTTTTTTATAATATTCTTATACAAATTTAATTAAGAGGCTATTTGGTTTGAAGTATTTTGACTTCGTTACAAATGAATATAATAAATTTAAACTTTTAGCTGTTTGATTGGATTAAAAATAGATGTAAAATAATATATTAATATATTTAAAATTCATCTTTTATTTTATCTTATTTATGCTTTACAAAACTGTACAATTCTGATGATTCTCAAATGCACCTCATGTGTTGAAAAAAATAAAATAAAAAATTTAAAAATACCTTTTTTTAATTTAAAGTAAACCATATAGAAAAAAAATATTATCAATCTAATATCATTAAATATTTTAAATACAGTAAATTTATTTTTCATTTTTTTAAAATACAAAATTTTTAAATACTTACAAATCGATGGTCCTAAAGAATATTGTGACCCTTTTTTTTTTCCTAATATAATATTCCATATCCATCGCACAATTTGCTCGCTTCCACTTGTATGAGAAACGACGCAAAAGCCGTAGATCCGTTCATCGAGGCCGTTTACTTCCCCTCGCAGCCGTCATCCGACGGCTGTTGTCAAACCTCGCGTCGAAGCCGCCTCCCATATAAATCTTCTTCTGCACCACTTGCGACTTGCAAACCTTCTCTCAACTGCCGGCTCCCCGCCCCCGCTTCTCTTTCCTTTCTCACCTCTTCACCCCTCAACCACCAGTACCGCCACTATAATCCACGGAGGCCGTGATGCAGTACCCTCCGGCGACGTTGATGATGCCACACCCGATGGCGCCGCCACCTCCACCGCTGCCGTTTACTCCGCCGCCCTTCTTTGGCTACCACCAGACGTTGCTTCCGCCGCCACCTCAGGTGAAAGGCAGCGCAGAGGAGAACAAGACGATCTGGGTGGGTGATCTCCATTACTGGATGGATGAGAATTATCTGCATAGTTGTTTTGGACATACCGGCGAGGTCTGTATTTCTGCGCTACTTGTCTTGAATTTTATTTTGTTCTATTGATGTGATGTTTTGATTTGGGTGAATGGGACAATAACCTGCTTATTTTACTGTGAATCTCTTGGACGAACTTTTTTAATGATCATGGTATTTTGAGCTGGCATTGATGAAGCAGTACTCTGATTCTGAAAGAGGAGACTTCTCAAAATAGAACGCGGAGTTTCTTTTCGTACATTGGATTTTGTTTGTCCTTAGATCTAGTGCGCTTGGTAGGCTTTGCAAGAGACCTAGACGACATTTTATTTTCTTCGTTATATGCACTATCATTTCATCGATCGGAACTAAAAATATGATCTAGCATCTAATGTGATCAATTTTTAGCTGTGCCATGGAGTTAAATTTGGATGCTAGATACAAGAGTTTTTGTGGAAAGGGAGATAAAGCAAACATTAACTCATGGGATAACAGTATCTTTGTAACTGAAAGTGATATGCAATTTTCCTTAAATGTGTTGGACATTCTTTATAGAAATATATGTTCTAAACGCAGTCTCTTTCTAAATCGGGGATTAACCCGTTTCTGGTTTTTATTGTCTTGTAATTGCTGGCCTTATTAGTTAGTGGTTATTGACAGGTTTAAAGGATGGATCTGGACAATGGTGACAATGGATTAAAGAAAACCACGGCTTATGCATGTGGGCCTTTTTTGGAAAGATGATGTTACCGGACGCGAACCCATAAATTTTCAGTTTAAAATGAAATCAGCCTAATTAGCTGTCCAGTACTTCTAAGTTCCATCCAACATTAAGTATATTTTGTCATTAGGATGAATTTTGAAATTCCATATTCAATGATTACACCATCATCATTTATTATTTAAAATATTTTTGACGTGGCTATAACAAGGTTATTTACTAATAGCAAAATGTAACGAGTTTCATTTAGATTTAGATATAATTTGTTCTTGAATTGCATTAAAAAATGTAGTTTTGATTTTTAGGGGAAATTAGAAATCTGAATTCAAATGTTGTGTGTCCACTACATCCATGATTTCATGATTATGAGAACACATTTGTTGAGTGAGCAAATTATCCATTTATGTGAGAGCATTATAGATTGTATTTTGTATTTTATATAATATAGTACCATAACTGCAGCATTACCAAACAAAATTTCGTTGATGTAACCATTAGTAAAGAGAGAAGGAAGCAAAGACGGTGCAGACAGCAGACCCAGTCCCATTCATTGTTAATAGGAGAGGCGACTACCAAAATGGCTACGTGATTACTCAGTGGACAACAATTGAATATGAATGGATGAAAATGAGTCTTAATGAGTCTTGAATAAAGCCAATGCTTATTATTATTATTATTATTATTATTATTATTATTATTATTATTATTAGGAAGATTTACATACATATCACACAATTCTTATGCATTTACATATCTAACACTTAAAGTTAGATATTTATTTATCTAATACTTTTCAATGCTTAAAAAGGTGCATTTCACTTTTAAAAGTGAGTGATAATGATATTTTTGATGTGATATTGAAGATTTGAGTGTTATATATATAAAAATTGAAGTTTAGGTGTTAGATATGTTAATACATAAGAATTGTGTGGCATGTATGTAAATCCTCTTTACTATTATTACTATTATCCAAGTTGCTTACAACCTAGGACACTTGTCACCTTTCCATTTCTTAAGTTTGATTTGGTTGTTATGGCAAATTACATCTTCCAACAATTACAAATATAACCATGTAATAGTAATAGCAAATAGTAAGAGAAGAGAACATCCTTCTCAAACCTTTCCCTCCAAGTCTACTAAATTCTTTTCCCCTATTTCTATTCTATTTGTTTTTCCTTTCTTCTTTTCTTGTGTAAAGTGTTTGCAAGTTCTTCTCCCGCTGACCTATCAATTGGTGCTCTCATTAATCCTTTTTTCCTTCTATCCGATGGTTGAAGGTACTAGCGCAACTATTCTAAATGATTGTCTCACTGCTAATGAGCAAAAACTAATTGAGATCATTGATTTCTTACGTGAAGTTCAACTTCATCTTACCTTATTGTAAGCCAAGCAAGTCCAATTTTTCCAACCTATTGATAATTTGTCTTCTCACTTTGTAACCACCTACCAAATTTTTGATACCATGGGTTCCACCCCGTTTAAATCTATCTTCATTGCAATTCCCTGCTATAATGGTAGAAACCCAGAGACATGGATCCAAAATATTGAACACATTATAGCCATCACAAGCTCTCTGACACCGATAGTCTCACACTAACCTCCTTTCATGTGGATGGACCAATTGAGATTAGTTTTTGTGGCTCACAAAAATTAAATGGCTATCATTTTGGGATGACTTTCTCATTGCTCTTCGCAATCGGTTTGACCCTTTGAAATACACATTTGTTTTGAATTCAGATTGAAGCTCTGCATATGGAAGGAAGTTCGTCTTCATCAACTATCCTCTCTAGACTATGCCGTCGAATTGGCTTAGCTCATTGAAGATAAACTCAATGAAAATAACCATGACCCAACCCCCAACCTCTCCCACCTATATTTATTCTTCCCCATCTAACCACACCACCATTTCCAATAAAGCTCACCTCTAAAGAAATATTAGAGAAATGTGAGAAAGGCCTGTGTTACGATTGTGATGAAAAATTCCACCGTAATCATGTTTGCAAAGGGAGATTTTTTGCGTTAGTTTTGGAACTTGATGGCCATGCAATACCACTACCCATTGACTTGTCACTCTTGTTCCTAGAACAACCCTCCTCACCTTAAAATCAGCTTACACGCCCTTGACGGATAGCTCCACCCTCATACTTTCTGCATTGATGGATTCATCAATAACCACGAAGTCCAAATTTTAATAGGCAGTGGATCCACCTACAACTTCATTCAATATCGCTTAGTCAACTTCCTTCAATTATCACTCCAATCCACTACCTCATTCACAGTTTTAGTTGGCAATCGTGATAACTTACAATGCTCCTCCAATGTCCAACAATATCCCTATTCATTCAAGACTATTCATTCACCTTGGATTGCTTTTCCTTTCCATTCAAGGTGCTAACATTATCCTTGGGATTCAATGGCTTCAACAACTTGGCAATATCATTACAAACTTCTCATCTCTTACAATGACTTTCACCATCAACAGCCAACACATTATCTTACAAGACAATAAAACTTTATCATCTCTCCTAGTCAATTTCACCAATTACTCAAACTCTTTTCCCAAAGTTCCATTGCTTCTTGTTTTCAGCTACTTTCATCCCAATTTTACTACTAGCTCCATCTCAGCTACATCCCACTCTCCAATATATGTTAATTGACTATCAAGGCCTTTTCACTAAACCATAATCGCGTCCACCATTTCATCCTATCCAGTCCACCATTTCATCCTATCCACCATCATATAAACTTTTAACCCAACACCCCACCCATTAATGTTCTCCCCACTAGAAATCAACCATTGAACACCTAGTCCAAGAAATGCTTCAAGCAAGTATTATACAACAAAGCAAGGTGCCTTTTCATCACCTGTTTTGTTTGTCAAAAAGAAAGATGGTATATGGCGCTTTTGTGCCGACTACCGTGCTTTAAATAGTGCAACTATTTCGAATAAATTTCATATCCCAAGAATTAATGAAATGCTAGATAAGCTCCATAATGCCACCGCTTATTCTAAGCTGGATCTTTGAGCCAATTACCATCAGGTGCGAGTAGCTCCCCAGGACATTCACAAAACAACTTTTTGAACCCATGAAGGCCATGAAGTTTTTCCTTGTGATGCCCTTTGGCCTTACTAATGCACCGCCACCTTTTAAAATCTCATGAATATCATCTTTATTATGAAAATTTGTTATTGTATTTTTTAATGATATCTTCATATACAACTCTGCATTTCAGCTTCACCTAGCTCATCTTAAATCAATTTTTGAATGTCTCCACCATAATCAACTCTATTTATGTCATTCCAAATGTTATTTTGCTTCAACTGAAATTAACTACTTCGGCTACACAATTTCTTTTAACCAGGTTAGACCAAATTTTGACAAAATCCAAAATATCACTTAATGGCCAATACCAACCTCTGCTAAAGCCCTTCGAAGCTTTCTTGGCATAATAGAATATTATCGTAAATTCATCCCAAAATTTGCTTACATTGCTTCGTTAACAAACCTTCTACACAAAGACTCCTTCTGTTGGCCTTTCGCAGCTCAACAAGATTACCTTATGTTAAGAAGCATTTGGCTAACCCAACCACCTTGACCCTTTCAGACTTTTCCCAACCTTTTATAAAGATATTGATGCTTCAGGTTATGGCATTAGAGTTGGTCTTCATTAACAGCACCACCAATCATCTTTTTCAATAAGAAACTCAATCCCAAAATGCAACAAGCCTCCACCTATGTTTGTGAATTGTATGCTATCACAGAATCAGTAGCCAAATGATGCCAATACCTTCTTGGCTCTAAGTTCATCATTAGAACTGACTAGAAAAGTATTCATAAACGTAAGTCCCAAACCATTCTAATGCTAGAGCAACACTAAATTGTTATCATACTCTTCGGCTATGAACGTTAGACTCATTTTATCACAGGTTATACTAGTCTAACTCTTCTCACCTCTCCTATCTCAACTCTCTTTCACAAGTTACACTAGGAGACAACTTTAACAGTTGCATTATGGTAGCATCAACCTTTTCCACATGTCATGCCCTACTCCAACACTACCTTTCAGAAGTTATCAGTGAACATAGTGGTGATATAAGGACATTATACCATCTCAGCACTCAATTCTATTGGCCGAATATGCAGGCAGATGTGCTGCAATTCATCACCTCATGTCCCATTTGCTTGGCTATTAAATACCAGCCACTTGCTCTTTTCGGTCTTCTACAACCTTTATCAATTCCACAAGATGCTTGGACCAATCTCTCTATAGATTTATCACACTTTCCACCTACCAGCATTAAAACTTCTATAATGGTTGTGGTTGATCTCTAAAATATGCCCACGTTAACCAATTAAATTCCAATTTTACTATTCAATATTTTTTTGGGCATTCATTTTGAGATTTGCCGCCTATATGGTATACCCAAAACAATCATCTTGATTGTGATCGCATCTTCATGAGTAACTTATGGCGCATGTTATTCACAACTATGGGCACCAAACTCCTCTTTAGCATTGCCCATCATCCCCAAACTTATAGCTAGATCGAAATCACCAATCACACTTTAGAATAATATCTCTACTGTTATGTTATGGATACTCGAATAAAATGGCCTCAATTCCTATCTTGGGTTGAATACTCTTGTAATACATCCTTTCACTCATCCATTGGTTTCAAGCTTTATATGATCAGCTGCCCCCCACCAATTGAACCTTATATTGGCAAAGCTGCACCATATTCTACCCATTCTCGATTGCAGCAATAACATCATCTCCTTAGCCATTACAACTCAATTTGCATTGGGATCAACACCCATGAAACAATAAACAAACAAACATCATGACATCCAATTCAATGAAAATGTTATGATCTTCCTCCTTAAACTTTATAAACATGACCCTACTCTACACCCATCACTCTTATGACCTGATTCTTGGCTTAGCTTTCCAATATTTCAACCCTTACAACCAGGCTCTTCTAGAAGTCACCCCATATTCCATGTTTCCCTCCTTAAACTTTATAAACATGACCCTACTCTACACCTATCACTCTTATGACCTGATTCTTGGCTTAGCTTTCCAACATTTCAACCCTTTTCCATATTAAACACTTGTCAAACACTTTAGGGAACTACCACGATTACCCAACAACTTGTTCAGAGGAAAGACTATTCCATTTAAACTGCTACTTGGCTCACTGATTATAAACTTTGTGAAGCCTACCCTGATTTTGACCTTGAGGGTAAGGTCGAGCTTCCATGGCGAATGGCAATTGATGCAGCCATTAGTGAGACCAAAAAAGGAGGCAAAGACGGAGCAAACAACATATCCAATCCCATTCTTCATCAACAGGAGAGGAGAATACCGAAATGGCTACATGATTACTTGGTGGACAATGGCTGATTATAAATGGGTGAAAATGAATTTTGAATAAAGCTGGTACTTTTTATTAATAAGTTGGTTACAACCTAGGGCACTTATCACCTTTTCATTTGTTAAGTTTGATTGGGTTGTTGCAAGCAGATTACATCTTCCACCAATTAGAGATATGAACATGTAATAGAAATAGCAAATAGTTTGAAGAAAATATCTCCTATCTCTGAAACCTCTTCCTTCAAATCTGCTAAATTCTTTTCCCACTGTTTCTATTCTTTCTGTTCTTCCTTTATTCCCTTCTCGTGTAAAGTGTTTGTAGGCTCTTCTCTCACTGATCTATCACTTGTGCTTATAAGTTTTTCTTTTGTTGTCTTTGTCCTTTAATTCCTTTTCCTTAGTTTTATTTGTAAGAGTTGTTTTTTGGTTTCTTAGAGTTAAGAGTTATTTGTAATTGTATAATTTAAAGTTTATTCAGTTATCTTGAGGTGTGACTAAAAATACACCATCACTTCTTATTTTAAAGACATTTCAATTTATTTCCCTCTCTAGTAAAGATTCTTTCCTCCTATCCTATTCTCCTTTGCTTTTTCTGTTTCTCTTTTTCTTTTTGCTGGCTGTGAATCTCCCACGTGTCTGGCAATAATTGTGTGTAGGGAATCAGGGACCTACAACGCTATAGTCAGGAGAAAGGAATGTTGTTCCTTGTTGCTTTGGAGATTTGCTGTGGAATAGAAGATTCAATAATGGATTTCATCCCTTTTTATCCACGGGAGTCTTTAGAGGCAGAGGATGACAACAAGATGGTGTTCATGCTAAATACATGGAGGTGTTTTTAAAGGCAGATGGGACATAAAATAGTGCAATAGTTTTTCGTTTTACAAGTAGTATCCAAGATAGGTTAACAAGATCAAGGAGGAAGGGGATTAATCGTTCCAAGATGAAAATTACACTGTTTTTGATGATTTCAAGTTTTGAGGCTGAAATTAAAGCACTTCATGACCAAGGCTTGGATGCATCTTTATTGGAGGAGACAATCATGAAAGTAGAAGGATTATTTAAAGAGGTGTTGAACAAAGATCACGATAATTTTACTAAGTCTTAGAGATGAAGTTCATCAAGAAATTGCGAATGAAAGAACAACCATTATTATATGGAGAAGGTTATATTCTTTGTATCTCAAGAATTCTCAGGCCAATCATTTGTATCCCAAGTAGAAATCGTGTACATTCCAAATTGATGACTTCAAACCATGGAATAAGCATGTAGAAAAATTTAATCATATAGTTATTGATTTAAAAAGCATAAGTGAGAGAATAGATGATAAGGTTCAAGCAATTATTTTTCTCTCAAGGCACCAAGTAGATATGAACATTTTATTAACATTGCTTTATGGAAAGGATTCTTTACCTATATTTGAAGTAATAATTGCACTAAATTTTTAAAAAAAATTAAGAAAATGGTGAAACTAATCAAAATAATAAAGCTAAAGGGCTTATTGTGAAGGAAGAGCAAGTAAATGGGAGCCAATGTCCTAGAATCAATCAAGATCTGAGTTGAAAGCAAGATGAAAATATATATTTTATCATAAAGAAGGGTATTTTTTAATAAGCAGTGCCTTGAGTGGAAGAACAAGAACCATATGAGGTTCTCTTTGAAGATATAAGAGGCTCTACGATGGTGGAGGAAGGCTTTAATAGTCTTAAGGTCATGTGAATCTCATATTTTGATCTAAGCAAAGAGTGAGTTTGGATGGTCCTACCATATGTTCTCAAACTAGTTTTGATTTGAATCCCTCAATGAAAAAAAAAAAGTGCATAGTGTATCTTGGAAATAATAAAAGTCATGCAAAGTTAGAGAGGAAGGAGCCATTCGACTCAAGCTCCATGATATTATGGAAAGATTGTTCAAGAATGTAAGGTATGTTGAGCTTAAAAGAAATTTGATTTCTTTTATTGAATTAGGTCATAGTGGATACAATTTTAAATTTTGGGGTGGAAGCAAGATGTGCAAATGCTTTTTGATCATCTTGAAAAGTATTTATATGAATAGAGTGTACACTGCTAGGTAAAATGTTGATTGAAGAATGTGTTTGCTTGTCTTGTAATTTTGTTGATGAAACTAGTTATGACACCCAAAATTAGGAAGCCAAATCTAAAGCTCTAGAAGAATTTTACAAACAATGGTCTTTGGAAATAAGAAGCCTATAAATTTGGATTTTTGTAAACATTTATGTGGTAGAAAAATTCAAGAGGTTGAAATTTGTCTCTACTAAAGGATAAATTTAAAGAGATTTTAAATTATGCATATTCAAATTTTTGGAGTTTGCAAGAACTGAGTAGCATGGTAAAGCACTTTCTATCTTTTATTAATGATTATTCAAGTAAATTGTGGTTATATTTCTTGAAATGAAAATAAAGCTTATGAAAAATTGAAAGAATGGAAGCCTCTGTTGAAACTCAAATAGGAAAGATATTCTAGAAGTTAAGAATTAATAACAGACTTTAAGTTTTGCTCGATCTATTTGGGAAGTATTACAAGAACAAAGAGTAGCATAACATCTCTTAGGTTGATACTCCAACAAAATGGGGTTGAATATTGCGATAGAACCATTCTTGAAAGGGTAAGAGATATGTTGAATAATATAGGTCTATCAATGACATTTTGGGTAGAAGTGGTTAGTATGGTTGCCTAGTTGATTAATTTGTCTTTTTTTAGCTATTGAATTCAAGATTTTATCAAAAATGTTGAGTGGACAACTTGAAGACTATAATAAGTAGAAGGTATATGGTTGTATTGCTTATGTTCATATTAATAATGACAATTTACAACCAAGAGCTTTAAAATTAATTTTCATTGGATATCCTGAGAATGTAAATTGGTATAAGTTGTGGAGTTTGGGCCAAGTTATCCTAATGTTTGATAAATAGGGTGATGTTTTTAATGAACAACAAATTGCAAATTTGAGCAAGACTATTGATGTAAAGTAGAATTGCAGCTTTATGTGGAACAACGAAGGAATTTTGAAATTCTTGAAAGAAAGGATCATGAATCAATTGAGGTAAAACCTAAAGAGCCTAGATATCAAACTATTAAATAAATTCAAAGAAGAATATCTGTTTTGGTAAGGGGTAGACCTTGGTGTATAGTGTAAGCACCACAAAAGTATGGGTATGCAAATATTGTTTCTTATACATAATTTGTAACTCATTTTTAGTAGGCATTGAATCAAGTTTCTATAAAAAATGGTAAAAAGTTTAGAAAAATTAATAAAATAGCAACAAACCATGAATAAAGACTAATCACCCCCAAGAAGAATAACACTAGGGGATTATAGCCAAGCCATGAAGCATGAGATTGTCAGTTGCAAATGGTTGTTCAAAAAGGAGATTAGAATTTTTGGTGTTAAGATTCAAAGCTAGGCTTGCAGCAAGAAGGTTTACACAAAAAAGAGTAGATTATCATGAAAATTTTTCTCAAGTTGTAAGACATACATCTATATATGTTATTGCCATGGTTGTATTGTTTGACATGTATCATGAGCAAATAGATGTTAAAACAATATTCTAGTATGGAAATTGGAGGAGAGTATTTCATGAATTTGCTTGAAGGATTTGTTAAAATTGGAATTGAAATTTAGATGTTTTTGTTGAAACGATCCTTGAATGGGTTGAATCTATCTCTAAGAATATGATATAAAAGATTTAATAAGTATTTGCTTGATATTGACTTGTAATATCCAAAATCTATGGAGGTCGATAGCTCTATCAATCTTTTACTTTATGTAGATGGAATGTTACTTGTAAGTGCTAGGTCATAAGAAATCACAAGATTGAAGTTTTTGTTTAAGGCAGTGCTTGAGATGAAGGATTTTAGTCCTACCAAGAAAATTCTTTGAATGGAAATCATTACTAATGAAGAAAAATAAAAATTAGTTTGGTTGAAGGCACATACATAAAAAAGGTTGCTAACAATTATGGGACGATTGCTTATAAACCTATCTCTACATCTTTAGTAAAACATTTTAAGTTGAACAAGATCAAGCATTAGGTGATCATATATAAAAAAAAATTACAAAATGTTGTTGTTAGTGCCATGTATGCTATGATTTATTGTAGATAATATTTAGCTTATTCACTTCGTATTATAATAAGGTCATTGGCTGGTCAAAGAAGACATCATTGGGAAGTTACAAAATGGGTGCTAATTGGAATCAAGACCAGAGGATTGAGTTATGAGAAATTTGATTTTGTATATGAAGCAATTGCAGAATATGTAGATTCAAATTTTGCAGGATATTTTGATACTCATGGTTCCCTTAGAGGCTATGCATTGATTTTTGAATTGTTCAATTGGTGCTTACTCTCTTGCTTGTTTTTGTGAAAATCAAGTTGTAATAGTTCCTTCAAGAATTCTATGTATCATGAAAGAACTAAGTATATTTTTGTAAATATCATTAAGGAAGCAATTGTTAATAAAATTATGGAGATTGTGAATATTTCATCAAATAACAATGCATCAAATATGTTGACAAACACCTTTGCTTCCTCAAAACTTTAGCATTGCTTGGAGTTGTTAAAGATGATTAGAGAGATATCATGATGTTGATTCTTGAATCTTGATGATTGCTAGACTAGAGTGGAGATTGTTGTTTTGGTCCTTTAATTCTCTTGGTTTATTTGTAAGTGCAATTTTTGATATCATCGGGAATTAATTATTTATGTGATTTTTAGCTTACGTAATTACCATGATATGTGTTAGCCTTGATAATTATTCTATCCTCTGTCAAGTCAAATGTGGTAAAAACTTGGGATAATGGATACAATGTTGCATAAGGCGAATACAATATATCTCAATTATAATAAAAAATTTCTTAGTTATTGCTCAATTCATGAAACAGATTACATTAACACATCTGATGCATCAAAAATATTTAGAGAGTACCTTATGATCATCAAATTTTATACACAAGAAAAAAAAAATTCATAAAAATTTCCACACATGAGGCGAGAACTCAATACAAGAAGAATGAACAATGAGTAAATTTACGAGGAGTCGATATACACCTAGATTAATATAAAAAATGTATCATTATTAATTATGAATATTATAATTAAAATTATCTAATTAAATAATCTTAATGTTTTATAATATATATATATATATATATATATAATTAGAATATTAATTTAATTTTAAAAAAAATTTCAAAACCCTTCCCCTCATCTTGAACACTGTTACTCTCTTGTATGGTTGTAGTCTCTCTCTCTCCCTTATTTTCTCCTCCCCTCCTCTTTACTTTTACGCATTCTCAAAACTCTTAATGATGAACTGCAAGAAATTGCATCGGGAGCTCTCTAAAGAAGGCATTGATGGGGCCAACCAAGTGTGTGAGAAGAGGAGTTTGTAAGAATTGTGGATTTAAGTTAAATCTTCCAGTGCCCATGCTTAATAAGTCTAGGATTTAAGGAAACAAAGGAGTGTGATTTAGGATTATATAGATTCAAATTTATCATTGTTGTTTGGCAAATTTATATTATAATTTACTTAAATCCTATTCAATTTTACTATTTAATTATTGTTGATGAACTTGTGACAGCATCTCCCCCACCACCAATCTATAACAAGCTATTGAACCCCTTGTTTAAAACACAATAAAAAACTACCTTAAAACCCTTCTTAGCATTTAAAAAAAATCACAATGAGCCTTACACCTCATTAGTGTCACGTGAGGCTTACGCCTCACATTATATGAGGCTCACGCCTCACATTATATGAGGCTCACATCATGGCATGCCTCACCTTAGTTTTTGTGAGGCGTGAGCTTTTAGATCTAATTTTAAAAAATAAATAAAAATTTTAGTTATCAAAATAACACACACATGGCAAATCTCAAGATAGACATCGCACCTCTCCTCGTGCTCCTTCGCCTCTAGTCATAGTTTTACCGCCGCCATCCTTGTGATGATTTTATATCGATATTGAATAATTGAGTTGGAGAAAAAATTTATTATTTTAAACTTATTTTGAATTGTTATGTTATTTTTATTTTGATATATTGTGCTACTATGATGTTAGTATAACACTTCTTATTTCATGATTTGATATCGATATGCTAAGGTGTTGTGAGATATTTTGTGTAATTTATTACTTCATACTATGCTAGGATGTTAATGTGTTACATTTTAATATATTAATAGGTTAAGATACTTCTTGTTTTATACTTGTGTGTATAATACTTCTGTGTAATTAGTTGATTGAGGTTAACCTCAATCGTCTTAAAACTTATGCTTCACCTCAAATAAAAAACACCTCAATACCTAATTGTATAATTTTAAATCTTGGTCGAACCACCTGCATTCTCTCTGTCTTTACCTTTTTACCTCAATTTCTTTACCTCTCTCTCTCTCACTACCTTTTTCACTTTTTCTCTTTAGCTTTCCCATCTTTGTCTATTCCTTCTTACTCTCTTTATTAATCTCTCTCTAACTCTCATCTTTTGTTTATCTCTTTCTTTCTCTATTATTCTCTCTTTCTTTCTATAAAAAATACAAAAATTAAAAAAAAAAGAGAAAAAATTGCCTCATCATAATCTTGCTTTAAATTTGTCCTCTTGCTACCACTAGCAATATGTAATGTCAAAAAGAATAAACAATCTGGTTGGGCCACCAAACGTAAGTATCTATGGTTCCATTATTTTAATTGATGGTCATGAGCAATTTTTAATTTATCTTTGATTAATCCAATTTTTTCTGTAACTTCTTTAATTAACTATGGTTCCATTACTTGTCTTTGTCTAATTTTAAATCAACTAAATGGGGTTTTGTGCATTCTTCTATACAAGGCCTCATATGGTGTCATCCTAATATTGATTTGGTAGTTACTTTTGTAAGCAAATGTTATCATTGAAATAAAATTTTTCTAGCTATCGCTAAAATATACTTAAATAATTTTTTTGATTGGCCATCAACATGTGGATGAATTATTTTTTTGAAATATAGTTTAGTACCTAAAGTTTCATGAATGTTTTTCTAAATTTGGTGTTGAACTTACTGCTGTCTCTATCTAATATAATTATCTTTAGAATGTCATGTAAACTAACAAATTTTTTACATCAAGGCTTAAAAAAGTGAAATCGGGAACTAAGATGTTATGTTCTAGTGATGCAAGGTGTAAACCTCAAGGCAAGTTGAGTCATAAGTCTCAAAAATGATAAATAAAAAACCTATAAAATTAAAATAGTTGATAAATATCACAAACATTCAAAATATTTATTTAGTTTATTATCATAAATAAATAAATTAATATTTTCAATATTAAATATTCGGTTAAAATGAATGTTTGATATGAGATTAAATTTTAGTACTCACTTAAATTTAAACCCTTCATGACGATTAAAATTTACAATATCCTCATCCTCATTTTCATCAATTCTAGAATAATCATCATAAATAATAATTCTATCAATCTCTTATTCTATCTCTTCAACATTTTCCAAATTATCTTCAATCGCTATATTTTTCTTCTTACTCTCTAGATCAATAAACACTATATTTTTTGTTTTACATTATTTAGGTGTTGTCTCAAACATCTTATGACAAAGTCTCGAAGTATGCACTTCAAACAAAAAAATTGTAAGTTTTAGGGCATTTTTTTGTGCACTTTAGTTTAAGGCGTACCTCTCCTCAAATACTTTTTTAAAACAATATTTCACACATAATTTTATTATTTTTCAACTGAATTTGTTTGCTTAATAGGCAAAAGTGAGTGGACTTAGTTAATATGTTAATTATTACTCAAATAGTATCATGCGTTATTTAGATATGAGAAATATTATAATAAATGCATTACAAATTTTTTCATGTAATTCTAAAATAAGTGATTGTAACAACTCATTTGATCTCTAATGTTTGTCCACAATAATCTAACATTTTCATACTTAGCGACAAACTCAGTTATATCTTTTTTATATCTAATTATTAAAATTCTAATTTAATTTTTTTTTAAATAAACAGTGTAACTTGGGTGTGAAGCTTCTTGCAAAATCTCATCTCAAATCATAATCACTTGATACCAATACATTCAATTCGTTTTTAACAATACCATGTTCATCCATAGTGATTTCTTATTTCTTTCTTTATTGAACTTATTTAACTAATTTTTTGATACTTACTATTATTAATTTTTTGTATCTTATTAATTTTATAGATTTAAGACTAAATTGGCCTCAACTATTTATGAAAGTTCAATTTAATTCAGACAAGTGTGGACTAATTTGTCCATTGAATTATTTGATAATCAAATTAGTCCTTTTGGAATTTAGCGGAAAAGTAGGTAAATAATGATATGATTTTGGAATAACAAAAAATAAAAAGAAATTCATAACTAATAAACCTTACTCTCGTCTCATTTTTATTCACGCCGCACAAATGTTGATCAAGCAGATCAAATGTCAGAATTGATCCTCCTCAATCCTACTAATTAAATTGGTCCTTCATAAATAGTTGAGGGACTAATTTGATCTTAAACCCTTAATTTTATCTTTTAAAGTTGGTTTTACAATCATCTGATGCATGAATTTTATGCAATTGCATAATTTGACTTTTAGCTACAATTTTTTCATCTTCTTAATTAACTCAAAATATTGAGTAATTATCCAATTTACAATACTTGTTGACTTTTGACTCGAAGCATTAATCATAAAATTAGTTTTTTTCATTATAATATTATATATGAAGATCATAATCCTTAATTAATTTAAGTCATCATCTTTGTCTCAAGTGTAACTCTTTTATGTGAATATGCATTTCAAACTTTGATAATTAACAAATATTTTATATTTTTTTTCATACAGATAGTATCTCCAAATCTTTTAGTCAAATATTAGAGATGCTAACTCAAAATCATAGGCTAGATAATATTTCTTTGGGACATTTATATACATAGCACATATTTTTTATATATTTACATATCTAATTCTAAATTTTTATATTTACATAAAGGCACCCAAATCTTTAATATTATATCAAAAATAGCATCATCATGAATTTTTTAAAGTGAAATGTAGCTTTTCATACATAAGAAAAGTGCTATATTTATAAATATCAAATTTTAGGTATTAGATATGTAAATGTATAAGAATTGTGTGCTATGTATGTAAATTTCCCTTTTTTTAGGTTTGAGTTGTCTTGATGCATAACTAATTAACTTTTTATTCTATATTAAAACATATCTCAATCTTTCTAATGATGTGAGCTTTGTAAATATGAAATTCTTCTTTCACTAATGAAATAGCTAATATTGGAGCGATTATCAGATGTCTTTTCTACTCTTAAAAACTTTTTTCACACTCTTTTAACTATTTAAATTTAATATATTTTTTATAATAGCTCAGACAATAGCATAGCTATCTATGGGAACCCCTTACAAATCTTCTATAATATCTATCTAGGCCTTAAAAACTATAAACCTCTGTAACATTTTTCGAAGCCAATCATTCTATTATTGCTTTTATTTTTAAACATTAGTTCATCACTTAGTATATGTCCTCAAAATGTAACTTTTATCTAAAATTTATATTTAAATTTTTTTCATATAATTGATTCTTCCTTAATAGATTCATTATTATGTCCAAATGTTTAGGATGAACTTCAACAATCTTTGAATATATTAAAATTTCAATAATGCATATAATTACTACTTGATCTATATATTGCTTGAATATTTAATTCATCAAATTCATAAAAATTATAGGAGCATCGTTAAACTAAAAGGCTTTACTAAAAATTCTAATGACTATATATTATTTTAGAAGTTATCTTTTTAGATCTTTCTTAAATCAATCTTGATGATATCTAATTCTCAAATCAATTTTGATAACATGATAACACCTTCCAAGTCATGAAATAAATTATCAATCTTTAGAAATGGATAATTTTCTTAATTTTCACCTTATTTAACTTTTTATAATTTTGCACATTTTCTTAAATTCAGCTTTCTTCTTATCAAGAAACATAGGTGCACTCCAAGGTGAATTACTTGATCTTATATACCCTTATCCATTAAATCTTTCAAATGACATTTTAGTTTCTTTAACTTTTTTGAGTCATTTTATAAGAAATTTGTATATTGTTGATGTTCTTTGGTGCAATTCAGTTTCAAATTTAACTTTTTCTAGATGGCAATCTAGGAAATTTATTAGGAAAGATATAAAAAAACTCCCACAATAAAAAATCTTTAACTCATGGACATCCTTATTCCACACCTCAATCTTTGTCAAGAGCATCAAAATATTGTTTCTCATCCTTTTTTATACACAATATTATAACATGATAATGATAGACCAAATTACTATTTCATATTCAACACTATCTTTATTAATAAAAAGGAGAGGGGACACTTCTAAGATCGACGACAAAATAGGTTCTACGTTTTGAGTACAAAGCTGAATTGATGATGGATGAGCATAAATTATTGAGGGATTGAGAGGGGCTTCAAAGTTCAAATATTCTTTGGCATCTAAGTGTTTGAATTCCTAAGATCTATATAAGCCTTGAAGCTCTTAAAGAAATTTTGCCCAAAGATTTCACAAAACAAACAATATGAGGGGATGCCTTTGAAAACCCTTTTTAATACTTCCAAGACTTTATGACAATCTATACTTGTTTTTCTTAGGATAAAGTAATGTCCATTTCAATCAAAATTTTAGCAATGGAAGGCCTCTAAAGACAAAAAGTATGAACATCCAATTGTAAGGGTTTGCCAAGAAGAGAACCTAAGGAATAATAAGTATATTGGTTTAAGTAATGAAATTGAAGGCAAGGAAGGGTTGCTCATAGAGGCGTGATAGGTGAACCTTCCGAGATATTTTTGATATAGGGTTAGATAAAAATAATGCAAATAGGAAGACATGAAAGTAATGAAATATAAGAGAAATGGTAATCTTTATTTCTCAAGATTGAAGCATAAAGACTAAGGGCTTAAAGAGAGAGAGAAAAAAGTCTCCCCATAAGAGAGGAGTTCCCTTTTTATAATACCAAGAGGTGACCATAAATAGAAAGTACATATAAGATAGATCAAGTGCAAGTAGATTCCCAGCCAAGGTGATGGTGGGTATACACGTGAGCGAGTATATATTTGTCGGAGTAATAATAACCCTTTATTGTGCAGAATGAGTAAGGATTGAGTCAAGAGTAGTTTGTGTTCCTTTGAGTGTTACCGCTAGCGAAGTTAATTTATGCCTCATCCCTGGTCATTTTCTCTAAAGTCCTTGACTCAATGGTTCAGGTTGATCTTCCCTTGTCGGACACGTATTCCAATGAGTATGCTTATTATGATAGCCTTTGTTGTGGTATCCTTTATGGTGAGTATGTTTGTCTTAGTACTTTGACTTGTCGATCACTCTCTGCTATTTTGGGTATACTACAAATGCATCAAAATGAGATCACTTAAACATATGATATTAGATAGCCATTAACATAATTGGTGCATCTAAAAGAATTGCATGGTGTAATACATTAGATGAAATCTTTCTAATGATGTGCCAAATATCCATAAGGCCAACTAAGAATTCACAAACCAAGTGAAATTTTGATAGAAAATTGCTAATGACATCAACGTTTGGACATCCCATTGAAAACTTGAATGTCTCTTTCTCAAAAAGTAAGCATCGAATTGCCTTAAAATAATGAAGGTTATTTATGATTCAGTGGAACAAAATCATGATGAAAATGAAGAGGAAAATGGATGAAAGTAGATGAATGCAATCCCATGCTTGAATAACCTATGAAAATTGCTACCAACATTGGCGTGATCATTAGAGATGAATGTGGCAAGCTCATTGTTCCAATGGGGAAATGGTTAACTCATTGGTATAGCACCCAGGTGGAAGTCCAGTTAATCCTCTACCTCCAAAGCATTATTGACTCATAGATGTTTGAATTGAAAGGCATCATTATTGAAGGTGACAACATAAATATTATTAGCCACTTAAAAGATTCAATGCAAGGAAGGAAATGGCAGGCACAACCATAAAAACTATGAGGATTTGCCTTTCTCCTTCAATTTAAATTAGGTGATCTTCTAGCATATTATCAGAGATGGAAATAAGGCCGCACACTATTATGCTTAGTTAACTCTAGAGAGAGAGTTTGCTTTGGGCTATGTAAATGAGCATCATGCTCTTTTTTTCTTTTCTTTTGGAGGATAGAATATATTTTGCTAATGCTTAAATGTTCATTTTTTTTGTATCACACTGTTTATAACTTTTTGATAGATTAATGCAAATGTATACTTTCAACAATAACCTTTGAAAACGAAAATTGTGAGCAACAGATGCACAACATTGGATGACATGCAAGCTATCGAAGGAGCCTCCAAGTTTTAGTAGCCACAAGAGGTAAATATGGTGGCTGAATTGGAGGAATAATTGTGATCATATGAGCCTTCAAGGTGGGAGATGATAGTAGTTGAGTTGAGGCAAAAGAGTTACCATCAAAAGAGCTACAAAAGGCGGTGGCTGAGATGAAAGATTGACTGGAGAACCTCTAAAGTAGGTTGGGACAACAATATAGTGGGGATTGAGGTAAGGAGAGTTTGCGAGAGCTTCCCAAAAGTTGTGAAGAGGTGAGGAATGAGAGCATGAGAAAAAAAGCCATCAATTTGGGAGAAGGAGCACATGGATAAAGCCCTAAGTGACCCATCCAATGCCTTTCCTCACCATGAGTATGTTAGCATAATCCCGCAACATGTACGAGGCATCCAAAGTCAAAGAAACTGAACACAGTTAGGTATCATTCGAGTGAGACAAAATCAAGAATGAAGGAGCAACAGATGTGGAATGCAAGAATGGGGACCACCCAAATTTCAGGGGCCGCATACATGCATGATTAAGATGGTGCTATGACACTGAAACACATCGACTTAGATGCTCCACCATAGATGAAAATGAATACCATTTCTCTTCTATTTACAATATTTAAAGCATCAAGTAAAGAAGGCACAACATTCTTATTACAAGAGAAATATAATAGTTTATTATTGGTAAACTAAACATAACTATCTTCTTCTAGCATTCATTAGTGGTAAAATTTCTAGCCAATCAATCTATTCTCAAAATGACGTTAAAAGTCATTATTTGTGTCACAATTAGTTGTACTATCTATTTCCTACCTTAGATATCAATATCTACAGTGCATTGTTTACTAACAGATTGCTATCTCTATATGGCATTATCACACACAATTCAGGTAGAAAACAAATAATATCAGCTAATAAGTTGGCAGAAAGTTCATTAATTGTTTTGCATACAACTTAGGTGTTGTAATAAATCACAACTCCTTAATTGCTTAGTATAGGGATGATGTAATTAGGTTGACGTCTTGCTAGAGGATTTTTTTTTTTATGCACGGCTTAAAGCTGTGTGATTTATGTGCTATTTGGTGCATATTTGTTTGGATTTTTTTTATACTAAGGTAGATTTGATATATTTTTCTTGTAGATGCCACACATATGACAATATTTAAATTCTATTGCACAGGGGCCATAGATTAGAAAAATTAAAGTACCAATATAGGGATGCTAACAATCATTAGCTCTATGATGTGATATTTTTCTGATTTTTTCTCATATTTTTTATTATTTTGTTGTAGCTCATTTAGTTGTGCTTTATATGTACAATGCAGCAAAAGTTTTTGTCCAACTATATTTCTAGATCTAGTAGCACCCCAAAATTCGGTAAGATTGAGAACACTCAATAGGATCTAGGTGGCTAGGATCGAGAGCAAAGGGAATCTTGAACTTATATCTTATTGATGTTATACTTTTGTATAGATTTAGAATTGGGTGTATATGTATGCAAAGTCCAGTTGTCTTTTTATTTTCTAATAATGCACTAACATGTTCTTTATTTTTTTTTTATGTCATCATAACATGTTATTTTATATCCCCTTATGTTTACTTACTATTAAGAATTGTAATTTTTGTATCTTTGAAATCCATTATATATAAATTGTCTATCTAGAAATCTTAGTTTTCTTTTTGTGATTTGAAATCATGAGATTAACTCTAAATGATGTAATTAATGGTCATGAATATCTTATATTTGGGTTAGATTGACCATCTTCATAGATGAGTGCTATCAAATGTGATTGCTTAGAATGATAAATCTTTAAAATCCTGATTAAGATTTACACTTTTTTCAATATTCTTTATTATCTGTCACCCCTTTGGGCCTATTCTATTCCTTTTTGTGTTTTTGGTGATACAATAATTATTATCACATAAGTTTTATATGTGAAGGGACAATTGTCTTAATTTAGGTGATTCACACTTTATATTGTTGATAACTAGTTTCATATCATAGACTATTCTATTAGGATAGTAGTGTTAATCTATTTTTAAAAATAAAGAAAAAATCATACTCTTATGTTGTAGCCTCATGATGCATCCATGTCACTTGTACCCATACCCATGCAGCCATGCTTTCCCCCTTACCCGCATGATCATCTCCTCTGCTCACTTGTTCACTTTCTCCTTCTATCATCTCTCTTACTCTTTGTCATTCTCTCCGCCCCTTGCCTCTCCCTTTTGCTCTTTATCTAAAACCCTTGCAGATAAAGAAGTGAAGAAGACACATATGAGCTCACTGGAAGAAGGCATTCATGGGATCAATGACATGTGAAGGACGACCTCTTGAATTGAGCAGACTGCAAAGGACGACCTCTTGAATAAGAAAGCATTGGCAGAACCATAGACTGCAAAGGAGAAATTCTAAGACTTGCACATTTAAGTTACATTTTGCTTAAATCCCATTTAAAATTTGCTATCACATTGTCTCCCCTCTCCTCCCTCTCTTTTTGGCATGAGCACCCACTTCTTTACCGCTCTCTCTCCCTCTCTCTCTCTCTCTCTCTCTCTCTTTCTCTCTTTAAATGAAGAACCAAAAAAAGGGGATAAAAATTTCATTAGCTTTCCAATAATATTAAAAGTGCAGTTCTCTTTGAAATAGTGATGAACGTTTGGATTTCCCAATTTGATTTTTTTTCTTGTAGTTCTCAAAAAAATTGTGATTTATTTAGTCAAAAGTGAAGATAGCAAGAAAGTTGTAGAAAATCACGTTAACTTTTCCAATGATCCCAAAATCATGTAATTTCAATGAGAAATAAATGAGTTCTTAAAATAACAATGAAGGGTTTTATTTCTGAATTTTTTTAGTAGAAAATCTTGTTAACTTTCTAATGATCCAAAGTTGTACAATTTTGACAAAATAAATTTTTTTTTCCTAAAATAGCAAGGTGTCAAATTTTACAATAAGTAATGATTTCATTTGAATTGAGTTGAAATGAATCACATTGCAATATCAGATTCAAATTCAAACTCAAAATGTGATTAAAATTGGATTTTAAAATTGAAATAATTTTGTTAAATAATTTAGTTAAATTTTAGTATTTTGAAAATACTAATTGGGATAAAATTGTCTTTTTTTAATCAAAAAAGGATATTCCTCTCAGCAAATGGCCAAATGATGTCCAATCTCACCTGCTTTAGTAGGCTTATTTGAAATTTCTCAATGTTTTGGATGCATCAGTGTTTTCCTTTTCATAAAATGAATTTCAATTTAAATTTTTTATGTGTGAAATTTGCATACATGAATGGTTTTTGCATGCAAATTTCAAAAAAATCTTAAGATGATCCCCCGACTATTTATAATCTGGCCAATTTAGTCGTAGAGTATAACATTTCTTCTATCTAGTCCCTTAATTGTACAAAATTGTTCTAAAATTGTCTCTTATATAGAGATAATGATACAAAATTGATCCCAATTTAGTCCCTCTACTATCAAAATCAATCCAGTTTAGTCCTCAAGAGAATATTTTAGATCAATTTTGTATAATTGAAGGACTAAATTGGAGAAATGTGATGCTTTAGGATTAAATTGGCCTTAAACAAATTACTAGAGGACCATTTTAGGATTTAACCCATTCAAATTTACTCAAAGATTTCATAATTCTAGGATTGTAACTTGTATATACTATTATTTATCATAACAAATGGGGTGCAACTCTTTCAATTTGAACTTCAAATACCCAAGCAATATAAAGCATAAGTGTTGACATTTTTTATGCCAAGAAATGGAACTTTTAAGCTTAGATTAATTTGAATTTTGCTCCTATAATTAACTTAGTGGAGAACGTAAAGGTTTCCCTAAGGATAAACTAATGTTGTTTTTTTTTAAATTTATTTTTTGATCTTGTTAATATTTGAGCTTTTTTTCTTTTTTTTTGTATTTTGGGTATTTTTTTATCTTATTTATGTCGTTTTGTAGGGGAATTTTGTTATAGGGGAGACAATGGTTGAAGGTATCGAGAGCTAATGGTCTTTGTAGTTGGGATTTTAATGACATTTACCCTTTGTATTTATAGATGGATGGACTAGAGGGGAAAATCTCCTCTAAAATAATTTGGGACTAAAAATGTATTTGCTAACCTAACAGATTAACGAGTATTTGTTAAGACTATATGGGTACTCTTTAGCAGACTAACGTGTTGTCATTAATGTTTTTTCGAATCCTATTAAGTAGAGTTTTAATTAATTTTTAATTTATTTGCAGTGGCTAGCCTGTATTCTTGAACATTGGCCATCAAATAATTTTCTAATGCACCACTAAGACTTGCAGGGACTTGTTAAGGGGTTGATAAAGACCTAGTAAGGGTTGATGACAACTTTTTACCTTTTAATTTTATGGTATTCTTATTCATTAAAGCTGCCTCTCTATGTACTCTGGTGTACTTAGGCTTTCGTTGTATTAATCAACATTTATTTAGTCAAGGATGATTTCAGGTTGACAACTATTTACCTGGGTAGATTTATTGATCACCTAAGTTGGAGGATTCTTGTGAACAATCATGTGTTGTGTCATCCAAGTGAACTTAATAGGCCTAGGGTGTATGATAGATGGGTTAATTTTATAATCATCCTTAGCTAATAGAGGATTCCGTGTCTCATCAAGTGATTTTATGATTAACAAATTATAAGCTTAGCCATCAGGGAGCATTCAGGCTTAGGTTGTAATACTATAATATGATAATATCATCACAATCACGCTAATCACCTAATTAAGAGATACACATATTTATTGGTGTGCGATTTATTATGGGTATCATAGAGATACACTTTATATGATAATAGCTCTTTATAAGTTTTGATTAGACATAAAATTGATATCCTTGACAAACTAATGCATAGAATGAATGGATAGCTACTATTCATGAAGTGATTAATTATTACTTGATTTTTTGCTATAATTATTATTTTTTTGTAAGAAGGTGGACTTAGATTTGAATATAATTCTCTCTTATTATGATTTACTCGATTATGCTCATCATTGGGAAAAGGGTGTGAATTATTTTTTTCTTTGAAATTTGAGATGGCATTTTTTTATAATAATGATTCCCTCTAGTTGTAGTTGATGATAATCATACCCATCATAGGGAAAACTTCTTGTAATCGGGTGCTTGGTTTTGATTATAGACCCCTCTAGTTCTAATATTTTGATAACTAAACCTATCACTTGGGGAGGGTGTAAGCATTTACCTTTATGATGAGGAGCTTACTTTTGATGGTAGTCTTCTTTGAATTTAACTTTTTGGTGCATTGCTTGCTTGATTTATTGCGGGGAGCATATTTTTTATTAAGAATTCCAATTGTGACTTGTAATAATTATAACTATCATGGGAGAGATGACTCCTCAAAGGGCATTTAGGATCCATTTACTTGGGATTATTTTTATTTCTTACGATGTAGGATTTTGTAGATGTAAGTACACAAATTAAAGCAAAGGTATGCATGCTCCTCTTCTGTATCAATTTATGCTACAATCCTTGTCAACTCAAAAAGTTTATGTGATTTCACTTATGGTATACTAAACATTTTTAATGACCTCTTACTGCTACCATAGCTTTTTATTTTTACTTGATCTTCATGCTTTGGTGCTTGATTTTCCTTCAGGCGCAAGTACCAGTTCTTTCTAATAAATGGTAAATTTTGTGAAATTTGTGTTAGATGTTGAAAAATTATGACTTTTTTCTCTTGGCAATTGTTAAAGTTGATGCCAAAAAGGACACTGGTATGATTGTTAGGAACAGTGTTCATGAACTGACACAGATGATAGTGCCTTGGTTTGGGATCGTGTATAATTGCTCATTGAGCAACGTAAAATTTAATGGAAAATGTTGTTGTAAACCTTTCTAAAATGATTAAAGGTATAAATTAAGCAATGTGTCAAAATTGTTGTCCTTGAATAATGTTATTAGGTAAACTGTTTAGTGAACGTAATTTTCATTAATCTTTTGAATCATAATTGAGAAAATGAGCACAATTATTTGTATTTTTGACATTTATAATCAGAAAATTCTGGACTATACCTTTCTCTGGCTATATCTCTAGCTTGATATTTGACAGGTCTTGTCCATAAAAGTGATACGCAATAAGCAGACAGGGAAGTCAGAAGGATATGGTTTTGTAGAGTTCGTCACTCATTCAGCAGCTGAGAAAGTAATTCAGGCCTTTACAGGAGTTTTGATGCCTAACAGTGACCAACCTTTTAGGTTAAATTGGGCATCTTTTAGCATGGGTGATCGGCGTTATGATATTGCATCTGATCACTCTATATTTGTAGGTGACCTAGCTCCTGATGTTTCTGATACTTTGTTACAAGAAACTTTTGCTAGCAAATATCCTTCTGTAAAGGGCGCGAAGGTTGTATTTGATGTAAATACTGGCCGCTCAAAAGGATATGGTTTTGTGAGATTTGGAAATGATAGTGAGAAAGCACTTGCCATGACTGAGATGAATGGAGTTTATTGCTCTAGCAGACCCATGCGTATTGGAGCTGCAACTCCAAGAAAATTATCTGGTATGTATTATTCATTTCAAGCATCATGAACTTAATTTTCAAATGTCTAGAGTTATATGTCTTCAATTTGTTCTACTGTGCTCATTGTTGTTCCACTAGGGTATTCTTATTTTGTTTTTATAGGAATGAACTTTTTGTCCTTTCAATGCATCATAACTAATTTAAAGCGATTTTTTTCTCAGGTTGTTAACCATGTTTATCAGATATGTAGTGTAGGATTATGATTATCTTCAGCCTACATGCTATGGTTGTTTTACGTCGGTACTCTTTTGGCATTTCTATCTATACATATAAATGCACATTTCTTTATGATAGTTCGTGCATCTTCAATTTATTATTTGAGTGAATTTACATTGCATGATTTTATTTTGATTTGTTTTGTTTCACCTTCTCCCTTCAAGGATCCAATTGCTAGCGTTTTACTTTTGAAGTGCAGAGAACTTTTATGAGGTCTTAGAAACAAATGATATTAGGAACTAGTTCTTAATTGGAGTTAGGAGACTGAACAAATTTGTTGTTCACCCGCCAAGAAATTTCATTCTTATTTTCTAAACTTGATATTCTCTTGCTAGGCGATGTTCAAAATCAAAATTTATTTTATTTTTGTTTTTATTTTTAAAAAATACGTTTGGTTTGTACTTTTAACTTTTTTATTTTTTTTATTTTTGAAAACAAATCTAGCTATTTAAAAAAATATACAATAATGTTTAGGCTTTTTTTAATTTTTTTCAATTTTTTTAAATGACAACCAACTCAACCAGATAACCATCACAATCATTGGCCATTGACAGTTGCCCACCATCGCCCATTGCAATCTGCCACTGTCGTATTCCTTTTTTGCTCTACCTCTATGTTATTCTCCATGTCTAGTTATCATAAACGTAGCATCCATTGTTGATTTTCTTTGCTTACTAGTTGAAACCTTTAATTTCTTTTAACGCCAATCAAACATCTTTTTTTATTTATTTTTCATCTTGATTTATTCATTAGTACTTAAGCATTGATTGTTACTTTAATTTGTTTTATTTCATCGGAAAAAGGTAAAAATGCGACATTGAATTTGATTACAAATGCAAAAAGCTTCACCTCAAGTTCCAATATTTGAACTCTGTTATTTAGTTGGATTTAACTTATTTAGATAACAATTTAGCCTTGTTGTCGGCGTACAGAATGTGTTTTACTAACTAGAATAAATAATTACAACCAAACAAGCTGAGGAAATGCGGATAATGTTGGTAGACTTCTGAGAAACGTTATGGACAAGTTGGGCGGCCATGTTTCATTCAGTTATTTTATTGATTTCATCAAGTAACTTTTAATGCATCATAATCCAATCTTTAAATTCATCTCAAGGTTAATTTTATCAATAAATTAAGATAGGATAATTTCAGTTCACAATGGCTTAAGTTGGCATCAAGAGAAACTTAATTTAGTACCCCCTTCGTCATACACAATCTTGAAGTGTGATAGTTGACATCTCTGGAGATATGAAATGCCAATGGATAAAACAAAAGAATTGATAGATGAAACCTAACTAGTAATTTCCATTTGTTGTTATTTGCCTTTTTTTTTAGTACTGCAAACTTGCTTTATGTTGTTTTTTTTATTAAAATGTCATTTTAGTATTCATGCTGTGATGTGTACCTGCAGTCAAGCATGCTCTATATACTAAGAAATGTTTCCTTGAAATACATGATAGTGTTATATAGTTCTCAGATGTTAATTCAAGTGTTTGGTTTTGTACATGCAATAACAACAACAAATCCCACAACATGGGGTCTGCTACATAAATTCTTTTTTCATTTAATCCTAATAAATTAAGGTTATTTTTCTTACATCTTAATCAAGATTTTTTTGGGTCTACCTCTATCTTTCTTAATATAGGCCGAATGTAATATATCTACTCTTCTAACTTATCAAACACATAGATTATCGATGATATTTTACTTATATTAAATACTATTGATTGGTAAATATATGAATAAAATTATAGGTTTAAAAAGACTTCTAATTGTTCTCTGAGCATCTATGTATTTTTTGTATGCATGCTGAATGATTAAATAATTTTGAAAAATAATGAAAACCCAATTCATATATAATTCATATATTGTAGACTACAATGAATTGTATTGAAGATTATATATATATAATCATTTTTATAATGTAGATTATATACATCAATTCCATGTCAAATTATCCATTGATGGAACCTGTGACATGAGTACACCCTTGTTTTGGAAATCACAAAAGCTCAATATGTCCTCTATGCATGCCTTTTTTGGTGCTGTTCTGATTTTTTATGAGCTTCCTCTTGAACTTAATGTATTCAAATATTGATCACCTAACGCTCAAAATTGGACCTCACATTGTGGTTCTAGGTGGTTTAGGCTCTAGCAGTGCATCTGCTCAGGGCTCCCAGGCGGATGGAGATTCAACTAACACAACAGTGAGTTTTTTTTTTCTTGCGCTAAACTTTATCCATCTAATTCATCTTTAAATCTGGCTTTTCTGTTTTCTTTTTCAGGTATTTGTTGGAGGGCTCGACCAAGATGTTAGCGACGACGAGCTCAAGCATGTATTTTCTAAGTATGGTGAGCTTGTATCTGTTAAAATTCCAGCTGGAAAGCAATGTGGTTTTGTACAATTTGTCCAAAGGTAGCTATTCAACCCTTCTTCTTTTTTAATATGACTGGATATTTGATCATAGGTTGAGATTTTTTTGGTCATGTTTCATCATAAGATTGGATGATGTAAAGAATTATATGGTATTTTTTTGACAGAAAAAATGCTGAAGAGGCATTAGAAGCATTGAATGGAACAATGATTGGGAAGCAAACTGTTCGTCTTTCATGGGGTCGCAACCCAGCCAAAAAGCAGGTGGGAGATCTTAAGACTGTCATTCCTCTTTTTATATACACAGCCACCTAATTCTTATATATTTACAATTCAACCACTTTCAACTTCAATTTTTTCAAATTGACATGCAAATATTAAAATTCATAACAAAAGGTTAACTCATATTTTTCATTTTTGTAAAATTCCTAATGATTTAAATGTTGCATGTAAATGCATAGACTTGATTGTTAAAAAAAAAAAAATAGAGAAGATGATTAAATTATAAATGCTTATGAATTGGATGGTTGATTTGTAAAAATCCCTTTATCTTTAGGAAAAGGCATAATTTGGTTGAATGTCAAGTATATACCAACTCTCTTCCAGTTACTACATTATATTCTTTACGAAGAATCATGTTAGTAATCTTTACTAATAAAAAATAATTGATAAGGCTCCAACTAGCTTTTGTTGTCAAACTTAATCTTTCTACCATTACCTCTTATTCTATTTATAGTCAATTTGCAAAAGAGGTTTTAATTTGTTTGTTATGTTATTAATATTTTTTTAAAAATTTAAATAATAGTTTTTTAATAGTCATCACATTTAGGGATTGTAATCGATCGATTTGGACGGATCGATTTTGAAATTTGTTAAATCATTATGTTTTAAATCCAGAATTCAACCAAACTGATCTGTTTAATCAATAACATAAACCAAACCGATCAAACCGAAATTTTTTCGGATTTTCGGTTCGATTTAGAAAAAATTGAAAATATAAATTACTCTAATAATTATTAATCGAAGAATTACATCACTTCATCAAATCATTTCCTACAAAATTGAATAACTCTTTAATAAATGGAATTAATAATATATAAATTTATCATTGAAATTACTTTTTTTGAGAGGAATCTTCTGAAAAAATGAAAAAAAATTTTGATTTTTTTAACTTTTTTCGATTTAATCTGATTAAGATAATACAAAATTGAACCTAAAACCGAAAACCAAAATCCAAAAAATTTATAAAACCAATAAGAATTAAAAGTTCAGTTTGGATTGGTTTGAATTTTCAATTTTAACCAAAAAAAAAAATGCACGCCCCTAATCACATTTAGTTATTTTAGTTCTCAAAAATAATTTTTCATTATACTTTATTTTTAAAAAAATATTCAAAAAGTTGATAACCAAATACAATTATTATTACTTTTTGAAAAATAAAATAACCAGAGAATTATCTCAAATAGAACATACAAGATACATTCATAACTTGTTAGACTACTTTGACCATCTGAATAGCAATTTCATAATTTTTCCTTGCTTAGAGATTTTCTGTTGATATTTTCAATTTTTTTTTTCTCAACTTCATACTCTCTTTGACTTTTTTTTTCTTTCAACAATTACACCTATTTGTTTTCAGTTGAGATTTGATCCAACGAATCGGTGGAGCGGTGGGTACTACGGCGGGCAGGTCTATGCGGGATATGGCTACGGAATGCCTGTTCAGCATCCTGGTATGTACGCTGCTGCTTATGGTCCTCCTTATTCCATGTATGCCAGCTTCCAACCACAAGTGACCTAAATAAGCTCTCTCTCTCTCTCTCTCTCTCTCTCTATAAACACTGATTAATAAAATATTATATAACAGTGTAGAATACACCTAAAAAAATTAATATTTGCCGACTAAATTTATATAGTTTCTAGGATTATGATATGATATTATGTGTTGCATTATTGAAAAATTTTGACTGGCTGCTGTGATGAATTAGAATTCTTTGTACTGTATTGTTGTTGGCTTAAAAGATATGAATTCATTCTTTTAGATGTGCTTATCTGCTGAGTTAGATGGTTGGTTGCCAATTCTTGGAACATCATCTCCTTATCATAAAAAATATATGAAATCTGAGTGTTGTCACTACCGCCCCTCGCCTATCATTCTTAGCTGTTGCACACCGTTGGCACTATCGTCGATGATTGCTACACTCGCCATTATTTTCATAGGTTGCTGTCATTATTGCCACCATAAATTTGATCTCAAACAAAAGCTTAATGAATGTATTGAGTTTATAAGAACGAGAACTATTGGTTCTTGTAATTTATGTGAGTGTAGTTATTGGCACATTCTCATTATGAATTCAGAAATTTGTTAAAAAAATTATGATTTTAAAGTGTTAGATTTAGTGTATATTTGGAATAATTGTTATCTATTTAAAAAAAAATAATAGTGAAGATATTACAGAAGAATATATTTTTTTAAACAATATATTTTTTTAAGAATTTATAGTGAATTTTATAATTTTTTTTATTTTAAAAAATTAAATTATAGTTTTTTAATTGTCATCATAGAGAGTCAGATCAAGTTGAAAAAAGTAATTTTTTTGCTATAGATATTTTTTTTGAAGGGTATTCACTCAACACCTCACCCATCTTATAATGATGTTCATGACTAATCTTTTCTACCTACATTCATCACTCACACTGTGGTCCTTTATTTACATTCGATCATCAGAGGAATCAACTCGATCGGAGACACACCAACTGAGCTAAGAGATGGTGGGTGCTACAGATATTTTAAAATGCAAATTGATTATAGTGCTCAAATGGCAATCGCACCCTTAAAGAATTCAAATCACTAGAATCTAAAAGATTTTCGTTGACCCATTTAAAAAAAAAAAAAAACAGAAAAAACTCAATGTTGGAAGGATGGATTCAAATCTTAGTTACTATTCTAAGGTAACTAAAGATAATTATCATTACTAAGTGAACAACAGCATGATGAGCTTTATAGTTATTAAACTAGCAAGGTTCATTCTGCTTCTCTCGAAAGTGGAAGCTTTCCTAAGAGGAAAGAAGAGATCATTCCCAAAGCTCTTTTGGGCTGGTAACTGGGAACCTCATGTCCTGCTCCTCTAACTGTCACTAAAGTTAGCCCTTCATATTGCACAACATAGCCTCCAACCTGCAATATATTTGTTCTCACTAAGTTAAAATCAAACTTATATGATGTAAAATTGGCGCATTGCACTGTGCTTACTTCTCTGTTAAGATACCATGGCCTCCATGGCTTCAGGATGGGGAGTCTAAGCATTTTAATGAAGGTTTTCGTGTCGGTAATGGGAACGACAGAATCAACATCACCACTGCAACAACAAAAATAAAAATAAAAATTTTTATTTTGATATTTTAAGAGCAATAATTATTCATGAATATCATATTTGTATGATTTTTGAACTATGAATTTACCTGTATAGCCATATATTTAAACCCCTTGAAATCAAATCCTTAAAAGTAGGAAGCATGGTAGCAGACCAATCTCTCCAGCGTAAACTTCTGAAAAAGGAGATACGATGGAACCAACAAATTATAAAATATCACAGATTTAAACATGCTTTACGGAAAATAATAATGGAAGAAGCCTGACTCCTTAAATCATGGATAATTTAATTGACTTTTTTACTAAAAATTGATTTTTTTTTTTAACTCAACTTATCTATATATATATATATATATATATATAATTCACTAGCAACATAGAAAGTAGCTAAAATATATCTTTTTGGTCCTTTAAATTTAAACCATTCAAATTCTCTCTCTCTCTCTCTCTCTCTCTCTCTCTCTCTCTCTCTCTCTGTATAATTAGTGTGCATTACTATTAATATGAGATGTGCTCAAAATGTTAATAGGATTTATTTTTAAAATAAGTATGGTTTAAAATATAATTAGTAATTTAAGTATCTAACAAATAAAATTTAAATATAGGTATATCGTATTTTGACGACTACGCATTTACATGTAAGTCGTGCATTTAAACTGACATTACTTTAATGAACTTAGATCCAAAATAATTTAAAACTATAGTTACATATAAGTCGCCCATTTAACGGCCGACTTTCATGTAGTCAAGTCGTCCGTTTAGGTGACTATACCTATATTTAAATTTTATTTGTTAGATACTTAAATTACTAATTATGTTTTAAACCATACTTAATTTTAAAAAATTCCCCATGTTAATATAAACCTACACATTTATGAGCTCTTAGTTCGATCAAAGTTTAACTCAAGTTAAAACCAGAATCTCCAAGGCCTGATCACTCAAACTCTACTTGCTATGCACTATACACAGTTCTGAATGAAGCCCGAACAATACCTGCAACCTTTCCATTCTCCAACTCTTGCATGAAGAGCCTTCTGCACCTCTCCCTCGTTCAGGTAAGCATTAACATAATTATCAGTGCACGGATCAAAATCCCCACCAAAACCATCCATCTAAAAACCATTAAAAAAAAACTAAGAGCTAATTTCTAGCATTATAATAACTTCAATATTCACTTAAAAAATTTATTTAAAGCATAAAAAAACTTAATAAAACATAAATACTGAAACTGACCTTCGTGTCCAAATCGAGCCCATAATCAGTTGGGCAAATAGGAGCATATATGTTATAGTCATCAATATCTCCAGTCTCATAAGAAGCTAAATCAATGGCTTTTGCGCATTCAGTGGACAGATTTGTGTTAGAGAAGTTGCAGTTTATCAGAATCTTCGTATAAGTTTCATCTGATATCATTGAATGGCCCCATAAAAAGTCAATTTCTGCTTTCCCAGTTGCTTCTATGTATACATAAGGGTTGCCAACCTATAAGAACAAAATGGCATGAAAGATCAATATTTTATGATAAATAATAATAATAATAATATATAAGATAAAATGTTTTTCATTGAATTGTAACGTGGAAGAAATTTTTATTTTGTTGTATGATATCAATATTAATAGGGGAATTTTTTAAAATAAGTATGGTTTAAAATATAATTAGTAATTTAAGTATCTACAAATAAAATTTAAATATAGGTATATGCCGTTTATCAGGCGGCTTCTTCAATGGAAATCGTCTGTTAAACGGCTTTATAAAACTATAGTTTTAAATTATTTTTGTATAAGTTTGATATAAGTTACGTATAAATTCGCCCATTTAACGGCTACAATGTAGTAATAAATGTGAGCGGCGAAACGAGCTCTTGTTGTGTTATTTCGTTAAATTTATTTTGTTAGGTGTTACGTTTATATATCGAAACTTGAAATGTCATTGTGTTCGACCGTTTAACTAAACGAAATGCAACGACTGTTGTTGTCAACTTTTGACGAGGAGGATTGAGCGCAATCTTTTCAGTAACAAAGTTTTAACCAGTAAGTCATTTGCATTTGTGATAAGTAAATGTATTTGTATGTATACATAATAATAATAATAATAATAGTAATAAATAATAATAATAAATTAAAATAATTGTAATAAAATAATAATAATAATAATAATAATAATAATAATAATAGTAATAGTAATAAATAATAATAATAATAGTAATACAATAATAATAATAATAATAATAATAGTAATAAATAATAATAATAATAATAATAATAATAATAATATAATATAATTTTTTATTTCGAAATTTAAATCGGAAACGCGATTGAACAAATGATTGTTAAGTATTGCTTATATATCGAGCTTGAAATATCTGTTTGTATTCGGTTCGTTTAGTTAACGAGCGATTGAACTACATGTAACACGAGTTGTTCATGACAACGAGCTTTTGATACTACATGTAAGTGATAGGTAAGTCGCCCATTAAACGGGCGACTATACCTATATTTAAATTTTATTTATTAGATACTTAAATTACTAATTATATTTTAAACCATACTTATTTTAAAAAATTATCCATATTAATATGCATGGGAATATCGTCAGATGATTGAATTAATGGAATGATTATGCGTAGTAAGTAATCACCGCTATGCCGCGAAGATTGATGTATGTTCTATTGGATATTTTGTTGTTTTGTATTATGGTAAGAGCAAGCTGAGGGACGAAGTGGCCTGCGTAGCTCTCTCCTGCGATGAAGAGCTCGGCATTCTTGTACTGTGGAAATCTTTCCAACCAATTTATCAGAAAAGTATACGAGTCATCGGCGCTTCTTCTGTCTCCATTTTCGTCATAATCTGATGATCTGTTTGAATATGAGAAGCCAACGCCAGCCGGTGATTCCAAGAAGAGGACATTGGCCACTGTCAATATATATTTTATTCAGTTTTATCACAGTAATTTCGTTTCATGGAACAGACAAAAAGTAGCCAAATAATCAGAGAAAGATCAATGCTGATTGTACTGAAACATTTTCATTTCTTGAATTAAAAATATATGTAGAGAGAGAAGTAAAGATCTAACCTTTGCTCCATGAAGAGAGAGAGAGAGAGAGAGAGAGAGTTAAAGATGTAACCTTTGTTCCATGAATATATGTTTCTGAAGAGCGTTTTTCCATCACTGGCTACTCGGAAAGGTCCCAGTTCCTCCATGGCTCCGAAGCCTAATGAAGAGCATCCTGGTCCTTTTAATGGAAATAAGATACATAGTTAAGTAAATCAGAAGGATAATAGCATGCTTAAATTAAAATTCTGTATTTAAATTATAAGATATATTTTAGGGCATTTGCAAGATGTCTGTAAAATTAATTGTGAAAATATTATAGAAAAAGCAGAGGCAATTTGTGATAAGTTTTGTGTTAGGTTAAAAAATATTTTTATTTAGCATATTCTTTTCTAATATTTTACTTTTAAAAATAAATCATATAATTTTTGAGTATTTTTTAAAATAACTATTATCGTTAAATATATTGAATCTTAAATTACAATATAAATATAATAAAATAAATAAAAATAATAAAAGTACCTGCCACCCCTTGATAAAATTTAATAAAAAATATGATCTGAAAGTTATTTATAAAGGGGTACTGTACTTGGTTATTTGTAAAAATAAAAATAAATAAAAACAATTGAAACGGACAGTCAAGAAGCTTTCCTTAGTTTCTAGAAAGTGTAGCGGCTCTTCTTCTAAGAAATTTTCTATAAATCACTATTATATAAACATAGGGTGTCAAAAACTGACCCAATATGATAACCCGATTAAACCTGACTCGAAAATTCCAGGTTCAGGTTGACCTGAATAATTTTCGGGTCAGATTGAGATTAAAAAAATTGACATATTTAATTATTCAAATCGGATTGATTGACTCACTAATTCAAAATCAACTCTATTTTGACTCGTCAATTAGGTTTTGACACTTTTTATCTACAAATTTGAAAATTGACCCAAGTTTTTATCAGTGAACCCTAATTTTACTAGATTGTGACTTAATATATGTATAAATAGATCATTCAGGTGTCATGTCGAGTTGAAGTGGTAGAGTTAGGGTTGAGATTTTTGGCCATTTAATACGTCGGGTTAGCTCAATATTTATGTGTCGATTTGAGTTTACGCACACAACCGAATTGACACCTAGACATTTAATTAGAATCATTTTTTTAAATCACTTATATATAATATGTTGAGTTTGTATATATATATATAAAAGAATTTGAATAAAATTAAAGGGAAAGATAAAATTAGGGACCATGTGACACATTAGTGTCACATTATCTCCGTAGCCCCACTCTCAGGATTCAAGAATCTCAACACAATATAGAGTATATTCTTTCTTATAAATGTTCTATTATTATTTTAATAAAATCTTAGAATCTTAAGGGTATATGTATTGGCTCACCACCGCCAATAGAATGGGACAAATAACCCACCTTCTCTTAGCTCAGTTGGTGGGTGGCTGACCTTGGTACTTCTCATTTTAAGGCCTAATAAGTAAAGGGATTTAAACACATGATGTAAAATATGATCTTTAGGCTCGTGGGATTAGTCGATGATATCACTCTACATAAGATAAGAGAAAGATGATACACATTCCAAAAAAAGAATGAGAGAAATATATTATTTGTCAGATGATAGTTTTAGGATATTTAAAAATATATACTATTATATATTTCTACAACAATAAAGATATTAATTTTTTAGAAAAGTATGTTTATTTATTTATTTTTATCGCATAAATGTTCAAATCATTCATCATAGAATATATATATATATAATATTAAAATATTATTCATAAATAAAAAAATTCATGAATACCTATTGACTAGAATTTGTCTTTAAAAAAATAAATAACTTTTTTTATTTCAGGCAGGGCAACAAAAATTGTTCGATAATCGTCAAAACTAGTGTTCTGATTTATGAGGCCGATAGCGGCCTGCCAACTACTGGATAGGGCCCTTTATCAAGGGCCCACCTCTAATTATTTTCTTTGGCATATGTAGTCCAAGGGTTATTATTATTATTATTTTTACAATCACTTTATTAGATTTATTTTTAACATCCTCTTTTCATTTATTAAAAAAAACAACATTTTTTTAAAACCTAAGAGACGTTTAAAATCATATTCATTTTATTTATTTTTTTATAATTTTGATTTAAAGTAAAATATATTGATTGTGATAATTTGTTTAAAAATACCTAAAAGTTACTTTTAGTATTTAAAAACTAATTTAATTTATTTTTTTTTAAAATATGAAATATTACATAAATATAACTTTCAGAATGATGTAACGGTAAAATTACTTAATTAAATAAATTTCAATAAAATAAAAAAATCGACAGTTTGTCTCATTTTTCACTATAACAACTTTCAATCCTACAATTAAATAATGCTTGCCAAACAAAATAATGAAGCATAAAACATATGATAAAATATTAAAAAAATTATTTTATCTAACCGTAAAATCAGATTAAAAAATATTTTAAAAAAATGCTCAAATTACCTCCATTTAACCACAAAATAAGTGGTTTTTTATCCCAATCATGAGCAGATTCAACAAAATAATAGAACAGTTCCCTCCCTCTCTTCGGATCAACGGTCACATAACCTCCATATTGATCAAAATCAACTCCATCCGGCTGCCCGGGAAGCCTTTCAATTCTGTCAGCCTCCCTCTTCCCCTCTTGCCGGCCGACGAAAACCGGCGTCGAGAAGCCACCGGTGGTGAACTCCGCCGGCGAAGCTTCAAAAGCCGCCGCCGACAAGCTCTGAGATCTGATCAAGCTTCTGAGTTGGTCTGCTTGCCTAATGGCATCAAGAACTGGAGCTAATGAGAAGAGATAACCAGAAACTAAAAGAGGAGCAAAGAGTAATGGGATCTTCATCTTCTAATTTGATGAATTATTGCAGACAAATTAAATATAATGTGTATGAATATGAGTGAATGGCTTGGAATGGTTGGTGGACTTCAATTGCTTGATTGCCATTGCTACAGTTTTATAGAGGATATTAGAATAGTTTGAGGCTGGAATAAGTAAATAATTGTGGCACAACATTAATTAATTTGTCTTTTTTAATGTTCTCTATATTTTTAGAAGGATGCTATAAATGTCCAAGGCATAAAAATAAAGTAAGTTATATCTGAATTTAAGTTCCATTTTATAAGTCATAATAATATTATTATTATTATTATTATTATTATTATATAATATATATATATATATAAATCGAACCATTAAATAAGTCTATCATATATACAAATTTGAAGGTGTCATGAGAATCAGAGCAGGAATGATTGGTTCAAAAATATACATTTTTTTTTATGACGAGATGTACACCCATTTTGGCGTGTAACAACATGACTAATTAAAATTGACAAACTGCGTACCCCTTTTTTTCAGTAAGGGATTAAATCTTCTTAGGAGAATCGAATCGAATTGAAGAGTCTGCAATTCTTCTCCTCAAATTTAAATCCAATGAAAAAAATATACATATTTCAATTTCTCTCTTCCATAGACGCTTAATTGCAGATAAGATTTTTTTAAATCTGCATTTAAGGAAATTGTCCTTTGAACTTATGGTTTTAATTTATATTTATTCGAAGAAAAATTATATCTTTAACCACCGAAATAATCAAACAAATACTATTGGTTGTCCCATCCCTATGCTTTTTTTTTTAAAGTGATGATGATTTGGCAATCAATTGATTTTGAAATATAATGAAATGTTATAAGTTTGTTGCAGCGTCAACGTCAGAAAATACATATAATTAATGCTTAAAATTTTATTATAAATTTTAATATTTTATAGTCATTTGAAATAAAGATATCAAGGAGTTACTTTTATAAATAATGAAATTTAGGATGCTATGTATGCAATTACCCTTTTTTTTTAAAAAAAAATATGAAGCAGAACAGTTCTTGTTCATGTTCGACTGATTTTAAATTTATTTTATTCGTATTTAACTCATTTATATATCAAGCTTAAAATGTCTGTTTGTGTTCATCGTTTAACTAAGCAATTTATTGACAGTCATTAAAACAACTTTTTTTGATGAGGATTCGCCTCTTTTCATGAAAATTTTACTACTATTCTTATATTTGTGATATGTAAATGTGTTAGTATGTATATATATGATAATAATAATAATAATAAATAATAATAATAATAATAATAAATAATAATAATAATAAATAAAAATAATAGTAATAAAATAATAATAATAATAATTATAATAAATAAAAATAATAGTAATACAATAATAATAATAATAATAGTAATAAATAATAATAATAATAATAATAATAATAATAATATAATATAATATAATTTTATCTCGAAATTAAATCGAAAACAGCGTCACAATGATTGTTCTGTTCCGTTTATATCGAGCAAAATGTCTGTTAGGTGTTCGGCTTTAGTTAATGAGCGATCTGACAAACTTCTAGAAGAACATTCAGAATAATGAGCTTTTTTGACAGCCCTAGATTGCATAATCTCCTTCCAAATTTAGAATCTTAATAAGGGCATCTACATGCATCACACAATTCTTATTAATATTTACATAAATAACCCTTAAATCTAAAAAATTTCATCAAAAATTTGACCTTTTTTTTTTTCTTTTTTGGACTAAAATGCACATTTCATAAATATAGATATATAGATATATCATAATTCTATCAACAATAATTAAGATGCACAAACGACCACTGCAACAAAAACTACCAATTATTACAAAAAAAAAAAAAAAAGGCAATCATCAATGCCATTGATCTTACTGTGAAATTATTTGGTGGTAGGTATTTTCCATTATCAACAAGCAAAAGCATGCTTGTGATTCAGTCTCAACCACTTAAAACAACCTAAAAAAGAAACATTGACTACACCAAAAGCCTCACAAATTTAAGAACCAGAGAGGGCATTAACTATGGTGGTTTGCAGAGAAGCAATAGTATCAACTGCAGATTTAGTTAGCCAACTGATCCCCACTTTGATCCGATGCTCGTCGGTCGGCAATCTCCAGAGATAAGCCAATTTCCTTGCTGTAATGAAGATATAAAGCATCATATATAAAGAAATATGATGGGGAAATGAATCAGAGATGTGAAAATACCAGTATTTCCAATGGGTCCATCCAAAGTAAGGCCCTCTATAAAGCTTGGTGAGATGGCAGCATCATTCCTTCCAAGGGTCATCATTTCTCCAAGATTCTGGAAACTGGAGATCCCATGAACAGAGCTTGTTATTATGATGGTGAAGCTGTGATCCTTACAATGTTCATTGTAAGATCATAATCTAAATTAGTTTGATTAACCTCAAAATCCCATGTATATATAAACACATACTTGCACACAATTTCTATATAACATTATAAAAAAAATTAAAAATTAATATAAGTATATAATACTAAATATATTTTTTAATAAATTTTAATAAATTAAATATGTTTGACTCGATCCGCCCAAAAAATTGACACAGTCAAATCATTTTCCACTCAAACAAAACTTGCGCTTGAGTGGAAATCGAAGACTCCATCGAGTCCAATTCAACCCAGTCATAATTGAAGTGATATCATACCTATTAAAATGCTTTGGGATATAAGAAGCATCTCATTGATGAACTATGAAATGGAATTTGATCGAGCTTCTTTCTTCTAACCGATCTTCCACCGATCTCTTAATTGTGCATTACAAATCTCTCCAACTCCTATCTCCTTAATCTTTTTAACCTTCTTTTTCTCTTCACCGCCAAAATACTTCTACATGGTATCATCCACTTATCAAAATAATACAATTAAAAGTTCACAATCATCATTTCCGCCAACCCAACCTGCATCACAATCTTATATGATTAGCCAAAATTACTCTTATTTTGGAGACTAATTCTCCCATCACTTGCTATTTTTTTTAAGCTTACTATAATCCCAAGAATTCATCTTCTTACTTCATTCTTAAACAAGTGGTATATTGGCTAACAAGCCTTTTTGCATGACTACTGGATATCCCTCCCTCCCTCCTCTCTCTCTCTCTCTCTCTCTCTCTCTCTCTCTCTCTCTCTATATATATATATATATATATATATATATATATATATGTGCATCACCACTATCAAAACAAAAAATGGTCTTAATTAGCATTTGAACCGGAAGCAACGAAATTGTTTAAAAACTTTTAGACCACTCCATAACCATTAATCAATGTTGTAACAGCTGACAAAAAAAATGGCTGGATTGACAAGTTCATCCAAGTGAACTCTAAACAGATTCCTACTTCATTCTTGTTGAATCTATTAGAATAAAATACCAACTGGGCCGATAAAACATCCAATTTATTCAACCAATTGTGGAATCTTCACAAACAAAATAGAAATTGTGATTTATCACCTGAACACCAACAAAGAGAGAGTTTGAAATGCAACCTCAATATTTAGTTGATGCCCTTGAGTTTGATAATGGCACAAATATTAAAAAAGAGTTATCTCCAGGGAGGACTAAGGAAAGCCATCAATGATTACTACAAAAAGAAAAGGAAAACAATGATTTAATTAATCATTGATTGAGAATCAAAACTTGGATGAGTTTGTAAAATAACAACCATATAGATGAGATCATCGAGCCGAAAAGTTCAAGCAGACGTCACAATCAGTAATATGCAAGTCAAATATATCTTGATGCGAGAGATGTCGCAACAAAGAGGATCATGGCTTGAGAGAGATTGGCAAAGCTACCGTGAGAGGTAGGCATGAGATGCAATAAAGCAGGTGAAAGGATATTAATATAAAGTAACCACAAACATGGCAAGTCATGGCAAAATGCAATGATTTGAGCAAGAAAAGTGTGTAATGCAAATAATCTAGTACCCAAGCAGGCGAGGCATGTGGATGGCCAACTAGAAATGACAATCAGGAAGCACTTGTGCAGGTTGCATAAGAGCTTAGACACACAAACACACACATCGGGGAAACTTGGAGAGTATGAGTTTGGACAAACACAATGAGAGAAAATGAGGGGTGGAAAGGAAAGGGAAAGGTGAATGATATCCTTGCTTAGATACCAATAGAAAAAAAAAAGATGATTTATTCACTATAACATATCTGTAACACTCAAAATTTTTAAAAAAGATTAAATTTTTTTCCTGAAATTTATATCTCACTACACATATCTCAAAAATGAACAAAGATATTTTCATAAAAGTATATACTTCATTTTGATATATATATATATATATAAATATGAGTTTAATAATAATTATTTACAAAAATCATTTTTCCTAAGGTTTTATTAAACTATTGAAATGTAGCAAGATCACTGTAGTAAGTTACTATAGTAGATACTGTAGCATGTTACTATAACAGGTACTATAACACCGATTTAATCTCCCTTATTTGTAACAGAGCAGGAGTACGGCTAAGAAAGAAAGAAACGGAGAAGAAGAGAAGAAGTGGGGAGAAAAAAAGTGGAAGAAAAAAAAAAAAAAAAAAAAAAAGAGAAGGAGAAAAGGAGGCCGTAAGGCAAAATTGAGAAAGCTAGAAATTAAAGTAAAGAATCTAATTTTTAAAATTTTCTTCTGTAAACTGAGTTTGGATTTCAAATAATCGGTTTAAAAACTTGAATGAGAAGAAATTTTTTTGAGATAAAATTTTTATTTTAAGTAAATTAATTTAGGGGAAGTGAGAAAGAATATAGAGGACAAGATGTCGTGGAGATAGAAATAAGAAAATTTGCCCTGAGAAAGATCTTATAATTGAAGTAAGATACTCAATCTCTAATGCAGGAAATATTTATAGAAATTTCTTCACATTAGAAATTTCTTCACATTGAGTATATTATTAACATCTGATATTTACTAGTAAAATTACTATATTTTCCCACAATCACATGTTTTAAATAATTTTAAGATATTTATATCACTAAAGGATGAGAAATATATGTATGATGCATAACAAATACTCACATATAGACTTTATCATATCATGTTTCCTTAACATTTGTTGATACAATGTGACTGTTAATAGATGCATGATCATGCTAAATATTTTAAAAAATTAAATATAATGATTTTTAAAATAAAAAAATTTGAAAGATGATGTCATTTGGGATAAGTCGGCAAACATTGATGATCTGCACCGGTAAAGATAAAAATTCTGACAAGATGAGCCTTAGTAGAGAAAAACGATTCCAAACTCATGATACCAAGTTAGGACGATCTAACTTATATCAACGAGTTATTGATAACTAAAATATTAAGATAACTAAAATTTATTAACAATTATTACAATCAATGAGCTAAGCAACAACTTAATATTATAAATGTGTCAAAGCCTATAAACATCATATGACATTTTAAAGACTGAATACTAAAGAAAAGAAAAAGAAATGAAAAGAAAATTAACTAATAAAACTTAAATATTTTACACATTTAAATGGTGCATTTTATTGTATTAATAACACACGCAATTATTACTTATAAATGTCTTTCACTCCTGTAATTATAAAGTTTTTTTTTATTTAAGATTACTACATTAAGTAAATAGGTTTATGATTAATAAAGCTTATGTTAGCTCAAAATATCAGTATGTATGTTATTGCTTTTTATTATTATATTTTAAATCTTGAACTAAAATTGTTTATACTACTAAGCTATTAACTCATTAGATATTACATTATTATTATTATTTCAAGCAAGAGAAAGGAGCTGGTAGAGACTTAGCCAAACGATTTGATTTTTCCTTGTATCATAAAGTTTGAAGAATAATTGAAAAAATATAATAAAAAATAGATATTCATGATGTAAATTAAGGGTTACTAGTATGCATATATTTTATGAAGTTTATTAAAAGTTTTGTGATTCCTTCTAATGATTTAAATTATGCACGCTTTCATATTAACAACTTTGATGAATCTATTTGGATGATCATAAAATTGTAGGAAATATATTGTGATGATTTAAATAGACTGATTTTCCGCTTAATTGATCCTGATGTGAGAAGTCAAGATGAGTGTTGGTGGAAATTGTGTTTAACTAGATTGTCTACTTCTATTACGTCACAGGCTTGACTAAAAGGGGATTCAAAGTAGGGCATATCAAGATGTACTTATAAATAGGCAAATATAAGAAATAATAAAAGTAATAATAAATTAATAAATAGGAGAATATCCTAATTAAGAGAATATATTATAGAATAAAGAAAATTATTAAATAATTAATTACTACTAATTTGTTAAATACTTTATACTAATAATAGATCTCATTTTGTCATATGCTTTTTAGTCTTGTCCTGATAAAAAATTAAAAAAATTCATGAATCATTAACCTTCTAAAGACAACTAGTAACTAAATCAAAGAATGTTGTGCATTTAGCTAACTAAAGGTGCAGTAACTGTACTTTTGCAAAACAGTAGGCAGATGGAGACATTCATACAAGTCAAAGGAAGCTTGGATCTGTCAGGAATATTTAAAAAAGGATCTGTAAATCACAAACTCCATGTCAATGAACTAATTAAGGAAAAAAACGACAGCAAGATTTTTCATGAAAATTTTGTAAAAAAAAAATCTCTAAATTCCATAATTATGAGATTTCATCATTTTCCTCCGGTAAAATAACTTAAGAGCCAGATTTCATTTAAAGAAGGAAGCTTTAACAGAATACATACCGAAATGGTAAAAGTGGACGATCGTTAATTGCTGCCCAAAGATTCCAACCAGTAAAATCAGCTTGCTGAAAAGCAACCTAAAAAAATTTCGAACACAATGTTATTTCAATATAATTATGAAAATGTAGAAATATTATGATTAAGCCCAAGAATAAGGCATTAAGTGCCAAGACTGTGCGTTCATTCCACTACATTAGAGAAGTGCAGAAAACACGTATAAAAAAATAATAGTGCCAATAAAAAAAATACTGCTAAAGTGCCAGAGAGCGCAAATAGGCAAAGAACTTGCACAGCATTGCATGAAAAGTACAAAGCCAAAGGTCTACAAGAACAAACACTACAAGTAATAATTAAGCCATTATAAAATTCACAAAACATCTATACACAAGATGCTCACTCAATGTGATCATCATAGATAAGAATCATCATACTTGTGCAGTCGAAGGAAGCAACTTTCCAGATGAATCCCTCATAGCTGCAGAGTCACCTATTGCAAATATTCTAGGATGACCTTTTACACGGAGAGTTTCATCAGTTTCTGCTTGTCCCCTTCCATTAAGTGGTAGTGCACGGGGCTGATCAGAAGGTTCCAGCTCAGGCACAAGAGGTTTGGAGCCCACTGTCCATAAAACCAAATCTGCCTCCAGAATCTGACTCTGCAGACCTCTCTGAGTTGGTTTTAGCTCCAAAATATATTTTCTGTTTGTTTTTACTTCATTATCAACACTCATTTCATGCTCAGTACCTACAACCACAACTAAGTCTTTACTAGGAGCTTCATTAATAGAGCTCACAAAATAACCCAAGAGAAGCTTAGTGTTCCGAGATGAAAGAACCTGTAGAAAAATAGGTCAACATAAGAATAACACCATTATGGCATGGAGATTCATATTACACAAAAAATTCGTAATTAAAGAAAATTTAAGGATGACCATCCACATCATAATCATAATTATACTTCAACCAACTATTACAGTTGGCTTTGTGTATTTTCTTATTTTCTCAATCCTTGAGTGTTGCATATGATGTTAACTCTAGCAACCTCAACTCTTTGTACAAACTCTAGTTAGTGGAATATCAATTTAACATATCAAAATATATATGTTGATCTACAGCACAGGAACAATACTTCATACACTACAAAAAGTTCTAAAAGTTACATAAAGTCAAAGCAGATGTGTGAATTTAATGGTTGTACTCCCTTTTCTATTACTGAATTACGCAAAAATTATTAGTTTCAAAATCATTCTATCACCATTGGTCCACTCCAATTAATATAGTGTCAATCTTATTACACAAATATCTGGCTACATGCAGTTGATCACAAAGGTGACCTATTTATGTGAAGGCCACAATCAAGCTTATAAAAGAGATGAAAAAAAATGGTGCATCCAGTGCATGAAGCTCTCACCAATGAAATGTATGCAGCCCTATCACTGCACTTGTAGCGAGGTTGTTTCCATACGCTTATAAATGAACTGAAGACATGTATTTAAAATTTAAATTCAAGGAGGCCGAACTTTTTGGGAGATTAAATCATGGAAACTGAGTAGAGAGATCCGAAGCAAAACATTAAACAGAAATAACCAAAGTACAAGATCACAAAAACACAAGATTTAACGTGTAAAAACTCGAAAATGAAAAAAAATCACAGAACCACACCAGATAATGCATCTTTGATTGATCAACACAATCAGGCTCCAGAAAACAGAACTTGTCTCTTTCATCAAATCATTATAGTACCATTCCTTTCAAAAAGTTTATTATATTGTTCAATAATGTTGATCTCTAAATGTGTTCCATACATCGAATCGAGCAAATAAGGCAAATTTGATAGATTGTGAATGCAATGCTACACAAATTGAAGCTGAAACTCGTTCGTCATCGAAACCCATCAAAATGACCTCCAATTGTAAAATCAATTGCACTACTACGTCCAAAACACTGAAATTGATCAAGGGAAACCCCTTGTGTTGATTAATGATCACTCGATGAAGAAAACAAACCATCATAGCGATTTAGCTCATATCGGAATCAAGAGGTCTCGACGACGTTCAAATGCACTCTGTTCACAAAATTGATAGTGGAGATGTTGTCGAAATATTGATGAGAACATCCGCAATCGATTCTAATGAGCTTGTGCGAGTGTCGAGCAAACGGATGCAACGTCGTGCGATTTGAGTTGAAATCATCGATCGATGCCAAAGTCATCCAAATAATCTTCGATCACAGAATGGATTTCACCAATGTGTCCAGAACATCAAAATTGATTAGAAGATACATTTTACACAATCTGATGGTCGGTCAATGGAAAAGACAAGCCATCGACACGCTTACGTGCATATTGGAGTCGGGATAAACACCCATATTACCTAGTTAGTGACATGACTATGAAAAGCAAAAATCGATACGTATTTCAAAAAAATGCTTAATTAACTTATCTAACTAACCTAATCTTGTTGAATCCTTCCCAAATCTTGCCTCGATTCCTACAGCCGCCTTATCCCATCAACCCGTTGCCTCTATCCCACTCCCTCATGCAAAACATCACACTCACACTCAGCTCATGTCTCTCATGCACATCAAACCAAATTCCCTCTCATTCGTCCCGACCAGCAAAGCCTCTCGTGCCACATCTCTTCTCACTCCTAGCTGAAAACCACGCTCTTAGTTCCCTCTTTTCTCCTATGAGTGAAGGCCCGTTCCCCAGCTTGCTCTCATACACACACTCCTATCTCCTCCCAATTCCCCATGCCAGCGAGCCAACGGACCAATCTCTTGCAAAACCTGCACTTTGCCTCTCCCACTTTTTTCCTCCCCCAACTCGTACAGATTTCTCACACTCTCCCCATCTCCCCACATCGTTCGATCTCCCTCCTCTTTCATGCAACCTCAACGGAAACCTGCCTACCCAGCCCATCCAGACCTCTCAGCTACTTCCGCAATCTCAAATCCTAAGAGCTTAGAAGCTATCTCTTTTATGTCGAAGGCTTGAGCATGGATCAATGCGGGCATTTCTCGTATGATTGCTTCGCCGCCTGCACTTCTTAATCTTTGCCACCATGCAAACCTAGCTAATCCATCTAAGAGTCATGAGTTTAGTCTCCAAAAAACTCATTCGCCATCAGATGCTCTTTACCGATGGCATCTTCCAGACCCAAATGCTGATGGGATGTTAGGGAATTCAAATTGCTCCTTTGCAAAGTCTTAAACAGTTGTGGTTTTGTAGGATTGGATTGGCGTATGACAGAAGTACGTGAAGAGATATTCTCAGTGATGCACGTCCAGTGATTTTCATGCTGACTTTCATCTTTCCCATGTACAAAATTGTTAGCTACAAGGCTGATGTTAAAGCAGAAATCGATGTGGAAATGCTTGCAAACCATCTGGGTGATTGGGTTGCGGAGGAAAGCAAGAAGAATTTGGTCATCCAAACATTCAATAATACGGGTTGGCTAACTTAACGGAGTTATCCTTGAGAAGTCTCAGAAGTAAGATCCTTCTGTAATAGGAAAGATAAAGGGTTGTATTATGGACTCTGCCCCTGTGGTTGCCCCTGACCCATAGGTTTGGGCTTCCGGATTCTCTGCTGCCTTGTTGAAAACAGCTGAGTGTGGTTGCCAAAGGAATACCATCTTCTAATGTTTCTGAATTGGTTGTGCCAATGGCTTCTAGATCTTTCTAGCTGCCAAAACCTACAGTTCTCAAAGGTACCATGCTAACTATTTTGGAGAAATTCTTTGATGTGGCTCTAAATCTTTCTGCTATTAGCAGGTTATTGAAGATCTCATCACTCTTAGAAGAGCGTGACAAATTTGAAAATCCCGTTATGCTCAGTAAATCTACAGGTTTGAAGTGTCGTTAGCATCGAAATCTTTCAAATGGTGACTGATTCAATCGCAGTCGCGAATGTCGAAGTCGACGCGTAATTTGAATCGACCATTCGGACAACTTAACCAAACGACCTCCATCAAAAGCCGTTGCCAGGACGGAAAATCAGAATAACTTAAGATTGACATATATATTGCCCATATAATAATGTCGTCATCAAAATCCGAATTATGATTAATTAAATAATTAAATTAAGAAAATCCTATAAATACATCTCATATTCCCACTAGTAACCCCAAACCCCAGCCGACCCTAAATCTCCCTTTCTTCCGAATTCCTCCGTCCGGAACAATGTCGCCATCTGCCCATAACCCACGCGCACTCACGCGACGATGCAGTGATCCATTCATGCTCGACGCGCCGCCATCCCGCTTCCAATACTCAGGGACGCCAGACTGACAAAAATGACCCATGCAACCCACCCACCTGAAGGCCCCACCTCCATGAAGGCAGACGCTGGGCCCGATGCCGCCAACCCTACCAACGCCTGTCACCGCCAACACCCTCACGCGTCTGCCAGCCCATTCCTTTCCCAGTTATAAAATTGATTTCTTGGGTGTATAAATCAGACACGCCTTTCTTGGCGGGAAATCTGAGTTTTCGATAGATCGAAGAGCTATATGCGTCTTTTGACGTAGGTTGGAGACTCATCGTGGTGTTGTAAACACCACTCATATCGTCTTTTACGGCGAGCTAATTAGAAATCTCCGTGGAAAATGTCAAATTTCTTCAAAATCTAGAATGCCAAGGAATAATAAAGAAAATGATATTTGGAATCTGGGGTATATAAGTACCCATACATCTTTCTACAAAATCGTATTTCAAGATACTGCTCATACACGCTTTCTTCATGGGATGGCGATTCGCCATATATACCATCCATACACTTTCATGGTAGGCGTTCAAAGATACGGACCTCATATGGATGGGACGCCAAATCTGTCAAACTTACATCAGAGGCTTAAACCGATATAAAGTCAACCTCCAAACTAAAATTAACTGTTTAAATTAACATGTATAAGTACCGCTGCTTTCTTAACGGAAAATATGTACTGTGTGTTTGAGACCTATATCTTTTTCACGATGAGATAACGATTCTACGGTGTTTACACCACCCATACATATCTTTCTTGGTATGGTGAGCCCTGCCAGATCCCCATATACTGAAACGACGAGGCTACCAAATCGTCAAAATTTTATCTAAAATTCTAAAGTTGCAATGAAACTCAATCAAAATAAGCAACAATATTCAAATCCCTTAAGCCTAAATTAATACTGAATTGAAACACCCATTATCCTTATCTTAATCAAAAACTTAATGTCGAGGACGTTAAGGTTTAGTGGACCGGTTAACAAAATCTAAAAATCCAATAATAATATTATATAAATTTCAACTTAGTAAAATATCCGAGAAGTTAATTCATATTACGTAGATCGATCTACATTAAATTAAATTATGATCTAAAAACAATAAACTAAATGAAGCAAAACTCAAAATACTGACCGTTGTTGATTGTAAAATCTAATCGGAGGGGTTTGTTATTATCTAAATTTTCAAAGTATTTATGTTAAATCACCTCATATCTAAATTCATGAATACAAGTCATAGACCTAATCCTTTGTTAGAAAATGAACAAAGTCGATAAGGTCTACCCCAATGATAATTGCACTGATTGTAAAGTTCAATCAAAGGGGTTCAATCTTAAAATTAAATTATCAAATTACAATATGAATATTCAAATCATTCACTCCTCAATGATGGATAAGTTGATTGAATATATCAACTAGAGGGGTCATTATTATTAAAAATATCTAAGATATTTATATTCGATTATATTAAATTCAAAATTCTCAAAGCATAAATCTAGATCTGATACTCTATTATTAAATTAAAAGAAATGATAATAAATAATAAACTAAATGATTAACAGATTTATATACGCGATAACGTAAAATTTCAACCGTAGAGATACTTATCATCAAAATATATTTAAAATTTCAAATCAAATTAATATAAATTAAATATCAATATAAATGAAAATTCTGATGACTTATTAAGTTCAAAATAACTAAATGAAAATCATCAATCTAAAAACTTAAAGTAAAACTTATTTTTTCCACCTTCCGCAACTATTTGTCATAGGTGACAAATTAAGAAAAACTCTAGCTCACAAAAAAGTCAATGTTAAATCAAGTATATTTATATTCACTCTCAATCAATCTCACGCAAAGAATGTATGTGTCCTCTACTGCATTTGCGTAGACTCACATACGTATCGCGATACCAAAGTCTTCACTGGAGTGTCGCCAAATGACACCATTATATTACTGCCACGCTTGTAGAAATTGGATGTTCTTCAATAACTCTATCTCGAGTTTAACCATAGTAGTTGAAGCTCTATCAAAGTAGACTTAATCATCTCCTGGGACAAACACCACCCCAGTTCAAAGATCTCTTTAGCGACACAACCCATATCGACAAGGATCCTTCATTGTCAACTACCTACTCAATAAATATAGACCACGACAAATGGATGACTAACCATGAAATCTTGATCGAGCGTGTCATCATTCCCCCAACCATCCGCTTTAAGCTAATGATGATGAATTTTATAAATTCTAAATCCCAAATTTTAAACTCCACATGCTGCTACTATACGCTACGCATTTAATGATATAACGACTAGCCTTAATCGAAAGTTCTCTCTCAATATTGGGAGGGATAATTAACTATAAGTGTTTGCGCTTATAGAAACCTAGAACCAGATCTGAAGTCCTCACAAAATGAGGGTGAAATCTCTAGGTAGCGTCTTATCCACTATTCCATCCGCTTTCTGAAAGTTTGACCGACATTTAATCTACTCTCTTCATCGAGAGGTCGGTGACGAATTTTCGAAGCCCATAAGGACTAAATGTAAACATTGGTTAAAGAGTCAAATCACGACAAGAACTTAGGATACCTACAACGCCATCAAATTCGCAATGCATCGCATAAGTAAATAGAATGTATTAATAAAGCATCCCGGAAAGACCTTAGATTTGGATTCATTGTATCAGAATGTGTAAATAATTATAAATTTTCAAATGAAACAAACACTGTACACGTCAGGCAATCACATGCTTAAATTTCTAGCATCAAGATACATGCAAATAAACTAATGGGATGAGTATTACACATATTATGAGACACGATTAAAATTCAAATTTAACGCCTCAAATAGTGTGCAAGCATTCTTAACAACCCACATGAGCCCCAACACGCATGTTAAATGCTTAATTATAGTCTCTGAGGAAATTGCACAGGTTAACATAATTAAATTCGAATAGCCTATATTAACTCTGACCAATATGTTAAACGCTCACTCATATGGTCTGAGAATGTTGCGCAAGCTCTAATTAACATAAATCTAAGTTCACTCTAACCTAGAAAATCATACAAACATTTTTAATGATCAATTGATTTCTTTGCAAAAATGTAATATCTCGTGAGCAAAAGATAAACCTAGACTTATCGACCATATACATTCTTGAGTAGGTCTTTCCATCTATGCAATGAAAGTCATAAGTCTCAGTTGATTAATTTGATCCTCCTCCTTAATAAAGGCTGGAGTCAACAAGACTGATTATAAAAATTAATGATCACTCTTAAAATAAATTTTTTATTTATATTTGTACATGACCATCAATGATATTAATAAATAAATTATATATCTAAAATGCAAACTCTCAACTATAATGCTGAAAGGTATAAGTACATGGGAATCCTGATCAATCTCGATGCGCTTATAAGAAATAGCAAGATCTAAATTACTCATGATACGTTGTAAATTTCAATCGGAGTGATCAATCTAAAAATAAAATCTTCAAATTTAAGTGTGAATGATACAATGGTTCACACCCCGATGATGGCTGTATTGAATAAACATTTCAACCGGAGTGATCAATCTAAAAATAAAATCCCCAAATATAAGTGTGAACGATATAATGGTTCACACCCCGATGATGGCTATATTGAATAGACGTTTCAACCGAAGGAAATATTATCATCAAAATATATCTAAACTTTTAAATCAAGTCATTGTGAAGTTAAATTCCAATGAAATATAAAACCTAATAAGTTCAAGTCAATTGAAATCCATCATATAATACTTAAAGCAAACATCTATCCATCCATCCGTAATTATTTGTTAAGAGTGACAATTTAAAGAAAAACTCCAACTTACAAAGAAGCTAATGCTAAATTAAGTGTATTATAATATTCACTCTCACACAATCTTATACCAATAAAAATGTGGCTCATGTCCACTATTTGCATGATTTAGTTAGTAGACTCTACATGTGATGTAATTACGATCAAAGTCCTCTGACCGAGATTTGGCCCTACTATCTTACGGTCACGACTGTAACTCATATATTCCTATTGGCTTTAACCTCTTGAGTTGTGAATCATGATAGGGTAAAAAATCATCTATTAGTTAAGATGGACTTAAAGCTATCTCTTTAGATAAACATCAACCCAAGTCTGTAGCAGACTGGTTGGTACAAAAACCCATGATTATGACAAAATCATTTGGTCGTGAGTCGACCTCATCAAGTAGATTAAAAGTAATTACAATAAAAATATCAAATCATGATCGATGATGTCATCATTTCAACTATCGCTTAAGTTAATAATGATAAATTTTATGAATTTTAAACTTCATTTACTAGCACCATACGCTAAGCAATTAGTGATCTATCGACTAGCTTTAATTTAAAGTATTCTCTCAGCATTAGTAGAGGTAATTAAATATATGTGTTTGTGCCTAAAAGAAACCTAGAATTAATTCTTAGATCCTCATAAAATGACAGAGAAATCTCTGGGTAGTGTCTTATTTAATGTTTCATCTGTCATCTAAAAATTTGAACGACAATAACCAAACTCTCTTCATCAAGAGGTCGGTTGTGAATTTTTGAAGCCCACAAGTAATAATAATGATAGAATGAAATGTCAGCCAATCAATTTTGGAGTATAAAAAATTGCATGCCACTTTGAACATCTAACAGCTAAGCTACTTTGCACGTAGAAGCTGGTGGAAAGCTATGTGACATCAACCTGACAGCAGTGAAAATTTTTCATAATGATTACAAATTCTTCAATAATGAGAATTTCTTGTGTCCAAAAAAATTCTGCTGTGAAGATTTGGTCTTGTTTCTAGTTAATTAGCAGGCTTTCATGGTAAAGAATCAAGTATGCGTTAGGACAGCCATTTAGAAACTTATAAAAAGTAAAAAAAAAAAAGATAGTTGGAAAGTTGTAACAGAATTTAAAGCTAAAAACACTCAAAGTATTAAAAAGATAAATATATTTTCATTTAAATCAGATTTATTAATTTTTAAGAATTTTAAAAAGTTCTTACTTTACCAATGGTTGTCATTCTGAACACCAGAATTTTTATTTTGCTTCAGAATGCTGCCTTCTAATGGTGTATACTAAAAAAATCTTCTAGTCATAAGCATATCCGTAAACACTCCATCCACTGTAGTTACAGTGGACAAGTCAACTCGAATCAGGTGTACATTCTCCGTGCCATTTCATTTGATTGATCATAAACTGTGACCGTTCATATCTTTGTAAGAACAACCCTGATAAATTCTATTACTTAAGATTCTGCAATAAAACTGACGACTTCCACGGACACACTTTAAATTATCGCAGGATTACCTCTTTTTTAACCAGAGTATGCATAGGAATTGATGACAAACTTACAGTTATAGGGCCCGGTGAATAATTGACATAAGAATTATTATACATTTAGGAATACAAATTCATATAAATTTTTGTTTATGATTTCTTTCACTCATTATAGATTCCTTGAGATTGTTAAAAAAAATTGAAAATGCATCCTCGATGAAGATGAAGCTTTTCATCCAAAACTATGTAGCCAACATATTAGAACGAGTGATCATACTTTCAAAGCAGCTTCTCTATTTCCAGAGGGTGCAGTTGGACAGATGGAAGTTTCAACATTGATTGCTTGAACTATTCCCAGACTTTTTAATCTCTCGGATATTGTGGCAGCTAACTCTACACCAGAGTAACCACATCCAACAATAGCAACACTTATAGTAGAACCTTTACTGAAATGCTCCCTTTCCAACATCCTCAATTTGTCATCAACTTTCTGCATTCATTAGTTCTCAAATTATAAGACCAATTAATAGGTGGTTCGGAAGAAACCAGAGCAAGCACATATGAACAACAACAATAAAATAAAAGTGCTTGAATAAAATCGCCATTTTCATAATCTCAAATAGAAGAAATTACTCAAACCATAAATCAGGCCAGAACATTTCAATTGAGCCCTCTGAATTGCAATTTATCATGGTTCTAGCATTTACACTGTAAAAGAAAACAGTATATCCACTATTTTTTTGCACTCATGAAGTTTTTTCTAATTTTTTTTTTCTTTCTTTCAAAATTTTCACAGGTGTCTGTTAGGTCTTAAGGCTTCACCCATAATGAGAATGCCCTGTTCCAAACATTAACTATTTACCCTGAAGAACATCTCATTCTTTTCGCATAATAAGAATAACTAATATGAAAGCAGAACAATCGGTTAACTTGTAAAGCATTGGAAAAGGATTCAAGATTGAAAATGCCATCCTTTCCAAACCATGTGACTCATCGTTTGTTTGCAACCTGTGAGCATAATTACTTCAGTCACATCTGTTTTGGACAAGCAGTAGTTTGAAAACATTAACTGAACACGAATGAAATAAACATAAAGCAGAAAACTGCATCAACAACAATTAAATGAAAAACACGTTCATTGTAAGAATGCATACTCAATAAGAAACAACTAGATTTCTAGCAGCATGCCGGTATCAACCACAATGGTGCCACACAAGAAATGGATAATTTTCCTATGTTAGGTCTAGTTAGGAATTCTTGCAAACAATAGCAAGCTCTGACCCAGAATTTCCGTTTCCTAGTGTACTGTGTGATATCGTTCTGTCTTGTCTTTTTCTTTTTGAAACTGATAAGGCTATGTTTGGATTTTTTTCAAAGGAATAGAAATATTTGATACAATACGTCAAAACAGAAATATGTTTGTTATCATCTATGAAAACAAAAGCATAACGTTAAATCATGAGGAGCTAAAACCAAGTAATCCTGTCTGGATTATAGATGGTTTGAGTAAGTGATACTACGGCAAGCAATATTTTTAAATTTTAACTAAAAAGGGTAATTTTACATAAATTTTGAATGTAATAATATTAAAATTATAACAGAGAAGAATTGCAAAAACAATATTAGAATAATAAATAACAATATCCTATAACTTAAAATTTTAACTAAGGACTATAAACAAAAGATAATGATATTTTTGAAAGGAAAAGTTAAAGATTGAAGGTAAATCGTCAAGTCAATAGGAAGGCCAACCCTAAAACTATTATCATAAATTTGATCATACAATTTATCAATTGGTCCTAATAATCTTGCCCATAACTCATGTTTTCTGCTTGGCCTTGCACCCTCACTTCGCTGGTTCTCTGTCTCTCAGCCTTGCACTCGTACAAATGGAGCATATCATCACCCTACGGTTCCTATGCTTCTCCTCGCTTGTGCTCGATAGCATCTCTAGTGGTCAGCCTGTGGCACATGCTTTGTGGTCATTGCAGCTTGTGCAATAACTCTCATCGCTCTCTGGTCAACACGCCTCAAGGCGTTGACGTCCTGTTTTCATGAACTCAGTTTGGGTTTTAGTCTTGGATGCTCCTGCTGCTAGAGTGACCCTCTCGGTACCTTATTTTTCTTCTCTCGCTAATTGTGGATTTATGTTTGATCTATTCCTTTGATTCCAAATGGTGCCACAACTACAGTAGCATTTTAGTTGCCAATTTAGAGCCTTCTCCAGTCACCTTTCCCCTTCTCCCATATTACCTGTTCTGACAGTTTCAGCTGATTCCCCAATTCAATCTTTGTCACCATCATATGTTCCTGACCGAACTAAACAAATTGAAGTTGATTATCAAATTATACTGAATGTTGTGTTTTCCAAGAAGATGATTACCCCACATATTTCTAGTTCGAAACAAATGTCAAATATCATTGCCAAAGCTATGGGACATCTACCATTTTCTTATTAATTAATGTAATAAGCTGAGGTTAATAGATATATATTCTTAAGCTTGAAGGACAGAATTGATTTATCATACATTAGAAAGTGGCATATTAAAAGATACATGATTAGGAAGATGTTTTATATCATTGTAATTATGGATATTCTCCTCTTTCTTAGTTACGCTTTTTTTAATTTGAATGCATGTATATATGCTCCTACACTCAGTTAATAATATAACAAGATATTTTTTTCTCAAGCAGTTAAGTAATAGCACTATCAGAAAAAAAAAAAAAAAATTGTATTTCATGGAGCATGATCTACGTAACAACCATCGGAGCATGATCTACATAACCATCGGAGCATGATCTATGTATATGAGCTCCTACACTCAGTTCTAGCACAAGTATTAAGTGTGGCCAGCAGTCAATGGGGGTGAAAAAAATCTCAGCCATCTATATTTATTGACTAGGTGCTGCCTATTGTAGTATGGACAGAAGGTTTCTTTCCCAAATTTTAGGAATATAATGCAAGATGAGGAAGAGCCAGAAGCTATCTTACAATAGCATCCTCAAGAGTTGAGAAAGGATACGCAAATTCAGCTGCACCTGGCACAACATCTAGTTTGGCTGCTGCTCCTAATGCCAGCACCAACCTGTCTGACCATTTGAAATGCATATAGCATTAGTTAGTGTTTGATCAAAAGATAGAAGACATTTGAAAACAGATCATATTAGCACTTGTTTTCCTTAAGTTTAATCTAGCGGAAAAGCAGAAAAACATGATGTATGATAGACTATAGTCTAATGAAAAGAAAGGTATCAGCAAAATTTTATGTGAATAACCTCTGCATTCTGCGTGCAACATCTTTAGAAGATAATCTTCAGAAACATTTGAAATATATTTAATCGCCTTAAACAATATAATTTACATTCACACAACCATAAGCTGACAAAGAAAAGCATTGTGTAAGTTAGAGGAGAAATTACTTAGAATATAAAGGTCATTAATTAAATAGGACCAGATAGCAGTGGTCCAACAAACCAATAGTACCATGATATTTTGCAAGTGGGATTTTGACTGTATGGTGTAGAAGCACCATGAAGGGTAAACTGGAACCTCCCTTAAAAATTCTGTTTGGAATGTTTTATATTAAAATATAAAGCCATGATAACACCGTTATTACACTTACCCTCACCCAATCAACCGGCCCATATGCCAACCCATTAACACACCAACCCAGAAAGGTGCATGAACATGAAAAGCAGGAACTCATAGCCATGAAAAACAAAACAAAATTGAAGAGTATTTCATGTCATAATTTTACGTGTGTCTCTCACGTGATGGGATGAGAAGTTCGTGCCACTCAACTGCCGGAATGAGGAAATCATGAAGGCTCTACTTATTCTGATAATTGCTAATATCTAGGTTAAACAAGGTATATCTTTTTATCTAGGGCACCGTAATTCACATTGTAGAAAACAAATCAAATGCACCCGTTGTTTACATGCAATGGCAACATAATAAAGAACCAAAGACCATGCATACTACATCTGATAACATCGTTATTAAAACATGCCTGCTCACTAGCAAACAAAACTACCAGTAGAGATTGCAAACTACCAGTCATATTCAACAAGTACACCACTTTCAAGGAGCACGGTTCCTCCAGAACAAGATCTTCCAAGGCTAATCTTCCCGGGGCTATCCAAGTGATCAGATGGTTGTAGAAGCTTTACTTTATCTTTAATAAATTGTATGCTAGTACTTTTCAGCAGTTCTGTAAATGATGGTGCAATTTCCCAAGGATCGACTTCTGATGTACCATTTACAGGAGAATTAGTAAAGTAGAAATCAGTAAAAGTAATGAACAGCTACACTAACAAAATGGAAAGTTAAGACAATGATGTAGGACACCATTACCTCCTGATAGAAGCTCATAAAGCATGGGTTTGAAGACAAATTTATCAGACTGATCAATAAGAAGAACCTGATTTTTCATTAAATTGTCAAATATAATCTCCAAATCTCACAGTAAAATTAAAATGGTAACAGAAATAAGCATCATAACAAAAACAATTCAATGAATATATGTCGATAAAGGGATCAAAATGATCTATGGGAGTCATTTTAATCCTAGAGTATTTAATGTGCCCAATTTGGTCCATTAACTCGTGAAAGCTATTTCAATTCAATTCAATCCCACCATTAAAATTGCTATGTAATTGGACTGAACTTTACACACATAGAGTAGATCGGAGGTTTTATCTGTCAAATAAGTTTATGTTTAATAAATTATATTCATTCTTTTTAATATACTGCATCTCACAAAAATTGATCACAATACATACATCCTAGGGTCCATCATTAGCTTCCTTCATTCTCTATATCAGCCTCAACACCCTCCAATGTGGTGCAATCCTTCACAATAATTAGCCCTAGCAATCATTCAAACCGAACCTCATCGATCCTTCACCATAGTTTACCTCAATGATCCTTCACTGTTCAAGCCTCCCTTTTAACCCCTCGCTGAACAGCAACTACCCTCATTCTCGGGAAAGAAATTAATTTATAGTTTGTCTTACATTAAAAAAATGAATATAGTATGTTAAGTATAAACATATTTGACGGATATAACCTCCAAGCTCTCCTATTGGTGTAAAGTTTCGTTCAATTACATAGCAACTTAATGGTGAGTCTAAATAAAAATAATTTTCAAAAGTTAAAGAACCCAATTAGATACATTAAATAATCTAGGACTATAATAGTCCACCTATACAGAGTCTTACTTAACACAATCAAAAAGCTGACATCATTTGTATCTATCCTACAAGATCAGCCTAGCTGATGGCAAATAACAACGCTAACAGCAATACAAGTCTGAGTACCCTACTAAAAAAATAAGCATAAAGAATCGAGAGAGAAATGAGTAATTCTCCTGAAATCATGGCAAAGAATAAGCCAAATTTTGAAAGACTTACGGAAATAAAACAGTTACAAGAATGAATACAAAACTAGCTTCCAATTAATATCAGCAAGTAATATTACAAGTGTTTATATCAATAGCACGGAAATGAGAGAGAATACAGGGATAAATTAATTAACCAACCAGTAACTATAAACGAACTGCATTTGGGAAGTTTGAGATGCTAATTCATTAAATTGAAACATTAGTAGGGAAACGTTGTGGAACAACAAGGAGACACTTTAGTAAAAATGCAGCCAAAAGAGAGGTATCAAGTGGGCAGCTAATGGTATGAATCAGTGTTAGCAGTGCATTCACAGGTGTGGACATTTATCCCAGTCATTTAGCCCATGGGTTCCTGCACCAGAGTGCGGTCAATATGTTATGTTAACCATAGTCCACCATTTGGTCAACCAACTGACAGAAACACTTCCAGGTAAGCCTTAGGTTTTTTTTTTTGAGTGGACCAAAAAAAATTTCAAAGGTCAAACTATTATTTTGGTGAACTTCTTTTCGGACGGCCATGTACATCAATGAACATGCATCCATGAGCTAACATAGAGCAGCCACGACAGTGCAGGCTGAACGCCTACATGCATAAAGAACATTATTCTTATATTATAACTAAGACGATTTAGGAGGGGTAAAAAAAGATAAATAAATTTTAAAGTATGCAAATGATTTATGCAGAATAAGGCTGCGAGGAACTAAATCAGAATGGAAATGTACGATTAATAGAGAACAACAAACATTAAGACACTTGAATTTCTTCAAACAAGCAAGCGTGGAAGGACGCGTAGATTAACAAAATGAAAGGTGCAAATAAAGAGTTGTTAACTTGCGACTAGGCATTCACAGCGAAGAAGATTTACTAAAAAGGAGAATGAATAACAATGACAATGTTCAATAATCATGGATATTTAAGCTCAGGCTTACACTTAATAGAATGCAATCCTGTCCAAAGAACGTTTCAAATAGACTCCAAAAAGTAAAAAATATTAAAAAGGATGCAATTCAAACAAACAAAAGACTATACATTTGTAACTGGGAATGCAAAGTGAACTAACGAAATCTCAAGAAAAGTGATTCTTCAAAAGGAGACAGCTCAATTTAACCCTTCCAACATTCTCATGTGGCTCTGTGGCTAGCATCACGGTTTCCCACATCACAAAAGATACGTTAGTCATATCGTTAAGATATTAGCACTGCACAGAACTGGACTGAACAAGCTAAGAATGGCTTAAATGAAACTACACGATAGAATGATGTTAATACTAGGAAGACTAAGATGACAATTAATTTTATGAAGAAACTTGTGTAGGTCTGTCTGTTACATTACAATTACCCCATTCTAATATATTATATTGCATGTAAACCCTAATCCATTTTCCTAAATTGCACTTACCTCTCCTTTTGTTAGATATTATAGTACATATCAACAATATCCATTCCTCTAAAGCTTCAAGCTTCAACAATGGGAGATAAGTGTAATTTCATCAAACATCTGGGAGATATATGTAATATTGACTATATATGGTATAAAATGGTGAAAAAAAATAAAGGCAGTATGAGCATGTAAAATTGAGAACATAAGATGCACCAATTAAGATTAGAGAATCCATGTGCAAGAAGGAAACGGTGTAAGAAAAAGATAACATGACTACCAGTAGTGCAAGAAGATGGTCTATAAACAAAAGGTATGACTAAATACAGAAGTTGATAATGAGGAATTACGTCACAAGATCAACCTAAATAGTTATGATCATTATTTTATATAACTATGAATGCTTTTTAGAAGGATGTATTATTTATGTGTGCGTGATTCTCCAATAACAAAACACCACATAGCAAAAACATCACACTTTTTATTGTTTGTATTGACAAAAAAAGTTAGAATGGGTTGAATTGGGTCCACGCATCTTGATGAAGGTTGAAAACCTAACAATCTTATAACTAACCTAGCTCAAAGCACACAAGGGATTCCCATTTCTCGGCCCGAGAAGTGCATTCTTGGAACTGGATCAGAAGGCCAAATAGCTCTAAATTTTGGGATTTCAGTTAACACAAGAGAAAAATCATTTATATTGATACTCAAAGAATCATTCTCAACAAGAATCGTTCTCAACTGAGCATACCAGTAGTTATGTATCAGCGTTCTAATAAAAATACTTGTATGCATCAAAAAACTCAAGTTCAGTGAGATAAATACATTAAAAAGGGACAAATTGAAGAGAATAACCCCCTTAGGTCTGTCCCCCAATCCAACTCTCAGTCAAAAGCTCACACTAGTGTGGTGAGCTTCAAAGTCAATTACAAGTCAATTGCTAGAACTATTTCGCTAAAAATAATTGAAAAAGAAGGTCACGCAAACTCTTACCAAATATAGGGCCTTTAACCACTATGGAAGCTTTGCCATTCCATCATAGAGCAAGCACTTCAAGGGATATTGCGTCAACCATAGCCACCGGCTACTATTTCCACCCTAAGAGCATTGTTATGCTTCCAACTTCAATAATATTGTTAGGCAGTCTATCACCACTTAATGAGTTCCCTAAATTCAAAAGAATCTTTAGACAACCACCACCTCTAATAGCCATACATTAAGCCACTATGTTCCCACCGAAAGGAAAACATGAATCTATGTAGGCAATGTCACCCCTACCACTCTAGCTCGAATGAACAAGGTTAACAGGGGCTACCAATTCTCATCATAATCTTCCCTCCCTACCCACCTCCAATAGTAACTTTACATCTATATCTCTAGTTATTATCACAATCCTAGATTTCTTTATGCTTACTTTCTCTTACATTTTATGACATTATTAGCTTATTTTGTGTGATGACTCAATTGGATTTTAGTATAGATAGCATTTTAAATGGACTAGTCAATTTAAAATTCGCTTAAATGAGTGGATAGCAAATTGACTAAGGTGAAGCAATCGATATTAGCTAACATATGCATAGAATTTACAAAACCAAACAAATAAGAACAAGTAACAAGATTAGAATGCTTGTTAAAAGTATCAAAACTCGCTGAAAGATATGGAATAAAATAAGCGAGGATAAAGTCTTGAACAAGTTATATAATTAAATGATTAGAACTTATTAAATGACAAACAACCTTATTTAAAAAAGTTCTAAGGCACACACCTCATAACACGCCTTACCATGAGCCACCCAATAAGCACCTCGGGGCTCACTATTTCCTAACTTGAGTGAGGCTTATGCCTTCCTCATTTGAAAATTTTGATATGAACACCTCAAATTAGCAATTACTTGAGAGAACTTTTATGTATATATAAGAGAGTCTAAATTTTCAGATTTTTTTTCTTTTTTTACTTTTTATTTTGTTAAACTAATTTTATTTCTTTTTATAAACTAATTTATTTTGTTTTTATATGCTGTTTTTTATTTTTATTTTAACTTTTGTATTTTCTTTTTAATAATTTTATTATCATTTCTTAACTTATTTTTTTTAGTTTGTATAATTTCATTTTTAATTGTTCTCCTTTTTCAACTGATTTTTCTTTTTCTTGTATTTTAATAATTTGTTTTGGTTTTTCTAAGGTTTAAGTTTTAAATTTTTTAAAATTTGTATATGATTTATAACACTACCATTGTTGGTCCCAAGTTCGGATGTAAAAGTGGAGTTTAGATAGTCGACAACCAATAAACTTTCGAAATAATCATGACATGAATCCTAAAACATTGTGTTAATCTTAGTCAGCGGCCCTATATGTTTGAATCTGATGAAAAGTGTCTGGCATCGTGTAGTTGTTAAATAAGCAAGTTCGCATTATGGATGAATGTGGGCAAAGAAGTTAGTCCATAAAACTAAAATTAGGTTAGGAACTTGGAATATAAATACTCTTACAAGTAAACTAGTGGAATTAATAGATATTATGGTTCATAAAAGTTAAATATTTTATGTATTCAAGAAACTAAATGGGTTAAGGAGAAAGCCAAAGAGATTGATAGTTTAGGTTTTAAACTTTGGTATTCAGGTAAAAGTTGAATTAGAAATGACGTGTGATTATAGATAAAAGTTTGAAGGATAATGTTATGAATATATTAATAGATGCAGATTGAATTATAAACTTTAAAGATTATTGATCTTAAGATTATCAATGTTATAAGTGTTTATCTCAAATACATTTGGATGTGGCTCAAAAGAAAAATTTTGGAATGAATTAGAGGGATTAATACGAAAGATACATCTTAAAGAAAAAGTATTTATTGGAAGAGATTTAAATGGACATGTTGGTAGAGTGATAGAAGATTTTAAAGTATTCATGGTGGTTATGGATTTGGGTGGTAATGAAGATAGGGTATATTAGATTTTGTTTTAGCATAATTTTGTAGTTCTTATCTTTATTTAAGAAAAGAGAGATATTATTACTTATAAAATGGTTCTACTAAAACACAATTGATTATTTTCTAATAAGAAAAATAGATCGTTTAGATTGTAAAGATTGTAAGATCAATCCAAGTGAAAGTTTAAATACCCAACATCGATTATTAGTCTTAGATTTTAAGATGAAAAATAAATCAAATTATTATCTTAGGATTAGATGATGGCTTAAAGAATCGATAAAAATATTTTTAAAGACTACAAACTTTAGAATTTGGGATGTTCATAAGAAAAGTAATGTTATGTGAGAAAATGAAGTGAAATTAAGCAATTCTTAAAATGTATTTGGAGAATCAAAAAAGTTTTTTAATAAAATAGTTGATGGAGTCAAAATGCAAAAGATAAAAATAAGAAGTGTTGTTATAAAACTTAGTTTAAATGTAAAACTTCGGAGAATTGGGAAAAAATATAAAGTAACGTGTAGAGATTAAGAAAGTAATATATGATCTGAAAAAATTAAACTTTTAGTGATTTATACTGATAGATTAGATCTTAAAGAAGGTGAAAGATGTATATGTAGTAACAAAGAGATAAGATAAATAAAGATCTAGCTCAAATGAGGTGTATTAAAGATAAAAATCATAAAGTGTTTTTCTTAGAAAAGGATATTGAAAATAGGTTGATGAGATATTTTGATAAACTTTTCAATGAAGAATCTGAAATACGATTGAGTTTAGCAGTCTTAATATCCTAAACAAAAATAGAGAATTTTATTTTTATCGTCGTATTAGTAAATCTGAAGTTAAAGAAGCTTTAAAGAAAATGAAATGTGGAAAAACAATATGACCCAATGATATTCCAACAGAAATGTGAAAATGTTTAGGAAATCAAGGAATTTCTTGGCTTACAAATCTTTTAATGTTATTTTAAAGATTAAAAGATGTCGAGATGGCGGAGAAAGAGTTTGTTGGTTCTATATTTAAGAATAAAGGTGATGCACAAATTACAAATTAGAGAATTAAGTTAATGTGTCATACATTAAAATTATGGGAGAGAAATTGAGCATAGGTTACGATGTAATACAAAGTTTCTCACAATCAGTTTGGTTTCATGCCAGGTATATCTACTATGGATGATATACATTTGTTAAGAGGTTTGATGGAGAAGTATAGAGAAAGTAAGGAGGATCTACATATGATATTTATTGATTTAGAGAAAGCATATGATAAAGTTTCAAGTGATGTTCTTTGGAGAGTTCTAGAAAAGAAATGAGTTAATATTGGTTATATTCAAGTCAATAAGGATATGTATACTAGAGCTGTTACTTGTGTCCAAACACAAGGAGGATTGAAAATATTTTCTATTTGTTGGATTACATCAAGGATCAACTTTAAGCCCTTATCTTTTGCTTTAGTTATGGATGTTCTTACTTAGGCATTTATAGGAAGATGTACCTTAGTGTATGTTTTTTTGATGACATTCTTCTTGTTGATAAGGACTAGGGAGAGTCAGAAACTTGAATTATGGAGGTCAACCTTAGAGTCTAAAGGTTTTCATTTAAGTAGATCTAAAACTGAATATATGGAGTGTAATTTTAGTTGTAAAAGTTATAACGGTAGTGTTGTGACATTAGGTGAACAAGTCATTAAAAAGAGTGAGCGATTCAGATATTTAGGCTCTATAGTTCAAAATGATGGCGAAATAGATGGAGATGTTATTAGTATAATTCAAGTTGGATGGTTGAAGTGGAGGAATGCATCTAGCATGTTCTATGATAGAAAAGTACCGCTTAAACTTAAGGAAAAATTTTATAAGATTGTGGTAAGACCTGCAATGATTTATGGTGCAGAATGTTGGCCAATAAAAGAGAAGCACGAGACTAAGTTAAGTGTTGCAGAGATGAGGATGCTCAGGTGGATTAGTGGCTTTACTCTTAGAGATAAAATGCGAAATGAGTATGTTCGGGAAAAAATTGGAGTAGCTCCAGTGCCATATAAGATTAAAGAGAGTCGCCTTAGATGGTTTGGCCACATAAACGTCGGCCATCCAATGACCCGATTAGGAGAGTAGATGAATTAGAATTGCCTTGTGTTAAGAAAGATAGAGGTAGACCTAAAAAGACATGATTAAGATGTATTAAAAGTAACCTTAGTATACTTGAATTAAATGAGAATTTGACATATAATAAGACACAATGAAGAGAAAGGACTCATGTAGCTGACCCCACTTAGTGGGATAAAGGCTTGTTATTGTTGTTGTATATGATTTATAACATATTTATAAATTTTGTCATTTTATAATTTTTTTTAGTTTGAAGTTTAGCCCACCTTCAAACATATGCCCCTCCTCAACAAGGTAAAACACATTAGTTTCCCATTTTGCCGTTTTAAAGTTTAGTAAACAATACCTGTTGTTGATTTTGCTATTTAGAAAAGCTTTTGATAAGGGTAGGCGTATTGCTGTTGTCCACACATATCAAGTAATCCAATTTAGAGTTTGTAACTAATCAATTAAAAAAGGGAGGGAGCATAAGGGGTTTCCATGTGGGCAAATTGTTGAGAAACATCATTAGTAAGCACGTGAGTAGATGAGCACCATATTGAGAACTGGCCATTATTAATTTTCTTCCCCAACTCTTATTCAAGAAGAGATCATCCTAGCTTTGGGAAGCTATAATTTCATTTTAAAGTGGTTGGAAAAGTCTTTCTTTGAGAGGTGAGAGTCTCCAATCTTGTAATAGAACTAATTATATACTTTTTTGGCTGTTGAACTTTGTTTGGCCTTGGTATCCTTTGCAATGGATGTTGTAAGTTATTTTATGCACGAGTAGTTATTATTGTTTCTTTTCACTAGGCCTGCCTAAACGAGTAGATATTCAGTTTGCACTAAGCTTGGAGGCATCGCAGCTCAACACTAAGATTGAATAACTATATCAATCTGTTTGGAATTTCAAGCTAAGTTTGAGGAGCTCCACAAAACTATACTCAATGCAATATATGCCATTTGCTCATCTGAGTTTTGGATCATCATAGATTTTGGTATGAATGTTTAAAGTTTTGTTTGCAAATGACACGTCAAAGAAAAGGAGTCAATAGTGACGAGAAGTATATGCTGATTAAGAGCGAGAATATGACACTAAGACCTAACATGACGCTAAGATGATTGAAGGGATTGCAAAGAGTTGGCACTTGGGATGGATACCCTAGTCGTAAAAACTAGCATGGATATGACAGCAGAACTCATAGCACAAGCCTCTAGTGTGTTTATTCAAGTAGCAAAATGAATCCAAAATCTGTTAGTCCTACTAAACCTAAAGACCAATGGCTGGAATGCTTTCTAAAGTTCAAGAAAACACACTTTGCAGGGAAAGCCAATCCCTTAGAGGTGACTTGGCAGACCTAAAAGACACTGAAAGGAATGGAGTGCCCAACTGAATGAAAAGACTAGCCTAGTAGCCTTCATGTTGATTAAACATGCAGTAAATTGTTGGATGGCCCAAAGGAGCATCCGTTTTGAGGATCACCCTAATAGTGTCATTTCGTGGGTATAGAGTTCATGAAGGCCTTTTGGTCAATTATACACCGACAATAACAAGATATCATATGTAGCTTGAATTGAGCCGACTCATCTAGCATGGCATGAGAAGAATAAGAATTGAAGTTTACAATGAAAACTCTCCTCTTGTTGATGGCCCCAAATAAAGAACTGAAGTGCATTATATATAGAAGCAATAGTGAGATTGGATATTGGTGCCACTACACCTGACTAACTATAGAATGATAGAAAGGGATATCATGAATGAGATTCAATAAAAAGTAGCTCGAGAGTAAGAGCATCGAAATGTTCAATGAAGAAGGCCAAACATCAAAGAAGAGCACTTAATCAAGAGGAAGACATGATAGGGTATGCTTTGTGAAGTCCCAATAATGCTACCAATGTAAGGGGTAGGAACATTTAGTTTAAGAGTGTCCTAAATTCCTAAAAATCATCCAACTATATCAAACCTAACACAAGCTAGGAGCGAAGATATGAAAGGCAAAGTTGAAAAAGCACAATTTATCAGATTAATGAACTAAGCCGCCTGATATGACCAACAAATTAGGGCCTAAGTCTTTGCATGGACTTGTCAAGAAGTTGAGAAGAAACCACCTAGTAATAAGCATGTTGAATTTTAAGGCGGACATATGATTATGTTATTTGATTGGAGAGAACTTCATTCATTCTTAGCTAAGTCTATACTTCTATAATTAGGAGTTAGTCTTATCCATCAGTGTAGAATGGCCCATCAAGTAATCGATCAGAGATTGCATTAATATTTCCTTTTATGTACATGGAAAGCTATACTATAAATAGAAAGCATGTTCATTTTCCTTGGTTGTTCTACCCATGATGGAGTTTAATGTGATACTTGAGATATACTGGCTAAGAAATTTATGTCATTATTGACAGTCAAGAAAAATGGGTGAAGTTCAAAATAACTAACCAATATTTACCTCTTTGGGAAAAGTCAAGTGCTTCTACCTCTAGCGCCTTCCATCCAAGCTAATAACATCATCATTAGAAGGTTCATAGGCTTATTTAGCACATATTTGAGACATAAAAGAAAAATGATCTTACTAAACATGCTAGTGTCAAGAATTTCTTAGATCTATTCCCAAATGACTTCACCAACCTACCTCTTAATTGAAATAAAATTTTTGATAGATGTATGACCAAGTACTACACAAATCTCAAAGATACCCTATCGAACGACAAAGACTAAATTTTAAGAGTGAAAGCCCAACTATGAAATTTGTTGAGTAAGCAATTTATTTGGTCAAATATATTACCAAGAGAAACCCTTGTCTTACATATGAGGAAAGATGAAAGCTTGACATTGTGGTCAAGAACAAATATCCTTTCTAGAGAATTGAAGATCCCTTTAATCTATTAGAAGGTGTGACTATGGTTTACCAAGATTGACCCAAGATTTGGTCCATTAACTAAAAGATAAGGATCACAACACAATGAAGATGAGTTTCAAGACTCAATACAATCACTATGAATATTAGGCTACATATAGATATAATCTTGACCTAGTACTTATTACTATTTATGATTTCATGGTTTATTCAAAAAATCAAGCCAGTTTATAAGCACTTAAAATAGTCCTAAGAACACTTCACGAGCATCAGCCATGCACAAAGTTTAACAAGTGTAGATTTTGACCAAATATATTGCTTTCCTAAACCACATTATTAGTGTTATAAGAATTTAAGTATATCCTTGAAAGATTGCAAGCATCGTATGTTGGTCGAGACCAACCAACATAATAAAGGTTAGAAGTTTCCAAGGGTTAATATGTATTACCAAAGGTTCATCCTGTCATTCTAGCAAACTACATTATCTGTATCCCGAGAAACACAAAAGTTTACCAAGTTTTAGTAGATGGACAAGTACAAATAAAGTTTTCAATTATTGAAGAAGTGCTTAGTAATAACACCAATACTACCAATCCTGCCTATCAAGAGAGACAAATTTTGAATTCACAGTGATGCTTCTCTACAAAGATTTGGTTGTGTTAGTGCAGCATAATTGAGTGATCATGTATGCCTCAAGACAAAGTCACTTGAGAAAAATTATCCAACAATGAACTCAAGTTGGCAATAATAATATATGAGCTCAAGATTTACAAGGATTGATAAGGTATATTTGATTAGAAATATTTATTAACCACAAAATGTTAAAGTATTTGATCAATTAGGAGCTCAACTATTGATAGAAAAGATGGCTCAAGCTGCTTGAGGACAATGACTTGTAGATTCAATATCACCAGAGAGGAGTGAAATTGGTTGATGATGGGGTTAAAAGAAAATCCTTCTCCCATGCAGCAAGTTGATTGGATGGAGTACAAATTAGCCTAAATAGTTAAATAGACTAATCAAGCCCAAGTGAAAGATCATGCCTTCAAGTAAATTAATTTGCAAGGTGAAAGATAGAAATAAAATGGATATAAAGTTGAATGACAACGGAGTGTATTTAGAGATCGTATGTGTATGACACTTGATGGAAATGTGAAAGAAGCTTTATACTCAGAGTAACACATCGACCCAAATACACCATTCATCCAAAACTTCACAAGATGCAGCAAAACTTGAAGACTCATTTTTAGTAGCTCAAACTGAAAAATATAGCCAGGCTAATAAACAAGTTCCGGGTGAATTATATACTGAAAATTGAGCATCATAAACTGAACATATTGTTACGAACCTTATCAATTCTAACTTAGAAGAGGATATAGTATAAAGTTCATAATAGGATTGCCTAAATGGTTTTAGGGTTACAAAACAATTTGGGTGGAGATTGATAGATTAAGGAAGAGGACACTCTTCCGTCCCATTCATTAAGCACAAATTGTAGATAAGCTACCTCAATAGTGCACAAGCACTATTGTACGATTACATGATGTTTGTACCTAGTGCCATAGCATCTGAATGAGATGACCACTTCACATCCATGAAGTGGCATACTTGATTTTAGCACAGTTGTCAACCACATATATATGGGCACTTCAAGTGAACAATCTAAATTATAAAAGATTCAACTAAGTGAGCAAAACTAAAATTAATATCTAGATATTTTACTAAAACAAGCAAACAAAAAGGTGATAAAAGTACACATACAAGCGCGCACACACACACACACATACAAATATACATATACATAAATAACAACAAAACTAGAGACACCAAAAAAAAATTAAAGGACTACAAACATTATCATCATTAGCCTTATCCCAACTATTTGTGCCTGAATTTATAACTAATTAATAAGTAATTAATAATATTTCAAAACTGTGATGAATAAATGTGATGGATTAAATCAAACCAGAATAGCTAGGTTCCTGAAAAATTTAAACAAAATAATATTAAATTCAAAAGCAAATAGATGAATAAATGGAAAAGGATTTAATAAGCTCACCCATACGATTAGGATAAAGTTATTGCATGAAAGAAAATGTGAAAAATCAACTATGAGAGAAACATCACCATCATTATCCCTATTACAATAATTTAGAGATGGCCATATTAAACCTAATATTTATTCGCTCCTACTTAATATTGTCTAAGGTGAAAAATATATTCTTTGTGAATCTTTTTAACAACCTTATCATATTATCTTAGGTCTATCCTCTCTCATTTCTAGTCCTCCAATAATAACTTTATATACTCATCCACTGAATGCATTTTCTATCCTTTGTTGTACAAATCCAAAACAACTAAGCTTATTTTCAACTTTATATATATATATATAAATCATTCTAATTATTCATCAAATATAATCATTTATTAATTTATGCTTCTTAGTTTTGTCACGTGTTTGGCTCAACATTTATATTTCCATTATCCTCGGCTAAACTATAAAAAAAAATTATTATCCAATACTCCGATCCATATAACAACATTTGTATAATTACAACTTTATAAAATCTATTTCTAAGCCAAATGACATACTCTTATCGTGTAATATTCACAAGACACTTCTTTATTTTAGCCATATAACTTTAACTTATCCTTATTTACATCCTCATTATTCAACAATATAGATCCAAGATCCTAAAATATATGGCATAGGTATCATTTTATCATCTAATAATATTGATTGATAATTACTTCACACCCACTAAATTACATATTGTAAACTCATTCTTTTTTTTTACAAATTTTAAGCCCTGGTCTTTTAAATATTCTCCATTGTTCTAACTTTTCAATTTTTTCAACAAATATAATGTTGATTAGGACAAAATTATCCACCAAAACATCTCAATTTAAAATCATTTGTAAACATCTTTATTACAAAAATATATACTCTATTTTGATCATTGATATAATCATATTAAAATTGAAAATTCTTTGATCACTCCACAACTACTTCCAATGCTAGTTATTGATCAACCATATGCATCTTTAACAACATCAACAAAACATTTGACTTGCACATGTCTTTCTTACTATGTGCTAAATCAATGCTTATAATACTCATCATTTGTCTTCTAAAAATCAATAAAACTTATATGAATATTTATTTAAATAATACTAAATCCATGGCCAATACCTTTTCCATTTATGGCAATCCAACAATATATGCATAGCAACTTTTAACCTACAACAAGCCAATAATCTGTGGGTACAAACATTCTATTTAAGAGAATCTCACTAAAATAAATAAATCTTGTTGTTCCTTCTTGTTTTCTATTTATAGTGCAGATTAATTCTAGGTTTCATCTAGTTATAAGATTACTTTCTTTCCTAAATGATTTTTTTTTAATTTATTTCCTATATGATTATTTCTCCACCTATTTTTTATGTGTATTTTCTTATCTTTTTTATACAGAGTAAAAAAAATTCAATCATAAAGTATCTCATTTTCTTCTAAATTCTTCTCATTCAAATTTTCAAGATAGTAATAAAGCAAATATGGTTCTACGTCTTATGAGGACAAGGAGTCCTTCAAACATAAAGTTTTTCCATCAAGCTCATGGGTCAATCATTAAAATTGAAAGACAAACTTTGTATAGTGAGTATGGTAAAAATATATATATGATGGATACTTTTGGAAAGAAGATAGTGATAGCTACCATGAAGAAACTAATGGCCAAGAAGGTTACAACCATAAAGCTAAAACTCAACTTTAAAATAGAAAATATGAAAAATAAGTGATGAATATTAGACGAAAAATTTTGAAAGAAAACCAATTACAAAGAAAATTTGTTGAAGCTCTCTCCTTTCTTTTTCAGCAATCTAAGCAATAAATTGAAGACAACAAGTTATTTTCCCAGCATATGATTAGGCTAAAAAATTATTGATATAAACATGGTGGCTCAAAAAGATAAATTCTCAAACCTCCTCATCACAAAAATTTAAAAAAAAAAAAAAACTACAACTTTGATGGTACTTGGGTGCATCATATCATACGATAAGAGATAAAATGTATTTCATAATTACAACCTATGCCATGAAAATTATAAAATCCAAATTGCAAATGGGTCATTCGCAAAAGTGGTTGGAATAAGCTTTATCATTCTCTCAAAATATCTAATAATTGATTTTATGCTTCTAGTATCAAACCTAAATTATAATACTATCAATTAGGAAACTCACGTGAGACAAAATTATGTTTCTAATTTCTCATCTAATCTTTGCCATTTTTAGGACTTGACTTAAACTCAATGAGGCTGATTGGTGGTGTGGAGATATAAAATAATCCCTCAAATAAGGTATTGGCTCAAACAACGCATTATATATCACCAGAATACCTACTTCAAATTCTAGACACACTTCAAACAATGCTAAGATGCCTAATTTTGGCAACATCTCCAAGGACACCCAAAATTGGCTTAAAAATTAACTCCTTCGCTATTTATAAAAAATTTGAAGTATTTGCACTATAAAACTCATTTTTTATCTCAATTAAATATATAAACCTCCTAAAACTTTTGTTGTAGCACACAGTGAAGTGTGAGGACCATCTAATGGCAATCATAGCCTACTTAGGTTATCTTTGTGAACGAAAAATTTGAAGAGGGATAAATTTTCAAACATTTTAATCCATGATATATCATTCAATTACAAATCTAAATCCAAATCTTAAAAATCAACAATGTCAATAAACACTTTGAATAAATCTTAGAAAATGATCTTATTGATCAAAGAAGTATGCGCCAAAGCTCATATATTCCAACACTTAACAAAATAGGATTGCTAAAAAAAAAGTAAACATCTCTTAAAGGTGACTAAATCACCAATGCTCTCCACGAAGCTCTTAAATATCTCTTAAAAGAAATGATCAAAGCAACCACATATTTCTTCATAGAATGCCCATAAGAATACTTAAAATTCAAGCCCTTGTTCAAATCATTCTTATTCATTTCTCAGTGCCAAATTTATTTCTTTCATCCCCAAAAATTTTCGAGTGCTTAGTATCCATTTGCATTCATTCTCAATATTAGAGCAGATTTGACCATACATTTAAAAGATACTCTTTAAGATAAAAGTGCTATAAATAGTATTCCCTAATCACAACAAAAATTTATAATTATATGGACATAAAATTCCTTGAACACCAATTTTATTACTTCAAACCTAAAACTTTGTGAGAGAAAATTGAAGAACAAGAATTTCAAAATTATAATATATTTTACCATCTAGTATCCTCTCTCATCAAATCTATATACAATGAACATTTTTATTCTCCCTTATTTTGCCTACTAAAGCATCACCAAAGCCGCAAACTCGCTCATCACCTTACAATAAATCCAAGCTCACTTAAGTTTGATTAGAATCACAAACTCCCCAATCACCTTGCCAATACATCAAATCTATGTTGAATGAGTGTTGTGTACATACTAAGAGCCTAAAAGGAAGAAGGAAAACAAAGAATAAAAATAATCAGTAAATCTCCAGCACAACTAAGAAACAAAACCTAATTCAAGGACCCTTGAAGTACAAACCAATGCCAAGAATAATAATATTAGTCTCCTTGTCTTATTGCCTTAAGAAAAGGGATGAAGGTAAGTACCAAACACTTAATCTATAATATCATAACTTATAAAAATCATTAACCTCGATTTCATATTTTTTGACAATTTTACTAATAAAATAAAATTTTTAAATAATATTCATGAAGCTCTCAAAACCCTTGAGTGGAAGAGAGCTATCATGGAAGAATCCAAGTCTTGGAAAAAATGATGCATTGAAAGTTTCAAAAATTTTAACCAAAAAATTTGGTTGTAAACAAATGAATTTTTATAGCCAACATAAAGCAAATGGCAACATGGATAAATTTTTAAAGCCCAATTAGTTGCAAAAAGGTACATTGAATTGTGGAAAGATATTAATTCATTAGGATTTTATTCTATTTTATTTAGGAACAAATAAATTAAGTTTTCAAAATAAGGAGAATCAGTCTATAAGATCCAGATTCTATTTTCCTAATTTTTAAGAAATCATTCCTTACTATTAATAGCAAAGAGTTGGTCAAAATATGTATAAGATGCCTAAAGCTGTAAACCATATGATGTAAGTGAGAACAATCAAATTTTATCACAATTCTCTTCAAGGTATCAGTACGGAGGTTTTAAACCACAATTATTTTCCCAACAAATCTTCATCGCAGAACTCCCAGATGGCAAAAAAATGACATGAATACCCAGTCCTCAAAATTTGAAGTCAGTTAGTTCCAGGGGTGAATCAAGCACTCAAACTCCAATTTCAACCCAAAATAATTCTTTTGTTTTCATAACTAATCACAAACTCAATGGCCATAATTTTCTTCCATGGTCATAGTCAGTATTCATGTTCATTTGTGGCAAATGGAAAGATGATTATCTTATTGGAGATGTTAATGTTCCCAACAAAATAGATCCCTCATATCACACCTGGAAGGCAGAAAAGTACATGATGATGTCGTGGTTAATTAATTTGATGATTGCAAAAGTAGGAGAGAAATTTCTTCTCTATAAGACAACCCAAGAAATTGGGAAGCTGCTCGGGAAAACTACTCTAGTTCAGAAAATACCTTAAAGTTATTCGAAGTTGAAACAAAACTTCATGATCAACAAAAAGAAGAATTGAGTGTAATTTAATACTTCAATCTTCTCACAGGCTACTAGCAGTATCCTGATATGTTTGAGACTTATACTTGGAAGTGTCTTGATGATATAAGAAAATAGTTGAACAAAAAAGGACTTTTAAGTTCCTCTTGGTCTAAATAAGGTCTTAGGCAAAGTGAGGGGGTGAATCATGAGAATTAAGCCCTTACCATTTATTCAAGAAGTATTTTCAGAGGTTTGAAGAGAGAAAAATCAAAGGAAAGTTATGATGGACAATTCAAACACCACGACTACAATAGAGGGTTCAGCTCTTCTTACTCATGGTTCTCTCCAAGAGAATCAGGACAATAAGACAAGAAAAGGAAGGCAATGGTGCGAGCATTATAAAAGGCAAAGACATACGAAGGAGACTTGCTGGAAAATCCATGGTAAGTGGACTGATTGGAAGCAAAATCATGCACATATGATAGAAAAAAACCGAAACCGTTCACATGCTGCTGTGAAACCTGATCGAACTAACCCTTCCAAAGCTAGTGCATTCACCAAAGAACAGCTCGAGGTCTTGCAAAAACTAATCAGTCAAGTATCCTTCTCTTCAGCTACTCCACCAAACCAACCCACTAGTATGATAGCATATCAAGGTAACGTATCCTTTAACCTAAACACAAAAGCATGAAAAATAATGCCCTGCATAGTAGATTCCTGTGCCTCAGACCACATGACAGGAGATATAAGAACATTCAGCTAGTTTAATCTAAATAATAAAGCCTCAACAGTTCTAATAGCAAATGGTTCACATTCAAAAATTGTGGGAAATGGAACTTTTCACTTAACGCAGAACCTTATTTTATCCTCCGTTCTTCTTGTTCCAAATTTGGACTGTAATTTGCTTTCAGTTAGCAAACTTATTCGTGATCTAAATTGTGTGGGTAAATTTTCTCTTAACCTGTGTGAATTTCAGGCAACGGATTCAGGGAAGGTGATTGGCAGTGCTGAATTGTGTGGCGAACCCTACTGGCTAAAGAAAAATACTTCACTACAATGGCAAGCTTCCCACAATAAGTTATGTCTCTCAATCTTGTTTTAATTCTTTCTCAGTGCCAGTGAAAGTGCAATTACACAATGGCATTTTCATTCAGATCGCCCAAATTTTGTGTACATTTCAAAAATATTACCTCATTTGTTTATCAATAAAAATCCTAGCTCCTTTCATTGTGAAATATGTCAACTAGCTAAACATACTAGATGTGTGCATCCAAGCATAGAATAATCGCCATCTCACCTCTTCTCTGTAGTTCATAGTGATATTTGGGGACCTGCAAGAGTGAAAAACATAACTGAAGCACGTTGGTTTGTTTCATTTATTGATGAACACACTAGAACCACTTGGACATTTCTCGTGAAGGAAAAATCTAAAATAAGCACCATTTTTTAAGTCCTTTCTCTCCATGATTAACACCCAATTCAACAGCAACATATGAGTTTTAAAAATAGACAATGCAAAGAATTATTGTAATTCCATCCTTGGACCAAATCTCTTAGAAAAAGAGATTGTTCACATAAGTTCAAGTGTGGAAAACCATCAACAAAACGTAATTACATAAAGGAAAAACTAACACTTGACTGAAGTGGTTAGGTCAATTATGTTCTCAAGACAAGTTTTCAAATATTTTTGGCTGGAAGTAAAACTTACTGCCACATATCTCATCAATAGAATACTAAGCCAAATCCTAAAATTTCAAACCACAAGGCAAGTCATTACTCAGCTTTTCCCTCATATTAAAGCCTTTACCTTAAACCTACCTCCTAAAGTCTTTGGGTGTTTTGGGTTTGTGCACAACTATAACCAACATCGTTCCAAACTTGATCCCAAATCACTCAAATGTATTTTTTCTAGAGTATTCTTCATACCAAAAGGGATACAAATGTTATTCTCCTCACCCAAAATGGTCCTATATCACTATGGATGTCACCTTTTTAAACATCAATCTTATTTCTCCAAACCTGAAATTCAAGGGGAGAACATGAGTGAATATCAACTTTGGGATGCTCTTACCCTTCAAGACTCTTAGTCCACACCACCAATATCTTGTTCCAATTCTGATCAATCCAAACCTTTACTTTTGTCAGCACCTAACACAAGTTTGCCTAACTAGTCCGAGCATCTACCGAATCCACCCGAACCCTACCCAGTTCACCACAGCTTTCGAGATAGCAACTTGATATTAATAATGAGAAAGAGATTCAATAGTAGGAGAAGGAAATCCAATGACCAAGTGGAGCGCATCGTACAAGCATGGCAAGACCAAGAGCACGATCTAGATCGTCCTATTCCTGAAACTCATATAGGTATGAATAATTTAGAACATGAGTGTATTGTCCATGTTGTTGATGATTTGGATTTACACATTGCTTTGAGAAAGGGTGTAAGACCCTACACTTCTTATCCAATTGTAAACTATGTGGCATATGAGAAGTTACTACCTAGGTTCAAGGTATTTATTTCAAATCTTGATAGTGTGTAGGTTTTTAGCTCCATTCAAGGAGCATTAATAAATCCAAATTGGAAGAAAGCTATTGAAGAGAAAATTAAAGTTCTCAAGGAAAATGGTAACTGGACCATATCTGAATTATCTAATGGAAAAAACCCATCAGATGCAAATAGGTTTTAACCATAAAATACAAGGCAGACGGTAGCATTGAGAGGTTTAAAGCTCGATTGGTGGCCAAGGGATTTACACGAGCGTATGAGATATATTATAAGGAGATTTTGCACAAGTAGCAAAGTTGAATACAATTCGAGTACTTCTCTCACTTACAGTAAATCAAGATTAGTCCTTACATCAACTTGATGTCAAGAATGCATTTCTAAGCTGTAAGTTGGAAGAAGTCTACATAGAGATTCCACCATGACTAAAGAACTCAGCTAATAGCCAAATGGTGTTTAAGTTGAATAAAGTATTATATGGCTTAAAACAATCACCTCATGCCTAGTTTGAGAGGTTTACAAAAAAATTGACTTCCATGAGTATACACAAGGTCAAGCATATCACACTTTATTTGTGAAATTCTCCTCTGGCCAAAGAATTGCAATTTTGATAGTATATGTTGATGATATAATCCTTACAGGAGACTATACAGATGAACTTGAATCACTAAGGAAGCTCCTTGCCAGTGAATTTGAGATCAAGGGTCTCGATCCTTTAAAATACTTCCTAGGAATGGAAGTGGCTCAGTCTAAGGAGGGAATCTTCATCTCAATAAGAAATTATACTTTGGACTTGCTTAAGGATAGGAGCATGCTTGGATGTAAACCAGTTGATACTCCAAATAGAACCTAACAAAAAGCCAAGAAGAAGAGATGACATTGCTCTTGTTGATAAGGGTAGATACCAAAAGTTAGTTAGGAAACTCATTTATCTCTCACACACTAGACTTGATATAGCATTCTTAGTTAGTGTAATGATTCAGCACCTGAATAAACCTAATGAGGATCACTTGGAGGTTCTTTATCGAACTTTAAAATATTTAAAGATGGCTCAAGGACATGATCTATTATTCGAGAAAAGTGACAACCGAGAATTTGATATGTATACGTATGCTAGTTGGGTTGAAGAACTAACTGATATGAGATCTACTATTGGTTATTGTTCGTATGTATGGAGTAATCTTGCAACATGGAGAAGTAAGAAGCAATCAGTTATTGCTATGAGCAATGCAGAGTTTGAATATCGTACCCTGGTCAAGGAATTTGTGAAGGAATGTGGCTCGAGAGACTACTAACATAACTTGGAATCACTAATGACACTCCTATCCAGATGTTTAGCGGCAACCAAGAAGCCATCAGCATTGCCAAAAATCCTGTGCATCATGACAGGACCAAGCACATTGAGATAGACAGACATTTCAAATCAAAACAAGTGAACATCGGTGTGGTTCAACTATCATATATCTTTACAAAACTGCAAATTGCTAATGTACTTAATAAAGCCTTGTCCATATCAAGGTTTGAAGAAGTCAATTCCAAGCTGGGATTGTATAACATATAAAACCTAACTTGAGGGGGAGTCTGGAAAGATAATAATTAGTTAAGATTTTATTCTATTTTGTTTAGGAATAAATGAATTAAGTTTCCAAAATAAGGTGAATCGGTCTATTAAGATCCAGATTCTATTTTCCCATTTTCAGGAAATCATTCCTTACATTTAATAGCAAAGAATCAGTCAGAATATGTATAAGATGCCTAGGCTGTAAACCATATGATGTAAGTGAGAACAATCAAATTTTCTCACAATTCTCTTCACAGATCATATAGAATAGACTATCAAGAAACTTGCTCTCCTATAATCAAACCTAATACAATTCCAGTTTTGCTCTCTTTATGGCAAATTTGGATTGGTTTTTACAATAACTTGATATTAAACATGTTTTTCTTTGTTGGACCTTGGTATATGGAGATCCCACCTGGATCTAATCAAGTATGTAGATGATATTACATTAACAGATGGTTTCGAGGAAAGGCAAATTAGATTAAAATAATGAAGTAAAAAACTGAAGCAATCTAAAATACTTTCTTGGTATTGAATTGGCAAAACTAGAACAAAGTATTATTATTTTCAAATGAAGTATATCCATTATCTTTTTCAAGAAATAAAAAATGCTTGGATGTTAGTAACAGAAACTTAATAGACCCAACAAAAAATGAGATCACCACTAACAACATGACTATTGATGAAAAATAGGTATCAGCACTTTATGGGTAAACTTATCGACCTCCCTATCACTTATCCTGATACTAGGTCCCCTGTTAGTGATCAAGTGAATGTTGTTCACTGCATTTTAAAGTACCTCAAGATGGCGTCAAGAAAAAGCTTACTATATAAAAAATCATCCAACAGTGAAATCAAAATTTTTATGAAAGAAGATTGGGATAGAGATGCATTAATCGAGAATGTTTGTCAATGGCTATTGTTTGCATGAAGCAAGAAACAATTTGTAATATCGATTAGTACTATTGAAGTTAAATATATGACAATGATACTTAGATTTATGAAAGAAAGAGTTAAAAAATTATACTATGAAAACCAAGTTGCCATAAAAAATGCAAAAAAATCATGTCCCCTATGATAGACTTAACCCATTGAGATAGACTAGCATTTTCATCTCAAAATAAAAAATAAAAAAATGAAATATTAGAATTAAATTATATTCCAAGAAACTCAAATTGCATATAATCTCACCAATATTTTACCCTAAACAAGTTTTGATGATATAATCAACAAATTATGCATGATTAACATATAGAACTTAGCTTGATAGGAATATTGAAATAACCCTGAATTCATGGCAGACAATTTTCAATCTACAATTACATAGAAATATGGACAAAAAATTTTCAACTTTAACAAATCAGCATTCCACAGATAGTAGTTTTCCATCCACAACAATCCAGTAATTTGTGGACTGTAACATTCCATTCCAAGGAGATCTCATAAGGAAGAAAGATAATCCATATTGACCCCTTCTTATTTTCCATTTATGATGCGTAGTTAATTTTAAATTCCAAAATTAAAGACTAATTTTCAAACGTATTTGTTCTCTAAACAGTTGTTTATTCACCAATTTATGTACATTTTCTTAACAGTTTACATAACATAAAGATATAAATTCAATCATAAAATCTCCCAATTTTTACTCTTCTCTTCTTATTTTAATTTTTAAGAAGTCCTTCATTTGCCCTTCAAACGTTCTCATTAATTAACTTAATAAAAAATCATCCACATAGAAAATCTTTCTAACGTGATACTAAATTGAATATCTAAAATTAAGGTATTTTTCTAAGTCTATGTTACATTATTTTCTCCTTTAGCTTCATGATATGAATCTTAAGTTTGATTTACAAAATAGGTGGAAAAAAAGGAGTGACAAATGGAAAATTGATACCAGAATTCCAAAAGCCGTTATTATGCTCTTCAGTTTCATAAACAAAGATGAAGCAAACAATGCTATGCCAATGAAATACACTACATTATTTTTAAACAAAATAAAAAAAGAAATACAGTGGAAAAAAATTGTCTTTGAAATGCAAGGTGTGTGGCAGCTAATCCTCTTATTGCAAGTACCGAATGTTCACGTAATAATATAAGTTTCAGAAAACTCTACCTGAGGCTTCTTATCATCAGTCCATACAAGTGATTCAAGTCTCAGAGCAGTGTATAAGCCCCCAAATCCACCTCCTAAAATACATATCCGTGGCTTCTGCAGCAAATAAATAGCACAACTACTTGATCACAAAATCAAAACTTCTTGTTTTCATATATAAATGAAACTGTTCTTCTAGTTTAAAAAATCAAGAAACCATATAAATAATATGTTTAATTCAAGATATAAAATGAGCCATACTAGTTACAAAAGTCAAAACCGAAAAAAAGAACTAAAAATTCTCTCAAACTTGAGAAGTACACCAGTTAAATGTTTAAGCATATTTTTATAGCATTAGAAATAATACACGTGGAAATAATTCTATGTTTGTTCATTATTGTGCTTAGGATCCGATTTCTCAAAGCACATGTTCCTTCCAAGATATGGGATGAACCACAAATCAAGAACATACCTCAAAGCCACTAAAAGTTCGGCCATTATGTGTCATCGATAAAAAAGATGGAATCATTAGGGTAAAACAAAACACTTAGAAGGTGTTGTAAACTAAATTATTCAATAATAACAAAGAGAAGGTATTCTATATTCCACTTCTGGAAGCTGAGCTTTTATGAAACACATGTAAAGAAACTACGCTGCCTATTTATTATACATTGAAGATCAAATCCAGTGTCATGATGAAACTAACCAACAGGCTTCAAAATGTGCACAGCTCACAAGCATAGATTTCACACCATAACTCATGCTGTCCTCCACACAGACTTCTATTCACTGATATGTTCTATCAATCCTCAATGCATAAAACAGAAAAATAACATCATGATTAAAGTTGAAGGTGAAAATTTTAAATTATTCTTGTTGTATCATACATAAGAACATTAATATTTCAAAAAATGATTAGGGCAAGTGAAGGCTGATTTATAACAGTATAGAATCTTTAAATTTATAAATGACTTTCTTTTATAATGGATAATAACCTGGTTATTTGGCCATCTGTATGATTGTTGAACTGTTTCTCCTTCTGATGTGCAACAAACAAATCTATCCATGCTTGTTCGTCCTGATGAAATACTGCAGAAGAAACTTGCAGAGGGATGAGAAAAGATTGATAGTTTGCCAGCATACCCATGTAAACACCTTAGATTAAATTTATGCCGCTGGCCTGCTAATCCTGAAATAATCCATAAAAGAATGCTGCCCTTAAAGCCTCAATGAACAATCACATATTCAAATACTAGCAAAAGATCTTGAATATCAGACTAGACGTTGAACAAGAGAAAGAGGTTCAAAATTCAATGATTTAATCGAGATTAAATAAAGGACAGAACCAGGTAACATAATAAATATTAAAACTATTTTAACATGATTAAAATGATGCAATAATGACTCAATCATGATATTTTTATTAATTCAATATATAATATTCTAATTCAGGATACTTTCCTATTGAATATTTTAAATATAATTCTAAATTAAAATTTTCTGACATGATATATTAATTATTTTTAGTTATCTAATAGAAATCAAGGAAGCCAAAATTTGATCTAACATGTTCTTCAAAATGAATTTAGTTCACCTTTTCTGGTCAGCTCTATACAAAAGCGATTTTAGGCATGGACCGAACTAGTTGGAAGATCGATTCATGGTTGAATTGATCAGATAAACTAGTCCGGTTCAGTTTTTAAAACCATGGCAAAAGGATTAATGTCAATAATGCCATCTTAAATTGGAGCACTTAAATAAATTAGCCAGCAAAACAGTGCTACCATTACAAAAGGAACTTTGGGTTCTAAAACTATTCATTTTTCTCTTCTAATCAAAATCACTTAAATCAAACCATTTAATTTGAAGGATCTAACCTAATTTTCATTTAAGGGTTGTTTGGTTTATTGTTATTTGTATAATAGCGTCATCTTGGTAACAATGTAATTCATCAAATGCCACCTATTTGGTTCAAAGTTATCTTACTTACCAATACAAAATTATCAAAATAAAAAAATTAAAAAAATTAAAAAAAAAACTAATAGTAAGTTTGATCATTCTTTTAGTAGCTATTTAGTTTAGCTGTTTCATTGTCTGACATAACATTTAGATGTTGACAAATTTAGCCGCATCTAGATTTCATCAAAAAAGTGCATGAAATTCACTTATAAAACTATTATTTAAAGATTCCAGCAAGCCAAATACTTAGTTCATTATAGCGTATTTAAAAAATAATCTTTTTTATTACTAAAATTTATGAACCTTAATTGTGTATAAAAGCATATTGGAATGACTTTGTATTGTTCATTTGAATGATACCCTCCATATTATCCCAACCAAACTAAGCTCAACTGATGAAGGTTCAGTATTGCTAGTTTTCGAAAAGTAGGGCAATGATAAGAATCAAATACCCCTAGCTAAGGCCATAAACTGGGAGGAATGGTACTTAAAGGACACAAAAATTAACACTGTAGACGCATCAACGAGGGATACCTCTGACTGGATCCAAGAAACCAGCTGCGGTTCCATTGAGCGGAGAACGAGTTCTTCCCTTCTTGTTTGTTGTTTGAAACACTACTCTTGGTTGTTCCACGGGGCACCCACTGAGCAATGCGTAGAAGCGCGAACCAGTAGCCGTTTGGGCCGTCGCTGCCATGGCCGGCGTCCGACCAACAACGATGGGCCAATGCCCTAACAGCGAAAAGAGATCGAGATTGGGTCTGAGAGCGCCGCAATCACCTTGTGGATTTAGCAAATGCACGTTTATGGGGCGAATGTGGCCACGTTCTCTTTTTTCATGGAGGCGAGATCGAGCGGAAGGCTCTAAATATTACGTCCGGAGGCCGGACTCCACAATGTATGTCTGATGCATGCCAGTATTTTTTTCTCATTTTAATTGTTAAAAGAGTACTAATATAACAGATGGCACTGTTAAGAGATGGCATATTCACGATACCGATTATACTTCTTCTGGCCTAACCCGGCCCGTAAACATCGTAATGCGAGAATTTAAAAAATGTATCGACAGATTTAAAGGTTAGTTTTTCAAGAAATGAGCATAGAAATAAAATCTCATTTCTTACAAAAGAACATGAAGATGGAAGCTGGGAAATAGCGATCAATTTCGATGACAAAATATAAATTCTGTAATATTTCTGCATTTTTTTTATTTGTTAATATTAGATGCAAGAGAATATTCATTACATTCCAAAAGAATGATGTTAAATTTTACTTTTTAGTATTATTTTACATCCAGACTCTATACTTCTTTGGAGGCATGATAAAGACTTCTTCGCTTGATTTTTTTACTTTGATTATATTTAGATTCCAAGATTTGGACCGTTTGGATGATTTTGATTTTCAGATTATTCTCGCATCTTTGGTAGATCATTAGGACTTTTTACCGCTTTATTTTATTACTTCTTTTGACATTACAAGAGATTCAAAGCATTTGGATACTGTTGGATAGTTTTGCAGTATTCATTTCGTGTCTAAGGACCATACTAGTTATTGGCCAAACTCAAAGAAATTGAAATCAAAATATTTTCTATATACAAAAGCTGGTCGAAAGAAGTCTGTCAGTCTAAATGGCTTAATAAAATTCCAGAAAGTAGATATAAGAACCGGTTGTCCATGATTAGATTCTCTGATTGATGAATTGACGATTAAAAATACGCAGAAAATCATAATCATTCTTTACAGAGCTCACGACCTACATCTTCTGTGATCAATACGATGTAATGATGAGAAGGCGTCCGTGTTGAAGACAATGTGAGGTAGATAAGAACACGATTCATTTATCTAACGAGGAAGTCAAGAGAATATTGGGTTCACAAAAAAGAGATGCTTTCAATTAGAAAGAGAAAAGATCGAGGATGAATAAGATGAATGCAATACAAGATTAAGGAAAGGCAAGAAATGGATGGGATGTTTGCATGGGATGTACAAGTTGATGAGTAATCAAGTAAGTTTTTTTTGGAGCAATGCACGTCTGGATAGAATATGATTATTTTGGGGATGTGATAATTTTTGATACAAGCTATCGACTCAATAAATATAATCTTTTTGTCCCTCTTGTCGGAGTGAATCATCGCAAAATGTATTATTTGAGTTTTTTTATCGTAAGAGACAATTGAGTCATTCTCATGCTATTTCAAATATTTCTTTGGTTGATGAGTGACGACATCCTATAATATTCACCGATCAAGATCAAAGTACGAGCTATCGAAATCAGCGCATACTCATCATAGGTTGTGCCAATGGCATATTTCAAAGAAAGCTCCTTCCAAGGTTCATTGCTTTAATAGTAATAAGATAAGACAAGGGTATTTTATAAATGCAAAGTAAGTGTGACTCGGAGAAAGAGTTTAAGCCACATGCTATAAGAAGGCAATTTGCATGATTATGCTTGGTCCTGAGCTTTATAAGATTAGATTGGATCCAGTGATTCAAGAAGGACTCATTCTCGGGCATCTTGTCAACACAATGTAGTGAGTCCAAACAATGTATGTCATAATATCTAAACCAACAAGTTCGCCACGATTATTTCTTGGGGTTGAAAAGGTTATGGAGACATGATCGAATGAACATGATGAAGACTTCAAGTGTACCATCGATCGTTGTTCATTGTTAAGACCAGTCCAATTCTAAAACAAGTTGTTATATTTTATACAAGAAAGGTTTACACTATGTTTGAAGAGGAATTTTTGCATGGAGTTGGAGGTCTATCAGTAACTAAGTCAGATGACAGCACCATGGAGTATTTGGTGAGAAACTTAGAGAATAAAAATGCATCCAAAATATGGACTGCATTTCGATAGACTACCCTAGAAGTAACTTGTACAAAAAAAATATGAAATGATGGGATTACTTTGTGCCCAATCAGATCAAAGTTCTTAGTCGAATAAGCGATTCGGACAAGTATCTTCATGCGATGGTCTACCAGAGCAAAGAGGGGTATTTACATTGATAGTGCATACAGAAAATTAAGAGATGTGGCAAACATGGATGGAAATGCTACTGGCATTATTTTCCGGAACCACATAAGTCGATATGCATATCAAATAAGCGTCAGGGCACAGGGCAATAAGAGAGCTGAGGATTATATGCTTGGATCCCTAAAAAATTATATGATGATGTCGACTCTATAATAAGTGAGAATTCTCCACCGACAAAGCGCTTAAGAAGAAGAAGTCAACCACAACAGATGGGAAAAGACATCTTAAAGGATCCAAGAAAAGCAACGCCCAAAGGGTGTTTCCAACTCAAGGCTTAAGAGATATTGGGAGAGATCCAAGAAAGCCAAGAGTAATTTTCTATTTATATTAGTTTTAGTATTTTAAATATTATTATTAATCTTCAAACCCTTCTACTTTTTTTATTGCAGAAACCAAAGTACAAATAGTGAACGATTTCACAAGTTGCATCACCTTTCTATTATGCCGAGTAATTTTCGAGGTACGCACATAATATCACACCTCGATGCTGTAAGAAATCATCAACTAATATGATGTTCTACATGAAGGAATTTAACTCGAGCTCCACAATCAATCAGTCGGCTGAAGGGTACACTAAGCTAATGATGGATATTATTTCAGGAAAATATTTTGATGCATGACATTATCCAATTTTCTGTTCTTCGACTATACAATCTATTATGTAATACTTTAGAGTCCCAAAGATGACTCTCTTTAACTTAATAGACACACCAAGATGTTTAGACTGTATTTAGCTAGGGGATTTTCTCACTGGACTATTTGTAGCTCTGTAAGCAATAGTGATTGAGTTAATCCCCTACTGAGGACCTTGTAATCATTGGCCTATAGCAATAAATATGTGCAATAAATTATAATCATTGGATTTTACATCTGTACTCTCTGTACCTCTTTGGAGGGTACAGAGCATTTATCTCCCGGGTCAAGTTTATTTTGCCTGTTTCTTGAGATTATTTTTAGGGCATTCCAATGGAAGCAATTTGATGGGATGGTTTATTTGTGTTTTTTTGCATCTGAACTCTCTGTACCTCTTTGGAGGGTACAGAGCATTTAGGGACTTCTTTTTCTATTTTATTTTGTCTAATTATTGAGATTATATGTAGGGCATTCCAATGGAAGCAATTTAATGACTTTTTGGATGATTTCTGGGTATTTTTTGTATTTGTACTCTCTGTACCTCTTTGGATGGTACAGAGCATTTAGGGAGTTCTTTTCTCAGTTTATTTTATCTGTTTCTTGAGATAATATTCATTACATTACAATGGAAGCAATTTGATGGTCGCTTGGATGATTTTGATATTTTTTTGCTGTACTCCCTCTCTGGAGGGTACAGAGCATTTAGGGACTTCTTTTATTTTGCCTAATTATTGAGATTATATGTAGGCATTCCAATGGAAGCAACTTAATGGTTGCTTGGATGATGAGTATTTTTGACTGCATTCTGCACTCTTTGGAGGCGTAACATTTTGGAGTTCTTTTCCTGCTTATTTTACTCTTGAGATAATATCCATTACATTACAATGGAAGTAATTTGATGGTTGCTTGGATAATTTCTGGGTGTTTTTTTGTATTTGTACTCTCTGTACCTCTTTGGAGGGTACAGATCATTTATGGACAACTTTTTTCATTTTATTTTCCCTAATTATTGTGACTATATTTAGGGCATTCTAATGGAAGCAATTTGATGGTTGCTTGGATGATTTCTGGGTATTTTTTTGCATCAGACTGTACCTCTTTGGAGGGTACAGAGCATTTAGGGACTTCTTTTTTCAGTTTATTTTGCCAGTTTCTTGAGGTAATGTTCATTACATTACAATGAAAGCAATCTGGGAGCTGCTTGGATGATTTGGGAAGGTATTTTATATCTGTACTCTCTGTACCTCTTTGGAGGGTATATATCATTTATGTACTTTTTTTCCAATTTATTTTGCCTGTTTATTGAGATAATGTTCATTACATTACAATAGAAGTAATTTGATGGCTGCTTGGATGATTTCTCGATATTTTTTTGCATCTATACTCTCTGTACCTCTTTGGAGGGTATAGAGCATTTAGGGACTTCTTTTTCTATTTTATTTTGCCTATTTCTTGAGATAATGTTCATTAGATTATAATGAAAGCAATCTGGGAGCTGCTTGGATGGTTTGGGGAGGGGGGGTATTTTACATCTGTACTCTCTATACCTCTTTGGAGGGTACATATCATTTATGTAATTTTTTTCCAGTTTATTTTGCCTGTTTATTGAGATAATGTTCATTACATTACAATGGAAGTAATTTGATGGCTGCTTGTATGATTTCTGGGTATTTTTTTACATCTGTACTCTCTGTATCTCTTTAGAAGGTACAGAGCATTTAGGAACTTCTTTTTCCATTTTATTTTATCTGTTTCTTGAAATAATATTCATTAGATTATAATGGAAGCAATCTGGGAGCTGCTTGTATGGTTTGTATTTTGCATCAGACTGCACTCTTTGAGGGTATAAATCATTTATGTCATTTTTTTCTAGTTTATTTTGCTTAATTCTAGAGATAATGTTCATTACATTACAATGGAAGTAATTTGAAAGCTGCTTGGATGATTTCTGGCTATTTTTTTTGTACTCTGTACTTTGGAGGGCATGTAGTATTTAGACTTCTTTTTCCATTTTATTTTGCCTATTTTTCGAGATAATGTTCATTAGATTACAAAGTACATGGGAGCGCTTGTATGGTTTGGGGGATATTTTAGATTCAGACTCTGTCCTCTTTGAGGGTGATCATTTATGGCCTTTTTCCAATTTATTTTGCCTGCTTTCTCAGATAATGCATTCATAATTTACAATGCAAGAATTTGAGCTACGCTTGGATAATTTTGTATTTTCAGACTGCATTCTCTCGCACTTTCTGAGGGGCTGAAAGCATTTAGTGGAAGCCAGCAAGTTTTTCGATGTTTCATTACATTAAATGGAAGTAATTGATATGGCTTGGATGTTTTGGTATTTTTTGCATCTCAGACTGTACCTCTTTGGAGGGTATAGAGTATTTAGGGACTCCTGGGTCAAGTTTATTTTGCCTGTTTCTTCAGATTATATTTAGGACATTCCACTGGAAGCAATTTGATGGTTATTTAGATGGTTTATTTGTGTTTTATTGATCTGTATTCTCTGTACCTCTTTGGAGGGTGCAGATCATTTATGGACTATCTAATCCAAAAATTTAGTTGGCAAATTTAATCTCATAATGTGGTGACAAATTTAAAAAACCTCTCAATCTATTGTATTTATAATATTCAGTAATTAAAAATAATTATTTTATAATTAAATGTTAAAAGTTCTCTTTCAGACAAGTTTCATTACAATTAATAGAATTAAATTTTTCATATTGCAATGCGACAAAAAAAATATTATTTTTTTATAATAGATTAACTTATTTTATTTTTGTTTCATCTAAATAAATAGACAAGTCAGTCTGATAAGGTTCAAGTAAATATTCAACTTCATTTCACTCGAGCATGAGCATACTAAGAATACATATGAGTTAATTTTTTTAACTGCTTTATTTTCATAATAAAAAATAGCTAACAACAATCATAATCGTATTTTAATACATATGAGTTAAAATTAAAACTATTAAAATATCATGATTTTACAATCAAAATTTACTTACACCAACCACAATAATTTTACAATGAAACTTTTAAAAAAAAGATAATCCCTAATGGCCAGTAATCCCTAATTTAATTTTATGCATTCTGCTGGATAACATTTATTTTATGCATTCGACTGCATTAATTTTATGCATTATGCTCATAACAAAATGACCATACCATTAAAAATGATTTTAAATGCAGATTTCTCTCAAGAGTATAGCCCCAAAAACCAAATCCATAAGATAAAAATATGATTGCTGGAGTAAAATATCATCCCAGAGTAAAATATCAGTGAAATCAAACTATATGAAATGAGAGAAAAGAAGTTACAAAAAGCAGAGTAAAATATCATCCCAGATCCATAAACAATCCATTCACTTCAACAAAAACACCTAAGTCTTCGAAGCCACCAAACCGATGCATTATACAAAATTCTATATCAAACTAAATACTATTGTTCTCAATTTTGATTTTAAGTCCCAAATAAAATATAGTGTAACTCTAAATATATTCATCTTCTTTGGCCAATCACGGTGGTCTACCCAAATTTTGGAGTTTCCGATTCCATGTTGGTGACAAACATTCTGCTCGACACTATTTTCTTGATGGTATCCCACTCACCATTTCAATTGGCCATTTTTGATCGCCGTAAAAGAGCAGATCTTCAACAAGTAATTTGATCACGAACATAATCTCAACAAGTTGGCTAAAAAAAATAGTTAAGAGGAACCAAATTTGAAAACCGTTCTTACAATCTCGGAAGAATGCTCTTATGGGTTGGTTTGGGTAATGAGTCTAAAATACCAGCCGACTTCATATGCAACGAAGTGTCTAGTCGACATTATCTATAACCGGGCGAAGATTAACTCAACCTCGTCGGTGACATGTTGGATAAATATTTTGCTTTCCATCTTTAGGCCGTACCTGGCATAACTCTGCAGGAAAAGAAGAGAACAATTATAGATTATAGCTTTTATCTAAACAAATAAGAATTGAATCGTAATACCCAATATTCTTGTGGGATAACATACCCAATGCAAGCATGAAATGTACAAATAGGGGACATACCTCTGACAGAATAATACTTCTCACCAAGAAAATGCAAGGCATCTGAGAGATATTGATCTGTGAGCAACTCATCGATCTGCCCTCGTGCAATAATGATATTCCTAACCTCAAATACTGTATCACCCCTACAAGTGATAAATATTTTAAAGTGAGCTTAATTAAACAAATATGTTATTTTATGTATGAAGGAGCTGATTGAAGATTGACTTGTCCTCGAATGGAGCATGACGCAATAAGATCGAGCATCGGCGCAAAATAGCTCGGATGGGAACTCAACAACATGAAGTGCCTCTGGTGCAAGAAAATTACGATGTCAGTGATGAAGATCTAGATTCACTATGAATTAATGATCGATCTACAGTATTTTTCATATCTCGATTGATGCTCCTCCACCACAATAGCTATGGGTAATCGACCTGACGGCTCTCGCAATCTATAAAAATATTTAGTGAAATCTATTTCTATTATCTCAAATTTAAAAGAAAGTAACTTAATACCGGCGGCTTCATCTTGAGTGGAGGCCACCACATCACTTATTCTTGTTTGTGACTTCCTATAAGTGTGTGTGAAGGGGGAACTAATAGCTTTCCTATTTCTTATCTGTCGAGCTTTCACACCATGCTCAATGCTGCCAATGGGTTTGAGTATCACATGTGTAGTGGAGGCCTCCACAAGAACTTCTCACGGCCAATTCCACATGGGCTTCCTTGGTATCCAACTCCATGTGGAAGCTCCCCTCCACAAGAGCTTCCTCATGGTACCCTTCTGGGGCTTTCCAAGTGGTAGCCTCCCGGGGTACCCTCCACTGGAAGCTGTGGTAGCCTTCTCTCAAGAGTATCCCTGGTGACCCCACACTTGGGGTGGTAGGACCACGCCGGCAAGAACTTCCTCGATAGAAGAACAGCAGAAGCCCATCCATCCTCCGTCATTGTTGCATGAAAAGACGATATTATCTTTCAAGTCCAAAACTGCAAGTATCCTCTCCACCGCAAAGTCTATGGGGTAAGTAAGAGGCGTGCTAGATACACCTGGACGGAGAGAATATCAGGAGACATATGGAGACTCTGTGCACTAATTGGACTTAAAATGGACCGCTATGACATGTGATGTCAAGGGACGGACCAAGGAGCAGTTCTCTCTTATAATATGTCCTCGAATGAAAGGCAGACCTGAGATAAATCAATAAGAAAATGTGAAGACATACAACATAAATAAAGAAATTCTTATATGAACTAAGTGATATTATTATATGTCACCTGACTTCCTCCCAAACCAAGGAAAGAAAAACTCTATTTTTGCCCATCGCGATAATGTGACTTGATGAAAATGACGAAGATGCTTATGTGCTTACCGCCATATCTATAATAAATATTTTAAACAAACTTCAACGCATTAAATTATACATTCTCAAGATATAGAACATACCATCGAAGAGTGACAAAGCCACTCATGTAACCTACCTCAGTTTGAATCTTTGATGTAATAACATCAAATTGGGAAACCAAAGTCCCAAATAGCCTCTGAGTATTCAAGAAATCTATCTATGTCAGGCATAGCAATCAATTCGATGTCACCTGTAATTGATGATATATAAAAAATAGATTTGACAGAAAATGTATGTACAACTGACAAACTGCTAGTAACGAGCCATGAATTCTCAGTAGTCGATGAACAACATGATAATGGGGATTTGCCATAATGACCTTCTCCCTTTGTTTGGCATCCCTATCATCGAACTTCATCGGGGGTGAAAGGAATGCACTGCCCACCTAACAAGAAAGCTTGCTTTTCTATGTCCCGAAAGACATCGATGTAATGGCAACCGAGTCTTGCTTAATTTAGTCTAATGAGTTGATGGAGATGAAGCCTCTTTAAAATATTTCATCAAAGTTTAATATTATCAAACACAGTTCTTATAGTGGTAAGCCTGCATTTCGAAGTTATCCTTTTTCCAAACATGGTAAACTTAAAAAAAAAAAAGTCAGTAGGTAATGAGTACAGATGCAAATCACCCATAAAAACTAAACGAATAGCTTCCAAATTGTCCCTAAATGATGCTCCAAAGAGGTAGATAGAACAGGATGCAAAATATCCCCCCATCCAAATAAATTTCCAAATACTTCCATTGGAATGCCCCAAATATAATCAAAAAAAAGTAGGCAAAATAAACCGGCAAAAGAAGTCCATAAATGATTTGTACCTCCAAAGATGCAAGATGCAAAATACCCCAAACTATCCAAGCCAAATGCTTCCATTGAATGCCCTAAATAAAATCAAAAGAAGTAGGCAAAATAAAGCGGCAAAAGAAGGATAAATGATCTGTACCTCCAAAGAGGTACAGAGTACTGATGCAAAATACCTCTAAAACCATCCATACAAAACCTCCAAATATTTCCATTGGAATGCAAACATAATCAAAAGAAGTAGGCAAAATAAACTAGCAAAAGAAGTCCCTAAATGATCTATACCCTCCAAAGAAGTACAGAGAGTACAGATGCAAAATACCCCCCAAACCATCCAAGTAGCCTCCAAATGCTTCCATTGGAATGCCCTAAATATAATCAAAAGAAGTAGGCAAAATAAACTGGCAAAAGAAGTACATAAATGATATGTACCCTCCAAAGAGATACAGAGAGTACAGATGCAAAATACCCCCAAAATCATCCAAACAGCCTCCAAATGCTTCCATTGGAATGCCCTAAATATAATCAAAAGAAGTAGGCAAAATAAAATGGAAAAAGAATTTAAAAGCTCTATACCCTCTAAAGAGCAGTGAGAGTACGATGCAAAATACCCCGAAACCATCCAAATTTCAAATGCTTCCATTAGAATGCCCTAAACATAATCAAAAGAAGTAGGCAAAATAAACTGGGAAAAGAAGGACAAAAATGATCTATACCCTCCAAAGAGATACAGAGAGTACAGATGCAAAATATTCACAAACCATCCAAACAAATAAATGCTTCCATTAGAATGCTCTAAATATAATCAAAAGAAAAGGCAAAATAAACGGCAAAAGAAGTCCTAAATGAGTACCTCCAAAGAGATAGAGAGTAATGCAAAATACCCCAAACCATCCAAACGACCTCCAAATGCTTCCATTTTGCTCTTAACATAATCAAAAGAAATAAAATAAACCGTAAAAGAAGTCATTAATGATGTACCCTCTAAAGAGGAGAGAGATGTAAAATACCAAATCATCCAAATAGCCTCCAAATTCTTCCATTGGAATGCCTAAATATAATCAAAGAAGACAAAATAAACGGCAAAAGAAGTCTAAATGATCAGAATGAAAGAGAGAGAAAAATGCAAAATACCCTCAAAACCATCCAAATACCCAAATACTTCCATTGGAATGCCTAAACATAATCAAAAGAAGTAGGCAAAATAAACGCAAAAAGTCTCTTAATGCTCGTACCTCCAAAGAGGTACGAGAGTACAGAAAAAAACACCCAAATCATCCAAGCATCAAATTACTTCCATTGGAATTTCCTAAACATAATATCAAGAAATAGGCAAAATAAACTGGAAAAAAGGCCATAGATGATTTGTACCTCCAAAGAGGTACAAGAGTACAGATGTAAAATACCCCCCAAAAACTATCCAAACAGCTTTCAAATTGCTTCCATTGTAATGTAATGAATATTATCTCTAATCGCAAAATAAACTAAAAAAATATAAATGATCGTACCCTGGAGAGGTGAGAGATGACACAAAAAAAATGCCCCAACCATCCAAGTAGCTCCCATTGTAATATAATGAACATTATCTCAAGAAATAGGCAAAATAAAATGGAAAAGAAGTCCTAAATGCTGTACCTCCAAAGAGGTGAGAGTACAAATGCAAAATACCCCAAAATCATTCAAACAACTTTTAAATTGCTTCCATTGTAATGAACATTATCTCAATAAACAAGCAAAATAATGGAAAAAATGACATAAATGATCCTCCAAAGAGGTATGAGAGAATGTAAAATACCCCAAACCATTCAAACAACCTTCATATTGCTTCCATTGGAATGCCTAAATATAATCTCAAGAAAAAGATAAGATAAAGCGAAAAAGTAGGTTCTAAATGATCTATACCTCAAGAGAGGCAGATGCAGATGCCATAAAAATTCTGAAACCATCCAAACAAATTAAATTGCTTACATTTGAATGTAATAACATAATCTCAAGAAACAAAGCAAAAAAACTCAAAAGCTTTAAATGCTATGTACCTCGAGAGGTAAAAGAGTATAGATACAAAATAACATATAAAAATAACTAATCTTTCACCTGACAAAGGAAGAAGAGTAAACCCCAAATTCATTCAAGTTCGAGAATGCAAATACCTCAATTTTGATTTGCTATATCACGAAGGTTAGATGGCGTCGAGAACGAGCTAAGCGAAAAAAAATCCTTCGTCGAAAGAAAGCACTAAAGCGTTATAGGAATGTCGAACGACGATATCATCTTCTTCTTCTCCGCTTTTGAACCTTACCGCCGGAGTGTGTAAGGCATCGCGGAATACGCCATCCCTTTACATTATGTTATCGCCCGTTAACCGCTAAAGCGGGAAAAAATACACGCGGCCATGGATTGAGTCGCACACGTAAAGCTACGGACTCAACGTAATATTTTCTCTCTATTTAGAGCGCTATGGTGCGATGTCAAAACATATCCATTGGGTAACTGCATTTTTTACTCATTTTAAAAATAATAATAATAAAATAGTGGTGAAAAATTATGTTTTCATAAATCATCTCCTAGAATACGGTGATATTTGATTTTTTTTTAAATAAAAAAATTATAATATTTATTTATTTTATTTTATTTTTTTTGGAAAGTTAAGTCGGGCAATTAAACTCACGTACCCTATTCATCTCGAACGTGCATCACCGCGGTGGGAGCAAAGCCCTCCACCGACAGGACCCACAATCTCGTGCATATTCATATTTTTTAGATAACTGATTCTTCTGTAATAATTTTATCATTATAATTTCATATTATTCTAGCTGCCCCAAATAGATAATTAATTTAAGTTAGGCTCATTAACTGACTAAAATGAATCTTATAAAGTATATCAAGAAAAAATAATATCCAACAATTTATTAGTTAGCTAAAAGTAACTTATCATGTCTCTTGATGAGCATAGCTTAAACAATTATTTTTATTGAATGTATTACTAAATAAAAAAAGTATTTAACGAACATAAATAATTAACTTGTGTATATAAATGAAAACAATTTAATATAAAAAACAAAAATCCCACATAATTATATATTAAATAAATGTATAATCAATATAGAATATTAATCAAGCTTCTTAACTAGATTACTCAAGACCTTATGTTTAAATACCAAGCAATTTGAGCTTCTTCATTTATTAATTCAAGCTTTCAATTACAATGGATGAAATGAACTTCAACCCCCTCTCTCTTATAGTTCTCCAATGGAATATGATGGTTAATATGAATTTTATTTATAAGTTTGACATGAATTCTCTAAGAGCATCTTCTCAAAGCACATGGGGTAGAATAAGAATCCAAAATCATGTGAAAATACCTTCAAAGAGCTCTAAGATTCATCATCATAGTAGTCTGGTGCTAGGCGTTGGGTCTACTCACGGGCGGAACCAGCCACTTCTTTCAGGGTGGGCAAACTAATTATCAAAATTTTAAACAAAATTTTTTATTATCATTTATTAATTTTTAGGGTGGGAAAACTAATAAAATGAAAAAAAAAATTTGTCTTTATTAGACAAGATTTTTTATTAGGGGGCAAAATTATTTTTTTTAAAGAAAAATTATAATATAAAAAAAAATTGAGGGTGGGCAATTGCCCACCCTCACATAGTCACATAAGCATGGGTCTGCCCCTGGGTCTAATGGCTGGGTGTTAGGCACTGCTATGCGATGGCTACTTGTCATGGTGGGGCAATCATGTTGGCACCTAGGCAACATATTACTTTTAGTTTTGTACCCTCGACTTGATGTGATGCACATGATTAACTCATGTCCAATGAGAACTATTACAGTGCGTGGCAAATAGTACATGCAAGAGTGCGAGATTATGACGGATAATAAAGTATGAATAGAGCATCATTCTCTCGAGGATTGAACATCAAGTACTAAAATTAAGTTGATTTTTTATTATTTAGATGATAAAAAGGGTGCTTAAGTAAAAAAATTATAATTACTCCTATATCTATCTAAAAGACTAACTAACAAGAGCAATAGTTCATGGGGTGATCTCAATATGATTAAGTTTAAGGATTGGGTTTTACTGATATATGTGGTTAAGATTTTAATAAATTAGAAGTTGATTTTTTTTATCAAGGTTTGATCAAGATAGTTGCCACCTTTCTCTCATAAGCATAGAGTCCTCACTTTCCTATCACAACCTATCTATCTCTTAGTGATAAATTCAATACAATAAAATTACAATACTCTTTGGATCTCAAGAAAGACTGCACGGCTTCATCACAGTTATCTCTAACATATAACTCAAAATCATGATATTTTATTCATGATGAGTCCATTTTCCACCTCTTGAATCCAAACAAACCTCCTAATCTATTGAAAATGATGGACAATCAATTCAATAGCCAACAAAGTTCAGAATAAAATATCTTATAATTGAGATAAATAACACTCCAAACTTTTAGTAAAATTAAAACAAGGGAAATTTACATACATACCATGGAATTCTTATGCATTTACATATTTCACACCCAAACTTGAATATTTACAAAACTAGCACTTTCCCTATGTAGAAAAAGGTGCATTTCACTTGGAAAAAGTAACCAGGGTGGTATTTTTGATATAATAATAAAGATTTAAGTGATATTTAAGTAAAAATTAAAGTTTAGGTGTGAAATATGTAAATACATAAGAATTATGGTATGTATGTAAATCCCCCTTAAAACAAACACAAATACAACATGTCCACACCCAACCTCTAGAAATAGAAATTTAATTCATGATATAAGAAAAGAAGCACATGAAAACTCTACCCATTAACATGATTACAAAATAAAAAAGATAAAAGTAAAGATAAAATTCAAGTAAAGAAGACCAAGAACTTCTTCCTCTTCACCTTGTCTCATTGCTTTGAGATTACCTCGATAGCATTTTAAGAATGGTCAAAGAAGACTCCACAAAACTCTTCTCTTCATCTTCTCAAATATTTAAGAAAAATTCTATAAATATTGTTGAAGAAGTCTTCTAATTCATTCATAAGATTATGACTAAAACATTATGACCAAATCTTTTCTTTTTGTAGGTATATTTCTCTGCAACATAACGCTACAACCTTCACTCAATGTCACAATCTTATAATCTTTTATATTCCTCTGATTTAATAATATTTTTTCACAAACTTCACATAAATTGGCATTTACTCGAGTATATTTGCAAAGCAGATGTTTGTGTGGAGCTTATATACTTCAAGAATGTTTAAAATCGTTTATTTAATTAATATTTCTAAAATCTTTGAGGTCATAATAGTAGTTGAATGTATGGAGAAGGGTTATTTAGAAATAACTTCGACTTTGACAGCATCTCATTATCATCTTCTTCTTTCTTCCTTGTCTTTTTAGCTTCAAATTTAATAATCTTAAAACTCTCCTGGCTTATAGGTTCTTTCAATTGTCTTCCTCTCTTTAGTATAAGCTCTAGCAAATTAACCTCAATGTTTATTTTGAGAGCATCTCACTGCTTGGTTGACAACTGCTATGAAAGTTATCCTGATAGATTTATATGTTATCAATGGATTTCTCTTGTCTTTGAAACATCAATATGAGTCATTAACTGCATGGTGGTTAGTGTTAGATATTTTAATCTAACTTTTAATAATACTTCTTAATTATGATTTTATTAATAACCCAACTATAATGAAAAGTCGATGGTTAGAATCCTATAGGCTATTAAGTGGCTTCTTCATTTTGATTTATGTGTACTAACTTATGACTTTTGGGATCATCGTATATTTTGAAAAATGTTAGAGACTTATTGAGCAAAAATATCAAATTAAAATTTTTAATTAATTAATTTAAATTATATATATGAGGGCTAGTCATGGAGGGATGAGTTAGATAGTTATAATAGTGACCCCTCTCCAACCAACCATTCTCTCTCTTTTCTCCCCCCATGCCTCCAACCATGCCCTCCACTTGGTGTTTTTATTTTATTTTATTTTTTTTGTAAAACTTAATTAAAGATTGTTTTATTATAATGAAAGGTTTAGTGATATTTTGAAACAAAATTGGAAAAAAAATTTAAGTGTTGGGGATTGATGGTCAGCCAACATAGAAGGGAGGTTTGGCGATTCAACTAGCAAAATTACTTTGGTGAGTACTCATAGTTTTATGCATTTGTATTTTTTTGTAAATCTTTTATTGTAGTGTATTTTTTATATTCTCTATTATGTTATAAAATTGTTTCTTATACATTCTATCCAAAAATGCTTATTTTTAAGTCCTTAAAGTGGCCAATCAAGCCTAGAGCTAAGAAGACCTAATTCATTGTGGTGCCTGTTTGGTGTGCTTCCCCATAAATTTGTATGAAAATCTTTACAATTATTGTTAACACCATTGTAATTTTACTATTAAGTGTGAATCCACTTAGTCAGCCAAATAATTTACTCAATGACTAATCATGGAAGAAATCTATAAAAAAAATATGTATACCCAATAAAATTGCATGAAATTTTTAGATCATAAATAGACTTCTTAGATATAACTTTATTTTGATTTCATAAGATTTGGGCTTCTGTAGAGTGAGGTTTAAGTGTTTGAAGTTGGGTCCATATTGGGTTATGCTTTTTGTCTATGTGTTGGCCGACACAAAATACTTGTGCAACTTGAATACAACTCTAGACTAAATTGTGAAAGACCTTACTTACTCTTCTATACATCTTAAGAGAGCACCCATATACCAATTGGGTCACCCCCAAATGACCCTACTTCTTTCCACACCAAATTTTGGTATTAAAGCTCATGACTAGTGGACAAATTTTGGAAGGTGATCGCTAAGAGTTGTAGATTGCTTGACAAAGTGCTTGGAAAGAATGGTAAAAAATCATTCACTAAATGTATGTTACTAAAATTTTATATTTGCATTTCACCATTAAAAGTTTTTTATAAACTTAATTATAAGGTGTGAAATTAAAAATGCTTCCATTACATTATATTATGGTTCAATTACTACCCTCACTTTTGGAATGAGCTCTCAACTTTCTCATTATAAATCTAGGACTCTTATAGACACTAAGAGTTCCTTAGTCTTAAGACACTTCTAGTGATTAGGTGAACACTTGACCTGACCCTAGAGACTTAGAAGAGTTTTTCATAGGAATAGGTTGTTCTTTATGGATTTAAGAGGACTTGCCTACCCTATAGCCTAAACCCAATCCTTGCTTCCTTCTTTCAAACCAAACCTCAAATTCAAATCCAAATTTCAAAATCAAATCCAACTATCAAATGATTGAAACCCATGAGTAAATTCAAACTCCAAATCTCTTCCTAAGCTCTTTGATTTTATCTTATGGACTTAACCTTAGTCAAATTTAAATCAACCTCAATTCAATTAATTTTCTCAAGTATTAAATTCAATCTCAAATTAAATCTCAATCCAAATTCCAAATCAAATCCAACTTTAAATAATTGAAACCCATGATTAAGCTCCAAAACCAAAATCCTTTCTAAGCCATATGAACCACCTTCATATGCTTAGCCAAAACTCCTTCAAACCAACCCAAATTTGGTTGATTTCTTTATAAATTAATCATTTATTCATTTATATTCTTAAATATGAATGAAATTCAAATTCAAACCATTCAAATCAAACCAAAAATAAATCAAATCAAATCAATTCCCAAGTCAATCCATTTTGATATACATCCTTAGATTTAGTCAAATTTGTTTACAAATCACTCCAAACTCAAGTGATTTTCTCATAAACCACTTATATCTTCATTTATATTCATAAATATAAATGAAATATAAATTCAAATGGCCAAAACTAAACTCAAATCAAATCAAATTCTCGATTTTAGCCCTTTTAGCTAAATTCTTGAACTTTGCTAAATGATACCCAAATCAATTCAAAACTCATGGATTTCTTCATGATTCAATCATTCCTATAATCATTGACCCAAATATAAACATAAACCATAATTATCAAACCAAACCCAAGTCAACCCAAGTCAAGTCCATGTTGACATCTCTTGACTTAAATTTTCATATGAACCAAAACCCATTTGGCTCCAAACCAATTGCAATTGGATTTAAATTTCAATCCTAAGCTCATGTGTGAGTTCAACTAAATTTGAATCAAGCCATAATCAATCCTATTGACACATTTAGGCTCACTTGACCCAAAGTGATTTAAAATACCTTTTTGAGCCAAGTTCTAATCCAACCCAAATTAGATTGAACTAAGCTCATCTAAGTCTCACAACATAACAAACAACCACCCTAGGGTGATCAATCACCTTAAATTGGGTCAAACCTAGCCTTTGACCAAGTCAACATTTAGCCCAAATGAAACCAAACTAGTCAAAATCCACCATATGCCAAATTGATTAGAACCATTGATTCAAACCAACTCATGATCAATGATTGAACATGACCAAACCCTCACAGGAGCCAAACCAAGCATAATGGTCATTTGACCCAAGTTGAGCCAAATTGGCCTAAAAAGCCAAAATGGGTCAAATCATGATTTGATCCAAATTGATTATAATCAATGGATCAAGCTCATTCCAAATCACTTATTGAACTTGACCAAAGTCATAATTGAGCCCAAGTTGACCAATTGGTCAACTTGACCCAACCTAGCCCAAATTGACCTAAAGGGTCAAATTGGTCAAAATTCAAGCTAAATCCAAATTAAATTAAACCAAAGTCTACAATTACTTTCAATTAATTGAACTTAACTCAACACCTAACCCAATTCAATTTGGCCAAATTGGTCAAATTGGTTAACTTGACCAATTTGGCCCTTTTGAATCCAAATGAGTCAAACCCAAACCTAGGCAAACCAACCCAAATTAATTGAACCAAAATATCCCAAATCATCATTTGAACCTAACCCAAGCTTTGGTTTGACTCAATTTGATCAATTGGTCAACCCAACCCAACATAACTTAAATAAACACATTTTGACCAAATGAAGCCAAATCACTCTAAATCAACTCATGGGACCCTAGGACTTGGTCAAACCCAACCCAAACATGTCCTAATTCATTCCCAAATTAGCCCAAATCTATAGTGGACCCCACTAAAGGGATTAGCCATTGGACAAACCCTCTTTCCATTGGATCTTCATGCTAATAACCAAAGTTGACTTCCCCATCACCATGACTCCAAGAACTCAAGTGAGGCTCCACCTGACCCACCTAGCTCACCTAACCCACCCTAGGTCGGCCAAGGACTAATGGAAGTTTAACTCATCCTCACTCAAGCCAAACCGAGCACCCTATGGACAAACATACTATGAACTTTGCACACCAGCCTTAGAGGCTCCTCCCATGGCTCCCTCCACTCAAGTCAAGACACGTGGAGTTGGACATGACCTCTCTGGCACCCTGACAATGGCATGCTGGTCAAAACAAGCCAACCCATCCCGTCCATCCTTCATGCACATTTTTGGCCAATACTCCCTCATTTCGAGTGGGAAAGGAGTCATTTGGCATCGTGTGAGTCCTTAAGCCAATTTCAAAATCCCTCAGAGCGATTCCAAGCTTTCCTGAGCCTCCCTCAATCAGATTTTCTCTCTATGTGAGAAATTGAAAATAGGGCAGCCTTCCTTCGATCAATACTCCTCCTCCACTCAATCAAACTTCACTTCTTGCACACACACCATCCTTATACTCTGTCGAAGCCAACCAAATCATCTCCAAGCCTTCCCGAGCATCGAAGATCGAAGTTCAATCAAAGCCGAAGCCTTTATGTGTGTGGATTGGTTGACCGAGCACTCTACCCCAAATCAAGCTCAAAGTTTTCAAACTTCAACTGTTACTGATCGATTCCACCATCTGAGACAATGAGAGATAATTTTATAACCAGCTCATGGAAAATAGCTTGGTCCTTGTGAAGTAAATTTGAATATCATGAGTTTTGACCTAGATGTGTGCTTCCTCCTGTGGATCGATTTGGAGGTAATCCGAGCTTGGGTGAACTCATATCGAATGGGGAAAGACGGACGACATCCGTCTTTCACCGCTCATGAATGGGATAGATCATGAGCCATCCGTTCCACGTGATTGGAATGAACGGCTCTGATTAGATCCGTTAGATCCCTTGATTCCCTTCCTAAACCATAGATGTGATCATGATCGTCCGATCTTAGATCGGATGGTCCACGAGTTAGCACGTCCACCGCAATCCGAGTCAGTGGCGGATGTGACAACTTAAATAGTCACTCCCGTCACGCAATGTGGAAAGCGTGCTGCGTCAGCTGCCATGTGGGTCGACATGATTAAGGCTTTAATTAGGCATAATTAATCCATTTTAAGGTTGAAACTTCAAAAAATCATAACTCACTTTAGAAAAATCCAAAATATACAAACTTTGACTCATTTCAAAGATATTTCAGAGTAGAATCTAAGAAAATATTATTAATTAATTTTGAATAGTGGGTTTGGCTTAATTAATATTTAATTAGAAATCTAATTAGCTTAATCATTCATTAATTAATCATCCAATTGATCTCCAATTTTTCATTGATGTTTAGGGGATGACCTCTGCCTCTCTATTTTTATGATTTTATTGGTTGCTTAATTAGAAAAATCAATTGATTAAATATTAATCATTTTTTTAATTTAATTAGTGATAATTACTGAGTGAACAATGAATTAATTAATCATTTAAGCCTAATTACCTATGTTGAACAGTAAGGGAGCTTAGGGAATATGATTGGGATATTTTTTCGTAACTCTTTTCTTAAGTTTTTCTTCACTTTTTGAAATTTAATTAATGATTAATGAAGTAATTAACTACTTAATTAATTAATTAATCTCCAAGATAAAAATTAGAGCTTAAATGATCAAATATGGGACTTGGGGATTGAGATCAAGACCTCTTTCTTGATCTCTTTTCTTAAGTCGATTTCATTTCATTAATTGAACATGCTTAATCAAATGAATTAATGAGTTTGATTAACTCAATTCAAAATTCACTTCACATTTGAGCAATATTTAATTAATCTTGGGTAGCTCTTTCGGTGTTCAATAAGCCAAAGTGAGAGATAATGAAATTATGGTTAGCTCACATGTGTGAGAAAATCATAAAAGTAGTTAAGTGAGATCCCTTTAGCCTAATTAATTATTAATCATGAGCCAATTGCATTAGGCTCTTTCATTTCTTAGGAGCAATGAAAACTTACTTTTCATGTGGTTGCATACCATGCATACCATATTGGCTCATTATTAATTAGTTAATTAACTTAATGTGATGTAGGTAAGGGTTAAATAATTCACTTAATTCATATCTTAACCTAATTAAAATATAAAATCAACCTAAATATTCTTCATTAAACTAATTAAACTCATACATGAAACGGGATTAAGATTAGCTAACCTGTTTCACATTTCCTAAATCAAATCAACCTCAAAATTTAAAATATCATTAAAGAACTTTAGTTTATTTTAAATAGCCTTATTTAGTATGATTGTCCTTAGAAATTAATTAGAATGAATGAGATCATGTACTTATGTTCCTTTATTTCTTTTGAATCTTGTTAAATGTTGGTTGTCATTTATAATCATGCATTCATTTCATTTAATATTAACTAAATGAAATGGTTTATTTCATGTCAAATTGCTTGTGTTGATTTAAATAAAAATAGGTGTGGCTATTATTACTATTAAATTAAAAGTTATCTTTCAAAGCCCATAAATCAATTATAATATATGGAGTGATGTTAATTACAAGTATCTATAATTTTCCATGTGTTCATAATCTAAGATATGTAATTTGAAGCTCTCTTTCCTTATCTTATATGAATTTATATGAGATTTACAAATGTATAGTTCATTTAAAAAGGACATTACATTTGTCTAAATCTATTTCTATGTATCTACATGCTAAGACTTAGGAAGAATTTTATATCACATATGTAAATCATATAATCAAATCAAATATGACTTCTTGCATGACTTATCATTCTTATGGTTCTTTTCATACATTCATATGTAAGAAAAGTGGTATATTAGTCTGGATATCCCGAAGCTGCGAGGCTTTAAGTAGCCCTAAGTAGATCTTGTACCTTACACCCTTGGTGTAGAATAATAGTGTCGTACCTACTTAAAACTCTTATACATATGTATGTATGATATGACCAATGAATAAGAATCATAAATCAAATACAACTTTTACATGAGTTTTCATATTCTTATAGTTGCTTATACATTCATATGTATATAAGAAAAGTGGTATATTAGTCTAGACATCCCGGGACTATGAGGCTTTAAGTAGCCCCAAGTAAGTCTTGTACCTTACACCCCTAGTGTAGAACAATGACGACGTACTCACTTAAAACTTTTATACATGTGAATGTGTACTTAGCTAATGAATGAGAACTCTCTCTTTCTATTAAAAAGACATGCATTCATATTTTGTTTATTTGGTTGAGTTGATTAGTAATGTGATTTAAGGTTCTTTCCATATGCTTTTGCATAATAATTTAGATAGAGCTTTAAATTGATATGATAAAATTATTCAATCAAATGAAACATTAATTTCAAACACATTTATGCACATTCATCATTTAAGTGTGCTAAGATATAAATTGCATGTATAGCTAATAATTATTTTGCAAGTGTAGCTAGATTTATTTTTTTTTCTTTTAATGTAATTTTGTATTAGGATTAAGATAAGTATTATGGGGGATTGGGATGAACATTGGTTATAAGACTAAGTCTTATGTATCATGTGAAGCCTTTGGAGTAAGCATATCTAAATCAAGCTAAAAGGAAGAAATAAATGGAGAAAATCAGATGAAGAATGAAGAATGAAGACCCCCATAACATTCATCATTTATAATTGTAATTATTCTCTTGTAATCCAGGTTGTATAAGGGTAGAGCTCGGCTACCCACATTTATTTTCAGGTTGTACGGCATCGACCTCTTATTCTTGTGATAGCTTCATAAAATTATTTGTTATTTTATTTAGCTTGTGCATTAGAAAAATTATACATTTTTATAATTTATTTATGATTGGTGATTGTTATATGGCCTAGATGAGATTAAGCTCCTAGAATTAAAAATTATTATTTTTATCCAAATTAACAACTCATAACTAAATTTCCTAAAATAATTCATAACCTCACATAAAAGCCTAGACATTAAACCAAGATAATAAAATATTTTATAACCCCTTAGTTGGAAGATTGTATGTTCAATATCATGCATATCATATTATTTCACTATTGCTAGGAGAGGGCTTCCATCTTTGCTAAATAGTAAGGGCTTAACTTTTGAGAGTCTATGATGGAAGAACACCTCTTTCTCTTTTGATTTAGTTCATAATCAATTTCATCAAGCATTTAGGCATATAAAGTCCTATAGCTTGTGTCAAAATAAAGAGTCCAAAATCAAATAAAATATGATAAGATTTGCATTAGATTAAGCCATTTTTCATACCACTCATGCTCTAGTCCTTAGGGAGTGAGTTTAAGGACTTACTACCTTCTACGAATAATAACAACCTAACCATCTTGCAAAACACAAGACTTGCCTACAAGGATTTAAAGCATAGGAGGAGTTAGCTGATTGCCACTCCAGGTGGTAATAAGTTTAGTAGTCAGACGGTTTACTCTCACTTGTGGAGATAAATGGTATACTCATTTTTTGTATTAGATTTAAGTTGTGCTTTGGCCCTCGCTAAAGCTCCCTAAAATTAGGATATGAGGTTGTTGTTTCTCTTTGAGCTACTAGCATAAACCCTCACTTCTTAGGCATCTTAACAATCTTGTGTTGTTAGAGTATATGTCCTAGCTTTCTAATGAAATGTTAACTCAAACAAATAAAATCTCTTCAATTTCAAAAATATAAAGCTCAACCATAGAATTGATTGAAATGTTCACTAGGATTCCTAGTATCATGAATATTCCTACTTATCTCTTTTGGCTTTAATAATAACTCTCTCCTTTTGACTCATCCTACTTGATTTTCTAAAATATAACCAATTTATTGATAGTCTATCTTTGAATTCTTTTGAGACAACAATCACTTACTTTAATCGAGAGTATTCTTAAGGGATTCATTTTTCTTAGAGAACTTTAGAACCTGATTTAAATAAACTCTACTTTATTCATCCATATAAAATAGGGAAAAAATCTCTCGTATATTCGAAGACCCATCATGCCTTAGGAGTCCTTATTAGGTGATTAGGTCCATTGTAGGGTAGTGACTTCTTTCTTTCGAGATAGTATACTATTCCTCAATATCGTACCTGATCACCTCAATAAGTACATCATTAGATCTGCATGATCTCCCCCCATATACACACACTCACAAACAACCAAAAAATAAACACCATAAATTTTTCTAGTGACTCCGCTGGGGATGGCTCCTCTCTCCATCTCTAGCAGACAATTGTGTCTCCAAGCATCGATAGTGGACTTGCATTTTATATGAGTCTGAGATTATCTTTCCTTCCATTGGCATTTAGCTTAGTTCATTTTTAAGCGAAGTTACCCAATATATTTTAGGTTTTAGGACCTCACTCCGTGTAGGTCTCGAAACCCCTATAGGGTTCCCCAAATATGTGAAAATAAAATTTATCAATGAAGGGAGAGATAATAAAAATTTAGAAGCTCCTTATCACTAGCTTGGTGAGGCGAGGTTCATCATGAAATTTAAGAAAATAAATTCTTTCACAAAATGACACTTTCCAAAAGCACTTTTTTTTAAAATAGCCACCTTCATTCAACATATCCAAATTTGTTGAATAAAGATTCTATTTTCAAATTGTAACATAAAATTGAAACTCCATTCAACATATTTTACATATGCTAGAGTTGAAGTTTCTCTCTTTTCAAAATCAAGAAATCACATACATAGCATCAAAACATATTATTGAAATCTATTTAACATACTTAAGATTTATTAAATAAATTTTCCCTCTATTTTGGAATCTTATTTGACATGCCATATTTGTCAAACAAAGAATTCCCCTCTCTTTCCAAAAAAGAAAGAGAGCACATCAAATATATTTGATTCCCACTTAAACATATCAAAGTTGTTAAGTAAGAATCTCATTTTCATATACATTTGATTCCCACTTAACATATCAAGGTTGTTAAGTGAGAATCTCATTTTCATGTCATATTTGGTTCTACTTAACATGTCAAGGTTGTTAAGTGAGAATCTCATTTTCATGTCACATTTGATTCCCACTTAACATATCAAATTGTTGAGTGAGAATCTTATTTTCATGTCATATTTGATTACACTTAACATATCAAAGTTGTTAAGTGAGAATCTTATTTTGATGTCACATTTGATCCCCACTTAACATATCAAAGTTGTTAAGTGAGAATCTTATTTTCATGTCATGTTTGATTCCCACTTAACATACCAAAATTGTTAAGTGAGAATCTCAAATTCATAACATATTTTTCACTTAACATATCAAAAGTAAGTGAAAATCCACAAATTCATGCCATGTTTGATTCCACTTAACATATCAAATTTGTTAAGTGAGAATCTCACTTTCATGTACAATTGATTCCATTTAACATACCAAAATTGTTAAGTGAGAATCTCATTTCCATGACACATTTGACTTTCACTTAACATATCAAACTTGCTGCGAGTCTTATTTTCAGAATCATATTTGATTCCACTTAACATACTAAATTTGTTAAGTAAGAATCTTATTTTCATGACATATTTGACTCCCCACTTAACACACCAAATTTGTTAAGTGAGGGTCTCATTTTTATGTCACATTTGACCTCCACTTAATATGCCAAATTTATTAAGTGAGAGTCTCATTTTTAAAATATATATCAATCATATTTGACTTTCGCTTAATATACCAAATTTGTTAAGTGAGAGTCTCATTTTCAATACACATTTGATTCCTACTTAACATACCAAATTTGTTAAGTAAGAATCATCTTTTTTTTTTCTCAAATCACATAACATTTAGGCTTTCACTTAACATACCGAGTCCCATTTTCAAAGAAATGCAAAACATATATCAATCACATTTGGCTTTCATTTAACATACTAAATTTATTAAGTGAAAATCTCATTTTCAAACATAAATTAAACACATGTGGCATCTACTTAACATATCAAATTTGTTAAGTAAGAAGCCTCATTTTTAAATTAACATTTCACTCATCACAAGTAAAAGGTACTTCACAAAAAAAAATTTTAAGCACACAATCACAACTTTTCTTAACATACCCAAATTTGCTAAGTAAAGATTTTTTCAAATCATCAATATTTTCAAACAAGACATACAAAACACAAATTTCTCCAAAAATTTCTCCTCAAATTTTAGAACACCACCCAAACCTACCTAAATTGGTTGAGTATGGGTTCTAAATCAAAATCAAATGGCAAAGACTCTCCTCAATATTAAAATCTCTCAACTGAACCCCACTTAACTTATTTTAATTATTGAGTGAGGGTTTAGGACTCCAAATCTCTATTACTTTCTTAAGATAAGTGTTAAAGCAGAGATCTGACTCGAGTTACATTTCAACACATGTAGAGATACAGTGCAGATTAATCAGTACAATTTTTGCACTTAGTACACATGGCCTCCTAAAAGTTTGTCTTCACCTTTCCATTCGGGATAGATTTGGCCTTGGATCGGGCCAACTTCCCTCAGACTGACTCAACTCATTTGGTTTTCTTTAGCCAATGATTTGAGGGAGCACGCATTACCTGTGAGGGGATGATCCTCACCACTATCAGCCGGGATGAGGTGGCTAGGCAGAAGCCAATCATTCGCATTAACATGCCTTCTGATACTGAGTATCCTTCCTTGAAGAGGAAGGCAGTCAAGGTTCCACCAGTCCATTTAGCTCCTACAGTCGCTCAAGTGCGTGCTAGCACCTCCTCATTGATCCCCTCTAAGGGGAATGCTATCTTGGCTTCAAAGATAGTCTCCCCTACCTTCGAGGTAGGATCTAGTTTTCACACTGCCTTACTCAGCTACACACAGCACCGCAATAGGAGCTGCAAGATCAAATGGCACCATGAGCGTGCCACTCGAGAGATAGACGTAGCATCCCACATTACAGAGGAGGGTTCTCCCCATGAGGTCTCTCCATTTCTAACTAGCAACAAGTTCCACCCCCTCTAAACATCAGATGGAGAGGAAGATTACTAGAGGATAGCTGCATTGCCTCCACTGCCCGCATACCATGAGGATTTGACTAGGGATAGGAGGAAGTCCTATGCTGGTCTACCATGTACTAGGCCAGGTAGACAGAGCAGACGGATGCTCAGAGTTTGGCACATTATTTGACTTGAGGTTGATCATCCACAGAAGTGTTACTAAGCAAATCCGTAGTGATAGAGCATCAGAGGTCTGAGTAGCAACTCAGTAAAGGTGCAGGGAGTGAGAGATTTGCTTGGAAGTCGGGGCCTCTGCTCTAGTTGATTTCCCTAATCATCAAGCCACTATGGCCAATAAGATCGATAACACAGTGTTGACAGGTACCACCAGTCTTAGGGGGAAAACCATTACAGGCGATAATAAGTCTAGCAGTCAAGTGGTTTACTCTCTCTTATGGAGGTAAAAATATACCCATTTTTCACCTTAGATTTAGGTCATGCTTTGGCCCTCACCAAAGCTCTCTAGATTTAGGATCTGAGGTCGCAATTTCCCTTCAGGCTACTAGAATAAATTCTCACATCTTAGGCATCCTAACGATCTTGTGTTGTTAGAGTATAAGTCATAACTTTCTAATGAAATGTTAACTCAAAGATATAAAATCTCTTCAATTTCAAAAATATAAAGCCCAACCATATGATAGATTGGAATGTTCACTAGGCTTCCTAGTATCATGAACATTTCCTACTTATCTCCTTTGGATTTGATAATAACTCTCTCCTTTTGATCCATCCCACTTAATTTTTTAAAAATACAATCAATTTATTAATAGTCCTATATTTGAATTCTTTAGAGACAACAATTGCCTACTTTAATCGAGAGTATTCTTAAGTGATTAATTTTCTTTAAGATGTAATTAACTATGGAGGCTTGCCCCCATAGGGAACTTTAGAACCCAGCTTAAATAAAACCTACTTTATTCATCCATGTAAAGTAGGAGAAAAATCTATAGTATATTCGAAAACCCATAATGCCTTAGGAGTCCTTATTAGGTGATTAGGTCCATTGTAGGATAGTGACTTCTATCTTTCTAGATAGTACACTATTCCACAATGTCATACCCGATCACCTCAATAAGTACATCCTCAGATCTGCGTGGTGTCCCCTATATACACACACTCACAAAGAACCAAAAAAATAAACACCATAATTACATAATATAATAAAAGTGATTATTGATGCAAAAAAGATGAACTTAAAATTTTATGAGGAAATTAGATACCATGGAAATGCTTTAAATATTAAAAGGGACAGTGATAATTCTTATAAGTCACTTGAAAATAATACTAGTACTAAGTCACAAAAACTAGCCACAGTGGTGTTAAAGTTCATATTATTGTCATTGCTTTCTTCACTATATCTCCACTATATAATTCTAATGATTTTTCACTTACTTTTAGTTACATTCTAATAATTTTAAATGATCAACAAGCTACTATGAAAACTTCAATGATTGTAAATATTAGTAAATTATTTCATGCTAATCCATTTGGAGGAAATAAATCACATCTTTTATAAGTAATATCATATGATGATCTTCCTAAACCAATAGACACTCCACCACCTATTACATTCCACCTCAATACTTTGGAGAAGAGTTCTTTAGGACCAAGAGAAATTGGTGTAGCACCATATGATGCAATTAGAGGTGGCCTTGTAACTAGAGCTCAAGCAAAGATGATTGTGATTGTTATGATAGGTCCAATCACAAGAAGTAAATCAAAGATAAGATAATAAAGACATTAAATATAGTTATTTGTTTTTTCTTTATTTTCTTATGTTAGTTGGTTATGTATAATTTTAATTTCAAGTTATGTGTCATATGGTCTCTTATGTAATAGTTTATCTTTTATGGTTACTTATATAATTTGAGAAATACGAGAGGCTTATTAAGTAAAATTATTAAATTAAAAATTAATTAATTAATTAATTTGAATTTTTGATAAGAGGGTTGGCCATAGAGGGAGGAGTTGGGTAGTTATAAAGGTGGTCTCTCTCCAATCAACCACTTCCTTTCATTTCTCACCTTTTCCTCCAACCATTCTCTCCACTTGGTGGTGTTTTTAATATTTTTCATCAAGCTTAATTATGAATCATTTTATTTATAATGGAAGTTTTAGTGATATTTTGAACCAAAATTAGAAGAGAAGTTTTTAAGTGTTAGGGCTTGGTGGACAATAAATATAGAAGGAAGGGTTTAGTGATCTTATATGCAAGGCTATTTTGGTGAGTACTCATAATTTTATGTGTTTGTGTTTTCTATAGATTCTTCTTGTATTGTTTTTTAATGTTCTCCGTTATGTTATAAAATCATTTCCCATAATTTTCTTCCGTGAGAAATCTTTTTCTAAGTCCTTAAAGTGATCGAACAAGCGCAAAGCTGAGATGACCTAGTTTGGTAATGGTGTATATTTGTTGCGCTTAAACCTCATAAAAGTGTGTTAAAATCTTTGTGATTATTGTTAACACTCTATTCTTTAATTTTCAAGTGGTTTTAGACATGTACCAAACTGGTCAAAGCATTGTTTCACTATTAAATCAGTTGAAATGGTTGATCTGATCCAATTTTTAAAATTAATATTCAACTTATAAAAAAACTTGAAAGCTTAATTCTCATTCTAGCTACATTGACTAGAGAAAAGTATTTCGAGAGAAACTTTTAAGATAGGTTATAGTTATTTCTAACATACAATACCATAGTATTTTGTCTAAGATGAATCTATTATCTTCTCTTGATTTGGACCGTGCTTTTTGAATTATTGATTGATGGCCAATCAATCAATAAGCCATAAGATTCAAAATAAAATATGTGATATTCCACTAAAATAAAACTCACAAATTTTTTTATTATAGATAAAATCTAACTATAATACATGAATACTTCCTATCCCCTAAAATAATGATTTAATTAATGATAAAGAAAATGACAAGATACAAAAAAAAATATTGATAAGAATCTAAAAAAAAAAAATATTAAACAGAGAAGAGAAAACTCACTGATTTGATCACAATTCACTGCCTTGATTGTTAACTCCTTCTTTGTGTCTTAGCCTTTTTGAAATCTCCTCCAAATAACTCTTTAAATGGCAAATTGAAAATCTTAGAATGGCTCTCAAAACCTTTTGAAAAAGATAATTAAAAAAGCACCTAATTTGTTTTCTAAAAGATGCTTAAATAGTGTTCCAAATAAGCTCCCAAATACATAAGAGCCACCTTAGAAATAAGACCAAAATCATGGCTAACACCCCTTAACGCAATGGCACTAAGTCTAGCTACAGGCACTGAGAAATTTTTCTCTGTTCTTGAACCTATTGTGTTATAATGTTCGTGTGCCAAGCTCACTATCTAGTTGATAGAACTTGATTTTGGCTTGGCTTTAGCACATCGGTGCTAGAATTAGACCCTTGGTCCTACAATAGGCTAAGACTCCAAATTGTATTGTTAACTTCACAAATTGCTCAAATGGCTTCAATCACTTGAATACACACTTTTTTTGTGTGAAATTTGTCAAAATTATTGTTCTTCTATAAAATTCAAATTCAAACTATTAGTGTTATGAAATTCATAAATACAAAATCAATGATCTAAGGCTAAAAAATTATATGCATAATTCTTATGTATCATTACTTGTCTAATTCACCAAAAAAAAAAGAAGAGTTGGATGTAGTTTTTTTAATTTTATTTTTAGAAATTAGTCCTACTAATGGCTTATAATAAAAATAACATATATAACACTACTATTCTTTATAATTAATTTACATTTCATATCATTACCAGTGACTTAAATTTGAACATTAAGCAAACAAAGGAAACATGCAACCAAATATAAAACAAATACTTCAAATTTTAAATAATTTTTAAAGATTTGTAACTTAGCTGAAGTGAAACATATTTTCATTTATAAGATATACTCAAATAGTTAGTGGGAGTTAACTAAACTTTTAGTGGAGTTTGTTAGTTATATACAAACAAGTTACTTCATAATCTTGTTAAATAACAAGCTAATATCTTAACAACTTTTGCAGTTAATAAATTATTGAATTAAAACTCAAAAGTGAAAAAAATATTACCCAAAATTGAAATAAATTAATCATTTATTGAAGATTAATTTTATTGAAGTTATTATCTTGTATTATGTTGTTGCTTCTTGCTTCTTTTAATGTAGAGTACTGATACCAATTGATATAGAAGAGAGATGCATTTTTCAATTAAATGGAGGATGAGAATGGATATTTTGTTATGATGTGTTTGGTTGTAAAGAAGTTGTTAGAGGTTTACAAAAGCTTATGAGGTTGATTCATGGGGCTTAAAATGGTGTGAAGGTTTGCTTATGATGATTTTTATATGTGATGAGATGGTAAAATGAGATTATCAAGCTATTTTAGGTGTGTAAATGTGGTATAAAGAAAAAAATAAAGAATAAATTTTGAAGTGAATCAAGACAACTTAGAGAGAGAGAGAGAGAAGCAAGATCTAGACAATACTAGAGAGAATGAGTTGTAATTTACAATAGAATAATTTAAAATTTGTTTGAACATTTAGTATTTATAGAAAGTGTTATTTGTGGTTTATAATAATGAATCTTAAGAAAATTATCAAATTGTTTAGATTGGCTAAAATTTCTTAATATAGCGAACATAAATAGTCAACTCATATGTATCTAATCATATATAATTGACTTAGTTTGGTTGAGTGTCTTGGTTCAATAAACCTACTCTTTATAGACCGTGATGGAGCTTATGACACGAAGAATAAATTCATGTACGATAATCATAATTACTCATACGTAGGTAATAATCATGGGCGGATCCACTCTTAAGTGAGGGTGGGCAATTGCTCACCCTCAATTTTTTTTATATTATTGTTTCTTTCTTAAAAAAATAATTTTGCCCATCCTAATAAAAAATCTTGCCCAATAAAGATAAATTTTTTTCATTTTATTAGTTAAATTTTATCTTTGTTTAAAATTATTTAAATAATTATTTATTATACATTTAATTATTTTTATTACTAATAATTTACTCATTTAGATCTTAATAATAAAAAATATATATTTTATTAAATATTTTGATCAATATTTAAAACTTAACAACTCACATAAATCCTAATTGAGATTTCTTTCAAGCTTTAATTGATTAAAATTTTGTGAAAACTAGAATTAATAATTATATTATATATATATATATATATATATATATATATATATATATATATATATATATATATATATTGTTTATATTTTATGAAATAAAATGAAATTATTATAAATCTTATATAAAAATATGATTTATATTTAAATGTTTCAATACTTAAATTATGAAAAAGATAATAAATTTAATATTTATTTTAAAAATTAATAAATGATAATAAAAATTTTTGTTTGAAATTTTGATAATTAGCTTGCCCACCCTGAAAAAAGTGGCTGATTCTGCCCCTGACTAATAACATTGGAGCATTGCATGAGAATGTCTAAGAACTCTATCTATGCTCATGATCATCATCAAATGTAAAGGAAAACTTTTATATATTGAATAGTTGGAAAGATGGATCATGAGAGTGAGTGGTATGATAATTCTATAGAGAAAATGATGATTTCAATCATATATCAAAAATCAATATTAATTTTATGACAATCACATTATAATTATTTTTATTGATAGTTTTTGATGATTTCAACTACTTTAAGATTCAACTTATTTTAATTACTTTTCTATCAATATAAATCATAAAATATGTATTTAAGATATGAAACAAAGAGAATATTCTAATTGAAGTTTAAGCAATAATATGCATAAAACTTAATGTGATATTGAATTATCTTTAGAACTTTTGATCATCACTTAAAAATTTAGTAAACTTTCATTATATTTTTTTGGATTCCACCCAAAAATTTTATCAAAATTTAACCAATATTATTGAAATCATCCGAATTAAATATTTTAATGAGTTTCAAATCTGTCTCAATTAATATTAAATCAAAATTATCAAAATTAATTAAAATCATTAAAATTGAAAATCATTATATGGAGCTCCAGCTGGTGATTGTAACAGTCATTAATTAGGATGAGAAAAAAAACAAAAAAGAAAAAAAGACAAGAACTAGATATCGAAGAGCCACCCATTAATTGTTAGTGAGAGCTTTAATTAATACTTTATGCTAGCCAGCGACCTCGGTAGACTCTTCTTAAAAGTCTTTTCTTCTGACTAAAAAATCTCTCCCGTTGTTATCTCGCATGGATGGCAATATTATGACTTCACATTCCTTTCCTTGCCTTATTTTTTTTTTAAGGAGCGTCTATAAATTAATTAATGTGTTTTTAAAAAATATGAATTAATATTTATTATGAGAAATATAAAATGTAAAAGTATATTAAAATTTTAAGATAAATGCTCTTTCGAAGATGATTACGATAATATTTGGGACGGTGGTGTGATGAGATGTGTTTTTGCACCTCATCACATGTGCCGTTTGGAAAACTATATTCTGACTGTATTTTAAAGAATCTACAATTTAAAAGCTGTGTCTTCCAACTTGATTTGGTATGAAGAAGTTGCCCAAACCGATTTCCAACCTATAGGTGGTCATGCGCATTAACCACATGTATCAGCCTGATAAACAATGTCATATGTCAATAATATTGGTGATAAGTGTAAACTTTGTTATCAATGTCATGCATCAACTTTATAGACAATAGTATGTGTCGATGATGTGCATTGACTGTGTAGGAGATGCCATGCTTTAATGACATGCATCAATTGTATAAGTGATGATATGTGTATATTAATGATGAGCGATATAATTGTCAGGCATTGGCCTTATTATTGATAACATGCATTAAAGTTATAGGTTGAAGATAACATGAGTTGATGGCGTGCATCAGCCTAATAAGTAATGGAGTGGGACAATAATATCTTTAACATTGGTAAATGATGAAGTAAGCTAATGTTGATGTAGCTAAGTGACAATGGTCAGAGGAAGTTAATTAGGCATTATGATTAAGTATCGCTTGGGTAATAATGATTAAAAGACTGTAAACAAATGATAATAGTTGGATACCTGTAAAGGTAATAGTGATTAAGCAACTGTGATAGATGAAAATTCAGGCTACCGTAATTGATAAGCAATTGTGGCCAATCAATGAAGATCGATCAATTATGGTTGGTCGATAGAAAACAGAAAACCACCATTATGTGATTGTGGTTAGATGATCTTAGTTGGGTGAGGATGGTCTAGTGATTATAGTCTGGTTATGATAGTTAGGCAAATGTAATTGATCAATAATAGATTGTTGACTGTAATTGGTTGATGGTCTGAATGTGAAGGTCAATCTATAATGATTTGATGATGGGAGTGTGATGTGATGGTCAACAACGTTGATAATAGAAGTTGGTCCATGTTTGTTTGATGGTGATAGTTAGTGAATGCAATTCAATGTAATGGTTATTTGTGTGATTTGAATTAGGAATCAATAGCAATAGTTTGATAATGATGGTCTGATAGTGGAGGTTAGGGGGAGCGACGACATGGCTATTGAATATTAGTGGACTAACATAGTATTAATGGTGGTGGTCCAACAATAATGGAGCTTGTGTAGAACTTAAAGACCCTTCAGACCTTTAAGTTATCTACCATTTCTAGCTTCATTTTAAAAGTCCCTTTAATCTTAATAGTGAGAGTCTATAATTGTTCATGGCTTTGTGATGTGGTGAGTGTGCTTTGCTCTTGTAAAATAGAAAAAAATCTTTTTAATTTCAAAAAAATAAAATAAAATAGTGAGAATTTATTTATAGATTTTAGTTGTGTTATCTTCTGTAAACATAGCTAAATCTAAAATACTTCATTCAATAGTTCAAAATGATCTCTTTAATTCTAAGGATATTTTTTTATTATTTGAGTGTTTTAAGGTCCTTTTGGGATAGTTGTAACGGTATGAAAATGAAGTAATAATGATGTTGTAGAAAATATTACAGTCTAAGAAGGTACGGTGGGAATTATAATTTTTATTTTTAAGAAGTTAGATAATTTTCTGGTATTCACCGCACTCTACTAAGCTATGTTGGAAAATACAATTTCTTCAAAATGCAGTCAAAGCATAATTTTCCAAATAACATCTGGGGTGCAGTTCAGATCACATCGTAGACATAAACCCTAAATATAGCCTTAATAATGACTAGATTAAATGATCTTAGGCTCTTTAGATTTGTTTTATCATAACATTTAATTTGAATTTAAGCATCAACTATTTGGTGATCATTTGAGCTTTCAATTAATATTTGAAAAATTTTATTATACTTTTAGTGCTTAATATGGGCACATTTAAAATTAGATTAGCTCACTTTTAGTGTCATTAGTTTTTTCTCATTGGAACATTCAATCTGACTATAAGTTATTATAATTGGAGCTTGAATGATCTTAAATTTGAATAAAAATTTTTAATTTTAAATATTGAGATTCATACTTAATCAAGTGGATTTTTTAAAGGTTTATTTTAAATCTAATTACATTTTAGCTCATATATTAAAACTAAATTGATCAAACAAACAATTTCTTCAATTCAATTTAATTTGAAAAATGATTAAAACAATATAATTTTCTAAGGATTATTATAGAAATTAATTAATTTAACTAATTTATAAATTAAAAAATTCAAATATATCAAATGCACCACACCAATATTTGTTTGTTAAATTGATAAAATATTCTATTTTGACAACTTCCATAAAATTGGCATGTCATTTTTTAAATATTTAAATATAAATGTATATTTGCTTCACTTTCATGAGAAAGAGAATGTATGAAGTGTGTGTGTGTGCATATATATATATATATATATATATATATATATATATATATATATATATATATATATATATATATATATATATATATATATCATTTCATTCAAATTTACATGTCATTCAATGTATTATTCTAATAAATATTGCATATGGAAAAATTTGGATATGTTATAAAATCACATTTAAGCTCTTATGTGAATATGACTAATAACTATTTAACGGAGATAAATCACAATTAAATTTATAGTAATAATGAACTGAATAGACAATAATAAAAATTAATTAAAAAAAATTGAAGAAAATAAAATCATTAATGTGATTTGGAAATAAAAATACCCACCTAAAGTCTTGTTTCTCGAAGATTTAGGGTCTGTTTGGGGTAGTTGTAGCTTATTGAAAAGCTAGTTATAAAATTGTGAGAAAATAATTTTTTGAAAAATTGAAGCATAGTTTTCTGATAGTCACCACACTCTAACATCTCTAGTTCTCAAAATAGCTTTTTCACCATAAACTTTTTGAAAAACAGTCAAAAAACTGATAGCCAAATAAAACTACGTTGCTTTCTGACTCCTAAGCAGTAAAAACTATTCCAAACACCCCGCTTGTTCATACTCTTCACAGATTCGACCTAAATTCCATATATAGTATTAAAGCACATAATTTTTCTATAAATGTAACTTAAAACCTATGCTTTATCTTGCAAAATATCTACATTTTAACAACACTATTATTATTATTATTATTATTATTATTATTTATAAATATAGCATAATTATGTATCCTTAGCACCTTCATCCTTTCATATATTTAATTTATCTTAGTTGGCTAAATAAAATTTTTCATTAGTTCTTTCTAAATATACTGGCATACGTCGCCGAAAAAATTCATCAAGCCGAATCTCGAGATTTTCGAAAATGCCGATCTAATCACCGATTTTTATAGTCAAATCCGTCTCGATGACGAACATAGCCATCAAGCGATCATCAAATCGAATCGACCGGTCAATATCGAAATGAAAATGGATCCGATCCGCCAAATGGTCACCAAACATATTTATAGTCGATCGGGCTCGTCAAGACGAATCCAACGAATCCGAGATCACCCAATTCGACATCATTAAGGCACCCATCAAAATACACCGTCGATCGGGGATCGCGCCGTCCCGACGGATGGTTATGGGAGTGGTTGGAGTTTTTCACACTCACTCCCAAAATCTATAAATGAAACTTCTAAAGCTTGAAGGGGAGAATCGAGAACCACCTGACGGCCGACGATCTATCACCACACCAAGTAGTCTCAAGATCGAGTTCTGTGATCACCCCAAAGGACTAGAAAAGACTGTTCGCTCCTTTCTCCGAAGATCAAGAGGTTGCTCCCGTAAGATCGTTTCGCCGCTGGGAAACTTCCTGGGTTAAGTTGACCGATATTGTATTTCTACACTCTAATATTGTTTTCTGTAAACACCTTCTTTCCTAACGAGAAGGTATCTTTTGACACATAGTGAAAGTTCTGAGGCTAGTGGTTTTTTTTTTACGTATAACCCGTGTTCATATCCCTTGTGTGTTGGATAATTTTTGGCGACGAAGATCTCATCTACCTAATAAAATTCTCAAACGCCACGGATCTGATTAAAGAGAAATTCAAAACATTTTACTTTATATTAATAACATTGTAAAAATCTATTAAATATTATTTACCTATTAACATAAATAATATAATTATGCATACAATCGTTGTATGTGTTATTCAATTATTTCAATAGAAGATAGTATTAAAAAAAATGATTAAATGTTTAGAGCTTTTCTTTATCTAGCTAAGATAGAAACAAAATCTTTAGTCCCTTTTATAAAAAAAGATGCATATATCTAAAAAAAAAACTTTATTCTTGAATTACTAATTTATTTTAAGTTAAATCTAACACATAAGCGACCATTGAATTTATTTTATCAACAATATAATAAATAAAAATATTTAAAGTTTATGTTATATTTATTTCAAAATAAATTGAATTATTTTATTACTCACTTTAATAAAATCTTGGATCAGAATAACTTATATGCATTTTTTATTTTATATTATATAATTAATATTATATTAATAAATAATAATATATAATACTTTATTATTAATATATTATAATAATATATTAATTGAGTACTAAATAACTATATATATTATTAAAATTCAGATGTAACGACATTAAGAATTTTCATTTAATAATCTCTTTTTAATTTAATCCTTTATATTATTTGTGCAGAATTTTTGCGGGAAAAAAATATATATAGTGGGATTCCCTGCGGTCGCGTGTGATAGCGTACACATGCGGGAAGGCATATGCGCGCAGCGCGCACCTCTGGATCGCTGTAGCCTCCGTATAGCCGCCACACGCCCTACAGCCCGTGGCACCAGCCCTGAAAAGTGTAGCAAGTAAGCTATAGAATGCGGCTCGATCTCACGTGTTGGTTTGTGTAGCCTGGAAATAAATTTTTTTTGACTGGAGCCAAATCAACCGTTCAGATTTAAAGGTCTATTTTGCTTCTGAAAATCTGCACCATTGATTTCGAAGGAAGGTAGTACATTAACTAAAAGTCTGTTTTATTATTATTATTATTATTATTATTATACCGAAAATGTAAGTTATATTTATTATTGGATATAATATTATAATTTTATATATTAACAATTAGAAAATTATAAATTAATTTTATAAAATAAATAAAAATAAAATGAATTAATGTAATAATAAATTTATTTAATCATTCATTAAATTATATATATATATATATATGAATTTATAAATATCATAAAAATATAAATTGAGCAAAAGAAGAAAGCTAAATTTAATTTGTAGTAGTTATTGAGTTACTTAATTAAGATATTTGTTTGGTGAAATAATTATTATAATAATTATAAATTTTTTTTAAAGGATAAATTTTACTTAAATTGAGTCAAGAAAACCTATGAACGTCCATCCAGAAGACCCCTGGAAAGCGCACCCGAGAAGCAAAGTTTAGCGCTCACGCTAGCTAATGATGCCCCGCGTGGCACGTGCACGTGGGCCATAGCGCCCTCCGTAACGATTAGCCCGCCGTGGCAGAGCCAGCGTGCCCTGCTGGACTTCAAGTCCATTACTCCGCGCTGGAGTAAGATCCACCGGTAACCGCCTTTCGCCCGTTTTCTCAGGTCGCAAAGCGTTGGGAGATATAAATAATGGCAGAAGCAGCAGAAACAGAGAAGAAGACGAGCTCTTGACCTTTTTCTTCTTCACGCTTTATTGTTGGCTTTGATTAATCTTCCCGCTGTTGGAAGGGAATGATATAGCGCGCTATTCTTCAGATGTCGATACCTATCGTTCATGGTTTCTTTAATTGTTTCTCTTTTTCTGTGTCTTTCCTCTGGGTTTTTAGGCTTTACTGTAATGTTTAAGGATTTCACCATTTTTTTACTCTGTGTTTTTACAGGGAGGGAGCGAGAGGGGTGGTTGCTTTTGAATTAATAAATTGGAGAGGAAAGGGAGGGGAGACGATGAATACCAGAGTACGGATTGCGGAGAATGGCTTGAGAGAACCGAAGCCCGATAAAGTAAGAATTTTGGACAGAAATCTGAGATGGGTATTATTTTTGTTTTGGCTTTGAATCTTTTGATTACTCCTTGAGAAGTATTGGAGTGTGTTTATTGGAATCGAGCTGTTATTCAATAGTCATTTCTCTTCTTCATTTTCTGTTTATCCTGTTTTCTTGTTGGAGTTTGTGTATCGAAAAGGTCAACAGTTATCGAATTGGAAGCGACGCGAGTTAAAATTTTAAGTTTTGCTTTTGTTTTCTTTCAAATAAATTCTTTTGTTTACGATCAGATGATCTTCTTTCTGAGTTTGTGTTTGAAAAAGAGTTGAGGATTCCCATCCGCATCAGATAATCTTCTTCAATTTCGTTTTCAATCTCTTCTCTAGAAAATTCTCGCATCTCGGATAGGAAAGCACACGGGATAACTTGAGAGGTTTTGCAATTTATTTTGTAAGCAAGCAATTTCATTTGTTCTGTCGATCTTTAAAATTTTTTTTTGTGAATTTACTAAATTTATTTTCTTAAAATTCTTTCGAAATTGTGCCAATTAATTGTATTTTATAAATTTATTATTTTTGTGAATGCACTTTTGAATTCATGTTTCTTTTTATTGTATCTTGAGAAACCTACTGAATGGCCAGTAATTCAAATTTCACCTGCAAATGTTTTTTTTTTCGGTGAAACAGATGGCGGAGAAGAAGATGGTGGTGGATAGGAGCAAAGCAGTTAATATAAGGAATGGCCCGAAGAGATGCTTGTCGAGGAGAGAGAGAAAGATTGCTTTGGAACAAGATGTAGTCCTTTCACGATTGGATTGAGTTCTCTCTCTTTCTGTTTTAAGCTTCTTTTTTGCTACATATCTTCGTCATGAACCTAATTAAATTGCAGGTTGATAAGCTGAGAAAGAAGCTTAGGCATGAAGAAAATGTACACAGAGCCTTGGAAAGGGCTTTTACCAGGCCCTTGGGTGCTCTACCTCGCCTACCTCCTTATCTCCCTTCATATGTAAATACATTCCACCCCTTTCAAGTCTTTTTCTTGTTCCCATTGTCTTATAGAGATGGTTCTGATTTGTTATTATTTCCTTTTATCTCAAGACTCTAGAACTTCTTGCTGAAGTAGCAGTTTTGGAGGAGGAGGTGGTTAGGCTCGAAGATCAAGTCATGAATTTTCGGCAAGGTCTTTATCAGGAGGCCATCTATATTTCTTCATCAAAAAAGGCCATGCAAAATGGATCAGATTTGAGCTTCCTTTCCTCGAAATCAAACAATTCAGAACAGACAAAAGCTCACTACCCCTTAATCCATCCTGGTGCTTCTGCAACCAACAGCTCTACTTCTTTGATTCGGTGGTCAAGTCCCAATCCTCCTTCTTCCAACCAGTTCACGAATGGGAAGCAGCTTCCAAAGAAACTCATTTTTTCCTTGGCTGGAGGCCATATGGGGATAGAGAATCAGTCAAATAAGCGTTTTTCAAGGAATTTAGATCAATGTCCACTAAAGAATGCTTCAAGAATACTGGATTCTGAGGTGTAATAGCAGCGAGCTGCTTCTTCTTGAAAGATTAAATTTTGATAAACTGTCTATTTTGCAAATTAATGAGTGCTTTGTTATTTCAGACAGTTGACAGCGAAAATGTGGCACGTAGCATTCATGGTGGCTTAAATGAAAAGGAATGTGAAGTGGCAAGTGGGGCCAACAAATTATCAGAGGAAATATTGAGATGCCTCTTCACCATTTTCGCACGGATTAGCTTGCCAAAGAACACAATGGCTGTGAAGAGCGAGATCTGTCCATCAGTATCAGGCTATTGCGACACTTCTTATCAGGATGTAGGATTTCGGGACCCTTACAATATTTGCAAACAATTTGGAGAAAGGGACATAGGACCATACAAACTTCTGCTTGAAGTGGATTCGAGTTCAAGTGATGTAAATCTTATATCAAAACTTTCATTTCTAACTCGTAGACTAAAGTGAGTTTTGTGCTAGCAAAATTCATCTCCTTCCTCTTCAGTTTGTCAAAGCAATTTTCTTTTTGCTTATCTGCTACTACATTGTTCAAGTTTAGATCACTATTCAGGAAGCTTTCATCAGTTGACATTTCTGAGCTTACTCATCAGCAAAAGCTTGCATTCTGGATAAACATCTACAATTCATGCATGATGAATGTAAGCTTATTCTGCCTTGTTGCATTCTGTTTGCTTAGCCTTGTTTTACTTTGGGAAACCATTTAAATTTTTCTTTGTTTGTCAGGCATTTATAGAGAATGGTATACCAACCATTTCAGAGAAGGTCTTCGCATTGATGCTGAAGGTTTCTTACCTACCTTACTAGTCTTTAACATATTCATCCTTATCTTCATAAATGAATTTCCTACATATTTCTATTCTATTCAGGCAAAGGTGAATGTAGGTGGGCATTTGTTCAGTGCAATGACTATTGAGCACTTCATGCTTAGATTGCCTTACAACTCAAAGCATGTGAGTGGGTGCACTCCAATTTTCTTTGAAAGGCTTGATCTTCCTACTGTAGAGAAAATAATGACCGTTAGAGGCTTCACTTTACAGATTTCACCCAAGGGTTTAAAAAGTGGTGAGGTGACAAGAAGCAGCATGTTCGGGTTAGATTGGCCCGAACCATTGGTTACATTCGCACTTTCATGTGGAAGTTGGTCCTCCCCTGCGGTTAGTTTACTGAACTGTAGTTTTACTTATGCTCCATTATTCAAACTTCATGATATTGCACAGCCATAAAGTGAGAGAAGGCTATCCAGTGATGCTGCGACTGTTCTGATTAATGCCACATGATGCTTTGTTTTCATTGTTTCATCTTACACCTTTGTTACTGTATTGGTTTAGTGATTTGCCATCTGAACAGCTTTCTTGAAAATGTTACTGATGCTTAAGAAAAGAAACTTGCTTAAAGAGCTAAACTAAGGTATGCTTTTGGATTCGCTTTGGTTTAAAGTCTTCTTTGAAAAAAATTTATTTGTCTTTGATTTTTGAAAAGCTAAAACGAAGCTTTGTGAGATGGGCTAAAACTCAGTTTCAAAAAGCACTATTCAAACGGGTATCAAAATTAAAAAAAACTCAACAAACGCTAAAAAAACTCTCCAAGCCTAAGATGATCTGAGGGGTTAGTATGGTAACAATTGTATATTTGGATGCATTTGATTTGCATCAAACCAGCAAACTTTTGTATTTTTAAAAGACATGCATTTTAATTATTTTATGTTTCTAAAGTGCATGTATTACAAAAACATTCAATCAAACAGCCCCAAATGAAAAATAAATAGCTTTCTTCATCTAAAAGGCCTTTGATCCACAATGGAATCAGTGACACTCTGGAGTATGTTCTCTCAAGTATAGGTGAGAATCTACACTGCTTGTCAAGTAGAGAAGCAGTTAGAAGAAGCTAAGCGGGATTACTTGCAAGCTGCTGTTGGCTTATCAAAACCAAACCGATTGGCAATGCCAAAGCTCTTGGATTGGTACATGTTCGATTTTGCGAAGGACATCGATTCGCTTATGGACTGGATTTGCTTGCAGCTGCCAGATGAGACCAGGAAAGAAGCAGTTAGATGCGTTGAGATGGGAAGGAGAAGTGCGATTCCCCAGCCAATACAAGTGCTTCCATATGACTTCAGATTCAGGTATCTTCTGAAACCATAATGGCCTCTCTCTCTCTCTCTCTCTCTCTCTCTCTCTCTCTGTCTTTCTCTTTTATTACATCATAAGACAAAGGTGATCCAAATATTCCTGGATTCTTTTATTTTTGTACACATCTTTAGAATAAAACAGAAAGAAATAATAAATTTAGTAATTTTCCAATGATTTTAACTAGTACTCTGTTGCTGCAACCTTATTCTGCTTTTTTTTTTTTTTGGAATGGGTATCCACCCAACACCCCACCCATCTTGTGGGTGGGGATGTCATTATTATCCCATGCCTACACATTCATCACACGCGGTCTCACTGATTTCCACCTAAGATAGGCCTCCTCGAAGAGGATTCAACTCGGTCAGGAGTTCTGCCGCCACCTCTGGCAGAGAAGATATTATCTCTTGTTCTGTTCGTTATGTCTCGTAAGTTACAGAGTAGTCATTGGCACACAAATGCTGTGAATTAGTAAAATCTTCAGACGTTTCACTGCTGAATTATGTGATTAACTGATGGCCCATTTGTGGATACTACAGCTCTTTGTAAAAATAATACTAGAATAATTGTCGCAGAGCAGTTTTTTTAAAAATTATTATGGAAGTTTGTGAAAACAATAAGAAATAAGCAAATGTGAAAGACACCTTAATTATTTTCATCAAAAATTTCAGCATAATGTAACAAAGCACAGAAACGAGAAAGAAGACAGCAATCCTTGGACTCACTGGAGGCCATTTGCTGTCACAGACACCCATTAGCATTTCATCCGATCACTGAACAGCTCAAAGACGGGACTTTCAGTGTATAAGACAAAGTGGTCGCGTTCTGGCTGTGGATAGGGACAAAGATAGCATCACGAGGGAGCGGAGCTGCAACAAAAGAGCTCCTTTTAACTGAACCTTGCCATTGATGCTTTTAGAGTTCATCACCTGCTTTCTCGCGCTTACTGGAAACGCAAATTGTGAGAAGAATAGGCCAAGAGAACCGACGAGTCCTTTTCATGATCCTTTGTTTGGAAGAAAGCTGGATTCTTGTTGGGTGGAAGCCATTGTTTGGCATCTAAACTCAAATTTACTTACATAACACATAAAAAAAAATCTATATTTACAAATATAACATTTTTTTCTAAGCATAAAAAAAGATGTCTTTTTTTTAAAAAAAAATAATGATAGTATTATTTTTTATTTAATATTAAAAATTTAGATATTATTTATATAAATATAAAAATTTATATGTTAAATATATAAGAATCTGTGTATCTAAATGCCCAAAAAGTCGTAATTATTTTTGGGATACTTACATAGATATTATACAATTTTTATATATTTAAATATCAAAATTTTAATATTTATATAAATAATATCTAAATATTTAATCACTTCAAAAAAATATTATTTACTAAATTTTAAATATTAGATATATAAATATATAATAATTATGTGATATATATGTAAATCTTTCATTATTTTTTTACAAGATAAAAACATAATGCAAATCAAGTTAAAAGTTTTATATTTTGAGTTAAATTTAACTTTCTAATTATTTTTAAGCTTTTCGTTACTGATGTAAACGATCAATACGTTTTCACCTAAAATTTGATTATTTAATAAGAAATTTTTTTATTACACTAAATCGTGCGTTCTATAACTAACTTATTGAGAAGTTAATAAAAGGGAAAAAAAAAGAGGATTTATATAAATATCATTAAGGGGCTGTTTGGTTGCGTGCATTGCATTTCAAATGCATGCAATTTAACTTTTTGGTGTTTGGTTTAAAGTAAAGTAAATTTTCAATGTAATGTAATATATTTAAAATATATTAGAAATACCATTTTCGGTATATTTGGAATTTGCCCGATTTGGGCGAATTCTAAATACACCAGCTAATGTAAAGTGATGCTACGCGGCCGCCACCCATATCCATCGGCCGCCCGCCCCCTCATCTATGCCACGCTTTACACGCGCCTGCCCTTGCGGTCGTCGTCGTCGGACATCAAAACCTTCAGATTATTTTACATTACATTTTTTTAAATCAAACACAAAAAAATAAAGTCACGAATTTATAAAATAATCAACCAAATAAATGTAAAGTAATCTTTTTATACTGAATTTATTTTAAGCTACGTTCCTTTTACACTCTTTTTACACTGTATTTCAAATAAGATAACCAAATAATCCCTAAACTTTTATGTATTCACATATCAGTCCTTAAATCTTTATATTTATTTATATGATATTTAAATTTTTAATTATATAAAAATGTAATCAATATTAACTTATTTAAAATAATATATATATTGAAAAAAATGTATGTATATATTTTTGATATGATTTAGGCAAAAAGAATGTTATATAAATAATAATAAAGATTTCAATATCAGAATACTAAAAATACATAAATATTTTGATATAAATTTGTAAATCCCTCTTCATAAATTTTATTGTGCTTGATATATAAATGGATGTAATTAAATATAAAATTTTGTAAATAATTAAATTTAATGGTACCAAGCTGAACTTGATGGAAGGATCCACTGGATGGACATATAGGTGGGCCCACACTGACAAGGCTACAGCCTGTTCTTCCTCTTAATATAAAATGGTGGATTTATTTCAAAAAAAAAAAAAGCTGGATTGGCTGCTCCTTTATCACTGACCTCATAAAGGCTTTTCTGTTTTTTATAGCACCCCATTTATTATTTTAGATTCTTTTAAATTCCGAAGGAAAAAATAGTCAAAAAATTTACATCCATATCACATAATTCTTATAAATTTATATATCAAACCCTCAAATTTTAATATTAATATACATAACATTTAAAATTTGAATATCATATAAAATATTACAATTAATTACTTTTTAAAGGTTAAATATAATTTTATATTCATAGAAATTTATTATATATGTAAATATAAAATTTTAATTATTAGATATATAAATATGTAAGAATTAGGTAATATGCATGTAAATGTTTTTTTTATATTATTTTAATTTAAAAATTTTATACTAATAGAGCCAAATGATTAGCTTGTAAGTATTTATGCATAGTTAATTTCATAATTAGCATTCATTTGGTTGGAAATAATAATTTTATTTGAATTTGAAGATAAATTATTTATTTTTATGAAATTTGAAAAAAAAATTGTAATTTGAAATCAATTTTATTGTTTAAGTGCATTTTATGATAGATTTAACAAATGTTATAATTTGTTTAAAACATGATCTCTAATTTCAAAAATCCAAATGAGCCCTCATTGGAGAACTTCAAGCATCAATTTAAGGACCTTTTTTTTATTCCTTTTCCCTATTCAAATTTGGATATTCTTAATGAAAAAATATACATTTACATACATAGCACACAAATCTTATATATTTATATATCAACTCCTAAAGTTTAATATTTATATGTATAGCATATTTACTATGCTTGAAAATGTGTATTTTACTTTTAAAAATTAATAAAGATGTTATTTTTAATATAAATATATAAGAATTATGTGCTTCGTATGTAAATGCCCTTTGATAAATTTGATTAAAAGCTACTTTTAGAAAATTTGAAGAGCATTAAAAAGTAGCTATTCAACAATTTTTTTTTTCTATATGTTTTATAATAATAAAAAAGAAGATGAATGAAATAATGCTGAATGGGCCCACCAAGCATCAAGATTTCTCTGTGGCCCATTCCTTGAAGGCCAGGCTTTTCATGCGAAGACAGCATGAGGCAGTGTTGATCTGTTCAAGGTAAATAAAAGAGTGAGCCCAAGAAATGAGGGCATTGCTGCTTTGGGCCTTATTTCCACTGGGCCAGAGGGGCTCATTAATTAAAGCTAGAGAAGCATAGAGGGAGGACCATTGATTAGAGGTGGTTGTTGAAAGCTACTCTCTCTTTATATAAATTAATAATATTTTTTCAAATTAATTAATTTCAATTAATCATTGTATATAATTCTTCATGTAATAATAAATATATTGAATATTTAACTAAATTTCTTGTCAATTTAAATTTATTTTTTATGGAAAATTTTGACCAATTTTATAGTTGAAAAAAAATATATATAAAGATAACTTGATAATTAGTCAAATATTGTAGCTCACTTTGTGGTGGTAAAAATGGTTATCTACTTCAAATAATTGCATATCATTCTAAAATTCATATTTTGTTGGAACTTCCTGTGGTGACATTATATTTTGGGTAAATGTTATTTGAATCTTTTTAGTTAGAATTTATTGTGTTGATATTATATTTTGAGTAAATATCATTTTTAAGTCCCACAAATTTGAATTGTACTTCACTTTAATCTCTCATTTTAATGATGTTCTTGATGATGATCAAAATACTTAATATGGCCTATTTATTCACCCTATATATGAAAGTTAACAGGGCACAGTTTTAGGAGATGTGGGGTGTGCAGGGTTAACTTGGGGAGGCCCGATTAGTAGATAGGGGCACTTTTAAGATGCATAGGAGAGTAGGGAAGACTTTGGTAGGGTTTAATTTGAAGTTGTGGTGGAGATATTTAAGTGTTTAGAGTCAGTCAACACAAAACAGACAAATGTTTAAAATTTGAAATCCCTAATTCTAATACTTAGAGCTCCATCACCATAAGTCTAAATCACATGAAACAAAAAGAAAATTGTAAAGTGGTAAGTTGAATTGTGATATGAAAATTATTATGAATTTTAAAAAGGTTTAAATATTTTTTTTAATGATTTTCTGACTAGATTGATCACAGAGAAAACATATAAGCCGACTGACTGGTTAACATTTAGTATTAATTAAACTTTTGAAAACACTGTAATTAAATACCCAAAACACTTGAAAAATAATGAAAAATGTGTTAGCAATATTTTCTTGAAAAATTTTACTCAATTTCATGAAGGATAAATACACCAAGCATCAAGCATAAGAGGACTTGGTCAATTCAGCTCTAAGCATGGCCAACCACTTTAAACATTTAAAAATCTACTTTTTTGTGTAGGAAAATAATGAAAATAATTTTCTAACATGGAGGAAGACTTCAACAACAATTTAAAATAAAAGTTTCATAGAAAACACCAATTGATAAAATTAGGACTACTCACCAAAATAGCGCAGGTAAAAAAAAATCATTAAATTGTCTCATCAATGATTACCAAATCCTCTTGTTTGATTAGTCACCAATTTTTTTGAATTTCACTCCAAATTTTATCCAAATAGTGAACCTAACTTTCATTCCAACACAAATAAGCATTATATAGGGCTTATATCACTTATACAGACACACACAAAGAGGGGAAAAGCATAAATTGATATTTAATTAATGTAAATAAATATTTTTAACTTAAGTTTAATTAATTTATACTCTCTTAAACTCCCATCCTTCTGTGACAAATCAAAATCAAGGACTTATTTTATACACCAAATACTCACCACTTTTTTAATTTTGATGTCTTACTATATAGCCCTACATAAACATTGTGCTTATTATTACTAATCAAAGAAAGATTAATTTTATACTATAAAACTAAGCAATTATTTATCTATAATTTAGACTTTTTCATTAGGGTATTTTATATTTAAATATTTAATGTAGGATCAAATTATATTAATTTTTCATGTAACTCAACATTCAAGCATTTAGAAATCACAAATTAGGCAAAATAATTTGATGAATTAAGTAGTGAAATGAATGTAATAAATATATTAATTTATTTTCTTTGATAGTTAATCATGGAAAATGCATTCTTTACATTTAAAATTCACTTTAAATGTATTATTGAGAAAATATACAATATAAAGTTGATAGGTATTTAATTATTTAAAAATAGGAATATTTTTATTACTTAATTATTGGATCAATAACTTATATGAGGCTCTTATTTAAATAAAATTATCATGAAATTCAACTCAATGGGGGCCTATTTTTGGGTTCTAAAAAATGATGCCAAAATGAATTTAATTAAAATAATATAATTGATATCAACATCATATGTTAAAAAATAATCAAATAAAAAAAAATCATATTATCAAAATAGTCAAATTACTTTTAACACCTTTCAATATGAATAGAAGGAAACCACATATACAAAATAAAATTCAAAAGAACACTACAAGTGTATTGATGCCCCTCTCCATTAATTTTTTTTTAAGGATATATAAATTCAAGACTAACTAATACCTGGTCAACTATTGAACCGGTCATTCCTCAAATTTATATGCATTCTATTTAATATAAGTCATAACAATACTTTATTTTGGTTTTTTTATAATGAGTTATTAGGGCGAAAAATGAATTGTCCCAAGTCGAGAAGGCTTTTTCGGGCTAGACTCGAGCTCGATTCGAGGTTTAAGGATTGTGTTCAACCACGAGCTCATTTATAAAAATCCAATTATTGCTCGCATCAACTTTGACTCAAGCTTGGTTCATATTGAGATCATCAAGCCTGTGCATAAGCAGCTCGTTTAACAAAATAAATGAGCCTTAATCGAGCTTTAATTGAACTTGTTCATGAACAGCTTGTTCGAAAAAACAACGATCTGTATCAAATCATGCCTGTTAAGCTTAAAAAATAAACTTTTAAATGATATTGTTCACAAACAAATTTTAATTGAAATTATAATCAACCTTTATTCTAGCCCCACCAACGCAGCATTGTCATAACAAACATCACATGCAAGCACTGACGCACCAATCATAATCCCCACCGTCGAATCTACCGTCAATCTCCGACCAACGTACTCTCAGTGACCTTGATTATTTTTAAACTTTTATTACTTTCAACAACAAAAAAATGGTCTTCTCAATTTTAAATAGATTATATTTAAAATACTCTTAAATTTAATTTCAACCAAATTGCACCAAAAATATTAAAAATACATTTTACCCCTTCTTTATTTCCCTTTTTATAACATCTCACCCGGTGGAGAGTTTGCATTTTCTTCTAACCCGTCCAGAATGAATACAGAGAGAGCTTGTTTTATCTGTTGTTCCCTATATAGCCGTTATGTTCATTTTTGAATATATATATTCAAAAACAAATTGTTTTATGTCTTTAAATTGAATGTCTGCATCAGGTAATTTGACCAACATCACACAAGCTTATGCCATTTGTTTCAACAAAATTAAACAAAGCAATCAGCCCCAAAAATATTATAATTTATTTATGATAAAATAAAAAAAATAAGTGAAAGTTAATTATATCAATATATTAATTAAAATACTATCATTGAAAGGAAGAAAGTCAAGAATAAATTAAAAAAAAATTAATAATTTAAGGATGTAATAAATAGATAGAAATTAAAATTAATGGGTATTGAATCACAATAAATTAGTCAATAAATTTTTTCAATTAAATGTAAATAATAAAAAAATAAAAAATTAGGATTCAAATGATAAACATAGTGCTGAATAAAATAAAAAATAATGAGAAAATTTGAATTAAACATAATTAATGAGTAATTATAAATTAGTTTATAACCAACATAAAAAGTTATATTTTTAGATTATTAAATTAATTTAATTAATATAATTGGTATGACTCATCTAATTTCACAATGATACATAAGCTTAATTTTTATTAGTAATTTAGGGTGAGAGCTAAATAATGGACACAATTTTATTTTCAAATAAAAAAAACTTAAATTTATGGATTAGGGCCATCAGATTGATAAATCTATATTTACAAATTCAAGATTCTAAATTAAACTTTTGTGCCTATATAGGCAGCAAACTAATGGAGCCGAGCTGAGCATGCGCTTGTTCAAGTTCAAGCTCGCTTATCATTATCGAGTTTGAGCTCTTTTCGAACTATTTAAAATAGTGTTCAAGCTTGAGCTTATTTATCATTATCGAGCTCAAGCTTGATTTGAGTTCATTCACGAGCTCCATTCAAATTGGATGATCGAGCTTGTTAATGACTAGCTCGTTTAATTAAATAAACGAGCTTTAATCAAGCGTTATTGAGATTATTCATGAGCAACTTGTAGAGAAATATACATTAGCTGCATTAATTAAATTTTGTTAAGCCTAAAATAATAAAAATTTAACTAATACTGTTCACAAATCAAATAAGCCTTAATCGAGTCGTATTCGTGCTGTAATCGAGTTGCTTAACGAGCTTATTCACAAGCTTTAAATGATATTGTTCATGAACATAAATGTATCAAACGACAAACTATTCAAGTTTGTTCATTTAGCAGTCAGAGTATTTACAAAAGTGTTCAAGTTCGTTCAATTAGTTAATCAAACAATCCTGAATGCGCGCTCTAATAGAGCCTAGCCACTTGTAGCTTGTCAAGCACTATGTTCATTTGCAACCCTATGCCTATACATTAATAAATAAATAAATAGATGATTTCATATACACATCCATAAATAAATAATTTAATAATTTTATTTTTATTTTATTTGAATTTGACATTGTCTAAATAAATAAACAAATTAATTATGTTAACTTTTAAAATTTTACAGAACTGAAATGAATGAAATCGAACCACTTAAACATAAAATTCTTTTATTATAATCTACACTTAGAGGCTGTTTGCAATTAAAATTTTCTCAATTTTAGTCCACTCGTCATCTACAAGATGAATAATCACTATAAGCAAAAAAATATAGAAAACTTAAGTAATCATTTAAAACTCTTTAATTAACTCAATTACATATTCGTCAGATTATTTCAAATAAATCAAGTACATATCAAGTTTAAACATAGATAAAATTAAGCAAGCTAAATTTAAACATCTGTACAAAAGCAACTCGAACTCGAATCAAATATGAACAATTTTTAATTTATTCAAATCAAGTTCGATAAATACTCTACTGAATTACATCGTAATGTGTGAGGCTGTTTAATCTCTTTTACACATGTTAGGCTTTGTGCTAACCCCTCAATGCATTTTTTATTCTTTGTTTTGAATAACATAGCAATAAATTGAAATAAAATTGAACGAAGACCTCCTGGCATGATATACATATATATATATATATAGAGAGAGAGAGAGAGATAGAGAGAGAGAGAGAGAGAGAGAGAGAGAGAAGAGAGAGAGAGAGAGATATTTTATTCTAAACACGTTCATCCTGATAAAATAAATCGTATAAAGAGGTCTTGGCCCACAATGGCTATAAAAGAGCTGAGAGCGAGGCTCCAAAAAAATAGTAAATTAATTTACAAATTAAGACTGGCGTAGGCCTGGATAGTTGTAAAGCCTGTTATGCAGCAAAACCAAAACCAAAAAAAAAAAAAAAAAAAAAAAAAGGGAAGAAAAAGCCAACTCCACTAATTAAAAAGAAGAAAATAACAATAGCTGGCCAAAATAATCAAAGAAAAATATTTATATAAGAAGAATTATGATTATAAATGAGGCATCCCTTTCTTCTGACAAATAATCAAATTAATAGAAAAAGAGCAATCAGTCATCTTAATAAACAAATCCTTTGAATGGTATTTTGATGCATGTATATTTGAAAAAAAATCTTTATCTGAGAACTTGATGGATCTTCTGAAAGATGAAATACTCATACAAGAAACCTAAAAGTCCATAAGATTAATAGATGAGTTCCTGCAACAGCTTGTTCCATCAATGGCTTCTTTAACACAAGTATATTGAGCAGCCTGTATAATATGTCCATGGCAAAAGCTTATCACACAGAAGAGATCATTGTTGCGGGATTACTCTGGTGATCTATTTAGGATCACTATTAAGTTGAAAACTATGCTTTTCTATGTGAAGAATTGTTGATTATTACTTGATTAGTAGTTCAAGATTATTTAGAGGAGGCACCAAAAAAAGAAAGAAAAGAATAGAGATCTACTCATCATTCTTTCTTTCTCTCGTGACACTTTTAGAACAAGGATAAACACGATATTCAAAAGAACGTGGAATCAAGATTCTAACGTTTTAACTTAGCCTCTTATATTTTGCTGGATTTTCTTTTGGATGGAAGTGAGAATAATGGAGAAGATAAAAGAAAGACTATATGAGAGATCTTAAAATAATTTTGGAGATATTCATTTGAGGTCTAAAGCCTTCTTCTATAGTTATGTGAAAAACAGTTAGGGCTCGTTTGGGGTGACGTTCCACTTGCGGTGAGGCTGCATTTTGAAGAATTTTTCATGAGAAAGCTACATTTTTCATCTTGACTTGGCCAAGTGTGACGACAATCAAAAAGCTGTGATTTGACTTAAAAAAAAAATTTAATAAACACTGCAGCTTCTTAGATATCAGTTTCAATTTATACAGCTGCAGTTATCTCAAACAGATCTTTACAACTAGCTTATTTCCAAATTTGAGGTACTTTCTTTAAGCAATATAAAGTCCTTTTGGCCAATAAACAGATCTTTACAACATAGCCTTCTTTTCCTTTTTAGAATGTAGCTTTCAACTAGCTTAACAAAGACTTCTTCAAGCTCTCCATTTAATAATGCTAAATTGACATCAAATTGTGAAACTAGTAGTTCCATTTGGGTTGCTAGAGCAAGATCAAGTTTCACAAAGTCCATGCAAACAATAGTTGGATTTCAATGAAGTTCACACTGTCTTTTGCAACCGATTGAGATTTATACTAATCAATTAAACAAGATCCCTACCGATACATATTTTGCCACACCTGCACAAAAAAATGGAGCACCTCCCAATACATGTATGGTAAGTCACCATTTGAAGAAATTATTAGATACAAATTATATACCTAACTCTACGTGCAAAAGGCTCCCATTTCTGCATGCAGAACTAAATATTTAGCTTGCACCTAATAGTTTTTCCGTCATTTCAGCTTAATAAGCACCACCGAATCACAAAGTTCTTTACGTGGCCGCAACCTTAAGAGATTTGAAGACCAGTTCTCATGGCTTTTGAGCTCTTTTTTTTTTCTTTTCCAAAACTGATCCTTCACTCTGAACTAACGAAAAAATATTCTCCCTACGACCTCTTCATCTCTTTCCTCCGCCTCATTTCCATCAGTCCTGATTATCATATTGGAGCTAGAACGCACGCAGGTGGTTTAGAACAAGACAAATCGCAGAGAAATCTCCGACTGTTCTTCTTTCTTCCATGAGCACTAATTGACTAAGCCAAGCCAATCAAGTTCCCTAGAAAATTTTAAAGAAGAAACTTAATTTGTTTTTTTCTCAGCGTTTAATTCGAGAGCTTATAAAACAATAAAATCCATCATTGAAACCATACGAATTTTATATATGATATAAAGCGAAATTCCGCACCAAAAGAGTCGGCCAGCAACAAAAACAAAATCAGCCATTAGAAGCCGGAGCAGACTGATAATGCAACTGATGCTAACTTCAGAATATATAAAGGGGGCAGCAAATGACGAAGAAATGAAACGAAGACAAGTGGAAGGCTCTTAATTGGTGAAGAAGACGTGTAGCCTTTAGGAATGCATATTTTAGGCTCTTAATTGGTGAAGATAGAATTATTTTTATTTGACATGGCAGCTCCTGTTGTGCAGTTTCCAACAAGTAATGATGTTAAAAGCTTGAGCATAATAGATTGAAATAGATATTTAAAGGAAAATAATACACCGTCTCTTTCCATTCTAATTTTTTTAATAATGATTCAAAACTTCACCTAACCTTAAGCTTGGGGCGGTTAATGCCAGCTATTATGGAGAAATAGATCGTTTAAATTTTCTTTCTGAAAGAATAAGAAGCTCTTATTTGATGTATTCATTAAATTGATCAGAACATACTGAACTGTTATTTTAAGTTCATTTTTATCATCAAATTAAACTCAAATAAACTATATTTTGTTCTTCAAACATCACTAGTTGCTTGGTCTTCTCCATGCCTTCTCTAGCAAGCACTTATTGTGGCTTTCTTGCTATAGTCGATGTCTTCTCCAACGAGCTCCTGCAACAACTTAGTCATTGTTGTTGACATCTTTAGCAACTCACATTGCAACAAGTTAAGCTCGAATTTACAATAAGGACAACAAGCCAAGTTTAGGCTCAATACATGAGCTCGACTCAAGCTAAAGCTCAAGGTCAAGCATATCATTAGACCAACAAGCTGTGACTAGGCTAACTAACTCATTTTAGTGAACCTTAGTGAAGAGATATAAGATTTAACTAACTTTCTTGGTAATAAACATTAAGACACATAGTTTCCAAGCTATCCAAGCAATCACATTTATGTAGAGCTCATATAAGGATAATCAAACATCCTCTAAATTATTGTGATTTATTAATAGACAATGAACTTAAATAGAAAAAGAAAGTTGCTATGTTACTAAGGGGTAGTCTGGGATCACTTTTAATTTATTTATTTATTTTATATACATTTTGATTTGAAATAAAAATATGTTTAATAGTGATAGTAGTTTCAAAAAAAAAAAAAACTTAAAATATCATAAAGTTGTTTGGAGTTTTTTTTTGTAAAATAATGTGATTTATTTCTAGGAATTAAAAATAAAAATATTTAAAAATAAATAATAAACAAACATATTTTTAAAATAGTCTAAACATAAAAAAAACAAAAACAAAATTATTCTCAAATAGGTCATAAGTGTTTGATTCATACTATTTAGAAGAAACTTGGAATAGGTCTAGTCAAGTCATAGAGGCAAATTAGATTATTTATTTAAAAATGCTCACATAATGCTTAAAGCTTTTAGAGTATATATATATTACAAGCCACATGTTTATGTACACCAACAACCTTTTATATTGCACAAAGCACCATAGGTAGGCTCCAATAACTATTATCCAAGTGATGAATATCCATTCATTTCCCCTAAAATGCATGCTTGCTCAAAGAGGACCAAAGAGAAGAGCTCAACAAGATGACCCCACTTTGAAGCATTATCCAACTAGCATTTGAGACATCCAAATACTTGAAGTATCTGACATCTATAAAATAAAATCTCACTTAGTACTGTGAAAAGATCCCATATAATGCTCAATCATCTTCTAGTTTTTGTCGACTATGCCCTATAACTATCGCATAAAAAATATCATCATCACTCACTTTTTAAAAGTAAATGTACTTTTTTAAGCATAGGAAAGAGTTAGATAACCAAATATCTAACTTTAATTGTTAGATATGCAAATGTATAAGAATTATGTGATGTGTATGTAAATCCTCCAATAAAAAATTTATAGTCATTACCGAACAACAAACACTAATTCCTTCGAAAACAATAATTTGTTATAATAATTTCTTATCGACAACTATCAAATAGCTCAGTAATCCAACCATATGTATAATCATAATCATAATCAATCTCTTCATCAATTAATCATAGTCATTATAAAATAAATTAAGAAAATATTTTAGGTCACGTTTAATAAGAGGTGATGAAGAGTCCCTCAGAGAACTTAGTTCTTAGAATAAGAATTCTATTCAATCAAGTGGTCTATACTCTTCTTTGATCACTGGCGGAATCAGCATCAATTTTCAGGATGAGTAAATTTAGGAGGGGCAATTGCCTCCCTCTCTCTCAACTGTGCCTGAATCTGCCCCTGTCTTTGATTGGCATGTGCTGAATACAAAGAAGGATGCTCCTATCACTTTAGATAGATAATATTCCTCTTAAAAATTTGGCATTTGCCAAATTGACAAATTTATTTATTTATTGTTAAAACAAAGTTATGATTCTTTTCATTCATTTTAACGTTTTTTCCATTTTATTATATATAGGTTTTCTTGTCCCTCTCAGTCCAAAGAGGGCAACCATTCACTTCCTTTGGACAGTGGACTTGGTAGGGTTATATAAGCTTATAGCATTATGCTTTTTTATATTTATCAAATTAAAATAATTTAATTATTCCTTTAAGTTTGGATTATTTAGAATTAATTTCAATAAGAATGAAGAATTTTGGTTCGATTTATGAAGGATTTCTTAAAATAAAATTTGACATAAATTTTATTTTGTAGCTTCAGTAACTTTCATACATTATAATTTAAATTTAATTTGATTGATATTGTATTTTAGGATCTTGTGATCATCTAATATTATTTTTGAGAGATTTAAGTGTATGTCATTAAAATCATTTTTTATTTATAAAATTGTAAAAAATCATTTAAAATGAACTTAAATATTTCTATAAATACCTATAATATGATCAAATCATTAAAATTTTAACAAGTAATTAAGAATAAAAATTAGTCATTAAAAATATATATTTAAAAATTATAATTCTCAGACGATTATAACATAAAATTTAATTAATTAATCATATAATGCATCCATATCAAAATTTATTCATTAACTCATATATTTATCATAATTAAATTTTGAATCATGATATCATCACCCAATCCTTTCTCTAATATTATTATGCTCTTTAACCGTTATTTAGAAATTGAAGCTTTGCGGATTACTTTTGCAGATACCTAAAATTTATAGAGGATTTATATAAATCGCATAATATTTATGTATTTATATATCTAGTATTTAAATTTTGATATATATATCATTTTAATATCATAATCATTTCAAAATATAATCTTTGAAAAATATATTTTATTTTAAAATATTAATATGAGTAATATTTTGATATGATAATAACAATTTAGGTGTTATTTAAATATATTAAAATTTAGATATTAAATATTTAAATATATTAAATTATATAGTATTTATGTAAATGTCCTAAAAATTAAATTGTTCTTTAATAAAAAAATCTCCTTCAAAGTTTCTCCATCGATATCTTTATAGTACCCTTCCCCCCTTCTCCGCATATAAAACCAACCTCATCAGCTCTTCCCCTCCCCCGCTCCATCTTCATGCCCTCACGAAAGCTATCATCCAAACAGAAAACAGAGTCGAGCGAAGGAACAGACCACAAATAGAAAGAAATTAATCGAAGAAGATAGAAGAAGAGTAGCTTCAGAGATGGAGGTAGTGATACCAGCACAGGAATTCCACCTCAGCAGCAAAACTACAGCACCACACTTGAGTTCCTCTTCCTCATCCAGTTCGCGCCTCGCCTGCGATCCCTTCGAATTCCATTGCCACTCCTCCACCGCCCCCACCAGCCCCACGGCCGCCGCCGGCTGCGGCGGTTCCTGCTTATCGCCCACTCGTATTATTGAAGACGAAGATGACGACTTCGCCTTCGATTTCAGCGGCCATCTCGACAAAAACGCTCCCCCGCCGGAACTTACAGCCGCCGACGAATTATTCTATAAAGGTAATGAAATGCGTGCGTGAAGCGAAGAGGATAAAGTTCTTTTGGCAGGATTTGAATATAATTTAATGAGTGTATTTGTGCTCCGCTCTCTACTTTTTTGATTCTCAAACTTCTTAGTTCTAAATCAACATTTTTTTACAAATAGGTAAGATCCGCCCCCTCAAATTCCCTCTCCATCTCTGCTCTCCAGACACCAGCCACCGCATCGTCGGCAAACACTCCGACCCTTTCTCCACCTCCATGGCCGAACCAACTCGAGACAGCAGAGGTCGAAACAGAGCTCCTTCCCTTTCCTCAAGAAGTCGAAAAGGGTCCCGATCTCTCTCCCCACTACGAAAAGAAACCAATCCCAATAACCCCTTCCCAATCTCCTGCAAAGGGGAGGAAGAAAACAACAGCAGCAACAGTAGGAAATGGTGTTTCAAAGATCTTCTTCTCTTCCGCAGCGCTTCGGAGGGGCGAGCTACAGGCGACAGGAACAAGGATCCGTTGAGGAAGTACACGGCGGCTTGTCAGCCGACCAAAGGCAAGAAGGGAAGCGGAGGGGATGAGTCGAGGAGTTCGAGTTTTCGGTGGCCGTCGCCGCACGCCATGCATTATACGGCGAACAGGGCGGCGGCGGAGGACATGAAGAGGAAGACGGCGCTGCCTTACAAGGAGAGTTTTTTAAATTGGTTGAGATTTGCTCCGGCGTTGCGCAGTCTCAATGGTTGGAGGGCGGGGGATCATCACTCGGCTAATCGTGGGAAAATCATGGCTGGGTCGAAATCCATGCCGCGCTTAAGAAATGGGAATTAATTGGGGAAATCAAAATTTGGTCAGGATATTTTTATTAGATTTTTTATTATGATAAATTTTAAAATTATTAAATTTATTTTAAGATGAGTATAAAAAAATTTGAATAAATTATATTAATCTTAAAATAAATTTAATAATTTTAAAACTTATTTTGACTTAATTCTGATTAAAATATCCTGATTTAATTTTTATTTTTCATCAATTAGTTAGGAATATTGTATATAAAGATAAGTATGTTGATGTGTGTAGTGTGTTAAATCTTATTTTTGAAATGAGAAGAATGCATTATCTTTTTTTTATTATTTGTTTCATTATTTGAATAATATATATATATATATATATATATATATATATATATATATATATATATATATATATATATATATATATATATATGCTAATTTAATTCTTAAGCACAAGAGATTTTAAATTCATTTAATTTGTTTTCAAATGAGTATAACATAAATTTCAATGAATCTTTTTATGAATATATTGATCCCAAAATAAATTTACATTTATTTAAATAATTCTTTGTTAGAATATTTTGGTAAAAAATTTCATTTACATATATGTGTAGATTAGTGCCCTTTGATGCTATGTACATGCGGTTATTTTTGGATGGGGGGGGGGGACACCAGAGATTGTATGTGTATTTATTGAGGTGATCATGTACGACATTAAGATATGATACACTATCTCAAAAAATAAATGTATCCCTTCAATGGACCTAATTACTTAATAAGGGCTCCTAAGGCATGATAGGTATTCGAATATATTAGATATTTTTTTCCTGCTTTACATGAATGAATAAAGTAGGGTTTATATTAAGCCGGGTTCTTAAGTTTCCTATGAAGTTAAGCCTCCATAGTTAATTATATCATAGGGAATGAAATTTTTTAAGAATACTCTCAATTAAAATAGACAATTATTATCTTCAAAGATTTCAAGGTTAGATTATCAAATGATTTGTTATGTTTGAAAAATCAATTGGGAAAGTTCAAGAAGAAGAGTTATTTTTGGAACCCAAAGGGAAGAAGTAGGAAATGCTCATGATACTATGAGGCCTAGTGAGCATTCCAATCTATCTTATGGCGAGACTTTATATATTTGAAAGAGTAGAGATTTTATTTATTTGAGTTGAAATTTTATTAGATTGCTAGGGCTTATAATCCATTAACACAAGATTGTGAAAATGCCTAAGAGGTGAGGATTTATGCTTGTAGTCCGAAGGAAACAACTACCTCGGATCCTAAATCTACGGAGCTTTAGCACAAGCTAAAGCATGACCTAAATCTAAGCGATAGGTGGACATAAGGGTTTACCTCCATAAAAGAGGATAAATCGTCCAACTTCTAGACTTACAACCGCTTGGAGTGGCCACCAGCTAACTCCTTCTATGATTTTAAAATCATGTAGTCTGGTCTTATGAATTGTAAGATAACTAGGGTAGTTATTTAGTTGAAAAGAGGCTAAAATCTGAAACTCACTCCCTAAGAGACTAGAACATGAGTGGTATGAGCATATGACTTAATCTACAAATACAAAATATTTTCAAATTTTATTTCATTTTGGCACGTCATTTAGACAAAGGGCATTGAGATTTTTATAGGACTAAATGCATGGTGAAATAGATTATTGGCTAAATAAAAAGAGAGAGGGTGAAGCTCCATCGTTAGAGGTTCCTCTCATAGGTCAAGCGGTTCCTATTGTGTAAGGATGGAGGCCCTCATTTTTAGAAGGGTGATAGAAGATGCATGCATGATGTGAGACATGCAACATTCAGTTAAGGGGTTGCTAATTATTTTAATTATCTTACTTAAAGCCTAGGCTTTATGATGACGTTATAAGTTGTTTAAAATTTAGTTATGATTTATTAGTTGAATAGAAAATTAAATTTTATCCAAGAGTCTATCACATCCGGGCCACACATTAAATCATCATTCATAAATAAACTATGAAAAACATGTCATTTCTAATGCGCAAGTTAAACAAATCATCAAATAATTTTATAAACTAATGTAAAAGAATAAGAGGTCGGTGCGGTCGGGTATCACCGTATAACCCAAAAAGAGAAAAGATGGGTAGCCAAACTCTACCCTTATACAACTGTGGTGAAATTTTTATATAGGTTTCTAAAGAATAGAAATATACTTCCATCTTCACTCTATGTGAGATAAAATGAAGATCAAAATATACTTCTTTTCTTTTTATGTAATTTTTGAAACCACGTAGATCTGCAGATGTTCTTATTGAGGGTGATCGGGTATGACATTGAGGAGATGTGTACTATTTCTAAAGATAGAATTCACCACCCTACAATGGACCTAATCACCTCAACAAAGACTCCTAAGGATAATGGGTCTGCATGTGTACTAAAGATTCTTTCCCTACTTTACATGAAAAAGTAAATCAGGATTTATTTTAAACCAGGTTTGTTAAGTTCCCTACAGAGGCAAGCCCCCATAGTTAATTACATCTTAAGGAATGAGATCTCCCAGGAATACTCTCGATTAAGGTAAATGATCCTTGTCTCTAAAGATTTTAATAGGTAGGACTATCAATTGATTAGTTTACTTTGGAAGATCAAATAAGATTGATCAAAGAGAGGGAGTTATTATCGAAGCCAAAGGAAGATACGTATGAAATGCTCACGATGCTAGAAAACCTAGCGAGCATCTCAAACTATCTTATGGTTAGGCATTATATTTTAGAAATTGAATTATTCATTTGAGTTAACTTTTTATTAGAAGTTTAGGACTTATAATTACACAACACAAGATTATGAAAATGCCTAAGAGGTGGGGATTTATGCTTATGGCCAATGAAAGAGAGAAGTAATCTCAGAACCTAAATCTAGGGAGCTTTGGCGAGGGCCGAAAGAACGATCTAAATCTAAGGCGACATGGGTATTTGGTTTGCCTCCACAAGAGAGGACAAACCACCCGACTGCTTGAACTTACAACCGCCTAGGGGTGGCCGCCAACTAACTCCTCCTATGATTTTAAATTCATGTAGGCAAGTCATATGCTTTATGTGAGATAGTTAAGCTGTTATTTACTTAAAAAGAGGCTAAGTCCTTAAACTCACTCCCTAAAGAGACTAGATCATATAAGAGTATGCTTCAAATGACCTAAATATAATGCAAATCATATTACATATTATTTTCATTTTTGGATAATCATTTGACTCAGACTTATATGATTCATATGCCTAATGCATGAGAAGTAAGATTATTGGCCAAAATCAATGAGAATGGAGGAGGTGTATTTTGACTATGGCACTTAAAGGTCAAGCCAAGTTTCTCTAGCAAAAGTGAAAACCCTTCAATCAAGAGTGAAAATAATATGCATTTGTGCATGATGTTATAGAAGAAGTACTCATCTAGCTAAGGGGTTACTAATTCTTCCATCTTGATTTTTAACCTAAGCTTTAAATGAGATTATGAGTTCTTTATTTTAATTTTGGAATTGTTAAATTTGATAGAAGATTTATTTTTTCCTAAGAGCCTAATCTACATCCAGGATATACATCAAGCAAAGAATAAACTAGGAAAATGATGCCATCTTAATGCACAAGCTAAACAAATCATTAATCAATTTATAAAGCTAAGATAAAAGAATAATAGGCCATTTATTGTCAAGCACCATCGCACAAACCCAAAATAAATTGGGTAGCCGAGCTTTACTCTTATACAACCAGGATTAAAAATGAATTAAGTACAATTAAGTAAGGAATTCATTATTATGAGAGTCTTCAAGCTTCATTTCTTCATTCTTTTTTTCTTCTTTCTTCTTCTTTTCTTCTTTCTTCTTTGGTTCTTTCTTTTGGATGGTTGGAAGATGGTTGCTCCAAAGGCTTCACATGATATATAAGATGAGATCTTATGACCAATGCTCATTCTAATCCCCATAATAATCATTCCAAAATCCTAATTACAAAAATTACATGAAAAGAAAAAAAAATAAAACTAGCCAACACTTACAAAATAGAGATTAACTAAATAAACTACACAAATCTCAAGCATGTATATTGGACTTATCACCCCACACATGGGTGACTAAGTCCATCTGGCCTATTGGATTATGCTTAGGGGTATAAGCACCTGCACAACAAAGCATTTATATTTTTATTTATTACACCGCCCTTTAAGCACAATCCTCTACAAAAAATAATGATTAGACTAAATCATCCTATCATTCATTCTACGCACATTCACCCTAACATCCAAACTAAAATATCTATCACAAAATAAAAGTAAACATCAAACTATGCACTGCCCTAACTTAAAGCTAAAAGTGGTGACTTAGTCTAAATGTATGTGCTTTAGAAGGTTTGTGTGTATGCTTAACTATGGCTTTAGGGTTTGTATTTTCTAAATGTGGAAGCATTCAACTTATAGGATGGTTTTATTTAAGTTATTTTCCTGATTTGGGTTGATTTTATTTTGTATTTTTATTTAGTTTGAATGAATCCTATAATTGATTACTAAATTTTAAAGAGAGGGAAAAGAAAAGAGAACTTCTCTTTCCTTCCCTACCTTAAGTAATTTCTAAAGTGGATTTATGTTTAGTTTTATTTAGTGAATATTTTATTATGTATTTTAATTAATCCTAAGTTTAGATCAATTCTAAATAAACCTATTCAAAAAGAAATGCATTTTAAGATTAAGTAAAGTGAACTAAATTCACAAAACACACATCACTTTGTTTCATTCCCAACATGTATAACATGCATATGGATGAATCCTAAAAATATCTAAACATATAAATGAGAATGTTTAGCACACCTTATAATGAATGCTAAGTAGTTTACTTAAGAAAATTTGAATGCTTATGATGCATGATTTTCATTAAGTAGAAAAATGGTATCTTATCCAATTTTCACATGCACACATGAAAGTATGAAAGACATAAGTGAGTACGATGCCATTATTAACCAGGGGTGTAAGGTACAAGACCTACTTAGGGCTACTTAAAGCCTCACAATCTCAGGATTGTCCAGACTAATATACCACTTTTCTTAAATACAAGCATATGTATAAAAGAGATGAATTGAAAAGATAGGATGCAAAAATTTGTGTTGGTTGATTTATTTTGTTTATACAATTTATATATACAAGTGTAGGTATCCTTCTTAAATAATAGCATAGGAATGAATAGGAGATGAAATTAGGCAAGTGTTAGGTTCTTTTCAAATGAACTAAACACTTCACCAAATCCTATTCAAAACTATACTAAAAGTGGGGAGAAGGAAAACTACACTAAGCACATCCATATATTTTACTCACATGCAAGCTCATAAATAAAATATAGGTAACACACTTTCAATTTTGGTAATTGATTCATATATTTGAAAATAATTTGGATTTTATAGTGATAATAGCCACTCATATTTCCATTTTAATCAAAACATGCAATTTGACATAAAAGAGACATCTCACTTTCATTTTGATTTTTGAAAAGAATTAATGCATGAAATTCATATGACATACACATTTAGCATGTTGGGAAGAAACTACAATGATAAAAGCATGTAAATACATTCACCCTAATTAATTCCTAAAGACAATCTTATGAAATAAGAAAGCTTAAAACAAATCAAATTATTTTTAAAGAAGGTTTGGTTTTATTTTGAGTTTGATTTAATTTGAGAAATGTAAGGTGAGTTTGCTATTCTTAACCCATTCTCATATGTGTATGATATTTAAGTACAATTTTTAGATGATTAGATCTATTTTATATTTTGATTAGGTTAAGGTATGAATTAAGTGCATAATTACCCCTTACCTATACTACCTTAGTATATTTAATTAAATAATTATGAGCCAATGAGATGACATTAAATCTCATAAGGAATTTAAATTAACAATTCATATAGGAAGAAAAGGCCTATAATTTGGCTCATGATTAATGATTAATTAAACAAAGGGATTTTAACTTAAGTAATTTCCTAACCCCTCTCACACATGTGAGTTGGGTTTTGATTTCTTTAATGTACTTAGGCTCTTGAATATCTAAGCATCTATTTAAGATAGATTAATTAACTTCTGGAAGGTTTTAAAGTTTTATAAAATTAATTAAGGGGGTAATTAGTGAATTAACCCTTAATTAAGGATGGATTAAGGAATAAAAGGGGGTTTAGGGAATATCTCAAGGAAAGTATCCCAAAATTATTCCCTAAACCTCAAATCCACTTAATAAAAAATTAATTGACTCAATCAGAGGGTTAAACAACTAATTGTTTTCTTAATTAAGCTTAATTATATTAAGAAAGTAATTAAGGAATGAACTAGCAATTCCCTTAATTAAGCTACCAATAAATCTCAAGAAAATTAGGGGAGGCAGGAGTCATCCCACTAATTAAGCACAAAAATTTTAGGATTAATTAGAGGAGAAATTAGAGGATAATTAGCAAATTAACATTCCCAATAAAACTCAAATTTAGAGAAAAATACTATTCAAAATATATTGAAATTAATTTTAAAATATTATATGTTCAATTATCTTTTATATGCAATTTATCTCATATTTTTTTGATTTTCTACATTTAGATATGGATTTGAGAAGGTTTGGTTATTAATTAGGAATTATTTAAAGCTTAATTATATTATTAATCTTGTGCAAAACGCGTGTGCGATCTGTATCGATTACATCATGTAGCATTGTGTGCAGTGGCTTAGCTTTCTCCTGGAAGATCAAGGATCAGAATAGTTTTTAAGATTAAAGGCTGTGGTTATGCATTTTAATCTTGGTCATCCATCCAAAATGTGGATGGGCCAAAGATCCATCCATCCTGCAATGGAGGCCATGTTCTAGGTAAGATCAAGCTTCGATTGAGCTAAATTTAACCATCTAAACCTAATGGCAAGCACATCTAATTGCTAAAATTCCATAGGATTAAAATTCATTTTACAAAGGACCAACACACATTAAAATTAAGCTCATAAAAAATGGCTAACCTCCTCCGGTGATCAGGCACTGGGTGCTTCTATGGACCAACTCTCCTTTTCCTTGCTCTAGCTGGAACCTTGGATCCTTTCCTTAATGGTGTGAAGGTGGAACTTGGTTTGTGTTGGAGAAAGTTAGAATTTTAGTGAAGTTACCCTATTTTTGCTTAAGGAAAATTGAGAAATGGATTTCGATTTCACTCTAGGATGCTTGGGATCACTTGGCAAAAGCTCCTTCGGCTTCTTAAGCTTCAATCGAATGAGGGAATCTTAAGTTTGAAATGAATTAGGGGGAGTATATCTCCCCCTTTGGTAATCGGATGATTGAAGCTTGCCATGCCATTTTGATCCAATTGAGCTCATTGAATGGGTTTGTCCTTGAATTCAGCTAGGAGTGGAATGGTGAAGTGGCCATGTGCTCAAATTAAGTGTAAGGAGGATTCCCATGAGGCTATTTCAAAGCATGTGCTCAGTTTGGCCATTGGGATAGGTTGGGCTGACCCAAACCCATTGGGTTGGATGCAACACTCTCCCTAGTGTTCACTTGATCAACTAGGAGAGTGTCAAGTGGGTATGAAGAGGATTTGATCAAATTCCAAGTAAAATTGGACAAAATTTACCCTAGGCCTATGGGTAAAATGGTCATTTGACCTTGATTTCAGTTTGGGTATGTTTGATATGATGAGAAAATAGGTTTGGCCAAGTTTCATTTAATTTGGAGTTGGTTTGATGTGATTTGGCTCATGTTGACCCATTTAGGTCAAAATGGGTCAACTTCAGGTCAAGTTGACCAAAGTGGTCAAACTAAGGGTTGGGTCAAGTTCATATGATCATTTGAAATATTTTGGTGGCTTTGATTTGATTCAATTTGGTTTTGGTTTGAATTTGGTTCATATGACTTCATTTAGGTCAAATGGGTCAAGTTGACCCATTTGACCTATTTGAGCTAGGTCATGGGTAGGTTTAGGTTTGGTATCATATTAAAGGGATTGGTATCTTTTTTCTAATCAATTTTGGTTAAGTTTGAATTTGGCTCAATTTGCCCCTTTAGGGCAAGTTGGGTTCATGGTCAATTGGGCTAGGTTGGGTCTAGTTGGCCAATTGAGGGTTTGATAGTTCAACAATCATTTTGGAATAAACTTGACCCATTGGTTTCAATCAATTTGAGTTTATTTTGATCAAGTGTTGGGTTAATTGGGTAGGGTTCAAAGTTTAAATTGGTCAGTTCAAATGATCATGAATGAACTTAGATCATTGGTTTCAATCAATTTGGCCTATGATGGATTTTGGCTATGTTGGGTTTCATTTTGTTGGCCGGTGACCCTTAGGATGATTTGGTTTGACCCAATTAGAGTGATTGATCATCTCATGATGATTGTTGATCATGATGAGAGGCTTAGGTGAGTTTGATTCAATCCAATTTGGCTAAGATTAGAATTTAGCTCATAAGGGTAATTTAGGTCACTTTGGGTCAAGTGAACCTAAGTGGGTCAAATGCCTTGGTTAAAGCTTGATTTGAGTTTGATTGAACTTACATATGAACTTATGATTGAAATATAAATCTATTTGCAAGTGGTTTGAAGTCAAATGAGTTTTGATTCATTTGATAATTTCAAGTTCAAAGGGTGAACATGAAATGGATTTGGGCTTATTTTTTGCATTGAGTTTTGGTTAAGTGATCGAAGTTTGTATTTATATTTGGATTCATGATTGAAGGATTGATTGAATCATGAAGAAAAATTAAGATTTTGACTTGATTTGAAGTTGATTTGACTAAGTTCAAGAATTTGACTTGAAAGGCTTAAGTTGGATTTTGATTGAATTTGAACTTGAATTTTAGAGTTGGTTTTGATTGTTTGAATTTATATTTCATTTATATATATATGAATATAAACTAGAATATAAATGGGTCATGAGAAAATTTCATGAGTTTGAAGTGACTTGAACATGATCTAGGTTAAGTCTTTAAGAGAGGATCAAGATAACTTAGGAAAGATTTGTGAATTGATCTTGAAATTTGGATTTAGTTTGATTGATTTGAATTTATATTTCATTCATATATGTGAATATAAATGAGAATACAAATGAGTTGTGAGAAAATTTATGAATTTGAATTGATTTGAAGATGATTTTAGGCTAAGTCCTTAGAGAGATTAAGGTCTTAAGAAGGATTTTGAAAAATTTTGGATTTGATTTGATTGATTTGAATTATATATATATATATATATATATATATATATATATATATATATATATATATATATATATATATATATATATAATATATGAGTTATGAGAAAATTTTATGAATTTGAATTAATTTGAAGATGATTTTTAGGCTAAGTCCTTGAAGGGAAATCAAAGGACTTAAGGCAAGATTTGGAATTTGGAATTTCAATCATGAGTTTCAATCATGGATTTCAATCATGAGTTTCAATCATGGGTTTCAATCATGGGTTTCAATTCTATGACATTGATTTGAGTTTGGTGAAAATCAATTAGGCTAAAATTGATTTAGATTTCATGTTAATTTGATTTGGAGTTTGGCTTGAAGGAAGGAAGTAAGGAAATTGGTTCAAGCTATAGGGTATGCATATTTTTCTAACACCCCTAAGGCATGACCTACTCCTATGGCTAACTCTTCTAAGTCTCTAAGGTTAGGTTGAGTGTCCACCTAATCAGTAGATGTGTCTTAGGACTAAGGATCTCTTAAATTCTAAGAGGAGTCCTATGTATAAGATGGAGGGGTTGAGAACTAATTATAAAAATGAGGTCAACAAAGGCCAATAGGTGTGGTGTGGTGACAAGGAACACATATTGTGTTGATGCAATGATCAACAACATCGAATGATCACAAGCACTAATAGAGATGATCTACTCCTAACCCGAGCTGTAGAAGGAATCCAGAACTTAATGCAATGTGGCTCTACTTATGTCAAGGACATAAGAGAGGGAAGGAGGAATTCACTAGGGATAGAGTATGTGAACCTTCCACTAGGGAAGTAGGTTCAAGTCATCCACAAAGGGATGAGGGGTTTGATTTATTTTGAGTCTCGCTAGGGAGAAAGTGCTACTAGAGAAGAGGGTTGAATTTGTTTCTATTTTTAGATTTGGATTTTTGAGATGGACCTGTTTGTGCGATGGGCTGATGTAGGAGCTGGAGGCTGACTAATTCAGATTTACCAATCTAAAAGGGTAGTCTACTAAACACATAGTAGGACTAGCCAACTAAAGGGATGCATTTCAGTATGCAGCAGCTGTACTTAGGAATAAAGTGTAATAGACTTACATATTTTAAAGTGGGAACCAGTTGTTGGAGTAATCTATTGACAAGGCAACATATTGAACCCAACCTAGGGCCAACTATTGAGTGAATGCTGCTGGGGAACTTAGATTAACTAAAAGATTGTCAAAATTCATTTTTAGATTTATTTTGATGGATTTTGTTGGTTTGTGATGGATCATGCTGAGAAGGAGCTTATATCACCCTAGACCTATTTTAAATTTACTAAACCAAAGGGAATAGCTACCCGACCGATGGGAGAACTATCCGACCAAAGGAGTGCCTTTCAGTTTGCAATGATCAATTGAAGGGAAGAAAGCTAGGGGACTCACATTTTCCATTACAAAAGACCATTGGGGTGAACAGTTACTTTGGGCAACAAATTAAACTTGACCTAAGGTTGCTCATCGATTTATGATAATCATGCTAGAAAGAATGCATCATAGTCTTACATCTTCCAAAGCAGAATGACTACTAGGGTAACTTGCTTTTAATCAAAATAGATTGAACCTAACCTAAGGGCGACTATGGAGTGAGTGCAAACCTGGGGACCTATCTTAGCTCAGGTAGTCAGGCAATTCCTATAGGGAGTTTTGTTGACACAGCCCTAAAGATAGGATTCCTGTTTGGGAAAAGGGGGCCCTTTAGGGGCTTGAATTTCTAATCCACAAGCGAATTAATTTATCTATTTTGTTTAGTTTATTTATCATGGACCTTGTTAGTTTGCGAGGGAACAAACTGGGAAGGAGATTATATTAGCCTAGACCTATCTTAGATTTATTGAACCAAGAGAGAATCCATGCATCCGCTGAACAAATTCTCCAACCACAGGGGTGGCTACTAGGAAATGGGGACTATCCAATCCAAGAGTAACCCGGGTAGTGTCTAAATGTGTTTGCAAATGACATGATCCAAATAGAGTGCCCGCAGGGGATGGGGCCACTAAGGGCTTAATCCAAAACCCTGGAGAAGATGACATGGCTAGTCATATATATATCAAATAGGTATTCATTAGCCAACTCAAGGAGAAAGTGTGAGGACTCACATATGCTAGGAGTGGTGTATCCAGGGTGAGTCCTTTGAGTATAACATCAAACCAACCTAAGGTGTCCATTGGTTTTTGCAATCGGCCTAGGAAGAAAGCTCGGACTCACATCTTCCTATGCGATTCTTTGGGATAGTCTGTCTTCAGCTCGATAGGTGCTATCCAACCTAGGGCGGCTGCTGAGTGAATGCCACTGGAGAACTTATATCAACTCAAATATAGTCAAGAGGAAAGGAGCCTTTGGGGAACTTATCCTAAACCTCAAACATACTCGACCTAGTTAGATCATGATGATTGGTTCAAAAAGAAAGCATGAGGACTCATATCTTTTTAAACAAAATCAACATGAGGTAGCTTACTGGCTGGGTAGTGAGGTCTACCATACTAACAAGACACTTGTTGGTTTGTAATTATCAAGTAAGGAAAAAAGTGCGGGGGCTCACATCCTCCAAACAAGTGACCACTGGGGTGACATACTAGTGAGGTAGCATGTAGACTCGACCTAGAGCAGCTAATGAGTGAGTGCCACATGGGCTTGCTCCCACATCAGAATAGCTTGAGACAAAAGATATATGTTTATTGTTATGCTTGTGTTAAAGGAAATATGATGCCTCTGGGGAACTCTTACACCTACCCTAAACATGCTAGGGGATTTTGATGAAATGGTGCCATAGATGGTAGCTAAGATTCCCACTAAAAAAGAATGCCGCTTGAGTTCTCTTACACCTAACTTAGTTGTGCTAATCGAAATAGAATGCATCTCAGGTTCTCTCATGACTATTCTAATAGCGCTGGGAGGTTGTGTTTGTGTTGTGAAAGAGGGATAGGATGCCACTGGGAGACTCTTACACCTACCCTAAATACGTCACGGTGGATTCACAAGACAAGCAAACAATGCTTCGAAAGAATAGAAGATTTTGGTGAAATGGAATCAACTTTTTGTTAATTGATAGAATTATTTCCAAACACAATTTATTTCATGGGCAATATTTCTTTAGATAGAGCCTATTAATTGGAAGCATCAGGTGTTCCCTTTTATAATCAATTAGTTGATAAGATCCTCCTTGGTAGGCCTTCTCTATGACATAGGGGCCTTCCTAAATGGGTTCAAACTTGCCTCACATCTTTCGGCTGGAAATAATTGGTCTCCTTAGGACTAACACAAGTTCTCCTACTTGGAAAGACCTAGGGCGGACCAGCTTGTTGTGAGCTTGAATCATTTTGGCCTTGTACAACTCGAGGTTCTGGCATGCCCGTAGGCGACTTTCCTCCAAACCTTCAAGCTCTTCTAACCACAACTTTGCATTCTGCTCAGTAGTGATCTTGCTACCCAATGCTATCCTTAGTGACGAGAGTTGAACTTCTAAAGGTAGAACAACTTCAGACCCATACACTAAGAAAAATGGGATAGACTGAGTTGAAGTTTGGTATGTGGTGCGGTAGGCCCACAAGGCTTTAACCAAGCTATTGTTCCACTATCATTTATTATCGTCAAGAGTCTTCTTTACTATTTGGATGAGAGTTTTGTTGAATGCTTCCCCTAAGCCATTTGTTCTGGGGTAGTATATGGTGGAGTATCTCTAATCTATACTGTATCTTCTGGTGAAGCTATTGATCATGGTGCTTTTGAATGCGTGCCATTATCAGATATAATTCTTCGAGGCACCCCGAACCTATATACGACATGGTTCCTAAAAAACTGAAGCACATGCTGAGCTGTGACCTCTCTGAGTGGGATTGCCTCCGCCTACTTGAAAAAGTAGTCGGTGATAGCTAAGATGAACTGATGCCCCTTGGAAGAAGGAGGATCGATTGGACCCACAATGTCGGTACCCTAACACTCGAATGATCATAAGGCCAATGTAGGGTGCAAAATGTTGGGTGGTTGGTGGAGGACCACACCGTGCACCTAACACTGATGTAGCTACATTCATGCAGTCTGTATTCATCGAAGGTTAGTAGTATCCTAGTCTCTTGATCTTCATCTTCATCTTTAGACTGGATTGACATGCTTTGCATAGACCTAAATGTACCTCAGTTATAATGCCATGGGCTTCATATTTGTCTAAATAACATAACCACATTTGGTCAAAGGACCGTCGATATAGGGTGCCATCAACGAGAGCATAGGAGAGAGCTCTTTATTTCACCACATGGGCATCTGACTTCTCTTGAGGTAGTTTTCCAATGTTCAAATAATCTATGAACTGTTGCCTCCAATCTAGCTCCTTATCCTTATAGGCAATTGCAACCTCCCCTTCAAGAGAAAGTCTCTCGATAAGTTCAACAATAATAACGGACAAGACTTGTCTATTTTGAATCCTTATTGAAATGGGCTCATCTTCCAGACATGCTAATTCTTTGGCAAGCTTGGCCAAAGCATCTTCTATTATGTTCTCTGGTTGGGGAACCTTGTAGATGGTGACTTTAGGGGTTTGGGCCAATAGCTTCATGGTATACACATGGTAATTATGAAGCTTGGGTTTGAGAACCTTGTAGGACTCGACAATCTGATTGATGACTAATTGAGAATCTCTAAAGATGTTGATGCTCTTTACATTGATAGAGATGGCTAACTTCAGACCAGTAATCAAAGCCTCATACTTGGCTTCGTTGTTGGTGAAGGGGTTGAAAATATAGTATAAGAATCTATCACATCACGGCATGGAGTTAAGAGAACTATTCTTACCCCTGCCTTTCCTGGAAGAGCATATCATGGTGTTTTCCCTTTATGCACCATCAAACATCTCCCATCGGTTGTCAACCTCCCCTAAGTTCATGATTTGTTCATCAGGGATATCATCACTAAGCGGCGAATCGGGAAGTGGGTGTCTTTGCTAAGAAATTCACTAGTGCTTGTCTTTTTTTTTACGCGGAGGGTATGAATGTGATATCAAACTGTGAGAGAATCATGGACCATCATGCCAAACATCCGGATAATATTGTCTGTGTCATGAGGTGCTGTAGTGGATTGGTTCTGGAGATCAAGTTCACCTTATGAGAAAGCAAGTAGTGTCGTAGCTTATGAGAGGCAAAGATCAAAGCTAGGCAATGTTTCTCAATAGGTGGATAGTTTGCTTCAACAGGAATAAGATGACGACTAAGGTAGTAGAGATCATTCTCCTTCCCTTCATCATTGGCTTGGGCCAATAGAGCGCCGAGAGAGTCATCCAATGCAGCAGTGTAAAGGATGAGTGGCCTTCTCGGGATAGGGGTTGCTAGAAGCTAAATCTTGTTTGATGTCTTCAAAGGCATGACACTTGTCATCCCACTTGAACTATCATTTTTTGACAAGTCGAGAATGGCTTGCATCTCCCGATAGGTTGGAAATGAAGCATCTTAGATATACATCCTTGGAAGGATCACGAGTTGAGTTAAACTCTTAGGAGGTGGCATTTTTAAGATGGTTTTGATCTTTTGGATCTATTTCTATTTCCCGATTAATGAACAACAAAGGAATTTCCTACTACTCAATGCACACTTGTGGATTCATTTTGAGGTTATATTATCTTAATTGAAAACTACTCTCAAGTCAAAGAGATGGTCTTCCTTTTCTCTCGCTCTGACTACTAGATCATCAACATAGCACTCAACCCGATGATGGATGAGTTCATTGAAGATCCGAGTCATGGCTCATTGGTATGTACCAAAATTTTAAGGCGAAAGGCATGACCCTATAATAGAAGATTCTCGATGAGGTTCAAAAAAGTAGTATTTCTTTCATCTTCAGGAGACATCTTGATTTGGTTGTAGCCAGATGACCCATCCATGAAAGAGAAAACTGCATGAGATGAGACGATGTCCACCATTAATTTTGGTATAGGAAGAAGAAACTCATTCATAGGACATGCCTTATTTAAGTCCCTGAAATTGATGCATATGCAAATTTGGCCATTCTTCTTTTTAATTGGCATGACACTGGTTAATAAGGTAGGATATTTTTCTTCCTTGATGAACCCATCATCGATCAATTTCTTGACTTCAGAAATGACCTGTTGTTCAATTTTTAATCGCATGTGTCTAGGAGCTTGCTTGATAGGAGTAGCGCTAGGGTTTATTGCTAGCTTATGAATTGCTACGTTAGGAGATAATCTGGGCATCTCTTCATAACTCTAAAGTCTTTAAAATCACAATAAACTAAGTCATTGGTTTCTTCTTCATTTAATAATGAACTGATGTGCATCGAGTGTGGATTTTCTTCTATCCTGAGGTTGAATTCTTTAAGCTTGTCTATTATTGAATGATTCTCCTCTTCAAATTTTGGAGGTGCATCTTTGATCTGGTGATCATCCGGATCATCTGAGGTTTCTAAATACACATTCTCATAAGAGTTGGTGTTGTGTGAAAAGAACCTATCATACTCAAAATAATTGGTAACAACTAAGTAGTAGTCATTATCATCGAATGGACCTACTATAAATCAATCCTACTTGATTGTGCTTCCTCAGTATTATTCCATAGCTTTTCAAAGTACTCTGACCTATGCTTGGACCATGTATGAGGAACTAAACCTTTCTGTATAAGATTATGAACACAAGGTGAGTAAAAGTCAAATGGTAATTCCATTAATTCTTTAAATGTATCCTCCTCAAGTTCTACATCAACTTCAGGACTTGAGGATGATGATCCCAAAAAGAATATTTTTAGCTTCATATCATTGGAAGACTTATAGGTTTCCTTAACTACTAAACCTTCAACTTTTTGACATGAAAGTGAGGCTAGAGCTAAGGTTCCTAACTGTTGCCTGATAATTTCACATAAACCTGGTTCAAATACTTTGCTTTTTCTGGAGGCCCGGTCTTCATCGCTGTTTGGATCGAAAGTCACCTCTAATGAAACCTGCTGAGAGGGGTTGGCTGGTATACTAATCACATTAGACTTGTCCTCCGAGCTAGATTCCAAATCTATGTGAATAGTAAGGGTACTCCTATGAACTAGAACATGATCTCTGTTGGCTGATGGCCAACCAGGGGGTCTTCCACCTCTGGAACTACCTCTATTTCTATCTCCGCCTCTACCTAGTGGAGGTTGAGTCATCCTACCCATATGTCCATATGATGGAATAAATTATGTGATATGCAGATCTATTTCTTCTTCAATTCTCCTTTCTTGTTCACTTGGATTTTCATTTTTTTCTTTTTCTTTTGACTTTTCTTTTTCTTCATTTTTTTTCTTTTGATTTTGAGTTTTGTCCAAGGTCACAAGAAAGGGTGTTTTAAGGAAGATAGTAGGTCGCATTCTCATAAATCTCAACCTCACTACTTGAAAATGGCTTTTCATCCCCAATGACACGGCATTCAATTCCATCCTTCCTGAAATTGATGCACTGATGGAGAGAGGATGGAATAATCTTGTTCTGATGTATACAAGGCCTACCAAGCAAAGTAGTGAATGAAGTATTTAAATTAATGATGTAAAACTTGGCTTCAGTCTTCCAGTCACTTATCTCTAAAGGTAACACTATGGAACCTAAAGCCCACTCGCCTTGTTCATTGAATCCTCTCAACATCATCCGATCTCCTCAGAGTGTGGAGATGTCGATCCTCAAATAGGCAAGGGTCTTTAGACTCATAATGTTCATTGATGCACTTGGATCAATGAGAACTCTGGTAAGTCTGAATCTGTCCATGTCAACTATGATGTAGAGGGGACGGTTATGCTCCAAGTCCCCCAGAAGAAGGTAGAGCTTCTTTTGTGTAATGTGCCTCCTCACCTATTGCGGTTAACTGAGCTAAGCATATCTCAGGATCAAGGAGAGCCTTTATTAATGATTCCATCATCTCTTTGAATAAGACAAGGGCATCATATATGCTTATCTTAGATGGAAACTTTCTTAGATGAGAGAGGACATTGTAGTCCACCTTGGGTTGATCCTCCACAAGCATATCCAAGGGTGGAGCATCTGTGGAGGGGCTTTCACCCTGTACCAATGACTTGTTTCCTTCTATCTTGAGGTGCTGTCCTAGGAGGTAGAACCTTGTCACTATGGAGGATGACTTTAGTGATCTCTTGTGGTAGGGTAATGGAAGATTCTATGTACACATCAGGCTTATGTACAACTTCTCCTATGGGACCCTCAGAATCAGATGATTCCAGTCTTTTTCAAGAGGTGAACCCGTAGTATTCAGAGTAGGAAAGTCCAACTCTGAATCAGAAAGAGAAAGATCAAAATTGTTATAGTTATTTTGACTTGAAGAGTTATCATTAAGAATAGAAGAAGACAACCCATCAGAAGTGACACATATGTAATTCAAGTTAGCTTTATTCTTCAATTTCTTGGATTTGATAGGTGGTACAAAGTAGAAATCAAGTAAAGTAAGTGGGGTAAGGGATTTGATGCCCTTATCTGCCGATACAAGAGTTCTACTAGTAGAAGAAGAAGAACTAGCAAAGTAGAGGAAGTTATCGATGTGGTAGCTGCAATGGTAGACTGGAGGCTAGACTCGGTGGTTACACTTGGGCTATCCTGTGTCACATGTGCTACGCTAAGCTCCCCTTTCCTCGAGTTCGATAATTTGCAAACCTTCCTTGATGTTGGAGATTTGAGCTGACTCAGGCACCTACAAGAAAAGTTTTTTGAACTTTTGAATGTTCTTTTTAGAAGTTTTGGATAAAGATATATCCCAACCTTCTTTGGTTTTAGAAGGATCACAAGTATCCCCAAGGTTTACCCGAATGGAACTAGATGGTTGTTCCACAAGGTATTCCTTTGGGATAACTACAACATCAGTCTTGAAGCTATGTTCAAGCCAGTCCTTAAATGTGAAGCAATCCTCCAAAACATGACCTAACATATGGTGGTAGGGGCAAAAGTTAGGATCATGGCTTTTGCTCACTTCCTCCAGTCTCCTAAGCTCGGGTAACTGAAAATCAAACTTCTTTAAGAGATTTTTAAAGATCTTCTTAATTACCTCCCTCTTAAATGAATAAGATTTTTTGAGCTTATCTAAAAGAGTAGTGGACCATAGCTACCGGCGGGTATGTGTCACCATTGATGGTATGAGGAGGTGAGTGTTGGTGGAGGCGGAGGCTAGGGTGCCTCATGGTGGTAGAGGAGGTGGAAGCGAAGGCTGCTGAGGTCGTGGTCTCTCAAACTGATCTCTAGCTAGTTGCTTCCCCTTATCTACCACTGCCACTATTCCCGGCTTCTTCTCATAGACCTTCTATGGCTTTGCTTTGGGCAACTGGTCTTGAAAAGGCAACTGTTTGGCTTCTCTTTGTAGACTAGCCTCCTTATTGATTAGCTTCTCAAATATTTTGATAGTGAAGCCCTTAAGCATGAAGCGATTGAGCCATGGATATTCTTTAGAAGAATCTTAACAGCATGCTGCTCAGACAGCTGTGGCTCACATTTTATACTCAGGTTATGCCATCTGAGAATATAATCAACAAGGGACTCACCTGGGTGTTGTTGTGCTACAATGAGATCACTAACATTAACCCTTTGCTGAGCTCCAACAAACCTCTTGATAAAGGGTTACTCCAACTCTGCAAATGTCTTTACTGAACTATTGGGATGTTCAGCATACGAATCAAAAGCTATCCCTTCTAGGCTACTGATGAAGGGGCAGAATAGTAAAGCATCGCTGCCACCGATGTTGCAACAACTGGTCCTAAAATGCGCAATATGCTACCTTGGGTTTCCACTACCATCAAAACTCTTGAAGGAAGGTGGCACGAAACCCTTGGGATATTGGATTGCATCAAATTCCTCTGGATAGGGTCTAACCTTTGGAACTGATGATCCTCCCTAGGCTTGAGCCAACGCTTTCTTCACCTACTGCTCAACCATAGATCTGATGTATTTCTCATGTATGGATGTACTTTCCACTACCTTCCTATACATGCTAGTGCTACCTCAGGAGGTAAGGTCTTGGTCGTCCAAGACATGCACTAACTCTAGCTGACTAATATCAGCTGTAGTAGGATGAGCTATTAAGGTTTGTTTCTAAAGTACTGAGGTTCCTGCTAACAAGTCCTCAAATTGCCTCGCCAACTTATATATTTGTTCCTCTTTCTGCTTTAACTAATATCAGAGGTGTTGGGCTGATTGGGCTATGTCTTCCTGCTTAACCTTCCATAGCCTGTTGCTCTCTGAGGAGGGATTCCCTAGTATCTATCATGCAAACCTCGCCTGAGTCTCCCAACAAATCATCTTCATTGGGATCAAAGCTGATCTTCTCCTCATTAGATTAGTCATACTCCAAAATTTCTTTCTTTTCTATAAGATAATGTGCCACTATGTGCTCAAGAGAATCAATCAACAAATAAAAATTTTACCTGCAGGATTATCATGTTTGAGGCATCGACCTCCCGCTGGAGAGTCAATCCTTGAGGACTATACTCACTAGAAGAGACACACTCTTGAGCCTGACTAAATGGGTGACACTCTAGGAGGTTCTATCATGTCGCTATTTGCTCCTCTACACACCATCTCTGTCTATAACTGGTGTTGGTGAAGGGATGACCATTATGCTTGGTAGCCATTCCCTCACACATCAGAAGGTCAAGCAAAGAGCTCTCACCACAAGAGGTGGTGTAGATGATAGGATCCATCGACCATAGGATCATCAATAGCTTCTCGAATGTGGCCTTCATGGCCTTCTGGAAGAGATGTTGCAAGCGTGAATGGTGATGGTAGATGGGGTAGAGCGTGGTGGAGACACCACTCTCTGATAGGATCCTCTCCTATGATGGGTCCCGTAGCAATACTATGTGATCGACAGCAGCGCCGATGAAAATCAATGAGTGCGCTGCCGAGCAAAACCTCGCCTCTCGCGTGATTGTATGGGCCTCTCGGCCCTCTCTATCAGATGTTTCCCCATGGGGGAATGATAGATCTCAAGCTCAACTAGAGCCCGAAGCTTTGCCAACGGTAGAAGATGGGAGGCCATCATATGACCTCCTCCTAGCTAACTGGGATTGGCCAACCAGGTGGAGGTGAAGCAGGATCCTCTAGCATCCTCTCCGACCCAGAGAGGATGAAATGGGTTTCTTGTAACAGTGATCAGTGGGTACCTCCTCCACAATGACCGTGCGCCTCCATCTCAATCGGTACGCTTAATCATGAAATTTTTATTTCTCCGGTCTTGGTAGGGTGAGTGGAGTAAGAACTAGACCCAACCTCAAAGGCTGGGAGGCAATCCCAGGATCGAGGAGCCTTACCCTGAGGTGCCAATGAGTGGGTGCTAGCCCACTGGGTAAAGACGGAAACCATGGGGCATAAGCATACATCACTTGCATTCACTAAACTACCACCATTTTCCTCTTTAGTGAGGGGATGTCAGAATCCAATGGCAAATTGACCTAAATGACCGACTTCTGCCCAGCCACCGTAGTCCTGCTAATAGTTGTGAGGGGAGTGCCCTCACAGGTGATCCTCACCCCCTCAAAATCTCTATCAAAATGGATGAGATGGGTGTGATCAGTTTGGGGGAGATTGGCTTGATCCAAGGCCAAGTCCATGCCATAGGGTAAAGTAAACTTGAAAGCCGTTTATAAATCAACTAAAAATTGAAGAATGTAGTAATCGACCGATGAGAATGCAATATTTGAAACAAGCTTGGATCGATTTTTGTTAGTTTTGAATTTGAATTTTAAAATTTGAACCCACATCCAACATCTTGAAGTGTTAAGTGGGGTTCAAATGGATTTAGAGATTTAGAGATTTGATTGGAAAGAGAATTTTGAATATGAAATCCAATTTTAACAAATTTGGGTTTGCTGAAAATGGGTTCAAATATTTTTTAGAAAGATGCTTCTATATGTTCATATTTGAAATTAGATTTTAATTTGAGGACCTTTTCCTTTAATAAATTTGAGTATGTTAAGGTAAAGGTCAATTATTTTATTTTGATTTGGTATTTTGGAATTCACTCACTTAACAAATTTGGGTATGCTAAGTGAGGTGTTTGAAAATAATTGTTCCTCTTTCTTTGGTTGTTTTATCTTGTGAATTATTGTTGATTTTGAAAATTGGAATTCCCACTTAGCAAATTTGGGTATGCTAAGTGAAGAACCCAAATGTGTTTTATTTTTGAAAGATTTTTTGAAAATAGGATTCTTAGCAAATTTGAGTATGCTAAGAAAATCCTAAAGTGTTTCATTTGTTTTGGATATTTTGATTTTTGTAAAAGTAGGATCCTTAGCAAATTTGGGCATGCTAAAGAATTCCTAATGTGTTTCTCTTTTATTTTGATTTTTTTTTAAAGTAGGATCCTTAGCAAATTTAAGTATGCTAAGAGAATCCTAATGTCTTATTTTTGTTTTTGATTTGTTTTTTTTTTTTTGATTGAAAGTGGAGACTTCAATTTAGCAAATATAGTATGCTAAAAATGAAGTTCCACTTAATTTTGTGAAATGGAAATTTCACTTAAAAATTTTGAGTATGCTAAATGAAATTCCAAAAGATGTGTTTTAAAAATTTTGTGTTTTGGATTTTGAAAAAGGGAGACTTAATTTTAGCAAATGGGGTATGCTAAATTGAAGTTCTAAATATGTTTTAAATATTTCTGTGGAATGGATATTTCACTTAACAAATTTGAGTATGTTAAATGAAATTTCCAAAAAGTGTGTTTGGAAATTTATTTTTGGAAAAAGAGAGACTTCATTTTAGCAAATGGGATATGCTAGGATGAAGTTTCAAATGTATTTTAAATTTTTTTTGTTTCTTGTTGATTTTTTGAAAAGGGAGATTTTCATTTAACAAATTTGGGTATGTAAGATGGAAATCAATTATGTTTTATTTTTCAAAGATGTATATTTGTGTGTGATTATTACTTTTTGAAAGAGGAAATCCCAACTTAATCATATGTGGAATACATTAAGTGAGGATTTCAAAGTGATGCCATTTTATTTGGAAATGAAATTTTCATTCAATAAATTTGGGTATATTGAATGGAGATATTCATATGTGCTTTTGAAAAAGTTAGTTTTGTTTGAAAATGAAACTTCCATTCAATAAGTATGGGTATATTGAATGGAAAGGTTCATGTGTGATTTTTGAAAATTTTATTTTTGATTTTGTTTGAAAATGAGACCTCCACCCAATAAGTGTGGGTATATTGAATGAAGAGGTTTCATATGTGCTTTTTGAAAATATGAAAATCCCAACCTAACACATGTGGAATGTATTAGGTGGAAGTTCAAAGTTGTGATTTTGCTTGAAGAGGTAATATCCATTCAATACATTAGGATGTATTGAATGGAAAGGCCCATCTTCAAGTTTTATGCTTTTGAAAATATGATTGTTGAAATTTTTATTTTTGAAAATGAGGTCTTCACCAAAAATGAATTGAGTGAAGAAACTCATTTGTATTTTTTAATGTAATTATTGGAATCTTATTTTTTGTAAAGATGATCTACATATAACATAAAGATTGTTAGATGAAGATGATTTAAAAAATTTTGCAAAATATTTTATTAAGTGCATTTTTGAAAGAGTACTTTTTAAAAAGCATGATATTTTTTATAAGGATTTATTTTGTCTTTATTATTTTAAAATGAACCTTTCCTTACCATAGAAATGATAAGGAGGAAGTCTTTAAATGTTTTCTTTTTATTTAAATCTTTTTATTTTCACCCATTGGAGAACCCAACGGGGATTTTAAGACCAACACGGGTGAGGTCCTAAAACTTAAAGATGTTGGCTATCTTAACTTAAGGATGAAATAAGCTAAGTGCCAACGGAATGAAAGATAGTCTTGAATTCATACCAAAGTATAAACCAACTATCGATAGTTGGAGATAACAATCATTTACCAAAGATGGAGAGAGGAATTATCCCCGGTGGAGTCGCCAGAAAAATATGTGTTGAAATTTTCTATATAGGTTTCTAAAGAATAGAAATATACTTCCATCTTCACTCTATGAAAAATAAAATGAAGATCATAATATACTTCTTTTTTTTATGCAAATTTTGACACAACGTAGATCCGCAGATATTCTTATTGAGGGTGATCGGGTAGGACATCGATAGAGGTGTACTATCTCTAAAGATAGAAGTGAACACCCTACAATGGACCTAATCACCTCAATAAAGACTCCTAAGGATAATGGGTCTGCATGTGTACCAAAGATTCTTCCCCTACTTTACATGGAAAAATAAAGTAGGGTTTATTTTAAACTGAGTTCGTAAGCTCCCTATAGGGGCAAGCCCTCATAGTTAATTACATCCTAAGGAATGAGACCCCTCAGGAATACTCTCGATTAAGGTAAATGATCATTATCTCAAAAGATTTCAATAGGTAGAACTATCAATCTATTAGTTAATTTTAGAAGATCAATTGGGATTGATCAAAGAGAAGAAGTTATTATCGAAGCCAAAGGAAGATAAGTAGAAAATGCTCACGATGCTAGAAAATAGCAAGCATCTCAAACTATCATATGGTTGGGCTTTATATTTTAGAAATTGAATTATTCATTTGAGTTAACTTTTTATTAGAAGTTTAGGGCTTATGATTCCACAACACAAGATTATGGAAATACCTAAGAGGTAAGGATTTATGCTTATGGCCCATGGAAGGGGGAAGCAACCTTAGAACCTAAATCTAAGGTGACAATGGGTATTTGGTTTGCCTCCATAAGAGAGGACAAACCACCCAACTGCTTGGACTTACAACTGCTTGGGGGTGGTCACCAACTAACTCCTCCTACAGTTTTAAATTCATGTAGGCAAGTCATATGCTTTATGCGAGATAGCTAGGCTATTATTTATTTAGAAAGAGACTAAGTCCATAAACTCACTCCCTAAAGAGACTAGATCATGTAAGGGTATGCTTCAAATGACCTAAATCTAATGCAAATCTTATTACATTTTATTTTAATTTTTGGACAATCATTTGACTCAGGCTTATAGGATTCATATGCCTAATGCATGAGAAGTAAGATTATTGGCCAAAATCTGTGAGAAGGGAGGAGGTGTGTTTCCACCATGGCTTTCAAAGGTCAAGCCAAGTTTCTCACAAAGGTGGAAGCCCTCCAATCAAGAGTGAAAATAATATGCATTTGTGCATGATGTTATAAAATAAGTACTTGTACAACTAAGAGGTTACTAATTCTTTTATCTTAATTTTTTATCTAAGCTTTAAATGAGGTTATGAATTCTTTATTTTAATTTTAGAATTATTAAATTTGGAAGAAGATTTATTTTTCCCTAAGAGCCCAATCCACATCTAGGCCATACATCAAGCAAGGAAGAAATTAGGAAAAGGATGCCATCTTAATGCACAAGCTAATTAAATCATTAATCAATTTATAAAGCTAATGTAAAAGAATAAGAGGCCATTTGTGGTCGGGCACCACCGCACAAACCCAAAAATAAATTGGGTCACCGAGCTCTACCCTTATACAACCCAAATTATAAATGAATTAAGTACAATTAAGCAAATAATTTATTATTATGGGGGTCTTCAAGCTTCATTTCTTCATTTTCTTCTTTTCTTTTCTTCTTTCTTTTCTTTTTTGGATGGTTTGAATGTGATTGCTCCAAAGGCTTCACATGGTACATAAGTTGAGTTCTTATGATCAATTATCATCCTAATCCCCATAACAATCATGCCAAAATCCTAATTACAAAAATTACATGAAAAGAAAAAGTAAATCTAGCTTACACCTGTAAAATTGAGATTAGCTAAACAAACCAGACAAAACCCAAGCATATATATTGGAATTATCACCCCACACATGGATGACTAAGTCCACCTGGCCTATTGGATTATGCTTAGGGGTAAAAGCACCTGCACAACAAAAAATATTTATATTTTATTACAGCACCCCATAAGCACAATCCCTTACAAAAAATAACGGTTAGACTAAATCATCCTACCATTCATTCTATGCACATTCACCCTAACATCCAGACTAAAACTTATATCACAAAATAAAAGAAAATATCAACCATGCACCACCCTAACTTAATGCTAGAAGTGGTGACTTAGTCTAAATGTGTGTGCTTCAGTAGGTTTGTGTGGTATACTTAACTATGGCTTTAGGGTTTGTAGTTTCTAAATGTGAAAGTGTTCAGCTTAGAGGATGGTTTCATTTAAGTTATTTTATTGATTTGGGTTGATTTTATTTTGTATTTTTATTTGATTTGAATGGATCCTACAATTGATTACTAAGTTTTAAAGAGAGGGAAAAGAAAAGAGAACTTCTCTTTCCTTCCCTACCTTAAGTAATTTCTAAAGTGGATTTATGTTTAGTTTTATTTAGTGAATGTTTTATTATTTGTTTTAATTAATCCTAAGTTTAGATCAATTCTAAACAATCCTATTTAAAAAAAAAGGCATTTTAAGATTAAGTAAACTGAACTAAATTCAGAAAACACACATCACTTTATTTCTTTCCCAACATGTATAACTTGCATATGGATGAATCCTAAGCATATCTATACATACAAATGAGAATGTTTAGCACACCTTACAAAGAATGCTAAGTAGTTTACTTAAGAAAATTTGAATGCTTATGATGCATGATTTTCATTAAGTATAAAAAGGGTCTCTTATCCAATTTTCACATGCACACATGAAAGTATGAAAGACATAAGTGAGTAGGACACCATTATTAACCAGAGGTGTAAGGTACAAGACTTACTTAGGACTACTTAAAGCCTCACAACCCTGGGTTTGTACAGACTAATATATCACTTTCCTTAAATACAAGCATATGTACAAAAGAAATGAATGGAAAAGAAATGATGCAAAAATTTGTGTTGGTTGATTTATTTTGTTAATGTAATTTATATGTACAAGTGTAGGTATCCTTCTTAAATAATAGCATATGAATGAATAGAAGATGGAATTAGGCAAGTGTTAGGTTCTTTTCAAATGAACTAAACACTTTACTAAATCCTATTCAAAACTATACTAAAAGAGGGGAGAAGGAAAACTACACTAAGCACATCGTTATATTTTACTTACATGAAGGCTCATAAATAAAGTATTGGTAACACACTTTTAGTTTTAGAAATTAATTCATATATTTGAAAATAATTGGATTTAATAGTGATAATAGCCACTCATATTCCCATTTTAGTCAAAACATGCAATTTGACTTAAAAGAGACATCTCACTTTCATTTTGATTTTTGAAAAGAATGAATGCATGAAATTCATATGACTTACACATTTAGCATATTGGGAAGGAACTACAATGCTGAAAGCATGTAAATAAATTCACCCTAATTAATTCCTAAAGAAAGTCTTATGAAATAAGAAAGCTTAAAACAAATCAAATTATTTTAAAAGAAGGTTTGGTTTTGTTTTGAGTTTGATTTAATTTGAGAAATGTAAGGTGAGTTTACTGTTCTTAACCCATTCCCACATGTGTATGATATTTAAGTTCAATTTTTAAATTATTAGATCCATTTTATATTTTGATTAGGTTAAGGTATGAATTAAGTACATTAATTACCCCTTACCTATACAACCTTAGTTTATTTAATCAAATAATTATGAGCCAATGAGATGACATAAAACCTCATAAAGAATTTAAATTTGCAATGCACCTAGGTAGAAAAGGCCTAATGCAATTTGGCTAATGATTAATGATTAATTAAACTAAGGGATTTTCACTTAACTATTTTCATAACCCCTCTCACACAAGTGAGTTGGGTTTTGATTTTCTTAATGTACTTATGCTCTTGAACATCTAAGCATCTATCCAAGATAGATTAAGTAAGTTCTAGAAGGTTTTAGAGTTTTATGAAATTAATTAAGGGGATAATTAGTGAATTAACCCTTAATTAAGTTCTAGAAGGTTTAGGGAATATCTCAAGGAAAGTATCCCGAAATTATTCCCTAAAGCTCACATCCACTTAATCAAAACTTAATTAACTCAATTTTAAGGGAGCAATTCCCTTAATTAAGCCACAAATAAATCCCAAGATAATTAGGAGAGGTAGGAGTCATCCCACTAATTAAGCACAAAAAGTTTGGGATTAATTAGAGGAGTAATTAGAGGGTAATTAGCAAATTAACATTCTCAATAAAACCTAAATTCAGAGAAAAGTACTACTCAAAATCCATTGAAATTAATTTTAGAATATTCTATGTTGAATTATCTTTCATATGCAATTATTTCATATTTTTCTAATTTTTCTACACTTAGATATGGATTTTAGAAGGTTTGGTGATTAATTAAAAATTATTTAAAGCTTACTTATATTATTAATCTCGTGCCATTCACGCATGGGCCGACATGCTTATACGCGTGGCATGACGATTGGGTATTTAACCCGTCACATCGTGCGTGCGGGCGTAAGCGCCCGCGCTTTCTCCTCACCGTGATCAAGATCAATGGTTGAGATTAAACCTGTGGATCTGAGGGAGGAAAATAAAAATATTACATGTTTTAATCTGAGCTTGATTGAGCTTGGATTGGGCTAAAATTTAGCCCACACCATCTAAACCTAATGGTAAGCACATCTAATGGCTAAAATTCCATAGGATTAAAATTCCTTTGACAAAGGACCAACACACATTGAAATTAAGCTAAAAAAATGGCTAACCTCGTCGGAGGTGATCACCGGCACTCGATTCCCTTGGAGAAGCTTCATCTGGTTGAGTTGAAGCTTTATTGAAGGTTTGAGCTCTTAAGGTTGAGTGGATATGGACAAACTCTCCTTTGCCTTAAACTCAGCTTTGGTCTGAGGCACCCTTCCTTTGCCTTTGGAACTTGGGAAAGAACTTAGGTGAGCTCGACTTGGTCCTCTGATGATGCTTGAAGAAGGAATTGAGTTGGTTTGAAGTGTAGAGCAAGTTGGAATTTTGGAGCTATTTTGCTTAAGGAAAATGAGAAATGGGAGATTTCACTCTAGGAAGCTTGGATCACTCAAAAGCTCCTAGCTTCCTAGGCTTCAATCAATGAGGGAATTTAAGTTTGAAATGAATTAGGGGAGTATATCTTGGCAAGATGGCAAGCTTGCCATGCCATTTTGATCCAATGAGTTTGAATTGAGGCTATGTCCTTGAATTGGTGTTTTGGCTTGGGAGTGGAATGGTGAAGTGGCCATGTGCTCAAATTGAGTGTAAGGAGGATTCCCATGTGGCCATTTCAAAGCATGTGCTCAGTTTGGCCATTGGGCTAGGTTGGGCTGATCCAAACCCATTGGGTTGGGTGCAACACCCTCCCTAGTGTTCACTTGATCTAATAAGAGAGTGCCAAGTGGGTATGAAGAGGATTTGACCAAATTCCAAGTGGAATTGATCATAATTTACCCTATGGCCTAGGGGTAAAATAGCCATTTGACTTTGATTTTAGTTTGGGTTTGTTTGATATGATGAGAAAATAGGTTTGACCAAGTTTCATTGAATTTGGAGTTGGTTTGATGTGATTTGGCTTATGTTGACCCATTTAGATCAAAATGGGTCAACAAAGTTGACCAAGTGGTCAAATCAAACCAAAGGTCAAGTTCATATGACCATTTGAAATATTTTGGTTTTTGGTTTGATTCAATTTGGTTCATATGACTTCATTTAGGTCAAATGGGTCAAGTTGACCAATTTGACTCATTTGACCTATTTGAGCTAGGTCATGGGTTGGTTTAGGTTTGTCATATGAAATGAATTGGTATCTTTGTTTCCAATCAATTTTGGTTAAATTTTGAATTTGACTCAATGACCTTTAGGTCAAGTTCAAGGGTCAATTGGGCTAGGTTAGTTGGCCAATTGAGGCTTTGGTCAAGTTCAACAATCATTTTGGAATGAACTGACCCATTGGTTTCAATCAATTTAGCTTAGATCAAGTTTTGATTTTGAATTTTTTAGGTCAAAAGTCAAATGGCCAATTGGGCTAGGTTAGGCTCAAATATTGACTTGGTCAAGTTTAAACATTGATCATGAATGAACTTAGATCATTGGTTTCAATCAATGTTGAGTTTCATTTTGGCTAAGTGTTGACTTGGTCAACCTTTAGGTTTGACTTGGTTTGACCCAATTTGATTGTTCATCTCATGATGATTGTTGAACATGATGAGAGGCTTAGGTGAGTTTGATTCAATCCAATTTGGTTAGGATTAGAATTTGGCTCCTAAGGGTACTTTAGGTCACTTTGGGCCAAGTGAACCTAAGTGGGTCAAAATGGCTTGGTCAAAGCTTGATTTGAGTTTGATTGAACTTACATATGGACTTATGGTCGAAATATAAATCCATTTGCAAGTGGTCTGAAGTCAAATGGGTTTTGATTCATTTGACAATTTCAAGTTCAAAGGGTGAACATGAAATGGATTTTGGATTGATTTTTGAAATGAGTTTTGGTTAGGGGATTGAAGTTTGTATTTATATTTGGATTCATGATTGAAGGATTGATTGAATCATTAAGAAAAGTCAAGAGTTTGGCTTGATTTGAACTTAATTTGGCTAAGTTCAAGAATTTGACTTGAAAGGCAGTTATATTTTGATTGAATTTGAACTTGAATTTTGAAGTTAGTTTTGATTGTTTGAATTTATATTTCATTTATATATGTGAATATAAATGAGAATATAAATGGGTCACGAGAAAATTTATGAATTTGAAGTGATTTGAGCATGATCTGCTAAGTCCTTAAGAGAGGATCAAGGACTTAGAAAGATTTTGAATTGAATTTGAATTTTGGATTTAGTTTGATTGATTTATATTTCATTTATATATGTGAATATAAATGAGAATATAAATATTATGAGAAAATTTTAATGAATTTGAATTGATTGTAAGTTGATTTTTAAGTTCTTAAGAGAGGGACTTAAGGATTTTAAATTAGAATTTAAATTTTATTTGATTTGAGATTTGAATATTTATATATATATATATATATATATATATATATATATATATATATATATATATATGAGAATATAAATGAGTTATGAGATAATTTCATAAATTTGAATTGATTTGAGGATGATTTTTAGGTTAAGTCTTTGAAGGAAAATAAAAGGACTTAGGCAAGATTTGGAATTTGGAATTTCAATCATGGGTTTCAATCATGAATTTCAATCACGGGTTTCAATCATGGGTTTCAATCCTATGACATTGATTTGAGTTTGGAGAAAATAAATTAGGCTAAAATTGATTTAGGTTTCATGTTAATTTGATTTGGAGTTTGACTTGAAGGAAGGTAGTAAGGAAAGTGGTTCAACTATAGGGTAGACAGATTTTCCTAACACCCCTATGGCATGACCTACTCCTATGGCTAACTCTTCTAAGTCTCTAGGGTTAGGTTGAGTGTCCACCTAATCACTATATGTGTCTTATGACTAAGGATCTCTTAAAGTCTAAGAGGAGTCCTATGTCTAAGATGGAGGGGTTGAGAACTCATTCTAAAAATGAGGTCAACAACAACCCAGAATATAAAAGAACAGTTATAGTTAGATTGAATACATGCTATGGAGGGTCTTCATTCTTCATATCTCCTTATCTTTATTTCCTTGATTTGATTGGTTCCTTCTTTGATTTGGATGTACTTACTTCAAAGGCATCACATGGCACCCTAGGACAAAGACTTCTAACCACTGCTCATCCTAACCCCCACAACACTAATCCTAATTCCTATTTCAAAAAGTACATTTATATAGGAAAAAGTAAATCTAACTACACATGCAAAATAGAGGTTAGCTAAAAATACTAATCCTAATTCCTATTTCAAAAATTACATTTATATAGAAAAAAATAAATCTAATTATACATGCAAAATAGAGGTTAGCTAAACATACATACAATCCCAAGCAGTTATATATATAATTTAGACTTAGCACCCTACACATGGGTAACCAAGCTCACCTATCCTAACTTGGATTATGCTTAGGGGTTTAAGTAACCTGCAAAGAGAGCATTAATATTTATTTTTTAAGCAACCCCTTAAACATAATCCCTTACAAAAAATATGATTACTGATACTAACATCAGTACAAGCATACACCCTAACATCCTGTCTAAAATATCACATAACAAAATAAAATATACATGATATTATATACCATCCTAATATAGAGCTAGAAGTAGTGGCTTAGTTCTAATGTGTGTGCTAAGATTTGGTGTGGTGTGTCTTATCTAAGCATCAGAGTTGTATTTTTCTAAGTTTGGAAATTATTTAGGTTAACATGATGGTGGATTTCATTTGAAGTTGTTTAATTGATTTGTGAATTTTAATTTATATTTTATTTTGTTTCATGTGATTTACACTTAGAAACTAAGTGTTATAAAGTGAATGAAGAGGATTACCCTCTTTCATCCCTACCTTAAGTCACTTTCTAAAGCATATTAATTTAATTTAGTTTTCTTTAATGAATGACTTGTTAAATGATTTTTAATTAATCCTAAGTTTATGTTAACTTTAAATGACCTTATCCAATATGAAAGGCATCTTAGGATTAATTTAATTAAATTACTATCACATGAAGTATACTAAGTCATTCATTTCCATCATATGTAACATGTATATGATTTAATACTTGGCATATCTATACATGCAATATGTTTTAACACACTTAAATGATGATGAATGTGTATGTTTAAAATTTATATTTTCATTTTGGTTTAATTATTTGAACATATAAATTAAAGCTCTACCCAAATTCTAATACCAAAGTACATAAGGATGGAATCATATAAGTACGTTTCATTGTTAACCAGGGAAGTGAGATAATCAAATAACCTCATTGGGGCTACTTAAAGCATCATATTCTCGGGATGTCCAAATTATATACTTATTAACAATCCAAACCTTGGTAAATTTATAAGTGAATAGGAAAAGAGAGCACTAATTTATATATAACATGTGTTAATAACTTAGGTGTATATGGATGTATGTATTTTTAGTAGAAAAGGAGGATCATAATTCCTTAACTAAATACACACATGTATGTATAAAAGATATAAGCAAGTACATGCCATTATTAACTAGAGAAGTGAGATAATCAAATGACCTCCTTGGGGCTAACTAAGGACTCGTATTCCCAGGATGTTCAAACTATATACTTATTAACATTCAAACACATGTAAATCTACACATGAATTGAAGAAAAGAGGGCTTTACTTCACATATCTAAGTTATAAGCACATGCAAAACCTATATGCATCCATAACTACGATCACTTCACATGTTGTTATCACTTTATAAATGTTGAGAAATAGATTTAGATTTAATAGTAATAATAGCCACACATATGATAAGTTAATCCAACACATGCAAACTTACATAAATAAACATCATTTAATTCATTTATATTTAAAAGGATGAATGCATGAAATAAAATAACATACAACATCTGAAGTGATTGGAAAGGAATAACTAAGTACAAACACATGGTTCATTCAATTAAATTAATTCCTAAGGACAATCACATCAAATAAAGTCATTTAAACAAAGCCAAAGTTTCTTTATTAATTTATGACTTAAGATTTTGATTAAGTTTATAGAGGAGAAGAATTATTTGCTATTTTAATCCTATTCCCATGTCGGTGAACTTTATTATTTTAATAAAAGGTAATTAAGCAGATTTTTTGAATTAATTAAGTTGGAACCTTAATTAAATCAATTAATTACTCTTATCTATGCTTCTTTAATTTGATTAACCACTTAATTATGAGCCACAAATGACATGAATATATGAGAAACTAAAATTTCAATGCTCCTACAAGGACCTAATGAAAATGACTCATAATTAAAGGTTAATTAAATTAAAGAAACTAATTAAGTACTTTTATGATTTTCTAACACTTATGGGCTAATCATAATTTCCTTAAAGGCTCTTTATGTTATTAAACACATAAAGAAGAACTCTTAATTTTATTATTAATAATTTGATGTGATCACGTTGACCTCACTTTTAGGGTGAGTTCTCAATCTCCTTATCTTAGACATAGGAATCTTTAGACACTAAGATTTCTTTAGTCATAAGACACATCTAGTAATTAGGTGAACACTTAACCTAAGCCTAGAGACTTAGAATGATTCAACCACAGGATTAGGCCATGCCTTAGGGATTAGGGAGATCACTTACCCTATAGCCTAAACCTAGTCCATGTACACCTTTTAAAATCAATCCAAATCCAAATTTCAAACATAACCTCAAATTCAATTTGAACTCAAATCCAAATACCAAATCCAAAATACAAATCCCAAATCAAATCATTGAAGCCTTTGATCGAATCCTCCTTAAGCCTTATGATTGGATCCCATGGACTTAGCTAAATTTCCATCCAATCCACTTCAAACTTGATTGATTTCTTCATGAATCAATTATATCTTCAATCATATTCATGAATATAAATGAATTCTACACTCAAATCATCAAAACTAAATCAAACTAAATCAAAATCTAAGCCATTTTGGCCTATCTCCATGAGCTTGGCCAAATTTGCCTCCAAATCAATTCAAATTTAATTGATTTTCTCATGAATAAATCATTCCTTCAATTATCTATCCAAAGATAAATGAAATCCATAATCATCAAGCCAAATCAAAATCAACTCAAGTCAAACCCAATCGAGCTTATTTGACTTGAAATATTCTAATGAACCAAAACTCATTTGAACCCAAACTAATTGCAATTGAATTTATATGTCAATCTCAAATCCATATATAAACTCAATTAAATAAAACTCAACTCAAAATCAAGCCAACTAAACTCAATTGGCTCACTTGACCCAAAGTGGCCAATTTGACCTACATGAACCAAAATCAAATTCAATCCAAATCAAAGTGAATTAAGCTAATCCAAACTTCATGTCATGATTGTTGATCATCCTGGGTTACTCAATTGTTATGAATTGGGTCAAACCAAGTCAACCTAGCCCACTGGCCAAGTCAACCATTTAACCCATATGAACCCAAATTAGCCAAATTGCAACCTAAACAAATTTAATTGCAACCAATGGCTCAAGTTCATTCCAAATTAATTGTTGAACTTGACTAAAGCCTCAATTAGGCCTAATTGACTCACTATACCCAAAATCCATTGAACCCAACTTGACCTAAAGGGTCAAATCAACCTAAAACCCAATCAAATCCAAATTGAACTTAACCAAAGCCTATACCAAATTATCAACCAAACCTAAACCAAGCCATGATTCAGGCCAATTTGGTCAATTGGGTCCAATTGGTCAATTTGACCCATTTGACCCAATTGAGCTCAAATGAACCAATATCAAATTTAAACCAAATTAAACCAAATCAATGACACCAATACACTCCAAATGATCATTTGCACTTGATCTAACCCTTAGTTTGACCCAATTTGACCAATTAGTCAACCTAACCCATTTTGACCCAATTTGACCCAAATAGGTCAAATTGAGCCAAACTTAATAAAATGAGTCCAAATCACTTTTGTCTCATTTCAAATCTACCCAAATCAAATCCAATGCCAAATGACCACTTTGCCCTTAGGTCAAGAGCATTCCATGGGAAAAGACACTTGCCCAAATGGTCATTTCTCTTCCTTGGCCACTTTGCACTCATCCATTAGTCCACATAGGCACGAAGGACACTGACCATCCTGACCCAAGAGGTGGTTGAGGCAGCCATGACTCATGGGGAGGTGAATTCACCTCACCTGTCCCATTTGAACATTTAGCATGAAAGACTTCAACTTCCCCTTGCTAGGACACCCATTAGTCCTTCATGGCAGCCACCTCGCCTGCTTGGCCACTCAAATCAAGCCACCTAAGGAGAATACCAATCACCTCGAGCCAAGGACACCAAATAGGAGCCAAAATCACAAGGAATGAGGTGATTTTCGGCCAAAACTAAAGCACAAAAAATAGAGAGTCAAAAAATCTTCCTTCCACACTCATTTCGCTCTCCTATATCTCCCAAACTAACCAACAACCATTCCCACTTGGTTTTTGAGCAAAGGCCATCAAAATCAAGTGGATTCCAGTGGGGAAATGGTGGCAATTGGACAATACATTATTTCAAAGTGAAGCAAGAGCCTGAACCTATTCCAAAGCTTCTTCTTGCACTCAGGAGCATGTTTGGATCATCACCATCATTGAAAATCATCCCTGATGTAATTTTCAAGAACCGTAGCTAGCCTTAGTAGCTTTTATAATTTTTGCATGATTTTAAGAATTTCCCTTAGATAAACCTTGCATTTTTTATTTTATATCCAATGCAAAAATAGGAGTTTTTCGGTGTGAATCGATGTGAAAATGAGCTCATTCAAATGAGATTTCATTCAAATTTCACAAAAATCCCATTTTCATTCAGTTTACTGTGCTCCGCCCCTTGCTTTCACTATTTTCAGGAGGGAGCACACAGTAGCTATCCGATCCCACTTTAAGAGAAATGGATGGCTTCAATTTCATGCTAGATCCATTCATTTCAGCCCGACAGATCACGCGGATCGGACCATTTTCCTACTCGTTTGCTGACGCGGCACAATGTGCCACACATAATTGCGTGCCATGTAAAATCAGTGCACAAATTCATTGGTCCAATTATGCGGCATTGGCATTGCACCACATTGCCTCATATTGAATCTGTTAAGTAGAAAATTCTAATTTTTTGATTTTAAAAATTATTTTAAACACTTGAAACTTCAAAAATTCAAAAAAATAAAATAAAATACTTAACTAAAAATTACAAACAGGGGCTCGTTGGATTTATCTTTTTGAGAGGAATCCAACAAACCTAAAATCTTCAAATTTCACTAAATATTTTGGGCTTAATTTAGGTTTTAGTCAAAATAAAATTTTATTAATTAAACTAAAAATACATATCAGATTGATTTTAAATTTTCAAAGATTGAAATAGAAGTTAAAATGCACCGACCATAAAAATTTCATGTTAAAAGGATTTCTGGATTGGAAGATATTGCATTCTAAAGTTCAAATAGTGAAAATAAGTTAACGGGCTTTATAAAAATCATGAAAAATCATTTAAATGAGCTAAAACTTTGGAAAATTATAAAACATCATAGAAAAATCATAAAAATGCAAATAAATACTCATGTTAAAGGTATTTTAGAGGAGGTTAATTTAAAATTAATTTTAATTAATTTTAAATAATTAAGGCTTAATTTAGGTTTAATTAAAAACTTAATAGCTTAATTATGCTCTAATTACCTAAGTAATTAATCCCAAACTTTCTGAGGTTGATTAATGGGATGACCTTTACCTCTCATAATTTTCTTGGGATTTATAGCTTGGTTACTTAGGGAAATTATTTATCTTAGCCTTAATTACTTTCTTAATTAATTAGATGATTAATTAACATTCTAAATAACAAGAAAATCATGAATTAAGCTTGCTAATCAATGTGGAATAGTGATTGACCATGGGGAATGAGATTTGAACCTCTTTCCCATTCTTTTCCCTAAGTTCATTCCACTTGACTTGAAACTAATTAATTTGGGATGAATTAATGGTTTAATTCATTAATTAAATGACTTAATTAATTAAACTGAAATCATAATCATTCGAGATCTCACCTAATTAAGTTTCTAGTGTAGAATCTTACTTGTTCAATAACCTAAGAGAATCATGAGGAAATTTTAATTAGCCTATATGTGTGGGAGAATTATAAGAGTACTTAATTAAGTCCCTTAGCTTAATTAACCATTAATTATGAGCTAATTGCATTAGCCCCTTTCATTTCTTAGGATCATTACTAATTTAGTTTCTAATGCATATGCATATCACGTTGGCTCACCATCACTTGGGTAAATATGTTAAGGTGATATAAGAAAGGGGTATTTAATGGACTTAACTCATATTACAACCTAATTAATCTATAAAATCAACTTAATTTCTTTTCATTGAACTAAATTGATTAACCAATATGGAAATAGGTTAGGAGCAGAAAATGATTAAATCTCTTCTTTCCTCTAAATCAAATTAAACATCCAAAAATAACTTAATAAGAAGCATTGGTTTGCTTTAAATGATTGTATTTGATATGATTGTCCTTAGGAATTAGTTTGATTGAATGAAATATGTTTTTTATGTCTTATTATTCCTTTCTAGTCATATTAAATGGTGTGTGTGATGTGGTTCCGTGCATTCATGTTTTTAAATACTTAAACTTAAATGAATTTCCTTTATGTCAAATTTGCATGTGTTGATTTAATTCAATATATGTGTGGCTATTATCACTATTAAATCCAAATGTATTTTCAAAAAGCTTATAAATGAGTAATAACATATGAAGTGATAGTAGTTATGATTACATATAAGTTTGCATGTGTTTACAACTTAAGTATGTGAAATAGAGCTTTCTTTTCTTTAATCCATATATAATTTCACATGTATTTGAATATTAATAAGTATATAGTCTGGACATCCCAGGAATACGAGACATTAGTTAGCCCTAAGGAGGTCATTTGATTACCTCACTTCCCTGGTTTAATAATGACATGTACTTATTTGAATTCATTTACATGTGTTCCTACATTAGAATTGGGATGAAATTCTATTTCACATACATATATGTTCTAATCAAATAAAAATGTAATTTTTGCATGATTTTATTTCTCTCACTTACATATACATTCATGTGTAGTGAGATAGCAAAGTATATAGTCTGACATCCCGGGAATACGAGCCTTTAACTAGCCCCAAGGAGGTCATTTGATTACCTCGCTTCTCTAGTTTAACAAAAACATGTACTTGCTTATTTCTTTCTACATGTGTATGTATGTGTGGCTAAAGAATGAAAATTCTTCTTTTCAACTAAGAATACATGCATTCATAATAGACTAAATGATTGAATTAATTAGCCATATGATTTGGGGTCTCTTTCCTTATGTTCTTACATACAAATTTACATGTATTTGAATGCTAATGGGCATATAGTTTGGACATCCCGAGAATACGAGGCTTTAGCTAACCTCAAAGAGGTTATTTAATTACTTTACTTTCTCAGTTTAACAATGACACATACCTATTTAATTTCATTCTTTTGTCTTCTTGTATAAGAATTTGGATAAAGCTCTAAATTAACATGATTAAGTAATTCAATCAAATAAGAAGTATAAACTTCAAATATGCACATCTACATTCATCATTTGAGTGTGCTAAAACATGTTCTATGTATATTCATACTTAGAGTTAAGTCATATGCTTGCTACATGTGATGGAAAGGAATAAATTGATGTATGTCATGTGTTAGTAGTTCACTCAAATTAATCTTAAGAAGGTTTTCATGTTGAATGAAATCATTTAAGGTGAACCTAAACTCAAGATTAATTTAAAATGTGTAACAAGCCATTTAGTAAAGAGAACTAAATTAAATTAACATGCTTTAGAAAGTGGCTTAAGGTAAAGATGAAAGAGGGCAATCCTCTTTCTTCTTTTTATAATAGTTAGTTGCTAAGTGTAGGTCATATGAAACAAAATAAGTTACAAATTAAAACTTTCAAATCAACTAAATGAATTAAAGTGAAACCATCCCCTTATGTTAAATTGAATCTTTCCATATTTAGAAAATCGTAGCCTTAATGCTTAGTTAGGACATACCACACAAGCCTTAACACACACATTATAATTAAATCACTACTTCTAGCTTTATGTTAGGGCAGTGCTTGGTTTGATATATATTTTATTTTATGATGTATTATTTTAGGCTAGATGTTAGGGTATATATTTTGTAGACTAGATGGTAGGCCATGTTTAGCCTAATCATATTTTCTATAGGAGATTGTGCTTAAGGGGCCACTTAAAAATAAATATAAATGCTCTCTTTCCATGTTACTTAAGCCCCTAAGCATAATCTAAGTTAGGACATGTGGGCTTGGTTACCCATGTGCAGGGTGCTAAGTTCAAATTATAAATATAACTGCTTGGGTCATATGTGTGTTTAACTAACACTTATCTTGTAGGTGTAGTTAGATTTACTCTTTCCATTTAAATGTAATTTTGCAATTAGGAATTATGATTAGTGCTATGAGGGAATTAGGATGAGCTTTGGCTAGAAGACTATGTCTTATGTGCCATGATATGCCTTAAAGTGAGCCAAATTAAAGAAGCAAAGAGGAGGAAAGAAGACATGAAAATTTGAAGAAGATGAAGACTCCCATAACATGTATTCATCCTAAATTGTAAATTATTCTTTCATTTTCTGTGTTGTATAAGGGTTGAGCTCAGCTACCCATTTCTCTTTTTGGGTTGTACTGTGGTACCCGACCGCACCAACCTTTTATTCTTTTATGCTAGTTATAAAAAATTTGATGTTATGTTTAGCTTGTGCATTAGAAATGACATGCCTCTTCATAGTTTTTTTATGATTGGTGTTTGTTTTATGATCTGTATGCGATTAGGCTCTTAGGAAAAATAAATATTTTACCCAACTACAACTTATAATTAAATTTCTAAATAACTATAATCTCACATAAATCTTAGGTATTAAATCAAGATAATTAAAAGATTTAGGAACCCCTTAGCTATATGGTTATGGGTCTGATATCGTGCATGCATCTTCTACCACTCTTGCAAAAATGAGGGCCTCTATTCTTGCACGCATGGGAACCACTTGACCTATGAGAGCAACTCCTACTGATGGAGCTTCACCCTCTTCCCTCTTGATTTGGCCCATAACTCATTTCAACATGCATTTAGGCATACAAAAATCTTACGGCCTTTGTCAAAATGAAGTGTCCAAAAATAAATAAAATTTGAAAATATTTACATTAGAAAAACTAAGTCATTACTCATATCACTCATGCTCTAGTCTCTTTTGGGAGTTGGTTTAAGGACTTTAGTCTCTTTCTAAATAATAAGAACCTAACTATCTTGCAAAATCATAAGACTTGACCACATGAATTTAAAGCATAGGAGGAGTTGGATGGCTGCCACTCCAAGCGATTGTAAGCCCAGCAATTGGGTAATTTATCCTCTCTAGTAAAGGTAAACCATATACCCATCTTCGCTTAAACTTAGGTCGAGCTTTAGCTTATGCTAAAGCTCCCTAGAATTAGGATCTGAGGTGGCTATTTCCTTCAGGCTACAAGCATAAATCCTCACATCTTAGGCATTTCCACAACCTTGTTTGTGAGATTATAAGTCCTAGCTTTCTAATAAAATGTCAACTTTAATAAAATCAATCTCTTCAATTTCAAACATATAAAGACCAACCATAGGATATATTGGAGTGCTCACTAGGTTTCCTAGTATCATGAGCATTTCCTACTTATTCCCTTTAGCTTCTAAAATAAGTCTTCTCCTTGAACAATCCTATTTGAATTTTCAAATATAACTAATTTATTGATAGTTTAATCTTGAAACCTTTGGTGACTTTAATTTATACTTTAATTGAGAGTATTTCTAAGGGATTCTCATTCCTTAGGAAGTAATTAACTATGAGGGCTTGCCTCCATAGGGAACTTAATAGACCCAACTTAAAATAAATCTTGCTTTACTTTTCCATGTAAAGTAAGGAAAAAAATCTCTGGTATATTCAAAGGCCCATCATGCTTTAGGAGTCATTATTAGGTGATTAGGTCCATTATAAGGTGATGATTTCTATCTTCCTAGATAGTGCATCATTCCTTAATGTCGTACCCGATCACTTTAATAAGTACATGTTAAGATCTACGTGGTGTCCCACACCCCAAAAATAAACACCATAGATTTTTCTGGCACTTCGCTGGGGATAGTTCCTCTCTCAATCTTTAGTAGAAATTTATTGTTTCCAAGCACCGATAAGCACTTAGCTTAATTCATCCTTAATCAAAGCTAGCCAACATCCTTTAGGTTTTAGGACCTCACTCTGTGTAGCTCTTAAAATTCTTATTAAGTCTCCCAATAGGTAAAATAAACTAACTAAATAAAGAAGATGATAAAATATAAATTTTTGAACCTCTTTACCACTAGCATGGTGAGGTAACATTTATCCCACATTTAAGAAAACTCAAACTAAAATAAGTAAATTCTTTTACAAAATATTTTCAAAAGCACTTTTCCTAAACAAAATCATTTTTAAATTCACTCCACATGAAGTTTGCAAAAACATAAAATTTTTCAAATCTCTTTAAAATAAAAGACAATCAAACCTCATTTAACATACCTAAATTTGTTAAATGAGGGTCCTCTCAAAATCAAAATCAATTTTCATCAAAATCCCTTTCAAAGATTTTCAAAAAACACATTTCTTAAAATAAAATCAATTAACCAACTCCATTTAACATACCCAAATTTGTTAAATGGAGTTCCATTTTTTAAAACCAAAATAAAAATCAAAATCAACATATAATTGAACCTCAGTTAACATACCCAAATTTGTTAAGTTAGAGTTCCCCTTTTTTGAAAATCAATATCACACACAAAGCCAAGATATATATTTTGAATCTCATTTGGCATTCCCAAATTTGCCAAATACGAGTTCTATTTTCAAAAGCAACCACACACAAATAATTAAACTCTATTCAGTATACATAAAATTGCTAAGTGGAGTTCCCCTTTCTCAAAAACCAAAACAAATTGGATCCTATTTAGCATACCCACATTTTCTAAGTAGAGTGCCTTCTTTCAAAATTATGAAAAATCAACACACATTTGAATTCCATTTAACACACCCAAACTTGTTAAACGAGAATTCCCCTCTTTTTAAAAATTAAAATAAATTGGACTCTGCTTAACATACCCACATTTGCTAAGTAAAGTTCTCTTTTTCAAATCACAAACAAGTTAAACACAAGTGAATTCCATTTGACATACCCAAAATTGTTAAATGAGAATTTCCTTTTTATAAAATCAAACATCATCATGAAAATCAAATTGAACTCCATTTAAGATACCATATTTGTTAAATGAGAGTTCACCTCTTTCAAAATGAAATAAATACCAAGTCACACTTACTTAACATACCACATTTGTTAGGTAAGAATCCCACATTTGAATTAAAATCAAACACATTTTGGACCTTACTCAACATTTGTTAAGTAAGAGCCCTTTCTTCAAATCAAACAAACACACTTGAGCCACCTTTAACAAATTTGTTAAGTAAGGGTTTCACTTTTCAAATCAAAACAAAACATCAAATATTTTGGATCTTACTTAACATACCACATTTGTTAGGTAAGAATCTCACTTTCAAAAATATTAAACACACTTGAGGCCTACTTAACATACCAAATTTGTAAAGTACAGGTCTCATTTTTCAAAATCAAATCAAAATACATCAAACACATTGGGCTTCACTTAGCATACCTAAAATTGCTAAGTAAATATCCCATTATCAAATCAAAATAAATCAAATACATGACAAATAATCATCACAAACAACAAAGATATTTTCAAAAATATTTTCAAACATGCACTTGGCTCTCTCTTAGCATACCCAAATTTGCTAAGTGAAAGCTCCAAAATCAAAATCTCAAAACATAGGATTAGTAAAACAAAATCATCTCCAAAAATATCTCTAAATGGAGGAACCACATTCAACATATCTAAATTTATTTGATGAAGGTTCCAAAATCAACAAACCAATTCTTATGGAAAAGTATCTCTTCAAAATTCTAAATCTCTCCAAATCAATGAACCCCATTTAGCATAATTAATTTTGTTGAGTGTGGGTTCAAATTCCAAATTCAAATAAAAATCAATGATTGCAGATAAATATGAAGGTGAAAGTCTGATTTAGTTATATTTTCACATGCAAAGATATCAGAGTAGTAAGTTCAATTCGGTCTCTAGTTAATACAATTGCTATGGCTCCTAACAAGTTTATTTTCTCTTTTCCCTTTGGTGTAGACTTGTCCTTGGATCAGGACAATCTCACCATGATCAAGGCCACCCACTTAGTTTGCTTTGGTTGTGGCTTTGAGGGGGTTAGGATTACCTATGAGGGGGTAGCCCTCAAAACTATCAACAAGGAGGAGGTGGTAGGGCAGAAGCCACTCCTCCAGTTTGATGTTGAGTTCAACCCTGAGTTTCCCTCTCTGAAGAGGAAGGATGTGGAGGTTCCCCGAGTGCAGTGCCGTTGATACTTTTTTGTTGTTCCTACTATAGATCCGGTCACATTACCTCCTCCTGGGTCCCTCTGGGAAGGCTATCTTAGCATCTAGATAGTCTCCCCTTCAAGGCGTTTTTGCTCTGCACTACACGCTCTCCCACAGCAGTAATAAAATAAGAAGATCAAGTAGCACTATGAGAGTAGCTAGGGAGGTAGGTTCCTCATCATATATTATTGAGGAGGGTTATCCTTGAGAGGTCTCCCCTTTCTTGGGTGGTAGTAGATTCCACATCTCCCATTTAGATGGAGAGGAGGATTCTTGGAGGATTGCATCATCTCCTCCACCACCAGCTTACTATGAGGTAGTGGCGGGAGGAAACCCATGTTTGTCAGTACCGCCAGTTGGCCTATAAATGCTTAGAGTCTAGTGCATTATTCAATCTAAGTCTAATCCCTAGAGCATGTTCGGATCCATAGAGAGACCCGAGGCCAATGTTGCATCCCAGGCGAGAAGGGAGAGCAGATGCGGGTGGTCGGTGGCCTCCGCCCTTGTTGATTTCCCTGATCGACGGGCCACCAGGGTCGATCACACAGACATTATAGTACTCACCGACACCACCAGTTGTCAGAGGAGAGCTCTAATGGAAGGGCAGTCAATGTTGCCCCCATCAAACCACTCCATTTCCATCCACCATCATCTATCTAGGTTCCTCCTTCCACTGTTTCTTCCAAGGTTTAGAGATCTGCATCTGGGGAAAATAAGTCCCCAGTGGTGATCTGGTTATGGCCTAAGGATCCCACTCCATCTACTCCACCTGCTTAGGTGAGGTCAAGCTCTCCCATTCGACCTCCCACTTTAGTTGTGGTGATCCAAAGTCATCATGGTCATGCCACCACCATAGCCACAACAACCCTCACTTGCCCGAGATACTCCAATAGCACAACCACCGTCTGTGTCAAGCATTCCATCCACCATTATAGCTACCACTTTATTTAGTACTTTTTGTAATAGGAGTGTTGTATCAGCAGATAAGGGCACCAAAACCCTTTCCCCGCTTACTTTATTTGATTTTTATCATGTACCTCCACCCAAAAATAAATCAATGAAGAAACCTGATTCCACTTACTTCTTCTCTACTTTTGAGGCTCTCAATTTTATTCCTCTAAAAAACTCTCCAAGTCTAAAAAATAATAATAGCTCTAATAATTTTGATCATTCTTCATCCAATTTAGAAATGGATTATTGTGGTGTTTATTTTGGTTCATGTGTATGTGTGTGTGTATGGGGGAGGGGGGACACCACGCAGATTTGTGGATATACTTATTGAGGTGGTCGGGTATGATATCAAGGAATAGTGCACCATCTTGAAAGATAGAAATCACTATCTTATGATGGACCTAATCACCAAATAAGGACTCTTAAGGCATGATGAGTCTTCGAATGTACTAGAGATTTTTTCCTACTTTACTTAGATGAATAAAGTAGAGTTTATTTAAACTGGGCTCTAAAGTTCTCTATGGGGGCAAGCCCCCATAGTTAATTACATTCTAATGAAGATGAATTTTTTAGGAATACTCTCGATTAAAGTAAATAATTATTATATCCAAAGAATTTATAGATAGGACTATTAATAAATTGGTTATATTTAGAAGATCAAATGAGATAAATTGAAAGAAAAAACTTATTATAAAAACCAAAAGGAGATGAGTAGGGGATGCTCATGATACTAGGAAACCTAGCGAGCATCCTGAAATATCCTATGGTTGGGCTTTACACATTTAAAATTGAGGGAAATTATATGTTTGAGTTGAAATTTTATTAGAAATCTAGGACTTATAATTCCACAATAGAAGATTATGGAAATGCATAAGAGGTAGGATTTATGCTTGTAGGCCCAAAGAAAACAACAACCTCAGATCCTAAATCTAGGGAGCGTTAGTGAGGGCCAAAGCATGACCTAAATCTAAGGCGAAAGTGGGTATACTGTTTACCTCCACAAGAGAGAGTAAACCCTCGATTGCTGGACTTATAACCGCCTAGAGTGATAGTCAGCTAACTCCGACATTTTAAAACCATGTTGTCAAGTCATATTTTTTTGCAAGATGGCTAAGTTGTTATTATTTAGAAAGAAACTAAAGTACTTAAACATACTCCCTAAGAGACTAAATCATGAGTTATATGAATAATGACTTAGTCTAATGCAAATCTTATCAAATTTTATTTGATTTTGGACTCCTTATTTTGGCACAGGCTATAGGATTTTATATGCCTAAATGCATGGTGAAGTTGATTATGGGATAAATCAAAATATAAAGAGGTATTTTCCATCATAGGTTCTCAAAGGTTAAGCCTTTTTACTATCTAGCAAAGATGGAAACCCTCTCTTAATAAGAATTAAAAAAATGATATGCATGATATTAAGCATTCAACATCCAGCTAAGGGGTTGCTTAATATTTTATTATCTTGATTTAATGCCTAAACTTTATGTAAGGTTATGAGTTATTTTAAGAGTTTAGTGATGAGTTGTAGTTGGACAGAAAATATTTTTTTTACCTTAAGAGCCTGATTGCATCCAGGCCATACAGTAATCACCAATCATAAATAAATTATGAAGAAACATACTTTTTTTAATGCACAAGCTAAACAAAATATCAAACAATTTTATAAAGCTAACACAAAAGAATAAGAGGTTGGTGCGGTCGGGTGTCGTCGTACAACCCAAAAAAAAAGGGTAGTCGAGGTCTACTCTTATACAACACGGTATATAAAAGAATAATTACAATTTACAAAATGATAAGTGCTATGGGGGATCTTTAAGTCTTCATGCTCCTTCTATTTTTGATTTGCTTCATTTGATTTTGTAGGCTTCTAGGCATCACATGGCACCCCAAGATTAAACCTTCTGGCCCATGTTCATTCTTAACCCCCATAACACTTAACCAAATTCCTAATGCATAATTATATTAAAAGAATGAAAAAATAAATCTAACTACACCTGCAAAATAAGTGTTAGCTAATCACACCATACAATCCAAGTAGCTATATGAATAATTTAGACTTAGAACTTTGCACATGGGTAGCCAAGCCAACTTATCCTAATGTAGATTGTGCTTAGAGGTTAAGCAACCTGTAAAAGAGAGCATTTATATTTATTTTAAGCACCCCTTAAGCATAATCTCCTACAGAAAAATATGATTAGGCTGATCATGACCTAACATCCAGTCTACGAGACATACACCCTAATAATTAATCTTCAACAGTATATCACAAAATAAGCATACATCAAATCATACACCACCCTAACATAAAGCTAGAAGTGGTGACTTAATTTAATGTGTGTGTTAAGGCTTATGTGGTATGTCCTAGCTAGGCTTTAGAGTTAAAATTTTCTAAGTATGAAAGACATTTAATTGTCAAGGGTGGTTTCACTTCAAATGACTTAATTAATTTGCAACTTTTACTTAATGTTTTTTTGTTTCATTTGTCCTACACAAAATAACTAAGTGTTATGGAGATAAAGAAAGAGAGGATTACTCTCTTTTATCCCTACCTTAAGTCACATCTAAAGAAAATTAATTAACCAATTCTCTTTAGTGTATGGTTTATTATATGTTTTAATTAGTCCTAAGTTTAGGTTCACTTTAAATAAACTCATTCAATAATAAAGGCATCTTAAGAATAGTTGGAATAAATTACTATCACATAACACATGTTTGTTCATTTCTTTCCATCATGTATATCATGCATATGATTAAATTCTATGCATAGCCATACATGCAATTTGGATCTTAGCACACTTAAATGATGAATGTGAGTAAATGCATTTGGAATTAATATTTCATTTGGTTGAATGATTTTATCATATTGATTCAAAGCTCTATCTAAATTCTTATGCAAAAGCACAAGGAAAGAACCTTAAGTCACATGACTAATCAACTAAACCAGATAAATAAAGTATGAATGTATGTATTTTTAATAGAAAAAGGGGGTTTTAATTCATTAGCTAAGTACACATACACATGCATAAAAGTTTTAAGTGAGTGCATCACCACTGTTCTACACCAAGGGAACGAGGTAGGAACCTCCTTGGGGCTACTTAAAGCTGTGCATCCCTGGAATGTCTAGACTAATATACTGCTATCCTTAGGTACATGTGGATGTATAAACAACTACAAGAATAGAAAGCCATGAAAAATTATACTTTGATTTGATTGATTTATTTTGTGTAAATGGATTAAAGCTCTATTTAGATTCTAATGTCCAAATGCATAAGAATGAAATCAAACAGGTACATCACCATTGCTTTGCACTAAGGGAACGAGGTAAGAACCTCCTTGGGGCTACTTAAAGTTGTGCGTCTATGGAATGTCCAAACTAATACTCGCTAACATTCTTACTTATACAAATCAACACATGATTGTAACGAAGAGACTTTATTTCACACACTAAATTTATATTCACTTGCATTTTCTATGTATATATATATATATATATATATATATATATATATATATATATATATATATATATATATTAGTAAACTTTTGAAAGTATATTAGAGATTAACAATGATATTAGCCACACACATTTTTAATTTAAATCAACACATGCAAATTGACATAAAAAATCATTTTTATTTGATTAATTTGAAAGACATGAATGCGTGAGTACAAGTGGCATACAATATTTAGCAAGATTGAAAAGAAATAAAATAACACAAGGATGTGATTTCATTCAAATCAATTAACTCCTAAAGACAATCAAACTAAATAAAATTATTTAAAACAAACCAAAGTTCTTCAATGTCATTTCATTTTCATGTTTGATTTGATTTATGGAATGTGAAAGAGGTTTGCTAGTCTTAATCCTATCCGCCATCTGTGAGTTAATTTAATTTAATGAAGAATAATTAGGTTGATTTTATATCTTAATTAGGTTAGGGTATGGATTAAGTCAATTAATTAACCCTTACCAACATCACCTTAAGTTAATTAACTAATTAATAATGAGCCAATATGATATGCAACCACATGAAAAGTAAATTAACAATGCTCCTAAGAAATGAAAGGGGCCTAATACAATTGGCTCATGATTAATAGTTAATTCGGCTTAAGGGATCTCACTTAACTACTTTTATGGTTTTCTCACACATGTGAGCTAACCATAATTTCATCAGGTCTCTCATTTGGTTATTGAACACCCAAAGAGCTATCCTAGATTTATTAAAGGTGATTAGATGTGAATGAATGGATTTTAAATTAAGTTTCATTTTTAATCGAGTCATTAATTGAATAATTAAATCTTTTGATTATATATCTTAACTTGGATGATGAAATTAACTTAGGAAATGGGATCAAGAGATGGGTCTCAATCCCAATCACTAAGTCATTCCAATTAATAAAGCTATGAAATAGCTCACATATTAATTAAGTTAATTAATCAAAAGGTTAATTAAACACTTAATCTTTAATTAATTGAAATAGATAAAGAGGCTTAATGAAATGGTCATAAGGAATAAACCTAAACTACTTCTCTAGAACTCCTCACTGTTAACAGAGGGCCATGAACTTAATTTATGGATTAAGTTACTATTCATTTACTTAATTATCATTAATTAGATTAAGAAAGTGATTAAGGCTTAATCAAATAATTCTCCTAATTAAGCAACTAATAAAATCCTTGAAAAATAAGGGGGGGTCATCCCCCTAAACATCCAGTCAAAGTTTAAGATTAATTGGGTGATTAATTAAGGAGTAATTAAGCTAATTAAAATTTTAATTTAATCTTAATTAAGTCAAAATAACTATTCAAAATTAATTAATAATAATTTTAATGGATTCTACTATGCAATATCTTCAAAATGAGACCTTGTTTGTAATTTTTGGAGTTTTCTAAGATTAGTTATGATTTTTAAAAGTTTTAGCCTAAAAAATAGATTATTTAAGCCTAATTAAAGCCTTAATCCCATCGGGCCATGTGGCAGCTAACGCGACGTGCTTTCCACATGGCGCAATGGGATTGGCTATTTAAGTTATCACATCCACCATCAGCGGATGTGCTAACTCTGTGGACCGTCCGATCTAAGATCGGATGACCACGATTCGATCTACAGTTTATGAAAGGAATCACAAGATTTAACACGAGACTAGATCATGATCATCCATTTAGATCACACAGAATGGATGGTCAATGATCCATCCCATTCGTGAGCAGTGAAAGACGGTGTCTATCTTTCCCTGTTCAATTTGAGCTCTCTCAAGCTCGGATTGCCGCCAAATTGATCCCACACCTTCGAGGAGGGGAGGCACACACATCCAATTACTAAAATGCATGACATTCAAATTTGCTTCGCAAAAGATCAAACGATTTTCCATACAAGGCTTAGTTTTGCAAAATTACCTCACCGAAGCTAATGTCCGGTGGTGGGATCGACGGAGGTAGCTTCCCCTAGTTGAGGTGAGGCCCTGTTAAGAAGCTTGGAGTTTGATTTGATGTAGAGCTCCCAATTGACCAATCCACGTGTGTAAAGAATTCAACTCCAATTAAAGACTTTGACTCCAATCAAACTCAGATCTTTGGTGTTAGGAAAGGCTCAGGGATGGTTCAGTTAGCTTCGATGAATTATGAGAATGGTGTGGGTGCAAGGAATTAAAGTTTGATTGAATAAAGGAGGAGTATTGGTCAGAAGGAGGTTGTCCTATTTTAGCTTTGCTCGGGGAGGAGGAATGCCAATTGAGGAAGCTCTAGGAACTTTCTTTGAAAGTCTCTAGGATTTCAAAAATGCCTTAGGGACTCACACAAAGCGAATGGTGTTGTTTGTTGCTCAAATTGAGGGGGTATACCCCTCAATTGCACTTGATGGACATACGGGATTAATCCCTGAAAATCCATAGATTGGCCAATGTTGAGTCATTGGAGGGGTCGCCATCAGGTCCACTTAGCATGTCCTGATTGGAGGAAGTGGAGGTAGGAGTCTCAAGGCTTAATATTAGGAGATTATGTGGGATTGATCTTTGCCTTTGCCCGTGGAGTTCGGCCATTAGAGGGAGTGGCTTGGCTTGTTTCCCTTGGCCCATGGCAAGAGCTAGGATGGATTAGGGTGGGCTAAGGTGGCCTAGGAGTTCCTCATTAGGAAGTTTGATGGTTGCCATGGAAGAGGCAAAGTGGACTTTGCCTCTTATGGAAAGAATCCAATGCAAAGAGAGGGTGTCCATTGGTTAATTTCTATGGGTTGGGTTCCACATGGATTTGGTCTAGTTTGGAGCTGACTTAGGGTCCATTTGGGTTGGGTTAGGTTAGCTACTACAGTTCCATAAGGTGGTTTTGGGTGATTTGGCTTAATTTGGTCAAAATGGGTTTATTTGGGTTAGGTTGGGCTAGGTTGACCAATTGGTCAAATTGGATCAAATCAAGACTTGGGTTAAGTTCATATGATGATTTGGGATGTTTTGGTTCAATTGGTTTTGATTAATTTGGCTTAGATTTGAATTTGACTCATTTGGATTCAAAAGGGTCAAATGGGTCAAGTTGAACAATTTGACTAATTTGACCAAATTGGGTTGGGTTAGGTATTGAGTCAACTTCAATTTGTCGATTGAAAGTAATTGTAAGCTTTGGTTTGGTTTAATTTGGATTTAATTTAAATTTTGGCCAATTTGACCCTTTAGGTCAATTTGAGCTAGGTTGGGTCAAGTTGACCAATTGGTCAAATTAGGCACAATCATAGCTTTGGTCAAGTTCAATAAGTGATTTAGAATGAACTTGAGCCATTGGTTGCAGTCAAATTGGATCAAATCATGATTTGTCCCATTTTGGCTTTTTAGGCCAATTTGGGTCAACTTGGGTCAAATGTCCAATTAGGCTTAGTTTGGCTCAACTGAGGGTTTGGTCATGTTGAATCATTGATTATGAGTGGGTTTGAGTAAATCACTTCAATCAATTTGGTATATGGTAGATTTTGGTTAGTTTGGGTTTCATTTGGGCTAAAGGTTGACTTGGTCAATGAGTTAGGTTGATGTGGTTTGACCTAATTCAAGACAATTGATTACCTAGTATGATTGTTGATCATGATATGGGGTTTGGATGGGCTTAGTTCAATCCAATTTAGGTTGAATTAGAACTTGGCTCAAAAAGGTCTTTTAGGTCACTTTGGGTAAGTGAACCTAAATGGGTCAATTGGCTTGATCATGGCTTGATTCAAGTTTAATTGAACTCACATATGGACTTATGATGGAAATATAAATCCAATTGCATGTGATTTGGAGCCAAATGGGTTTTGGTTCATAGGTCAATTTCAAGTCAAAAAGGGGTCAACATGGGTTTGACTTGGGTTTGATTTGAAAATTATGATTTATGTTTATATTTGGAACAATGATTGAAGGAATGATTGAATCATGAAGAAATCCATAGATTTTGAGTTAATTTGGATATCATTTAGCCAAGTTCAAGAAATTGGCTAAAAGGGCTAAAATTGGGAATTTGATTTGATTTGGGTTTGGTTTTGGCCATTTGGATTTTTATTTCATTTATATTTGTAAATATAAATGAAGATATAAATGATTCATGAGAAAATCACTTGAGTTTGGAGCAATTTGGAAGTAAATTTAACCAAACCAAACCAAGGGATATAGGGCAAAAAGGGCTTAAGTAGGGAATTGATTTTGTTTGGTTTAGTTTGATTTGATTTGAATGATTTGAATCCAGATTTAATTTATATTTGTGAATATAAATGAAGGAATGATTGATTTATAAAGAAATACATCAAATTTGATTTGGTTTGAAGGATATTTGGCTAAGCATATGAAGATGGTTCTTATGGCTTAGAAAGGGGTTTTGGAGTTTGAATTCAATCATGGGTTTCAATCATTTGGAGTTGGATTTGATTTTGGAATTTGGGTTGGGATTTGATTTGAGATTGAATTTGGTATTTGAGAAAATCAATTAAATTGGTGCTGATTTAAATTTGGTTAAGGCTAAATCCATAAGATAAAATCAAAGGGTTTAGGAAAGGATTTGGAATTTGAATTTAATCATGTGTTTCAGTCATTTGATTTGGGATTGGATTTATGATCTTGGATTTAAATTTAAGGTTTTATTTGGAAGAAGGAAGCAAGGAATGGGTTTAAGGCTATAGGGTAGGCAAGTCTTCCTAAATCTCTAAGGCACAACCTATTCCTATGGCTAACCCTTCTAAGTCTCTAGGCTCAGGTTAAGTGTTCACCTAATCAATAGAACTGCTTTAAGACTAATGAACTCTTAGTATCTATAAGAGTCCTAGATCTATGATGAGAAATTTGAGCTCACACCCAAAAGTGAGGTCAATAATTATCCATTCCTAAGTCTTATGGGTTTACCCCTTGAGATTGACTTGGAGTCATCCGACTCCGAGGGTCCCATAGAAGATGCTGTAGGTGTACCCAACGAGCAGGTAGAACCTTCCACCATATCATCTCAGGAAGTCACCAAAGTTAACCTTCGTAGTGACAAGGTTTTACCTCCTAGGGTATCATCTCAATATAAGGTAAGCAAGTCATTGGTTCTACCAGTCAGACATCCCCTCCACCAGAGATTCTGCCTGCAGATACTTTGATGAACGGACAACCTAGAGTCGATTACAATGCCCTCACTCACTTTAGGAAGTTGCTAGCTAAGCTAAGCATATACGACACCCTTGTCTTATCCAAAGAGATGAGGGAGTCATTGATCAAAGCTTTACTTGATCCTGAAATATGTTTGGCTCAATTGACCACTATAGGAGAGGAGACACATTACTATAAGGAAGTCCTAGGAGTCACATTCACAGACGAAGTCCTTATCTTAGGGATGATCGAGCATAATCATCCCCTTTGCATCACGATCGACATGGGCATATTCAGATTATCTAGAGTATTGGTTGATCTAGGTGCATCGATGAATATTATGAGTCTAAAAACCCTTTCCTACTTGAAGATCAACATCTCCAAACTTTCAAAAGAAAGGATGATGTTGAGAGGATTCAATGTACAAGGCGAGAGGGCCTTAGGTTCCATAGTGTTACCTTTAGAGATAGGTGATTAGAAGGCAGCAACCAAGTTTCATATTATAGACTCGGATACATCTTTCAATGCTTTGCTAAGAAGATTGTGGATATATGAAAACAATCTAGTTCCATCCTCTCTACACCAATGCTTCAAGTCCATGAGAGGTGAGATTTCATATTGTGTCAAAGGAGATCTCAAGCCATTCACAGTTCATGAGATCAGAATATATGAGGATGCGAGCAACTATCTCCCTCAAAATCAATAAGGCTATTCTCGTAAACTTGGCCAAAGTTCAAAAATAAAAGAAAAAGAAAAAGATAAAGAAAAATAAGAAGAAAAAGAAAGAAGAAAAAGAAAAATGAAAGTGAAAAAGAAAATAAAAGGGAACGAGAAATAGACTTGGAGGGGAAAGTAGAGACTGACATTGAATTCCATCCACAATTCATTACTCCATTTAAACATATGGGTATGATGACTTGACCTCCACCAGGAAGAGGAAGAGGCAGATCCATAGGTGTTCCTAGGGATGAAAGACCTCCTTATTGGCCACCAAATTGGAGATATGTCCCTACTACCAGGAGTATACCTACTATCCATATAGACTTAGAATCTAGTTCAGAGGATGAGTCTTATATGGTTAGTATGCCAGCTAGCACTTCCAGACAGTAGATCCCCAAGCAGGTGATAGTTGAGCAGGATAGTGATGAAGATCGGGCTCCAAAGCAAAGCATGAGTGTATCAAGTGTATATGTGAAACAGTCAGGCATTAGTTGGGAACCATAGATCTAACCCCACTTTCATCTCAAAAAGTTGAGGGTTTGGTAGTTAAGGAAGCCCCTAGATCTTCCAAAGATGTAAAAGTAAAGAGGTTCTTTTTTGGTGCATATTCTCAAGTCAAGAAGTTGATGTAGAACTTGAGGATGATTCATATAAAGATATAATATAATTACCTTTTGATTGGTACTTACCTTGTGTTCTTAATTTAGCATAGAAAGAATTGATTCCACATGCTTGATCTAAACACAGGTCAGATTACATTAAGAGGTTATGAAACAACAAATGCAAACATTGTCAATGAAGACCAGGACTAAGATTTAGTACAATAGGTCTAGTTGATGATGATGATTATTGTTTAGTCATCACCAATTATTTAGAATATGATAAGTTCTTTTTGAATCACATTAACTCATATGAGGAGGTGTGCTTAGAAATTTTAGATGGTCTGGATGACTTTGAAGTCAAAGATGCACCGCAACAGTTTGAAGATGAGATCAAGTCAACCATCAACGAGCTCAAGGAAATCAACCTAGGAACAAAAGAGAATCCACGCTCGACATACATCAATTCTCTGTTGAATGAAAAAGAAACCAATGACATAGTTAGGCTATTGACTGAGTTTAAGGACTATTTTGTATGGAGTTATGAAGAAATGCCTATTTTTCTCCTGACGTGGCAATCCACAAGCTAGTAATAGAACCTAATGCTAACCCTATTAAGCATGCTCCTAGATGGATGTGTTTAGACATTGAATAATAGGTCACTTTTGAAGTCAAGAAACTGATCAATGCTAGCTTTATCAGGAAAAAATACCCTACCTGGTTGCCTAGTGTCATCCCAATTAAGAAGAAGAATGGCCAAATTCGTATATGCATTAATTTTAGGGACTTAAATAAGACATGTCCAAAAGACGAGTTTTCACTACCAATCCCGAAATTGATGGTGGATATTTCCTCATCTCATGTAGTCTTCTCCTTCATGGATGGTTCATCTAGCTACAACTAAATTAAGATGACCCCTGAAGATGAAAAAAATGCATTATTTCAAACCCCGATCAAAATATATTGCTATAAGGTCATGCCTTTCAGCCTTAAAAATGCTGGTGTCACATACCAGCGGGCCATGACTCAAATCTTAGATGAACTCATTCATCACCTAGTTGAATGTTATTCTGATGATCTCATTGTCAAAAGAAAAGAAAAGGATGACATCTCTTTGACTTGAGAGTAGTTTTTGAGCAGTTAAGATCATTGAAAGGGCGGTTGCTGTATCTAAGATGCTTCATATCAAACCTAGTTGGAAGATGCCAGCCATTCTCAGCACTTGTAAAAAAGGATGCCAAGTTCAAGTGGGATGACAAGTGCCAACATGCTTTTGAAGACATCAAGTAATACCTGATGACACTACCAGTTCTAGCAGCCCCTATCCCGGGCAAGCCACTCATTCTATACAGTTCTCTATTAGATGACTCCCTTAGCGCTTTGTTGGCCCAAGCCAATGATGAAGGAAAAGAGAATGCTCTATACTATCTCAGCCATCATCTAATCCCTACTGAAGCCAATTATCCACCTATTGAGAAGCATTGCCTTACTTTAATCTTTGCATCCCAAAAGCTATGCCACTACATGCTTTATCATAAAGTGAACTTGATCTCTAGAATCAATCCACCGCAGTACCTCATAACACAAATGACGTTATCCAAATGATTGGCACGTTGGGCTATGATTCTATCACAATTTGACATTATATTTGTACCCCTCCGTGCAATGAAAGTACAAGCACTAGCAAATTTCTTAGCAGCACTCTCACTTCATGCTGACTCCCCGCTTAGTGATGACTGCCTCGATAAACAAATCATAAACTTAGGGGACACTAGCATTCACCACTGGGAGATGTATTTTGATGGTGTGGCTTTCTCTCAAAGAGGAGAAGAACCATAATTTACTATCCCAGGAAAGGCAGGAGTAAGAATAGTTCTCCTAACTTCAGACCTCGATGTGATAAGATTCTTATATCATTTATCCAATCCTTGCACCAATAATGAAGCTGAATATAAGACTTTGATTGCCAGTCTAGAGTTAGCAGTCATGCTATACATTCAGAACATCAACATCTTTGGAGATTCTCAGTTAGTCAACAATCAGATCGATGGGTCCTACAAAGTCCTCAAGCTTAAGATCCAACACTATCACAAGTACACTATGGAGTTGTTGGCCTAAATCCCAAATGTTACTATTTACAAGATTCCTTGAGAATAGAATGCTGTAGTGGATGCTTTATCCAAGATTGCCAAAGAGTTGGCATGCCCAGAAGATGAGTCCATAGCAATAAGTGTTCAAAATAGACAAGTCTTATTCCTTGTTGATGCTAAACTCATCGAGAGACTCTCTCTTGAAAGGGCGATTGCCATTGCCAAAAAGGATGTCCATTCATTGATTACTTAAACAAAGTCAAACTATCTCAAGAGAAGTCTCAAGCCCATCTGATGAAATAAGAGCACTTTTATGCTATCATAGATGGCACCTTGTATCGACGGTCCTTCGATCATATGTGGTTACGTTTTTTAGACTAACATGAAGCTCATAAGATCATGACCGAGGTACACCTAGGTCTATGCGAAACTCATCAATCTGATCTAATGATGAAAGCTAAGATCAAGAGACTAGGATACTACTGGCAATTGATGATTATAGATTACATGGACATAGCTAGATGACACCACCAATGACAGGTGCACGGTGTGGTCCTACATCAACCACCTAACATTCTATATCCAATATTGGCCTCATGGCCATTCGAGTGTTAGGGTACAGGCATAGTGGGTCCGATTGACCCTCCTTCTTCTAGGGGTCATCGGTTGATCCTAGCTGCCACTGACTACTTTTTCAAGTGGGCAGAGGCAATTCCACTTAGAGAGGTCACATTTCAACATGTGCTCTAGTTTTTCAGGAACCATATCATATATAGGTTCGGGGTGCCTCGACAAATTATATCCGATAATGGTACTCCATTCAAGAGCACCAAGATCAATAACTTTGCCCAGAGATACAACATAGATTTGAGATACTCGACCATCTACTACCTGAGAGAAAATTGTTTGACAGAAGCCTTCAATAAAACTCTCATCCAAATATTGAAGAAGACACTTGACGATAATAAATGACGGTGACATGAGTAGTTAGTTAAAGCCTTGCGGGCCTATCACACCACATATAGAACTCTGACGCAGTCCACCCCTTTCTCGTTGGTGTTTGGATCCAAAGCTGTTCTATAATTAGAGGTCAAACTCCCATCACTAAGGATAGCTGTGGGTAGTAAGATCACAACTGAGTAGAATGCTAGGTTGTGGTTAGAAGAGCTCGAAGGTTTGGAGGAGAGACACCTACAAGCATGCTAGAACCTCGAGTTGTATAAAGCCAAAATGATTAAAGCTCACAACAAGTTGGTCCATCTTAGAGCTTTTCAAGCAGGAGAGCTTATTTTAGTTTGAAAGAGACCAATTATTGTCCATCGCAAGATGGGAGGTAAGTTTGAACCCACTTGGAAGGCCCTGTCATCATAGAAAAGGCTTACCAAGCAGGATCATATCAATTGATCAACCATAGAGGAGAGCGCCCGACACTTCTAATCAACGGGCTTTACTTAAAGAAATATTATCCTTAAATTGTGTTCCAAAAATAATCATCATTAATAAAATTCTTTTCAAATTAAACCCCCTCTTCATTTGAAATATCTTTGTTTGTTTACGAATCCATCATGATGTGCGTTTAGGTTTGGTGTAAAACCCAAGTGGCATCCTATTTTTTCTTTCAGAACACAAACACCTATATCACAAAATACAAACAAATACACATCTTTTATCTCATGCTACTTTGATGTGAGATAATGCCCCTTACATCCCCCACTCATTAGCTACTCTAGGTCAGGCTGACATGCTACCCAGCTAGTGTGTCACCCCAGTGGTCCGTTATTTAGGAGGATGTAAGTCTGCTACACTTTTCTTCCTGACTTGATCATTGCACACTGAAGAGCGCCTTATTAGCATGGTAGGCCTTATTGCACGGTCGGTAAGCTACCTTCATGTTGGCTTCATTCAAGAGGATATAAGTCTACTAAATGCTTTCTTATTGGACTAGCCATCATGCATTGATTGGGTCGAGTGTTTGAGGATTAGGGTAACTCCCCCAATGACACCTTTCCTCCTGATTACTTCAAGTCTGAGTCTAGTCCTTCTTTGTGACTCCCTACTTAATAATCACCTTTAGGTCGGGTTCGACTTATTGTACCAACAATGGGTCAGCCCAGTGGTTGTTCCTCATTTCGGAAGATGTAAGTTTGCTATGCTTTCTTCCTAAGTATAACCATTGCACACCGACAGACATCCCTAGGTCGGATAGCACCTGTTGAGCTGACGATAGACTATCTTGACAATCAGTTCTGCTTTACTGAGATATAAGTCTACACACCATCTTTCTAGACTGATTGTCGCACACTGATGGGCACCTTAGGTTGGTTTGTTTTCACTATGCTGACAGCGACCCACCTAGTGGATACACTGCTCATGGTATATGTAAGTCTGCTATGCTTCCTCCTTGAGTTGGCCACCGTACACCTACAAGCTTTCTTATTTATAGGGTCTAGTATAACGCCCCTAGCGGCACCTCCCCTGTGGGCACTCTATTTAGATCATGTCCTTTATAACCCCATCTACACACTACCAGGATTGCTTTTGGATTGGACAATCCCCCTTTCCTAATAGTCACTCTTGTGGTTAGAGATTTTGTTTCATGGATGCGCATATTCTCCCTTGGTCCAGTAAATCTAAGATAGGTCAAGGTTAACATTGCCCTTTATGTGTGTGTAAAACTCCCTATAGGAATCACCTGACTACTTTTGCACATTGATGGGTAGCCCTAAGTTGGGTTTGATTTATTGTGCATCCAATGGGTCACCCCAGTGGCTGTTCCTTACTTTGGAGATGTAAGTCTTTTCCAGTATAGCCATTGCACTCCAAGGCACCCCTTAGGTTGGATAGTCCTACCCTTCAGCTGGTAGATTATCTCTTTGGATTGATAAATCTGAGATTGGCCAAGGCTGACTTATCCCCTTCTCAGTATAATCCACTGCACACTGATGGGATCCATCAAATTAAATTAAAATAAATGAAAACAAACCAAATCAAATTAAAATAAATCAATGAAATTAATCTTGATTACTTTTGAGTTGGCATAAGTCCCCACACTTCAGTTTCCTAGGTTGATCGATTTGTTGTGGATCCAATAGATTACCCTAGTGGTTGACCCTTACTTTGAAAGATGAGAGTCTACTGTGCTTTCTTCCTAGTACAGTTGTTGCACATCGAAAGGCTACCCCTTTGGTCGGATAGTCCTGCATTGTGGCTGGTAGACTATCTATCCCATTGGATTTGTCAATCTGAGATAGGTCAAGGCTGATAGAGCCCCTTCTCAGTGGGTCCATCGCACACTGACAGAGTCCATAACAAATTAAATTTGAAATCAACCTCCTCAGTGGAGTTAAATTAAAACATAATGGACAAACCAAACTTCTCCCCAGTGAGGTGCAAATCCAATTAATCTCCCTAGTGGAGCCATAAGAGATCTCATTAAACTCTTATCCCCAGTGGATAGCTCAAACCTGTTGCCCTAGTGGAAGGTTCATATTCCCAATCCCCAATGAATTATAGATTCTTATCCGCAACAGATACACACCCAAATAAATCATATTCACAATCAAACTCAAATCCATATCTCCAGCAGATAGCTTGAACCTGCTTCCCTAATGGAAGGTTCACATTTCCAATCCCCAGTGGATTACTCCTTTTATGCCCTTGGCATAGACCTCTCACATGTCATGTCCTTGATGTCCTTGACATGAAATTCCATCCATATCATTCTTGCTCTCCTATGGCCCTAACATAAATTGAGTTGCATTGCATTAAGATCGTGATTCTATCTACATTTTGGGTTTAAGTTTAGCTCATTTCTGTTAGTTCTTGCAATCTTTTGGACATTGTTGATCATCTCGGTCAATGCCAATATGTGTAGTGTGCCTTGTCAGTTACAACACACCTATTGGGGGTCGTTTTGTTGACCTCACTTTTGGAGTGAGTTCTCAATCTCCTTATCTTAGACATAAAAATCTTTAGATGGTAAGATTTCTTTAGTCATAAGACACATCTAGTAATTAGGTGAACACCTAACCTAAGCATAGAGACTTAAAGGGTTCAACCACAAGATTAGGCCATGCCTTAGGGATTAGGGAGATCACATACCCTATAACTTAAACCCAATCCATGTACACCTTCTTAAATTCAATCCAAATCCAAATTTCGAACATAACCTCAAATTCAATTCGAACTCAAATCCAAATACCAAATCCAAAATCCAAATTCCAAATCAAATTATTGAAGCCCTAGATCAAATCCTCCTTAAGCCTTATGATTGGGGCCCATGGACTTCGCCAAATTTCCATCCAATTCACTTCAAACTTAATTGATTTTTTCATGTATAATCATATCTTCAATCATCTTCATAAATATAAATGAAATCAACACTCAAATCATCAAAACTAAATCAAACTAAATCAAAATCTTCCTTAAGACATTTTGGCCTATCTCCATGAGCTTGGCAAAATTTGCCTCCAAATCAATTCAAATTCAATTGCTTTTCTCATGAATTAATCATTCCTTTAATCATCTATCCAAATATAAATGAAATCCATAGCCAAATCAAAAATCAACTCAAGTCAAACCCATCCTAGCCCATTTGACTTTAAATATTCAAATAAACTAAACCTCATTTGAACCCAAACCAATTACAATTGAATTTATATGTCAATCTCAAATCTATATATAAACTTAATTAAATTAAACTCAACTCAAAATCAAGAAAACTAAACCCAATTGGCTCACTTGACCCAAGTGGCCAATTTGGCCTACTTGAACCAAAATAAAATTCAATCCAAATCAAAGTGAATTAAGCCAATCAAAACTTTATGTCATGATTGTTGATCATTCTAGGTTAATCAATTATCATGAATTGGGCCAAACCAAGTCAGCCTAGCCCATTGACCAAGTTAACCCTTTAACCCATATGAACTCAAACTAGCCAAATTGTAACCTAAACCAAATTGATTGTAACAAATGGCTCAAGGTCATTCCAAATTGATTGTTGGACTTGACAAAAGCCTCAATTGGGCCTAATTGACTCACTATACCCAAAACCCATTGAACCCAACTTGACCTAAAGAGTCAAATCAACCTAAAATCCAATCAAATTCAAATTAAACTTAACTAAAGCTTGTAATATATTCCAAATGATCAACCGAAGCCAAACCAAGCTGTGATTCAAGCCAATTTGGTCAATTGGGCCAAATTGGTCAACTCGACCCATTTGACCCAAATGAACTCAAATGAACCAAAATCAAATTTAAACCTAATTAAACCAAATTAATGATACTAATACACTCCAAATGATCATTTGAACTTGATCCAACCCATTGGTTTGACCAATTTGACCAATTGGTCAACTAAATCCATTTTGACCCAATTTGACCCAAATAGGTCAAATTGAGCCAAACCTAACAAAATGAACTCAAAATGACATGATATTTGGTCCAACTCACTTTTGACTTATTTCAAATTTGCCCAAATCAAATCTAATGCTAAATGATCACTTTTCCCTTGGGTCAAGGGCATCCCATGGGAAAAGACACTTGCCCAAATAGTCATTTCTCTTCCTTGGCCACTTGGCTCTCATCCATTGGTCCACATAGGCACCAAGGACACTGACCAACCTGACCCAAGAGGTGGTTGGGGTAATCATGACTCATGGGGAGGTGAATTCACCTCACCTCTCCCATTGTAACACTTAGCATGAAAGACTTTCACCTCCCTTGCTAGGACACTAATTAGTCCTTCATGGCAGCCACCTTGCATGCCTTGGCCACTCAAATCGAGCCACCTAAGGAGAATCCCAACCACTTTGAGCCAAGGACACCCACTAGGAGCTAAAATCACAAGGAATTAGATGATTTTCGGAGAAAAGCAAAGCACTAAAAATAGAGAGGCAAAAAATCTTCCTCCCACACTCATTTGATGGTCCTTGAGCTCCCAAACCAACTAGCAATCATTCCCACTTGGTTTTTGAGAAAAATCTATCAAAATTAAGTGGATTCCAGTGAGTAAGTGGCATCAATTGAAGAATACATTATCATGAAGTGAAGCAAGAGCCCAAACCCATTCCAAAGCTTCTTCTTGCACTCATGAGCATGCTCGGATCATCACCGCCATCAAAAATCATCCCCAGTGAGGTAATTTTCAAGAACCGTAGCCGGCCTTAAGAGCTTTTGTTTATGATAATTTTTACATGATTTTAGAAAGTTCTCATAGATAAACCTTACATTTTTTATTTTATATCATCCCAATATGAAAATAAGAGTTTTTTGGTGTGAATCATTTCAAAAATGAGCTCATTCGGATGAGATTTCATTCAGATTTCATAAAAATCCCATATTTATTCAATTTATTATGCTAAGCCCGTTGTTTTAATTATTTTTGAGAGGGAGCGCACTGTAGCCGTCCGATCCCACATTAAAGGAAATGGACAACTGTAATTTCACCCAAGATCCGTCCATTTTAGCCTGTCAGATCGCATGGATCGATCTGGACCGTCCAATCCATGATCGGATGGTCTGATCTGATCTGTGTGGAATGGACCATTTTCCAGCTCATTTACTAACATGGCACAATGCCATCCAATCACGTGATACCACAAGGCACCATGTGCCACACGGAACCACGTGAACCAATCATACGACATCGTGTAGCACCATGTTGCCCTGTTAGCACCGCGACATTGTTGACTGTATTAAGTAGAAAATTTTGGATTTTTTTGATTTTAAAAATGATTTAAATCACCTAAAACTTTAAAAATTAATAAAGTATATAATACTTAACTAAAAATTACAAACAAGGGCTTGTTGGATTTGTCTTTCCGAGAGGAATCCAACAAATCCAAAATCCCAAAATTTCACTGAATATTTTGAGCTTAACTTAAGTTTTAGTAAAAGTAAATTTTATTAATTAAACAAAAGATACACATTAGAATGTCTTGAAAGTCTCAAGGATTGAAATTGAAGTTAAAATGCACCCACCACAAAAATTTTAGGTCCAAGGGATTTTTGGATTGGAAGATATTGCTTTCTAAAGTTTAAATAGTGAAAATAAATTAATGTACTTTATAAAAATCATGGAAAATCATTTAAATTAGCTAGAAATTTGGAAAATTATAATAAATCATGGAAAAATCATTAAAATGCAAATAAATACTCATTTTAAAGGTATTTTAGAGGAAATTAATTTAAAATTAATTTTAATTAATTTTGAATATTAATTAAAGCTTAATTTAGCTTTAATTAAAAACATAGTTAGCTTAATTACTCCATAATTACCGAAGTAATGAATCCTAACCTTTTTGAGGTTGATTAATAGGATGAGTTTTGTGTCCCATAATTTTTTTTGTGATATTATTGCTTGGTTAGTTAGGGAAATTGATTATCTTATCCCTAATTACTTTCTTAATTAATTAGATGATTAATTAACATTTAAAATAGCAAGAAACCATTAATCAAGCTTGCTAATTATTATGGAATAGTGAATGGGTTTGGGGAATGAAATTGGGACCTCTTTCCCATTCTTTTCCCTAAGTTCATTCCACTTGACTTGAAACTAATTAATTTGGGACTAATTAATGGTTTAATTCTTTAATTAAATGGATTAATTAATTAAATTGAAACCATAATCATTCCAGATCTCATCTAATTAAATTTGTTGGGTGGACTCTTAGGTGTTCAATAACCTAAGAGAATCCTAAGGAAATTATAATTAGTCCATATGTGTGGGAGAATTATAAGAGTACTTAATTAAGTCCCTTAGGTTAATTAATCATTTATTGTTAGCCAATTGCATTAGGCCCCTTTCATTTCTTAGGAATATTGTGGATTTAATTTCTAATGCATATGCATATCATGTTGGCTCACCATTACTTGGGTAAGTATGTTAAGGTGACATAGGAAAGAGGTAACTAATGGACTTAACTCATATTGCAACCTAATTAATCTATAAAATCAAATTAATTTCTTTTCATTGAACTAAATTGATTAACCAATATGGAAATAGGGTATGAGCAGCAAATGATTGAATCTCCTATTTTCTCTAAATCAAATCAAATATCCAAAAATAACTTAATAAGAAGCTTTGTTTTTTTTTTAAATGATTGCATTTGATATGATTGTCCTTAAGAATTAGTTTGATTGAATGAGACATGTGTTTTATGTCTTATTATTACTTTCTAAATAGATTAAATGATGTGTGTCATGTGGTTCCATGCATTCATGTTTTTAAAATGTTTAAACTTAAATGAATTTCCTTTATGTCAAGCTTGCATGTGTTGGTTTAATTTAATATATGTGTGGCTATTATCACTATTAAATCCAGATGTATTTTCAAAAAAGTTTATAAATGAGGTAATAACATATGAAGTGATAATAATTATGATTACATATAATTTTTCATGTGCTTACAACTTAAGTATGCGAAATAGAGCTTTCTTTTCTTTAATCCATATATAGTTTCACATGTATTTGAATGTTAATAAGTATATAGTCTGGACATCCCAGAATATGAGACTATAGTTATCCCCAAGGAGATCATTTGATTACTTCACTTCCCTTATTTAATAATGACACATACTTATTTGATTTCATTTACATGTGTTCCTACATTAGAATTGGGCTGAAATTCTATTTCACATACATAAATATTCTAATCAAATAAAAGTATAATTTTGGCATGATTTTCTTTCTCTTACTTACATATACATTCATGTGTAATGAGATAGCAAAGTATATATTCTGGACATTTCGAGAATACAAGGCTTTAACTAGCCACAAGGAGGTCATTTGATTATCTCACTTCCCTAGTTTAACAAAGACACGTACTCACTTATTTCTCTTTACATGTGTATGTATGTGTAGCTAAAGGATGAAAATTCCTCTTTTCTACTAAGAATAGATGCATTCATAATGGACTAAATGATTGAATTAATTAGCCATATGATTTGGGGTCTCTTTCCTTATATTATTACATACAAATTTACATGTATTTGAATGCAAATGGGTATATAGTTTGGATATCCTGGGAATACGAGGCTTTAGCTAGCCCCAAAAAGGTTCACTTCCCTGGTTTAATAATGACACGTACCTATTTAATTTCATTCTTATGTCTTTTTGTATAAGAATTTGGATGAAGCTCTAAATTAACATGATTAGATAATTCAATCAAATAAGAAGTATAAACTTCAAATATGCACATCTACATTCATCATTTGAGTGTGCTAAAACATGTTGTATATATAGTCATACTTAGAGTTAATTCATATGCATGGTACATGTGATGGAAAGGAACAAGTTGATGTATGTCATGTGTTAGTAGTTCACTCGAATTAATCTTAAGAAGCCTTTCATGTTGAATGCAACCATTAAAAGTGAACCTAAACTCAAGATTAATTTAAAATGTGTAACAAGCCATTCACTAAATAAAACTAAATTAAATTAATGTGCTTTAGAAAATGACATAAGGTAGGGATGAAAGAGGGCAATCCTCTTTATTCTCTTTATAACACTTAGTTGCTAAGTGTAGGTCATATGAAACAAAATAAGTCACAAATTAAAACTTGCAAATCAACTAAACAACTTAAAGTAAAACCAACCCCTTATGTTAAATTGAATCCTTCCACATTTAGAAAATCAAAACCTTATTGCTTAGTTAGGACATAGCACATAAGCCTTAACACACACATTAAAATTAAGTTACTACTTCTAACTTTATGTTAGTGTAGTGCTTGGTTTGATCTATGTTTTGTTTTGTGATTTATTATTTTAGATTGGATGTTAGGGTGTATGTTTTGTAGATTGGATGGTAGGCCATGATTAGCCTAATCATGTTTTATGCTAGAGATTATGCTTAAGGGGCACTTAAAAATAAATATAAATGCTTTCTTTCCAGGTTGCTTAAGCCCCTAAGCATAATCCAAGTTATGACATGTGGACTTGGTTACCCATGTGTAGGGTGCTAAGTCTAAATTATAAATATAACTGCTTGGATTGTATGTGTGTTTAGCTAACACTTATCTTGTAGGTGTGGTTAGATTTACTCTTTCCATTTAAATGTAATTTTGTAATTAGGAATTAGGATTAGTGCTATGGGGGAATTAGGATGAGCATTGGCTAGAAATCTATGTCTTATGTGCCATGTGATGCCTTGAAGTGAGCCAAATCAAAGAAGAAAAGAGGAGGAAAGAAGACATGAAAATTTTAAAAAGATGAAGACCCCCATAGCATGTATTCATCCTAAATTATAAATTATTCTTTCATTTTTTGGGTTGTATAAGGGTAGAGCTTAGCTACCAATTTCTCTTTTCAGGTTGCACAGCTGTACCCGACTGCACAGGCCTTTTATTCTTTTGTGCTAGTTATAAAATGTTTGATTTTATGTTTAGCTTGTGCATTAGAAATGGCATGCCTCTTCATAGTTTCTTTATGATTGGTGTTTGTTGTATGGCCGGGATGCGATTAGGATCTTAGGGAAAAATAAATATTTTACCCAACTACAACTCATAATTAAAATTCTAAATAACTCATAACCTCACATAAATTCTAGCCATTAAATCAAGATAATTAAAATATTTAGCAACCCCTTAGCTGTATGATTGTATGTTTAATATCATGCATGCATCTTCTACAACTCTTGCATAAATGAGGGCCTTCGTTCTTGCACCCATGGGAATCACTTGACTTGTGAGATCAACTCCGACTGACAAAGCTTCACCCTCTTCTCTCTTGATTTGGCCCAGAACTCATTTCAACATGCATTTAGGCATACAAAAATCCCATGACCTTTGTCAAAATGAAGTGTCCAAAAATAAATAAAATTTGAAAAGATTTGCATTAGACTAAGTCATTACTCATACCTCTCATACTCTATTCTCTTTAGAGAGTGGGTTTATGGACTTTAGTTTCTTTCTAAATAATAACAACTTAATTATCTTGCAAAATTATAAGACTTGATCACATGAGTTTAAAGCGTATGAGGAGTTATCTGGCTGCCACTCTAGGCGGTTGTAAGCCTAACAGTTAGGTGGTTTATCCTCTCTTGTGGAGGTAAATTATATATCCATCTTCGCTTAGACTTTGGTTGTGCTTTGGCTTATGCTAAAACTCCCTAAATTTAGAATTCGAGGTGGCTGTTTCTTTCGGGCTACAAGCATAAATTATCACCTCTTAGGCATTTCCACAACCTTGTGTTATGGGATTATAAGTCCTAACTTTCTAATAAAATATCAACTTTAATAAAATCAATCTCTTTAATTTCAAACATATAATGCCCAATCATAGGATAGATTGGAATGCTCACTAGGCTTCCTAGTATCATGAGCATTTTCTACTTATTCCCTTTGGCTTCTAAAATAAGTCTTCTTCTTGAATAATCCCATTTTATTTTCCAAACACCCATTCCTTAGGATGTAATTAACTATTGGGGCTTGCCTCCATAGAGAACTTAACAGAGTCAGATTAAAGTAAAACCTTCTTTACCTTTTCATGTGAAGTAAGGGAAAAATCTCTGGTATATTCAAAGACCCATCACGCCTTAAGAATCCTTATTAGGTGATTTGGTCTATTATAGGGTGATGATTTCTATATTTCAATGTAGTGCATCATTTTTTAATGTCATACCCGATCACTTTAATAAGTACCCCATAAGATCTGCATCGTATCTCACATCTTAAAAATAAACATCACAAATTAAGATTTTAATTTGATTAAATAGGCCACTTAATTAATTAATTAACCCTTAATTAATCTTCATATTAATTAACTTTCTTTCAATATGAAGTAGACTTAAGAAAAGAAGCTAGGAAAGAGGTCCTGACCTCACTCCCCTTATCCATTCACTATTAGGTAGTGATTAGTGAGCTTAATTAATTAATTAATTACTATTTATGGTTTTAATTAGCCATCAAGTGGATTATGAGAGTAATTACAGCTTAAATGATCAATTCCCTTAATTAACCAAATAATAAATCCTAAGAAAATTATGGGAGGCAGAGGTTATCCCATTAAACTAACACATAAAGTTTAGGATTTATTACTTATGTAAATAAGGCTTAATTAAGCTAATTAAGTTTTTATTAAAACCTTAGTTAAGCCTTAATCACTGTTCAAAATTAATTGAAATTAATTTTAATTAAATCTCCTCTGTTTTACCGTTGAAATGAGTATTTATTTATATTTTTTGTAATTTTATATAATTTGTTATGAATTTTCAAAGATTCAGTCATTAAAATAATTAATTAAGCCTTAATTAAGCCTAAGCCTATCAGCTCCACGTGGAGCACTGATGTGGGGATTGGTTATTTAAATGCATCCAAGTCAGTGTTGATGTGACTGACGATCAGTGTAGTTTCATCTCTGCCATCCGATCTCGGATGGCGGAGATCAAACCCATGGTTTCTATAGAATAAAATGAGATCAGATCTAATGGATTAATCAGAGCCGTGTGTTTCAATCACATGGAACAGATAATGCATGATCTATCATCCCTCGAACGATGGGAGGAGGACACCGCTCATCTTCCTTCGCTCAATCTGAGCTCACCCGAGCTTGGATGATCACAAAATTGATCCCACACTTTCACAAGAAAGATCCGGAAGGATCCAAGGGGAAAAATCGCATGACATACAACTTTCCTTCAAAAAGGCCTAGAAAAATTTGCCTAAAGCTCAGTTTCATGGAAATTATCTCAACGAAGCTCAAGACCGGTGGTGCAACGCTAGAGGAAGCTTCGCTTGGATGAGGTGAAGCCCTATTGAGCATCTCATGTGATAATTTCTCATCGCTTGCTCTGTGGACCAAGGTCCTTCAATTTATAGAGGGATGCAGATTGAAGTAGCACCTCCAATGGCTGTAAAGCTCAAGAGAAGTTTCATTCTCACTCGACAGAGGTAGGGGAAGGTGTGGGTGAAGTTAATTAGAGTTCGGTTGAGGTTTAATGGAGTTGGGTCGAATGGTGTCTCACCTTATTTTGAATTGAGGGAATTCGGTGATGGGGAGGCTTGGGGAGCTTAGAAATTTCTCCGGGGATTTCAAAATGACTCTCTGAAGTTCTCTTAGAGTGTGTGTGTGTTCAAATTAGGTCAAAATGAAAGGGGTATATCCCCCTCCCTTGGGTCGGACAGCTTGGATCAAAGCCTTGATTTTGACCGGTCTGCCGCCATAGGTGGCCAGAGGGGACGGGTGTAGGCTGAGGTGGCTCAATTTAGTTGGCTAAGAGATTGGGTTGGTGGCTCAAGATAGCTCCCTCTTTCTTTGGATCCACTGAGTTCAACTAAGGTGGGGAGGTGAGTTAATTCACCTCCCTTTGGTCCATGAACGACCTAGCCCACTTGGGTCAGCTAGGCATGTAGGTTAGGTTTTGTTTTGGGTCATGAATGGCTGCCAAGTGAAAAGAGGGGGAAGTTGACTTGCCAAAAATGGGTTTGATCCCATTTGAAGAGGTTGAGCCAATGGATAATGCCTTGGATGGGTTTACTTCAGGTTGGGCTGGTTTGGGGTTGACCTAAGGTGAGTTTAGGATGGGTTGGGTCAGATTTTAATGGGTTTGGACTTGGTTTGAGTGGGTTTGGCTCAATTTGACCCATATAGGTCAAATTGGGTTAGGTTGTGTTATGATGACCAATTGGTCAAATTTGGTCAAACTAAGGGTTGAGCCATGTACAAATTAGTATTTGAAGTATTTTGGCTTAATTGGTTTTAGTCAATTTGGCTTAGATTTGATTTTTATCTAACAAAATATAAGTAGCTTGTTGGTTGCTTTAGGTTTGATTAACCAATTGAAGATGATTGTTGGCTTCAATTTCAATTAATTGAGATTTGATTTGGATTTAGGCCAATTTGACCCTTTAGGTCAATTTGGGCTAAATGAGTCAATTGGGTTCAATTGGTCAAATTGGGTTAAATTGGGGCTGTGGTCATGTTCAACAATTAATTTGGAATGAACTTGAGCCATTAGTTGCAATCAATTTAGGTTATATTTTGATTTGACCCAATTTGGTCCTTTAAGTCAACTTGGGTCAAAGGGTCAATTAGATTAGGTTTGGCTTAATTGATGGTCAAGTCATGTTCAATCATGATCATAGGTTGATGTGGATCATTGATTTCAATTAATTTGGCTTAGGATGAGATTTGGCTAGTTTGATTTATGCAGGTTAAGTGGGTTGACTTGACCAAATGATCATGTTGACTTGGTTTGACCCAATTGATGACAATTGATCAATCAAGGATGATTGATGATCATCATAGAAGGTTTTTGCAGGTTTGGTTCAATCCAATTTAAGTAGGATTGGAATTTGGTTCAAATAGGTCAAATTGGTCACTTTGGGTCAAGTGGACCAATTGGGTTTTGTTGAATCAATTTTGGCTTGAATTAGTTTAGTTGGATTTATATATGGATTTAGGATTGATTTGTAGCTTTAGTTGCAATTGATTTTGGTTCAAATGAATTTTGGTTCATTTGAATATTTGAAGTCAAATGGGTTAGGCTAGGTTTGATTGAATTGATTTTGGTTTTGGTTCAATTGATTGTAGATTTGATTTATATTTAGAATGATGATTAGGTAAATAGTTGATTCATGAGAAAATCAATTGAGCTTGACTTAATTGAATGGAATTTTGGCTAAGTTCATGGGATTAAATCATATGGCTTAGGCTAGGATTTGATTTTGGTTTAGTTGAAATTGATTTGATTGGAATTGAATTTGATTTGGAGATGAGTTTGATTATAGATTTTGGTAAATTGATTGAAGGGTTAAATTAATTTTGAGGTTTGGTTTGAATTTGGTTAAAGCTAAGTCCATGGGATTGAATCATATGCTTAGGATAGATTGAGTTGATTTGGATTCAATTTTGATTATAGGTTTCAATCATTTAGTTTGGAATTTGGATGAATTGAATTTGAGTTTTGGTTTAGGCCAAAGAGTTAGGCATATATTGGGTTTAGGCTATAGAGTAGGTAAGTCTCCCTAAGCCTTAAGGCATAGCCTAATCCTATGATTAATCCTTCTAAGCCTCTAGGCTTAGGTTAAGTGTTCACTTAATTGCTAGAAGTATCTTACGAGTAAGGCAGTTTGAGTGTTTAGAAGACTCCTGAATCTAAGAAGTAGAGACTAAAACCTCACTCAAAAAGGGAAGTCAACAGTACATAAGCTTATAAATTTTAACATGATATGAGAAAATTAAGGTGATAATCATTGACCTCACTTTTAGTGATAGCGAGGTTGTTACAAATTATTCATCTTAATCTATATTATTTCATCTTAGTATAGGGACTCCCATACATATTGGACTTTAGAAGGTTAACTTAGTATCTAGGTAGACATCTCACTTTACTAAATCTCAGACCAAATCTAAGGCTTAATCAAGTCAATCACATTTCAAACTTAACCCAAACTTGAGTTAATCTACTGGACCTAGGTTAAGAATCCTAAGCTTACTTAATCTAACTATGACCTATTAAAGTCATCAAGCTCACTTAAAGTGTTGAACTTAAGTAGTTTATGGGGAATCCAATGAGCTAACTTAAGCTGAATTAAAAGCCAAAATATATTTAATCTAAGACAACCCAAAAATCAATTTAAATAATTCAAAGCCAAATTAGCCTAAGCAACTCAAGGTTAACCTATTAAAAAATTGATTAGCTTAATCCTAGTTAAGACTTGGGTGATGAACAAAGGTTATCCTAGTGCTTACTCAGGTAAATCCAACTTAACAAATTAATTTCTAAAATTAGGAGCAAATTCATTTAAACTCTAATCAATTCATCACGTATAAGAGAATTCATTAATACTTTAATTAAAATTAATTTGGAAATAAGCCCAAATGAAATTATAATATTCTATTAAGCTAATCACTTGATTGAAGAGAGATCAATAAATAATAAAACCAAATGACTTCATACTAAATTCAACTCAAGTTGATCAAATTGCTATCATCACTTTTGTAATATTGGTTGGCCAATTTTTACAAATCAATTTAAACCTTCAGTTAATGTATTCACTTCAATTCCAACAAACATGCCTAATTAAATTCTAGCTAGAATCTCAATGAAGTCATTGAGGCTTCTTTATATAAAAAAAAGGATTAAACTTGAAACAAATCAAATGGAGCTAATCCCTACTTAAAGTGTTCTTAGTCTATTGTATTGATCTTTTCTAGCCCATTTATGATAAATTAAAATTCAAATTAGGTGATTAACCCATGAACCTCACACCAAATTTATTGAAAATAGCCAAATGCCCCATTAGTTGGAACTTTCAAAATATTTTTGCAACTTTTAGAAGGCCTTTCTAAACCTGAGTAACAAAGTCAAACAAAGATCAATTGGCTTGGTTGGAGTGCTGACCAATTTCCTCTAATAAGTTGACCCTGCACCCCTTAGTTGTCCAACACTCTAAAATGAGTGTTAACTTTGTTATTAGTGCTGAGAAATTTGCTCAAAGATTGTTAATCACTCAAAAATTGGCTCGTATTTTGGCTTGTATTAATATTGAATCGAGCTAAACAAGCTGAGCTATGAGCTGATTTGTTGGCTCAATTTTTTATTCGAGCTGATTTTGATTCGTACGTAAATCAACTCATTTGATTTTTGAATGGATCAAATGCAGCTCAGAATCACGTGGGCTGCGGGTCATTTCACTGTTTCACGGGCGAGGAATTTTTGTGGACCGTGAGATCAAGGGCTTCATCTAATGAACGATGGATATCTAACTTAGAATTGAGATTATAGTTAATAAGTTATAATGAGGGTTTCACCATTTATGCATCCTTCAATACTTCGTGACTTCTTTCTTTGTTTCTTATCTTTGCGGCTAGGGCTGAGAATGATCCTTTATTTTTCGGTCTCAAGTTTCGATGCTTCATGATTTATTTCTTAGCCCTAGCAGTAGGCTGGCTGTAGATCCTCTCTAAGTTATATTGTCTGCCTTTTTTCTCTGCCATAGGCTCATTGTTACCTTCCCAACTTTGCTCACCCTCTCGATTTGTTTCTTTGCCCTAGACTCAATTTTTTGGCACAGATAGTAGCAATATTAGTAAAATTTATTGGTTAGTTTATGGCATAGATGCAAGTTGGTTATTTTTTATATAATATAGTCTCAAATCTTGATTACTCTAGATGACACTATTATTGGCTTTTTGTTTTTTGTTGGTATTAGTTTCACAGCTTGGTAGTTGTTGGTCATGAAGACATATTTTAATGGGATTATTTTGTTGCTTTGAGAAAAGTTTTCTTGTAATTAGAACTCTCGGTTTCTTGGTGGTATCAATATTTAGAGCTCTTGATTTGCTCGTCTCCTTTATGTGTTCTGTAAAAATAAATTTGGAGCAGAACTTATGCTCCTTTCTTGGATGCTCTCAGTTTGCTCTTGTCCTTTAACTATGCAGTAAAGTAAAGTAGAGCCTATGAATTATGATTCCTTTCTTGTGAAGCTCTTCTCCTTTCTTGGATGCTCTTGGTTTGCTCTTGTCCTTTAAGTATGTAGTAAAGTACACTTAGTAAAGTGGAGCCTATGGCTATGAATTATGATTCATTTCCTGTGAAGCTTGTCTCTTTTCTTGGATGCTCTCAGTTTGCTTAGTTGATCTTATTATTTAAGTATGAATTTATAAGTTGTGATTCTTGGATTAGTTGGATGCTCTTGCTGTGGTATTAAACTATTTTTATGTGTTTTTGATTTAAATGTGTTAATTATTTGTTGGATGCTCTACTCTTGCTATGGTATTAAACTATTTTGAACATTCAGGTTTACATAAACCATTTCAGCCCTACCCTAGGGTGTTACTTTTTGAAACTTTGATGATCCATTTTTTTCGTGATATTTGATCTATGGAGATTTAGTACCTCATTTAGATCATTTTTTTCGGTTAACATGAAGTCATCTCTTATACATGTGCCATTTAATTTTCTTTACTTGAGCAATGTTTCACTATTTTTATCGTTGAGAATGGTTACAGTAAAGAAAAGATATGAAATCATCTTTTATACATATGCCATTTAATTTATTTCATTTGAGCAATGTTTTACTATGTTCATCATGGAGAACGGTTTTTGCACTAGATATCCAATAAAATTGTAATGAATTAGGTCTAAAATAGTTCATAGTTAGGTGAATCATATTATTTTTGCATAGATATAATGGAAAGTCACTCTCAAAGTAAATCAAATAGTTTTTCAACTCAACCTCATGCTAAAAATGCAAGAAATGCTATTGAAAGTGTGGATGAAATTACTTATGTAGATGATAGAAAGGGTAAAAGATAACATTATGAAGTTTTGGCAATATTTTACTGAAATATCTTTCTCAGAAAAAGGAAAAGTCATATAGAAGTATAAATGCAACTATTTTGTTAAGTCTTATGTTAAACAAAAAATTGGTACTACATCTCAATTGAGAAAGAATTACAAAATGAATCACTATAGCATAAATAGTTGTTTACTCATTTTTAGAATGAGTTCTCAACCCCTCCATCCTAGACATAGGACTCCTCTTAGACTTTAAGAGATCCTTAGTCCTAAGACACAACTGGTGATTAGGTGGACACTCAACCTAACCCTAAAGACTTAGAAGAGTTAACCATAGGAGCAGGTCATGCCTTAGGGGTGTTAGGAAAATCTGCCTACCCTATAGCTTGAACCACTTTCCTTCCTTCCTTCAAGTCAAACTCCAAATCAAATCAACATGAAACCTAAATCAATTTTAGCCTAATTTATTTTCTCCAAACTCAAATCAATGCCATAGGATTGAAACCCATGATTGAAACCAATGATTGAAATCCATGATTGAAACCCATGATTGAAACCCATGATTGAAATCCATGATTGAAGCTCATGATTTAAATTCCAAATTCTAAATCTTGCCTAAGTGCTTTCATTTCCCTTCAAGGACTTAGCCTAAAAATCATATTCAAATCAATTCAAATTCATGAAATTTTCTCATAACTCATTTATATTCTCATTTATATTCACACACACACACATATATATATATATATATATATATATATATGAAATATAAATTCAAATCAATCAAATCAAATCCAAAATTTAAATTCCTAATTCAAAATCCTTCTTAAGTCCTTAATCCTCTCTTAAGGACTTAGCCTAAAAATCATCTTCAAATCAATTCAAATTCATAAAATTTTCTCACAACTCATTTGTATTCTCATTTATATTCACATATATAAATGAAATATAAATTCAAATCAATCAAACTAAATCCAAAATTCAAGATCACAAATCTTTCCTAAGTCACCTTGATCCTATCTTAAGGACTTAGCCTAGATCATGTTCAAATCACTTCAAACTCATAAAATTTTCTCATGACCCATTTATATTCTCATTTATATTAACATTTATAAATGAAATATAAATTTAAACAATCAAAACTAACTCCAAAATTTAAGTTCAAATTCAATCAAAATCCAACCTAAACCTTTTCCTATCTTAAGGACTTAGCCTAGATCATGTTCAAATCACTTCAAACTCATAAAATTTTCTCATGACCCATTTATATTCTCATTTATATTAACATTTATAAATGAAATATAAATTTAAACAATCAAAACTAACTCCAAAATTTAAGTTCAAATTCAATCAAAATCCAACCTAAACCTTTCAAGTCAAATTTTTGAACTTAGCCAAATCAACTTCAAATCAAGCCAAACTCTTGATTTTTCTTTATGATTCAATCAATCCTTCAATCATGAATCTAAATATAAATAACGAATTTAATCACTTAACCAAAACTCAATTCAAAAATCAAGACAAAATCCATTGCATGTTCATCCATTGAACTTGAAATTATCAAATGAATCAAAACCCATTTGACTTCAAACCACTTGTAAATGGATTTATATTTCAATCATAAGTCCATATGTAAGTTCAATCAAACTCAAATCAAACTTTGACCAAGCCATTTGACTCACTTAGGTTCAGTTGACCCAAAGTGATCTAAAGTACCCTTATGAGCCAAATTCTAATCCTAACCAAATTGGATTGAATCAAACTCACCTCTCTCATCATGATCAACAATCATCATGAGATGATCAATCACTCAAATTGGGTCAAACCAAGTCAAACCCAAGGGTTGAACAAGTCAATACTTAGCCAAAATAAAACCCAACATAGCCAAAATCCATCATAGGCCAAATTGATTGAAACCAATGATCTAAGTTCATTCATGATCGGTGTTTTACCAAGTCAACATTTGAGCCTAACTTATTGGACTTGACCCAAGTTGACCCAACTTGACCTAAAAAAGTCAAAATGTGTCAAAACTTGATCTAAGCCAAATTGATTGAAACCAATGGGTCAAGTTCATTCCAAAATGATTGATGAACTTGACCAAAGCCTCAATTGGCTAGCCAGACACCTAGCCCAATTGACCATGAACCCAACTTGCCCTAAAGGGTCAAATTGAGCCAAATTCAAACTTAACCAAAATTGATTGGAAATAAAGATACCAGTCCCTTTCATATGACTAACCAAACCTAAACCTATCCATGACCTAGCTTAAATAGGTCAAATGAGTCAAATTGATCAACTTGACCCATTTGACCTAAATGAATTCATATGAACCAAATTCAAACCTAAACCAAATTGAATCAAATCAAGCCACTAGAACATTTCAAATGGTCATATGAACTTGACCCAACCCTTAGTTTGACCCAATTTGACCACTTGGTCAACGTGACCCAAGTTGACCCATTTTTGACCTAAATGGGTCAACATGAGCGAAATCACTTCAAACCAACTCCAATTTCAAACCTATTTTATCATCATATCAAACATACCCAAACTGAAATCAAGGTCAAATGACCATTTTACTTCTAGGCCATAGGGTAAGTTTTGGCCAATTCCACTTAGAATTTGGTCAAATCCTCTTCATACCCACTTGGCACTCTCCTTTCGGATCAAGTGAACACTAGGGAAGGTGTTGCAACCAACCCAATGGGTGTGGGTCAGCCCAACCTAGTCAAATGGCCAAATCGAGCATATTCTTTAAAATGGCCACATGGGAATCCTCCTTACACTCAATTTGAGCACATGGCGACTTCACCATTCCACTCCTTAGCCAAAATTGAATTCAAGGACACCCAAAATTGCCTAACAAACATATTCAATGTGCTCAATTGGATCAAAATGGCATGGCAAGCTTCGACCATCCGATTGCTAAAGGGGGAGATATACTCCCCCTAATTCATTTCAAACATAAGATTCCCTCATTCGATTGAAGCCTAGGAAGCCGTAGGAGCTTTTGCAAAGTGATCCAAAGTATCTTAGAGTGAAATCAAAATCCCATTTCTCAATTTTCCTTAAGCAAAAATAGGGGAACTCCACTGAAATTCCAACTTGTTCTTATGGTGAAAAATTTCTATAGAGGGAGTCGCCTTTCAAATCTGTGGGGAGAAATGAAAGAGGCAACACCTATATAAAAATTCATCTATTTTGGAAGCCACGCAGATGTACTTATTCAGGTGATTGAGTATGTCATCAAGGAAATAGTGTACTATCTCAAAAAATAAAAGTCACTACCCTTTAATGGACCTAACCACCTCAATAAGAACTCCTAAGGACGATGAGTCTGCATATGTACCGGAGATTCTTCCCCTACTTTACATGGAAAATTAAAGCTGGGTTTATTTTAAATTGGGTTTGTTAAGTTCTCTATAGGGGCAAGCCCCCATAGTTAATTACATCCTAAGGAAAGGGGATTCTATAGGAAAAATTTCGATTAAGGTAAATGATCATTTTCTTTGAAGATTTCAAAAGGGAAGGACTATCAATCAATTGGTTTTATTTTGAAGATCAAAAGGGATTGATCAAAAGAGAGAGTTATTATCGAAGCTAAAATGAAATATAAGCAGGAGATGCCCACGATGCTAGAAAACCTAGTGAGCATCTCAAACTATCCTATAATTAGGCTTTACAATTTTGAAATTGATTTAGTTTTTTTGAGTTGAATTTTTTATTAGAATTTTAGGACTTAAGATTCCTTAACATAATATTAAGGAAATGCCTAAGAGGTGAGGAATTATGCTTATAGCCCACAAAGGGGAGAAGTAATCTCAGAACCTAAATCTTGGAAGCTTTGGCGAGGGCTAGAAGCACAACCTAAATTTAAGGCTAAAATAGGTAATTGGTTTGCCTCAATAAGAGAGGACAAGCCACCTGACAGCTTGGACTTACAACCGCCTGTGGGTGGCCGCCAACTAACTCCTCTTATGATTTTAAATAGATGTAGACAAGTCTTTATGCTTATGCAATATAGCTAGCATATTATTTATTAGAAAGATACTAAGTCCTTAAACTCACTCTCTAAAGAGACTAGTTCATATAAAGGCCATGCTTCAAATGACCTAAATCTAATGCAATTCAAATTTCATTTTATTTTTATTTTGGACAATTATTTTAACTCAGCTAATAGGATTCATATGACTAATGCATGAGAAATAAGATTATTGGACAAAATCTGTGAGAAGGGAGGAGGTGATTTTCCACCATGGCTCTTAATGGTCATGACAAGTTTCTCTCACAAAGGTAGAAGCCCTCCAATCAAGAGTAAAATAAGATACTATTGTGCATGATATTATAAATGAAACACTCATCCAACTAAGAGGTTGCTAATTCTTTTATCTTGATTTTAAACCTAAGCTTTATGTGAGGTTATGAGTTATTTAATCTTATTTTGAGTTGTTAAGTTGGGTAAAAGATTTATTTTTCCCTAAAGAGCCTATTCCACATCTAGGCCATACATAAAGCAAAGAAGAAACTAGAAAAATTATGCCACTTAATGCAAAAGCTAAATAAATCATCAATCAATTTATAAAGCTAATCACAAAAGGAATAAAAGGCCATTGTGGTCGGGCACCTCAGCATAAACTTAAAAATATCAAATGTGGGTAGTCGAGCTCTACCCTTATACAACCTGTATTACAAATGAATTAAATTATAATTAAGCAAGGAATTCATTATTATGGGGGTCTTGAAGCTTTATTTCTTCTTTCTTCTTTTATTTCTTCTTTTGGTTAGTTGGAAGGTGGATGCTCCAAGACTTCACATGGTACATAAGATAGGATCTTATGACCAATGCTCATCCTAATCCCCATAATAATTATTCCAAAATCTTAATTGCATAAATTTACATGAAAAGGAAAAGTGAAAAACTAACTAACACCTGCAAAATAAAGGTTAGCTAAAAAAACCACACAAATCCCAAGCATGTATATTGGACTTATGACCCCACACATGGGTGACTAAGTCCACCTGGGCTATGGATTATGCTTAGGAGTATAAAGCATCTGCATGCAAAAGCATTTATATTTTTATTTATGATAGCGCCCCTTAAGCACAATCCCCTACAGAAAAGAATAGTTAGACTAAGAACATCCTACCATTCATTTGACGAGCATACATCTTAACATCCAGTCTAAAACAAATATCACAAAATAAAATAAACATCAAACCATGCACCGACCTAACTTAATGCTAGAAGTGGTGACTTAGGCTAATGTGTGTGCTTTGAAGGCTTGTGTGGTATGCTTAGCTATGGATTTAGGTTCAAATTTTCTAAGTGTGAAGAACATGTTCAACTTAGAGGAGGGTTTAATTTAAGTTGTTTAGTTGGTTTGGGTTAATTTTATTTCATATTTTGATTTGGTTTAAGTAGATCCTACAATTAATTACTATGTTATGAAGAGAGGGAAAGAGAAGAGAACTTCTCTTTCCTTCCGTAACCTAAGTAATTTCTAAAGTAGGTTCACACTTTAGTTTCATTTAGGTGAATGTTTTGATTAAATCTTTTAATTAATACTAAGTTTAGATAAACTGCAAACAAACCTATTCAAAAATTAAGGCATTTTAAGATTAAATGAAATGAACCAAACTTCACATAACACACATTACTTCATTTCTTTCCCAACATATATAACATGCCTATGGATGGACCTGAAGCATATCTATACATACAAATGAGAGTATTTAACACACAATATGATGCATTCTAAGTAATCCATTGAAGGAAATTTAGAAGTTGAATATGCATGATTTTTCTTAAGTAGAAAGGGTTTTCCTTATCCAAATTTTCACATACACACATGAAAGTAAGAAAGGCGTAAGTGAGTATTGCGCCATTATTAACCAGAGGTGTAAGGTACAAGACATACTTAGGGTTACTTAAAGCCTCACAACCTCAGGGTTATTTAGATTAATATACCACTCTCCTTAAATACAAACATGTGTATAAAAGAAATGAAATAGAAAAGGCGAATGAAAAAGTTGTTTAATGGATTCATTTTATTTTATGCAATTTATGTATGTGAGTATAGGTAACCCTTCTTTGGTGATAGCATATAGATGAATATGGTATAAAATTAAGTAAGTATTAGGTTTTTTTCAAATGAACCTTATATCTTACTAACTCCTATTCAAAACTATACCAACATAAGAAAAAAAAAGGAAACCTATGCAAAGCATACCTTTATATTCTTTCACATGCAAGCTTATAATTAAAGTATAAGTAGCACACTTTTAGATTTGGTATTTGATTTATATCTTTTGAAAATAATTTGGATTTATTAGTGATAATAGCCATTCATATTCCTACTTTAGCCAACACATGCAAGTTTGACATAAAGTAAACAATTTCATTTTTAAATTTGAATTTGAAAAATATGAATGCATGAAATCACATGATATACAAATTTAACATGTTGGGGAAATATTCAAAGCAATGAAAGCATGTTAACAAACTCACTTCACTTAAATCCTAAAGGCATCCTTATAGAATAAGAAGGTTTAAAATAAATCAAAGTGAATTCAAAGTGATTTTTTGTTTAGTTTCAAGTTTGATTTAATTTTAAAAAGGTGAGATGAGTTAGCTGTTCCTAATCCATTCTCACATTTGTTTGATATTTTTGTTTAATTTTTAGATAATTAGATCTATTTTTAGGTGTTAATTAGGTTAAGGTATGAATTAAGTAACTTAATTAACCCTTACCTACATAACCTTAGAAGAATTAACTAAATAATTATGAGCCAATGAGATGACATAAAACCCACAAGAAATTTAAATTTGCAATGCATCTAATAAGAAAGAGGCCTAATGCAATTTGACTCACAATTAAAAGTTAATTTAGCTAAGGGGTTTAGCTTAAGTAATTTCAAAACACCCTTTCATACTTATGAATTGGATTTTGATTTTCTTAATTGAACTTAGGCTATTAAACACCTAAGCATCTACCCAAAGTAAATTAATTAGGTTCTGGATCTTTTTAGAATTTTTAGAAATTGATTAAGGGGATAATTAATGAATTAACCCTTAATTAAGAGGAGATTAAGGAGAGAAGAGGGGATTTAGGGAATAACTAAGGGGAAATGCCCCAAAAATATTCTATAAACCTCCTACTTATTGGATCTGACCTTAATCAACCCTAGTCATAGGTTAAAATCACTAATCATATCCTAATTATGGTTAATTACATAAGGAGGGTAATTAACAAAACCATATGCAATTCTTGAAATTAACCTTTCAATAAATCCTAAGAAAGTTAGGGTAGGCAGAAGTCATCCCCTAAAATATACCCAAGAAATTTGGGATTAATCAGAGGCTTAATTAAAAAGTAATTATTAAAATAAACTTTCTAATAAAACCCAAATTCAGAGGAAAGCATAATTAAAAACCCATGAAATTAATTTTAAAATATTCTAAGTTTAATTATCTTTCCATAAGATTTTATTTCATATTTTTCTGATATTTCTAGAGGGAGTTATGAATTTTTGAAGATCCCTAGGTTAATTAGGAATTAATTAAACATTAACTAATCCCCTAGCTCACGGCGCGATGCTTGGTGGCGATGGTCAGGGTGCTTTACACGTGTTGCACCGTGAGGGGGTTACTTAAATGTCACATCCTAAAGGGTGGCTACCGCGGTTTGATCCCTTGTTGATCAAAGATCAGGCGGCGGGGATCTCTGTAGTTTTAAAATAAATAGAATTTAGCGTGTAGAATTATCTCTCATCCATCTAAAATGTGTGGATGGATGGTGAGATCTTCAAGTTCTTCCCCTTGATCAACGAGCATGATCAAGGGGAAGATCCAAGCTTGATCTACCATGGATTCAAATCAAATTCAACCCACACAATCTAAAGCTAAAAATCCAAAATCAAAATCCATGGGGTGAAATTTTTTCATAAAGCTCCACATCACATTGAGTTTTAATGGTCAAAAAATCCCACCTCATAGAGGTGATCCTTGATTCCACTTGGAGAAGCGAAGCTTTGCGGTTGAGGAAAAGCTGTGTTGAGAGTATGAGCACTTGAGGTTGAGTGGATTGATGTATGGACCAACTCCTCCTTAGCTAGCTTGCGGCTTTGATCCAATTAGGTCCCCCCTTGCCTCTAGAGCTTAGGAAAGAACTTAGGTGAGCTCGACTTGGTCACCTAAGAGTGCTTACAAAATGAATTGCAATGGTTTGTAGTGTAAAAGAAGTTGGTAAATGTTAACTAATTACCCTCTAATTACCCTCTAATTACTCCTCTAATTAATCCCAAATGTTAACTAATCCCCTAGCTCACGGTGCGATGCTTGGTGGCGATGGTCAGGGTGCTTTACACGTGTTGTACCATGAGGGGGTTACTTAAATGTCACATTCTAAATGGTGGCTGACAATGCACGCAGTTTGATCCTTGCCGTTCGATCAAAGATCGGACGGCCAGGGATCTCACTGTGGTTTTAAAATGAATAACAGATATTTAAACGTGCAGAATTATCTCAATAGTCCATCTAAAATGTGTGGATGGATGGCTGAGATCTTCCAAGTTCTTCCTCTTGATCAACAGAGCTCATCCATGATCAAGGGGAAGATCCAAGCTTGATCTACCATGGATTCAAATCAAATTCAACCCACACAATCTAAAGCTAAAGAGTGGCAAATCCAATGGTCAAAAATCCATGGGGTGAAATTTTTTTTCATAAAGCTCCACATCACATTGAGTTTAATGGTCAAAAAATCCCATACCTTGTCAGAGGTGATCACCGATGCTCGATTCCCTTGGAGAAGCTTTGTCTGGTTGAGGAAAAGGCTGTTGAGGTATGAGTGGATTGATGTATGGACCAACTCCTCCTTAGCTAGCTTGCGGCTTTGATCCAATTATGTCCCCTTTTACTTAGGAAAGAACTTAGGTGAGCTCGACTTGGTCACCTAAGAGTGCTTACAAAATGAATTGCAATGGTTTGTAGTGTGAAAGAAGTTGGCAATTCAGTGAACCACCCTTATTTCCAAGCTCTGAAAACTGAGAAATGGGGTTTTCAAATCCTCTCTAAGAAGCTTGGGAATACTCTCTGATGCTTTCTCTAAGTTCCTTAGCTTCAATCGACAGAGGGGAAGTGAGAATTGAATTGAATTAGAGGGAGTATATCTCCCCCTTGAAGGATTGGCCGATCGGCAATGCACATGCCATTTTGATCCAATTGATCATAGGTAGTGGGTTGTTTGATCAGTTAAGAGTGTGCACATGGCCAATTTGAGCTAAGGAGTGGATTTCCAAGCTCTCATGTGCTTGAATTTGAGTGGGAGAGGGGTTTTGAATTTTCAATTTTAACCCATGGGGTCGGGTTTGGTCTAGGGACCAAATGGGATGATCCAAACCCATTGGGTTGGGTGCACCACTCTCCCCTAGATCCCCTTGAGCTTTTAGGAAAGCCTCAAGTGAATGTGAAGAGAGTATGTCCAAATTATCCATAGATTCGTCCAAAATTTGTTCTATGGGCTAAGGGTAGGATGGTCATTTTGCTATTTTCCCACTTTGGATATGTTGGGCATGTGGAGAAACTAGGTTTGGCCAAGTTGCATGAGATTTGGAATTCATTTGATAGGGTTTGGCTCATGTTGACCCATTTAGTTCAAAATGGGTCAACTTGACCAATAGGTCAAATTGGGTCAAACCAAGGGTTGGGTCAAGTTCATATGACCATTTGAAATGTTTTGGTGGCTTTGGGTTGATTCAATTTGGATAGTTTTGAATATGGCTCATATGACTTCATTTAGGTCAAATGGGTCAAGTTGACCTATTTGACCGATTTGACCTATTTGAGGTAGGTCAAGGGTAGGTTAGGTTAGTCGTATGGAGTGGATTGATATCTTATTTTTTTCAATCAATTTGGGCTAAATTTAAATTTGGCTCAACATAACCCTTTAGGTCATGTTGGGTCTAAGGTCAATTGGGCTAGGTTAGGTCTAGTTAGCTAATTGAGGCTTTTGTCAAGTTCCACAAGTTTGGAATGGACTTGACCCACTTGGCTTAGATCAAGTTTTGACACATTTTGACCCTTTAGGTCAAAATGGGTCAACTTGGGTCTAGTGGCCAATTGGGCTACATTAGGCTCAAATGTTGGCTTGGCCAAGTTCAAACATAAGTCATGAGTGAACTTAGATCTATGGTTTCAATCAATTTGGCCTATAGTGGAATTTGGCTCTATTAGGTTTCATTTTGGGTTAAGTGTTGACTTGGTCAACCCTTAGGTTTGACTTGGTTTGACCGAACTTGATTGATTGATCATCCCATGATGATTATTGATCATGATGAGAGGTATACATGAGTTTGCTTCAATCTAGTTTGGTTAGGATCAAAAATTGGCTCATAAGGGTACTTTAGGTCACCTTGGGTAAAGTTGCCAATTGGGCTAGGTTAGGCTCAAATTTTGGCTCAGTCAAGTTTAAACATAAGTCATGAGTGAACTTAGATCTATGGTTTTGATTAATTTGGCTTATGGTGGAATTTGGATATGTTAGGTTTCATTTTTGGTTAAGTGTTGACTTGGTCAACCCTTAGGTTTAACTTAGTTTAAACCAATTTGATTGATTGATCATCCCATGATGATTGTTGATCATGATGAGTGGGATACATGAGTTTGGTTCAATCTAATTTGGTTAGGATCAAAATTTGGCTCATACGGGTACTTTAGGTCACCTTGGGTCAAGTGAGCCTAAGTGTATCAAATGGCTTGGTCAAAGCTTGATTTGAGTTTGATTGATCTTCTATATGGACTTATGATTGGAATATAAATCCATTTACAAGTGGTTTGAAGTCAAATGGGTTTTGATCCATTTGACAATTTCATATTCAAAGGAAGAACATGAAAGAATTTTGGGTTTTATTTTTGAACTAGGTTTTGATTGTTTGATTGGAGTTTGGATTTATGTATGAGCTCATGATTGTAGGCTTGATTGAATCATGAGAGAAAATCAAGAGTTTGGCTTGATTTGAAAATGATTTGGCTAAGTTCAAAATTTTGACTTGAAAGACTTAGATTGGATTTTGAGTTGATTTTGAGTTAATTTTTGGAATTGGTTTTGATTGTTTGAATTTATATTTCATTTATATATGTGAATATAAATGAGAATATTAATGGATCATAAGAAAATTTCAAGGATTTGAAGGGGTTTAATCATGATTTAGGCGAAGTCCATTAAGAAGGATTTAAGGTACTTAGGAAAATTTTGGAGTTTGGAGTTTGAAATTTTGAATTTGGTTTGATTGATTTATATTTATATTTTATTTATATATGAAAATATAAATGAGGATATAATTGAATTATCAAAAAATCCCATGAGTTTGAATTGATTTGATCAAGGTTTACGCTAAGTCCATTAATGGTAGATTAATGACTTAAGGAGATTTTAAATTGAGAATTTAATTTTTGCCTCAAGAAACCTATGATACTAACAATGCGCTCGTTGATTTGCAATGGTCAAGTTAGGAAGAAAGCATGGGGACTCACATCTTCCAAACAAGTGACCACTGGGTGACATACTAGCGAGGTAGCATGTAGACCTGACATAGAGCAGCAAATGTGTGAATGCCACAAGGGGGCTTGCTCAAACATCAAAGTAGCTTGAGATAAAAGATTTTTGTTTATTTTGTGCATGTGTTAAAAGGAATAGAATGCCTCTGGGGGACTCTTACACCTACCTTAAACACAATATGGGTTTGATGAAAAGGTGCCATAGATGGAAAACAGGAATCCCACTAAGAAAGGATGCCGCTTGGGTTCTCTTACACCTAACTTAGTTATGCTAATCAAAATAGGATGCCTCTCAGGTTCTCTTACACCTATTCTAATAATGTCGGGAGATTGTATTTGTGTTGTGAAAGAGAAATAGGATGCCACTGGGGGACTCTTACACCTACCCTAGACACATCACGGTGGATTTGCAAGACAAGCAAACAACACTTTGAAAGAAGTGAAGATTTGATGAATGGAATCAGATTTTTATTCTTTTTATTAATGATTATTTTCAAACATGATTTATTTCATGGGTAATATTTTTTTAGATAGAGTCCATTAATTGGAAGCATCGGCTGTTTCCCTTTACAATCAATAAGCTGATAAGATCCTCCCTGGTAGGCCTTCTCTATGACATAGGGGCCTTCCCAAGTGGGTTCAAACTTGCCTGCCATCTTTCGACAAGCAATAATAGGTCTCCTTAGGACTAACACAAGTTCTCCTACTCGAAAGGACCTAGGGAGGACTAGCTTGTTGTGAGCTTGAATCATTTTAGCCTTATACAACTTGAGGTTCTAATACACCCGTAGGTGACTTTCCTCCAAACCTTCAAGCTCTTCTAACCGCAACTTTGTATGTTGCTCTGTAGTAATCTTTTTACCCAATGCTATCCTTAATAATGGAAGTTGAACTTATAAGGGAAGAACGGCTTTGGACCCATACACTAAGGAAAACTGGGTAGACTGAGTTGGAGTTCGGTATGTCATGCGGTAGGCCAACAAAGCTTCAACCAACTGCTCGTTCCACTGTCCTTTGTTGTCATCAAGAGTCTTCTTCAGTATCTAGATGAGAGTTTTGTTGAATGCTTCTACTAAGCCATTTGCTCTAGGGTAGTAGATGGTGGAGTATCTCCAATCTGTACCATATCTTCTGGCAAAGCTATTGATCTTCATGCTTTTGAATGTAGTACTATTATCAGATATAATTCATGGAGGCACCCCGAACCTATATACGATATGGTTCCTGAAAAACTAAAACACATGATGAGTTGTGATCTCTCTTAGTGGGATGGCCTCTGCCCACTTGGAAAAGTAGTTGGTGGCAGTTAAGATGAACCGATGCCCCTTGGAAGAAGGAGAATCGATTAGACCTACAATGTTGGTATCCCAACACTCAAATGACCATGAAGCCAAAGTAGGGTGTAGAATGTTGGGTGGTTGGTGGAGGACCACACTGTGCACCTGACACTAATGGCATCTCCTAGCTACATCCATGCAATCTGTAATCATAGAAGGCAAGTAGTATCCAAGTCTTTTAATCTTCATCTTCAGACTAAATTGATGTGCTCCACATAGACCTGAGTGTACCCTAGTTATAATGCTATGAGCTTTATGTTTTTCTAAACAATGTAACAACATTTGGTCAAAGGACCGGCGATACAGGGTGCCATCAACAAGAGCATAGGAGAGAGCTCTGTGTTTCACCTGATGGGCTTATGACTTTTCTTGAGGTAGTTTATTGGTGTTCAAGTAATCTATAAATGGTTGCCTCCAATCCAGCTCCTTGTCAATTTTGGCAATGACAACCTCCCCTTCAAGAGAAAGTTTCTTGATGAGTTCAACATCAATAAGGGATAAGACTTGTCTATTTTGCACCCTGATTGAAATGGACTCATCTTTCGGACATGCCAATTCTTTGGCAAGTTTGTCCAATGCATCTGCTACTGCATTTTCTGCTCGGGGAACCTTATGGATGGTAACTTCTAGAATCTAGGCCAATAGCTTCATATTATACTCATAGTAATGACGAAGCTTGGGTTTGAGAACCTGATAGGAATCGATAATCTGGTTGATGACCAAATGAGAATCTCCAAAGATATTGATGCTCTTAGCATTGATAATGATGGCTAACTCAAGACTGGTAATGAAAGCCTCATACTCAGCTTCGTTATTAGTGCAGGGGTTGGAAAGATAGTATGAAAATCTCATAACATCATGGTTTGGAGTTAGAAGAACTATTCCTATCACTACCTTTCTTGGGAGAATAGATCGTGGTGCTTCACCTTTAAGAAAAGAAGCAGCACCATCAAATTACATCTCCCATCAGTGGTTACCAACCTCTCCTATGTTCATGATTTGTTTATTGAGGAGATCATCACTAAGCAAAGAATTAGCTAGAAGTGGGTGTGATGCTAAGAAATTTGCTAGTGCCTGTCCTTTTATCAAACGAATGGGTACAAATGTGATATTGAACTACTAGAGAATCATGGGCCAAGCCCGGAAAGCAAAGTGTCATAGTGGATTTGTTCAGGAGATCAAGTTCACCTTATGAGAAAGCATATAATGCTGCAGCTTCTGAGATGTAAAGATTAAAGCTAGACAATATTTCTCAATAGGTGGATAGTATGCTTCAAAAGGGATCAAATGACGGTTGAGGTAGTAGAGTGCTCTTTCCTTCCCCTCATCATTGGCTTAGGCCAACAGAGTGTCAAGAGAGTCATCCAAAGTAGCAGTATAATGAATGAGTGGCCTGACCGGGATAGGGGCTACTAGAACTGACTGCTTCACTAAGTACTCTTTGATGTCTTCGAATGCATGCTAGAACTTATCATCCCACTTGAACTTGGCATCCTTTTTGACAAGTGCTGAGAATGGTTTGCAACTCCCTAATAGGTTTGAGATAAAGTATCTTAGATACACCAACCATCCTTGAAAGGACCTGAGTTGGGTTAAACTCTTAAGAGGTGGCATTTATAAGATAGCTTTAATCTTTTTAGGATCTATTTCTATTCCCCAGTGTTGAACAACAAACTCAAGGAATTTCCCCAAAGCTACTCTGAATGCACACTTCAGAGGATTCATTTTGAGGTTATATTATTTTAACCGTTCAAAACTACTCAAGTCAAAGTCAATCTTTCTTTTCTCTTTGACTACTAGATCATCAACGTAACACTCAACTTGATGGATGAGTTCGTTGAAGATCTTCAGTCATGGCTGGTAGACCAACATTTTAAGGCCGAATGGCATGACCCTATAACAAAAGATTACGATCGGGGTTTAAAAAAGTAGTGTTTCTTTCATCTTCAAGAGACATCTTGATTTGGTTGTAGCCAGATGACCCATCCATGAAAGAGAAAATTGCATGAGATGAGGCAATATCCACCATTAATTCTGGTATAGGAAGAGGAAACTTATCCTTAGGACATGCCTTATTTAAGTCCCTATTGGCCATTCTTTTTTTAACTGGTATGACACTAGCTAACTAACTAAGATATTTTTCTTCCCAGTTGAAACCAGCATCGATCAGTTTCTTGACTTCAGAAATGACATGTTGTTCGATTTTTAATCACATGCGTCTAGGACCTTGGTTAATAGGGGTAGCATTAGGATATATTACTAGCTTATAGACTGCTACGTCAGGAGATAATCTAGGCATTTCTTCATAACTCTATGTGAAGCAATTTTTAAACTAAGTCAATAGCCTAACTGAGTCATTGGTTTCTTCTTCATTCAACAATGAACTATGTATACTGGGCATGGATTTTCTTCTATCTCGAGGTTGATCTCTTTAAGCTTATAAATTATTGAATGGATCTCCTCTTCAAATTTTGGTGGTGCCTCTTTGATTTGGAGATCATATGGATCATCTAAGATTTTTAAACACACATTCTCATAAGAGTCCAAATAATTGGTAACAACTAAGCAGTAATCTTCGTCATTGACTAGACCTACTATACCAAATCCTAGTCCTGCTATGGATTGTGCTTCCTTGCCTGTATTGTTCCATAGATTTTCAAAGTACTCTGAGTTGTGCCTAGACCATGTATGAGGAATTAAACCTTTCTGTATAAGATTATGAACAAAAGGCGAGTATAAGTCAAATGGTAATTCTGTTAATTCTTTAAATGTATTCTCCTCAAGTTCTACATCAACTTCAAGACTTGAGGATGATGATCCCAAAAAGAATCTCTTCAGCTTCATATCACTGGAAGACTTAGGGACTTCCTTAACTACTAAACCTTTAACTTTTTGAGATGAAAGTGAGGTTAGAGCTAAGTTTCCCAGCTGCTGCCTGATAGTTTCACATAAATCTGATTCGAATACTTTGCTTTGTCTGGAGGCCCGATCTTCATCACCTTTTAGATTGAAAGTCACCTCTAATGGAACCGACTAATAGGGGTTGGCTGGTATACTAATCACATTAGACTCATCCTCCAAGCTGGATTCCAAGTCTATATGAATAGTAGGGGTACTCCTATAAACTGAAACATGACTTTTGTTGGCTGATGGCCAAGTATTTCCACCCTCTATCGCCGTCTCACTGAAGGTTGAGTCATCCTACCCACATGTCCATATGATGGAATAAACTATGGGTGGAATGCGATATGCAGATTTGTTTCTTCCTCAATTCCCTTTTCTTGTTCACTTGGATTTTCATTTTTCTTTTCTTTTTTCTTTTGTCTTTTCTTTTTATTTATTTTTATTTTCTTTTAAATTTGAGTTTTGTCCAAGTTCTCAAGAAAGGGCATTTTGAGGAAGATAGTAGGTCACATCTTTATAAATCTCAACCTCTCTAACTGAAAATATATTTTCATCCACATTGACATGATATTTAATCCCATCTTTCCTGAACTTGATGCACTGATGGAGGGATGATGGAATTATCTTATTTTGATGTATCCAAGGCCTACCGAGCAAAGTAGTGAACAAAGTATTTGAATCAATGATGCAAAACTTGGCTTCAGTTTTCCAGTCACCTATCTCCAATGGTAACACTATAGAACCTAAAGCCTGCTCACCTTGATCATTGAATCCTCTCAACATCATTTTATCTCCTCAGAGTGTAGAGATGTTACTCTTCAAATAGGCAAGGGTCTTTAGACTCATAATGTACACCGATGCACTTGAATCCATAATAACCCTGGAGAGTCTGAACCTGTCCATGTCAACTATGATGCATAGGGGACGGTTGTGCTCCAAGTCCCCCAGTAGAAGGTCTTCATTTGTGAAGGTGATCCCTTGGGCTTCTTTTGCATAATATGCTTCCTCACCTATAGCAGTCAATTGAGGTAAACATATTTCAGGATCAAGGAGGGCCTTGATTATTGATTCCCTCATCTCTTTGGATAAGATATGGGCATTATATATGCTTAGCTTAGATGGAAACTTTCTTAGATGAGAAAGGATGTTGTAGTCCACCTTTCGATCTTCTTACAAGCATATCCTGTGGAAGGGATTCTCGATCTTCAGTATCAATGACTTGTTTCCCTCTATCTTGAGGTGCTACCCTAGGAGGTAGAACCTTGCCATTACGGAGGTTGACTTCGGTGATCTCTTGAGGCAAGGTGGTGGAAGATCTACCTGCACTTTAGGCTCACCTACAACTTCTCCTATGGGACTCTCAGAATTAGATGATTCCAAGTCTATCTCAAGAGGTGAACCTGTAGTATTCAGAGTTGGAAAGTCCAACTCTGAATCAAAAAGAGGAAGATCAAAATTATTATAATTAATTAGACTTGAAGAATTATTGAATAGAAGAAGATAACCCATCAGATGTGACACAGATGTAATTCAAACTAGCTTTATTCTTCAATTTATTGGAATTATTTGGAGGTACAAAGTAGAAGTCAAGTAAAGTGAGTGGAGTAAGGGATTTGATGCCCTTATTTGCTAATATAAGAGTCTACTAGTAGAAGAAATAGAAGAGCTAGCTGAAATGGAAGAAGTTGCTAGTGTGAAAGTCAGAATCAAGGCTAGAGGTCAACATGATCTTGGTTAAAGGGCTATCTAGCACATGTACTGAGCTCCCACTTTCCTAGAGTTGGCACTGACAACTTGCAAACCTTCCTTGGTGTTGGAGATTTGAGCTAACTCAGGCACCTGCAAGGAAAGCTTCTTGATCTTCTGAATTATTTTCTTAGATATTTTAGACAAAGAAATGTCCCAACATTCTTTTATTTTGGTAGGATCACTTGTATCCCCAAGGATTACCCTAATGGAACTGGAAGGTTGTTCCATAAGGTATTCTTTTGGGATAACTACAACACCGGTCTTGAAAATGTGTTCAAGCCAATCCTTGAATGTGAAGCAATCCTCTAAAATGTGGCCTAGCATACAATGGTAAGGGAAAAAGTTTGGATCATGACTTTTGCCTACTTTCTCCATTTCTAGAAGTTTTTCTTTAAGAGATTCTTAAAGATTTTTCTAATTACCTCCCTTTTAAAAGAATAAGGTTTGTTTAACTTATCTAAAAGAGTAGGTGCACCATAGTTACCTATCGACGGATATGCATTCTACTGCTGCTGGTGATATTGCTAAGGTGGTGGTATGGCCATGGAAGATGGAGGCTAGTATCGCCTCTGGTGGTGGTAGAGGAGGTGAGGGCCGAGGTCGTTCTCTCAATTGATCTCACCCTCCAACCGCCATCGCTCTTGGCTTCTTTTCATAATTCTTCTGTGACTTCTGCTTAAGAAACTGATCTTGAAAAAGCTACTGTTTGCCCTCTCCTTGTAGACTAGCCACTTTGTTGATTAGCCTCTCAAATATCTTGATAGTGAATCCCTTAAGCATGGAGGCGATTGGGTTATCGATATTCTTCAAGATATTCTTAATGACATGTTGTTCAAATAGCTGCGGTTTACACTTGATACTCAGGTTACACTATCAGAGAATATAATTAATGAGGGATTCACTGGGGTGCTATTGTGCTACAATGAGATCACCTACAGTAACTCTTTGCCGAGCTCTAGCAAATCTCTTGATGAAAAGTTGCTCTAACTCATCAAATGTCTTTACTGAACCATTGGACTGTTCAACATACCAATCAAAAGTAATACTCGCTAGGCTGCTAATAAAAAGATGAAAGAGCAAAGCATCGCTGCCATCTGCATTGCAATAACTGGTCCTGAAATGTGTTATGTGTTGCCTTGGGTTTCTACTACCATCAAAGCTTTTGAAAGGAGGCATGAAACCCTTGGGAAATTAGATAGCATCGAATTTCTATGGGTAAGGTCTACTTTTTGGAATCGATGATCCTCCCCGGGTTTGAGCTAAAGCTTCCTTCAACTGCTGCTCAACCATGGATTTTATATTTTTTTCTTATATGGATGTACTTTCCACTACCTTCCTATATAGGCTAGTGCTACCTTACTCAATAGAAGGTAGAGTCTTCACTGGGTCCAAGATATGCACTAACTCAGGCTGACTGACGTCGACTATAATATGATGAACTAAAGAGGCTTGCTTCTGAAGCACTGACACTACCGCTAATAAGTCCTATAACTATTAAGCCATCCTATAAATTTGCTCATTCTTCTACCTCAACTGCTCTCGGAGGTGTTGGCCTAATTCTGTGGTGTCTCCTTGATCAACCTCATCACCTTCCATTGCTTGTTGTTCCCTGAGAAGAGACCCTCTAGTGTCAACCTTGCAGACTCCAGCCAAATCTCCCATCAAGTCATCTCCATTAGGATCAAAACTATCTCTCTCTTCATCAGACCAGGTGTACTCCAAGATGTCATTCTTCTCCATTAAATAATGTGCAACTATCTCATCTAAGGAATGATCCAACTCAGCAAGTACAAACAGTTTAGGCTGATTGGTGTGATGGCTATTGTGTGCCGAGAGGTACCTGACCTCGCCTGTCATTGGAGAGTCAATCCTGTGTGGACCATACTCACTGAATGAATGACACTCTTGACTACTACTAGCTATAAGAGGGGTACAACTCTGGGGATGTTCTCATTCCTTTCACACTACCACCGGGCAAAAGGTTGAGAGAGGACCTACCACACAATGGGTGGTGTAGGAGGGTTTGGATCCCTTGGCCATAGCTAGATCACCAACGGGGTGCACTTTTCCTTAAATGTGGCCTTCATGGCCTTAGATGAAATGGGAGATCTTGTAACTGACAACGATGGCGATGAGGGGAGGGGTGGAGACACCACACTCTCATGCATAGAACGCTTCCTGTGGTGGCTAGTCCTAGTGAGAAGAATACTATCAGTATGGTCGGTGCTAGTAGCGCACTGAGATGGAAAATCAATCAAAGCAAAAGTGAACCGAACCACCTCCTCTAGAAACATGTGATGTATGGGCCTCATCTCCCTCTAAATGAATCCCTTCCTACATTATGGGGATAAGATCAAAGGTCAAATGTCCACTCTAAGCATCTATATGCTCGCCGACATAACCTGATCAAAATGACGCGACCTCCCCTCCTAAAATCACTAAAATGCACTAGAGGAGGTGATGGTCCTCGACATCCTCTCATGATCTAGAGAGAGAGGATGGAGTTGGTTTTGGTAACCAGTGGTGATGTGACAATGGGAGACTCATCCATGGTTGATTGAGCTGTGGCCTCTAGCTCCCTAGCTATCATGGTGTGAAATCGCTTGATCATGCGATTATTTTTCCTACACTGGGTATGGGTAGGATGGGAGGAGTGCGAGCTAGACCCATACTCAAATGTAGGGGAGGCAAACCCTGAGACAAGGGGAGCCTTACCCTTAGAGGGTATGGGTAGTGGTAGTCTTGGGGCAACATGAGCAACTCTAGACGAATCGAGTTGTACCGCTAATAATAAGTGAATAACAAGTCTGCGTGGTACTACCATCTTTCTGAGGAGACATCAATCGAAGATAAGTCTATCCCGATGACGGCCACCTGGTCCCCTGACTGTGGTGAGGGGAATGCCCTCACAAGTGATCTTGGCTCCCTCAAATCCCCAGCCAAAGTGAATCAGGTGGATATGGCCCAAACAGGGGAAGTTAATTTGATCTAAAGCTAGATCCATATCATGGGGGAAGGTGAAGACAAACTTCTGAGAACTGCCCATTTACTGACTGTAATAGATTGAAACTAAACTGTACTGACTGACTGTAAAGAATCTGCAATGAGAAATGAACTTGTATAAGATTTTTCTCTCTATAGATTTTGAATTTTGAATTTAAAAAATTTGAACCCACATCCAACTTGGAAGTGTTAAGTGGGGTTCAAATGGATTTGAGAAGATTGATTGAAAGAGGAATTTGAATATGAATCCAACTTCAATAAATTTAGGTATGTTGAAATATGGATTCAAAATTTTTTTGATAAGGATGCTTCCATAGCTTCATTGTTTATTTTGAATTTGAATTTTGATTTTGAGGATCCTTTATTTTAACAAATTTGGGCATGTTAAAGTAAGGGTCAAATGATTTTGTTTTTGTTTGATTGTGTTGGAATTTTACTTAGTTAGCAAATATAGGGATGCTATGTAAAGTAAAAGCGATTGTTTCTTTTTAGTGAATTTTGCTTTTTTTTTGGGGAAAATTTTGGAATTCTTACTTAGCAAATTTAGGTATTATAAGTGAAGAACCCAAGTGTGTTTTTTTAATTTTTGAAGATAGGATCCTTAGCAAATTTAGGTATGCTAAGGAAATCCTAAGTGTTTCATTTTATTATTTTGGTGTTTTGATTTTTGAAAAGGTAAGATCCTTAGCAAATTTGGTTTTCTAAGGGAATCCTAAGGTGTTTCATTTTATTTTTGATGTGTTTTTTAAAAGTGGAGACTTAACTTTTGAAAATTTGGTATGCTAAAGATGAAATCCTACTTAATTTTGTGAAATGGAAATTTCACTTAGCAAATTTGGGTATGATAAATGAAACTCCAAATGGTGTGTTTAAAATTTTGATTTCATTTTGGTTTTGAAAATGAAAACTTCTCCTTAGCAAATTTGGTATGCTAAGGAAAGAAGTTCCAAAGGAGTTTGAAGATTTTTTTTTTGTTTTGACTTTGGAAACTTCACTTAACAAATTTGAGTATGCTAGGTGAGGTTCCAAAAATGTTTTGAAAAATATTTAATTTGGGATTTGGAAACTTTATTGAGCAAATTTGGGTATGCTAAATGAAGTTCCAAATATGTGTTTGAAAATGTTTGGATTTTGAATTTGGAGACTTCATTTAACAAATTTGGGTGTGTTAAGTGAGGTTCCAAATGTGTTTAGAAAATTTTGAAATATGATTGTTGATTTTTTATTTTGGATTTGGAACTTCACTTAGCAAATTTGATTATGCTAAATAAAGTTTTAAATGTATGTTTGAAAAATTTTGTTGGATTTTAAATTTTGGATACTTCACTTAACAAATTTGGGTATGTTAAATGAAATTCTAAAATGCGTTGTTTGAAAAATTTTGATTTTATATTTGGAAACTTCACTTAACAAATTTAGGTATGTTAAATGAAGTTCCAAATGTGTTTAAAAATTTTTGAATTATGATTATTGATTTTTTTGATTTTTGAAAAGGGGAATTCCATTCAACCAATTTAAGTATGTAGAATGGAGATCAATCTTATGTTTGAAATGTAAAATTTTTGTTTGTGATTGTTGCTTTTTTTGAAAGAGAGGAATTTCAACTTAAAACATATGTGAGATATGTTCAAGTGAGATTTCCTAAAATCTATTTTATTTTTAGTTGGGAATGAAATTTTCATTTAATAAATTTGAGTATATTAAATGAAGGTATTCATATGTGCTTTTTGAAAAAGTTTAATTTTGTTTGAAAATGAACTTTCCATTCAATAAGTGTGAGTGTATTGAAGAGACGAATTCATGTGTACTTTTTGAAAATTTTATGATTATGATTGTGATTTTTGGAAGAGATGATTGTTCATTTATTTTGAAAATGAAATCTTCATCAAAGTGAATTGAAAGAAGATATTCATTTGTGCTTTTGGAAAATATTTTTAGTTTTAATTTTGAAAATCTCTACATGTAACAATTATGGGAATTGTTAAATGAGGGTGACAAAAGTTTGTAAAAATATTTTATTAAGTGCATTTTTGAAAAGCAAAATTTTTACGGAAGATTTATTTTTGTCTTTATTATTTTGAAATGAAGCTTTCCTTATCAAGAAAATGATAAGGAGGAAGTCTTTAAGATGTTTTCTTTTTTATTTAGATCTTTTCATTTTACCCATTGGAGGACTCAACGGGGGTTTTAAGCCCAACAAGGAATGCAATCCTAAAACCTAAAGATGTTGGCTAGCTCAACTCAAGAATGAAATGAGTTAAGTGCCAACGAAAAGAAGGAGAGTCTTGGATTCATACCAAAGTACAAACCCACCATCGATACTCAAAGATAATGATCATTTACCAAATATGGAGAGAGGAACTATCCCCAACGGAGTCGCCAGAAAAATTTGTGGTGAAAAATTTCTATAGACGGAATCGCCTTTCAAATATGTGGAGAGAAATGAAAGAGGTAACACCTATATAAAAATTCATCTTTTTAGGATACCACACAAATTCGTTGATGTACTTATTCAAGTGATGGAGTACGTCATCAAGAAAATAATGTACTATCTCAAAAGATAGAAGTCACTACCCTTTAATGGACCTAATCACCTTAATAAGGATTCCTATGGATGATGGGTTTGCTTATGTACCAGAGATTCTTCCCCTACTTTACATGGAAAAGTAAAGCAGGGTTTATTTTAAATCAGGTTCATTAATTTCCCTATAGGGTCAAGCCCCCATAGTTAATTACATTCTAAGGAATGGGGATTCCTTAGGAAAACTCTTGATTAAGGTAAATGATTATTGTCTTTGAAGATTTTAATATGGAAGGACTATCAATCGATTGGTTTTATTTTGAAGATCAAAAGGGATTGATCAAAAGAGGGAGTTATTATTGAAGCTAAAATGGAATATAAGCAGGAGATGCCCATGATAGTAGGAAACCTAGTGAGCATTCAAACTATCCTATAGTTGGGATTTACATTTTTGAAATTGATTTAGCTTGTTTGAGTTGAATTTTTCATTAGAATTTGAGGACTTAAGATTCCTTAACATAAGATTAAGGAAATGCCTAAGAGGTGAGAAATTTTGCTTATGTCCCATAAAGTGGAGAAGCAATCTCATAACCTAAATCTAGGAAGCTTTGGCGAGGGCCAAAAGTATAACCAAAATCTAAGGCAAAAATAGGTAATTGGCTTGCCTCCATAAGAGAGGACAAACCACCTGACAGCTTGGCCACCAACTAACTCCTCCTTCGATTTTAAATAGATGTAGGCAAGTCTTTATGCTTATGCAAGATAGCTATGTTGTTATTTATTAGAAAGAGACTAAGTGCTTAAACTCACTCTCTAAAGAGACATTTACATATAAAATGACCTAAATCTAATGCAATTCAAGTTTCATTTTATTTTCATTTTGGACAATTATTTTGACTCAGGCTAATAGGATTCATATGACTAATGCATGAGAAATAAGATTATTGGCCAAAATCTGTGAGAAGGGAGGAGGTGAGTTTCCACATGGCTCTCAAAGGTCAAGCCAAGTTTCTCTAGCAAAGGTGAAATAAGATGTTGTTGTGGATGATATTATAAAGGAAATGCTTATCCAGCTAAGAGGTTGGTAATTCTTTTATCTTGATTTTAAACCTAAGCTTTAGGTGAGGTTATGAGTTATTTAATTTTATTTTTAGTTGTTAAGTTGGGTAAAAGGTTTATTTTTCCTTAAAGATCCTAATCCACATCTAGGCCATACATAAAGCAAGAAAGAAACTAGGAAAATCATGCCACTTAATGCAGCAAAACAAATCATCAATCAATTTATAAATTATAAATAGAATAAATGGTTGGGCACCAAAAAGAAGAAATCTAAAAACACTGCAAAGTAAAGGTTAGCTAAAACAAACCACATAAATCCCAAGCATGTATATTGGACTTATCAACCCACATGGGTGACTAAGTCCACTGCCTAGATTATGCTTAGGGGTATAAAGCACCTGCAAGCAAAAGAATTTATATTTTTATTTATGATAGCGTCCCTTAAGCACAATCCTCTACAAAAAAGAATAGTTAGATTAAGAACATCCTACCATTCATTCTATGAGCATACATCCTAACATCTAGTCTAAAACACATATCATAAAATAGTTAGATTAAGGCTACAAGTGATGACTTATGCTAATGTGTGTGCTTTGACGGCTTGTGTGGCAGGTTCAAATTTTCTAAGAGTGAAGAACATGTTCAAATTATAGGAGGGTTTCATTTAAGTTATTTAGTTATTTTGGGTTGATTTTTTATTTTGATTTGTATATGAAAGATGAAGAGAAGAGAACTTCTCTTTCCTTCCCTAACCTAAGTAATTTCTAAGTAGGTTAACACTTTAGTTTCATTTAGGTGAATATTTTGATTAAATCTTTTAATTAATCACAAGTTTAGATAAACTCTAAACAAACCTATTCAAAAAGAAAGGCATTTTAAGATTAAATGAAATGAACCAAACTTCACATAACACACACATTACTCATTTCTTTCCCAACATATATAACATGCATATGGATGGACCCTAAGAATATCTATATAAAATGAGATATTAACACACACAATATGATGCATAAGTAATCCATTTAAGGAAATTTAAAAGTTGAACATGCATGATTTTTCTTAAGTAGAAAGGGTTTTTCTTATCCAAATTTTCACATACGCTCATGAAAGTTAGAAAGGCATAAGTGAGTACAACGCCAATGTTAACCAACGGTGTAAGGTACAAGACCTACTTTGGGATACTTAAAGCCTTGCAACCTCAGGATTTTCCAGACTAATATACCACTTTCCTTAAATACAAACATGTGTATAAAAGAAATGAAATAGAAAAGGAGAATGCAAAAGTTGTTTAATGGATTCATTTTATTTTATGCAATTTATGTATGTGAGTATAGGTAACCCTTCTGGGTGATATATAGATGAATATAGATAAAATTAAGTAAGTGTTCTTTTCAAATGAACCTTACATCTTACTAACTCCTATTCAAAACTATACCAACATAAGAAAGAAAAGAAACCTATGCTAAGAATACCTTTATATTCTTTCACATGCAAGCTTATAAATAAAGTATAAGTAAAAAAACTTTAGATTTGGTATTTGATTTATATGTTTTGAAAATAATTTGGATTTAGTAGTGATAATAGCCATTCATATTCCTACTTTAGCCAACACATGCAAGTTTGATATGAAGTAAATAATTTCATTTTTAAATTTGAATTTAATAAATATGAACACATGAAATCACATGACATACAAATTTAACCTGTTGGTGAAAGATTCAAAGCAATGAAAGCATGTAAACAAACTCACTTTTCTTAAATCGTAAAGACATTCTTATTGAATAAGAAAGTTTAAAATAAATCAATGTGAATTCAAAGTGATTTTTTGTTTAGTTTGAAGTTTGATTTACTTTTAAAAAGGTGAGATAAGTTTACTGTTCCTAACCCATTCCCACATGTGTTTGATATTTTTGTTTAATTTTTAGATAATTAGATCCATTTTATTGGGTTAAGGTATGAATTAACTTAATTAACCCTTACCACCTTAGAAGAATTAACTAAATAATTATGAGCCAATGAGATGACATAAAACTCACAACCAATGAGATGACATAAAACTCACAAGGAATTTAAATTTTCAATGCACCTAATAAGAAAGAGGCCTAATGCAATTTGGCTCATAATTAAAAGTTAATTAAGCTAACGGGTTTAGCTTAAGTAATTTCAAAACACCCTTTCATACTTATGAATTAGGTTTTGATTTCCTTAATTGAACTTAGGCTATTAAATATCTAAGCATCTACCCAAAGTAAATTAATTAGGTTCTAAAACTTTTAGAATTTTTAGAAATTGATTAAGGGGATAATTAATGAATTAACCCTTAATTAAGATGAGATTAAGGAGAGAAGAGGGGGTTTAGGGAATAGCTTAGGGGAAATGCCCTAAAACTATTCCTTAAACCTTCTACTTACTGGATCTAACCTTAATCAACCTTATTCATAGGTTAAAATCACTAATCATACCCTAATTATGCTTAATTACAAAAGGAGGAAAATTAAGGAAACCATATGCAATTCTTCAAATCAAGCCTTCAACAAATCCCAAGAAAATTAGGGGAGGCAGAAGTCATCCTCTAAAACATACCTAAAAATTTGGAATTAGTCAGAGGCTTAATTAAAAAGTAATTAGCAAAATAAACTTTCAAATAAAATCCAAATTCAGAGATAAGCGTAATTCAAAACCCATTGAAATTAATTTTAAAATATTCTAAGTTTAATTATCTTTTCATAGGATTTTATTTCATATTTTTTCTGAATTTTAGAAGATCTCTAAGTTAATTAGGAATTAATTAAATATTTTAACTAATCCCTTAGCTTACAGCACGATGCGTGGTGGCGGCGGTCAGCGTGCTTTACACGCGTCACACCTTAAGGGGATTACTTAAATGTCACTTCCCAAACAACGGCTAGTGGTGCATGCGATTTGATCCCTACCGTTCGATCAAAGATCAGACGGCTAGGGATCTCCCTATGGTTTTAAAATGAATAACAGATATCTAAATGTGCAGAATTATCTTAGCCGTCCATCTAAAATGTGTGGGTGGATGGCTGAGATCTCCCAAGTTCTCCCCCTTGATCAATAGAGACCATCCATGATCAAGGGGAAGATCCAAGCTCGATCTAGCATGGATTCAAATGAAACTCAACTCACATCATCTAAAGCTAAAGAGCGAAAAATCCAACGGTCAAAAATCCATGGGGTGAAAATTTCTTTCACAAAGCTCCACACCACATCGAGTTTAATGGTCAAAAAATCCCATACCTTGCCAGAGGTGATCACCGACGCTCGATTCCCTTGGAGAAGCTTTGTCTGGTTGAGACAAAGCTATGTTAAGTGTATGAGCACTTGAGGTTGAGTGGATTGATGTATGGACCAACTCCTCCTTAGCTAGCTTGCGGCTTTGATCCAATTAGGTTCCCCCTTGCCTCTAGAGCTTGGGAAAGAACTTAGGTGAGCTCAACTTGGTCACCTAAGAGTGCTTGCAAAAGGAATTGCAATGGATTGTAGTGTGGAAGAAGTTGACAATTCAGTGAACCTCCCCTATTTTCAAGCTCTAAAAATCGAGAAATGGGGTTTTCAAATCCTCTCTAAGAAGCTTGGGAATACTCTCTGATGCTTTCTCTGAGTTCCTTAACTTCAATCGATAGAGGGGAAGTGAGAATTGAATTTAATTTGGGGGAGTATATCTCCCCCTTGAAGGATCGGCCGGCCGGCAATGCACATGCTATTTTAATCCAATTGATCATAGGTAGTGGGTTGTTTGATCAGTTAAGAGTGCACTGGGTTTGAGCCAAGGAGGGATTGCTCCCATGTGCTTGAATTTGAGTGGAGAGGGGTTTGAATTTCAATATTGAGTTTTGTCTAGGGACCAAATGGGCTAATCCAAACCCATTAGGTAGGGTGCACCACTCTCCCCTAGGTCCCCTTGAGCTTTTAGGAAAGCCTTAAGTGAATGTGAAGAGAGTATGTCCAAATTATCCATAGATTAGTCCAAAATTTGTTCTATGGGCTAGGGGTAAGATGATCATTTTGCTATTTTTCCACTTTGGATATGTTAGGCATGTGGAGAAACTAGGTTTGGCCAAGTTGAATGAGATTTGGAATTCATTTGATAGGGTTTGGCTCATGTTGACCCATTTAGGTCAAAATGGGTCAACTTTGGTCTAGTTGGCCAATTGAAGCTTTGGTCAAGTTCCACAAGTGATTTGGAATGGACTTGACCCATTGGTTTCAATCAATTTGGCTTAGATCAAGTTTTGACACATTTTGACCCTTTAGGTCAAAATGGGTCAACTTGGGTCAAGTGGCCAATTGGGCTACATTAGGCTCAAATGTTGGCTTGGCCAAGTTCAAACATAATGAGTGAACTTAGATCTATGGTTTCAATCAATTTGGCCTATGATGGAATTTAGCTATGTTAGGTTTCATTTTGGGTTAAGTGTTGACTTGCTCAACCCTTAAGTTTGACTTGGTTTGACCCGACTTGATTGATTGATCATCCCATGATGATTGTTGATCATGATGAGAGGTATACATGAGTTTGCTTCAATCCAGTTTGGTTCGGATCAAAATTTGGCTCATAAGGGTACTTTAGGTCACCTTGGGTCAAGTGAGCCTGAGTGGGTCAAATGGCTTGGTCAAAGCTTGATTTGAGTTTGATTGATCTTTCATATGGACTTATGATTGAAATATAAATCCATTTACAAGTGGTTTGAAGTCAAATGGGTTTTTGATCCATTTGACAATTTCATATTCAAAGGAAGAACATGAAGGACTTTTGGGTTTGATTTTTGAACTAGGTTTTGATTGTTTGATTGGAGTTTGAATTTATGTATGAGCTCATGATTTTAGGTTTGATTGAATCATGAGAGAAAATCAAGAGTTTGGTTTGATTTGAAAATGAGTTGGCTAAGTTCAAGATTTTGACTTGAAAGCCTTGGATTGGATTTTGAGTTGATTTGAGTTTGATTTTTGGAATTGGTTTTAATTGTTTGAATTTATATTTCATTTATATATGTGAATATAAATGAGAATATAAATGGATCATGAGAAAATTTCAAGGATTTGAAGTGGTTTAATCATGATTTAGGTTATGTCCATTAAGATGGATTTAAGGGACTTAGAAAAATTTTGGAGGTTGGAGTTTGAAATTTTGAATTTGGTTTGATTGATTTATATTTATATTGCATTTATATATGTGAACATAAATGAGGATATAAGTGAATTATGAGAAAATCCCTTGAGTTTGAATTGATTTGATCAAGGTTTAGGCTAAGTCCATTAATGGAAAATTAATGACTTAAGGAGATTTTAAATTGGGAATTTAATTTTTGCCTTTGATTTGATTGATTTATATTTATATTTCATTTATATATATGTGAATATAAATGGGAATATAAATGAGTTTTGAGAAAATTCCATGAATTTAAATTGGTTTGGTCAAGTTTTAGGTTAAGTCCATTAATGGAGAAGTAAGGGACTTAGGAAACTTTTCATGAATTGATTTGGAATTTTGAGTTTTGTTTGATTGATTTGATTTTACATTTCATTTATATATGTGAATATAAATGAGAATATAAATGATTATGAGAAAATCTCAAAATTTTGAATTGGTTTTGATCATAATTTTAGTTAAGTCCTTAAGGGAAGATTAAGGACGTAGACAAAATTTGGACTTAAGAATTTTTGATAGATTTTGATCATGGGTTTCAATCATGGATTTGATTTGAGTTTGGAGAAACTCAATAAAAATTGATTTGGAGTTTGACTTAAAGGAAGGAAAGTGAGGAATGGTTTAAGCTAAGGGTAGGAAAATTTTCCTAACACCCCTAAGGCATGACCTATTCATATGGCTAATTCTTCTAAGTCTTCTAGGGTTAGGTTGAGTGTCCACCTAATCACTAGATGTGTCTTAAGACTAAAGAAATCTTAAAGTCTAAGAGAAGTCCTAAGCCTAAGATGGAGGGGTTGAGAGCTCATTCTAAAAATGAGGTCAATAGCTCTACACTTCAAACCAACTCAATTCATTCTTCAAGCATCATCAGAGGACCAAGTCGAGCTCACTTGAGTTCTTTCCCAAGTTTCAAAGGCAAAGGAAGGGTGTCCTAGACCAAAGCTAAGCTTAAGGTGAAGGATATTTGGTCCATAGAATCATCCACTCAACCTCAAGAGCTCAAGCCTTCATCAAAGCTTCATCTCAACTAGACAAAGCTTCTCCAAGGGAATCAAGCATCGGTGATCACCTCCGGCAAGGTTAGCCATTTTTTTGAGCTTAAGTTCAATGTGTGTTGGTCCTTTGTGATAGGAATTTTAATCCTATAGAATTTTAGCCATTAGATGTGCTTGCCATTAGGTTTAGATGGCGTGGGATAAATTTTTGCCCAATCCGAGCTCAATCGAGCTTGGATCTTACCCTAGAACATGGATGACTTCCATTGCTCACAGGAAATAAAAGGGATGGATTCTAGCTATCAATCTGTGCATTTTGGTTGGACACCCAAGATTAAAACACGTAATATCTTTATTTTTCTCCCTCAGATCCGCAATTTTAATCTTAGTAGTTCGATCCTTGATCTGACGAAGAAAGCCAGAAGACCGCCACTGATGTGATGGTTAAATACCCAATCTGTCATGCCACATGTAAAGCACATATCACGCACACGTGCAATCCAGTGATTAATAATATAATTAAGATTTAAATAATTCCTAATTAATCACCAAACCTTCTAAAATCCATATCTAAGTGTAAAAATTTTAGAAAAATATGAGATAAATTGCAGGTGAAAGATAATTGAACATATAATATTCTAAAATTAATTTCAATGGATTTTAAGTAGTATTTCTCTAAATTTAGTTTTTATTAAAAATATTAATTTATTAATTACCCTCTAATTACTCCTCTGATTAATCCCAAATACTTTGTGCTTAATTAGTGGGATGACTCTTAGCTCCCCTAATTTTATTGGGATTTATTGGTGGCTTAATTAGGGGAATTGCTAGTTCATTTTTTAATTACTCTCTTAATGTAATTAAGCTTAATTAAGAGTATAATTAGTGGTTTAGCCTTGTGATTGAGTCAATTAAGTTTTAATTAAGTGGATGTGAGGTTTATGGGATAATTTTGGGATACTTTCCTTGAGATATTCCTTAAACCCCCTTTTCTTCCTTAATCCATCCTTAATTATGGGTTAATACACTAATTACCCCCTTAATTAATTTTATAAAACTCTAAAACCATCCAAAACATAATTAATCTATCTTGGATAGATGCTTAGGTGTTCAAGAGCATAAGTACATTAAGGAAATCAAAACCAAACTCACATGTGTGAGCGGGGTTATGAAATTACTTAAGTTAAAATCCATTAGTTTAATTAATCATTAATCATGAGCTAAATTGCATTAGGCCTTTTCTTCCTAGGTGCATTGTAAATTTAAATTCCTTGTGAGATTTTATGTCATCTCAATGGCTCATAATTATTTGATTAAATATACTAAGGTGATATAGGCAAGGGCTAATTAATGCACTTAATTCATACCTTAACTTAATCAAAATATAAAATGGATCTAATCATCTAAAAATTGAACTTAAATATCATACACATGTGGGAATGGGTTAAGAACAGCAAACCCACCTTACATTTCTCAAATTAAGTCAAACTCAAAACAAAACAAAACCTTCTTTAAAAATAATTTGATTTATTTTAAGCTTTTTTATTTCATAAGATTGTCTTTAGGAATTAATTAGGGTGAATGTATTTACATGCTTTCATCATTGTAGTTCCTTTCCAACATGCTAAATGTGTATGTCATATAAATTTCATGCATTAATTCTTTCCAAATATCAAAATGAAAGTGATATGTCTCTTTTATGTCAAATTGCATGTTTTGATTAAAATGACAATATGAGTGGCTATTATCACTATTAAATCCAAATTATTTTCAAATATATGAATCAATTACCAAAACTGAAAGTGTGTTACCTATGTTTTATTTGTGAGCCTGCATGTGAGTAAAATATAAGGATGTGCTTAGTGTAGTTTTCCTTCTCCCCTCTTTTAGTATAATGTTGAATAGGATTTGGTAAAGTGTTTAGTTCATTTGAAAAGAACCTAACACTTGCCTAATTCCATCTCCTATTCATTCTTATGCTATTATTTAAGAAGGATACCTACACTTGTACATATAATTGCATAAACAAAATAAATCAACCAACACAAATTTTTGTATTCTTTCTTTTCCATTCATTTCTTTTGAACTTATGCCTTTCATACTTTCATGTGTGCATGTAAAAATTGGATAGGAGACCCTTTTTCTACTTAATGAAAATCATGCATCATAAGCATTCAAATTTTCTTAAGTAAACTACTTAGCATTCATTATAAGGTGTGCTAAATATTCTCATTTGTATGTATATATATGCTTAGGATTCATCCATATGCATGCTATACATGTTGGGAAAGTAATAAAGTGATGTGTGTTTTGTGAATTTAATTCACTTTACTTAATCTTAAAACACCTTTCTTTTTGAATATGTTTATTTAGAATTGATCTAAACTTAGGATTAATTAAAACACATAATAAAACATTCACTAAATAAAATTAAACATAAAATCCACTTTAGAAATTACTTAAGGTAGGGAAGGAAAGAGAAGTTCTCTTCTCTTTTCCCTCTCTTTAAAACTTAGTAATCAATTGTATGATTCATTAAAACCAAATAAAAATACAAAATAAAATCAACCTAAATTAGTAAAATAACTTAAATAAAACCATCCTCTAAGTTGAACATTTTCACATTTAGAAAATACAAACCCTAAAGACATAGTTAAGCATACCACACAAACCTTCCAAAGCACACACATTTAGACTAAGTCACCACTTAGGTTAGGGCGGTGCATGGGTTAATGTTTACTTTTGTTTTATGATATATGTTTTAGTCTAAATATTAGGGTGAATGTGCGTAGAATGAATGATAGGATGATTTAGTCTAATTATTATTTTCTGTAGGGGATTGTGCTTAAGGGGCTCTGTAATAAATAAAAATATAAATGCTTTTGCTGTGCAGGTGCTTATACCCCTAAGTATAATCCAATAGGATAGATGGACTTAGTCACCCATGTATGGGGTGATAAGTCCAATATACATGCTTGGGATTTATGTGGTTTGTATAATTAATCTCTATTTTGTAGGTGTTATCTAGTTTTACTTTTCCTTTTCATATAATTTTTGCAATTAGGATTTTGGAATGATTATTATGGGGATTAGGATGAGCATTGGTCATAAGATCTCACTTTATGTTCCATGTGAAGCCTTTGGAGCAACCACCTTCCAACCATCCAAAAGAAAGAACCAAAGAAGAAAGAAGAAAAGAAGAAGAAAGAAGAAATGAAGCTTGAAAACCCCCGTAACAATGAATTCCTTGCTTAATTATACTTAATTCATTTGTAATCTAGGTTGTATAAGGGTAAAGTCGGCTACCCAATTTGTTTTTGGGTTTGTGCGGTGGTGCTCGACCACAAATGACCTCTTATTCTTTGGCGTTAGCTTTATAAATTGATTAATGATTTGTTTAGCTTGTGCATTAAGATGACATCCTTTCCTAGTTTCTTCCTTGCTTGATGTATGGCCTGGATGTGGATAAGGCTCTTAGGGAAAAAGAAATCGTCTACCAAATTTAACAATTCCAAAATTAAAATAAAGAACTCATAACCTTATTTAAAGCTTATGTTAAAAATCAAGATAAAAGAATTAGTAACCCCTTAGCTGGATGAGTACTTCTTTTATAACATCATGCACAAATGTATATTGTTTTCACTCTTGATTGGAGGGCTTCTACCCTTGCCAAAGAAACTTGGCTTGACCATTGAGAGACATTGTGGAAATACTCCTCCTCCCTTCTCACTGATTTTGGCCAATAGTCTTACTTCTCATGCATTAGGCATATGAATCCTATAAGTCTGAGTTAAATGATTGTCCAAAAATGAAAATAACATGTAATCTGATTTGCATTAAATTTTGGTCATTTTAAGCATACCGTTACATGATCTAGTCTCTTTAGGGAGTGAGTTTAAGGACTTAGTCTCTTTCTAACTAAATAACAGCCTAACTATCTCACATAAAGCATATGACTTGCCTACATGAATTTTAAATTGTAGGAGGAGTTTGTTGGTGGCCACCCCCAGGCGATTGTAAGTCCAAGCAGTCGGGTGGTTTATCCTCTCTTGTGGAGGAAAACCAAATGCCCATTATTGCCTTAGATTTAGATTATGCTTTTGGCCCTCTCCAAAGCTCCCTAGATTTAAGTTCTGAGGTTGCTTCTCCCTTCCATGGGCTATAAGCATAAATTCTCATCTCTTAGGCATTTCCATAATATTGTGTTGTGAAATCATAAGCCCTAAACTTCTAATAAAAAGTCAACTCAAATGAATAATTCAATTTATAAAATAAAAAGCCCAACCATAGGATAGTTTGAGATGCTCGCTAGGTTTCCTAATATCGTGAGCATTTTTTAGTTATCTTTCTTTGGCTTCAATAACAACTCACTCTCTTTGATCAATCCCATTTGATCTTCCAAAATACAATAAGCGATTGATAGTCCTACCTATTAAAATCTTTGGAGACAACAATCATCTACCTTAATCAAGAGTATTCATGAGGGATCTCATTCCTTAGGATGTAATTAACTATGGGGGCTTGCCCCTGTAGGGAACTTAATGAAACTAGTTTAAAATAAACCCTACTTTACTTTTTCATATAAAGTAGGGGAAGAATCTTTGGTACACATGCAGACCCGTTGTCCTTAGGAGTCCTTATTGAGGTGATTAGGTCCATTGTAGGGTGGTGACTTCTATCTTTGGAGATAATACACCTCTCCTCAATGTCATACCCGATCACCCTTAATAAGAACATCTGCGGATCTACGTGGTGTCAAAAATTACATAAAAAGAAAAGAAGTATATTTCAATCTTTATTTTATCCCGCATAGAGTGAAGATGGAAGTATATTTCTATTCTTTAGAAACCAATATAAAAATTTCGCCACAATTGTGCTAGAGAAAAGGGACAAAAGTTTTTTGATCATATAACTGAGGACCTTGAAGAAACTGAATAGATTTATAGTTTGTGTGTTTCAACTACTTATGATCATAACATAATTAAAAATATTATTACTAAGATGATCATTGTTCATGAATATCCCTTTATGATAGTTGAACATTTATGGTTTAATATTTTGATGAAATATATGAATCCAAACTATCAAAATTTTTTTAGATTTGGTATCAAAGAAGAGTGCATGAAAGTATATGAAGTGGAAAAAGAAAAACTTAAAAAGTTTTGAAATGAACTGAGAGAGTTTTCTTTACTAATGATTGTTGGACATCAAGCCAAATAATTGGTTATATGTGTCTCATAGTACATTATATTAGTTCTGATTGGAAATTATAATCCAAGATAATTAGTTTTTATGATTTAGATTATCCTTACAGTGGAGCTATAATATCTAAGGCCATTTATGAAACTTTGTTGCAATGGGGCATTTAAAATAAAAGAAGCACTATTACTTTGGATAATGCATCATCAAATGATGTGGCAGCTAAAAACTTGAAAGCATTATTTACTAGAAGGTTTAGATTTATGGTAATGAGGGATTTATTTCATGTTTATTGTGCTGCTCATATTTTAAATCTAATGGTGCAGGATGGCTTGAAAGAAATTGGCAAAATAATTGAGAAGGTAAGAGAATCAATCTCATTTATAAAGCGATCTCTTAATCACTTACACAAATTTGGTGAGATTGCTAGACAGATTGGCTTATCCATAACAAGATCATTATGCATTGATGTTTCTACACATCGAAACTCAACACATAAAATGTTAGAATATGCATTTTACTACAAGAATGTTTTTACAGAATATGCTTTACGAGATCTTAATTATATATGGTTACCTTCTGAAACATTGGAATCAGTTTGATAAGGATAAAGAGTTGCTTCATATTTTCCATCGAGTAACTAAAATTTTTTCTAGAACCAATTATCCTACTGCAAACAGGCTTCTTCCAAATCTAATACTAATGAAGAAAACCTTGGATAGAGAATATTTATCTAATACTCTATTCATTTCTAATATGGTAAGCACCATGAAGGAAAAATTTGTTAAGTATTGGGTAGATTGTTCATTATTATTCTCAATTGCATGCATTTTAGATCCTAGGATGAAATTATTTGCCATTAGCTACTACTATCCATGGATTTATGGTAATGATATTTTTGATGAGATAAAGGATGAAGTCATACAAAAATTATTTGAGCTATACTCTTTCTATGCTATTGATAGGCAGCATACAACTGAAGAAAATATTAGAGCAGCCACTATACAAGTTGAAACAACATCTACAATAGAAGGAAGTCATAGTTTGTCTGATAATTCAGCTGTGTTGTATGATTTTATAGACTCTATCAAATTTTTAGTTCCACAGAGGTCTGACTTAGAATTATACTTAGAGGAAGCTTGTGTTAAATATCCTGATTTAGAATTTGACATTTTATATTGGTGAAAAATGTCCACCATGAAGTATAAGACACTATCTAAGATGACAAAAGATATTTTTACAATCTCAATAACTATGGCTGAATCAGAGTCAGCCTTTAGTGCAGGTGGTCATGTGCTTAGTGATTATAGAAGTTATATTTCACCAAAAATATTAGATTCCTTAATATGTAGTGAAATTTGGATTTAGGTAGCATAAAAAAAATTTAAAAGAGCCAATGGTAATGTTTTTATTCTTCTAATTTTATAGTGAAATTACATTCTATTTAATTTCTTTAAAAATGACAACATCTGCTTTGCATTTTTAGTTTGACATTTTAGCTGAAGAAAACTTAGCAGTATCTATGCTTAAAAGCTTGAGTGTGGATTCACAAATCTAAAATTTAGGTTGGTAACAATTTACTTATACAATACTATAGGTTTAGCATAACATTTCCTTTTGTTGCAGATTATTGTAGACTTTAACTATTTTATGGACATTTATAATATGTTGTATTGCTGTATTAGTGGTTTTATGAAATTTATCGATGTTTTTCTGGTGTTTTATGAATTGTAAAATATATTTTTAATTTTGGATTCCCAATGATAAAATTATACTGAGATGACTATTGAGACAATTTTTTATTTTTAGGCCTACAATATGGTGGATTTTGGTTTTTAAATATATTGGTTTGGTCAATGAACAATATTGAGACCATTTAGGGTGGAAAAATGCTTCTCAGCTTTTTTTTACTTTGAAATCGGGGCTTACTTTCTCAAATTTCATCATTGAAAGTGTGGCTTAAAAATTTCAGAATGTTGTTAGTTACTCTAATGTTTGAATGTGATGGAAATGGAAGGCTGGAAGACTTGTTTCAACTATGTTAGAGTGCTATTTGTACATTTTAGTTGCTGTTCTAATGTCATCATAGTAATTTCTTGAACTTTTGAAATTATTTTACATTTTGATATAATTGATGTTGATCTTTTTCAATGTCTTTTGTTTCCCTAAAAATAACTATTATCTCAATATTTTGAGGGCAAAAAAAGTAATAATAAAAAAAAATAAAAAAACACATTCAACATAATAATTTTTTCTCTTATATTATCATGTGAATTAGATTTTAATTTCATCCCACTTCATTATTGTGTAGTCAGTATTTCAATTCTATTTAACTTTTATTCCATATTATGCTATCTTTGGGTTCTGAAATACTCCAATTTCTGTAATTAACTTACTTATGAAGTGCTTTGTAATTTGGGTTCTTCTTTTATTCTATGTTCTCCGATTCCTATAATCCTGTGGGTTGTAGCTCTGTTCTGTTATATGGATATGTAACTTGTGGGCTGTAGCTTGTGTCTTTTCTAATTTTGAACTCCCAAATGTCTTTATCTCATATATGTTAACTGTTGTCCTAAGATTAGGGTTGCCTATGTTGTGCGGCTATACATGTGCAGCTGTGCTACAGTCTGTAACAAGCTGTTGGAGGCTTGGAGCTTGAGGTATTTGTTTTAATTCATAATTTATGATGTTTAGTTACTTTAGTAACTACAGTTGGAGCTTGAGGTATTTATTTTATTTCACAATTTTTGCTGTTTAGTAAATTCAGTTGGAGTTTATGCTATTTATTTTATTCTTCTAATTTGTTATGTAGCTTGTGGTAAGCATATAGTGGGGGGCTGGAGGCTATCATAAAGTTGGAGATTTATTTGATTTGCTTATTCATCGAGACTATGATGAAAAGAGCATAACTTTATAATTTCAATTTTTTCCAACAAAAATTTTTGATCCATTATTGGTGGCTCTCATTGGATGGCCAGGCAACCTCGCCAATCTATTTTGGGGCTTTCTTTATTTTAATGGCATTATCAGATGGCCTCGGCAACCTGTAATCTATAAGTGAATTATAGAAACTTATATAGATTGTGGATACTTGAAGATGATTATAACTCTCTTTGAGTCCTAATAGTCAATTTAAGTATGTAATATTCATGTTGTCTTTTATTTATATTTTTTGTAATTTGATTTTCTATATTGGCTAAACACAATTAAATATATACAATGAAAATTAAATTGTAAAACTTTCAGTTTATCTGTGTATTAATATGTACGGTAATATTATCTTTAATTGATTTAAAAAATTTAACTATTATATTAATTTAAATTTCAGTTTTACACTGTCAATTCAAAAAAATTTTAGTTTATATGTTTCTTTTTTTTTCTTTGTGCATTAAATTTAAGCTAGTTAAACCAAAATGAGCGAGCTCATTTTTATTTTTGAGCCAGAACGATCCAAATTTGAGCTAAACAGTATTGGACTTATAAAAATGAGCTAGCTCAAATTAGTTTTGAACCAACGAGCTTGATTTAGATTTGATTCGAGCTGGTTCGAAAGCAATGAGTATGAGCTACGATCCAAATTCGAGTCAGCACAAAATTGATTCAAGCCGATTTCGAGCCAATCTTGGATCAACTCAAAATTGGATCATTCTTAACCCTACTTCTTATTTAGCAATTCTCTTGCCAAGATGCCTCCAAATTGATTATTTTCTAATCCTAATACCTCATTCATATCACCATATATTCAAGAACCACCGATTCAAAATTGGCACACTAAATACATTACACACTCCAAAACCAAAATGAAACTTTTCCCTCCTTTATCAATCTGTTTAGCACTAGGATGACCAATCTCTAGTGAAAGGCTACATAGCTAAATGGTTTTGACAACTGATGAGGAGGTGTGGAGTTTATTTTTGGTGTTAGGTGTGTGTTTATGTGACGGGACACCACGCAGATCTGTAGATGTACTCATTGGGGAATAGTGTACTATCTCGAGAGATATAAGTCACTACCATATAATGAACCTAATCACCTAATGAGGACTCCTAAGGCATAATGGGTCTTTGAATGTACCAGAAATCTTTTCCCTACTTTACATGGAAAAGTAAAGTAGAGTTTATTTTAAGCCAGGTTCGTTAAGTTCCCTATAGAGGCAAGCCCCCATAGTTAATTACATCATAAGGAATGAGATTCCTTAAGAATACTCTTGATTTAGGTAAATGGTCATTGTTTCTAAAGATTTCAAAGATATGACTATCAATCAATTGGTTATTTTTAGAAAATCAAGTGGGATTTATCAAAAGGAGAGAGTTATTATTGAAACCAAAGGGAGATGAGTAGGGGATGCTCATGATACTAGGAAACCTAATGAGCATCCCAAATTATCTTATAGGTAGGCTTTATATTTTTGAAATTGAGGAGAATTATATATTTGAGTTGAATTTTTATTAGAAATCTAGGGTTTACAATTCCACAATATACAAGATGGTAGAAATGCCTAAGAGGTGAGGATTTATGCTTGTAGCCCCAAAAGAAAACATCAACCTCAGATCCTAAATCTAGGGAGCTTCGACATAGGCCAAAGCGTGACCTAAATCTAAGGCAAAAGTGAGTATATGATTCACCTCCATGAGAAAGGATAAACCACCCAATTGTTGGTCTGACAATCGCTTGGGGTGACCGCCAACTAACTCCTCCTATGATTTTAAATACATGTAGGCAAGTCATATGCTTTGCAAGATGATTAGGCTATTATTTACTTAGAAGAGAAACTATGTCCTTAAACTCGCTCCTTAAGAGACTATATCATGAAGAGAATGAATAATGACCTAAATCTAATGCAAATTTGTCAAGTTTTATTTTCATTTTTGGACATTTTTATTTGACACAAGATATGAGATTTTATATTCCTAATGCATGAGAAAATTAGTTATGGGCCAAAATCAAAAAGAAGGAGGTGTGTTTCTACCATAGCTCTCAAAGGTCAAACCATTTTTTGTGGCAAAGGTGGAAGCCCTCCATTGGTAAGAGTTAGACAATATGATTTATGCATGATATGAGACATACAACATCCAGCTAGGGGGTTGCAAAACCTTTTATTATCTTGATTTATGTCCTAGGATTTAGGTGAGATTATGAATTGTTTAGTTTAATTTTGAATTTATTATTTGGATAAAAAATTTATTTTTCTTAAGAGCCTAATCGCATCCAGGCCATTCAACAATCATGAAATAATTAAGAAACTAAGAAAATTATGCCATCCTAATTACACAATCATAAAAATAGCATCAATCAATTTATAAAATTAGCATAAAAGAATAAGAGGCCGATGTGGTCAGGTTCCACCACATAACTTGAAAAAAGAAAATGGGTAGCCAAGCTCTACCCTTATACAACCCGAATTACAAATGAATAATTACAATTAAAAGTAAATCATGTTATGGGGGTTTTCATTCTTCATTCTTTATTCTTCATTCTTCATTTTGATTTGCTTTTTTTCTTTCTTCATTTTGGCTTGAGTGGAATTTGGTTGCTCCAAAGGAATCACATGGTACATAAGACTTGATCTTATAACCAATGTTCATCCTAATCCCCCATAACATTCATTTCAAATCCTAATTGCAAAATTTACATCAAAATGGGAAAGGTAAATCTAACTAAACTTGTAAAATAAAGGTTAGCTAAACATACCACATAACCCAAGTAATTATATGAATAATTTGGACTTAGCACCTCACACATGGGTAACCAAGTCTACCTATCCTAATTTGGACTATGCTTAAAGGCTAAGCATACTGCATAACAAAAGAACTTATATTATTTTTATTTTTATTACAATAGCCCCTTAAGCATAATCTTCTACAGAAGACATGATTAGGCTAAGATTGCCCTATCATCCAATCTATGCACATACACCATAACATCCTGTCTAAAATTTTACACCACAAAACAAAATCATGCATCAAACCATGCACCACCATAACGTAGAGCTATAAGTGGTGACTTAGCCTAATGTGTGTGCCATTTAAGGCTTGTGTGGCATGTCTTAGCTAGGCTTTAAGGTTGAAATTTTCTAAGTATGATAGATTTTATTTAGATGGTGGTTTCATTTCAAGTGATTTAGTTGACTTGTCAATTTTAGTTGGTGATTTGATTTGGATTAAATGAACCTACACTTAATGACTAAATGTTATGAAGAGAAGAAAAGAGAAGAGAGCTCTCTTTCATCCATACCTTAAAGCATTTCTAAGGTAGATTCATTAATTAAATTCTCTTTAATGAACGATTTATTATGTGCTTTAATTAACCCAAAGTTTAGATTCACTCTAAATAGCCAAATTTAATAAGAAATACAACTTAGGATTAGTTAGGGTGGATTATTGTCACATAACACACACCCATTCATTTATTTCCATTATGTATAGTATGCATATGAATAATCCTAAGCATACCTATACATGCAATGCAAATCTTAGCACACTTTGATGATGAATGCAAAGTGATGTGATTTGAAAATTTAAATATTCCATTTGTTAATTGGATCATTAATGCATGTCTTTGTTATGTAGAAAAGAGGGATTTCTCATCCATTAGCTAAATGCACATCTGCATGTATAAAAGTTATAAGTCAGTATGGAGCCATTGTTTTCTACACTAGGGGCATAAGGTACAAGATCTACTTAGAGCTACTTAAAGCCTCACAGCTTCGAGATGTCCATACTGATATACCACTTTTCTTAGATACATGTAGATGTATAAAAAGAACCAAATGGATAAGGAATCATGCAAGAGATTATGTTTAATTTGGTTGTATGATTTACATGTGTAATATGAAGATCTTTCCTAAGTCTTAATATAGAGATGCATAGGAATAAATTTAGGCAAGTATTGTATTCTTTTCAAATGAACTATACACTTACAAATCCCATGTGAATCCATGTTAAGAGAAGGAAAGAGAACTTCATAATACACATCTTATGCTATCATCACATGCAAGCTTATAAATATTTATAACTAGCATCACTTCATTTATAATCTTTTATTTATAGGTTTTAAAAGATAATTTTTGGTTTAATAGTGATAATAACCACTCATATTCTTAATTATAGCCAACACCTGCAAATTGACATAAAAGGAAACATCTTTATTTAATTAATTTTTAAAAGAAATAAATGCATGATTTCATATGGCAAACAATATTTAGCATGCTTGAAAAGAAATAAAGGAATGTAAGCACATGACTTCATTCAACCTAATTAATTCCTAAGGACATTCATATAAAATAAGATCATTTAAAATGAATCAAAAAATTCTTTAAGGAGATTTTTATCTTTGAATTTGATTTGACGTAGAAAATATAAGAAGGTTTGCTAGTCCTAACCCATTCCCTCCCATGTGTGAATTGGTTTGGTTTAATTTAGAACAATTAGGTTGATTTTATATTTTGATTAGGTTAAGCTATGAATTAAATCCATTAATTACCCCTTATATATACCACTTTAACATAATTATCCAAGTAATTATGAGCCAACATATAATATGAAATCACATGGAAATTAAATCAACAATGCACTTAAGAAATGAAGTGCCTAATGTAATTGGCTCACAATTATTGGTTAATTAAGCTAAAGGGTTTGATTAAGTACTTTTATAACCCTCCTACACATGTAGTTTGATTATAATTTCTTTCAAAATTTTCTTAGATTATTGAACACCTAAGAATCTACCCAAGAATTGAATGGTTGAGTTTTGGAATGATTTGGTTTTGAGTTTGATTAATTAAACTATTTAATAATGTGATTAAGCCATTAATTAGTTCCAAATTGATTAAGTGTTAACCAAATGAAATAAACTTAGGGGAAAATATTGGAGAAGAATTCCTAATCTCATTGCCTATGTCCATTCACTATTTCATATTGATTAGCCAACTTAATTGATGGATTCATTACTATTTAACTTGCTAATTAATCATTTAATTAATTAACGGAGAGATTAAGAATGAAATAAGGAATTCCCCTAATTAACCAAGCAATAAATTCCAAGAAAATCATGGAAGGCAGAGGTCATTCCAATAATCAATCTCAAAAAGTTTGGAATTAATTGCTAGAGTAATTAAAAGTAATTAGTTTAATTACATTTCCAATAAAACCTAAATTGAGTCAAAATTACTATTCAAAATTAATTGATTTTAATTTTTTGTTATTCTCCTCTGAATTACCTTTAAAATGAATATTTATTTGAGTTTTTTTGGATTTTTCTATAATTGGTTATGAATTTTGGAAGTTTCACCATTAAAATTAGATTAATTAAGCCTAATTAAACTCCTAATCTCGTCAGGCCACATGGCAGCTGACGCGGTGCACTTTTCACATGGCACGACAGGATTGGTTATTTTAGTTGTCATATCCGTCAGCTGGGTCAGCTGGCAGCAGATGCGCTTTCTCTGCGGGTCGCCTAATCTAACATTGGATGACCAAGATTAATCTCATAGTTTAGGAGGAAATCAAAGAGATCTAAAGCGTGATTCGATCATGACCATCCTATCCAATCATGCGGAATGGATAGTCTGTGATCTGTCTCCTCCCAAGCGACTAGAGATGGATGCCGTCCGTCGATCATTTCATGATCCAAGCTCACACGAGCTTGAAGGGAGCTCAAATTCATCCCACATATTTAGGGAAGCACAAGCAACACATATAATGGTGAAGATTACACTACATAATGATTTCCTTCATAAAGGACCAAGCAAAATTTACTCGAAGGTTGATTTCAATGACATTCCTCGTCAGAGGCTATCACCGGTGCTTCCAACAAAGGAGGTAGCTTCGTCTAGTAGAGATAAAGCCTTATTAAAGAAATTCAATCTTGATTTGAAGTGGTTTGCTCAGTTGACCAAGCTCCTCTTCAATGGCGACCAGTCTTGATCGAAGTGGTACTTCCTGTTATGTAGAGGCTTGGGAAATGGTTCGATTGAGCTCAACGAGGTCCAAGGATGGTATGTGCAAGGTTAATTGTACTTTGGTTGGGGATTGAGTGAGTTGAGCTTGGGATTGATCTCCCCTATTCCAGTTTTGAGTAAAATCAAGAAATGGGAATCAAGGGAGCTTAAAATTGGATTGGAAAAGCGTGGGGAGGTTTTGATTTGACTTTTAGAGCTCTGAGGAATCAATCTCTTCTACTTTGAGTGAGAATGGGGGGGTATATCTCCCCCTCTTGGATCGAATGGTAGATGGCTGATTTGCCATTTTGGCTTAATGGCTTGGATTGGGAAATCAGTTTGAGTTGGAAAACATCCCACATGGGTGATTTTGGGTGGAGGAGTGAGGGAGAGTGGTTGCCTGTATGATTGGTGAGTGAATTTTGTGAGCCAAGTGTCCAAGGGTGATTGAGGAGGTTAGTTTGGCCTCTATTTGGGTCATGGCTGACCCAAGCTCATTGGGTCATGTTCACCACCCTCCTTGGTGCCCATGTGGACCAATAGATGGGTGCCAAGTGGCCTTGGGAAAGGAATGACCAAATTCCAAGTGAATTTGTCATGGGATACCCTTTGACCCAATAAGTTTTATTTGGGCAGATTTGAAATGATTTAAAAGTGGATTAGGCCAAATTTTAAGTGATTTGGAGTTCATTTGATTTGATTTGACTCAATTTGACCCATTTGGGTCAAGTTGAGTCAAATTGGGTTAGGTTGACCAATTGGTCAAATTGGGTCAAACTATGGGTTAGGTCAAGTTCAAATGATCATTTGGAGCCTATGGGTATTATTGGTTTGGTTTAATTTGATTTGGATATGGTTTGGTTCATTTAGGTACATTTGGGTCAAATGGGTCAAGTTGACCAATTTGACCTTGGGTTACATTATGGGTTGGTTTAGGCTTGGTTGATCAATTAAAATGTATTGCAAGCTTTGGTTTCAATCAATTTTGATTTGGTTTGATTTCAAGTTGATTTGACCTTTTAGGTTAAGTTGGGTTCATGGTCAATTGGGTTAGGTTAGTTCTAATTGGTCAAATGAAGCTTTGGTCAAGTTCAACAAGTGATTTGGATTGAACTTGAGCCATTGGTTGCAATCAATCTGGATTAAATCATGATTTGACCCATTTTGGCTTTTTTAGGCCATCAACTTTAGGTCAAGTGTCCAATTAGGCTTGGTTTGACTCAATTGATGACTTGGTCATGTTCAATCATTGATTATGTATTGGTTTAGATCAATGGTTTCAATCAATTTGGCTCATAGTGAATTTTGTCTTGTTTAAGTCTTATTTGGGCTAAGTGTTGACTTAGTCAAAGGCTAGGTTTGACTTGATTTGACCCAATTTGAGTGATTGATCATTCTAGGATGATTGTTGATCACAATATAAGGTTTGGATGAGCTAAGTTTAATCCAATTTGGGTTGGATTAGAACTTAGCTCAAAAAAGGGTCTTTAGGCTACTTTGGGTCAAGTGAGCCTAAATGGGTCAATTGACTTGATTCAAGTTTGGTTGAACTTACATATGGACTTATGATGGATATATAAATCCAATTGCAAGTGGTTTGGAGTTAAATGGGTTTTGGTTAATTTAGCAATTTCAAGTCAAAAGGATATACAAGGGTTTGATTTGGGTTAGTTTGATTTTGGCTTGGTTATTATTGTTTATGTTTATATTTGGGCATGTGATTGAAGGAGTGATTGTTTGAAGAGAAAATCCAAGGGTTTGGATTGATTTGAGAATGATTTGGTTAAATCCAAGAAATTGGCTTAAAGGATATAAATTGGGTTTGGATTTGGGTTTTGAATTTATATTGATTTGATTTTGGCCATTTGAATTTATATTTTGTATATATATATATATATATATATATATATATATATATATATATATTATGTGAATATAAATGAGAATATAAATGATCGATCAGGGAATCATGTGAATTAGGAGTGATTTGATTGTGAATTTGGCTAAGGTTGGTCAAAAAGTTTGAAAAAGGGGGTTTGATTTGGTTTGATTTATATTCATTTGATTTGGATGCCAATTTTGTTTATAGTTGTGAATTTAAATGATGGAATAAGTGATTTATAAGGAAATCACTTGACTTTGGTTTGATTTGAAGGGTTTGGCTAAGCTTATGGATGTGATTCATAAGGCTTAGGAAGGTTTTGGATTTGGAATTGATCATGGGTTTCAATTATCTAGAATTGGAGTTAGAATTGGAATTGATTTTAGATTTGAATCATTTAGGATTGGAATTGAATTTGGAGTTGAATTTGGATTTGAAAAACTCAATTGAGTTAGGATTGATTTGAGATTTGAGAAAAATCAATTTAGTTGGAATTGATTTGAGATTTGATTTGGATTGGTTCGAAGGAGTATGCATGATGGATTTGAGCTATAGAGTAAGTGGTTGCCTTTGATCCCTAATGCATAGCCTAATCCTATAATAAACCCTTTAAAGTCTCTAGGGTTATGTTAAGTGTTCACCTAATCACTAGAAGTGTCTCAAGACTATGGAACTCTTAGTGTCTAGAGGTGTCCTATGTCTAAGATGGAGAAGTTAAGAGCTCACTCCAAAAGTGAGGTCAACAGGAGGCATCTTGTGGGATTCTTGGCAAAGCTTCCCCTCTTTAAGGAAAAGATGCCTAATGCATAAAATCCATTAAATACTAGCTTTGATGAGATAATTCTCTCAAAACTTAGAGAGCCATTTAAGTGTTAGTACTTTGTGAAATGAAAATGCATAATTTTAAGATCTACTTGTAAAAAACCTATGCTAATTGTAGAAAATCCAAAGAATCATGCTTTGATTCCTTAAATCAAATCTCCTTAAGAGATTGTCCTTTGTTCCATCCTATAAGAAGAAGGTGAAAAATTGGTCATCCATCCCCTCTATTTAGGGCATATGGCATAGATTTAAGACCTCGATACCACCTATGCACCATATGAATGTAGATATATTCTAGTTACATTTTAAACCTTTTAAACATCATGACCACATGACCCAATGGTTTCACACAACATGTAAAGCACAACAGATTATACCATCACATATGTAATCAAAGAAATAATAAATTAAAAATTAAATAAAAAATGCTCAAAACTTCAAAAATTTGTAATGAATTGTAAAAATACAAAAAATTAGTATAAATGACTACTATGCGAACTCAAAAAATGAAGAGAACACAAACAAAAAGAAACCCTAAATTTTATTATGTAGTTTGAGAGTAGTGAGGATTTAAGTGAAAATACATCATCAACAACAACAACAATAATAAGCCTTTATCCTACTATGTGGGGTCGGCTACATGAATCCTTCTTCTACATTGTGTCCTAATATGTTTCAAATTCTCATTTAATTTAAGTAAACTAAGGTCATTTTTTATACATCTTAACTAAGTCTTTCTAGGTCCACCTCTACCTTTCTCAACATAAGACAAATGTAATACATCTACTCTCCTAATCAGATCATCGGATGGTGAACACTTTATGTGGCCAAAACATCTAAGGTGGTTCTCTCTAATCTTATCTGCTAATAGAGTGTGGTATTTATTTTTAAATTTATATGTGGGACACCATGCAGATCTGAGGGGTTGTTCATTAAAGTGATCAGGTACAACATTAAGGTAGGAAATATTATCTTGAAAGATAGAGACATCACCCTTCAATGTTCCTAATCACCTAATGAGGACTCCTAAGGCATGATGGGTCTTCAAATATATCAGAGATTTTCCCTTACTTTACATGGATGAATAAAGTAAGGTTTATTTAAATCAGATTCTAAAGTTTCCTATGTGGGCAAGCCCCCATAGTTAATTACATCCTAAGGAAGGTAAATTTCTTTAGAATACTCTCGATTAAAGTAGGCAATTATTGTCTCCAAATATTTCAAGGTTAAGACTATCAATGAATTAGCTATATTTGAAAAATCAATTGGATAGATTAAAAGGAGTGACTTATTATTAAAACCAAAGAAGTTGAGTAGGGAATGCTCATGACAATAGAAAATCTAGTAAGCATTCTAATCTATCCTATGGTTGGGCTTTATATGTTTGAAATTGAGGAGAATTATTTATTTGATTTGAATTTTATTAGATTACTAGGGCTTATAATCCAACAATACAAGATTGTGGAATTGCCTAAGAGGTGAGGATTTATGCTCGTAGCTCGAAGGAAACAATAATCTCAGATCCTAATTAGAGAGAAGAGGGTGAAGCTCCGTCAGTAGGAGTTGCTCTCAAAGGTCAAGTGATGTAATATTGTATGTATGGTGTGAGGCATGCAACACTCAGCTAAGGGGTTGCTAAATCTTTTAATTATCTTGATTTAATACCTTGGCTTTATATGAGGTTGTGAATTATTTAGAAATTTAATTATGAGTTGTAGTTGGGTAAAAGATTTATTTTTCCCTAAGAGCCTAATCGAATACAGGCCATACATCAAATCATCATTCATTTAAGAAACTATGAATAGGCATGCCATTTCTATTGTGTAATTTAAAATAAAAGATCAATCAACTTTATAAATCTAATGCAAAAGAATAAGAGGCCGGTGCGGTCGGGTACCGCTGTACAACACGAAAAAGAGAAATGGGTAGTTGAGCTCTACCCGTGTACAACCCGACAAATGAAATAATAATTACAATTTATAAGTGATGTTATGGGGGTCATCAAATCTTCAAGTATTCATGTCTCCTCCATTTCTTCATTTGATTTGCTTCTTTTGATTTGGTAGGCTTCAAGGCATTACATGGCACCCCAGGACTAAACCTTCTGGCCAATATTCATCTTAACCCCATAACATTAATCCTAATTTCTAATACAAAATTACATTAAAAAATAGAAAAATTAAATATAACTACACCTGCAAAACAAGTGTTAGCTAAACACACTATACAACCCAAGCAGTTATATATATAATTTGGACTTAGCACCCTGCACATGGGTAACCAAACCCACATGTCTTAATTTGGATTATGCTTAGGGGTTAAGCAACATGCGAAAGAGAGCATTTATATTTATTTTAAGCACAAACTAAGCAAAATCCCTGTAGAAAACATTATTACGCTAATCATGGCCTAACATCCAGTCTATGAAACATACATCCTAACATCTAGTCTAAATTAATACATCATAAAACCAAACATACATCACTCTAGGCACCGCCCTAACATAAAGCTAGATGTGGTGACTTACTTTTAAAGTGTGTGTATTAAGGCTTGTGTGGTATGCCTTAACTAAGTTTTGTTATGATTTTTAAGTATGAAAGGGTTTTTAATCATAAGAAGTTGATTTAATTTTAAGTGATTTAATTGATTTGATAATTTTACTTAATGTTTTTCTTTTACTCCATTTGACTTACACTTAATAACTAAGTGTTATGAGGCAAAGAAAAGAGGGGATTACACTCTTTTATCCCTACCTTAAGTTACTTCTAAATCATATTAATTAGACTTAGTTCTCTTTAATGAATGGCTTATTATATGTTTTAATTAATCTTAAGTTTAGGTTCACTTTAAATGACCTCATTCAATAAGAAAGGCATCTTAAGATTAATTGGAATTAATTACTATCACTTGACACATGTTCATTCATTTTATAAAAGTTATAACCAAGTACTTCGCCATTGTTAACTAGGGGAGTGAAGTAAAAAATCTCCTTGGGGCTACTTAAAGTCATGCATCCACGGAATGCCCAAACTAGATATACCCTCTATTCTTAGATACACATGAATGTACAAACAACTATAAGAATGGAAGAATCATGCTAAAATTGTTGTTGACCTCACTTTTGGAGTGAGCGCTCAACTTTCTCATCATAGATCTAGGACTCTTGTAGACACTAAGAGCTCCTTAGTCTTAAGACACTTCTAGTGATTAGTTAAACACTTAACCTAAGCCTAAAGACTTAAAAGAATTAGCCATGTGGATAGGTCATGCTTTAGGGATTTAGGAAGACTAGCCTACCCTATAGCCGTAGACCCAATCCTTGCTTCTTTCTTCTGAACCAAACCTCAAATTCAAATCCAAGATCATAATCCAATCCCAAATTAAATGATTGAAGCCCATGATTAAATTCAAATTCCAAATCCCTTCTTATGCCGTTTGACTTTATCTTATGGACTTAGCCTTAACAAAATTTAAATCACCCCAATTTAATTGATTTTCTTAAATATCAAATTCAACCTCAAATTCAAATCCAAGACCATAAATCCAATCCAAAATCAAATGATTGAAACCAATGATTAAATTTAAATTCCAAATCCCTTGCTAAGACCTTTGATTTTATCTTATGGATTTAGCCTTAACCAAATTCAAATTAACCCCAATTCAATTGATTTTCTCAAATATCAAATTCAAATCCAAGATCATAAATCCAATCTCAAATCAAATGATTGAAACCCATGATTAAATTCAAATTCCAAATCCCTTCATAAGCCCTTTGATTTTATCTTATGGAGTTAGCCATAACCAAATTCAAATCAACCCCAATTTAATTGATTTTCTTAAATATCAAATTCAAATCCAAGATAATTAATCCAATCCCAAATCAAATGATTGAAACCCATGATTAAATTCAAAGTCCAAATCCCTTCCTAAGCCATATGAACCACCTTCATATGCTTAGCCAAAAACTCCTTCAAACCAAATAAAACTTGGTTGATTTCTTCATAAATAAATCATTCCTTCATTTATATTCATAGATATAAATGAAATCCAATTCAAACCATTCAAATCAAATCAAAATAAATCAAACTAAATCAATTCCCTGCTTAAGCCCTTTTGACCTACATCCGACAACTTGGTAAACTTTGCTGCCAAATCACTCCAAACCCAAGTGATTTTCTCATGAATCATTTATATCTTTATTTATATTCACAAATATAAATGAAACATAAATCCAAGTGGCCAAAACCAAACCCAAATCAAATCAAATTTTCAATTTTAGCCTTTTTAGCCAAATTCTTGAACTTGGCTAAATGATACCCAAATCATTTCAAAATGCTTGAATTTTCTCATGATTCAATCATTCCTTTAATCATTGTTTCAAATATAAACACAAACTACAATTATCATACTAAATCCAAGTGAACCCAAGTCAAACCCATGTTGATCCCTTTTGACTTGAAATTGCCATATCAACCAAAATTCATATGGCTTCAAACCAGTTGCAAATGGATTTATATTTCCATCTCAAACTCATTTTTCAATACAACTAAAATTAAATCAGGCCATGATCAAGCCAATTGACCCATTTAGGTTCACTTGACCCAAAGTGACCTAAAAGACCATTTTGAGCCAAGTTTTAATCCAACCCAAATTGGATTGAATCAAGCCCATCCAAACCTCACAACATAACTAACAATCACCCTAGGGTGATCAACCACCTTGAATTGGGTCAAACCAAGTTAACTTGGTCATTTGACCAAGTCAACTATTAGCCCAAATGAAACCTAAACAAGCCAAAATTGGCCATATGCCAAATTGATTGAAACCTTGGATTCAAACCCACTCATGATCAATGATTAAACAAGACCGAACCCTCATTTGAGCCAAACCAAGCCCAATTGACCATTTGATCTAAGTTGACCCAAATTGGCCTAAAAAGCCAAACTATGTTAAATCATGATTTGATCCAAATTCATTGCAACCAATGGCTCAAGTTCATTCCAAATCACTTATTGAACTTTGATTTGAGCCCAATTTGACCAATTCTTGAACCAACTTAGCCCCAAATTGACCTAAAGGGTCAAATTGGCCAAAATTCAAATTAAATCCAAATTAAACTAAACCAAAGCCTATAATTTCTTTCAATCAACCAATTGAACTTGACTTAACACCTAATCGAACCCAATTTGGTCAAATTGGTCAAATTGGAAAACATGACCCATTTGACCCTTTTGAATCCAAATGAGTCAAATTCAAACTTAAGCCAAATTAATTAAAACTAATTGAACCAAAACATCCCAAATCATTATATAAACCTAATCCCAACCTTGGTTTGACCCAATTTGACCAATTGGTCAACCTAGCCCAACCTAACCCAAATGAGCCTATTTTGACCATATGAAGCCAAATCACCCAACCCTTATGGAACCTTGGTGGCTGACCTAACTCAACCCAAACTGACCCTAGATCAACCCCAAGCCAGCCTAAATCCATGTGGGACCCAATCAAAGGGAGTTGACCAATGTGCAAAGCTCTTTGCATAGGATTCTTGCCATAAGTGGTAAAGTCCACTTTGCTTTTCCCATGCTAGCCCTCCACTTGCCAAATGAAGCAAGCCTAAGCCTTCCTAGCCCAACCTAAGCCACCCTAGCACTTGCCATGAACCAAGAGAAATTTCCCATGGTAGCCACCTCCATGGCCGAACCCCATGGGTGCAAGGGAGCAAAAGAAAAATCAATCTCCGAAGATGAAGCTTTGAGACTCCTCCCACAAATTCCTCCAACTAGGACATGCCAAGTTGCGTTGAGGGAGACATCTCCGGCAGGCCGATGATCGTAAACTGGCTAAAATTAAGGAATGGATCCCATCCTTCCATCAAGCCCGATTGAGGGGTATACCCCCTCAATTCGAGCAAGATTCTTCACATTGGGCATTCTCTGAGTTCCCTAAGTCATTTTGAAATCCCTCAGAGCAATTCCAAGCATTTTAGAATCCTCCCTTGATCATTTTTCCTCTCCTTGAGCAAAGCCAAAATAAGACAAGCTTCTCCCATGCAATACTCCCCCTCCACTTGATCAAATACCAATTTCTTGCATCCACTCCATCCTCATACTTCATCGAAGCCAACCAAATCATCCCTGAGGCTTCTTGACCACCAGAGACTAGAGTTCAATCAAAGCCAAGGCTCTTATGTTCTTGGTTTGGCCGACTGAGTGTTTTACACCAAATTAAGCCTGAATCTTCTCAACAGGGCTTCGTCTAAAGACGAAGCTACCTCCATTGATCCCACCACCATACATTAGCCCGAGTAAGGTAATTTTGTAAATTGAGCTCCCTAGCAGAAATAGGTTTGCCCTTTATAAGGAAAATGTGAATGTCATCGAATCTTAGCTATTGGATGTGCTTCCTTTCAAGGTGTGGAGAATTTAAAGCTGGATCAACCGGGAAAGACGACATCCGTCTTTTGCCGCTCCTAAATGAGATGGATCATGGACTATCTATTCCACGTGATTAGAACAGACGATCATGATCTAATCCCGCATTAGATCCTTTGATTTCTCCTATAAACTATGGATCAAATCATGGTCATCCAATCATAGATCAGATGATCCATGGAGATAACTCATCCACCATCATTCGAGTTAGCATGGTGATGCAATAACTTAAATAGCCATTCCCATCATGCCACATGGAAAGCGCACCACGTCAGCTGCCACGTGGCATGATGGGGCTTTAATTACACTTAAATAATCTATTTTTTAAGGCTGAAACTTCTAAAAATCATAACTAATCCTAGAAAAAAATTCAAAAAAAAAAAAAATACAAATGAGGGCTCATTTTAAAGATATTTTAGAATAGAATCTATGAAATTATTATTAATTAATTTTGAAAAGTGAGTTTGCCTTAATTAAGGTTTAATTAAAAATTTAATTTGCTTAATTATGCCTTAATCAATCACCCAATTAATCTCAAACTTTTAGTGAATGTTTAGGGGGATGACCTCTGCCTTCTCTATTTTTCTAAGATTTTATTGATTGCTTAATTAGGAAAATTAGTTGATTTAGCCTTAGTCACTCTCTTAATTTAATTAGTGATAATTAGTGAATGAACAATGACTTAATTAATTATTTAAGCCTTTATTACAAAGTAGGAGCTTAGGGAATGTGATTGAGATATTTTTCCTAATTAATTTCCTAACTTTTCTTTACTTTTTAGAGTCAAATTAATTAATGATTATTGAGGTAATTAAGTGCTTAATTAATGAATTAATCTTCAAGATAAAATTAGAGCTTAAAGTGATCAAATGTAGGACTTAGGGATTGAGATTAAGGCCTCTTTCTTGATCTCTTTCCTTAAGTTAATTTCATTTCATTAATTGAACATGCTTAATGCTTAACCAAATGGATTAATGAGCTTAAATAACTTAATTTAAAATATAATTCACATCTAATTACATTTAACCATCTTGGGTAACTCTTTGGGTGTTCAATAACCTGAAGAGAGAGCTAATGAAATTATGGTTAACTCACATGTGTGAGAAAATCATAAAAGTAGTTAAGTGAGCTCCTTATGCTTAATTAACTGTTAATCATGAGCTAATTGCATTAGGCCCCTTTCATTTCTTAGGAGCATTATCGATTTACTTTTCATGTGATTGCATATCATATTGGCTCATTATTAATTAGTTGATTAGCTTAAGGTGATGTAGGTAAGGGTTAATTAATGGACTTAATTCATACCTCAATCTAATTAAGACATAAAATCAACCTAATTACTCTTCATTAAACCAAATTAACTCTCACATGGAGGATGGGATTAGGATTATCAAACCTCTTTCACATTCCTTAACTCAAATAAAACATAATGATCAAAAATGGCTTTAAGAAACTTTGGTCTTAAATGAATTTGATTAGTATGATTGTCCTTAGGGCTTAGTTGGAATTGAATGAAATCACATGCTTATATTTCTTTATTTCTTTCCAATCATGCTAAGTGTTGTATGCCACTTGTATTCATGCATTCATGTGTTTCAAATTAATCAAATAAAAATGATTCCTTTATGTTAGTTTACATGTATTGTCTTAATTAAAAATATGTATGGCTAGTATCACTATTAAATCTCAAATATATTTTTAAAAGTTTATCAATGAATGAATATACATATATATTGTAACTTTAGTTATATATACATAGGAAGTGCAAGTGAATATAGATTTAGTGTATGAATTAAAGTCACTTTTTTATATTCATGTGTTGATTTGTATAAGTAAGAATGTTAGGGTATATTAGTCTGGAAATCCCAGGGACACACAACTTTAAGTAGCCCTAAGGAGGCTCCTACCTCATTTCCTTGTTGCAAAATAATGGAAACGTACCTGCTTGATTTCATTCTTATGCATTTGGACATTAGAATTTAGATAGAGCTTTAAATTATTTACACAAAATAAATCAATCGAATCAAAATATAATTTTTTGCATGGCTTTCTCTTCTTGTAGTTGTTTATACATCCATATGTATCTAAGGATAGCGGCTATATTAATCTGGACATTCCAGGGATGCACGGCTTTAAGTAGCCCCAAGGAGGTTCATACCTCATTCCCTTGGTGTAGAATAATGGCATCGCACTTGCTTAAAACTTTTGTATATGTGAATGTGTACTTAGCTAATGAATTAAAATCCTCTTTTTCTATTAAAAAGACATGCATTCATGCTTTGTTTGATTAGTTGAGTCAATTATTCAAGTGATTTAAAGTTCTTTCCTTATGCTTTTAATAAGAATTTAGATAGAGCTTTAAATTAATGTGACAAAATTATTCAACCAAATGTAATATTAGTTCTAAAAATATTTACTCACATTCATCATTTAAGTGTGCTAAGATGCAAATTGCATGTATAGCTATGCTTAGGGTTTAATCATATGCATGATATGCATGATGGAAAGAAATGAACAAGCATATGTTATGCGATAGTAATTCATTCCAACTAATCTTAAGATGATTTTCTCATTGATTGAGTTTATTTATAGTGAACCTAAACTTAGGACTAATTAAAACATATAATAAGCCATTCACTACAGGGAATTGATTAATTAATTTACTTTAGATGTGACTTAAGTTAGGGATAAAAGAGAGTGATCCTCTCTTTTCTTCTCTTTATAACACTTAGTTGTTGAGTGTAGGTCAAATGAAACAAAAGAAAATATAAGTAAAATTTGCAAATCAATTAAACCATTTAAAGTGAAACCACCCTTTATAATTAAATGTCTTTCATTCTTAAAAAATCTTAACTCTAAAGCCTAGCAGGACATACCACACAAAGCCTTAATACACACACATTAAATTAAGTTATGATTTCAAGCTTTATGTTAGAGCAGTGTATGGTTTGTTGTATGCTTATTTTATGATGTATTATTGTAGATTAGATGGTAGGGTGTATGTTTCATAGACTGGATGTTAGGTGTGATTAGCCTAATCATGTTTTATGCAGAAGATTAGGCTTAAGGGGTACTTAAAATAAATATAAATGCTCTCTTTTGTAGGTTTCTTAACCCCTAAGCATAATCTACATTAGGATAGGTGGACTCGGTTACCCATGTGCAGGGTGCTAAGTCTAAATTATTCATATAACTTCTTCAGTTGTATGATGTGATTAGATAACACTTGTTTTGCAAGTATAGTTAGATTTACTTTTCCATTCTTTTAATGTAATTGTGCATTAGAAATTTGATTAAGTGTTATGGGGGTTAAAGATGAGCATTGGCCAAAAGGTTTAATCATGTGGTGCCATGTGACACCTAGAAGCCTACCAAATCAAATGGAAGAAATCAAATGAAGGAATAAAGGGAGCATGAAGACTTGAAGATCCCCCATAACACTTATCATTTTGTAACTTATAATTATTCTTTCAAATACCAGGTTGTATAAGGGTAGAGCTCGGCTACCCATATTTCTTTTTAGGTTGTACGACAGTACCCGACCACACCGACCTCTTATTCTTTTGCATTATATTTATAAAATTGTTTGATATTTGTTTAGCTTGTGCATTAGAAAAAGTATGTTTCTTCATAGTTTATTTATGATTGATGATTGTTGTATGGCCTGGATGCGATTAGGCTCTTAGGATAAAAATTAATTTTTCTACCCCAATAATAACTCATAACTAAGTTTTCTAAAATAACTCTTAACCTCACATAAAGCCTTGGAATTAAATCAAGATAATAAAATATTTAGAAACCCCTTAGTTGGATGTTGTATGCTTAATATCATGCATATCATTTTATTTCATTCTTGCAAAGAGAGGGTTTCCATCTTTTCCAGATAGAAATAAGGCTTAACCTTTGAGAGTCTATGATGGAAAACACCTCTTTCTCTTTTGATTTGGCCCATAATCGACTTCACCATGCATTTAGGCATATAAAATCCCATATCATGTGTCAAAATAAAGAGTCCAAAAATCAAATAAAATTTGATATGATTTGCATTAGACTAAGTCATTTTTTATACCACTCATTCTCTAGTCTCTTAGGTTGTGGGTTTAAAGACTTTAGTTTCTTTCTAAATAATAATAACCTAGCCATCTTACAAAGCATTTGACTTGACCACATGATTTCAAAATGTAAGAGGAGTTAGCTGGCTGCCACACCAGGCGGTTATAAGTTTAGCAGTCAAGTGGTTTACTCTCTCTTGTGGAGGTAAACAATATACCCACTTTTGGCCTTAGATTTAGGTCATGCTTTGGCCCTCGCTAAAGCTCCCTAGATTTAGGATCTGAGGTTATTATTTTCCTTTGGGGCTACAAGCATAAATCCTCGCCTTTTTGGTATTTCCATAATCTTGTATTGTGGAATTATAAGTCCTAGATTTCTAATAAAATTTTAACTCAAATATATAATTCTCCTCAATCTTAAACACATAAAGCCCAACTATAGATTAGTTTGGGATGCTCACTAGGCTTCCTAGTATCATGATCATCACCTACTTATCCCCTTTTGATCTCAAAAATAAATCACTCCTTTCGATCTATCCCATTTGATCTTTGGAATATAACTAATTTATTGATAGTCCTATCTTCGATTTCTTTTGGATACAATGATTACCTATTTTAATTGAGAGTATTCTTAAGGAACTCACCTTCCTTATGATGTAACTAACTATGGGGGCTTACCCCCATAGGGAACTTTAGAGCCTGGTTTAAATAAACTTTGCTTTATTCACCCATGTAAAGTAGGGGAAAATTTTCTGGTATATTTGAAGACCATTATGCCTTAGGTGTCCTTATTAGGTGATTAGGTTCATTGTAGGGTGGTGATTTCTATCTTTTGAGATAGTGCACTATTCCTTGATGTCATACCCAATCACCTCAATAAGTATATCCTCAAATATGCAAGGTGTCCCCCCCATATACACATAATACACATACAACCAAAAATAAACACCACATATTTTTCTGGTGACTCTGCTGGGGATGGTTCCTCTCTCCATCTCTAGTAGACAATTATTGTCTCCAAGCATCTGTAGTAGACTTGTATTTCATATGAGTCCAAGACTATCTTTCCTTTCATTTACAGTTAGCTTATTTCATTCTTAAGCAAAGCTAGCCAACATCCTCTAGGTTTTAGAGCCTCACTCCTTATAGGTCGTGGAACCCCTATTGGGTTTCCCAATAGGTAAAAAAAAAATTAACCCATGACAGGAGATGACAAAAATTTAGAACATCCTTACCACTAGCTTGGTGAGGCAAAGTTCATCTTAATTATTAAGAAGATAAACTCTTTTGCAAAATACCATCTTTCCAAAAGCACCATTTTCAAAACTCACATAATAACTAGTTTTTTGCACAAAATTTTTAAAAAGCACAAAACTCATATAACCTAACCCCATTTAACAATCCCTGTGATTGCTACATGGAGGTTCTTTTCAAAAGCGCATTTTTGAAAATGACCATATTCATTCAACATACTCAAAATTGTTGAATCAGGAGTCTATTTTCAAATAAGATCATAGCATAAAATTGAAACTTTACTTAACATATTTCACATTTGTCAGAGTTGGAGTTTCCATCTTTTTTAAAGCACATTTTTTGAAGATGACCATATTCATTCAATATACTCAAAATTGTTGAATGAGGAGTCTATTTTAATAAAAAAAATCATAGCATAAAATTGAAACTTCACTTAACATATTTCACATATGTTAGAGCTGGAGTTTCATCTTTTCAAAAGTACATTCTTGAAAATGACCATATTCATTCAACATACTCAAAATTGTTGAATGAGGAGTCTATTTTCAAATAAAATCATAGCATAAAATTGAAACTTCACTTAGCATATTTTATGTATGTTAGAGTTGGGGTTTCTATTTTTTAAAAAGTACATTTTTGAAAATGACCATATTCATTCAACATACTCAAAATTGTTGAATGAGGAGTCTATTTTTAAATAAAATTATAGCATAAAATTGAAACTTCACTTAACATATTTTATATATGTTAGGATTGAAGCTTTGCTTTTTTCTAAAGCAAATCATGCCATATTTGATTCCCACTTAACATACCAAAGTTATTAAGTGAGAATATCATTCTCAAATCATATTACATTTGGTTTCATTTAACATACCAAATTTGTTAAGTGAGAATCACATAATCATGCCATATTTGATTCCCACTTAACATACCAAATTTGTTAAGTGATAATCACATAATCATGCCATGTTTGATTCCCACTTAACATACCAAATTTATTATGTGAAAATTCCATTCTCAAATCATATCACATTTGGTTCCACTTAACACACCAAATTTGTTAAGTGAGAATCATATTCTCAAATCATATTATATTTGGTTCCACTTAACATACCAAATTTGTTAAGTGAGAATCACATACTCATGCCATATTTGATTCCCATTTAACATACCAAATTTGTTAAGTGAGAATCTCATTCTAAAATCATATCACATTTGGTTCCACTTAATATACCAAATTTGTTAAGTTAGAATCATATTCTCAAATCATATCACATCTGGTTCTTACTTAACATACCAAATTTGTTAAGTGAAGAACCTCATTTTCAAATCAAATAAATACATATCAATTACATTTAGTTCTTGCTTAACACACCAAATTTGTTAAGTAAGAAGCTCCACTTTCAAATCAAATTAACATATATCACACAATAATCAAGCAAAGATTTTTCACAAACTTTCCAAAACATACAATCACAACCTTTCCTTAGCATACCTAAATTTGCTAAGTAAAGTCTTTCGAAATCAGAAAATTTTCAAACAAGATAACATCACAAACATCTTCAAATATCTGAATCCCACCCAACCTACTATGGGTTCTAAGTCAAAGTCAAATGGAAAAGACTTTCCTCACACATCAAAATCTCTCCAATGAACCCCACTTAACATAGTTGAATTGTTGAGTGTGGGTTGAGAACTCCAAATCTCTATCACTCTCTTGGGAAAAGTATTAAAGTAAAAAATTTGACTCAAATTACATTTCAACACATGTAGAGATACAGTGCAGACCAGTCAGTGTGGTTTTTGCAGTCAGTATATATGGCCTCCCAGAAGTTCATCTTTACCTTTCCATTCGGGATGGATTTGGCCTTGGATCGGGCTAGCCTCCCTAAGACTGACTCCACCCACTTAGTTTTCTTTGGCCAAGGATTTGAGGGAGCACGCATTACCTGTGAGGGGGTGACCCTCACCACTCTTAGTCGGGATGAGGTGGCTAGACAGAAGGAAGTCATCTGCATTAACCTACATTATGATATTGAGTATCCTTCCTTAAAGAGGAAGGAGATCGAGGTTCCGCCAGTTAGTTCAGTTCCCACGCAGTGAGTTGCTCCTACAGCTGCTCAGGTGCGTACTAGCAACTCCTCATTGGTCCCCTCTAAGGGGAAGGCTATCTTGACTTCAGAGATAGTCTCCCCCACCTTCAAGGTAGGATCTAGTTCTCGCACTGCCCTACTCAGCCTCACACAGTGCCATAATAGAAGTCGCAAGATCAAGTGACACCACGAGCGTGCTGCCTAGGAGATAGATGAAGCATTCCATGTTAATGAGGAGGGAGCTCCCCATGAGACCTCTCCACTTCTTAGTGCCAATAGGTTTTACCCCCTATCATCATCAGATGGAAAGAAAGACTACATGAGGATAACTGCATTGTCTCCACCGCCCGCATACCATAAGGTTTTGGCTAGCAACAGGAGGAAGTATTATACCAGTCTATGGATGGTACTACGTAAGGTTGTCAGAGCCCATGGACACTCAGAGTCTAGCACACTATTTGATTTAAGGATAATCATCTCCAGGAGTGTTACCAGGAAGATCCATAGTGATAGAACATCAGAGACCAGAGTAATAGAATAGTCAGGGAGTAGGGAGCAATAGAGGTTTGCCAGACAGTCGGTGGCCTCCACTCTAGTTGATTTCACGGTCCCACACGGGATGGGATAACATAGTATTGATGGGTACCACTTCAGTGGGAAAGCCCGAGGGTGGGCTGGGTGTCTCCACCACATCCACTCCTCGTACCATCGCCAGGTTTCATCCATCATTCCCACAAAGGTCATGAATTCAACTTTTAGGGAGCAGAAAGCCCCTTTGGTGATTTGGCTATGGCCAAAAGCTCCCACTCCATCTACTCCACCGACTGAGGTGAGGGCAAGTTCCCCTACTCAACCTCCTACTTCAATCTCGGTGAAGAAGGAGTGGTGACCCCACAGCGTCATGGTCGCACCACCACCACCACCACCACCATCAGAGCCAGTGATAACAACAACAGTAGAGGGGGAGGAAGATAGTTCTGCAGATCCTATAGTAGTAGATCCTCCTAGAGACAACACTCCATCGATAATGAGGAATAATGAGCATGTATCCTCTAGTGAGCATAGTCCTCCCAATGATAGCACTCTAATGGAAGGCAATGTTAGATGTATTTCTATAAGTGAGCACATTTCTACTACTAGTCAACCATGAGTCTTTGTTCAGGTGCAGCCCGACAAGGTAGGAGATCGTTCCTTGGATGATATTATAGCAACCAACTTTTTCGAGAAGAGGGAATTCTTTGGCAGTGATCGCATAGATTCAGAAGATGAGAGGGTAGCATTTGATCCTGATGAGGATGACCTTCTATAGAACTCGACCGAGGTCCACATGGTTGATACTAGGAGCTCCCTCTATAGAGACCAATAGAGCCAGGAAGGTATTGTAGTTAAAGAGGATGACGCTGTCCATTCAACTCAGCATTTTGTCCATTAGCTTAGATAGAGAGATGATCATATTGATAAGATGGGGAAGAAGATTTAGGAGTTGATGGCAGTGGTTTTGTGTATAGAATTTTTTCCACCTTCTCCCATAATAGCCGAGTTGGCACATACCTCAGATCATCCTGGGTGCATTCTATAGAGGAAGATAATGGTAGCTTGCATAGGAAGATGGTGGTGGATAGCACCTCCATGCATGAGAAAGATATAAAGCACATGGTGGAGCAATAGGTGAGAGAAGCACTGGAACAAGCCTGAGGGCTCATCTGTTCTAAAGGATAGACCCTACACAGAGGAATTTGATGCTATCCAATATTCTAAGGGTTTTGTACCTCCTTCTTTCAAAATCTTTGATGGTAGTGGGAACCCTCACCAACACATTGCACATTTCAGGGCGAACTGCTGCAACACCAGATGTAGTGATGCTCTTCTATTCAGATTGTTTGTTAGTAGTCTAGCAGGTGTTGCGTTTGACTGATATGCCAAATTTCCCAATGGTTTGGTAAAAAAATTTGCTGAGTTAGAGCACCTCTTCATCAAGAGGTTTGCTAGAGCTCATAAAAGGGTTATTGTAGGCAATCTTGTTGTAGTGACACAAGTCCCCAATGAGTCCCTTCTTGATTACATTCTCAGGTGGCAAAACTTGAGTATGAAATGCAAACCATAGCTATCTGAACATCACGCTATAGAGATTCTCTTGAAGAATATCCATGCCCCAGTTACTTTCATGCTCAAGGGTTTTACAATCAAAACTTTTGAGAAATTAATCAACAAGGAGGCTAATCTACAAGAAGAGGCAAAATAGTTTCCTTTCCAAGACCAGTCGGCCAAGCCCAAACCTTAGAGGGCATTTGAGAAGAAACCAGGGGTAGTCACAACACTTGACAAAGGGAAGCAGCCAGCCAGGGTTTAGTCAGATAGGCCTCTAGCTTAGCAGCCTCCTCTACCATTTCCTTTGCCACCACCTCATATCATACTACTCTTAGTTACCACATCGCTCCTTATCAAGATCATCAGCATATTTTATATCCACCCGTAGCTATTACTTACCTACTCTTGCCAACAGATTGAATAAATCTTAGTCATTCAAGAGGGAGGTAGTTAGGAAGATCTTTAAGAATCTCTTAAAGAAGTCTGATTTCTAGTTACCAGACCCTAAGAGACCGAAAGAAGTGGGAAAGAGTCATGATACAAACTATTGCCCCTATCATCGCATGTTAGGCCATGACTTAGAAGATTGGATTACCTTTAAGGACTGGCTTGAGCGTAGCGTCAAGTCGGGTGACATTATTATCCCCAAGGAATACCTATTAGAATAACCTTCTAATTCTGTTAGAGTAATCCTTAGGGATACATATGATCCTCTTAAGATAAAGGAAGGTTGGGATATCGCCCTATCCCGAACCTCCAAGAAAATTATTTCTAATATTAGGAAATTACCCATGCAGGTGCCTGAATCAACTCAAACCTCCAACTCTAAGGAAGGTTTGCAAGTTGCTAAGGACAACTTGAGGGAGGTAGGAGCCTAGCAGTGACAACCTTCACTTGCCTGGGATAGTATAGTAGCGCAACCATTGACCAATTTCAGCACTCCTTCCATAGTTGCAGCTACAGTTCCTCCATCTATCTCTTCTTCTAGTGGTCATATTGTATTAGCGGATGGGGGTGTCAAATCCCTCACTCCTCTTACTTTACCTAATTTCTATTTTGTACCTCCATCCAAATATAAGAAATCAATGAAGCGAGCTGATTTCGCTTATATTTATGTCACTTCTGATGATTTGCCTGATTTTATTCCTATAGATTTCTCTCTGAGTCTAATTAGTAATAACTCTAGTTCTGATCACTCTTCTTCTTCTGATTTGGAAATGGATTACCCTTTCTTGAATCATTCAGGTTTGCCAATTGAGATAGATTTTGAGTCATCCAACTCTGATGACCCTATAGGAGAAGCTGTGGGTGAACCTGATGGGCAGGTAGAACTTTACACTAAACTATCTCATTAAGTTACTGAAGTCAACCTTCATTGTGGCAAAGTTCTACCTCCTAGGGTAGAACCTCAGGATAATGGTAAGCAAGTCATTGGTTCTAGTGATCAAGTATCCCCTCTACAGGATGTTCCTCCTATGGATATGCTTATGGAGGACTAGTCCAGAGTTGACTACAATGTCCTCCCTCGCCTGAGAAAGTTGTCAGCTAAGCTAAGAATATATGATGCCCTTGTCTTATCCAAAGAGACGAGGGAGTCATTGAACAAAGCCCTTCTCGATCCAAAAATATGCTTAGCTTAGCTGACCGCTATTGGAGATAAGACATGTTATTCAAGAGAAGCTCATGGAGTTACATTCACCGATGAAGACCTTCTTTTGGGGACAACTGAGCACAACCGTCCCCTCTACATCATAGTGGATATGGGCAGATTCAGACTCTCCAGGGTGTGTTGAGCTCACTTTTAGAGTGAGCACTCATCTTCTCCATCTTAGGCATAGGACTCCTCTAATCGCTACGAGTTCCTTCGTCTTAAGACACTTCTAGTGATTAGGTGAACACCTTAACCTAACCCTAGAGACTTAGAAGAGTTAGCCATAGGAATAGGTCATTCCTTATGGGTATTAGGAAAACTTGCCTACCCTATAGCTTGAACCAAATCCTTACTTCCTTCTTTCAAATTAACTTCAAATTCAAAACAACTTCAAATTCAAATCACCCTAAATTCAAAAGATTTTCTCATAACCCATTTATATTCTTATTTTTATTCACAAATATAAATGAAGTATAAATTCAAATAACCAAAAACTAAATTCAAAACTCAAATCCAAATCCAACATAAATCCAACTTATACTCTTTCAAGTCAAATCTTTGAACTTAACCAAACCAAATTCAAATCACTCCAAATTCAAAAAAATTTTCTCATAACCCACTTATTTATATTCACAAACATAAATGAAGTATAAATTCAAATAACCAAAACTAAATTCAAAACCCAAATCCAAATCCAACTTAATCCAACTTATACTCTTTTAAGTCAAATCCTTGAACTTAGCCAAATCATCCTCAAATCAATCCAAACCTTTCAATTTTCTCTTCAAACAATCATTCCTTCAATCACATGCCACATATAAACATAAACTACAATCATCATACTGAAATCAAACTAACCCAAGTCAAACCCATATTCACCCTTTTGACTTGAAGTTATCAAATGAATTAAAAACCCATTTGACTTCAAATCACTTGCAATTGATTTATATTTCAATTATAAGTCCATATGTGAGTTCAACCAAACTTGAATCAAGCCTTGATCAAGCCAATTGACTCACTTAGGCTCACTTGACCCAAAGTGATCTAAAGGACCTTTTTGAGCCAAGTTCTAATCCAACCCACATTGGATTGAACTGAGCCCATCTAAGCCTCTCATCATGATCTACAATCATCATGTGAGTATCAATCACTCAAATTAGGTCAAACCAAGTCAAACCTAGCCTTTGACCAAGTCAACACTTAGCCCAAATGAAATTAAAACTAGCCAAAATCCACCATAAGCCAAATTGATTGAAACAATTGATCTAAACCAATCCATAATCAATGATTAAACATGATCAAGCCATCAATTAAGCCAAACAAAGCCTAATTGGCCACTTGCCCTAAGTTGACCTAAGTTGACCTAAGTTGACCTAAAAAGTCAAAATGGGTCAAATCTTGATCTAAGATAAATTGATTGCAACCAATGGGTCAAATTCATTCTAAATCACTTGTTGAACTTGACCAAAGCTTCAATTGGCCAACTAGACCTATCCTAGCCCAATTGACCATGAACCCAAGTTGACCTAAAAGGTCAAATAAACTTGAAATCAAACCAAACCAAAACTGATTATAATCAAAGCATGCAATACATTTCAAATGATCAACTAAGCATAAACCAACCCATGACCTAACCCAATTGGGTCAAATGGGTAAAATTGGTCAACTTGACCCATTTGACCTAAATGAACCTAAATGAACCAAAACTAAATATAAATCAAATTGAACCAAACCAATGATACCCATAGGCTCCAAATGATCATTTGAACTTGACCTAACCCATGGTTTCATCTAATTTGACAAATTGGTCAACCTAACCCAAATTGACCTAACTTGACCTAAATAGGTCAAATTGAGCCAATTCAAACCAAATAAACTCCAAATCACTTAAAATTTTACCCAACCCACTTTTGAATAATCTAAAAATCTTCCCAAATCAAAATCAAGGCTAACTGACCATTTTACCCCTAAGTTAAATGGTATCATATGGCCAAATTCACTTAGAATTTGGCAAATTCTTTCTCATGGCCACTTGACATATTCCTAGTGGTCCATTTAGACACTAAGGAGAGTGGTGAACATGACCCAACCCAAAGCCAAACTACCCCTCCAATGTAAATTAAACACTTGGATCACCTCATACACTCACCTAGCACATGGGCACTCCCTCTCCTCCACTCCTCTGCCTAAAATGAATCACATGGAGTGCCTAATAGCCTAAATCGATCAATTAATAAGAGCAATTGATCAAAAATGATAAAGCTAGTCTCGGCCATCTGATCTAAGGATGGGGAGATATACTACCCCTCATTCCAACTTAAACCACAGACATTTCATTCGATTGAGCTTTAGGAATCAAAAGTAAGCTTCTCCAAGCCTTGACAAGCATTCTCGAGCTCCCCCCATTTTCTCCTTCTCGATTTTCTTCAAAGCCAAAATAGGGGAGGCCTAAGCCATATCAAACTCACTCAATTCTCCATCAAATTCAAATTACTCTTGCAAGCACCATCAAGGGATCTCGTCGAGCTCAACCAAAGTGATTCCCAAGTCTCCAAGCCACGGGAAGCCTCACCTTGATTAGGCCCGATCACCATTGAAGGGGAGCTTGGTCAACCAAGAAATTCACTTCAAAGTAAAGCTTGATACCTCAACAGGGCTTCGTCTCTACTAGACGAAGCTACTTTTTTCATTGGAATCACCAATGATAGCCTCAGGCGAGGTATTATTCAAAACTGATCCTATGATAAAAAATGCTTGGTCCTTTATGAAGGGAATTGTAATCCCATTAGATCATAGACATTGGATCCCTTGCTTGTGCTCCTCTGAAGTGTAGGGTGAGTTCAAACTCTATCCGAGCTCGGGTGAGCTCAGATTGAGCGACGATCGACGGATGACATCCGTCTCTTGCCGCTAAGGAGGAGATAGATCACACACCGTACATTCCACGTGCTTGGAATGGACTGTTGTGCTTAGACCACGTGTTAGCCCCTCTGATTTAAGCCTAAACTACAAGATTAATCATGATCATCCGATCTAAGATCGGACAACCCGTGGAGAAAACGCGTCTGCCTCCAGCTGACACGGTAGTGAATGTGACAACTTAAATACCTTATCCCGTCGTGCCACGTGGAAAGTGCGCCGCGTCAGTCGCCATGTGGCCCAACGGGATTAGGGGGTTAATTAGCTCTAATTAATCTAATTTTAATCATGAAACTTTCAAAATTCATAATTAATTGTAGAAAAATCCAAAAAATATAAACTCAACTTCATTTTGAAGATAATTCAGTGAAGAATAATATAAAATTAAATTTAATTGATTTTGAATAGTGACTTTCATTCAATTTTAGTTTTATTAGAAATATAATTAAGCTAATTACTCCTTAATTACTTTAGTGATTAATTCCAAACTTCTTAAGGTTGATTAGTGGGATGACCTCTACCTCCCATGATTTTCTTGAAATTTATTGTTGGATTAATTAGGGTAACTACTTGTTTCATCTCTAATCACTTCCTTAATCAATTAAATAATTAATTAACCTATTAAATGGTAATAATTTCATTAATTAAGCTTGCTAATCATCTTAAAATAATAAATGGACTTAGGGAATGAGATTAGATTTTTTTTCAAATCTTTTCTCCTAAGTTTATTTTATTTGGATAAAGACTTAATTAATTTGCAAACTGATTAATGATTTAATCACCAAATTAAATGGCTTAATTAACTAAACTCAAAACCAAATTATTCCAGAACTTAATCATCCTAATCTTGGTTAGATTCTTAGGTGTTCAATAATTTAAGAGGCTTTAAAGGAAATTATAATCAAACTACATGTGTAGGATGGTTATGAAAGTACATAATTGAACCCTTTAGCTTAATTAATCAATAATTGTGAGTCAATTACATTAGGACCCTTTATTTCTTAGGTGCATTGCTGATTTAAATTTCATGTGATTGCACATCATATGTTGGCTCATAATTACTTGTTTAATTATGTTAAAGTGGTATAGGTAAGGGGTAATTAATGGATTTAATTCACACCTTAACCTAAATAAAACATAAAATCAATCTAATTATTCTAAAATTAAACTAAACCAATTCAAACATGGGGGAAATGGGTTAGGACCATAAAACTCTTTTCACATTTCCTAAGCCAAATCAAACTCAAGAAATAAAAATCTCCTTAAAGAATTTTGATTCACTTTATATGATCTTATTTCATAGGATTGTCTTTAGGAATTAATTAGGGTGAATGAAGTCATATGCTTACATCACTTTATTTCCTTCCAAGCATGCTAAATATTTTATGCCATATGAAATCATGCATTCATATCTTTCAAAAAATCAATTAAATAAAAAGTTTTCTTTTATGTCAAATTGAATATTTTTTCTAAAGTTAAAAATATGAGTGGCTATTATCACTATTAAACCAAGAATTATTTTCAAAACCTATAAATCAAAGATTATGAATGAAGTGATGTTACTTATAAGTACTTATAAGCTTGTATGTGATTATAGCATAAGATGTGTATTATGTAATTTTCTTCTCTTCTCTTAACATGGATTTGAATAGGATTTGCAAAGTGTATAGTTCATTTGAAATGAACATAACACTTTCTTAAATCCATTCCTATGCACTCCCATGTTATGACTTAAGAAGGATCCTCACATTACATATGTAAATTAAACAACCAAATCAAACATAAATCTTTTGCATGATTCTTCATCCATTTATTTCTTTTTATACATTTTCATGTATTTAAGAAAAGTGGTATATTAGTTTGGACATCCCAGGGTTGCAAGGCTTTAAGTAGCCCCAAGTACGTCTTGTACTTTACACCTGTGGTGTAGAAAACAATGGCGTTGTACTCACTTATACATGTGAATGTGCATTATGTTAATAGATAAAGAATTCCTCTTTTCTATATAATAAAGACATGCATTCATGGAATATATAAATTTTCAAATCATATCTCTTAGCATTCATCATCAAGGTGTGCTAAAATTTGAATTGCCTGTATAGCTATGCTTTGGATCTATACATGGTGGAAAGAAATAAAGGGTTGTGTGTTATGTGATAGTAGTTTACTTTAATTAATCCTAAGATGCCTTTCTTATTGAATAAGGCTATTTAGAGTAAATCTAAACTAAGGATTAATTAATACACATAATAAAAAATTCACTAAAGAAAAATTATTAGTGAATCTACCTCAAAAATTACTTAAGGTAGGGATGAAAGAGAAGCTCTCTTCTCTTTTCTTCTCTTCACAACATTTAGTTATTATGTGTACGTTCATTAAAACCAAATTAAACCACCAACTAAAATTGAAAAATCAACTAAATCACATAAAATGAAACCACCCTCTAAATTCAACCTTTCACACTTAGAAAATTCTAACCTTAAAGCCTAGCTAAGACATGCCACACAAGCCTTAAATGACACACACATTAGGCTAAGTCACCATTTCTAGCTCTATGTTTGGGTGGTGTATGGTTTGATGCTTGATTTTATTTTATGATGTAATGTTTTTAGACTGAATGTTAGGTTGTATCTGTGTAGACTGGATGATAGGACGATCTTAGTCTAATCATGCCTTCTATAAGGGATTATGCTTAAGGGGCATCATAATAAAAATATAAATGCTTTTGATGTACATGTTGCTTATACCCCTAAGCATGATCCAAACTAGGATAGGTGGACTTAGTTACCCATGGGTGGGGTGCTAAGTCTAAATTATTTTTAAAATTGCTTGGGTTGTGTGGTATGTTTAACTAATCTCTGTTTAGCAGGTTTAGTTAGATTTATCTTTCCCATTTTGATGTAAATTTTACAATTAAAATTTATAATGAATGTTATAGGGGAATTAAGGTGAACATTGGTCATAAGATCATGTCTTATGTACCATGTGAAGCCTTGGAGCAAACTACATCCAAAGTCAAATCAAAAGGAAGGAAGAAGTGAAGAAAGAAAGAAAGGAAGAAAGGAAGAAATGAAGCATAAAGAATGAAGACCCCATAAACAAATTCACCTTAATTAATTCCTAAAGACAATCTCATGAAATAAGAAAGTTTAAAGTAAATCAAATTATTTTTAAAGAAGGTTTGATTTTTATTTTGATTTTGATTTAATTTGAGAAATGTGAAGTGAGTTAACTATTCTTAACCCATTCCCACATGTGTATGATATTTAAGTTTAATTTTTAGATGATTAGATCCATTTTATATTTTGATTAGGTTAAGGTATGAATTAAGTGTATTAATTTCCCCTTACATGTACCACCTTAGCATATTTAATCAAATAATTATGAACCAATGAGAGGACATAAAACCTCACAAGGAATTTAAATTTGCAATGCACCTAAAAAAAAGGCCCAATGCAATTTGGCTCATGATTAATGATTAATTAAATAAATGGGGTTTAAGCTTAAGTAATTTCATAACCCCTCTCACACATATGAGTTGGATTTTGATTTCTTTAATGTACTTAGGCTCTTAAACACCTAAGCATATATCCAAGATAGATTAATTAAGTTCTGAAAGGTTTTAGAATTTTATAAAATTAATTAAGGGGGTAATTAGTGAATTAACCCTTAAATAAGAATGGATTAAGGAAGAAAAGGGGGTTTAGGAAAAATCTTAAGGAAAGTATCCTAAAATTATTCCCTAAACCTTATATTTACTTAATCAAAACTTAATTGACTCAATCAGAGGGTTAAAGCACTAATTATTCCCTCAATTAAGCTTAATTACATTAAGAGAGTGATTAAGGAAAGACCTACTAATTCTCCTAACTAAGCCACTAATAAATCCTAAGAAAATTAGGGGAGGTAGGAGACATGCCACTAATTAAGTACAAAAAGTTTGGGATTAATTAGTGGAGTAATGAAAGAATAATTAGCAAATTAATATTTCTAATAAAACTCAAATTTAGAGATAAACTATTCAAAATCAATTAAAATTAAATTTAAAATATTTTATGTTCAATTATCTTTTATATGCAATTTATTTCATATTTTTATGGTTTTTCTACACTTAGATACGAATTTAGGAAGATTTGGTGACTATTTATAAATTAAATAATCCCTAGCTATATTATTAATCCCGTCGGTGCCATGTGTGCCGCTGACACGACATGCACTTTCCACATAGCATGATGAGATTGGCTCTTTAACCTGTCACATCGTAGCTCTGCTTTGCTGCGGCGCTACATGCTTTCTCCTCTACCGGTCGATCAAGGATCGAACGGCTGAGATTAAAGCCGCAGATTAGAGGGGAAAAATGTGGGAGGCTATGTGTTCCAATCTCGATCATCCATCCAAAATGTGCAAATGGAAGGCCGAGATTCATCCCTGCTACTCTCTATGAGCAAGGAGATCCGTCCATGTTCTAGGCCATGATCCGAGCTCGATTGAGCTCGGATTGGGCTGAAATTTAGCCCACACCTTCATCATGTAATGTAGATCATATATAATGGCTAAAATCCCATGGGATTAAACTTTCTTTCATAAAGATCCACACTATGACTAGATTAAGCTCAGAAAAAATGGTTTACCTCGCCGGAGGTGATCACCGGTGTTCGATTCACGTGAAGAAGCTTCATCTAGTTGAGACGTAGCTTTGCTGAAGTTTGAAGGCTTTCAAATTGAGTAGATGCTTCTATGGGTCAACTCCTCCTTGCCTTGATTTTGGCCTTGATCAAATTAGATCCTCCCTTACCTTTGGAGCTTGGGACTTGGGCAAGTTCAATTAGTCCTTTGATGGAGCTTGAAGAAGGAATTGGGTTGATGTTGAGTATGGAGTAAGTTCAATTTTCAGGGGAGCTCCCCTATTTTCAAGTGATGAAAATTGAGAAAATCAAGTTTCAAACTCTCTCTAGGAAGCTTAGGAAGGCTAGTCAGGGCTTGCTATGAGTTTTGATGTTTCAATCGACTGAGAGAGGGTGAAGATTTAGTTGAACTAGGGGGAGTATATCTCCCCCTTGAAGGATCAAATGCCATAAGCCTCCTTAACATTTTGATCCAATACACCTTATGCAATGAGTTGGTTAGGTTGTTTTGAATTACATGTGGTTTAGTTTTAATGAAGATTAATGTGCTTTCAAGAGGACAAGAGCAATACGTAAAGTGGAAGGAGGATTTCCATGTGGCCATTCAATAGGAGTGGTCAGTTTTTCCATTGGGCTAAGTTAAGTTGACCCAAACCCATTGGGTTGGGTGCATCACACTCCTTAGTATTCACTTGATCCACTAAGAGGGTGCCAAGTGGTCATGGAGAGGATTTGACCAAATTCCAAGTGGATTTGGCCAAAATTTATCCTATGGCCTAGGAGTAAAATAGTCATTTGACCTTGATTTTAGTTTTTGTATGTTTGATATGATGAGAAAATAGGTTTGGCCAAGTTTCATTGAATTTGGAGTTGGTTTGATGTGATTTGGCTCATATTGACCATTTAGGTCAAAATGAGTCAACTTGGGCCAAGTTGACCAATTGGTCAAATTGGGTCAAACCAAGGGTTGGGTCAAGTTCATATGACCATTTGAAATATTTTGACAAATTTGGTTTGATTCAATTTGGTTTAAGTTTGAATTTGGTTCATTTGATTTCATTTAGGTCAAATTGGTCAAGTTGACCAATTTGACCCATTTGACCTATTTGAGCTAGGTCATGGTTAGATTTAAGTTTGGTTCATCATATGAAATGGATTGGTATCTTTGTTTTCAATCAATTTTGGTTAAGTTTGAATTTGGCTCAATTTGACCATTTAGGTCAAGTTGGGTTCATGGTCAATTGGGTTAGGTTGGGTCTAGTTGGCTAATTGGGACTTTTGGTCAAGTTCAACAATCACTTTGGAATCAACTTGACGCATTGGTTTCAAATAGTTTGTCTTAGATCAAGTTTTGACATAGTTTAACTTTTTAGGTCAAGTTAGGTTAACTTGGGTCAAGTGGCCAATTGGGCTAGGTTGGGCTCAAATGTTGACTTGGTCAAGTTCAAACATTGATCATGAATGAACTTAGATTATTAGTTTCAATCAATTTGGCCTATGGTGGATTTTGGCAATGTTGGGTTTCATTTTGGCTAAGTGTTGACTTGGTCAACTCTTAGGTTTGGCTTGGTTTGACCCAATTTGAGTGATTGATCATCTCATGATGATTGTTGATCATGATGAGAGGCTTAGGTGGGCTTAGTTCAATCCAATTTGGCTAGGATTATAATTTGGCTCATAAGGGTACTTTAGGTCACTTTGGGTCAAGTGAGCCTAAGTGGTCAAATGGCTTGGTCAAAGCTTGATTTGAGTTTTATTGAACTCACATATGGACTTATGATTGAAATATAAATTCATTTGCAAGTGGCTGAAAGTCGAATGGGTTTTTGACTCATTTGATAATTTCAAGTTCAAAAGGTGAACATGAAATGGATTTTGTCTTGATTCTTGAATTGAGTTTTGGCTAAGTGATTGAAGTTTGTATTTATATTTGGATTCATGATTGAATGATTGATTGAATCATGAAGAAAAATCAAGAGTTTGGCTTGATTTGAAATTAATTTGGCAAAGTTCAAGAATTTGACTTGAAAGGTTTGGGTTGGATTTTGATTGAATTTGGGTTTGATTTTTGGAGATGTTTTGGTTGTTTAAATGTATATTTCATTTAGATATGTAAATATAAATGAGAATATAAATGAGTTATGAGAAAATTTCATGAGTTTGAAGTGATTTGAACATGATCTAGGCTAAGTCCTTAAGAGAAAATCAAAGTGACTTAGGAAAGATTTGTGAATTTGGATTTGACTTTTGGGTTTAGTTTGATTGATTTGAATTTATATTTTATTTATATATGTGAATATAAATGATAATATAAATGAGTTGTGAGAAAATTTTATGAGTTTGAGTTGACTTGAAGATGATTTAGGCTAAGTCCTTAAGAGGGGATTAAAGGACTTAAGAAGGATTTTGAACTTGGAATTTCAATCATGGATTTCAATCATAGATTTCAATCATGGGTTTCAATCATGTGGCATTGATTTGAGTTTGGAGAAAATCAATTAGGCTAGAATTGATTTTGATTTGATGTTGATTTGATTTAGAGTTTGACTTGAAGGATGGAAGTGAGGAATGTGGTTCAAGCTATAGGGTAGGCAAATTTTCCTAACACCCCTAAGATATGACCTATTCCTATGGCTAACTCTTCTAAGTCTCCAGGGCTAGGTTGAGTGTCCTCCACCTAATCACTAGATGTGTCTTCAGGATAAGGATCTCTTAAATTCTAAGAGGAGTCCTATGTCTAAGATGGAGGGATTGAGAGCTCATCCTAAAAATGAGGTCAACAGACACCAAGTTCAAGTGGGATGAGAAGTGCTAGCATGCTTTTGAAGACATCAAATAATATTTCGTGAAGCCGCCAGTTCTAGCAGCCCATATCTCGGGAAAGCCACTTATCCTCTACACTGCTATATTGGATGACTCCCTTGGTGCTTTTTTTAGCTCAAATCAATGACAAAGGGAGGGAGAATGCCCTTTATTAACCTCAGTCATCATCTGATCACTGCTGAAGCAAACTATCCACTTATTTAGAAACATTGCCTAGCTCTCATCTTTGCATCCCAAAAGCTATGACATTATATGCTTTCTCATAAGGTAAACTTGATTTCAAGAATCAATCCACTATAGTATCTCATGACATGGCCAATGTTATTCAGACGGTTGGCACATTGGTCCATGATTCTCTCGTAGTTTGATATTACATTCGTACTCCTCCGTGCGGCGAAAGGACAAGCACTTACGGATTTCTTGGTAGTACACCCACTTCCTGCTGATTCTCTGCTTAGTGATGATCTCCCTGATTAACAAATTATGAACTTAGGGGAGGTTGACAATCACTGTTGGGAGATATATTTTGATGGTGCAGCTTCCTTTCAAAAAGGAGTAGAATCATGATCTACTCTTCCAGGAAAGGCAGGGGTAGGAATCATTCTCTTAACTCCATATCGCGATGTGATAAGATTCTCATACTATCTCTCCAATCCATGCACTAACAATGAAGCCGAGTATGAGGCTTTGATTGCTGCTCTTGAGTTAGCTATTATAGTGTGTGTCAAAAGCATCAACATCTACGGGGATTCTCAACTGGTCATTAACTAGATTACTGGATCCTATAAGGTTCTAAAACCTAAGCTTCATCACTACCATGATTACACTTCCCTGAGGTCACCATCTACAAGGTCCCTAGAGCAAAGAATGCAATAGCAGATGCTTTGGCCAAACTCGCCAAGGAATTGGCATGTCCAGAAGATGAGTCCATTCCAATAAGGGTCCAAAATAGACAAGTCCTATCTCTTATTGACGCTGAACTCATCGAGAGATTCTCTCTTGAAGGGGAGGTTGCCAATTTCCAATAAAGACAAGGAGCTAGATTGGAGCCAACCTTTCATAGATTACTTGAACACATGCAAACTACCTAAAGAGAAATCACAAGCCCATCAGATGAAGCAGAGAGCTCTCTCCTATGCCCTCGTAGATGGCACCTTGTACCGATGGTGTTTTGATTAAATATGGTTACGCTATTTAGACAAACATGAAGCCCATAAGATCGTGACTGAGGTACATTTAGGTCTATGCGGAGCACATCAATCTGGTCTGAAGATGAAAGCAAAGATCAAGAGACTAGGATACTACTAGCCTTCAATGATCACAGACTGCATGAACGTAGCTAAGAGATGCCATCAGTCTCAGGTACACGATTTGGTCCTATATCAACCACCAAACATTCTACATCCTACATTGGCCTCATGGCTATTTGAGTGTTGGGGGTATCAACATACTGGGTCCTATTGATCCCCCTTCTTCCAAAGGTCATCGGTTCATCTTAGCTGCTGCCGACTACTATTTTAAGTGGGCGGAAGCAATCCCACATAGAAGGTCACAGCTTAGCATGTGCTCTAATTTTTCAGTAACCATATCATATATAAGTTTGGGGTGCCTTGATGAATTATATTCGATAATGGTACTGCATTCAAAAGTACCAAGATCAATAACTTCACTAGGAGACATAGTATAGATTGGAGATATTCCACCATCTACCATCCCAGGGAAAATGGTCTAGTAGAAGCATTCAATAAAACTCTCATCCAGATACTAAAGAAGACACTCAATGATAATAAGTGATAATGGCATGAGCAGCTAGTTGAAGTTTTATGGGCATACCGTGCCACATACAGAACTCCAACTCAATCTACCCCATTCTCCTTCATGTATGGGTCCGAAGCCATTCTACCATTAGAAGTTCAACTCCCATCACTAAGGATAAAAATGGGTAGTATAATCACTATGGAGCATAACACTAGGTTACGATTAGAAGAGTTCGAAGGTTTGAGGAGAGATGCTTATGGGCATGCTAGAACCTCGAGTTATACAAAGCCAAGATGATTCAAGCTCACAACAAGCTAGTCCACCCTAGAGCTTTTCAAGTATGAGAGCTTATTCTAGTTCTAAGGAGACCAATTATTGGCCATTGAAAAATGGGAGGCAAGTTTGAACCCATTTGGGAAGGCCCTTTTGTCATAGAGAAGGCCTACAAAGGAGGATCTTATCAGCTTATTGATTGTAAAGGAGAACACCCAATGCTTCTAATTAATGGGCTCTATTTGAAGAAATACGACCCTTAAAATCATATTTGAAAATAATTATCATCAAAATGTTATTCTAATTCATTAAAATATTCTCTTCATTCGAAGTGTTATCTGCTTGTTTGCGAAGCCCCCACGACGTGTTTAGGATAGGTGTAAGAGAACCCGAGAGGCATCCTATCCCACTTTCACAACACGAGCACAAATTAAACATAATTCCACAGCGCTACTAGAGTAGGTGTAAGAGAACCTGAGAGGCATCCTATTTCGACTAGCATGGCTATGTTAAGTGCAAGATAATCCAAGTGGCATCCTTTCTTGGTGGAATCACAACTGTCATTCGTGGCACCATTCCATCAACTTTTAAACGTGTTTTAGAATAGGTGTGAGATAACCCAACCAAAATCTTATCCTTTTTAAAGACAAACACAAACATAAACACATATCTTTTGTCTTAGGCTATTTTGATGTGGGACCAAGCCCCCTGTGACACTAACTCATTAGTTACTCTTGGTCGGGCTGACATGCAACCTTGCTAGTGTGTCACCCTAGTGCTCACCTGTTTAGAAGATGTGAGTCCCCGTGCTTTCTTCCTGACTTGATCATTGCAAACCAATGAGTGCCTCATTAGTTTGGTAGGCCTCACTGTGCATCCAGAAAGCTACCTCATGTTGACTTTGTTTAAGAGGATGTAAGCCTACACGCTTTCTTCTTGAACTAGCCATCATGCACTGACTAGGTCGAGTATATATGAGTTTTAGGATAAGTCCCCCCAGTGGCTTATTTCCTCCTAACTACTCTTGAGTTGATACAAGTCCCCTAGTGGCATTAACTCAAGTCTAGGTCGGATAGTCTGAACGACTATCCTGCAATCTTTCATTGTAGGAGAATGTGAGTCCCGATGCTTTCTTCTCGATGTCGCAAAACCAATGGGCACCTTGGTTGGTTGATGTTCTATGCTGATCAGTGGATACACCACTCTTAACAGATGTGAGTCCCCGTGCTTTCTTCTTGAGTTGGCCACCGAATACCTATAGATATTATCTTCTTCAGGGTTTTGGATAAAGCCCTTAGTGGCCCCTCCCCTGTGAGCATTCTACTTAGATCACGTACTTTGCGACCCCATTTAGACACTACTCGGGTTACTCTTGGATTGGACAGTCCCCCTTTCCTAGTAATCATCCCTGTGGATAGAGAATTTGTTCAATGGATGCACAGATTCTTCCTTGGACCAGCAAATATGAGATAGGTTTAGGCTGATATAAGCTCCTTCTTAGTATGATCTCTTGCAAACCAATAGGGTCCATGATAAATAAACAAAATAAACAAACAAATTTATTCTCTTATGGATTAGGAGTTAAAGCCCCCAGTGGCCCCTTTCTCAAGCATGCATCCTATCTTTAGAGCAGTGTCAGCAAAACTCCCTATAGGAATTGCCTGACTATGCTTGAGTTGAGATAAGCCCCCAGGTAAGCACTCTCTCTGTAGTCACCCTTAGGTCAGGTTCAATCTATTTTTCCATGAACATGTTACCTCGACAGCCATTTCACTTTGGAATATGTAAGTTTACTATGCATTCTTTCTAGCATGACTATCACAAATTGACAGGCAGCCTTAGGTCAGGTGGATATGTTACCTTGCTAATGTGTCACCCCAGTGGTATTTTTTTCACCAAGATGTGTGTCCACATACTTTCTTTCCTAAACTAGCTGCTTTAAACTTAATGACACCCCTTTGGTTAGATAGTCCTTTTCTCGATCAGGAAGCTACTCCCTTTGGATTGGTAAATTTGAAGTAGGTCAAGGCTGACATGACCCCTATTCAATGCAGTCCATCACAAATCAATGAGATCCATCAAAAATAATTAAAATGAAATTAATTTTTACTATCTTTGAGCTAATTTAAGTCCCCCAAAGGCATTCACTCAGTAGTCAGCCTAAGGTTAGGTTCAATCCATTGCCTGGTCAACTGATCACCGCAGCGACTGATCCCTACTTTAGAGGGTGTAAGTCTACTACGCTTTCTTCTTAGTACAACTGCTGCATATCGAAAGGCACCCCTTTGGTTGGATAGTTCTCCCCTTGGTCGGGAAGCTACTCCCTTTGGATTGGTAAATCTGAAGTAGGTCAAGGATGACATGGCCCCTACTAAGTGCAGTCCATCGCAAATTGATGGGATCCATCAAATATTACTAAAAATAAAATTAATTTTGTCTATCTTTGAGCAGATTTAAGTCCCCTAGTGGCATTCACTCAATAGTCAGCCTAAGGTTGGGTTTAATTCATTGCCTCGCCAACTGATCACCCCAGCAACTGATCCCTACTTCGGAGGATATAAGTCTAACTACGCTTTCTTTCTAGTACAACCGCTACACACCAAAAGAACATCCCTTTAGTTGGATAATCTTACCATGTGGTTGGTAGACTACCCCTTTGGATTGGTAAATCTAAAGTAGGCCAAGACCAACATGGACCCTACTCAGTACGATTTATCGTAAACCGACAGGTTCCATCTCAAAATCAAATAAAAAAATTAAATCTGGAACAAAATTAATCAACCTTCCTCCCCCAGTGGAGTCAAATCAAACAATTGAATCAATCAGCTTGTCCTCAGTGAGATGCAAATATTTCCAGTCTCCTTAGTGGAGTCAATTCAATCCAACTTGAACTTGCTCCCCTAATGGAGAGTTCACATTTTCATCCCTAGTGGATCCCAAATTTTAATCCCCCAGTGAATTTCACAATCTCTTACCCCTGGATGACTTGAACGCTTCTAGTGAAAGGTTCACATACTCCATCCCTAGTGGATTCCCCTATCTCTCTCTTTTGTTGTTGGCATGAGTAAAGTCACATTGCACCAAGATTTTGATTCCTTCTGCACCTTGGGTTTGGGAGTAGATCATTTCTATTAGTGCTTGTGATTGTTCGACATTGTTGATCATCTCGATCAACACTAATATGTGTGGTTTGCCTTGTCAGTCACACCACACCTATTGGGTGCCCTTTGTTGACCTCACTTTTAGAGTGAGCTCTCAACTTCTCCATCTTAGGCATAGGACTCCTCTAGTCACTAAGAGTTCCTTAGCCTTAAGACACTTCTAGTGATTAGGTGAACACTTAACCTAGACTTGAAAGAGTTAGCCATAGGAATAGGTTATGCCTTAAGGGTATTAGAAAAACTTGCCTACCCTATAGCTTGAACCAAATCCTTACTTCCTTCTTTCAAATCAACTTCAAATTCAAATCAACTTCAAATTCAAATCAAATTCAAATCACCCCAAATTTAAAAGATTTTCTCATAACCCATTTATATTCACAAATATAAATGAAGTATAAATTCAGATAACCTAAACTAAATTCAAAACTCAAATCCAAATCCAACTTAAATCCAATTTGTACTCTTTCAAGTCAAATCCTTGAACTTAACCAAACCAAATTCAAATCACTCCAAATTCAAAAGATTTCCTCATAACCCATTTATATTCTCATTTATATTCACAAATATAAATGAAGTATAAATTCAAATAACCAAAATGAAATTCAAAACTCAAATCCAAATCCAACTTAATGCAACTTATACTCTTTCAAGTCAAATTCTTGAACTTAGCCAAATCATCCTCAAATCAATCCAAACCTTTGAATTTTTTCTTCAAACAATCATTCCTTCAATCACATGTCAACATATAAACATAAGCTACAATCATCATACTGAAATCAAACTAACCCAAGTCAAACCCATATTCACCCTTTTAACTTGAATTTATTAAATGAATCAAAACCATTTGACTCTAAATCACTTATAATTGGATTTATATTTCAATCATAAGTCCATATATTAGTTCAACCAAACTTGAATCAAGCCTTGATCAAGCCAATTGACCCACTTAGGCTCACTAGACCCAAAGTGACCTAAAGGATCTTTTTGAGCCAAGTTTTAATACAACCCAAATTGGATTGAACTAAGCCATCTAAGCCTCTCATCATGATCAACAATCATCATGGGATGATCAATCACTCAAATTGGATCAAACCAAGTCAAACCTAGCATTTGGCCAAGTCAACACTTAGCCTAAATGAAACCCAAACTAGCCAAAATCCACCATAAGACAAATTGATTGAAACCATTGATCTAAACCAATCCATAATCAATGATTGAACATGATCAAGCCATCAATGGAGCCAAACTAAGCCTAATTGGCCACTTGACCTAAGCTCACCCAAGGTGACCTAAAAAGTCAAAATAGGTCAAATCTTGATCTAAGCCAAATTTATTACAACAATGGGTCAAATTCATTCTAAATCACTTGTTGAACTAGACCAAGGCCAATTGGCCACTAGACCCAATTTGACCATGAACCCAACTTGACCTAAAAGGTTAAATCAACTTTAAATCAAACCAAACCAAAATGGATTGAAACTGAAGCTTGCAATACATTTCAAATGATCAACCAAGCATAAACCAACCCATGACCTAACCCAATTGGGTCAAATGGATCAAATTGGTCAAATTGGTCAACTTGACCCATTTGACATAACTGAACCTAAATGAACCAAAACCAAATATAAATCAAATTGAACCAAACCAATGATACCCATAGGCTCCAAATGATCATTTGAACATGACGTAACTCATGGTTTGACCCAATTTGACCAATTGGTCAACCTAACCCAAATTGACCCAACTTGACCTAAATAGGTCAAATTGAACCAATTCAAACCAAATAAACTCTAAATCACTTGAAATTTAGCCCAACCCACTTTTGAATAATCTCAAATGTACCCAAATTAAAATCAAGGCCAAATGATAATTTTAACCCTAGGTCAAAGGGTATCATATGGCCAAATTCACTTGGAATTTGGCCAATTCTTTCTTATAGCCACTTAGCATCTTCTTAGTGGTCCATTTGGATACCAAGGAGGGTGGTGAACATGACCCAATGGGTTTGGGTTAGCCATGACCCAACCCAAAGCCAAATTTACCCCTTCAATGCAAATTGGACACTTAGATCACCTCATACACTCACCTAGCACATGGGCACTCCCTCTCCTCCACTCCTCCGCCTAAAATGAATAACATGGAGTGTCTAACAGCCTAAATCAATCAATCAATTAGGGTAATTGATCAAAAATGGAAATGCTAGTCTCAGTTATCTGATCCTCAGGAGGGGGAGATATACTCCCCCTCATACCAACTCAAACCTTTGACTTTGCATTTGATTAAGCTCTAGGAATCAAAAGCAAGCTTCTCTAAGCCTTGGCAAGCACTCCTGAGCTCCCCCTATTTTCTATCCCACTCCTTCGCAAGCACTCTTATGTTGATGGAATCAAAAATTGAAAAGTACGACCTAAATCTAAAGCAAAAATGGGTATATGATTTACTTCCACAAGAGAGAATAAAGCACCTAACTGCTGGACTTATTACCTGCTGGAGTGGCAACCAGCTAACTCCTCCTATGCTTTAAATCCATGTCACTAAGTCTTATGTATTGCAAGATGGATAAGTTGTTGTTTATTTAAGGAGGAAACTAAGTCCTTAAACTCACTCCCTAAGAGACTAGAGCATGAGTTTTATGAAATCATGATTTAATCTATTACAAATTTTATCAAATTTATTTAATTTTGGACTCTTTGTTTTGACACAACCTATGAGATTTTGTATGCCTAAATGCATTAGAACTTGATTATGGGCCAAATTAAAAGAAAGAAGGGTTGTTCTTCCATTAAAGGCTCTCACAGGTTAAGCCTTTATTCTCTGGCACAGATGGAAGACCCCTCTTAACAAGAGTGGAAGAATATGGTATGCATGATATTATATATTCATCCATCCAGCTAAGGGGTTACTAAAAATTTTATTATCTTGATTTAATTCCTAGGCTTTTATGTGAGGTTATAAGTTATTTTAAATTTTTAGTTTTGAGTTGTTAATGGGATAGAAAATTTAATTTTATCCTAAGAGCCCACAGCATCCAGGCCACACATTCAAACATCAAACATGAAGAAACTAGGAAAAGCTTGCAATTATAGTGTGCAATCTAAACACAACATCAAATAATTTTATAGACTACCATAAAAAAATAAAAGGCCACTCGATTGGTTTCATACACCCACGAAAGAGAAAAGATGGGTAGCTGAGCTCTACCCTTATACAACCTGGATTATAAAAAATAATATATGTTATGGGGGTCTTCTTTTCTTCATTTCTTCCTTCTCTTCCTTTTGATTTGATTTGCTCCAAAGGCATCATAGGGCACCCCAGGGACTAAGCCTTTTATCCACTACTCATCCTAATCCCCCATACAGTAATCCTAACTCCTAATGCAAAATTACATGAAAAGTAAGAAAAGTAAATCTAGCAACACTTGCAAAATAAATGTATACAACCCAAGCAGTTATATGAATAATTTGGACTTAACACCCCACACATGGGTAATGAAGTCCACCAGTCCTAATATGAGTTATGCTTAAGGGCTAAGCAACCTGCAGAGCAACCTAATTTATATTTTTATTACAATGACCCCTTAAGCACAACCCCCCTGGGAAAAATATGGTTAGGATAATCACAGCTTACCATCCAATCTACGAGGCATACATCCTAACATCCAGTCTAAAATATTACATCACAAAACAAAACACAACATCATACATACAACACCCTAACTTAGCACTAGAAATGATGACTTAGTATTCTCATGTGTTGCTTAAGGCTTGTGTGGCAAGACTTTACTAGACTTCTTTAGTTTAAGTTTTAATTTGGAGTTTGAATTTGTTTAAATTTTACATTTGGGTGATTTCGATTTAAATGATTTAATGATTTATTTTTTATTTTTATTTTACTTTTATTTGGTTAAAATGATGTTTAGGTTTTCAAGAATGAAGAGCAGAATAAATTTCATTTGTAGACATAACTCACTCTATTCTACATCCTAACTCCTAAAGAATCTAACTAAGGTCCTTAAGTATCTTAATTAGCCCATTTGAATTTATGTAATTCATTTGATTTGATTTATTTGATTTGATTTAGAATTTAGAATTTGATTGATTGATTTTGGATTAGATGTTTTGGTTTAATTACATCTTGATAATTCAATAACCTTAATATCTAATGAAGTTTAAGTTTGTTTAAATTCATGTGTTTTTGATTGATTAATTTTAGATTAGTTGTTTTGGTTTAATTAAATCTTGATAATTCAATATCCGTTTAAACTAATATCTAATTTTTTTTATTGGATTATGGTTATGTGACTTAATTTTATGTTTATTTGATTTGATTATGGTTCATTTATTTGTAGTTTGATCGGATCAAATTAATTGAGATTTTATTTTGGTTTTAACTGAGGTTGATTCTTTGTAGTTAGGATTTTATTTTTAATCTCATTGATTTATCATGTTTATCAAAGTTTGGTTTGTATTTCATTTCATACATTGGCTAGTTAATTAATTTATCTTATTTAAGTAGGCTGAATGAGATTTGATTTGATTACATATTAAATTGATGAGAGTCTTTCTTAATTTTATTTAATTTGATTTAATTTGATTTTATTAGCTTTATTAGTCTATGGGCTAGAATAGGTTCAATGTGATTATGTAATTAGTTTAATTAAGAAGTGTATTTATGTTAATTATAAAGATTTTTTAAATTTTTGATTTGATTTCATATTTGTTTAGGTTAATGATGTAATTAATGACTTAATAATTTATGTTAATTTTAGGTTTTGATTAGTATTTAATTTATGTTATTAAGTTTAAGTTTAACATGATTAATGACTCATTATTTATTTAAGATGTGTGATCAAATTAATAGTAGATTAATTAAGTGTTTGGAATTAATTTTAATGTGATTTATAAAATTAATTTGGTTCATTAAGATGATAGATTAATTCATTAAGTTTGCATTAATTAGGTGTTTATTCAATTAGATTATTAATTAGTTTAATTAAGAAGTGTTTTTAATTATTAAATTAAATGCATTTATTTAATTTTTAATTTAGTTTTATTTTTATTTAGATTAATGATGTAATTAATGAGTTAATGATTTACATTTAATTTATGATATGATTGATTTTTAATTGCATTTATGTTTGATTAAGCTTAGGTTTAATATGATTAATTTGATTAACATAATTAATTTACTTGAGGGGTGTGATTAATTATTAAATTTAATTAGGGGTTTGATTTAAGCTTGATTTAAGAGTTAGCCGTAATGTATTTATTTAAATTAATTTGATTCATTAAGATGATGGATTAATTCATTAAGTTTGCATTAATTAGATGTTTGATTAATTAAGTTTGATTAAGGGCAATTAAATTTTAAAATCATTAAATTAATTAAAGGTTTATTTAATTAGAGATTAATGACTTAATTGCCTACAAGACTTGTTTGATTTGATAGTTTTAATTAAGCATTTACTTAAATTTTATTGATTAAGGGGTTATCATTATTATTATCATTTGATTAGATTAATTGATTTAATTTTTTATTTTTATTTCAATTAAACTTGATTATTCATAATCATAGTTAGGTTTGATTTTCTTCATTTATTATGTTTATTAGATTTCATTCATGTTTGATTTAATTGTTAGGTTTATGTATTAATGGCTAATTAATCATCTTATTCCAAATAGATTGATTTTTAAATGTGATTTAATCATATCTTAATTAAGTTTACTTTAGCTTTATTTGGTTTAATTTGATTAATATTAAATGATTAGTTGAATTGGTTTATTAAGCAATTTGATTTTTAGTTTATTTAATGATTAATTAGTTTTAGTTTATTTATTTTCATTAAGGAGTTTCATTTGATTAAGATTCCATGCTTAGTGTAGGTTTAGTTATACTAGTTTGACCCATGTTAAAGTTTCCTGGATTTATTTAATTTTAAGTTTGATTTAAGATTTAATTATTTAATAGAGTTTCATTAATTTAAATAAGCTTAATCAAATTTAATTTAATTTTCTCTGAGGATGATATTTTTTTGATTTGAGATTTGATTAATGATTGCTTAAGTGTTATTTTATTTCTGATTTTGATTTGATATTTAAATTATTTTTAGATTATATTTTAATTAATTCCTTAATTGATTAAACTTTAATCCTAAGTATTTGTTTTGGGTTTATTAGGATTCAAAAAATCACATTATTTTCTTAAGAGTCCCAGATATAAATTGAAGTGATTTAAGCCATTTTGAAGAGTTTTGTCAATTTTTGGATTTTTATTTGATTTATTTTATTAAAATAGATAATTTCAATTTAATCTCCCAATTTAGACTTGAGATTTTTATCATAGGTGTGTTCTAACTATAATTTCAATCCATGAAAATTTCAACTCAATCCAATTTATATTTTTAGAGTAATTAATAAAACTTTATTTTTACTAAAACCTAAATTAAGGTCAAACCATTTAGTAAAATTTCAGAATTTTGGCTTTGTTAGATTCCTCTCAAAAAGAAAATCCAACGAGCCCTTGTTTGTAATTTTTGGTTAGGTATTTTATTTTCTATGAATTTTTAAAGTTTCAGGTGATTTAAGTAATTTTTTAAAATCAGATAATCTGATTTTCCCACTTAGCACAGTCAGCACTGCTTGTGGCACTGACGTGGCAACACGACACCACGTGGTGCTGCATGATTAGATGCACGGTGCTGGGTGGCATGCACGCACCACGTGATGATGCACGGTGCCATGTCAACCAACGAGTCAGAATCCAAGTTAGCAGGGTTGACCGTGACGTGCGGTTTGACAAGGACCGTCTGATCGCATCAGATGGTCCAGGTCAGATCACACTATCTAAAGGCTAGGATCATGCGATGCATGATCCGGTCATCCGTCAGCGTAAGGGATCGAAGCCCATAATCGCATCTGGACCAAATCACGCGGATCGCCAAGACGCCATCCGATCCCGTGAACCACGGATCTGACACCGCTATGGCCGCCGCCATGAATAGTAAAATTGGGTTATTAGGGAGAAAAATGAGAAATTCTAAGTGAAAAATTTCCCAAATGGACTCATTTTTGCATCGATTAACACCCAAAAAATTTTATTTTCTAATTGGGATGATATAAAATATAAAATATAGGATTATCTAGGATAAATTCCTAAAATCATGCAAATAATCATCAAAAATGAAAAATCCTAAGATCAGCTATGATTTTTGAAAGTTACCTCATCGGGGATGATTTCCAGTGGCGATGATGACTAGAGCACACTGTTGAGTGGGGGAAGAGGCCTTGGAATGAACTTGGATCTTCGCCTTCACATCGGAATGATGTATTTTTTGGTGCTTATCATTTCCTCATCGGAATCCACCCAATTTTAATATTTTTGGCTCAAAAGAGGTGGGCAAGTGGTGGCTAGTTTCTTTGGGAAGCGCTTGGGGGCTGAATAGTGGTAGGAGGAAGAGGAATGAAGCCTCATTTTCCCATCTTTTAATAGTGGCTGAAAATCCACTTATTTTAAATTTTTGGTTTCCAAAGTGTTGTCATTTTTCTTAGGGTGGCTGGGATGGATGATAAATTGATTCATAACTTTGAATTTTTGCTCCAAAGTCCTCTCTTACTGCCATATGATCAGCTTCATTGAATGTAAATGTTGGGGAAGAGTTAAATGCATGTGATGGGGAGAATTAAATGAGATTGGGTGAAATCCTATGTGGGGAGGATCCATGAGGGATTTAATTTGGTTGGATTGATTTTGGGTTGATCCCAAATGGGTTTGGGTCGGGTTTGATTAGCCCCTAATGGGTCATGGCTTGGTTTCAAGGGATTTGGCTCAATTTGGCTCATATGGGTCATATTAAGTCATATCATATTAGGTTGACTAATTGATCAAATTAGGTCAAATTAAGGCTTAGGTTAGGTTCAAATGACAATTTTAAGAGTTTTGGTAAGATTAATTTGATTTAATTTGGGTTATAATTGATTTTGGCTCATTTAGAATCATATAGGTCAAATGGGTCAAGTTGACCAATTTGACCAAAATTGGCCAAATTGGCTCGGGTTATTGGTTGATTCATATTCAATTGGCTAATTGAAGATGAATGTAGTCATTGGTTTAAATAAATTTAATTTAATTTGAATTAGGCCAAATTGACTCTTTAGGCCAATTTGGGCTAAATGGTTCAATCGGGCTCGATTGATCAAATTGGGTTGAATTATGGCTTTGGTCAAGTTCAATAATCAATTTGAAATGAACTTGAGCCATTAATTGCAATCAATTTGGGTTAGATCATGATTTGACTCAATTTGGTCCTTTAGGTCAATTTGGGTCAACTTGGATCAAATGACTAAGTTGACCTGATTTGACCCAATTGATTGCAATTGATCATCATAAGGTGATCAACAATCATGGTAGAAGGTTTTGGTTAGCTTGGTTCAATCCAATTTGGGTTGGATTGGAAGTTGGCTCAAATGGGTCCTTTAGGTCACTTTGGGTCAAGTGGACCTAAGTGGGTCAATTAGTTTGGTTTTGGTTTGATTCGAGTTTAGTTGAACTTATATATGAGCCCTGAATTGAAATATAAATTCAATGACAATCAAATTGAAGTCCAATAGGTTTTGGCTCAATTGAAAGTTTTAAGTCAAAAGGGCCAAGTTAGGCTTAACTTGGCCTGACTTGAATTTGGTTTGATGATTATAAGTTTTATTTATATTTGGATAAATGATTGAATGAATGATTGATTCGAGAGAAAATCCATTGATTTTGACTTATTTTGGATAGAATTTAGCTAAGTCCAAAGAATTAGCTTAAAGGGCTTAGATTGAGTTTGGATTTGATTTTTAATATAGTTTTGGTCATTTGAATTTGGATTTCATTTATATTTGTAAATATAAATGAAGGAATAATTGATTTATAAAGAGATCAATTAAGTTTGATTTGATCTAAAAGGAGTTTTGGCTAAGCTTATGAATGTGGTTCATATGGCTTAGGAAGGGTCTTAGAATTTGAATTTGATTTTGGAATTCAATCATTTGGAGTCATTAAAATTAGATTTGGAATTTGAATTTTAATGTGAGATTTGGTTTGAGATTTAAATCTAGGTTTGATTTAAGAAAGTGTATCTAGATTGGGTTTAGGCTATAGGATAGGTAATTTCCTTATGCCCTAAGGCATAGCCTAATATTATGATTAACACTTCTAAGTCTCTAGGCTTAGGTTAAGTGTTCACCTAATCACTAGATGTGTCTTATGACTATAGAAATCTTAGTGTTTAGAAGATTCTTAAGTCTAAGAGGATGGGGTTTAGAGCTCACTCTAAATATGAGGTCAACAACCTTGCTAGTGTGTCACCCAATGGTCCCTTATTCACGCGGATGTAAGTCTACATGCTTTCTTCCTAACTTGACCATTGCACATCAACAAGCACCTTATTAGTTTGGTAGGACTTATTACGTAGTCGGTAAGCTACCTCATGATGACTTCGCTTAATAGGATGTAACCTACATGCTTTCTTCTTAAACTAGCCACCATGCACTAACTAGGTCGAGTATATTCGAGGCTTAAGATAAGTCTCCCAGTGGCTCCTTTCCTCTTGACTGCTTCAAGTTTGGGTCCAGTCCTTACACGAGACTCCCCACTTGGTAGTCACCCTAGGTCAGATAGCACCTGTCGAGCCAAAGATAGACTATCCTGGCAATCAGCTCCACTTTAGGGAGATGTAAGTCTACAGACCTTTTTCTAGACTGATTGCTGCACACTGATGGGCACCTTAGGTTGGTTGGTGTTCGCCATGCTGACGATGACCCACCCGGTGGATACACCACTCTTGGCAGATGTAAGACTGCTATACTTTCTCCTTGAGTTGGTCACCGTATACCTATAGGCTTTCTACAGTGGTTGGATAAAGCCCTAATGACACCTCTCTCATGTAACTCGATTTGGATCACATCCTTAGTGACCCCATTAGACTACCCGTTACTTTGGATTGGATAGTCCCCTTTTAGCCACCCCCGTGGGTTAGAGAATTTATCTTGTGGATATGTAGATTATCCCTTGGTAAGTTTGAGATAGACTAGTATATATCTTTGGTGATCCTCGCACATCAATGGGTCCGCACAAACATAATAAAAACACAAACACACACACACACACACACACACACACACACACACACACACACACACACACACACACACACACACACACACACACACACACACACACATATATATATATATATATATATATATATCTTTGCTTATGGATTAGAAGGAAAATCCCAAGCGATAACTTTTCCCAAGCAAGCATCTTATCTTTAGGGCAGTGTCAGCAAAACTCCCTATAAGAATCGCCTGACTACTTTTGAGTTCAGATAAGTCCTCGTGTCGGCACTCTCTCAGTAGCCATCCTTAGGTCAGGTTCGACTTGTTGTGCCACCAACGAGTCACCCCAGTGGTCACCCTTGCTTTGGAAGATATAAGTCTGTTATGTATTCTTTCCAACACGACCGTCACACACCGATGGGCACCCTTAGGTCAGGTTCGATTTATTGTGCTATCAACCGATCACCCTAATGGTTCCTTGTTCAAAAATTTCTAAGTCTACAAGCTTTCTTCCTAACTTGACCATTGCACACCGAAAGACACCCCTTATATCTCACAGTTGGTAGACTATACATTTGGATTTATAAATCTAAGATAAGTCGAGGTTGATATTAGCCTCTCCTTAGTGGATCCATCGCACACTAACAAGATCCATTTTGTCAAATCCATCATCCTCCCTACAGTGGAGTCTGGTTCAATCCATATATTGAACTCGCCTTATCATCGACGGAGAGCTCATATCTCTAGCAGATGTGCCCTCAAAATACGAATCATATCCTCTCCCCAGTGGGGCCCTCATAAATCAAATCAAATTAAATCCCTATCCCTAGTGGATGATCTGAACCTACTTCCCTAGTGGAGGTTCATGCACTCATCCCCAGCAAATCTTTTCTTCCCAAATCAAATCAAAATTGAACTTTTATCTATGGACAGTTTGAACATGCTTCCCTGATGAAAGGTTCACATACTTGATCCCTCAGTGGATCAATCCATCCTCTCTTATGCCCTTGGCATAAGTTGAGTCACATTGCACTAAGATCTTGATTCCAACTACATGTCAGGTTTAGAAATAGATCATCTTGGTTAGTGGTTGTAATCCTTCGGGCATTGTTGATCATCTCGATCAACACCAATACGTGCGGTGCACCTAGTCAGTTACACCATACTTATTGGGAACCCTTTGTTGACCTCACTTTTGGAGTGAGCTCTCAACTTTCTCCTCATAAATCTAGGACTATTGTAAACACTAAGAGCTCCTTAATCTTAAGACACTTCTACTTATTAGGTGAACACTTAATCGAAGCCTAAATACTTAGAAGGATTAGCAATGGGAATAGGTCATGCCTTAGGGATTTAGGAAGAATTGCCTACCCTATAGCCTTAAACCCAATCCTTGCTTCTTTCTTCCAAACCATACCTCAAATTCAAATCCAAGATCATAAATCCAATCCCAAATCAAATGATTAAAACCCATGATTAAATTCAAATTACAAATCCCTTCCTAAGCCCTTTGATTTTATCTTATGGACTTAGCCTTAACCAAATTCAAATCAACCCCAGTTCAATTGATTTTCTCAATTATCAAATTCAACCTCAAATTCAAATCTAAGATCAGCAATACAATCCCAAATCAAATGATTGAAACTCATGATTAAATTCAAATTCCAAATCCCTTCATAGCCCTTAGATTTTATCTTATGGACTTAGCCCTAATCAAATACAAATCAACCCCAATTCAATTGATTTTCTCAAATATCAAATTCAACCTCAAATTCAAATCCAAGATCATAAATCCAATCCCAAATCAAATGATTAAAACACATGATTAAATTCAAATTCCAAATCCCTTCCTAAGCCCTTTGATTTTATCTTATGAACTTAGTCTTAACCAAATTCAAATCAACCCCAATTCAACTGATTTTCTCAAATATCAAATTCAAATCCAAGATTATAAATCCAATCCCAAATCAAATGATTGAAACCCATGATTAAAATCAAATTTCAAATCCCTTCCTAAGCCATATCAACCACCTTCATATGCTTAGCCAAAAACTCCTTCAATCCAAATCAAACTTGGTTGATTTCTTTATAAATCAATCATTCCTTCATTTATATTCACAAATATAAATGAAATCCAAATTTAAGTCATTCAAATCAAATCAGAATAAATCAAACCAAATCAATTCCCTACTTAAGCCCTTTTGACCTACATCCTTCAACTTGGTCAAATTTGCTTCCAAATCACTCTAAACCCAAGTGATTTTCTCATGAATCATTTATATATTCATTTATATTCACAAATATAAATGAAATATAAATCCAAGTGGCCAAACTGAAACCCAAATCAAATCAAATTTTCAATTTTAGCCTTTTTAGCCAAATTCTTGAACTTGGCTAAATGATACCCAAATCAATTCAAAACCCATGAATTTTCACATGACTCAATGATTCCTTCAATCATTGTTCCAAATATAAACACAAACTATAATTATCAAACCAAATCCAAGTCAACCCAAGTAAAACCCATGTTGACCCCTTTTGACTTGAAATTATCATATCAACCAAAATCCATATGGCTTCAAACCATTTGTAATTGGATTTATATTTTCATCTCAAACCCATTTTTCAATAAAACTAAACTTGAATCAAGCCATGATCAAGCAAATTGACCCATTTAGGTCCACTTGATCCAAAGTGACCTAAAAGACCTTTTTTAGCCAAGTTCTAACAACCCAAATTGGATTGAACTAAGTCTATCCAAACCTCACAACATAACCAACAAGCACTCTAGGGTGATTAACCACCTTGAATTGGGTCAAACCAAGTCAACTTGGTCATTTGACCAAGTCAACCTTTAGCCCAAATGAAACCTAAATGAGCCAAAACCCACCATATGCCAAATTTATTGAAACCATTGATTCAAACACACTCATGATCAATGATTGAGCTTGACCAAACCCTCATCTGAGCCAATCCAAGCCCAATTGGCCATTTGACCTATGTTGACCCAAATTGGCCTAAAAAGCCAAAATGAGTCAAATCATGATTTGATCCAAATTGATTATAACCAATGGCTCAAGTTCATTCCAAATCATTTATTGAACTTGACCAAAGTCATGATTGAGCCCAATTTGACCAATTGGTCAACTTGACCCAACCTAGCCCAAATTAGCCTAAAGGATCAAATTCACCAAAATTCAAATTATATGCAAATTAAACCAAACCAAAGCCTATAATTACTTTCAATCAATCAATTGAACTTGACACAACACCTAACCCAACCCAATTTGGTCAATCAATGTCAAATTGGTCAAATTAGTCAACTTGACCCATTTGACCCTTTTGAATCCAAATGAGTCAAATTCAAACCTAAGCCAAATTAATCAAAACCATTTGAACCAAAACATCCCAAATCATCATATAATCTGAACCCAAGCCTTGGTTTAACCCAGTTTGACCAATTGGTTAACCCAACCCAACCTAACCCAAATGAGCTTATTTTGACCATATGAAGCCAAATCACCCAAAGCCACCTTATGGAACCTTGGTGGCTGACCTAGCCCAACACAAACAAACCCTAGATCTGCCCCAAGCTAGCCCAAATCCAAGTAGGACCCAATCCAAGGGAATTGACCAATGTGCAAAGCCCTTCACATAGGATTCTTGCCATAACTGGTAAAGTCAACTTTGCCTTTCCCATGGCAGTGCTCCACTTGCCAAATGAAGCAACCCTAAGCCTTTCTAGCCCAACCTAAGCCACCCTAGCACTTTCCATGGACCAAGAGAAATTTCCCATGGCATCCACCTCCATGGCCGAACCCCATGGGTACAAGGGAGCAAAAGGAAAACTCAATCTCCCATTATCAAGCCTTGAGACTACTACCACAACTTCCTCCAACAAGGACGTGCCAAGTGGAGTTGAGGGAGACACTTAGCATGACTCAAAAGGAACCCAAATATAAATCTTATCCTTCCATCATCTGGAGGGGTATACTCAATTCAAGCGAGATTCTTCACGCTGGGCATTCTCTAAGTTCCCTAAGTCATTTCAAAATCCCTTAGAGAAATTCCAAGCATTCCCAAAGCCTCCCACGATCAGATTTCCTCTCCCCGAGCAAAGCCAAAATAGGACAAGCTTCTCCCGTGCAATACTCCTCCTCCACTTGATCAATTACCAATTCTTGCACCCACACCATCCTCATACTTCATCGAAGCCACCCAAATCATCTCTGAGCCTTCCCTACCATTGGAGACCAGAGTTTGATGCAGCTTGTGTGTGGCTTGGTTGACCGAGCTCACACAAATCAAGCCCAAATCTTCATGGCTCATACTAGACAAGCTTGTCGATCCCACCGTCGGACATTATCTTCAGTGAGGTAATTTTACAAACCAAGATCCCTAGAAAAAATAAGTTGGTCCTTTGTGAAGCAAATGTGAATGCCGCCGAATCTTAGCCGTTGGATGTGTGCGCCTCCCTTCCCCAAAGATGTGGGATGAATTTGAAGACAATCCAAGCTCGGGTGAACTCAGATCGAACAGGGAAAGATGGATGACATCCACCTTTCACCACTCACGAACGGGATGGATCATGGACCATCCATTCTGCATGATCAAAATGGATGGTCATGATCTAATCCAACATTAGATCCTTTGATTTCTCCTCTAAATTTTGGATTGAATCGTGATCGTCCGATCATAGATTGGACGATCCATAGAGATAACGCATCCGGCGCCATCCGAGTCAGCATGGCGATGTGATAACTTAAATAACCACTTCCGTCGCACCACGTGGAAAGCCCGCTGCGTCAGCTGCCACATGGCCTGATGGGATTAATGCTTTAATTAAGCTTAAATAATCTATTTTTTAAGGCTGAAACTTCTAAAAGTTATAACTAATCCTAGAAAAAATCCAAAAAATACAAATGAGGGCTCATTTTGAAGATATTTTAGAGTAGAATCTAGAAAAATTATTATTAATTAATTTTGAATAGTGAGTTTCACTTAATTAAGGTTTAAGTAAAAAATTTAATTATCTTAATTATTTCTTAATTAATCACTCAATTAATCTTAAACTTTTAGTGGATGTTTAGGGGGATGACCTCTGCCTCCCCTATTTTTTAGGATTTTATTGGTTGCTTAATTAGGAAAACTAATTGATTAAGTCTTAATCACTCTCTTAATTTAATTAGTGATAATTAGTGAATGAACAGTGACTTAATTAATTATTTAAGCCTAATTACTTCTGTTGAGTAGTAGGGGAGCTTAGGGAATGTGATTGGGATATTTTTCCTAATTCATTTTCTAAGTTTTCTTTACTTTTTACAATCAAATTAATTAATGATTAATGAGGTAATTAAGTGCTTAATTAATTAATTAAACTTCAAGATAATATCAGAGCTTAAAGTGATCAAATGTAGGACTTAGGGATTGAGATTAAGGCCTCTTTCTTGATCTCTTTCCTTAAGTTAATTTTATTTCTTTAATTGAACATGCTTAATGCTTAACCAAATAGATTAATGAGCTCAATTAACTCAATTAAAAATCCAATTCACATCTACTTACAGCTCTTTGGGTGTTCAATAACCTAAAGAGAGAGCTAATAAAATTATGGTTAACTCACATGTGTGAGAAAACCATAAAAGTAGTTAAGTGAGCTCTTTAAGCTTAATTAACTATTAATCATGAGCCAATAGCATTAGGCCCCTTTTATTTCTTATAAGCATTGCTAATTTACTTTTCATGTGGTTTCATATCATATTGGCTCATTATTAATTAGTTGATTAGCTTAAGGTGATGTAGGTAAGGGTTAATTAATGGACTTAATTCATACCTCAATCTAATTCAGACATAAAATTAACCTAATTTCTCTTCATTAAACCAAATTAACTCACACATGGGGGATGGGATTAGGATTAACAAACCTCTTTCACATTCTTTAACTCAAATAAAAAATAAAGATCAAAAATGGCTTTAAGAAACTTTGGTTTATCTTAAATGAATTTGATTAGTATGTTTGTCCTTAGGGCTTAGTTGGAATTGAATGAAATCACATGCTTAGGTTTTTTTATTTCTTTCCAATCATGCTAAGTGTTGTATGCCACTTGTATTCATGCATTCATGTGTTTCAAATTAATCAAATAAAAATGATTCCTTTAGGTTAATTTGCATGTGTTGGCTTAATTAAAAATATGTGTGGCTAGTATCACTATTAAATCTCAAATATATTTTCAAAAGTTTATCAATGAAAGAATATACATATATATTATAACTTTAGTTATATATACATAGGAAATGCAAGTGAGCATAAATTTAGTGTATGAAATAAAGTCTCTTTCTTATATTCATGTGTTGATTTGTATAAGTATGAATGTTAGTGTCTATATTAGTCTAGACATCCCAGGGACGCACGACTTTAAGTAGCCCTAAGGAGGTTCCTACCTCATTCCCTTGGTACAAAACAATGGCGATATACCTACTTGATTTCATTCTTATGCATTTGGACATTAGAATTTAGATAGAGCTTTAATTCATTTACACAAAATAAATCAATCAAATCAAAATAAAGTTTTGCATGGCTTTCTATTCTTGTAGTTGTTTATACATCCATATGTATCTAAGGATAGTGAGTATATTAGTCTGGACATTCTAGTGATGTACGGCTTTAAGTAGACCTAAGGAGGTTCCTACTTCATTCCTTTGGCGTAGAACAATGGTGATGTACTTGCTTAAAACTTTTGTACATGTGAATGTATACTTAGATAATGAATTAAAACCCTCTATTTCTATTAAAAAGATATGCATTCATGCTTTGTTTGATTGGTTGAGTTGATTAGTCATGTGATTTAAAGTTCTTTCCTTATGCTTTTGCATAATATGTTAGATGGAGCTTTTAAATTAATATGACAAAATCATTCAACCAAATAGAATATTAGTTCTAAATATATTTACTCATATTCATCATTTAAGTGTGCTAAGATGCAAATTGCATGTATAGCTATGCTTAGGGTTTAATCATATGCATGATATACATGATGGAAAGAAATGAACAAACATATGTTATGCGATAGTAATTCATTCCAACTAATCTTAAGATGCCTTTCTCATTGAATTAGTTTATTTAAAGTGATCCTAAACTTAGGACTAATTAAAACATATAATAAGTCATTCACTAAAGGGAATTAATTAATTTATTTATTTTAGATGTGACTTAAGGTAGAGATAAAAGAGAGTGATCTTCTCTTTATAACACTTAGTTGTTAAGTGTAGGTCAAATGAGACAAAAGAAAATATTAAGTAAAATTTGCAAATCAATTAAACCATTTAAAGTGAAACCACCCTATATAATTAAACATCCTTCATACTTAAAAGATCTTAACTCTAAAGCCTAGCTAGGACATACCATACAAAGCCTTAATACACACACATTAGATTAAGTCACCACTTTTATCTTTATGTTAGGGTGGTGTGTGGTTTGATGTATACTTATTTTTTGATGTATTTTTGTAGACTGGATGGTAGGGTATATGTTTCGTAGACTAGCTGTTTGGTCTTGATTAGCCTAATCATATTTTATGCAGGAGATTATACTTAAGTGGCACTTAAAATAAATATAAATGCTCTCTTTTATAGGTTGTTTAACCCTTAAGCATAATCTACATTAGGATAGGTGGACTCGGTTACCCATGTGCAGGGTGCTAAGTCCAAATTATTCATATAACTGCTTAGGTTGTATGGTGCGATTATCTAATACTTATTTTGCAGGTGTAGTTAGATTTACTTTTCCATTCTTTTAATGTAATTGTGCATTAGAAATTTGGTTAAGTGTTATGGGGGTTAAGGATGAACATTGGCCAAAAGGTTTAATCCTAGAGTGTTATATGATGCCTAGAAGCCTACTAAATCAAATGAAGGAATGGAGGGAGCATGAAGACTTGAAGATACCCCATAACACTTATCATTTTGTAACTTGTAATCATTCTTTCATATACCAGGTTGTATAAGGGTAGAGCTCTACCCATTTTTCTTGCAGACTACCGACAATCGCTCTTATTCTTTTGCATTAGCTTTATAAAATTATTTGATATTTTATTTTGCTTGTGCATTAAAAAAAGTATGTCTCTTCATAGTTTATTTATGATTGGTGATTATTGTTTGGCCAAGATGCAATTAGGCTCTTAGGATAAAAATTAAGTTTTCTACCCCAATAACAACTCATAACTAAACTTTCTAAAATAACTCATAACCTCACATAAAGCCTAGGCATTAAATCAAGATAACAAAATATTTAGCAACCCCTTAGCTGGATGTTGTATGCTTAATATCATACATATCATTTTATTTCACTCATGCTAAGAGAGGGTTTCCATCTTTGCTAGATAGAAATAAAGCTTAACCTTTGAGAACCTATGATGGAAAACACCTCTTTCTCTTTTGATTTGGCCCATAATCGACTTCACAATACATTTAGGCATATAAAATCCTATAGCATGTGTCAAAATAAAGAGTCCAAAAATCAAATATAATTTGATAAAATTTGCATTAAACTAAGTCATTATTCATACTACTCATGCTCTAGTCTCTTAGGTAGTGGGTTTAAGGATTTTAGCTTCTTTCTAAATAATAATAACCTAGCCATCTTGCAAAGCATATGACCTGACCCCATGGTTTGAAAACGTAGGAGATGTAAGCTGGCTGCCACTCCATGCGGTTATAAGTTCAGCAGCCGAGTGGTTCACTCTCTTTTGTGGAGGTAAACAATATAACAACTTTTTGCCTTAGATTTAGGTCATACTTTGGCCCTCGCTAAAGCTCCCTAGATTTAGGATCTGAGATTATTTTTTTTCTTTAGGGCTACAAGCATAAATCCTCACCTCTTAGGTATTTTTATAATCTTGTATTGTGGAATTATAAGTCTGTTGACCTCATTTTTAGGATGAGCTCTCAACCCCTCCATCTTAGACATAGGACTTCTCTTAGACTTTAAGAGTTCCTTAGTCTTAAGATACATTTGGTGATTAGGTGGACACTCAATCTAGCCCTAGAGACTTAGAAGAGTTAGCCATAGGAATAAATCATGCCTTAGGGGTGTTAGGAAAATTTGCCTACCCTTAGCTAAAATCACTCCTCACCTTTCTTCCTTCAAGTCAAACTCAAAATCAATCTTATTTCATTTTCTCCAAACTCAAATCAATGCCATATGATTGAAACACATGATTGAAATTCATGATTGAAACCGATGATTGAAATTCCAAAATTCCAAATATTTCCTAAGTCCTTAATTTCCCTCTTAAAGTCTTAGCAAAAATTATATTCAAATCAATTCAAATTCATGAAATTTTCTCACAACTCATTTATATTATCATTTATATTCACATATATAAATGAAATATAAATTCAAATCAATCAAATTAAATCTAAAATTCAAAATCAATTAACAAATCTTTCTTAAGTCCTTTAATTTCCCCTTCATGGACTTAGCCAAAATCAATTCTAAATCAATTCAAATTCATAAAATTTTCTCACAACTCATTTATATTCACATATATAAATGAAATATAAATTCAAATCAATGAAATCAAATCCAAAATTCAAAATTCCTAATTCAAAATTTCCTAAGTCCTTTAAATTTCCTCTTAAGGACTTAGCCTAGATCATGATCAAATCACTTCAAATCCTTGAAACTCTATATATTCATTTACATATATAAATGAAATATAAATTCAAAACCACTTCCAAAAATCAAACTCAAGCTCATTCAAAATCTAACCTAAGCCTTTCAAGTCAAATTCTTGAACTTAGCCAAATCAATTTCAAATCAAGCCAAACTCTTGATTATCCTTCATGATTCAATCAATCCTTCAATCATGAATCCAAATATAAATACAAACTTCAATCACTTAACCAAAACTCAATTCAAAATCAAGCCAAAATCCATTTTATGTTCACCCTTTGAACTTGAAATTGTCAAATAAATCAAAACCCATCTAACTTCAAATCACCTACAAATGGATTTCAATAATAAGTCCGTATACAAGTTCAATCAAACTCAAATCAAGCTTTGACCAAGCCATTTGGCCCACTTAGGCTCACTTGACCCAAAGTGACCTAAAGTACCCTTATGAGCCAAATTCTAATCCTAACCAAATAAGATTGATTCAAGCCCATCTATGCCTCTCATCATGATCAACAATCATCATGAGATGATCAATCCCTCAAATTGGGTCAAACCAAGTCAAACCTAAGAGTTGACCAAGTCAACACTTAGCCAAAATGAAACCCAACATAGCCAAAAATCCATCATAGGCCAAATTGATTGGAACCAATGATTTAAGTTCATTCATGAACTATGTTTGAACTTGACCAAGTTAACATTTGAGCCTAACTTAGCCCAATTGATCACTTAATCCAAGTTCACCCAACTTGACCTAAAATATCAAAATGTGTCAAAACTTGATCTAAGCCAAATTGATTGAAACCAATGGGCCAAGTTCATTCCAAATCACTTGTTGAACTTGACCAAAGTCTCAATTGGTCAACTAGACCTAACCTGACCCAATTATCCTTGAACCCAACTTGACCTAAAGGGTCATATTGAGCCAAATTCAAAATTAACCAAAATTGATTTGAAACAAAGATGCTAATCCATGTCATATGACTAACCAAACCTAAACCTACCCATGACCTAGTTCAAATGGGTCAAATTGGTCAACTTGACCCATTTAAACTGAATGAAGTTATATGGACCAAATTCAAACCTAAATCAAATTGAATCAAATCAAAGCCACCAAAATATTTCAAATGGTCATATGAGCTTGACCCAACCCTTGGTTTGACCCAATTTGACCAATTGGTCAACTTGACCCAAGTTGACCCATTTTGACCTAAATGGGTCAACATGAGCCAAACCATACCAAACGAACTCCAAATCTAATGAAACTTGGTCAAATCTATTTTCTCAACATACCCAACATATCCAAATTCAAAAATCATCCAAATGACCATTTTACCCCTAGTCCATAGAACAAATTTTGGCCAATTCCACTTGGAATTTGGTCAAACCCTCTTCATACCTACTTGATACTCTCCTAATAGGTCAAGTGAACACTAGGGAGGGTGGTGCACCCAACCCAATGGGTTTGGGTCAGCCCAACCTGACCCAATGGCCAAACTGACCGCTCCCCTTGAAATGGCCACATGGGAATCATGCCTCCACTTGTTTTGAGCACATGGGAAGTTCATATTCCAACTCCTCTGGCCAAATCAAACTCAAGGACAACTCTAACAGCTCAAACAACCCTTTCAATCTTGGCAATTGGATCAAAATGGCAAGCTTATGCTTGGCCTTCCGATTGCCAAAGGGGGAGATATACTCCCCCTAATTCATTTGAAAATTAAGAGAGCCTTAGTCGATTGAAGCCTAAAGAGTCATAGGAGCCATTTGCAAGTGATCCTAAGCTTCCTAGAGGGAGATTGAAATTACCATTTCTTTGTTTTCATCATTTGAAAATAGGGGAGCTCGATTAAATTTCCAACTTCCTCCACACTCAAACTCCACCCAATTCCCTCTTCAAGCTTCATCAGAGGACCAAGTCGAGTGCACCCAAGCCCTCTTCCAAGTTCTTGAAGCAAGGAGAGAACCAATTTAATCAAAACTAAGCTCAAACTAAGGAGGAGGTGATGCAAAGGAAGACCCACTCAACCTCAGCCCCTCAAACTTTCACCAAAGCTTCATCTCAACCAGACGAAGCTTCTCCAAGGGAATCGAGTGCTGGTGATCACCTCTGGCGAGTTATGCCATTTTCTGACCATTAAACTCAATGTGATGTGGAGCTTTCTGAAAGAAATGTTAATGGCATAAGATCTTGACCGTTAGATGTGATCTAGGATAAATGTTGATGGTGTGGGTTGAGTTTCATCCCAATCCAAGCTCAATCAAGCTCGGATCAAGGCCTATAATATGGACGATCTCCACAACTCACAGGTGTTTGCATGGAAGGATATCTGGCCGTCTATCCGTGCATTTTGGATGGACAACTGAGATTAAAACATACTTTATATCCTATTTTATTCCCACTAATTCACGGCTTTAATGTCAATCATCCGATCCTTGATCGGATGGTTGAGGGAAAAGCTTGTTGCTCCGCCACCGCGTGGCTCTTTGATGGGACATTTTAAATATCCAATGGGATGGTGCCATGTGTAAAGTGCATGTCGCGTCAGCCAATGCGTGGCACGCCATAGGATTAATGATTTAATTAGGATTTAAATAATTATAATTAATTACCTAAACTTCTAAAATTCATATCTAAACCTAGAGAAATAAAAAAAATATGAAATAAATTATCTTGGATAGAAAATTTGATATGGAATTTTATAAAATTAATTTTAATTAATTTTGAATAGTGTCTTTCTCTAATTTTGGGTTTTATTTGGAATCTTAATTTGCTAATTACCCTCTAATTAATCCACTAATTATTTCCAAACTTCTTGAGTATATTTTGGGGGATGACTTCTGTCTCCTTTAATTTTCTTGGGATTTATTGTTGGCTTAATTTTGGAAATTGTTAATTCATATCCTAAGTATTCCCATAATGTAATTAAGGATAATTAAGGGTTTGATTAGTGATTTAACCATTTGTTGAGGTTGATTAAGGTCTGTTTCAGTGAATAGTAGGCTTAGAGAATAATTTTGGGGCATTTCTCCTAAGTATTCCTTAAACCCCTTTTCTTTCTTAATCATGTCTTAATTAAGGGTTAATTCACTAATTATACTTTTAATTAATTTCTTAAATTCTAAAACTTTCCAAAACTCAATTAATCTACTTGGGGTAGATGCTTAGGTGTTCAAGAGCCTAAATTCAATTAATGAAATCAAAATTTAACTCATATGTGTAAGGGGTGTTTTGAAATTACTTAAGTTAAACCCCTTAGCTTAATTAATCATTAATTATGAGCCAAATTGCATTAGGCTCCTTTCTTCCTAGGTGCATTACAAATTTAAATTCATTGTGAGGTTCTATGTCATCTGATTAGCTCATAATTTTTGATTAACTATGCTAAAGTGGTGTAGGTAAGGGGTAATTAACATGCTTAATTCATACCTTAACCTAATTAAAATATAAAATGAATCTAATCACCTAAAAATTGAAAAAACAATATAAAACACATGTGAGAATGGGTTAGAAATAGTAAACTCACTTCACATCTTCCAAATTAAATCAAACTCAAGATCAAATAAAAATCATATTAAACAAACTTTGATTTACTATAAGCTTTCTTATTCATAAGATTGTCTTTAGAATTAATTAGTGAATGTGTTTACATGCTTTCATTAGTTTAGCTCATCTCCAACATGCTAAATATGTGTTCCATATGATTTCATATATTTGTGCTTTTCAAAAATCAAATTTAAAATGAAAATATTTCCTTTATGTCAAATTACATGTGTTGGCTAAAGTAAGAATATGAGTGGCTATTATCACTATTAAATCCAAATTACTTTCAAACTATATGAATCAATTATCAAAACTAAAAGTGTGTTATTTATATCTTACTTATAAGTTTGCAAGTGAGTAAAATATAAGGATGTGCTTAGTGTAAGTTTTCCTTCTCTTCTTTTTATAGTTTGAATAGAATTAAAGTGCATAGTTCATTTGAAAAGAACCTAACACTTTCCTAATTCCATATCCTATTCCCTATGCTATTACTTAAGAAGGATGCCTATACTTGTACATATAAATTGCATAAAAAAAAATAAATCAACCAACAAAAACTTTTGTATTCTTTCTTTTCCATTCATTTCTTTTATACACATGCTTGTATTTAAGTAGCCCTAAGTAGGTCTTGTACCTTACACCCATGGTTAACAATGGTGTCATACTCACTTATGCCTTTCATTCATCCATATGTGCATGTGAAAATTGGATAAGAAACTCCTTTGCTACTTAATGAAAATCATTTATCGTAAACATTTAAATTTTCTTAAATGAATTACTTAGCATGCATCATAAAGTATGCTAAACATTCTCATTTGTATGTATAGATATGTTTGGGACTCATTCATATGCATGATATACATGTTGGGAAAGAAATGAAGTGATGTATATTTTGTGAATTTAGTTTATTTTACTTAATCTTAAAATGCCTTTCTTTTAGAATAGGTTTGTTTAGAGTTCATCTAAACTTAGGATTAATTAATACATATAATAAAACATTCACTAAATAAAATTAAAACATGAATCCACTTTAGAAATTACTTAGGTTAGAAAAGGAAAGAGAAGTTCTCTTCTCTTTCCCTCTCTTTATAACTTAGTAATTAATTGTAGGATTTACTTGAACCCAATCAAATCATATAAATAAAATCAACCCAAAATAATTAAATCACTTAAATGAAACCCTCATCTAAGTTGAACATTCTTTACACTTAGAAAATTCTAACTTAAAGCCATTGTTAAACATGCCACATAAACCTCTAAAGCATGCACATTAGGCTAAGCCACCACTTATAGCTTTAGGTTAGGGAAATACATGATTTGATGTTTGCTTTTATTTTGTAATATATATTTTAGTCTGGTTGTTAGGGTGAATATGCATAGAATGAATGGTAGGGCAATCTTAGTCTAACCATTATCTGTTGTAGGGGATTATGCTTAAGGGGCACTGTGATAAATAAAAATATAAATGCTTTTGTTGTGCATGTGCTTATACCCCTAAGCATAATCCAATAGGTCAGGTGGACTTAGTCACCCATGGGTGGGGTGATAAGTCTAATATACATGCTTGGGATTTATGTGGTTTGTTTAGCTAATCTCTGTTTTGCAGGTGTTAGCTAGATTTACTTTTTTTTTTCCTTTTCATGTAATTTTTGTAATTAGAATTTTGGAATGATTGTTATGGAGATTAGGATGAGCATTGGTCATAAGATCTCATCTTATGCACCATGTGAAGCCTTTGGAGCATCCACCATCCAAAAGAATGAACCAAAGAAGAAAGAAGAAAAGAAGAAGGAAGAAAAGAAGAATGAAGAAATGAAGCTTGAAGACCCCCATAACAATGGGTTCCTTGCTTAATTATATTTAATTTATTTGTAATACGAGTTGTATAAGGGTAGAGCATGGCTACCCAATTTATTTTTCAGGTTTGTGCGATGGTACCCAACCACAATGGCCTCTTATTCTTTTGCAATTAGCTTTATAAATTGATTGATGATTTATTTAGCTTGTACATTAAGTGACATCCTTTTCCTAGTTTCTTCCTGGCTTTATGTATGGACTGGATGTGGATTAGGCTCTCAGGAAAAAATACATCTTCTACCAAATTTAACAATTCAAAATTAAAAATAAAGAACTCATAACCTCACCTAAAGCTTAGGCTAAAATCAAGATAAAAGAATTGACAGCCCCTTAGCTGGATGAGTATTTCTTTCATAACATCATGCACAAATGCATATTACTTTTACTCTTGATTGGAGGGATTTCACCTTTGCTAGAGAAACTTAGCTTGACCTTTGAGAGCCATGGTGGAAACACACCTCCTCCTCATTGATTTTGGCCAATAATCTCATTTCTTATGCATTAGGCATATGAATCCTATTAGCCTGAGTTAAAATAAAAATAAAATGAAATATAAATTGCATTAGATTTAGGTCATTTAAAGCATACCCTTACATGATCTAGTCTCTCTAGGGAGTGAGTTTAAGGACTTAGTCTCTTTCTAAATAAATAACAGCCTAGATATCTTGCATAAAGCATATGACTTGTCTATATGAATTTAAAATCTTAGGAGGAGTTAGTTGGAGCCACCCTCAGGCGGTTGTAAGTCCAAGCAGTCGGGTGATTTGTCCTCTCTTATAGAGGCAAACCAAATACCCATTTTCATCTTAGATTTAGGTTATGTTTTCAGCCCTTGCCAAAGATCTCTAGATTTAGGTTCTGAGATTGCTTCTCTCTTTTGTGGGCCATAAGCATAAATTCTCACCTCTTAGGCATTTTATAATTTATGTCATGGAATTATAAGTCCTAAACTTCTAACAAAAGTCAACTCAAATGAATAGTTCAATTTCAAAAATGTAAATCACAATCATATGATAGTTTGAGATGCTCGCTAGGTTTTTTAGCATTATGGGCATCTCCTGCTTATCTTCCTTTGGCTTCGATAATGACTCCCTCTCTTTGACCAATCTCATTTGATCTTTTAAAAGAAACTAATTGATTGATAGTCCTACCTACTAAAATATTTGGAGACAATGGTCATTTACCTTAATCAAGAGTATTTCTAAGGGATCTCATTCCTTAGGATGTAATTAACTATGAGGGCTTGCCCCTGTAGGGAACTTAATGAACCTGATTTAAAATAAAACCTACTTTACTTTTCCTTGTAAAGTAGGAGAAGAATCTTTGGTATATATGTAGACCTATTATCCTTAGGAGTCCTTGTTGAGGTGATTAGGTCCATTGTAGGGTGGTGACTTCTATCTTTCTAGATAATACACCTCTCCTCAATGTCGTACCTGATCACCCTCAATAGGAACATCTATGGATCTACGTGGTGTCAAAAATACATAAAAAGAAGAGATGTATATTTCCATCCTCATTTTATTCTGCATAGAGTAAAGATGGAAGTATATATCTCATTCTTTTATAAATTTTAATTATATTAAAAATTTTCACCACAAAGTCCTAGATTTCTAATAAAATTTCAACTCAAATTTATAATTTTCCTCAATCTCAAACACATAAAGCCCAACTATAGGACAGCTTGGGATTCTCACTAGGCTTATTAGTATCATGAACATCCCCTACTTATCCCCTTTTAGTCTCAATAATCAATCTCTCCTTTTAATCTATCCCATTTGATCTTCTAAATACAACTAATTTATTGATAGTCATATCTTTGAATTCTTTGGAGATAACTATTGTCTACTTTAATCGAGAGTATTCCTAAGAAACTCACCTTTTTTAGAATGTAATTAACAATGGGGGTTATCCCCCATAGGAAACTTTAGAACCCAATTTAAATAAACCCTGCTTTATTCATCCATGTAAAGTATGAGAAAAATCTCTGGTACATTCGAAGACCCATCATGCCTTAGGAGTCCCTATTAGGTAATTAGGTCCATCATAAGGTAGTGATTTCTACCTTTTGAGATAGTGCATAATTCCTTAATGTCATATGCGATCACCTCAAGAAGTACATCTTCAGATCTGCGTGGTGTCAAAAATATATAAAAAGAAGAGATGTATATTTCCATCCTCATTTTATTCCACATAGAGTAAAGATGGAAGTATATATCTCATTCTTTTATAAATTTCAATCATATTGAAAATTTTTACCACAAAGTCCTAGATTTCTAATAAAATTTTAACTCAAATATATAATTCTCCTCAATCTCAAACACATAAAGCCCAACTATAGGATAGTTTGGGATTCTCACTAGGCTTATTAGTATCATGAGCATCCCTTACTTATCCCCTTTTGGTCTCAATAATCAATCTCTCCTTTCAATCTATCCCATTTGATCTTCCAAATATAACTAATTTATTGATAATCCTATCTTTGAATTCTTTGGAGACAACTATTGCCTACTTTAATCAAGAGTATTCTTAAGAAACTCACCTTCCTTAGAATGTAATTAACAATGGGGGTTATCCCCCATAGGGAACTTTAGAAACTAGTTTAAATAAACCCTATTTTATTCATCCATGTAAAGTATGAGAAAAATCTCTGGTACATTCAAAGACCCATCATGCCTTAAGAGTCTCTATTAGGTAATTAGGTCCATCGTAGGGTAGTGATTTTTGCCTTTTAAGATAGTGCATAATTCCTTTATGTCATATGCGATCACCTCAATAAGTATATCTTCAGATCTGCGTGGTGTCACCCCCCTAATAGACACACAATACACATACAACCAAAAATAAACACCAGAGTTGCATTTTTGAAATATTTATGCATATGGAACAAAGTCTCATCAAAATTATAGTATTTAAGTATGTGAGAATGAAATCAAATGGAGTACATGCCATTTTAAACAAGGGAAGTGAGGTAATCAATTGAACTCCTTGGGGCTAACTAAAGCATCGTATTCCTAGGAAGTCCAAGTTATATACCCATTAACATTCTTACTTACATAAATCAATACATGAATGAAAGAAAAGAGACTTCACTTCATACACTTAAGTTATACTCACATACATCTCCTATGTATTTATAACTAGCATTCATAGCATATATAATCATTCATTTATAAGTTTTGGAAAATAGATTTGAATTTACTAGTGATAATAACCACATATATATTAATTTAAATCAACACATGAAAGCTTAACATAAAGAAAATCATTTAAATTAATTGATTTTGTAAGAAATGAATGCATGAATCAAGTGACATACAATATTTAGTATGATCGAAAAGAAATAAAGGGACATAAGCACATGATTTCATTCAATATGATTAACTCCTAAGGACAATCATACTAAATAAGCTTATTTAAAATAAACCAAAATTTCTTAATGTCACTTTCAATTTCATGTTTGATTTGATTTAGGAGATGTGAGGAGAGGTTTGCTAATCCTAATCTCATCCCATGTTTGTGAGTTAATTTGATTTAATGAAAGGTAATTAAGCCAATTTTAAGGATTAGTTAAGTTAAGCCATGAATTAAATAAATTAATTAACCCATACCTATGTTGCCTTAAGGTAATTAATCAAATGATTATGAGCTAATATAATATGCAAATGAATTGAAAAGTAAATAGCAATGATTTTAAGAAATGAAAAGGGCTTAATGCAATTAGCTCACAATCATTGATTAATTAAGCTTAAGAAACTCACTTAATTACTTTCATGGTTTTCTCAAAAATGTGAGATAACCGTGATTTCACTAAACCTCTTTAGGTTATTGAACACCTAAAGCTCTACCCATGGATCAATTAAGAGAAATCAGATGTAATTACCCTTTAATTTGGTTAATCTAGTCATTAATTCATTAATCCACTCCTCTTTTCTTAATTGCCAAATTTAATTTATTATCCTTTGAAATGAAATGGGCTTAAGGGGAAAAGGTTAGAAAAGAGGTCCCAACTTAATTCCATAAGCCTCTTACTTAATCAAACATGATTTGGTATGATTTGAGTTTCAATTTAACTAATTAAGCCATTAATTAGTTAATTAATCTTTAATTAATATTTTGTTGAAAAGAGAAGGAAACTTAGGGGAAAGATTAGGAGGGAGGCTCCAATCCAATTTTCTAAGTGTCCCCACTATTAAACAGTGATTAAGGGGCCCAATTTATTGGTTAATTACTATTTACATACTTAATTATCATTTAATTAAGTTAAGAGAGTAATTAGGGCTTAAATAATTAATTTTCCCAATTAATCAACCAATAAATTCTAAGAAAAATAGGAGAGGCAGAGGTCATTCCCCTAATCATCCTTAAAAAATTTGAAATTGATTGGTTAACTAATTAGGGAGTAATTAGGCTAGTTAAATATTCAATTAAACCATAATTAAGCCAAAAGTGTTGTTCAAAATTAATTAAGGACAATTTTAATGGATTCTCCTCTGAAATACCTTTAAAATAAGCCATTATTTATATTTTTCTATAATTAGTTATGAATTATTGAAATTTTAACCTTAAAATCTGCTTAATTACCTTTAATCTTAATACGCCATGGTGCGCTAACACGTGACGTACGATTAGTTATATAAGTTGTCACATCTGCGTGCTGAGTCATCTAGCGGTGGATGCAGTATTGATCTTCATTTTTATATCAATCCCGCGATGTAATGGAAGAAAATAGAGGATTGCGTGATTTGATCATGACCGTCCGTTCCAATCACATGGAATAAATGGCCCATGATTCTCTTCCTACGAGCGATGAATGACGGAGCCTATCTTCCATGGATCGCTAGATCCAAGCTCACCTAAGCTCAGATTCATTCCAAAATTAATCCACACCTTCGTGTGAGGGATCCACAAGGATCCAAAGGCTAGGATGGGCTCACATACAAATTTTCTCTACAAAAGACCAACACCACTTAAGCTACAGATCATTTTTCATGGAATTATCTCACTAGAGCTAAGATTGGCGGCTCGTACGCTTGAGGTAGTTTCATCTAGTAATGATGAGGCCCTGTTGAGCAGCAATTGGATTGGTTCCACCCGGATAGCTTGGAAGGCCAAGGATCGAGCTTTAAAGCTTTGGTCTTGATTGAAGTCCATCCTACGATGGCTTTGAAGCTCATGAAATGGCTTAGGTAGCTTCGATGAGGTATGTGGAAGGTGTGTGTAAGAAGAATTGAAGTTTGGTTGAGAGAAGAGAAAGCTTGGTTCGGGATTGAGCTCCCCTATTTTGGTTCACACAGGAAGAGAGAATGCCAAAGGATGGAAGCTTGGAATCACTCTGGAGACTGCTAAGGAGTTCCATTTAACTCTTGGAAGCTCTCACGAATCAAATCATGTGATTTCCTGTGAGAATTGAGGGGGTATACCCATAGGTTTGCTGAGGTGGATGTACGGGATTGCTTCCCATTTTTTGGCTGACCAACCACCGTCAGAGCACCAGAGGGGTCTCAATCGAGTCCACGTGACTCGATTTGAGTGGAGGAATGCATGGGAGGTGGCTCAAAGCTTAATCTTGGCTGATCTCTTTGCTTAGATCCTTTGGTTTTTTGGTTTGCATGGGAGGTGAGTTAACTCACCTCCCTTTAGTCCATGGAAAGCCTAGCCCACTTAGGGTGGGCTAGGTGGCTTAGGTTATCCCTCACTTAGAAGTTTGATGGCTGCCAAGGATGAGAGGAGGGAGAACTTTGCCATTAAAGGAAAGGATTCAATGTGGGAGAGGATCCAAGGAGGATTTGTATTAGACTTGGCTTCAAATGGATTTGGGCTGACCTAGGATCGGTTTGGGTCAGGTTAGGTCAGCCTCCAAAGTCCCATGGGTTGGTTTTATGGGTTTTGGCTCAATTGGATCATATGGGTTCAATTTGGTTCATGTTAGGTTAGGTTGACCATTTAGTCAAATTGGATCAAACCAAGGCTTAGGTTAGGTTCAAATGATGATTTGGAGAGTTTTGGTTCAAATGGTTTTAATTAATTTGCCCTAGGTTTGATTTTGGCTCATTTGAAATCAAATGAGTCAAATGGGTCAAGTTGACCAATTTGACCAAATTGGCCAAAGTTGGGTTGGGTTAGGTGTTGGTTCATGTTCAATTGGTTAATTAAAAATGATTGTAGGCTTTGGTTTGAATCAATTTAGATTTAATTTGGATTTTGGCCAATTTGACCATTTAGGTCAATTTGGGCTAGGTTGGGTCAAGTTGACCAATTGTTTAAATTGGGCTCAATTATGGCTTTGGACAGGTTCAATAATCAATTTGGAATGAACTTGAGCCATTGGTTGCAATCAATTTGGGTTAGATTATGATTTGACCTATTTTGGCTTTTTAGGGTAATTTGGGTCAACTTGGGTCAAATGGCCAATTGGACTTGGTTTGGCTCAATTGATAGTTTAGTTATGTTCAATCATTGAACATGAGTTGGTTTGAATCAATGGTTTCAATTGATTTGGTGTATGGTGAGTTTTGGCTAGTTTATATTTCATTTGGGCTAAAGGTTGTCTTGGTCAAAGGATCAAGTTTACTTGGTTTGACCTAATTCAAGGCAATTGATCATCCTAAGGTGATCAATGATCATGGTAAGAGGCTTGGATGGCCTTGGCTCAATCCAATTTGGTTTGGATTGAAATTTGATTCAAATGGGTTCTTTAGGCCACTTTGGGTCAAGTGGACCTAAAGGAGTCAATTGGCTTGGTTTTGGCTTGATCAAGGTTTAGTTGGATTTATATATGAGCTTAGGATTGAAATATAAATCCAACTGCAATCAATTTGGGTTACGATAGGTTTTGGTTCATTTGGAATTTTCAAGCCAAAAGGGGTAAGTTGGGCTTGACTTGATTTCAAAAGATAATTGTAGGTTTCATTTATATTTGGATAGATGATTGAAGGAATGATTGATTTAAGAGAAAATCTATTGATTTTGGTTTGGTTTGGGTGGATTTTGGTTAAGTCCAATAAATTGGCTTAAAGAGTATAAATTAGATTTTGGTTTGATTTTGGATTTGGTTTTTGCCACTTGGATTTATATTTCATTTATATTTATGAGTATAAATGAAGGCATAAATGATTCATGAGAAAATCACTTGAGTTTGGAGTGATTTGGAAGCAAATTTGACCATGGTCATGGATGTAGGATAAAAGGGCTTGAAAGGGATTCAATTTAGTTTGATTTATTTTTGATCATGGGAGTGTGGTTTTCATTTATATTTGTGAAAATAAATGAATAAATAATTGATTTATAAAGAAATCAATTGATTTTGGATTAATTTGGGTTAAGATTTGGTTAAGCTTATGGAGGTAGGTCCATATGGCTTAAGAAGGGTCTTTGGAACTTGGATTTGATTTTGGGTTTTAATCACTTGGAATTGAGTTTGGATTTGGATTTGATAAATGATTGAGAGATTGAACTGATCTTTGAGAAAATCAATTAAATTGGACTTGGCTAAGGTTAAGGCCATGGAATTCAATCATAAGGTTTATGGAGAATTTTTGAACTTGGATTTGATCATGGGATTGATTATGAGTTTGAAAATTTGGCTTGGATTTGGCATGCATTTGGTTTAAGAAGGAAAGCATGGATTGGGTTTAGGCTATAGGGTGGGCAAGTCTCCCTAAATCTCTAAGGCATAACCTACTCCTATGGCTAACCCTTCTAAGTCTCTAGGCTTAGGTTAAGTGTTCACCTAATCACTAGAAATATCTTAGGACTAAAGAGCTCTTAGTATCTATAAGAGTCCTAGATCTATGATGAGAAAGTTGAGAACCCACTCCAAAAGTGAGGTCAACATAGAGCTACTCCAACTTTTTCTCACACATACTCATTTTTCATTTTATCTTAATGAGTAAAACCACTCATCCACCTGAGCATCCTCATCTCTGCAATGCTTAATTTAGTCTTATGCTTCTCTTTTATTGTCCAACATTCTGCACCATAAATCATTACAGGTCTTACCACCATCTTATAAAATTTTCCCCTAAGTCTAAGTGGAACTTTTCTATCACACAATAGGCTAGATGCATTCCTCCACTTCAACCATCCAATTTAAATTCTACTAATATCATCTCCATTTATTTCACCATCATTTTTGAACAATAGAGCCTAAATATCTGAATCACTCACCCTTTTTAATGACTTGGTCACCTAATGGCACAACACCACCACTAGAACTTCTACAACTAAAATTACACTCCATATATTCAATCCTAGATCTACTCAAATGAAAACCTTTAAACTCTAAGGTTGAACTCCATAATTCAAGTTTCTCTTGGACTCCCTCTCTAGTCTTATCAATAAGCAGAATGTCATCAATAAAAACATAAACCAAGGTACATCTTCTTATAAATGCCTAGTTAGAACATCCATAACTGAAGCAAAAAAGATATGGGCTTAAAGCTGACCCTTGATGTAATCCAACTAAAATAGGAAAGTTTTTTTTTAATTTAAAATACACATAAAAATGCATAAGATTATAATGGTATGTTTGTGATGTTATTTTCTATCTCCATTAAAAAATTTATAGCATTTGGATGTGTGTATATGGAGTTATCAATTTTGAAATTAAAATAATTGATGTTAAAATTGGAAAAATTATTAAAAATTAATTTTAGGTGCTAGACACATCTGATTAATATTGACAAACAAAAAAATATTTTTGCCCTTTAATTTTGGCATAATCACAAATCCTACAAATTTAAGGTTAATTATGGTTTAATTAATTAATTTTACTAGCTAGAAATTCAAAAATTCACAATAAATCACTTAGTCATCCAAAAAATACAATTAAACTCACTCTAAAAAGAGTTTCTAGAGAGGAATCTAAAGAACTCAAAAGCACCAAATTTGAATAGGTATTTTAGTTTTAATTAGAATTTTAATGAAAACATTAATCTTATAATTAATCTTAAAAAGACATGTACAAATAACATAATATTTTTAAAGAATGTCATTAGGGATGACCTTTGTCATTTATAAAAACTTCATAAAATTTGAATGTGTAGATAATAATTTACAGAAATTTGAAGCCATAATGATAAAATTAGGCCTTTTAAATGTACTTATTATATGTACCAAAAATTAGGCCAATGACACTCACTGGTGCTATGCCAAAATATATAATATAATTGCTTGGTTGTATGTTTATTATTTCCATTAATCTGTATTATATATAACTTGAATTTTCTTTTATTTTCAAAATATATTTTGTAATTAGAGTTAGAGCGATGAGATTTAGGATAAACAGAAGCTAATTAGTGCAATCTTGTGAGGCCTTGTGATGTCTATTGGTATGCCTATACCACAAGAAAGAGGACCATGAATGTGAAGACACGAAGACCCTTATATTTTGTTTTATTTATTTGCATACAAGGTTGTATTAAGGTAGGTGCTTAGCTACCCATTTAAAGTTGTAAAAGGCATGTACTATTATTTTATTAAATGTTTGATGCTTGTATACTTTTTACTGTGTATTATAATTGCATGATTTTTTATGCTTTCTTTCTATGATTATGTTTGTTGTTTGTTTAAGCCTCAATATTCATCAAACTCTTAGGAAATTAATTTTTCTGCCAAATTAAAATTAATTAATTCAAATAAAAAAATAAATTTAACTCATAATTTCACCTAATTAAACCCCTAGGCATAAATACTAAATGCAATAAGGAACCTATCCTTTGGGAATCATGAGAGCATATTCCATCATAAAATCTATAACTTTGGCCTTGCTCCCATAACGAGAAGGAAGCATATGTCTTTTGAGTATGATCGCCATTCTTGGGAGGAGTTTTCCATCTCATTTTGATTTTTCTTATGATTATGTATTAATTGCATCTCATCATAGACATATCTACATACTCAAGTCTTTAAGGAAAAATTCAGTGTCTAAAATATGCATAAAAGCTAAAAGTTATTACATTAGATAAAAGCATTTCATACTAGTCATGACTTATATTTATGGAGTAAGTATAAGTTCATAGATTTCATTCTTAATAAACAATAACCTAACTATCTTGCATTTCATAAGGCTAACCATATGATTTAAAAACATATAAGATGTTAGTTGGTAATTTATTATAGTAGGTTATAAGTCCATGAGTTGGTAGAGGTTCATTCCCCTTGGTGGGAGTGAACCGATACATCTTTTTTTTCCCTTATTAGATAAAGTTGAACTTTAGCTTGGGTTGGAAACACCTTTTAAGTTTAAGGTATAAGGTATTTTTGTTTCTTCATTGCTACAAGAATAATTCTTCACCTTTTAGACAATCATATAGTCTTGTATTCTAGGGATATAAGCCTTAGCATTCTAATAAAATGTCATATCAAAATAAAAATATAAAGCTCAATCATAGAAGTGGCTGAAGTATTTATTAGATTTCTATTATCTAGGCACTTTACTGCTTATCATCTTTTAGAATATGAAAAGAATTATTTTAATTGATCTATCCCATTTAACTTTCAAATTTAGCGATACTTTATTCAAACATTAAAATCTATAGAGATAATAGTTAACTATTTTAATGTAGAGTTTTCTTAGAAGCTCGCATCTTCAAGGATATAATAATTATTGTGACTTTCCCCCTATAGGGACTTGTAACTTAGGTAAAATAAATCTATTTTACTCCACCCATGTTAGAAAGGAAAAAAATCTCTGGTACACATAGACCTATCAATATTAAGAATTTTTATTAACTGATTGAATCTATTGTAAGGTGATATTTCTATTATTCAATATTGTATATTATTCTTTGATGTCATATTTGATCATCTAAATTAGAACCCATAATATCTACGTGGTGTCCTCCCATTTTAATCACCATAATACTATTATTATAAGATTGAAATCATGAAAGATTATATATTCACTCATTAAATAAATAATTAGTTAAATTTTATATTTCATCCATATAAAAGAAAATTCATTGAAACAAATCATGATCAATTTTTTAAATTAGCTTAAGTAGACTAGTAATAAAAATAAATATTATCAAACAAACTTGATATTTTTCAATGTATCTCATAGAAAAAGCAATAATTCAAGGTGTGGAGAACACATGAATAATTCTAAATCTATAAAAAGTTAGTCCTTAAATGACTGATGTTTTACTAGCATTATACTAGAGGTTGTGCCATATTGAATTTGATGTTGCACAACAATTTATAAGAAAAGAAGAGTTGAAGGTGAAGAAATCAAGTAAAGAAGTATGGTACATCCAATGCTCTTCAGAGACATACTCATAGTGCTTGCAAGAAAAACAAAGGCAAATTATAATATGATTGAGATAACAAATCTTATATTAAACTAGACTTGTACATTAGATGCAAGATCTAAAGACTATCGACATATGATCAATGAAAAGTTTACATCATTAGATCCTAACATGAAGTATAAAAAAATGATCACATTAGGCATGGAAAGAGACATATGCACTAGCTTCCAAGATTTATAGGAGAGTTGAGATCTTAAGATGTTTTGACAAAATAGGTATCAAGATCCCATCCACCACCTCTTTTGAGAATCAAATTTGCTTTGGGTGATTGTCTTGCATTTTCTTTATTGAAAATCGATATAATTTAATGACAATCAATATTTTTGAAAGCCTCAACAATGTCATAAAGAGTATACATTCTTATTTTGTTGCAACATAATTATAATTTTTTAGGCACAAAATAAAAAGTGATTCTTCATTAGACATAACATTAAAGTGAACACAAAAACTATTTTAATAAAAAAATAAAGATTTATTGGGAAAACCCAAAAATATAACATAAAACATAATTGTTTGCACCACAAGCTAATTTAAACTACATCTCTTAGATGGTGACCTTAACAGTGACGTTAATTTATGAGGGAGGACATATACATATAGAAATTATCAAATGTCTCTCATGCATACATACATTGGTAGCAACTTAAGATCGAGGTGCCAATTATTTTAAGATTCTACATACAAAAAACATGATTAGTTGCATGCATATAAGTGATAGTTCCAAGAAAATAAAAGGCAAAGGCCAACTACCCACTACATTCATTACTTTTTTTTTTGTTAGAATCAATTACAAAATTTGTTGTTTTCAAATAGTCAATGATTTAATGCATATTATTTTCATGTGTTATGATTGTTCGTTAACTCTATTGTAGTTGAGCTTATTATATTGTATCTACTTTGATCACTATCTGTTGTATCTTGTTGGGAGAAAATAAGGACTGAGAATACCGAAGCACACTAAGAACAAAAAAATCAAATAAAAAAGAGCAAGAATATCAAAATTTATATAAAAATCTAAAAAAGGAAAAATCATGGAGTCCACACTACATCAAGAAATCTACTATGAAAAAAGCTAAAGAGAATTGTATTTAAATCATTCTTCACTTAAGCCTCTCGAGCAAATTCCACACTTCACTTAGTCTAGGGCACACACTTCTCACTTACACACAAGAAAATGAAGATAATAACACATTAAATTGCTTTAAGATAGACTCTGTCGCTTCCTAGAGCTGTGGCGCCACGAAAGTAGCACCTAGCTATTGATCACTCTATCAATTTGCTCTTCTACACTAGTTGTAGAATTATGCCGCTATTGCTATAGTGCTATAACATTGACTCCTTTGTCTTTCTAGTGAAATTCCTTAGATTATGGCGCCAATGAGCTGACCTCCTAATGCCAATGCATTGTCTTCTCTAGCTCTGAAGCTAAATCCTTCATTTCAAAACACTGTAATGCTATACACCTAAAAAAAAAAAAAATTTAAAGGCTTTGCCATCGAACCCCGAAGCGGGAGGTGCGTCACCCCTTGTGACCACCTAACATGGTCATTGCCAAGCTCGATAAACAAGGATGAGTCGACAATACTCCCTAATTGATTGACATAAACAAGCTCCACAAAAAGAACATATAAATCTTGTTTGAACTATTTCAAACTCCATTCAATCATTATTCTACCCACATTTGACTAAATTTATTATATTTTATGTCTACTATATGATCCAACTCTAAATTTGTTACATTTATGCTAACTATTAAGCAAACCTTATCCAAACATGTAATTTAACTATTTTATCAAATTTTCTAACAATGCCATATCCAAGCTTTTCTAGAATCATATTTGAACCTTGATTGAAAACCTATTCAAATAAGAATGATTAATATTTCAATTACAAATCAAGTTTCATCATTGCTTGTAATAATCTCAATCTCGGTCGAATTTTATTTGAATCTTATGCAAATGTTATCATAATTAATTTTAGTAGTAAGGGTGGGCCTTAAAAAGTAACCACCAGTCTTAGATTTGAGACATTTCAATTTATTTGAAACTTTCAGATATAATTTATAAAAAAATAAAATAGCAAATATATTTCTTCAATTAACAACATTAAATTTGCAAAATGAGTGAAACGCTAATTGGAGAAAACTTGTATAAATTGAAATTATTATTATTTTCTTAATTTGATAGCTTCAACATTATTAACAGCTATTTATATATTATTTTTGCTATATTTTTGTTTTAAAAAAATATGGATTGAATTAATCTACTGACAAACAATTCATGAGCTAAAATAAATTTATTCAGCACGTTGAAAATTGATGGGTGGATATTTTAATTGATGATAATTTTACTCATGAGGTCAACATATTTTTAATATTATATTTATTATTATAATAGAAAAACAAACTTAACCCCACTATTTTTTGTTATTACATCTAACTTGTTATGGAAAATATGTTTATATATATTAACATTAAATGAAAATTTCAAAGTTAGATTTAAAGAAAGATTTACATACATATCACACAATTTTTATGCATTTACTTATCTGACACATAAAATTAGATATTTACTTATCTAATATTTTTTTATACCTAATAAGATGCATTTCACTTTTATAACGAGAGTGATGATGATATTTTTGATGTGATATTAAAGATTAAGGTGTTATATATGTAAAAAATTAAAATTTAGATGTTAGATATGTAAATACATAAGAAATATATGTTATGTATATAAATCCCCCTTATTTTAACTAAAATGATATGTATACATCACAAAGATGGAATTAAAATATAATTTTTTTGTCTAATTAGGTAACATTTTTGTCCAATTAAAATATAATTTTCATGATTAGTGCAAGATAAAAAATTTTTAAATTACCAAAAAATTATAATATATATATATATATATATATATATATATATATATATATATATATATATATATATATATATATATATATATATATATATATATATGACTTGTTGTCTAATCTGATTTTTATTTGTTTAATTTATTGTTAATGTTATAATAATAGTAATTATACATTACTGTCACCCATTTACTATCATAAATAATAAAAAATAAAATAAAATAATATACAAATGTGTCCTCGCTAAGGCCTAAATTTTATTAACTCTTTAGAGTTGTTGTCTCAATATATATATATATATATATATATATATATATATATATATATATATATACATACCATTATATAAAGTGATCTGCAGGAAAATATCGTAATATCAATTCTTAAAATATCATTCTTAGAGATAGAAAGAAATAATTATATTTATTTTAAAAAAAAATTATATATTGAGTCAGGCTATGAGCTAAAAATTTAGATTGAACTTTATTTTGAGCCGATCTCGAGTCAGGCACAGATCGGATCGAATTTATCTATTATTAAAAATATTTAAATTTATATATAATACTTCTAAATTTATAACAATAAAATTATTTCTAAAATTAAATATATGAAATTATAATTTTTTAAAATAAATATAATATTTTTATAAATATAAATAATATTTCTTTAAAAATCATATATTTTTTTTATTTCATACACTTAATTCAATTTTTTAAAATTATAATAATCATTTTTATTAAATTCAAATTAATCTATTAAAATGAGTCAATTACATTCAAATTAGAGCAAAAAAAAATTAAAAATTAAAAATGTTCAATTCAAGCTATCTCAAATCAAAATAAGCCAACTCGAAATCGATTAAAAAATGAGTCTAGTTAACCCAAAATCGAATGATTTGACTCATGAGTCGATCAGCATATTTAGAAAATAATCGCTCAAAATCATTAACAACCCTAATATAATTTATATCTAAAGCATTATTGCTTCTAGCTATCATTTTCTTAGATAGCAATCAAATTTACAATATTGAATTATTCTGTTAGTAAATAAGTTCATGACAAATGGTAACATATAAAGTCAGATTAAATGTTAAAAAAAAAAAAATAAAACTTTAATTATCTCTACATTTTGGAGGTTTTAATATATAATCCGACCCATTCTTAACTATATTAATGTGTAAGATTATGATTAGGGTAATAGACTTACATTTGCAGACCAATGAGAGAGAGAGAGAGAGAGAGAGAGTTCAAATCTCTCAAGATAAGTTAGCATAACTTACAAGAACTAATAAATAATAGATTAAACAAATATTATATAATTATATATTTCAAATTTTCCTAAGAAAGATGTCATTAAATAATTAGATTTATGTGATATTTTTTATGATTTTTTCTCTTTCTTCCATTATTTACAAACAAAGAAATCACAATTATGATGATTTTTCTTTTTTTCGAGTCATTCAACTCAGGAAAAAAAATAAAAAAAATTTACATACAACGCACACAATTCTTACAAATTGGAGGACCTTATATTTGCTTGGAAATAATCAAGCCATTACATTTCCTATATATAAAAAAAAAAAGTAACATATTGCAAAACCAAAATAATTGCAATATTTTTTGGTAAACAATCTTGCAACTTTAATAACTTTAAGAGTGCATTTAAGACAACTATTTGAATATTTTACTTTTCAAAAAACAGACAAAAATAACCAAATTTGCATTTGACTACCAAATTTTTTGGCTATTTTTTTAAAAAAAATTTATGATGAAAAATTGTATTTTAGAACCAGAGCTGTTAGAGTGTGAAGGCTGTCAAAAAACTGCTATTTGAAATTTTTTTTAGAATATATATAACACAATAATATTTCAAAAAACTACTTTCCTAATAACAACTTGATAATCAACTTTTTAAAAAACTATAATTGCCCCCAAACAGACCAATATATCCTTATAAATATTTTACAATTGAAACAGAAGAGATGATCAATGCTTGACAGAGATGGATCGCAACTGAAAGCAAAGGACAACAACAACAAGCCTTTATCACACTAAGTGGAGTCGGCTACATGAATCCTTCGTCTCCATTGTGTCCTATTATATGTCAAATTCTCATTTAATTCAAGTATACTAAAGATCATCTTCTATACATCTTAACCATGTCTTTTTAAATCTATCTCTACCTTTCTTAACATAAAGCAAATCTAATGCATCTACTCGCCTAACCGGGTCATTGGACGACCAACACTTTATGGCCAAATCATCTAAGACGACTCTCTCTAATCTTATATGCCACTGGAACTACTCCAACTTTTTCTCGAACATACTCATTTCGTATTTTATCTCTTAAGAGTAAAACTACTCATCCACCTGAGCATCCTCATCTCTGCAACACTTAACTTAGTCTCATGCTTCTCTTTTATTGGCCAACATTCTGCACCATAAATCATTGCATATCTTACCACCATCTTATAAAATTTTTCCTTAAGTTTAAGCGATACTTTTCTTTCACACAACAGGTCAAATGCATTCCTCGACTTCAACCATCCAACTTGAATTCTACTAATAACATTTCCATCTATTTCACCATCATTTTGAACAATAGAGCCTAAATATCTAAATCGTTCACTCTTTTTAATGATTTGTTCATCTAATATCACAACACTACCACTATAACTTCTACAACTAAAATTACACTCAATATATTTAATTTTAGATCTACTTAAACAAAAACCTTTAGACTCTAAGGTTGACCTCCATAATTCAAGTTTCTCTTGGACTCTCTCTCTAGTCTTATCAACAAGAAGATTGTCATTAGCAAAAAGCATACACCAAGGTACATCTTCCTGTAAATGCCTAGTAAGAACATCCATAACTAAAGCAAAAATATAAGGGCTTAAAGCTTATCTTTAATGTAATCCAACTAAAAATTGAAAAATATTTTGTTAATCCTCCTTGTGTTTGGACATAACAGCTCTAGTATACATATCCTTAATGACTTGAATATAACCAATATTAACTCCTTTCTTTTCTAGAACTCTCCAAAGAACATCTCTTAAAACTTTATCATAAGTTTTCTCTAAATTAATAAATATCATATGTAGATCCTCCTTGCTTTCTCTATACTTCTCCATCAAACCTCTTAACAAATGTATAGCATCCATAGTAGATCTACCTGGCATGAAACCAAATTGATTGTGAGAAACTTTTGTATCACATCGTAACCTAGCTCAATTACTCTCTCCCATAATTTTAATGTATGACACATTAACTTAATTACTCTATAATTTGCACACTCTTGTGCATCTCCCATAATTTTAATGTATAACACATTAACTTAATTACTCTATAATTTGCACACTCTTGTGCATCACCTTTATTCTTAAATATAGGAACCAACAAATGCTTTCTACACTCATATAGCATCTTTTTAGTCTTTAAAATAACATTAAAAAGATTTGTAAGCCAAGAAATTCCTTGATCTCCTAAACATTTTCACACTTATATTGGAATATCATCAGGTCCTAATGTTTTTCCACATTTCATTTTCTTTAAATCTTCTCTAACTATAGATTTACTAATATGACGAGAAAAATAAAATTCTCTATTTTTGTTTAGGGTATTAAGATTGTTAAAATCAATCTTATTTTTAGATCCTTCACTGAAACATTTACCACATATTTTCAATATCCTTTTCTAAGAAAAGCACTTAATGATTTTCATCCTTAATATACTTCACTTGAGCTAGATCTTTACTTCTTCTATCTCTTTGATTAACTAACTTATACATATATCTATCACCTTCTTTGGTATCTAATCTATTGTATAAATCACTAAAACTAAATTTTTTGCATCATATATTACTTTCTTAGAATCTCTACAAGCCACTTTATATTTTTCCCAATTCTTCGAGTTTTTACATCTAAACTAGGTTTTATAACAACAATTCTTATTTTTTTATCTTTTCTTGTATATTCTGACTCCACCACCAACTATTTTTATTAAAAGAAATTTTTCCTTTTGATTCTCCTAGCACATTTTTAATAACTTGTTTAATTTTACTTGCTACTTTTTTTCACATAACATTAACTTCCTTATGAATGTCCCAAATTCTAAGCTCTTGCAACTTGCTCTTAAAAATATTTTTATTAGTGTTATTTAAGTGTCCACATATAATCCTAGGATAATAATTTGATTTATTTTTCATCTTCCAATATTTCATCTTAAAATCTAAGACTAATAATCGATGTTGGGTATTTAAACTTTCAGTTGCAATGACCTTACAATCTTTATAATCCAAACGATCTATTTTTCTTATCAGAAAATAATCAATCTGTGTTTTACTATATCCATTTTTATAAATAATAATATGATCATCTCTTTTCTTAAATAAAGTATTAGCAACTATAAAATCACAGGTTAAAACAAAATCTAATATAATCTTATCTTCTTCATTAGTCACTCCAAATTCATAACCACTATGAATACATTAAAATCTTCTACCACTCTACCAACATATCCAATTAAATCTCCTCCAATAAATATTTTTTCTTCAAGAGGCATCTTTTGTATTAATCTCTCTTCATTCAATAATTTTTCTTTTGAGCCTACATCCAAATATACTTGAGGAGCATGAACACTTGTAACATTAATGATCTTAATATTAACAATAATATTTAAAGCTACAATTTTATCTTCACATCTATTAATATTTATAACATTATCCTTCAAACTTTTATCTATAATCACACAAACGACATTTCTACTTCGACTTCTACCTGAATACCAAAACTTAAAACATAAACTATCAATCTCTCGACTTTCTCCTCAACTCATTTAATTTTTTGAAAACATAAAATATTTATCTTCCTATGAACCATAATATCTATTAATTCCATTAATTTATCTGTAAGAGTACCTATATTCCAAGTTCCTAACATAATTCTAGTTTCATGGACTAACTTCTTTGCCCGTTCGCCTTCATAATGGGAACCCCGCTTATTTAACATCACATCGCATCATGAACGCCTGTCGCTTCTAGGAGATGCCCTAGCATTAACATAATATTTTAAAGGATTCATGCCATGATTATTTCGACAAATTTTACGCTGGCTGTCGACTGTCTATCGCAACCCTCCATTTTTTACATCCGGACTTGGGACCGGCTATAATAGTGTTAACTGAAAGTAAAGGACGAACTTAAAAAATGTAAACAAGGATGAGAACAAGATACAGAGCAGTTATTACCTTCAGTTACAAAGACAACAAAACAAATATTGTAATTGTACATTCATAGTTCTATACGAGACTGATTAGAACCATCTAAGAAAATAATAGTGTTCTGATATACATGTGCATAGCTAGTAGAAAAAAGACATAAAAATAGGAGTGAAAATATAATTGAGAGAGTTATTGTTGGCAAATCATCATTTCTCTTCTATATCTGTTTCTCTCCAATTAGGCATATTACCATTGTGCTGCTAACCGCAGTAGCTGTGTTAGTAAACCCAAGTTGTAAAAGTGGATAAGGTTTAAGTGAATGAAACCACACAAATTTCCCACTTGAAGTTCTATTGATTGGTATTTAAATCAATAAACGACAAATAGAAATTGCAAAACACCACAGTTACAAAAAGGTGGAAGATCTGGCTATGGAATAACCTGGAAATATTCAGGGAAAGCTCAATCAAAGTTGTCTATTTTGATCGGAACAATCGGATCAGCCACTGAGAAGTGGCCGACAGTTCGAGCAAAAAACATCATTTGCTGCTCCAAAGTGAACTTGATGTTTTCAGCCTAGAAGTTAGAACTCTTGTTAGGAACTAAAGGGCCATAATTAGGAACCTACTTGTAAAATTTCAGAATGAACCTTGCGAAATCCGTGCTGTTCTCCTTCAAACTCTACTAAAGCAACAGGTAAACCCTTTTCCTTCAAGGCCTTGTATATTTTCCGGGCTTGTTCTGGATGAACAACCTACATTAAAAAGTAATTAGTCAGTTGTCATCAGAACATTTTGAATTTTTTGACCATATTGTTATCGTAGTCTATAAACCACCAAAGGCACTGAATCAAAGTATAAAATTATTTATGTTGAACTGTGCTTTGTTGCACCATGACCGTTCTTTAGTTTTTAGGATCTGAAAACTGCAGTAAAATAGAAATTAATGTTTTTGCATCGAGTGATAGAATAAAAAAACAATAAAAATAAAAATAAAACAAAATAAAAACGATCCCAAATTGAAGTGCCTTGGATTGTGCTTTCTCTTGATGCATATTTCAGATCACGAATGCCTGGACTTCGTATCGCACCCATCAATTGATTATGCATGCATGTTGTTTCTTCAGTGTCTTGGTTTTAATAGAGAGATGGCCAAATTACTAGTTACTATGAAGGATTATCTTATCAAAACTAAATATGCTTCATTTCAAAACATGCTATTCCAAAATTTTGGTTTGTGCTGGAGATACATAATAAACCTATCCACTGTCACAATCGTGGAGAAGTCAGGGGGTTAATTAACCTTACCTGGCTAATACCTGCCAAAGACAACATTGAAATAAATGGGACAAAAGGTTACATTATGTACAACAATGACAAAGTATTGGCATACTCAAACCTCCACATTAGGTACCAACATAAAGATGCATGAATGTGTAGCAGAAAAGAACCCAAGTATAAAGTTAAAAAATCCAGACATTTTCCATAAATTCTATTTTGTGTAGACTGAATTATGTCCCTATAAGTTTTCAAGGATTCAACATCGCCCCACTGAAGAGCAGAACAAACATTAACTTTTGTGCTTAGACTCTTCAGATATACTTCTAAATTATTGCTTCTCTTAACAAAAAAAAAAACTTTTCAAAAATACTTTTAAATAATTGTTTTATCCATGCTTAAGAAAGACATGAACAAAATCCAGCCTGAATTCTGTTGGAAGATTGACTAGTATCCTTTTATAAAAAAGAAAAAAAATTCACTCTTCAGAAGATGACAACAACAACAACAACAAGCCTTTATCCCACTACGTGGGGACTATTTAGAAGACATATCACTATTATTCAAATTGATCTACACCCTTAAAACAACCGAACAAATCTAATTTGATAACTTTTTTTTATTGTAACTGTGTGATTGTTCATTAAACTTGATAAGAAAATAAATAACTTAATAACTCGCACTAAAAATACTATTACATATCTCTTTTCTGAAATCAAATCCAGCCAAAATATTATCATATCTAATTATTGCATGCACTAACTATTTATAGTTGAAATTTATACTACTTATTATTGTAATGATTTCTCATTATTGATGAAATTTTTTGTTAGTATATTTTCTTTTAGGGAGATTTACATGCATACCACACAGTTCTTATGAATTTACATATCTAACACCTAAATGTTAATTTGTATATATATAACACCTTAATCTTCAATATCACATCAAAAATATCATTATCATTCACTTTTTAAAAGTTAAATGCATCTTTTTAAGCATAAAAAAATATTAGATACGTAAATATCTAACATTAGATGTTAGATATGTAAATGCATAAGAATTGTGTGGTATGCATGCAAGTCTTTCTTCCTTTTATTGTTATGTTCTTTTGTTTGTCTAGACACACATGCTTGTACTAGAAGGTCAATTTAGTATAGTCATTTATAATTCTCTCCCTTTTCATATGATACAAGAGAGATGATATAACATCAAACTTTCAATTTCCATAAGCCTCTCGCACCCCTCTAATTGCCACCCATTTGCACTCCATTGAATTCTCCCTCTATGAGATCTTCATCACCATCATCAACCACAAAGGCAATTTGATCTCCTCTATTTCTAGCAAATATGCATATATCTCTATGATCAACCTCATTTCACAAGCGATGATTAAGCTTGAGATCATTTTCCCTTCCTATGTCTTTACTAAACACCTAAAAAATACAATACTATCATTACACAATCTATTGGTTATTATTTGTTCCCTCAAAATATAAAAATCAATCCCAGATAATTTTATTAATTAAAAAAGACCACAAGGTTGATTACATCCATAAACTACGGGTAGCGACCAACTTAATCAGGACAATCCAAACTTGAGAGCTCAACCCTGAGAACTAGGAGCATACTGCCTCAGCTAGAGCTCATTGGTTATATTGGTTATAGTAATGACTTTTTATCCATGAGAAATTTCTGCTTCAATTTTCTATTCCATTTGAAGAACGTTTGATTCAAACAAACCTAAAAAGTGATTTTAATATGTAGTTTCATTTTTAGACATGAAGTAGAACAAACAAGACCAATTCTGAAGTCACAATCAACAGACTGGATGAATTAAACAATACAACCCCTACCTAATATCATCAAAAAGAAATCTGTTGGCAAAGGAACCTTCAGTCCCTGATTCATCAGGCCTGATCTTTCAAACCTAGGAAATGTAGCACCGAAAACATTTTTGGTGACTGAGCAGCTGCTTACAGTAGAAGATTGGAAATGGATGTATTGTATAAAAACCGCCAGTTACACTTGTGAACTACATAAATTTAAGGTTTAAGCTAGAAAAGACTGCATGGTATGTTGATTATTTATTATTCCGCATGTTATCAATAATTGATAAAATGAAAACAAAAACTTCTACTTCTTTGTAAAGCTTGAAGCTCGGTGCCTATGTACCTTGTCATCCAATCCTTGGAACAGGATCACTGGGCATTTGAATTTGTCAACAAAATTAATAGGGGACCTCTCAAAATAAGCTTTTTCATCCCCTGAAACATCGAAGACAGAAAGAAATAAAGCTAGTTGTACAGATGTCAGTAGTATTTGGTAATCTACCAAAGGTTAATCCTTACCAACAAGGTTATCAATATAGTGGGACTCAAATTTATGAGTCTCCTCTCTAAGCGATGGCAGGTCAGCCACCTGTATTTACAACAAAAGAGGAAGGTGATATGTTACCAAAAGAATCATTTTACTACAAGGTAAGAATACAAACATAAATAACAAAATTCTGCTTTGAGGCTACCAAAATTGATTACTAATTCACAAGAAAATGCAGGTCAGACTCAGGTATTATGATTATAAAGCTGAGAATATGACAACTTTTGAAGTTAGGAAGATCTGTGACATTCATACATTAAGAGAAATAGAAAACCAAAAGAATGATAGACTTAGGTACACCATGAGCAGTGATATAGCTCTGCATAGCGTGAGCCCCTGGAACTTGATAAGCCATTTTTAGTGGCATACCCCAGTAATGACCGAAGGTATCATCCCTAGGTATTGTAAACTTAAGCTCTAGCAAGCCATTTCATGCATAAGGCTCACTTCCAAACCTCTTGCAAAAAATAAAAAAGGCACTGATATGCAAACAATAGGTACTTACCATATCAAGTCAAATAGTTATGTTAACGAGCTTTTGCATAATTCACTGTCAGGCGCTCTGAAAACTAGGCCAAATTCTTTTGCATTGAAAACTACTTGCTCGTTTATACAGGCAAAATTATATAATCTGTTTTTAACTTGGTGCTATGGTTTTCCCTATTTATGGTGTTGAGAATTCCTACAGTCACAAGCTACATCTGAAAGGATGTGTCCAATCGATGAACCCTTTATTAGTTTTGAAAGTAAGTGGTTTATCATATACCTGACCATGAAGATGATTATAATCTCCATGAAGTTGATGTCATCCAAATTTGACCTTATGTCATTGCCGCCAACAATTCTTGAGCGACAATTGAGGATGCCTGCTGGGCGGAACTGGCAAAGCTCTTCTTCATTTTCAATTTTTGAGGTCAGCACATGTCGAGAGACCCCCTGGAGATCCTTGTTCTTTTTATTTTTATTAATTTATCCTTGAAATTGTCCTCTGAGGCGTTTATCGACATCACATGACCAGAAATATTGTATTGTTTTTGCATATATATATATATATATATATATATATATATATATATATATATATATATATATATATATATATATATGTCTGTGTGTGAACTCTGAATTTTCCTCTCTAGTGCCAACGTCTTTTTTTTGTGCCATTGCCCAAAGAACCTGATCTGTTTCAGCATCCCAAACACATTGATTGATAGTTGGCGAAACAAGTGACATTTTTATCATGCTAACTCCATTTCTGATGAAATAATAGCTATCTTCAGCTATTGTCCTCGTATTTGATCGAGTTGGCTTGCATATCACTTATGGAGATCAACAAATTCATCAAGTTAATGCATTCTATTTCCCTTTTTTTGATGAACGAGTCCGTTTGCCTAAGCTTCGGATAAACTGTATAGCATGTGATAAAAAGGAAGCCCATCTACAATCTCAGTAGAAATTTTTGAAGGCACTGATCAATCATTTTTGCTGACATAATTGATATGCTTTCAATCACAATTTAAAAAGCATTTAAAGTTTTAATAGGTAGTTGTGCAACATGAACAAAAATCAATGCAAATAATTCATTAAAAAAAAAAATCTGAAGGTTGGCGTAGATACTCACACCAAACAAGGAAGCACCAGCCTTGAATGTTTCTCTGAAAGCAAGGCAAGCTAGTGTGGTGTACCCACCAGCAGATCTCCCAGTTATACAAAGTCGTTTCTCATCCACGTTTCCTTTTTCAGCCTAGAAAATCAGATGGAATTAGTTGAAATTTAAACACTGCATTTAAATATAATAATTAATCAACCTGGTAATCTATTGAAGATAAATGAAAAGATCCATGCACCCATACAACAAAAATACCTACCAGAAATCTAGCGCATCTGCAACAGTCATTTACATCAACAACACCCCATTGTCTTAACAACCGCTCTCTGTATTCTCTACCATAACCTGACCAAGAGCATGCTTCAAATTTTCATTTTTTTTCTTTTTACGAGGAAACAAACAAGAAATAAACCAACATCAGAGCCTCCATTGATAAAGGTTTTGATCTGATAAAGCACCGACTCCAGAAGAAAAATGCCAAAAATTAGATAAATAGCGTTTTAAGATTCAACAACCATTCAAAAAACAATATAATCCACTACTCATTTCAATGAGCTTAGCATCAGACTCTGAAAGTTCAGAGGTTAACCTGTGCTTCCTCCATAGTTAACATCTACAAATGCCCAACCTCGACTAGTCCAGTATTGTATATTAAAATCCAATATTCCACGTGTCTCAGATGTTGGGCCACCTGCAAAATTGACAAAAAATAAAAAAAATAAATTATATGTGATATTTTATAAAATATATATGCAAATGCTCAATGTCAAGATTCACAGGCCGAAGTTAGTATAGAAAAATTTTAAGAGAAAACAGATTAAAAGAATTTCCTGATTAAAGCATATATTGCAGGATCCCCCATCAAATGTTTATCGGCTAGCAACAACTAGAAAATGCTTATTCATCTTTCCTATACCAAGACAATATTTCAAATGTAAACAAGAGTTACAGGATCTGAAAATCCCAAGCCAAGTTAACTTTCAGAAGATAAATTGAATATTAGATAAGACATTACCCTCTCATAAAGAATTTTATGATAAGGTTTGAGGTTTTCAATAGGTTTGATATTTAAATAACTAGCCCCCATCGGTCATAAGAGAATTTTTAATTAGGCTAGTTTATAGGATATATAACATTTTGCTTTAGTAGCAGCAATTTATATTCGAGAAATAAGACGTCATTGTTGGCTTAAGATAAATGGTAGAGAAATGATAAAAAGCCAACAAAAATCCCATGGCTCTGTCATTCTAAATTGTCAGTATCTTGGTATGGTCCTCCACAAAGATAAGCAACCAACTAACAAAAAAGCATAGTAATAACCATAATTTGTGTCATCTAAAGGTACCTCATAGAGCCAAGGTGAAATCTTACCGAAGGGGATAGTTTTAAATTTAGTCTCAGCTGACAAAGGTCTTCATGCTCAATCAAGTATGCCTCATAGCTCACAACTTATATTCTTGGCCATTAAGAAACATCCGATCTTAGCTCTTGATCTTAATTCGATGGCACATTTTGGAAATAAAAATGTGGTTTGAAGGAGAGGGGATACCATGTCATTACTGGTATGAATTTTTTGTACAATCATATAGTTACACTTAATATGAAATTGACTCTTTCCAATCTTTGGTCAAACTTATATTTGCATACTTAGCCAATTAGTGCAAATGATAGATGGTTGCTTCTTTAAACAAAAGGCGACAAATTATTAATTGAGCTATTTGGTTTTTTTAAATGTTTTTTTTATATTATTTCATTTTTTAAAAGAATAGACTTAGACAAAATTCCCCCCAATCATGATTTGCAATTGTTATACCAACCAAGTGAGAAAAGCATGAAATGCATATTTCATAGAATTTAAGAGCATTTTTATGAAGAGAATCTCATCTTATTATGATTGACAATAATTATACTCATTATACGGGTTATGACACCTTGAAGTATGCATAATGTCCCTAGGCTTAGGATATCTTTCATCATTTGTGAAATAAGTCAACCATAATAATAGTACACAAATTAAGACAAAGGCACATTTACCCTTCTTTACGTAAGATTATTGTGTAGTGAGCCTTATTAACTTAGCCATCTACTGGCAGAGGATTGGGCTCATGAGTGAAACTTATACATTAAAGCTTAAAGAAACGCCAAAAATCAAAACTTCAGACTTACAACTCTACTTGTTGGCCTGTAGAAAATTAGGTCTAAGTAGATCTATACGTGTGCAGCAATTCAATTCAATTTCTCAGTACTAATATGTGATATGAATTGTATTAGTGTTGGAACTTACATCTTGGATAATTGAGAAGGGCCCAATAATAGGGAATTATAAACATGCATGTTACTATAGCTCATAGTATAACATAGCACACCTCCAATGCTATTTAGTTGTCAAGGCACAAAAAAATAGTACATGCTATGGCTCGCTATAAAGCACATAATGCTTTTGACACAATCATTGTTATTTTTTTTTACATTATTTTTTAAAATGTTTTCATTTATTAACTTCTTTAACTTACTCATATGAATAGAAAATATTGTTGGTGGTTAGACAACATAATGACATTATTTTCATTGCTAAGTTTATCCCTAATGCAAATGTATCTATTTTACCACCTTTTGATAATATGATAAGTAGCTTATAGATCTTTCTTTATCATATATGGATAAGACCCAAGGAATTGTCTTATTTTTGACGTACTAGATACTGATGCTTTTTTCATTAAGTTAATTGTATGTTTTCTCCTTGTCTTACCTTTATAAAGAAAATGATAAATGCTCTTTGTAGGCTCCGAAAATTTGTCATAGATCTCTCGATGAAGAGAGATTAAAACAAGGTTTTCAAAGCGGATGGAATAATAGATACTAGATTTCACCCTCATTTTGTGAGGACTTTATATATGGTTCTAAGTTTCCATAGTAGCACATGGTTAATTTACCTCTTCTGAGAGAACTTTCGATTAAGGCTAATTTAAATGCTAAATACATATAGGTATAGTAGCAGCATATAGAGTTGTGAAATTTAAGTTTATGAAATTCATCATCCTTTAACTTGAAGCAAATGGTTGGGGGAACGATGATACGCCCAATCAAGATCCTATGGTTCCGTCATCCATTGTCGTGATCACTGTCTACTTGGTCGAGGAGATGTCGACCCAACGTAGAAGGATCCTTATCAGCAGCCATGGGTTGCCTCGTTCAAGAGAACTTTGTAGACCTGGGGTGGTGTTTGTCTAAGGAGACATGTTTAAATCCGCCTTAACTGACAAAGGGATTTTTTTCCCTATCAAGTGCACCAGATAATTCACATCTCAAAAGATAAAACCATTAGCATCTGAACTGATCATTGGCCAGTAATATAATGATGTCATTTGGCGGCAACCACCCTCTCGGAGGACTAAGTCAGCGTCGTATGTAACTCTTGTAAAACCTGAGCGAAGACAGTGTCACGCGTATAAGATTAATTGAGAGTGAACATAATTGGAAATCTTGACTTAAACTCGCTTTGTTAGAGTTTTCTTAATTTGTCACCTCTGACAAACAGTTGTGGAAAGTAGATGGACTAGATTTTGCTTTAATTTTTTTTATTGATTATTTTCATTTAAGCATTTAAATTAAGCTTCTTTTATATTTTTTTTGTATTTGCATGAAATTTAAATTTATCTGATTTGACATTGAATCTTGAACATAACTGGATGGTGATATCCCTCGGTTGAAATCTTCATTATATCATCGGGTATATAAATCCGATCATTTAATTTATTATTAGGATCCGCATTTCTATTAATTTAATAATAGAGAATCAGATCTAGATTTATATTTTGAAAATTTTGAATTGAGAATATTGAATATAAATATCTTTAGATATTTTGATAATAATGATCCCTCCACTTGATATCTTCAATCAACTCAGCTATCATTGGGGAATTTGATTATGAAATTTCTCTATTTAGACCTTTGATGTTCGTATGCAAATGTTTAAATCAATTTTTCTTCTTGGTGATTGAGTATTTGATTTAGAATCAATCCTGTCAACTCCTATTTTGCAAGGAAGATTGAATTGATTAAGTGGGAATTACGACTTCACCATATAGATAAAGCGGCTCAATCGAGTTTGCTCTCGATTTCATTGAAATTCATGTAATTCATAAATTTTGCACGTTTTACGATGTAATTAGGGCTCAACTTAAGGCACTTCTTCTGAAACGTGTAAATCATTAAGGAACACATGCACACTTCTTGAAGTGTTATATTTCAATCTATTTCATTATGTGATATGCATATATGAATTACCTCATTATTTGCACAAATCCCAAGATAACAATTAGAAGTTTGACTGTTTCATAATACGTGCATGAATGAATTTATTTTGAAATAGTTGATTTTTCAAATGCACTTGAACACAAGTCTTCAACATAAGATTTGCATTGGGATTCATGCATTCACTTATTCTATTAAGCTACTTATACGCATTTTGAGGCATCTGATTTGAGTATATTGGCTTCATAATGCATGTCTCTTATACATGCATCTTGGTGTGATGGACCTGTATGCATAGTTGTTTTGGAGTATCTATAAGTATCTTAAAAGCAGCTTGATATAGATATCCATTTAATATATTGAGCTTTAGGTTTGACAATCCCAATTTCATGATCATTTAAGGTTCCCTTAATCATCTCAATATAGATTGCCAAACAATCAAATATTCAACAAGAAGTTGCATTCATACTCATTAGCAGGTTGCCAAATTTTATCCTCTCTTATGTGAGTTATCAAAATGTTATATAAGTTCACCATCATGCTCAGCTTAAATTTTGTTCTTTGCATAAAAGGATCTTTAGGTTCGGTGCAAGTCTTTTATGTCTTAAATGAGTTTCAAGTCCTACTTATATCGAACTCAAATTCTCCTAATGACATAGTGACATAGTATAGTATAGTTCAAATATTTATCAAAACATGTCAACTATGCTTTTAAGCGAGTTGTCTAATTTTGTTGTTGCTTGTGAACACATATTCAAATGGTGTTCTTGCATTAGAAGAAAGAATTCTAGTTCATGTTTGTTTGACCCTTGTTCGTGCTCTTAAACGAGCTACTTTATCTCATTCTTGCTCGCAAGCAAGCTATAAGGTTTAGTAGAAGAGTTATCAAGTTTAATACAACTTTGCTTCGAGTCCAATTGAAGCCTCATTTGTGTATAGATTAAAGAACTCTCAATGTCATCATAAATTCCATTTAAGTTTTATTTTAATATGATTTTTGTAAGTTCATTTTTTGTTTTAGGAATTTGTATTTTAATTTAATATCAATTTTCATTTCAATTTATAGTTCAAGTGTTTCATTCTTTCAAATCAACTTTATCTTAAATCCTTATATTTCACATTTGATTTAATATTAATTTCATCTTGAATTTAAGTTTTAATTGTTTTTTTATTGCCCCTTGTTGATCTAGGTTTTAACGAAATAATGACAACACCTCCTAGGGGATTTCTACCAAAAATTGTGCCCGCAATTAAAATATATGGGTGATTTTTGCAACACCGCGATCATATAAGCTCCAACCTACCCGTCTAAAAAGATGCACATAGGCTCTTCAAGTACCTGCATAAAATCAAACACAATATATTTTCATACACTCACACATTTATACATTTGCGAGTGAGGCGAGGCGGTGACGCAATCGACAAGATAATAAGATGATTGCTGGAATATGAAGCAAGACAAGCTGCAGGTGGTTAGGAAGGAGTAATGGAGTGTTATGAAAGAATTGGCTATTGTATGCCCAGAGTCACACAGAAGAAATGAGAGAGAGTAAGCTTGCTCAACTGATGAGTTTGGAGAGAGGACAAAGATGAGAGAGAAGATGGGAGGGGTCACTACGCCGCGTTGCGCACTACTGGGAGGAAGGAACTGACGGTCGAGAAAGAGATGCACCGCTTGGTTGGCCTCAATTGAGAGAGAATGTCGAGTCGGGGAGGCTTATGCTGTCACTGAGAGGGACGACGGAAGAGGGGCTCAGGAACCAGAGAGAGGGAAGCCGACATGCAACAAGTCCGCCGAGAGGACAATACGGAGTTAAGGCGCTGTTTGGTTGACTAGAGGAAGGAACAAACGGGTCGGAAAGAGATGCGGTTATGGGTAGTAAGGATTAGAGTTAGGTGTAAGAGGGTACTTATAAGATTTTCATTTAAGTGTTTAATTAACCCTAATTCGGATTTTTGCGCCGATATTATCACATGGGCAATATATATGTCAATCTTGAGGACTACATAAGGGTTAAGGGACATAACAAAAAAATGTGATATTCTAAAACTATATAGGCCATACATGAATGTTGGAAACTATTCTAGAATATATATATATATATATATATATATATATATATATATATATATATATATATATATATATGCATGTGTGCTTTTGAATCTTCATTTTATATGATCGAATTGCATGGGATTGTTTGATGATTGCCACTTCTAATACTTGTTACTCAATAGCAGTATTCTAATTTATGTTGTAGTCACAATAATTATAATATAATATACTTTATTAATCATGTCAAGTTATTAATCAATTTGTATGCTCCATTCCTTGCTATTGTGCTTCTTTCAAACTCACACCTATTAATTTTGTGATTTCTAAGTTACTAGTTGGCCAACCTTGAAAAAATAGAAGATAGTTCCATACCTCCTACATTATGGGAAATGATTAACATTTATGGTTATTCATTAAATGCATTAATAGTAAGGTTTTGATAAATTTTTAGGGGGATAACTACTTAGACGTCATTGAAATTTATAAGCTCTCAACATATTTTTGGTGGATATCTACTAATATGAACGGATTAAGTTTACTTGAGTAACATTAAATTTCTCAATTTACCTTATTTTGTTGGGATGTTGTCTTAAACCTTTAGGCCCAATGGGTGGGCTCTAACAAATGTTATTAAAGTTTAGATTATGGTGACATTATGAGCAATTTATAAGATGTGTTATAATTGATTATCTTTTTATAACAAATATTTGGAGACTACTTTTATGCGTTTGATAGTTAATACTACAAATGTTAAATAGTTTGGGTGGGTATTGATAGAATAATTATTGTTAAATACATTTATATGCAATGAGTTAAATTTGGCGTTATACATGATGATTTTAAAAGATTCATCTTTAAAGCTCTCACTATCATTTTATATTTCAAAGATTATAGATGTAAGAATGGGGCATATCATAGTTTATTAGCATTTTCAGATGTCAATAGAAGGGGTTAGTGACATATAATGTTGGATGAATAAAATTAACAAATTGATATGATTATGTAGACAGTTGTCAGGGAATTAAATAAATGAAAACTTATCTTAATTGCATTAATTGCAAGGACTTTAGTGTGTTTTAGACATTACACAATGTCGGTAGAATGATAATCTTTTTTTGTCTAATTTATAAGAAAAATGTTCAACCTAAGAAATTCAAATAAGAGAGATGTTTCACGATTTTAATTTAAAACATGAATTTGGAATAGGTTTCATCAAGGTTTCATAGATGGAAGGATCAGAGGTTAAACTAAGAACTTTGAGGAAGCATAGATGGACAAGTAGGGTGTAAGGCAACCTAATCAATTAAGTTATTATAAATAGTTTAATGATCATGTTTTATTTTTATAATGTTTTACATTACACTCAAGACATTTCATGTAGGTATAATTACCATAATAAAGAATAACAATAGTCTAGCATGAAATTATGTAATTATAAAAGACATTATAAAAATAAAATGTGTTATCAAAAGAAGTGTGATGTCAAAATCAAAGAATAATCAAATGCGCATGCATAGTTCTTAGGAAAAAATTGAACTAGAAGATTGTCATACCATTGGAAAAAGGCTACACAAAACTTCAATATAAAGTCGTACTAATTTGGATCCAACAATAGAAAGTCCATACTCATTAACAATATAGAAAGATGCCCATAATGCTCTATTTATGATGCAAAAGGTAGGCCAAGGCACATAAAATACAAGGTTGACTCTTATTTATTTGCAAAGATAGCTCATCGCTTGTGAGAGTGCACTCTCAAATCACTTTTTACCATTGGAGAAATTCAATTGTTTCACCATAAATAGTTTTGTCATCTTCAGCTTGAAATGAAAAACCAAGCACAATAAATGAAATCTCAATTATTGATTTTACATTCTTTGAAACTTGCATTTGGCATTCTATATAAAAACAAAAGGTACGCAACTATGTGATTACAAAGTTGCTCCTATCTTCCCTAAAAAGGGAAAAAATGAACTTTCGCTTTATATTTGTTTCCATAAAAAAATTACAATTTAAGGAAATTTGAGTAAAGAAGTGGGTCACCTTGTTGCAATCCTTGTGTACGAAGTGGGAAAGAGCATTTTGGAACTGTGACAAAGAGACGAGGTCTGGTCTTCCCTGAGGCCGATTACACCATGTGTTTTCTAGAGGAAGTTCATGATGTTGTCATTATCCCCTTCAATGATGATACCCTTCAACTCAAACATCCACAGCTCAACAATGTTTTTATTAGAAAGGATGATCTTGAGCTCTACTTGGGCACTATCCCAATGCTCCAATTATTGCATAGCTGCAATAATGTATTCCCCATGCTCATCAAGAATGATTACCCCCAAGTCGACAGTGGAATATGGAAGGAAGACCCTATCACCAAGAATAAGAATGGAGCCACCATTAGAGAAATTAGTGTCCAAATACACCAACAATAGATATGCATATATCTAAGTGTTTCTAGGATTGTGGCTTCCATGACTGCGAAAGTCCCGCAAGGACGGCCATGTTTCTTTGCATTCCAAGCTATCCAATTCTGATATATAGCACACTAATAAATGTGCACAAAAGTAATTTTGGGTTCAACAACTTTAGTTAGGGCGTGGATGAGGCCAGTCAAACCCCAAAAGCTTGGGACGTTGAAACCACAAGTTCCAGGGGTATGGAGGATCTTCATAAGGCCAGTGCATGAAATTGAGATTGTTGACCTATACATATCCTTGCCAAATCCCATAAAACCTGAGCCCCATACACTGCTCCACCACCCTCAAGTCCTCTGTCTTCATCACAAAAGGGTACAGAGTAGAAGTACGTCACCCTCCCATCCTCACCTTTCACTTGTGAGATTCCCTCTAATGTCGATCTCAAATAACTGATCACCCGTCTCAACTCATCTCGCCATCCTCTCCGTCGCCATCCCTTCTTGCTCCCAGATGACATTAATCAGTCTCTCTCAGCCTCACACCACCAACACCCCACCAACCATCTCTCCCAAGAGCCAAGCTTGCCTACATTGCCGACAATCTTTCCCTCCTCCTGCCAAAACCCAACTCTCCACTTCACCTCTCACACACACAAAGACTAAATCCTATGCTTCCTCCCTTTCCCGTCCAAACCACATGCATCTACTATCCTCACCTCCATGCACCACACCATCTCCCCCAGATCAGAAGCCTTCCTCTCTCGCCGACAAATCCCCACTCCAGCACGTTCATCTCACCACCACTCCATGCAGACCCCTCTTCATCTATACCTACTCACAGAATTCACTAGCAGTCGCCTCTCCTTACATCTATAATAGCCATCAAATCTCTCTCTCACCTACAACTCCACCTCATCACACAACTCCCTCTCCTCTATCCCGTGCACACAGCCTGAACCAAACCCTCTCTTTCTTTTTAATTTCTCACCCAGCCCATATTACTTAGCTATATGAAGTTCAATACTTTGGGACCATTTGGGTCAGCTACCAACTAGAATTGCGTTAAAAAAACACAGCACAAAGTTGTTTGGTTACAAGCGACAATGCTATGCTTGCTTGCGAAGCCAGTCCGAAAATCACATTTCCTGACTCGAGTCACTCGACTGCGTTCCACGATCATTTGCTTATGTTCTCCAAATTACCCGCATCAAAGCCGATCTCACATCCGTGACTCTCCTCATCTCTCACTACCGTCACAAGACTAAGCGAAACTCTAAAAGATAATGTTGCTATCACAGAGAGTTTCTCAAGCAAGCGTCACAAGTGCCATTCTACTTCTTCGCTAATAGGCTTTCTTAGCCCGTCGCCCCTCTTTGGTATTATTCCATTTCGCCTTAACCCGTCACCTTTTTCTCCACTGATAAGCCACCCCTCTTCTCTTGGTCTCTTTTTTGTCAAATTTGTTATTCCAACTGAAAGTGTATATCCATAACAATGTTTGTCTTGTAGTTTTTTTGCATTTGAACATTGGAGTTTTCTTTTATTAATGTCACGACTCAACCCGGGAGCTTGGAATACCTAGGCGAGAATAAACGGTCGGACGAATAAAAGAAAACCTTACTTAACATTTCCAATCTTAAACAAAATCTCTAATCATATAAGAGTCACTACAATTCACAAATTACTTAACAATTTGTCCACACATATATATACTAACAAAATGCATATTAAATACAATTTAAACATAAATCAACATAATTGACATAATTGTCTATCTCCTAAAGTCTCTCTACGACGATAAACATAACCCTCTTTTCTATCATTCATCTAGTTAGGATGGTTACCTGAAAAAAATAAACTTGCAATTGAATAAAATTTAATGGGTCAATTATGTTTTTACACTATAGTAAACAAGAAATAACTAATATCGTGACGTCGTTATAATATATATAAAGAAATACTCAAACAATCAAACATATAAGAGAGGTGTGAAATGAACATTTTTGTTTAACTTTCCTTTATCATTTATTTTAAGTCACCGTCTAAACCTTTACCAAAAGAACCTTTATCAAAACTCATCCAGAAAAAGAATACATTATTATTAATTTCATCGCTTTTTCGTGGATTTCGCATTTTCAAATTTAAGCACTATGGGGTGAACTCCACTTTCAACATACACATTCATAAAGATACAATTTATATATACATATTAATTCATAAGAAAATCAATTAACTTTATAAAATAACTAAAATGACAATATGATGATTCGTTATTATCCACATGAAGAAAGAAAAATAAATCACAATCATAAAGATGCGAAAAAAAATCATAATCATATAAAAAATATATTTCATCACAAGAAATTAAAGATATTTTACCATAAATATAACATAATTACCCACTTTTAATTTTAAACTTTCTTTTGAATCTTCTTCCTTTAATACTTATTTCCTTAATTGAAGTTCCTACATAAAAAATATTAACTCGATCAATACATTAATTATTAATATGAAAACACAATTTTATGATAATATTCATAATTCTTATTTATATTACGTTTTTTTTCCACATAATTTTCACTCTTATTTAAATGATGATATTTATCTAAAATACTTACTTTATTAAATTCTTTATCGATTATTAATTTCACTTTATTCATTACTAAATTTATATTCTTTCTATAAACATAATCATTTATAAATTCTATATATATTTTCTTCTTACTTTAATTAATTATTTAAATTAATTAAATATTCTTTATTCGATTCATAATTGATTCATAAGAAAGACTAATTTTGTATTATTATAAATTATAATAAATGTTATATTTATGTACATTTATTAAGCTAAATATCAGTTAATATTTAAGTTATATGTAGCATTTTAAAGCTTAAATAATTAAATTTGATTTGTATTATACTAAAGCAAAGGTAAAATTATATCTCATCTATTAATACAATTAATTATATTTTATAATCCATCCAATTATAGTTCATAACAATTTAATTATTCTCATAAATTTAACATATTTATTCAACATATTTATGATTTGTATAATAAACATTTTCAAAATGGACATTTGGGTTTTCACTTCTTTTGAAATTGAAACCTATATAATATAATTGCATTCCCTTTATAAAAAAAAAATCAAAAGAAAATAAACTTACCTCTTGGTTTTAAGCTCCCTAAATGTCACGCATACGCATCTCCTTCCTTTCCTCCCACAAAGGGTTCTCTCCTCTCTCTCAGCCACGACGAGCCTCTCGATCTGATGTCGACTGGAGCCGCCTCACACTCACGACTAGCTCTCCCTCTCTCCTCCTCCCCTCCCGTATGTTTTGGTTCCGTCGAAACCATCAGAACGCACTCAGTTTCCTTCTCGACATTTCTTTCTTTTTCTCTCCTTTCTCTCTCATTACTTTGGGAGTCTTCACAAAACGAAACCGAAGTCTTCCCCTTTTGACTTTTTCAATCATCATAATCGTATTTGGATTTTATATTTTTTTCCTTTTTTTTCGATTTATTACAATCTCTCCCTCTTATGAAAATTTCATCCTCGAAATTTAATAACAATAATAGAAATAAACATACATTTAATTAAACAAATGAGAATAAAATCATCGCATTTCTGATTTCATCTCCCACGTAGCTTCACGATCTGATCCATGTTTTCATAGTACATGAACAAATGGAATTTCTATTCCCCAGATGCTTAACATCATAATCTATAATTCTTCTCCTCCACAAATGTGAGATCGAATATCAATAGATCAATAATAATTTTGTTTTTCATCAAGCATATATTGAAGAGAAATATGAAACATATTGTGCACTCTTCCACAGAGAAGATAAAGTCACCTATAAGCCACTTTCCAATTCTTTCCAAGATTTCATATGAACCAATATAAGATGGTTCAACTTTCCAACTTTCCAAATCATTTTATACCTTTATGGTAATTTTAAGAAATACAAATTCTCTCACTTCAAACTCTACCGAGATATTTAGATCATAAGATTTTCTCTGCTATCTTGAACAACTTTTAATCTATCACAATCAATCAATCTTTCAGGCTTTCATCTACTATCTGCACCATAATTCTTCTTTCACCGCCTCCACCCAACAAAGTGTATTCTCAGATTCTTCCCATACAATGCTTCATGAGTCATACCAATACTTGCTTGTTGTAGAAACTCAATCAAAGGAAATGAATTTTCAATTTCCCCAAAATCAAGGATACAAAGTCTAAGCAAATCTTCAAGTTTGAATGTTTTTTTGACCGACCATCAATTTGAGGATGAAATGCAAAGATCGAAAGTTTTGCACTAAAGCTTCTTGAATTTTTTCCCATAATGATGTAAATCGCCATCCCGACGACACTATGAGATTTTGACACACATGTAACTTCATAATTTCATCAACATACTTCTTGCTACTTTTCAACAAAGATCGATTGTTAATGGTATAAAATGCAGATTTAATCAACATATCAATAATAACCCAAATAAGATCGCATCCTCTTCTGATCTAGTAAGCCAACCACAAAATCCATAGAATATCATCCCATTTTCACTCAGTAGCAAAAGGTCAGTAAAATTCACTTGGCTTCTTATGTAACCATCGAACATGATAATTTATACAAATTTACACTTTTTTCATTCCTGACCACCAAAATATTTCCTTAATATCATGATACATTTTGCTACTATATGAATGAATTATATAATTAGAATGATGTGCTTCATGCAAGATATCTTTCCTCAAATCTCCAATATCTGGAATGCAAACTCTGTCATGATACTTCAATAATCCCTCCATCAAATTCAAAATTTTCTGTATTACTTACTTTTATCAAATTTAAAATTTTCTGAAATTCATCATCTTGAGGTAAAGCATCTCGTATTCTGTCTTTCAAATTTGATTGTATAATCATTTGATTTAACAATAAAGCATGATCATCTGTAGATTTAATAATTAAAATTTCTAATTTTTTTAAATCTTTAATCAACTCCTCTCGCTGAGAGATCAACCAATAAAGACTACCGAGATATTTTTCTACTTAAAGATCAACTACATTTGTCTTCCCTGATGATATCAATATCCAAATCATAATCCTTAATGAAGTTCAACCATCTCTTTGTCTTAAATTTAGCTCCTTCGAGTAAAGATGTATTTTAAGTTTGATCAAGAAAACTTCACACCTTACTCCATATAAATAATGCTCCAAATTTTCAATGCAAATACCACTGCAAATTTCTGATCATGAGTTGGATAATTCTTTTCATGATTTTTCAATTCTCATAAGAAATCACTCTTCCATTCTGCATAAACACATATATCTCAAACCTCTTAATGATGCATCACTATAAATTTGAAATCCTTTTCCCTCGATAATAGTTAATATTAAGATCCATTAAACAATTCTTCAATTTTGAAAAGTTTTCACACCGACACATTCAAACTTGACCGCTGAAGTTAACAATGGCATAATAATCAAAACCTTTCAACAAATCTGTAATATCCCATCAATCCTAAGCAACTTCGACTTTGAGGTCTGATCATTCAACTATTGCTCTAACTTTACTCGATCCAAACACCTTCACTACTAATCATGTGCCCAAGAATATGATGTCATTTTAACCAAAATTCACACTTTGAAAATTTTGCATATAATTCATTTCCTTCGAGCAAAATAATGTGAAGATGATTTTCATACTTCATCTCGAATAAATTAAATATCATCTATGAATACAATCACAAAATGAATTTTAAAGATTCTATTCATGATATCCATAAATACAACCTGAGCATTTGTTAAGCCAAAAAAGAAATCATCACAAACTCATAATATACCGAATCAATTTGATATATCTTCTTTCGATTCTAAGTCGATGATAACCCGATCTTAAATCAATCTTGAAAATATCAAGCTCCTTCTGATCAAAAAAATCATCAATTCTTGGTGGATATTTATTCTTCAATGTGAGTTTGTTAAGCTCTCATATTACGTTAAGCTCTCATCTTTTCTTCACAAATACAAGAGCTCCCAAGATGTGCAGTCGATAAATCCTTCTCCAATAATTCTTACAAATGATTCTTCAACTCAGAATTTTTGATCGCCATTCTATATGATACTTTTGCTATGATTTTGACCTCAATTAAATCAATAAAAATCTATCTCTAACCTGAGGTAAACTCGATAAATCATCCAAAAAAAAACTTTGATACTCCTTTACTACTAATATCTTCTAACATCTTTACCTCTTTAACATCATAACTCGAGCAAGAAAACCTTCATAACTTTAAAGATCTTTTAAACTTTCAAGCAAGACACAATCATAGCTAATACTTCATTATACCCCACAAATTTGAATTCTTCTCCAGGAATATTGAATTTGACTATCTTTTTACAATAATCTATAATAAGATATTTTAGATACCAATCCATTCCTAAAATCACATCAAATTCATATATGTCAAGCTATTAAATCTCCATCCAAGCTTCTTTCACGTATTCGTTCACGCCGCAAAAATTTCTAACATTTATAGAGACCCATTCGCATTGCAACCAAAGTACTACGATTTTATAACTTTCAATCTCAATATTCTCACACATTCCTCAAATATAAATGATTGTGATGCTCCAGTATAAAAAAAAGCTCTAACTAATTTACTTTCAATAAATATGATACCTATAAATAAGTAGATATATAAAACAAATATATCTAAAGACAATATAAAATTTTAACAATGCTAATTTAAATAAAGACATAATTGTAATGACATCAAAGTCTTTGCTTTCATACGGAGTGCATAAACTCGATGTATTCTACCTGCCTGAAGTCGAGTTTGAGATGATGCAAATATCTATATCATTGTCTACCAACAAATTTTGGGAGGTCGAATACTTGTCATTGATCCATCAAGATTTCACCCAAGATAATAAAGATTTTGTTATATGTCTCGATACACCACAACAAGTATTTGTGTCTGAGAGGCACTCTTATTTATGTGTTATTCTACATTTTGAGCGTGTAATAACACTGTTACTATTGGCATTAGTATATGACTTTAAACTTCTTCCAGTTTGATTTTTCGATTGCATTTTCAATTTCTATCATCATTCATCCTCTTTCTCTCCTCCTCAGAACAGTAAATCCAATTCATCATTCTACCCTCTCCACCAAGATAAAGATACATCAATACCAAGAATCTTGTCCGACTATATCCTTCACCCATAAAACCTGACATTTTTCTTTTGCATTTGATATCAACTGAGGTGCATACTTTGAAAGCAGTGTAAACTCAACTTCATACTGCATGATAGAATGATCTTCATGTACCAATATGATGAACTTGTCCTGCATTTGTCTCCTAGCTGAGAGAGGAACAAACCAATCTCTAAAAATTTTCACAAAATCCTCCAATGAAATAAGACTGTAAGTCCTTCCTTCAAACTTCTCTTGCAATTTCCCACCATCTCTCGCCTCAAAAGCAAAAGCCAAAGCAACTCTTCTTCGGGAGTGCAATACTTTCTAAAATTTTCTATCCCATCAACGCTCAATAGTCCTATGTTCCTGAGAAAAGAGGTGATCTCATATCCAAACAAAAATTAAAATGCAGGATCATTTTATATCACTAAAAGCTAAATTCTTTATATAACATATTGTTTTCTTAATATCCCTATGGATCATTTTATATCTTTCTCAATTCTCCGAATTTTTACATCTAAACTATTTTTTCTAACAAAACTTATTTTGTATCTTTTTTTGCATATTTTCATTCCACCAACTATTTTAACCATAGGTTAAAAAAACATTCAAGGCGTGTGTCTCGAGGCACTTGAATGTAGCCTCAAGGCTTAAGCCTTATCTCACTTAATGAGGGTTGCAATTTTTTTGATTGAGGCATAAACCTCGAGACTTAATGCCTCGAGGCATTATGAGGTGTAACGCCTCAAACAAAGCCGATTCGATTTTTTTTCTTTTATTTTGCAATGATTCAATGGTTACGAGCCATAACTTATTCTTGGACACTCAAAACCCTCGTTCTCATCCCACTGCTGCCGAAAACTCTCCATTTCGCTTCGCTGCTGCTCGGTAAAAGAGAGGGAGGCGTCGCCAAGTAACCTCCATCTTTCCTCCCACCCCTTCACACGCTTTTGCTTGTCTAAATCCTATAAATCCACCTCCCCAAAACTACTTTAGCTATTTAAAAAGGCTAATCAAACTTAAATCTTGCAACCAAACAACCCTTAGGTTAAATCCAGTTATAAAATAGCCTCTTGAAGTTCCATTTTTGCAATTTGGCAAGATTCAGATTACATCTTGCTGTCAAACAGCCCCTAAACTTATTATTTTTGTTGTTGGCAATATTTATGTTAAATCTTGTTACCAAATAGTCCCTTGAAGTATTGAATTTTGTTGTTTGGCAAGATTTAGGTTAAATCTTGCTACCAAGCAGTCCCCTAAACTTGTTCTTTTTTATGTTTGACAAGATTTAAGTTAAATCTTGTTACCAAACAGCCCCCTAAACTTGTTCTTTTTTTTCCTGCAGTTTGGCAAGATATATGTTCATTCTTTTTTCTTTATTTATTAGGATGGGTGGTGGTGTTAGAAAAATAGATCTTGCTTGGAAATACGATACTCAAGTTGAAGTGTCAGCAGTAGGTGCAAAGAAAGGATATGTTTACTTAAAGTATAAATTTTGTGACAAGTGAATTACTATGGGTGTTAAGATACTTAAGAATCACTTGGCATGTACACATGTCAATGTTGGAGCATATGAGAAAGTTCTGGATGAAGTCAAGAAGGAATACATAGAATAAGTAAAGAGATATGCTACGACAAAAGAAATAGCTAGAAGAGATATGAGAAAATGATTGGGAATAGTTCTTTTTTGGTTCAAGCCATGATGGTTCTAGTAGCGAGAGTCATTTTCACTTATCTGATAGAGGAACTTGGAGTTCAATGGATAGATTTCTTATGAATGTAGATAAAAATCAAAATCTTAATCCTGAACCAATTCCTCTAGCTTCAACAAGAGAACACAGGAATAAAGTATGCTTAGATATTACAAAAAAAATTTATGAGAATGGGATTCTATTCAACATGGCTAAAAGTCCTTCATGGATTAATATGCTTCATTTTGTTGGGAACTACAACAAGGGTTTACAAGTTCCTAATATGTATGAATTGCGAATATGGATAATAGATGAAGAAGTTAGAAGAACATCAAGAATAATTGATGAAGTGAAGCAGACATAAGTTGAGACATGAGTTACAATAATGTCTGATGGTTAGTCAAGCATCGACAAAAAAAGTTAGGAATAATTTTTTTTGAAATTTATAGATGCATCAACAGTTGTTAAAGATGCACAATTCTAATTTAAAATGCTTGATGATGTTGTTGAGGAAGTTAGAAAGAGTTTGGTTGGTCAAATAATTGCTATTTATATTCATTAACTTTTTCAAATAAAAAATTTTACATTAACCTATATTTTTTAAAATTTATTTATTTGTAGAATGTTGGTGACAACAATTTGAAAATGATATACCTGAACTTTAAGCATTTCAAGTGAAAGTTCTTAATCTTATTCATCTTCTACATGCAAGCATAATTGTAATACATTCAACCAAATACACACAAAGAGAAGAAATAGATTGGCTGCATAATGAATAAAAAAATTAATTTATGTTATGTACAATAAAAAACTCAAAGATAGACATATCAAAATACAAAAGCAAGAACATAATGATGATGACAAAGAATTATTGATTATTGATGATATATTATTTAATGATGAATGGATAACTCCTAAAGATAGCAAAAAATTTTAAATTGCAAATGAAGGAATATCAATTACTGATGATGATAATGATAATATTAACTCTATCATTGAAATCAAAAACAGCAAGGTGAGGCTGAAGTTTCAAAAAAATCAAAAGGTAAGTTAAGCATAAAATTACTTGATTATTTTGTTAATGTATTAATTCATTTAAAATTATATTTAAATCAATGTTCATTATTATAGGGAGTAAGATGAAAGATCAATTAATAAAAGAAGTTGAAGATGATGAGATACAGTCCAAGGATGATAATTCTTCTAAAGATTTTGAAAGTGGATGCCGACACTAAAGATCATGATCACCATCATTTATTTTATTTTTAAGTGAGTGATTATTCTAAACCCTCATATAAAATTTTTATTTAAAGTTTTATAATTTATATCATCATGATGATGAACTAAGTAGTAAATCGACATGTCGTTGAAAATTTTTATTTAAGAGTTTTATGATTTTTATGTCTTCTTTTATTTCTTGTTTTAAGGCTTATGCCTCGCTTCACAACAACAAAATGCTTCAGTTCCCGTTTTCGCCTTTTTAAAGTATGATTTTTACTAGAATAAGCTTTTCCCTTTTATTCTCCAAGCACATTTTTTATAATTTACTTAATCTCACTTGCTACTATTTCTCACATAACATTAGCTTCCACATGAACATCCCAAATTTTAAGATATTGTAGTTTATTCTTAAAAATAAATTTATTAGTGTTCTTTAAATATCCTCATCTAATCATACGATAATATCTTGATTTATTTTTCATCTTTCAATCCTTCATCTTAAAATTTAAAACAAGTAGTCGATGTTGGGTACCTAAACTTTCACTCAGTAATAACCTTTCAATATTTACAATCTAACTGATCTATTTTTCTTATCAAAAAATAATCAATCGTTTTATTAGATTCATTCTTATATTCATCTCTTTTCTTAAATAAAGGATTAACAACTATAAAATCATAAGCTAAACCAAAATATAATATAATCTTATCTTCTTCATTAGTCGCTCCAAACTCATAATCAGCATTAATACTTTTAAAATCTTCTACCACTCTACCATGTCCATTAAAATCTACTTTAATAAATATTCTTTATATTAATTCCTTTAAGTCATTTCAAAATTTTCTTTTGAGCCTACATCCAAACCTACTTGAGAAGCATAACACCTATAACATTAATAATCTTAGTATCAACAATAATCTTCAAAACTATAATTTTATCTTTAATCATATTAATATTTATAACATTATCCTACAAATTTTTATCTATAATCACAACTACACTATTTCTAGTTTGACTCATACCTAAATACTAAAGTCTAAAACCTAATTTATCAATCTCCTTGGCCTTCTCCCCAACCCATATAGTTTCTTGAATATATAAAATATTTATCTTCCTATGGACTATAATATCTACTAATTCCATTAATTTACCTACAAGAGTATTTATATTTCAAGTTCCTTACCTAATTATAATTTCATAGACCAACTTCTTTGCCCGCATCCATCCATAATGCCACAACCCTTGATAGAGTCAACAAAATTTGTGAGGTGATTAACCTTCAAATTGATTATAGATCTGATCCTCTATTAACAAGCAAATAAATTTGACAACGTCACATCAATAAAATAAATTTAATTAACTAAATATAAATTCTAATGATGGCCATGTTAAATGAGAATATTAAAAAAAGGTTATAAAATATCCAAAATATTAATGTTCAAACATCTCAAATTTAAGTTCTAATCTTCTATTATTATATTAATAAAATTGATAGGAACTATAATGATAAATTGAATAATCAAGTTGAATCAAATACCCCAATGATAATTGTGTTGAATAAGAATATCAATCACAGGAGTCATCATTATCAAAATATTCAAAATATTAATGTTCAATCATCTCAAATTCAAGTACTTAACATATAAACCTAGAGCTGATCCTTTGTTATTGGATCAAAGTTGGCAGGATCTAATGATAACCTAAATGATCAAGTAATGATGACGTTGAATGAGAATATCAACCAGAAAAAGTCATCATTATCAAAATATTCAACATATTAATGTTCAGTCATCTCAAATTCAAGTTCTCAAAATATAAACATAGATTTGATCCTCTGTAATTAGATCAATAAAGTTGACAGGATCTAAAATGATAAACAACATAATCAAGTAATATCAAATACTCTCATGATGGACATGTTAAATTATAATATCAAGCAGATGGATCATCATTATCAAAATATTCAAAATATTAAATTTTAATCATCTCAAATTCAAGTTCTCAAAATATAAACTAAGATTTGATTATCTGTTATTAGATTAATAGAGTTTATGTGATCTAGAATGATAAACTAAATGATCAAGTTGGATCAAATACTCCAAGGATGGTCATGTTGAATACATCAACCATAAGGATCATCATTAATAAAATATCCAAAATATTAATATTCAATTATCTCAAATTCAAGTTCTCAAAACATAAAAGCTAGATCAGATTCTCCATTTTTAGATTAATAGAATTGACAAGATTTAGAACAATAAACTGAATGATCAAGTAAGATCAAATACCCCAATAATAATTGCGTTGAATGAGAATATCAACTAGAGGGGTCATCATTATTAAAGTATCCAAAATATTAAAGTTAATTATTTCATATTGAAGTTCTCAAAATATAAACTTAGATCTAACCCACTATTAGATTAACAAAGTTGACAGGATCTAGAACGATAAATTGAATGATTAAGCAAATCTAAACATCCCGATGATAACTATGTCGATTATAAAGTTTAACCAGAAAGGGTTCATTATTACTAAAATTTGCCAAAGCTTTAACATCAAACTATCTCAAATCAAACTCCAAGCAATTATAAACATTTAGGAAAAACTTTAAAAATAAAAGAGAGTTCACTTAAATGAAGTTTAACACTCAAATAACTTAAAGCAAAATAATTAATCCATTAATCTGTGATTGTTTGTCGGAGGTGACAAATTAAAAAATCTCTTACTCACAAAGAAACTAATGTTAACTCAAATCCACTATTATATTCTCTCAAGCAATCTCATGCTAGTAAGAATGTGGTCATTACTATGTTCACTCTCTAATAATCTTATGCTAGTAAGAATATGGTCATTATTATATTCACTTTCAAACAATCGCGCTAAGAACGCTGGTCTTCTGCAAGTAGCATTTCTCCACACGTGAAGCCATCGAGCCCTCTAACTGAATGATTTGTCATCAAATAACACAACTATATTACGATCACAATAGCCAAAATGTTCAACAATAGCTCTGCCCCTTGAGTTATGAACTATGAGTATACCTGATAGAGAAAAAAGCTATCTGTCAGTTATGGTGGACTTAAAATTATCTCATTAGACATACATCAACTTAGTAAATTCCCTCATCATACTAAGAACTCACCACACAAGAATCCTTTAAAGTCTACCTCCGCTACATTATTAGATTAGGGACCATAACAGCCTGAGATGACTAAACCATGGAATCTTGATCGAGCGTGTCACTATTCCCCCAACCATTTGATTTAAGTTAACGAAAGCGAATTTCTATAATTTTAAACTCTATTTGCTGCTATTATATGTTAAATAATTAGCGACCTGATGACTAGCCTTAATCAAAAAATTTCTCTCATTATAAAGAGGAGTAATTAAATAAATGGTATTTGCGCCTATAGAAAACTTAGAATCAGATCTAAAATCATCACATTATGAAAGAGAAATCTCTAGGTAATGTATTATTTACTATTTCAACTGTCTTCTAAAAACCTAACTGGCATTAATCAAACTCTCTTTATCGAGAGGACAAACATGAATTTTCAAAGCACAAATAGATGTGGGCAATATCTTCATTATCAGCACACCCTCACAAGCAATGGTAGTTTCACATAGCCCATTTGGTTTAGCCAAGTGTTCGCTAAGAGCCCCAATCATTAGCCTCCTCCAAATAGCCTCTCTCAAGTGGAGATGCAACTTACATAACCACTTATTAGTCTATGTGAGAATGAATCATTAGCCTCCATCAAAATAGCCTCTCTCAAGTGGAGATGCAACATACATAACCACCCACACTTATTAGTCTAGGTGAAGAAGTGGCAATCATATGCTTGCGCTACAATGGATTTGCCAAGTAATGTGTCAATGAGCTTGAGCTAGTCACTTTTAGAACGTGATGAATGAGAATTGCCAAAATCAGCTCCATAAAAACCTCCCCGAAACATTGCCAACCACCTTAAGGAGCATGTCTAAAACCTACATTGCTTCTAGCTAATTCACATTTTTCACATTAAAAAATGCATACCATTCACCTAAAAAAGGTAAATAATCCAAACATGGTTGAGGGTATTAATGCTAGAACAATTTGCAATCTTCCACTTGATGAACTTCTAGATGTTGTTCACATCATCCATAAGAAACACCTAGCTTCTGGAGTCACCTCTATTGATTCCTCTGGATACTAATCTCTAAACATATTTCCCTAAAAGGCATTTGTGAAGGGTGATAGGATTGTGAAGAAAATTCCAAGCTAGGTTAGCCTAAAGGGGGTCCTCCATCTCGTCAAAGCATGGAACCTGAGACATACAAGGCAAGAAGGATGCCAAAGAATGTCCCATGCAATGTAATATAAATCAACTTAAAGTAAGCTTTTGTTCTAAAGAAATTGACAACACATAGTTTCCACCTCAAGAAGAACACTACGGGGATCCTTCGTTACTTAGTGTCACCCTTCTGATTGGCCCAAACTATCTGTCCTCTACCAAGACTAAGTTTGGTGGCAAATGGCATGGGTTTTATAGTTGTTAATGAAGACCCCTGGTTGGAGCTAGACCAATTTGAAGACCTTGGCCTTTCTACTAATCACTTTTTTGACTTTTTGGTACATGAACTTTTTGCTTTTTGGCACATGTACAAGAGGCATGACCCCCCCCTTTTTTTTGCTTTCCTCTTACTTTTATGTACTCACAACTTTTTAACTTTTAATGCAATACGCAAAATTTCAAGGGTGAGAAGATAAGTCACCAATGCAAGGAGAGAAAAGTTGATGAGAGTTTCCCCACCCACCATAGAGAGGTGCCTTCTTACCTAAAGCATTTAACCTAGTTCTGGCCCTTTGGAACCAAAGTGAAGTCACTTCTTCATAGTTTTTATTAGACAATCAAATCCCTCCACCTTGTAGAAGCCTAGGAATTCAATAATTCGATTCTTCCTCCAAGTGTGGGCGATCTTGCTGAATAAAATGGACAACTTTACCGTATTAATCTTCTAACCAGTCTGTATGTAATAATCTTTGAAAATAGAAGAGAGCTCCTTGGTAGATGTTATAGATGCTTTACAAATCAAGATGATATCATCTACATACAAGAGGTGCAAAATGTGTCCCACCATTGAAAATGAAAACACTCAAGTTTTGGCCTTTCTGGATAAGAGGCATAGATAACAGCTGTGAGCAAATGATGAAATGATATTGTGATAATGAGCTAGTCAACAATAACTTTTGCCATTATCTTGTAAAATGGGTTCACATAAACTGATAGGTCTAAATTTTGATAGTATCCACATTATCCCCCTTAAAAAGATAGATAACAAGAGTCTCTTTCTAGTTCAACAACATTTACCCACTTAAGAAGAATTTCAAAACTGCTACATAGACTTCGAAGCCCACAATGTCACAAGAGTTTTTTTTAAGAAAGATTAGGTAATCCCATCAATTATGCTTGCAAATGAACCAAGCGTTCAACAAGCTACTCGTGACTCGGCTCAAATAGAGCTCATTTATCATCATTTGATTAATTAATCGATTGAGCTTGAACACTTTCATAAATATTAAATTGCTAAATGAACAAGCTTGAATAACTTGTTATTTGTGTTCATTTATATTCATGAATGATATCATTTAAAGCTCGTGAACATGCTTATTACAAAGCTCAATTAAAGCTCAATTACAACTCAATTAAGGCTTCATTAAGACTTATAAGTGAATAATATCATTTATTTATTTTTTATTTTTTTAAGCTTAATAAGCTTTAATTGATACAGCTCGTGTATATTTCTAAACAAGTTGCTTATGAACAAGCTCGATTAGGGCTTGATTAAAACTCGTTCACTTTATTAAACTAGTTGCTTATTAATAGGCTCAATAAGTCCAATCTAACCGAGCACGAACAAGACTTTTTTAAACGAGCTCAAGCTTGAACACAATTCTAAAAGCTCGAATCTAGCTTGAGCTGAGCTCGATATTGGTAAAAGAGTTTGAGCTCGAACAAACATAAAATCGGCTCAGCTCGGCTCATTTTCAGCCCTACCATCAAGACTTGGAAAATGATTTGAGCCCATAGATCCGACCACTTCCAAATTTCCATCTCAATTATCTATGTTAAGAGTTGATTGAAGAAGTCTACCATTATACTTAGTTTGGCTTCAAAGGAGAGCCAATTAGAAAATAAGATTGCCCCTGCTTTCCATTTAGCATTGAAATGCTTAGTAATAAGACATGAATGATGCTCGAGTCTTCTATGTACTCTTCAATTACCTTGATGCATTTGATCTTGCTCATTGTCCAGAGGAAACTAATAAATAAATAAAATGTGAGTTTGTATCTCCTTCGTTTAGCCACCAAACTTTGACACGCTGCCTCCACCAAGAAATAATGTGGACAAGTGTTGCATTGAGTTCCTATACCTTGAGATGAAGGGTTGCCTCTTGCTCAGGAGAGAGGTCAATGAACAAACACTCCAAGAGTTGTAGGTCAAATATTTCTCTTTCAAGCACCGATTTAAGTACTCCAAGCTCCATGATCTTGTTCTTGCTCCAATAAAATAGAGCTTTAAGTGTCCAAATACATTTCCTTCATTAGAGATCTCTTTTCATTTATATATCCCAAATAATTTTCCAAGCCATATGGGATATGATAGCCATGCATCTTCAAATCTCAGCTACCTAGTGGAGTGGCTAAGAGTCCGTTGGTCCATTACTAGAAAGGTGGGGCAATGACTCAATGCAAATCACACCAAGTGTTTAACCATAGCAAATAGGATCAAGTCAAAAGCTAGAGTCAATCAAAAACCCATCATGGAGACCCAAATTTTACTAGTATTGGTCTTGTTGTTGGTCCACATGAATCTCAATCTAACAAACCTGAGGTTGAACAAATTATGGGTTGCCATAAATTCCTCCATCTCCTAAACTCAAAGAGATATATGAATCTCTTCCCACCCTTCTTAGTCTCTTGAGAGAGAATACAATTGAAATTACCCTAAAGAACAATGGACAGGGATGCATTGATTTCATTAGAAGTAGATGCCAAAGCATTCTTCTGGTATGGTAGTCCTTGTTTACATAGACAATGGCTACGATCGACATTTTGTTATCTGGCATACACACCTACTGCCAAAGGGCAAGGATCCCACTCGATTTGCCTAGAGAAAGTTGGTGGGCAAAGTCCCAATTTGCCCCAAATAACTTACCCACTTCCATCCGGTTACCCTCCACCTTCATCTCCAGCAAGCCCACAAAATAGACATCACTATTACAAATCATATGCTTTAATTAGTTGCCCGTCTTATTTTTATGGGCACCCCTACGATTCTAGAAGATATTAGATATCAGTGATTCCCTAAAGGTTATATATCCCAACATGGTTATGGGGAGGGGTTTACATCATCATGCTCCTTACAAGGACCAGTCATGCCCATTAATTCGGAATCACGAGTGCCACCCTGATGTTCACCATGCAAGGATAGGATGTCCCCATGTACAACTTCACCTTGGCTACTACACCCAACACGTTTATCACCTTGGCTGCCCATTGGCACAGCCCGTAATCCAGCAATTATCCCTGCTTACCCATGTGCACTGTCCTGGCAGCAACGTTCCCATGCAAAAAGTTTACTTTTATATTCCAGAAGCAGCATGCCTGCATGTTTTCAGTACAAACCTAAAACAAACTAAAGCAGATGGGAAAGTAGTCATGACAAGCAGCTTATCTGCAAGTGCGCAGTACAAACCTATATAACCCTAAACCCTAAACAATCATTGTATGAAAATCTATTGTGGCGGAGAAGCACCTATTAACATATCCAGCAAAAACCAAGGCCTAATTTGAGTCAGCAGGTCAACCTTCACTAACAAAACCTATCAACAGTTAGGTGCCTTCAATCTTCAAAGTCCAGCCCATTTTAAACAAAAGAAATGAGTGTGGTTCTGGATTGCAGCCAAAGCTTGACTTTTTCAGTCACCTATTTCTGGTAGGTGAAAAAGATGTGATTTACTCAAGATAATTCCACCCATCACCGCAGAAGTTACCAAGACTTGAAAATATAAAAAAAAAAGAGGTTAGACATGCTACAAGTGAAGAACAGGAAATTTCCATACCATGGCTTTTGACAAGTAAGGGTGGCTTCTCATCAATAGGCGCTTGATAATCAGGATTTGATGGGGGGTAGAAATATGCATAAGCATCTTGACCAGTCTCTGTAGAAAATTTTACAATCTCTGGCGAACTAAAATATGATCTGTAGTTTGCAGCGTCTACTGAAGAAGACCAAATTACTGAAAACAATGGTATTTGTGTATTGTTGCTATCCAGAGTGATCTGTATAATATGGAAAAGCACGACAAAAAAATTGACAGCAGTAAGTATGAATATATTCATTCATAATGGCAGCCTGATATGAGATCTACGTTCGACCTTTACAACAGATATTGGGTGTGTTGCAGACGCTCCTTCAACAAAAAAGCAATTGGAGCCAGCAACCTGTTCAAATCAGAACGAACCCAAACTAAAAAGACTAAAACCATTCTTTAATAAACTATTTCAAAATGGATGTTACAAAAAGACAAACACAGAGTGATCAAAGCTTACAATATTGCCAACATCAGTAAAAGGAGTATCAAGAACTGAATATGAACCCTCAACATAGCTCAAAATTCCCAAATATGATCTCCCATTCTGCCTTCAAATGCCAAAAAAATAAGCAAAATACAGTTAATTTACAGCGTAGATTTATCAAAATGGTAAAATTATTCCAGTTGAGTTTTTTATCAGTCTAATGTTAAATTTGTAGAACCTGTAGCTGCAAACAATGCTATGATTTTCTTCACCTCCAAGAAAATCATAAGAACTGATCCCAAAAACCCACAATGGTCTAGTAAACTCTGCTTCTAATGAATAGACTGGTATCACCTCATTTTTGCTTTCATTCTGTGACAAAAGTAAATAAAGACAATTCCACTCAGGACCATAGACTATAAATATCATAACGGAATGGTATGATTGCAACAACAACAAGCCTTTATCCCACCACGTGGGATCAACTATATGAATCCTTTGCCTCCAATGTGTCCTATTAAATGTCATAGTTTCATTTAATTTTAATAAAATAAAGTCATTCTTTATACTTCCTAACCGAGATTTTTTAGGTCTGTCTCTACCTTTCTTAACATAGGCTGAATCTAATACATCTACTCTCCTAAATCCAGTCATCGGATGGCTGACATTTTATGTGACCAAACCATCTATGTCGACTCTCTAATTTTATCTGCCACAAGAGCTACTCCAACCTTTTTCATATATATATTATATTCACTTCTCATTTTGTCTCTAAGTGTAAAAGATTAATACTATTATCTTCCTGCTACACACTATTGCAGCAAACATTTAGACCTCAAGTTAATTGATAAGCATCTTACTATAAGAAGGCAACACCAATGATCAACAAATAACTAAGTCAGGTCTCATTGTTATTCATTTTGGTGCATTAGAAGGTTCTATCATGCTAGCAGTTCTTGTTGACCTCCATACCACCTCTACGATCCAACCTGCTTCAACATGATGAAAAGAGTTGTACTATCATGCGAGTCAAGCTTAAAATACGTTGAATACAATGAAATTGACCAAACATCACTTGTTTTCTAATTTGGAGATCAATATGATCAGAATATTGAAATTACAAAATGTTAAGAAACGAGCACGAAAGCAAGACTAATTCAAAATGAATTGTCTATAATGTTAGCCACTCAACCAATGCTAGTTTCCCAAAATGAATCGAGTCAATGTGTTAGAAGCATTGAAATTACAAAGAGAGATGTCTCAAAATCAATTTAATGGAACATGACGATGATGACAAATAGTGAACACAACATCATATAAATTAGGTTCAAAATGCCTCAATCGCAATTGAAATCGTAAACATTGCTTTTTTCACAAAACAAGCTGCACCAACATACTCAAAACAATAAAAATAAAAAGAAATGACACTCATTGTGTAATACTCATAGATGCAATTCTATTTATAAAATTTTTTATAATAATCTTGGATGCTTGTTTGAGTGGAGAAATTTCTTCTATATATGCATAATTAATTAATGAGATTAATTAAAACATCTTTTAAAGTGTCTATCTAAATAATTTTAAGCTTTGAATAATCATGTAAAAATCTTTTTAAAGAAATGTGATATGATTTTCTTAAAATATTATTAAAATGGAAATGACATATATTATTCAAGTGTATTTTTTTAAAATTTATTTTACATTTGATTTTCAAACCATCTTTACCGCATTACAAAACTTTTCACTCTATTTAATGAGATTATTTAAAACATCTTTTAAAGTGTCTATCTAAATAATTTAAGCTTTGAATAATCATGTAAAAATATTTTTAAAGAAATGTGATATGATTTTCTTAAAATATTATTAAAATGGAAATGGCCTATATTATTCAAGTGTATTTTTTTAAATTTATTTTACGTTTGATTTTCAAACCATCTTTACCGCATTACAAAACTTTTCACTCTATTTAATGAATATATTCTCTTATATTTATGAACCATATATATATATATATGTATATATATATATATATATGTATATATATATATATATGTATATATATATATGTATATATATATATATATGTATGTATGAAAACATGAAATTAGTTATTTGATTTAAACTTTCCAAGGAATTTGCATGTATTCATACAAATAAATTTTTGGAACTCTCTGATGTTCATTTTACAAACTATTTTACCAAGGTATTATACACATGTTTTAGTATTTATTGAATATTTTTCTTTTTTCTATTTTGGAATTATGGATTTTATGATTTGAATGAGTTTATATTAAAAGTTTTAATACATATAAAATAATTAAGATTGTGAAAATTGAATCGGAGATAGAAACCGGTAGAGAGAGAGGTTTAAGGTTCAATGGTTCGACCGAGATTGAACCAGATGGCGTAATAAATATTAAAATGATTTAAATATATATCTAATTAAATGATATAATAATTTAAATAAAAAATAAATAGAAATACATAAATAATATTACTAGTAATTATAAATTTAAAGATTGATATAAAGCTCATTAAGATATAATTATTTGTGTGTTATAAATTTAGATGAGTGTATTAAATATATCAAACAATTTTTTATATAAGTTTATAAAAATTAATATAAAATATAATAATTATAGTTTGTATTAAAAATATATAATTTAAAATATAAAAATAATTTTTAAAACTTTATAAAATATATCTAACATAAAATTCTAATATGTAAATAATATTATAAATATATATTTTGCAATAAAAATATAAAATTTTAAATATAAAAATTATTTTTAAAAACTTCATAAAATATAGCTAACATAAAAAATATAGTATATAAAATATTTTTTTAAATATTTTTTTATATTATAAAATATAATTTATAATAAGAATATAAAGTTAAAAGTTCAAATGGTATTCTTATGTTCTTATATATTAATGCTCTTTACTATTCTCAAAATTAAAGCATAGTGACACTCTTTATTCCCACTTGTTAGTCCCACATCATATACAAAAAAAGAGCTCTAAAGGATAATCTTGTAAATTACTTGAGTTGTTGTATGGTGGTTATATTTTAGAATAATTGAGTTATATTCATATTAATAAAATAAGATTTCAAAAATTTATGAAAATAATTAAATTTAAATAGTTAAAAATTATAATTAAAACTTAATATAATTTTAATTAAAATTTTAATTATTTGATTAAATAATATAAATTAGTGATTAAGGGGGAATTTATTGAACCGATCAATTTCTTAAAACTGGGACCGATTCTCCGGTTCAATTCAAATGACGATTCTCCTGCCTACATGGTTCAATGTGAATGATTTTTTGTGATCGCACCCTTTATGATTGGTTCATGGTTGAATTGATCTCAATCGACGACATTTTCACAAAGATTGAAAATAATTCAAATAATTAATAGATATAGCCTTTATATAAATTATATAAAAAATAAATTTTATATAAATATCTCATTCCACTTTATATATTTGCCCCCCAAACCCATTTTTTACTTGCACCCGTGAATGCTAGAGAGAGAAAGTAGGATTTGAAAGTCTTAGAGCCATTTTATTCATTGGACCAAGTGAAAAAATCAATCATCTCAAAGTGAACTATTGTTAACCCACTTAAATTTGTAGAAATTTTACCTTTTTTTAATAATTCTAATATTTTATTTGAACTAGCTTTATAAAAATCGAGATATCTCAATATCTAGAAAATTACTAGCATATAACTTTTAGTATGTTATTACTCATGTCATTCTACACATATTGATATAATTATATAGCATTTCACCATATATTTTGGATTTTGTGATATTTTGAGTATTTTGCAAACTTTTAAGATTTATTTTAATTCAACGATACTATTATACTAGTGTTATAAAGGTGATGTATTAGTGTTTTGAGATTTATGCCAATTGAATTTCACATACTATTAGATCTTGTAAATTTTATTATTATTTTACACTTATCAATTCTTATATATTATAACAAGTTACTTCTACATATCAAAATATTGATTCATTGGTATCAATATATTACCAATACCTGTGAAAATATATGTGGCTTGTTTGACATGTAAATTTTGTAAATTTTATGTAAAAAAATATATTGAGAGGCATAAGAGCCTGAGTAATACGCAACTTACAAGAAGGGATAAGAGCCTAAATAAATAAATTATGCTATGTAGAGAGAGGCATAAGGGTCTGACTGAATATTTAAATACAAATATAAAATATATGTATGATGTATTTGAGAAGTATAAGAGTCTAATCATATACATATATATATGTGTTGTGTGTGTGTGTGATGCATTTAGAAGGTTTAAGAGCCCGAGGGAAAAGTTAATGTGAAATGTTTGAAAATGTTATTTATTTTTAGTATTTTTATTAGGATATAAATGTTATGTTAAACATGAATCATATATTATAATTTTTGACATATGCTTTCAATATTATATTTGTACTACCATACCGGACTTCATATAAATTGCTATAGATCTATTAAATCACTATATTTAATAGTAATGCACCATCACAAAATTTCTTTTAAAGGTAATATGATGTGAAAATAAATTTGCATACACACTAGTTTACTATTGTATATTGAAAATTTAAGAAACAATGCATATAACCTACTAAATATTTATACTCATCTATATTTTATTTGTATGTGTAAATTTGAAGAAAGGGGAAAGGTAAAGAGTAAATTGATTAGAGAGAGAGATTGCAAGTTCTGTTTATTAGAATGTCCTTTGCTAGAATGTTGTTATTCTTTTGCAATCATGATATTAATGTTTTGAGAGATACAGATGTCAGCCATGATTATTGTGTATAAATTTTTGTGATTGTATAATTTTTTTTATGAACTGAACAAAAATTGAAAACTTATTTTATTACATTTTGATGGTAGTAGTAGCTCTATACAACAACAACAACAACAACAAGCCTTTATCCCACTAAAAAAGAAAAAAAGAATATAATGTATTTCAAATGGATCTAAGGTAATATCTACTGTGCATACGACACGATGTAACCCACATCAATTTAAGAGTTATATCATTTTGGTGACATATTGTTCATGTCACCACACAAATCAAAAAATATTAGACTATAAACATGTCTTTGTAGAAAAATACACAAACATCACCCATTTGCAAAATGAACTATGTTGATGTGTCTAGAACATCAAAAATACCTAAAGAGAATACTCATATTGTGTAGGTCACGCACGAGAGAAATCTAATAAATTCAACATCATCTGAAGGCAACGTGAAGATCATGGTGCAAGAACGATAAATTTGCGAGAAACGATATGCATAAAAGAAATTAAATTAATGGAACTAAAATTAAATTGAAATTTATATGTATTTTTTAAAATTATTAAATCCATGCATCCCCATCTAATCCTCACAAATCTTGTCAATTGCTTAATCACTACTCAAAATAATATATACCACACAGATGTTAGGTCCTTTTTGTCTCCCTCTCACCCAAAAAAATCGATTAAAAAAGTAATAATTAAAACCTATAGCTAAAAAACCACCATCCATCTTTCCTGTTGTACCAATGTTTCAGTTACATTAAACCACATTATTTGAACTTATCCACCCATCTCTCTTTCAACCCTTTCGATCATATGCCCTTCTCACCTCCTCCATCCCTTTTCTTTCCTCCTAGACCACATGTCACTCCAAGTAACCTCTCATCCATGTTGGCTCCAAAAATTTGCACCCCACCTCAAGATTAGAAGACTTTAGATTTATCGAGTCAAACTTTCAAAAGGCAGGTACGATTGCAAATAAGATACCGAGATTTCACCCTCATTTTATGAGGTATTAAGATTTGGTTCCAAGTTTCTTATAAGCGCAAACATCTATAATTAATTACCCCTCTCAGAGTTGAGAGAGAACTTTTGATTAAAGCTAATCATTAAATCACTAATTACTTAATGTATAGTAGCAACAAATAGAGTTTAAAATTATGAAATTCACTTTGTTTTAACTTAAAGAGGATGGTGGGGGAAATGATGACGTGCTAAAGCAAGATCCGATGGTTCTATCATTTCGGGCTATCATATTTCTTATTATATTTAGTCAATGGAGATAGTCGACCTAATCTGATCAAATGAACTTTGTCAACGCAATGATTGTTTCATCCAAAAAAATCTTGTAGACTTGGATTGATGTTTGTTTAAGAAAATAATTTTAAGCCTACTGATAGAGGGTTTGTGTCATATCAAGTACACCTTATGATTCATAACTCAAGAGACAGAGCTATTACAAAACATACAGGCTACAACTGTAACCATAATATAATGTCATTTGGCGAGAAACCATCCAATCAGAAGACTCTGGTCGTGACCGCTTCATATGTGAAACCTACTGGTCAAATCACGTAAATAGAAAACTCGAGCTACGTCATTACTGACATAAGATTGTTTGAGAGTGAACATAACAATATACATGACTTGACATTGACTCCTTTATGAGCTAGATTTTCTTTAAATTATCACTCTCGACAAATAATTATGGCTGAGTGGATAAATTTTGCTTTAAATGTTTAGATGATAGATTGCTTGAATATTTAACAAATCATACTTATCAAAATTTATCTTTAGATTGACTTGACTTAGAATTTTAAATGTGTTTTGATGATAATATCCCTTTCGACTGAAATATTAATTCAATACAACCACCATCAACTGAAATATTAATTCAATACAACCACCATCAAAGTGTGAATGATTTCATTCACACTATAATTTGATAGTTTCATTTTGAGAGCCCCTTCAATTGGAAATTTCAATCAACACGATCATCATCGAGGTTATGTAAATCATATCAACTCGCTTATTTATAGTAAAGGAATGGGTCTATGATTTATATATGATTTGAATTTAACTTGAAAATTAACCACCTTACAGAACTTGCCAACTCTAACTTACACATAAAGTATTGAGTATAGCATTTACACTTTAAGAATTTGAATTTGAAATGATTAATCATTGACAGATTGGGAATTTTGATAAAGATGTTCGACTGAAATATACGATCAACACAGTCATCACTAGATTTTAAACATTATCAACTGTCTGTTTGGCAATGAGCATTCTGTTTATTGTAGGTAGCCCCAGTGTTTATCCAAAAGCCATACTTATGCTTAATGATGAATAATAAAACTTAATGTGAGTCCCCTATGATCCAATTCTACATTCAATTGGAGTTATTTCAATTCATTCAACATGGGATGTAACTGTCCAAATTTCATTAATGGGCTATGACCACGTTCATCAATAAGCAATCAAATCTTTTTTTATCCAATTACGTGTTCATTCTTGTCTCATCATATGAGTTTCTATTTCACATGTAGTTCAACCATCAATTAGATTATCAACTTAAATTTCAAGTGTTCTTTTAATTTATCTGTTATGTTCAGTTTCAATTTTGCAAGTCCATAATCTAACAGAATTTTGACAACATCCTGGCATTGTCTGCATAGGGGGCTTTACATAGAGTATGTCGAGCCTACCTGCTCACCTAGAAGGCACGCATGGGTGGTGTTTTACAATACTGTCCATATATTTTTGAACCTACCAACCTAAAAAGATGTGGAAAGACCTTTGGGTACCTATGCAACCTAATTTAATTTAGGTTTCAATTTTAAACTTTAATTCATTACATTTCAATTTATTTTGAGTTCCCTGTTAGTGTAAACTTCGACAACATTTTGACAACATCTCAACATCGTCCCCAAATAGAGAGCTGCATCGGGAGTGTTGGGCCTGCCCAACACGTCAATAAAGATATGTATGGATGGGGTAAACACCATGGCTGAAATGCGTCATCTCACCAGCAAGAAAGGTGTATATGGGACCTTTGCACCTATATAAAAATCATAAAAAATTTCCAGCATCAAAAAAGGCGTGTATGAGAACTTATTTTGGCTATCAATAGTCCTCTCCACTGTGCCAAGGAAGGCGCATAGGGTTTTTCACCTCTGCATAAAAACACATTTTGAGAAGAGAGAATGTAATGGAAGGAGAGAGAGATGGCAGATGGTGGAGAAAGATGTGGCAATGTTGGCTTTTGTGTGGTTGCTCGAGGTAGATAGTGGGGAGAGGAGGTACTGGTTGGTTTGGATGTGAATTAAAGGGAGTAGGATGTGGAGGTCGAGTGTTGGCTAGGTCGAGGGTCAAGGTCGTCAGCTAGAGCTCGTCGGCAAGGGGTTCGCGCTGTTGTGCATTAAGAGAGAGAGGAGATATAGATGGGTGAGAATCCCCAGCTTGGAGGAATTAGAAATGGCTCGACTACACTAGAGTTCAGGTTGGTACATTGAGGGCAGAAGAGATGGGGCCACTTCTCATGTGCGGATGTTCGCATGAAGTGATGGTAGGCATTTCGACCGATTGCAGTGAGACAAGAGGCGAGGAGTCAGAACGAGAACAGGGATGCTCGTGCGTGGATCATGTTGAGGGAGAAAATGAGGAGTGTTACGGCTTTGTGTGCAGCACGAGAATGGGAGAGAAAGCAAGCTTCGATTTTAACATGGGGTATGGAGGACGACGTGCGCAATATGTGAGGGCATAACATGGTGGGATTCGGCACAAGCTGTGATCGGATTAGGTGGGGACTAAGTTAATTTTCTCAAAATCCATGCCAATTTTAACCAAATCCCTCATGTGAGGCAATATGGGTGTATATTCTAGATAATTTTGACATTTTATACACAACAACATAGTTCTTCTCGCGATTGGAGATTTAGATGATTTCGGCGACGATCAAGGCGATTTTAGCTCGATTCATGCAATGTCATATCCATTCGCTCAACACATGCACAGACTCAGTTCGAATCAATTACAAAAGGTCCAATTTGATAGAATTTGATGTTCGGGCAATGCTGGCACAATCAATGTAGCAAATGGAGGTTATTTGAATGTCGTCGGGCCTTCCAACTTTGATAACCGGCGGCTCTTTTCCTCCATCAAGTGGTGATTAAACGATGTGAGGGGCCTCTCTTAATCAATTTCACTATTTCGGACATAGTGGTGCAATCAATTTTACGATCAGTCATTTTGATCATTTTCAATGATGATCGGGATATTTTGACTTCAATTAACGCAGTACACCCGCAATCCATCGTTTCCACCGTTTGTGTTTAATTCGACTTATAGGATGTTTGTGGAAGTCAACAATCTCGCCCAAACTCAGCCATAGACACTCCAACTTGCCACTTGCCATGCTACAGCACTAAACAAACCCCTCTTCTCCTCTCATCACTATCGAGCCCAACCCATCGCTCCCTTTGCTTCCCTACCCAACCCCTCTTTTGACTTCTCAACCTCTTACCTCAGTCGTAACTCCAATCCCTCTCTAACATCAACAACTACACCTAGCACAAAAGAAAAGAAAAGAGAAAAGATAAAAAATATTGTGTTTTTTTATTTGTCTCCTGCGAAATCATCACTTTATCACCTCACAACTTCATTATCAATTTTGCACACAGGCATAAAAATGAACCTTTAAAAGATCTTGAAATCTCATTTGCAACACATTTGACACAACGAATGAGACAAGTGCATGATTTTCTTAACATAATAGGAAAATCTTGTAAATGACGGCTGCAATGAAGTGTGCAAACCATATATACTTCTTCACGTGGAGAGAAAATTCAAATTTAAGTTCTTGTGCATCTTCTTCCAAAGTGGTTGGAAAAAAATTGCAAGATTCACATAGGAACACAGATTTCATACATGCCTTGTTAGGGTAGTGGTATAAAAGACCCACGACTAAGATGTCTTATGACACCGACTAAGCACGTCATTCTAAACAGTTGGGAAACCTAAACTCCCTATAAATGCCGCCAAAATATTGAAAGGCTATTGAAATTTTCTTTAGAGTACTTAAAATGAATATCCGAACAAAAAATCTGACAAAAATTAATGTTTAAGCATGACAATAAGAACAAAACAAATATGATAAATGCCACCTAAATGAAATGCAAGGACAATAACTAAACACAAGCATAAATTATAAGAGGATCGACAACTCACCAATGAGCACAAGCAAGATTTCCCACTTCTTACTTAGAACACTCAGTCTAGTAAACTAACTACATATGATCTAACCAAGTAAGAGCCATTGTTTAATAGAGAATGAAGGCCATTATGAGGTTTATTTAAAATTGAAATTAGAACTACATGCAAAAAAATTATACAATTTGAAATACACTATGATCTCCAAACTTAGAGCATATGCCATTGAATCCCAACACAAACATGTGAGAAAACAAAAACATTCTATTAAAAAATCAAAATGAAATATTTACATGCAACTTAATCATTAAAATATCCATAAAATATAAAATCCACATAATTTCAAGTCATGAGCACACATCAATAGATAATTTTTAAAAATGCCCTAAATTTTATGCAATGATTTGTGTACACGTACTATAAAGTGTGCAAATATAATATATAGGTGCATCAAATTATGCAAGTGCATCATGCAGATGCACCTAAAGTCATGCAAGTATATTAGACAAGTACACCAAAATTGTAAAGTGTATCATGCAAATGTATTCAAAATCATACAAAAAACATAAAACACATCCACATGTGCTCCGACAAATAAGTTAAATACTCAAACATAACATTTGAAAATGTTGTGCAAGCTAAAAGTTAAAGTCAAATTTAATTGCTTTGAAGAGCATGCAAGTTCTCTAAACTATGTTCAAATCTATAAAACTGAATGTCCACATGTACTCCAACAAGTGAGTTAAATGCTTAACTATAACATCTGAAAATGTTGTGCAGAGTAAAATGGGACTTAGTAAACTTAATGTCCTTGTTGAGAAACATGCAAATATTTTGAAAAACTTACAATTACTTTCAGAAATGCAAACTCACTTTTCTCAAAGTCAAGCTCAAACCCATCATGCATGTTCTTAAGATCACTTTGTCTATAAGATAATAAAATCATAAATCTCACTTAACAAGTCAAATACTCATCCTTATATGACTAGAGTCAACGAGACTAGCAGTCATTAAAAAAGATGTTATTTTTACATTTACAAATAACCATTTAGATTTTTATAAAAAAAAAAACATTTAAAATTAATATCTCAATATCATGCTTATAGGTGTAATCACACATTTTAATCCTTACCTGACCCTCTAAATAAAAATAGAGTTGACAAAATATACAATACAATAAATCTTTAAAATAAACTTAAATCATACACAAATTGCCAACTCAATCCTTTATATAAGAGATAGAGCTATAGCTTGAAAAAATTTTGAACGTAATATTTAAAAATTACTGACTTGATCCTTCGCTATTAAGTTAACAAGGTCTAAAACAAAAAAATAAAATCATTCAAATACAATGATGTTGGCACCATTGGTAAAAAATCTCAACCAAAATATATATTATTATAAAAACTTCTTGAATCCTAATGCAAATCATTTTATGCTTAAATTCTAATAAGAACATAAAAATTCAACAAAATTTATATAATCTAATACAATCATGTCAAAAGTCATCACTTGAAAGGTTAAAGCAATATTACATCAACCCTTTCACAATCATTTGATGAGAATAAGAAATCTAAAATTATCCAAAATTCACAAAGAACTAATATTATAGCAAATGTATCTTTATAATCATTCACAAAATATCTCATAACAACAAAAAACATGGCATGTGTTCTTTGATAGCATGATTTTATCCCTAAATTAAGTAAAAAATAAACAATAACGATTGAGGTGCTTTTTGACTGGATGATTTTGCCATAAAAAGATACTATTATATTACAATCACAGCCAAAACCTGCACAATTAACAATAGCTCGACTCTTTTAAATTATGAATCATAAGGTGCTAATCCCCTTATTACCTAAGGTTGACTTTACATTATCTTTTCAAACAAATATGCAACCTTAGTCTATAAAATCCCTTTGGATGAAACAATTCATGACTAATTGATAAAAACTCTTGCCTCCTCTAACTGAGTAACACGAGTTTAGAACAACTTGAAACGAGAAAATCATGATATATTGATCAAGTCATTTACAAGTCCCCTACCATTCACTTTCATTTAAAGGTGGTGAGTTTTTCCTTAATTTTAAATTAAAATTAATGATACCATATACCAAACACTGAGTACTTAACAACTAGACTTAGGGTGTGTTTAGGTCAACTTTCTGATTGTTTTATTTTTCAAAGGCAACCATAACTTCGTTTGACTATTTTTTAAAAAATTTGTGGTAAAAAATTACTTTTGAGAACTAGAACTATTAAAGTGTGGTGACTATCAAAAATTATTGTTCAAATTTTTAAAAAAATATATTTCTAACATAATTGTTTTTCAAAATACTATTTTCCCCATACCAGCTTTACAAAAAGATTTAACTATCCCAAACTACCCTTAATCAAAAGTTTTTTGACAATGAGAGGGACAATTAACCATATGGCAAGACTTATTAGAAATCTAAAACAAAATCATAAAATCCTCAAAAATGAAAGGAGAAATCTATAAGTAATGCCTTATTTAAAAGCTAATTTGCCTTCTGAAAATTAAAATAGAATAATAAAACTCTCTCACGAGAGTCGGACGCTGCAAATTTTTGAAGCCCACAATTCCAACATCAAGATTTCATATCCACTTGCTTTCTTTTCATTTTTTAGATGATCATAATGGAAAATTCTATTCATAATGCATTAAAAAAAAATTACGTTACCAATTTTTCATTTTGATGATTTTGACATATAGAAACATATGTAAAATATATTTGTATTAATAATGAGAAATAAATTTAATCTACTAAATCATTCCTTAAGTTTTAATTTTAATGTTATTATTCATGGACTATTGTATTGTAGCAATTCATTATTTTCCACAAAACTAGCAAGTTGGGACGGTTTTTGATGAATTGCAAGGATTAAAAGAAATTAAATTTTAATTCGATCACACAATAATATTTAATTCATGTCCATTTCCCCTTCTGCTGTCCCGTGCTTCTCCATTTCTGTGACACGGGCGGGATGCGGATGTTGCCAAGAAGGAGAGGAATTTGGAAGTTGAGTTTGAACTAATTTAAAGTAAAACTATATACGTAAATATACATATAATCATTTATCTCAAACTTAGGTAATCTCTTTAATTAAATTCCCTCATTACTATGTGGTGTAGTTGAGGAAAAAAAAAGAGCTACAGCAAAGAAATGGAAAAGAAACAGTATGTGTATGTGTGTATATCTATCACAATTCATTGATTCTACCTAACTAAATCAAATTAATTTTTTTTGTTAATTCTTTGTTAAATGTAGCTTAGCCGCAGGTGTAGCAGATGGCATGGCATATGGGAATTAAGAAAGAAAATAGAAAAACTAGAAGAAGCAAATAAGGAAACGGAGGAAGATGAAAAGAAAAGTTGAAAATTTATCTAATTCAATGTCAAGTGAAATATGTAATTTGAGGTGGCTCGAGGTTAATGGATCTGGATATTGGATGATGAGAAATCATTTTGAGGCAAAATATAATTTTAAGTTTAATTAATATAAATGTATTCTATTATATATACTTTTGATAAATTAAACAAATAATTATACTTAAATTATTTACAAAAGATCAGAAGTTAGGGAAACAAATGCAAAGAAATCTGTCTAAAGGACGACCTAGTAACCAAGAAAAGATACTCAATATCAAATATAACAGAAAATTAAAGTTAAATTTAATTTGTATGATTCTTTTAACTTCTATTTACCTTATAGTGTGTGGTATGTTAAAAGTTCATCATATTAACCATTTTATTAATTATTGATTGAAAATAGCCCAAATTTGTGGTAGATAGCAATAACAAAAAAAAACTTGTGTAATTTTAATTAAATTGTTTAATCTTTATGCTTCTTTGCACGTCTTATACTTTTGTTAAGATAAAGATTTGAAAGCATATAATTCCTTATAGGTGTATACAAAAGAAGATCATACATGCAAGTTAAAGCTACAAACTTTTATATGCTAAAAATACTAACACTAAAAGGAAATAGAAAATGTCATATTAAGTGAGATAGTCTGATATATTGTAAAGATATGTACAAAAAAATATCAAATATCTCATTTTTTGAATTCTAAAATTTAGCACGAAACAGTCCAACCTTGAATCCATATGCGATTCTAAAAATACTAGTATGATTCAATCGAGCTTTGAATCAAATGGGACGACATTTGATTCAAAAAAGTTGTTATAATCTGATCCAACCTTGAATCAAGAAACCATTGATAATTAATGAAAATTAAAGATGCAAATATATCAAAATCTAAAGATCTTATATAACATTTCTATGATCATGAGTAGTAAAAAAAAATGATTGTAAATCAAGTAGCTCCATATAAAAAAGATTACTGCAATGTTATAAAAGATTTGATGTTTAATAATCATTTTTACTATTCAAAATTAGCTTCAGTTAAAGATTATATTCATATTATACTTATTTATTTTTGATATAGTAATTACATCTCTATTTAAATGTTATTTTACACGAGATTATATTTATTAATGTTAATATTCATGTTAATTACAACTGAGCACATATAATATTTCATTTTTTATATTTGAATTTTACATTAGAATCATTTATCCCACTAAGCATCAAGCACATCAAATGTCACAACTCTAATTTCAAGAAAGAGGAAGGACCCTGTAGGGCAATAGACAAGCGATAAATTCTACTTCATTTTTGAAAGTATAGTTTTTGTTGTATTATAGATAGCAAATATGCTTGATATAAATTTAACTAATTGTTGACTCCGAAAATTCACGCCCGACCTCTCTATGAAGAAAATTTAATTTTGTTAATCAAATTTTCAGAAGGCAAATGAAGCTGTAGATAAGACACTACTTAGAGATTTTGACCTCATTTTGTGAGGACTTTAGATCTGGTTCTAAATCTCCTAAGGCGCAAGCACCTATTATTAATTATGTCTCATAATGTTGAGAAAGAACTTTCAATTAAGGTTAATCATTAGATCACCAATTGTTTAGCATATAGTAGCAGCAAATCAAGTTTTAGAGTTTAGAATTTATAAAATTCATTATCATTTATCTTAAAGAGAATGGTTGGGGAATGCGACGCTCATCAAGATCTCATGATTATGTCGCCATTTCTGGCCCATACTTAATCAAAGAAGGTAATCAACCGAAGGATTTTGTCGAACACGAGTTGCATGGTCCAAGGAGACCATGTAGACTTGGGGTGATATTGATCTAAGGAGATAACTTTAAGTACACCTTAGCTGGCAAAGAGCTTTTTGTCCTATTAAATATACCCTATAATTGACAACCCAAGGAATAGAGCCATTTAGGATCATCCTTACTGGCATGATATTATTTGAGTGTAAATATAGAAATACACTTGACCTAATATTCATTTTTTTGTGAGCTCGAGTTTTTTTAATTTATCACCTCCAACAAATGATTATGGATGGTGGATTAAGTGAATTTTGTTTTAAGTCTTAGATGATAAATTTCATTTGAGCATTTCAAATATAGTATTTTTGCATTCTTTATATTCTTTTGTTAAATTTGAATTTATATTGATTTAACATAAAAGTTTCAATAAAACTAATATCCCCTTCGATTGAAATCTCCATTCAACACAGTCATCATCGAGGTGAACCTTGTCAACTTTTTTTATGTGCTTAATAGAGAATCGGTTTTATAGACATAAACAATGTTCTCAACCTAATTTAAAGTTTAACTTTTGAAAACTAAAGCTTCTTCATTTACATCATTGATGGTCATATACAAACGTAAAATTAAATATTCTTCTTAATGAACAGACACTTAACTTGCAACCAATCATGTCAACTCCAGTTCCTTGTAAGGAGGAGAATCGGATTGATTACGTGTCAGACTTACGATTTTAATATTTAAGTAAAGCACCCATAATAATATGCATATGCATCAGTCTCTGGGAATTAAGTCTATAAAATACATGTATATTTTCGAAGAAGTTATCATTTCATAAAAAAAGTGTGCACGCTTCTCAAAACAAAATAGGCTTTGAATCCATTTGATATCAACTCACGCAACATCCTCAGACACTAGCTCTAAGCTTTTAGCAAAGTGTTGGGACCCATGCGACTATTCTCAATATTACTTGCATGCATTTGGAAGTAATGAGAACAATTAAAAGATCATCTCACAATACGTATAAATATTGCACTCATCCCTCTAAAACTTGTATGAACTCTAAACCACTTGGGCAAGAAGTGATATCATTTCGAAATGTGTAATGAGTTTAATTTATTCACATATTTGCAAGCATTTATGAACATTTGAGTTGAGAAAGTAATTGCTTTAGAACATGTGTAAGAGTTTAGCAACTTCACACATTTGCACAAATTACAAACTATTTGGATTTAGATAAATAACTGCTTCATAACATGCTTAGGGATTAATCTAAAGCCCATTATCCATGCCATCCATTTATCTCTACAGACATAATATAGATCCGGTGGCATAAATTCTCACTCAATTACTTTTGGCATTATTATTCATGAATTTAACATTTTTGGATAACTAATGAGGAATTTCGTCCATGTTAATTAACGAGATGTCAAACTACAACCCCATTCATGAGTGTGAGCAATCAAGCTTCATGTCAATTCTCCAAACTTGACTATGCTCAATTGAAATCACTTTAATGCATTTAGAATACAACAACTCTATTGCCTATTGAATAAGCCATAATCGTGGTCATCAATGGGCATTCAAATTGTTTTCTTGCCCAAGTATGAGATATTAAATCCAATATGGCTTTATTCTCAATTTCTCACTAAGTTCTATTCTCCTTTCGAAGGCCAAACTTCAAGTTTAATACAAGTTTCTCATGAGTTTAACATCAATTTCAAATCCTGTTTACATTTGAATTGAGTTTTTCTCTTCTCGTTCATTTTAGTACTTAAAATGATGTGATCTAAGCTGCAATGAAAACAAGCTATTCTTACTCATTTGAGAGCTACATCTCGATCCAGTTTTGTTTTATATTTTCTCTTTGTGTAAAAGCAAGTCTTCTAATTCATAACAAATTTCACACTTGTAACAAATGATTAAGTTCTCTTGTAGGTGTCATTTGAACATAACTTCACTCAAAGAGTAGTTTTCAAATCTCAATTTATTTCAAACTCATAGTTTATTATAGCATCCAGTTTAAATCCAATGTCAACTAAGTCTCCATGATTTGAATGTTATCAATCTATTCATATTATTTTTTTGTCAATAAGAAATTTTGATGAAATTCTGACAGCCTCCCAACATCGTCCCCACATAGAGGGCTACTTCGTGAGTGCCAAGGCCTTCCCACCACGCTTATGAAAGCATGCATGGTATGTGTTTTGTGACACCGACCGAAAGAGTTTTCATAATTACTGCACTTATGAGAAACATTACACAGGCCTTTGATACTTGTATAAAAAGCATCCTAATTTTCTCATTGTGTTGAAGCAACACAAACAAGTACTTAACATCTAAAAGCTATTTACAATTATGAAGAAACAATAAATGCAGTATTTAATACTCCATGTGTTACATTTTCAAATGCAACACTATTTTAAATTAAAATTTGACAACCTTTCGGCGTCGTCCCCGCATAAGGGGCTACTTCAGACCTTCCCACTAAGCTTATGAAAAGCGTGCATGGTAGGTCTCTTACAACACCGTGGTCAAGAAGTCTTCATATTCACTGCGCTTATAAGAAGCGTGCATAGGCTCTCGATACCTGTATGAAAAGCACAATAATTTCCTATTCGTGTTGAACAACACGAACGAGTTCTTAGCATCTAATAGTTATTGTAGTTATATTGAAGTAACGAGAACATGAATTTCATAATTGTATACTTGCAAATATACAATTATTTAAATTAAAATGACAAACCTCAGCGTTATCCCCACGCGGGTACATCGAGTCTAAGGCCTTCCCACCTCGCATATGAAAGCGTGTATGGTAGGTGTCTTTCGACACTACGGCCAAAAAGAACTTGTACCTACTACACTTATAGGAAGCGGGTATGGGCCCTTGATATCGCATAAGAAAGTGCATCCTAAGTTCCTCCCGTGTTGAAGCAACACGAACAAGTACTTAAATCTAACAAAATTTTCTACTGTATTAAAGCAACACGAGAGAGTGCTTAAATTCTTTGGCATTTTTCCTATGTTATAGTTTCACACAAATGGCAACAATGTATCAAATAACATTTTTTGCTTGTCGTTTTCTTAAATGAGAATGAAAGGAAGAAAAGATGTTGATAAAATGTTGTAAGGGTTATGATTGTATAATGTTGGCTATCAAATTAATTTTGAGATTGACTGGGAGGTGGTCGGAGATTTGGTTAGTTGTAGGAACTGCTGAATTTGAAGAGGAAGAGTTGTTTGGATTGTTAGCTCGACCAATGTGGCTGCCCAAGGTGAGGGATGGAGAGAGAGTGATAGTAAGCTTGCAGCCGGGGTTGTACGAGCAGTAAGAGAGGCCGGCGAGAAGGCTCGTGTGAATTGTAGCGAGAGGGGGATGAGCCGAATGAGAGAGAGAAAAGGGAGGTCGGTTTGCATGCTGGTCGTGCAACCTACTGCAATGATTGAGGGCAACTGAGACAGAAGAACATAACGGGATTGCTCAACACGAAGAATCAAAGAGGAGAGTTTGGCATAGCTTGGGGAGTGGCATGGAGTCGAAGTGAGCTAGGGCGCATGTTAGACAAGAGAAATGGCAAGAGAGAGAGAGAGAGGGAAGGGGAGAAATACCTGTAGTCGGGATGAGATTTGCATCCAAAAGCAACAAAGAGACGAGACTCTGAGTGTTGAAGGAACCCGAGAGGAATAGAGGGAGCGACGAATGGGAATCGAGGGCGGTGGGTTGAGTTTATGAGTCTAAGTTAGTACTACCAGTATATATTTAGATTTTTCTTTTTTTTAATTAATTGGTTTAATAAAGTTTAATGCCGACTTTTTGTAGTCGTATATCACATAGACAATGTGTATATAATTTACGTTATTTCAATGGGATTTGATGTAATGTGTTTCACCGAGTCATTTGGTCGTTTCGCAAAATTAAATCAATTTCTACTGAAAAATGTGTGTCGTCGCATCCGCCGTTCAATACTCAGACTCATTCAAATCAATGCTGACAAGCTAATTTGATAGTTTTCAACATTTTAACGCTAACGACACGATCAGTCTTGCGAACGAGAGATCGTTTGAGAATCATCGCAGCCTCCCACTCTGATATACATGCTAGCGCGTCGAAGGCTTCTCCTTGATCGGTCGATCGTCAAATTATACAAGGCGTATATTTCAATTAATTTCGATATTCTGAACACGTCGGCGGAGTCCGTGTCGTTTCAACCAGTTCCAATGTCAATCGAGGTTTCTTGGCTTCAATTTAATCGATATCACATCTGTAGTCCATCGAATTCACCAGGCTTAGACGTTTTGATTGATATAACTTATGTAGAGGTCAACACTAACAATATCTATATAGTCACACATCTCTACATTGAATTGTTGCATTTTCCAATCCTTATTTACTGCTAATTATAAAAGAATTCTGACAATGCCCATTTTAGTAATTGGACAAAATTTTAAGATAATTAATCCCATATGTTTAAGTAAAAAACTTGTCATTATGCATATCAATTATTATTTTTAGAAATCGTCACCTTATTTGTAAAAGATCACCCTGCCCCTCATCTGATTAGTTTTAAACACCTAGAAAATATGACTCATGCAAAACATGAAGTTGGTCAATGCATTTTAGCTGCAGTAAAATCCTCATTTTTTTCATTTTACAACTAAATTTGATAAACAGCCCTGAGAAACTAGACAACAAGCATGCACCAGCATTTGACAGAAATACAATAAAAAAATTACAGCTATCAAAAACCAAATGCTCCTAACTTTCTTGGATTTTAACTTTACAAAAAACAATGTTCACCATTATCAGATTTCAACTTAATATCCTACAATAGTTTTTCAATCTCAGATAGTATATAAGTCGCCCATTATGTTCAAACAGTTAACTACGATTTACACACACATCAAATTTATCTAAATGGTATTCTTTGGTCCTCTTGGTTCTCACTATTAGAATTCAAGCTGATCACAGCTAATTGTTGAGAACCAACCATCCCATGGCATGCCACTACACACCTTGATCATCACACTCTACAAGGTAAAATATGTCAACTATTACCATGGTTGAAGATGCTTATAGAACTCAACTAAAAAAATGCAATATTGCATTATAAAGAACGACTTTTAAGAGAAGCAGATAGACTATTTGGCAGTTTCTTGAATGCACTAAATTGTTTTGTCTTCCAAACTAACAAATTTTTAGACGCAACAATCACATTAATCTTTTCAGAAAATCTGAAGGGCTATTTTCTAGAAAAATACAAACCACAGATGTTAATCTTATATTATGTTACATGAAAGTGCATAGAAAAGAATGTACTCCACACCCTATTCATAATTCAGTATTAAACGAGAGAAGTGCATTACCCATTTATAGATGTTCCAAAATCCACTGTTTCTATCGCTGACAAAAAAAAGCTCTCCTGAAAAAAAATTTAAAAAAAAACATTTTAGTGAAAGCAACTATTCTTCCTTAGTGGTGCTTGCAGATCAGAAGACAAGATAGACAATGATCCATATAAGTGCATTAAATTACCTCAATAACATCAAGCAGCAGACTGCAATCTAAAACAGCCTGCGAAGCACAAGCATTCCTTGAAGGGCACTGTGACATGGGCATCACGCTGGACACAGGACATGGTCTTTTGAATGCCTTATTTTAAACAATTTTCCCAAACACGTTGTACACCAGTTAGACTCCGCCTATGCCACTCTAGCTTGATTATTTACCAAATAGATCTTAATCCAAACCCCTGCTCTTATTCTTCTGCTCAACATATTCTCCTAGAACTGATGTCACCCGATGTATGACATGGCTTTGCTACCCCATGAACAATTTGTAGTGTATCATTGACCCCATTTTATTCCATGACCAAATTACTAGAGTGGTTGTGAGTCAATTTTTAAAAGGCAGATTAAACTTCAAATAAGACAACACTCAAAAAATTTCAGTCTTCATTTTGCAAGGATTTTATAATCCAATTCAAAATTTGCTATAGTTAATTATCCCCACCAGTGATGAGAAAGAACATTCAATTAAGGCTAGTCATTAAGCGCTTAAGGATTGAGCCTTGGATTACTTAATCGTAGGAGGTAATCGACTCAATCCGAACTAATGATCCTTGTTAGTAACAATGAATTACATCGTCCAAGAAAATCTTATATACTTGGGATGAATATTTGCCTAAAAGGCCAATTTCAAATTGACCATAACTAACATAGGACTTTGTATCATATCAATCACACTCTATAATTCACCACTCAAGAGATTTGGACTATTGGGGAACTTACGGGCTTTAATTGTGATAGTAGTTTAATGGTGTCATCTTACAATAAATCACTTAATCAAGGGGTTCCTATCATAACCATACTTTTTGTAGTGTCATTTAGTTCAAACCAACTAGTTAAAAGATAATTGTCACACACTTTAATGGCATAAAATCATTGAAAGTGATCACTAAGTTACATCTCATATGACTAACTTTATAAACCCTAGATTAATCTTAAATTTATCATCCTAAATAAAATATAGTAGAAAATGGATAGATTATTACTATTAGCTTCAAGAGGTAAATTTCACTTTGATGTTTCTGAAATTATAATTTTCTTGAGATTTTAATATTTTTATCTAGATTTGAGCTTGAAATAATTTGCGTTGGGAAGGGTCCCTCCACATGAGATTTTTTTGTCAACATAACCATCATTAAGGTAAGATGTTTGAAGTATTTATACTTGCAACTTGAGAACTTTATCCCTTCTAGTTATGATGCATGATGAAAGTGATATATATATAAACAATAAATGAAAAAATTAGTGGTTAATTGGGATAGCAATATGTTGATTGCTATGAAACTTTAAAAGAGTGAGAAGGTACATGTAGATTGTGTTTATTCTCAAAGTTGGACTAGTGAAAAGTTTCATGAAATAACTGTAAAGATTTGAATGAATTATGAGAGCATATACCCAAGAAAGAATGTTAGTATAGTGAAGTGAATTAAATAGATATATGGGTGCATGCAAGTATAGGTAGTATATGCTATCACACGATTGTTGAGGGGTAGGTGATAAGATATTAAACTATGAATAGTGAAGTAGTATATGATTCCACAACAGCATATTATATAGGTAAAGAAATGAGTGCTCTAAGATCAAATTTAATTATAAGAAAGGTGAAAATGGAAACAAGATGATAAGAAGAACAAAAAAATCTTAGTAATCTGATATAATGAAAGTAAAGATCGAAAGACAATAATCAAAGATGAAAGTATTAGGATGGCATAATTCTTCTAAGAAGCTGCTAAATGAGAGTTTTAGAAAACAAACCCATAAAGGAATCGAGGCTACAAACATATATCCATCATGTATTAAATAGGTAGTGCTTGCTGCTTCATGTAGTTGACTAAGTTAAATAGATGTGTCCGTAAATAGAAGAAAAATGACATAAAAATTTTCATCAAGCAACTATAGCAAGTTGAATGGCACACACAAAGAAAATGATGAATTAAAAAACATACAATGCCAAAAGTATGCAAAGAGTGATCACCATAGCGAATCACCCTACCATTTCCTTCTATTCCACTTTGGGACATATGTTCACCTAGCACGCCAAGCTTTGTGGGGGAATTTCCAATCTTAGCAATATCATTCTAAAAATACAACCTCATAGCCCAACCAATCGCCCAATCTAATATCATACATCATTATCATTTCACAACCTCATCATAACAAATTCATATTGCTTTTCTTAATCTTTATTTTATATTTATTTTTATTGGGTGATACATAAGATCAGTGTTTTTGAAAGCACGCTTCACATGTGATGCACAGCGAAGCACTGAGGCTCCGCTTTGCACTTTTGTCGAGCGGCCGTTGCTTGCAAGGAGTGCGAGTGAGCAAAGCGCACTTCCAAGTGCTGTCGAAGCAATAGGCGAAATGAAGCGATGAGTTCATAAATACTATTTAGATTTTCAGCAGGTCGAATCAGTAGGGCTCTTGTTTCTCCTATTTATTCCCTCTACCTCTTGTCTCTCCCATTACTCTCGAGCCTCATGGCGGCCCTCGACTGAGCAAGTCGATGTTGTAGGCTTGTAGCTTGTCGTGATTTGTGATTTTTTTCTGCATTTCTTCTTCGAGTTCGAGCCTCGCTGCCTCGAACCTTCTCTGCTTAAATCTCAACAGTACTGTCGTGCAACTCGTGCCACTAGGTTTCTATTACATATCACGGACCTCATGGAATTTTTTTTTTTGAAATGAAGCTACTTTGGACCGATTGAGTTGGTATGCTCATTTCTTGTACTTTTGTGATATGTTTATACTTAAAAAGCTCTATGAATTGATCATTTGGTATTGCTTATTATATTGATACATTATGATTTTAGAGATGAAGTTTCGGTCAATTGACATTTTTCTTGAAACTTAATTTCTTTTTGGATGATTAGTTTTGGACTATGATGACTATTTATATCAAAAAAGCAACTTATGTGCCCTATTTAGATGACTTATTACAGAAAAATGTAAAAGTTAAACCTTCCTCTCATTGGATGGCCATGGGAAACCTTGAAAATTATTGGTTAACCGAATGCTCTTTTATTTTGTTGGTGTTTTATATATAATTTTGCTTGGACTTATTATTTATATCAGAAGAGCAACTTATTTGTTAGCTTGCATCTTCTAACTAGAAGATCCTCAGCAACCTGAGAGGAGGTTTTCTTTGTAAATGTTGGTGGCTTCTTTGCACACTATTTTTTACTTTTGAGTCCATTTTATTTTATAGAAAGTTGAAATTTAGATGTTAAATATCTAATTATATATATATATATATATATATATATATATATATATATATATATTCATTTTTTTTAATTCTTCATTCTCTAAATCCAATTTGTTTCATATATGTATTGTTATTTTAGAATGGTTGAATCAAATACAAGAAGAAAGGATCGAACTTGAAAATTTACAAAGTTAAAATTTGAGACAAATACTCTATGCCACATATGTATTTATTGTGGCAAAGAGACAAATGGAGAAATATCTAGAGCAAAGGAACACCTTATAGGTTCGTGTAATAGTTCTAGAAGAAGTAATGTTATCAAATGAAAAAAAGTTTCCATAGAAGTAAGAGAGAATTGTTGGCTTATCAAGAGGGAGTAAGGAAGCTCAAACATAGCTTAAATATATAACATGAAGATAACGTGGTTGACATTTATGAGGAATCACTATATCAATCTCCTAAGAATTATTATACGAGACCAATTGAGTCATGTTCTGGATCGAGGAGTATTGGTACTTCTAAGTTAAAAGAGCTAATGAATCAATTCTTTTTTAAAGAACCTAAAAAAGAGGTAGAAAAAAAAAACATATGAGGCAGGTAGGTGTCAAAGAGAATGTAAAAAGGAATTAGAGAAAGGATCATTCAATAAATTGTAAGGTGGTTCTATCAAGTAGATATACCTTTTAATGTTGTTAAATTAGAAAGCATTGATCATATGGTAGAGGCAATTGCACAGTATGGTCTTGAACTTCTACCACCTTCATATCACGAGTTGAGAGTCCTCTGCTCGAAAAAGAACTATAAGCAAATACCCAATATGTAGAAGAACACAAAAAAATTGGCAGGAGAAGGGTTGCACTTTAATGTCTGATGGTTTGACTAATCGTCGAGAGTGATCAATAATTAATTTTTTTGGTAAACTCACTAGTTGGTATAGTATTCTTGGAGTCAATTGATGTATCTGAATATTCAAAAACTGTGATTAAGCTCTTTGAACTATTGGATGCACAATTTAAGAAGATCGGAGAATAAAACATTCTTCAAGTGGTTATAATAAGATGACCTATTTCGATCAAATTTTTTTGAACAATTTTTGTCTATTGTACATTAGATCCACCACTTTTAATTTCTTAATCATTCAAAACTAATTACATTTATTCAATAAAAATATATATTTTTATCCTTTGTCATGCATTTATGGTACAATAGACTTTTCTTCTCTTCCTAATCATTCCAAACTAATTATATTTACTCACATAATTTGTTTATCTTTTGTCATTCATATTAAAACCACATAAATCTACTTTTCATCAACTTATCCTCAACAAAGGTTATTACTCCTATAGCTTGAGATTGCACCATAAAATGTGTGACTCAACACTTTTCCCTGAAAGAGATAATAAGGCCCACACCTCATTACCGTAGTGTGAGGCATACTTCTCACACCAGTTGAGGAATGAGCAACATAAAATAGTGTATTTTTTATAAGTATTTAAATAAATATTTATCCCCACTTAACCCTAAAGCCTCTCATGCAGTTGTTGCACTCACAATTCTTCTCACCTAATTGAAGAAACTAGCAACCTTCTCTACTATCGCAGCCAGTCTTCTCTACAACCACCGCCACATATGTTATATGTGTTGTTGCAATCATTGCAAATGTTGTCACAAACCATCTTCGCAACCGCTACCATCACTTCCTAATGTTCTTTCCTTCCAATGAAAATATCTAAATGTTAATTTATTTCCTAAATCTAATTTATTTGATTTGTATATTTCTCATTTTTTGTTATTTGAACATTAACATATTTTAATTTTTAAATAAAATTTTCATCTTATGATTTTAGAATAAATGGAAAGAGAAAAAGATAAAACCTCCACCAATAGAAAAGGCCAAGCATAGAATCATAACATGCAAATTGGCATTTAAGGGAATAACAAAACTTATGTTTATCTAAAATGTAATTATTATGAGAAAGATGTTAAGGGGGTGTCATATAAATGAAAGAGCATCATTCAAGTTCTTATAAAAATGTTGTGCCATGTACAAAAATAACTAAGGTAATCAAAGAGATATATGTGCATGTATAAGTAACTCTACTATGTCAAAACATTTAGCACAACAATAATTTAACAATAGAGTGAATATTGGTTCTTACTATAAAAGTGGACCTACTGACAAAGATTCATCATCTACTTTATCACAAATATTATGTGGAGGTACTAGAAGACCTATTAATCAATACAAAATAAATGATGAGGACAACAGAGATTATGCAAGTGTTGTCAACAGAATGCCTCCTGAATGTGCTAGAGAGGAGCCCAAATGTATTTGCATGGATATTAGGAGTTTCTTCTATGAAAAAGTCATTTCATTCATCATGGAAAACTCCCTTTTGTATTTCAACATGATCCATGCTAAAAGTTCCTATAGTCAAGTCATAAAATCACCATCTATGTATGATTTAAGAACTTTGGTGTTGAAGGAGTTGAATAGTACCAAAAAGAGCATTAAGGATATTAAAAGAACTTGGAATCAGCCTGAGCGGCAACCATTTTACGATTGTTCTGGTATCAGGAATAGAAGTTTGATTAACAATCCCTGTGGTACTATTGTCATGAAATATGTATAAACATCAGATAAGGTTAAAGTTGGAAAAAATATTTTTGGACTTCTTGATGGACTCATAGAGGAGATTAAAGAACATCTAGTTATTACAAATAATGTGAGTGTTTATAAAGATATTGAAAAAAGTTAATAAAGAAGAGACTATATGTACTGCACATTGTGCACAACACACTATATTAATTTGATTTAAAAATTTTGATGACTTATCTCAGCACAATAATACCTTAAGCAAAGCAAAAAATAAAATTCATCAATAATCATTCATGGATTTAAAAAGAAGATTTTCAAAAAAAAAAAAAAGAACTCATATGACCTCCTACAACTAGGTTTGTTACAACCTACTTGATCTTATAAAGCATGTTGGAAGAATGTCAACCTTTAGAATCCATGTTCACTTCTGCACAATGGCTTAATTGTACTTGCACAAAGAAAGCTAAAGCGAGAGAAGCAAGAAAGATTGTGAGAGGTTTTGAATAAATATCAACCATGCTAATAACAATAAATCCGCTAGTCCCAATTTTAAGGACAATGGAATCAAAAAAAACAATCAGCTATGGGTTTTCTTTAGAATGCATTGGACGAGGCTAAGGAATTGATCACTCTAAACTTAGAATAAGATGAATCCAGCTACAAGGAGATATGAGAAATCATTGATGAAAAGTGTAAGCTTCAGTTTCACTGTCAATTGCATATCGCAACATATTACCTCAATCCACAATTTCAATATGCTAAAAACAAGTTGATTAATCCTAAGATCAAATTAAACTTGTATCATTACATAAATAGGTTTATAGATGACTCAATTGAGTAGGGGAAGGCTGTTATACAACTTGTCCCCATCCTTCCTCTCTATTTTTGCCTTGTCCACCTCTCTCACCCATTGATCCCTCACAGGCCTAGCCCATCCCCACCTCAGACCTACCAAACACCCTTCTTCAGCAACCTACTAATGCCATAAACAAACCAAGCTCACAACTTACAGCTATCCATTTTTCATATGCAACCAACCGATAAATCTCAATGCTAGCAGCTGCTCTTCACAAGCTACTCTTACACAAACTTCTCTTCTCTTATGTTGCACCACTCTACCTTGAGCAAATCAAAAAAAAAAAATCATCAGCAATCACTGTGGGTTTTGGAAGTAGTGAGAAGATATTCAAAAAAAAAAAGTCCTATGACCTACTACAATTAGGTTTGTTATAGCCTACTTAACCCTATAAAGCATGCTGGAAGCACGTCAACCTTTGGACTCCATGTTCACTTCCACAAAAAGGCTTAATTGTGCTTGTATAAAGAAAACTGAAGTGAGAGAAGCAAGAAAGATTACCTTGAATGAGAGGTTTGAGTAAGTGTTAACCATGCAATAATAACAACAAAACCACTGGTTCAAGTTTTGAGGATGATGGATTCAAAAAAATAGCTGGGTATGTGCTTTCTTTATAATGCATTGGATGAGGCTAAGAAATTAATCGCTCTAAACTTAGAAGGACATGAATCCAAATACAAGGAGATATATATGAAATCATTGATGAAAAGTGCAAGCTTCAGTTTCATCGTCATTTGCATGCCACAACATATTACCTTAATCCAAAATTTCAATATGCTATGATCAAGTTGATTAATCCTGAGATCAAATTAGACTTGTATCATTGTATGAATAGGTTCATAGCTGACCCAACTAAGCAGGAAAAGGCTACCATGCAACTTGTCCCTCTTCTTCCTCTCTTTTTTCACCTCTCTCACCCTTCGATCCCAGACAGGCCTAGCCTGTCCCCACCACATTTACCAAACACCCTTCTCCAACAACCTACCAATGCTATAAACGACCAAGCTCACAACTTGCCACCTATCCATTCTTTCATATGCAACAAACCAGTAAATCACAATGCTGGCAGCTACTCTTCACGTGCCACTCTTATGCAAATTTCTCTTCTCCTACACTGTGCTGCTCTACTCCCACGTCCCCTTCACAATTTATCTTCAACTAGCTTACCACCCTTGACAACCTCTCAGTCTCTTCCTCTCTTTTACCCAAGCCTCCACCTCCATTTTCTCACTAAATCTCCCTCCTCTAGCTCTCCTTTCTATCTCTGAACACACTATCTAATCATCAATAAATACTACATCCATCATCCCTTTAATAAAATAATTTCTCAATATGCCTTTCTAATTTTGCAACATATTCATCATAATATTATCATCACTATCACACTTTTCTACAACCACTTTTTTTTCCTAGTGCTCAAATTCATATAATATAGATGCCCAAGTTGAATTATTATAAAATATACCTTTTGTTCTCTATGATATCCTCTAATCGCATAAAACGGCAAAGGAAATTCACTATCTTAATCACCCAACCTTTCTTTTAAAATAATATCCTTATCTTTATTATTCAATATATCAGACTAAAGAGACTCAAAATTATCACACATAGATATTACTTCAGTTTTAAGTAATATTGGCAGATAAATATTCAACCCAAATAAAGTAGAAGCGACAAGAGAGTACTTTGCATAAAGAGAATATAAAAGGTTCTAAAAAAATCTATATGAGAACCTCTTGGAGACCATTTCGGTTCGCTTGGAGATTCTATTAGCACCGGGTTGCCACCAGCAACACAAACTCGTTCATGCAATTTCCTAAAAGGAACAATGAATTGTAAGTTTATGATAAAAGAAATCAGAAATGCTAAAAAAATCAGAAAATAAAAGCTGAAAAAAAATCTATTACTTCGGAATCAAGGTAAGAAAAAAATATTGAAAGAACTAGATACAAAAGAAAAAAAAAAAATCAGTGTGATGTGCCAATATCATATTCTTCTCACAAAGACTTTAACAATAATGAAAAATAATAGAGAAACACAATAAAGTTGTATGTTGTCCATCGTTCAGTCTTTACTGATCTAGACTGATGTCAATCGAATTTTAGATTTATAAGCAACTAGTAGACTTTATGCTATTTCTTATTTTTATGAGATTTATCATGCAATAATTACTATTTATAAAAATAGGTTTACAAATATCGGATTGAAATCAAATCTATTCCTAATTCAAATTCAAAACATAAAATTATCTTGAAAAAGATAATTTATCAATAAATAAATCACAAATTCTAATTTAAATTAAATACCTAAAATAACCAAATCTAATTTCTTGGGTTGCATCAATTCAAAGAAAGCTCTCCTCCCATACAGTAAAAAATTGTATTGCTGACAAATTTTATCATAAACCCTCTAATCTAAAAGATGATTATTTCTTTGCTCAACCAAGACCTTTGATTTGCAAATTCCTACAATTTCTCACCCCACTTCAATAATCTTGCATGGCAATAAAATAGCAATTTCTGTCCCATGAAAAAACACTTAGAGGAAAAGGAATGGAGAATTACAACTTTGATTTATATACAATAGAGTGCCTTTTATCTTCTTAGGATAGCCCTTGGCAGTGTATCCAAAGTAATTTGTCATCCTTAAATAGAGATTGTATTTAAAATTATCATAAAATTAGAACGAAAAATTGAACAAATCGAATGTAAGACAAATCAGACAGGTTGGATGAGGCTATGATCAAGGGAGGAAGCACAGCTGGCACACTCGACAAAAGAAGTGAAACAGAAGTTGTAAGTGAGAAGAGGCCTGAGCAATGATAGGAATTAGTACAATGCATAAATAGACAAGCACAAACATAATCAGGGGAGGAGCAGGGCTGTCTGTGAAGAGGCAGATGAAGTAAGGTGGGAAGCAAACAATTGAGTAGCGGTAGGGATTGCATACAAAAGGTGTAGTTGCACGATAAGCCGATGCAACAGAAGGTACATGTGCAATTCTTGCCACTTGCAAACAGAAAAGTATGAAAGAAAGTGATGTGGTCGGGGTGAGTGATCTATGTGAGTTAGCTGCTTACAAAGACATGCACAAGACGTCATCAAGATAGGTTTCAAGGAGTCTAGATTGATGTTCTTTAAAGTAAAATGATGAAGAAGAATTAGATTTTGGTTTGAAACTTAATAATGTAGAACAACATAAGGAAAAAAAGAAACTAGAATCTACTTGTAAATAAGGAGAAGAAAGTGAAGATAAAAGAGGAAACTTTAATTAATTAATTCATTAATTAATAAATCCAAAATATAAGCTAATAATCCATATATTTCAAATTGAACCAAAAAGAAAAGAAGAAAAAAGTAGTTTGTCTAACAAAATAAAAGAGTTGGTTGGTTCCTACATTTAATAGTAAGGGTGATGCACAAGAGTGTACAAATTATAGAGGAATTAAGTTGATGTGTCATACATTAAAATTATGGGAGAGAGTAATTGAGCATAGGTTACGATGTGATACAAAAATTTATCAAAATCAATTTGGTTTCATGCCAGGTAGATTTATTATGGATGTTATACATTTGTTGAGGTTTGATGGAGAACCATAGAGAAAGTAAGGAGGATCAACATATGATATTTGTTAATTTAGAGAAAGCTTATGATAAAGTTCCAAGAGAAAAGAAAGGAGTTAATATTAGTTATATTCAAATCATTAAAAATATGTATACTATAGCTGTTACTTGTGTCCAAACATAAGGAGGATTGATAAAATATTTTCCTATTTCAATTGGATTACATCAAGGATTAGCTTTAAGCCCTTATCTTTTTGCTTTAATTATGGATGTTCTCACTAGGCATCTATAGGAAGATGTGCCTTGGTGTATGCATTTTGCTAATAACATTCTCCTTGTTGATAAGACTAGAGAGGGAGTCCAATAGAAACTTGAATTATGGAGGTCAACCTTAGAGTCTAAAGGTTTTAATTTAAGTAGATCTAAAACTGAATATATGGAATGTAATTTTAGTTATAGAAGTTTTGGTGGCGGTATTATGACTTTGGGTGATCAAATCATTAAAAAGAGCAAGCATTTTAGATATCTAAGCTCTATTGTTCAAAATGATGGTGAAATAGATGGAGATGTTATTAACAAAATTCAAGTTAGATGGTTGAAGTGGAGGAATGCATATAGCCTGTTGTGTGACAAAAAAATATTGCTTAGACTTAAGGGAAAATTTTATAAGATAGTGATAAGACCTACAATGATTTATGGTGCAATGTTGGCCAGTAAAAGAGAAGCATACGACTAAGTTAAGTGTTGCAGAGATGATGATGCTCAGATGGATGAGTGGCTTTACTCTTAGAGATAAAATGCAAAATGAGTACGTTCGAAAAAAGATTGGAGTAGTTCCAGTGACAGATAAGATTAGAGAGAGTCGCCTTAGATGGTTTGTCACAAAACGTCAACGCCCGATGACTCGATTAGGAGAGTAGATGCACTAGATTTTTCTTATGTTAAGAAAGGCAGAGGTAGACCTAAAAAGACTTTGTTAAGATGTATAAAAAATAATCTTAGTTTATTAGAATTAAATGAAAATTTGACACATAATATAACACAATGGAGAAGAATGATTCATATAATCGACCCCACATAGTGGGATAAAGGCTTCTTGTTGTTGTTGCCTAACAAAATAAATATATATTTAAAAGTCTAATTTCAATTAAATAATTAAATATATCACAAAATAATCTAAACCTAGTTTCATGTGTTGAATCATTTAGTTTGAATTTTAGTTACTAGGTTATTATTGTAATATACATATTTATGAGGATATGACTGAAAGCATTTTAATAGCCCGTATCTTAGATTCATAGTTTTTTCTTTCTTCCATGATTTAAGAAATTAGCATATAGTGCTATGAAGATTCAAATATACAAATGCTTGGAGGATTCAGCATCTACAACTTAAGAATTCATGGCATATTTCCTCGATCTTCTTATATTTCTCCAAAACTACCCTGATTTCTACTATATAAATTTGGTATCATAGCTAGGTCTCACGTTTTTGCACTTAATTTCAACAATTCATGTTATTTTTGAATATATTTCAACAATTTCTACAGTTTTGCACCTTCTACATAACTCCTCCCCTCCTATAAAATTCTCTCTCCAATCAAGCTCTTGCCTATAAGAATTCTTTTCCCCAAAAGTTAGAATCAAGAATTAGCTTGAATACATTCCTTTTCTCTCTTAAAGCACAAATCAAAATACAATTATTTTTTTCTTTGCACATCCCCTAACTGTTATTTGTCTCTCATCCACCACAGCATCCAAATTTTCTCAAATATATTCTACAAATTCTCAAAAATGATTATTTGCACATTCATTGATGAACTGAGTTAGATTTTGAGTTGGTAAAGAAGTAAAAATATTTTTAGGATATTTGAGTTAGATTTGGTTATTAAATTAGAAATAAATAAAAATTAAAAAATTTGAGAAAGAGATGCTTGTGGTTAGATGGGCACTATAAACCAAACCCAAAAGGGAGTAGCAATAACTCGGATACGATATCTTCCACACCTGTTGTACTGTAAAGAAGGTATGCACCCTTATTATTGACAGAGACAATTGTGAGAAAATTATCTCAATCTAGATAGTGAAAAATTGAATCTTTCCCAAAAGGCACTCCCAACTATATTCTCTAACCTAATTGAATATAAAAAATAAATTTTGTGTTAACAAACGATGCCTAATAGAATTCTCTATTAGAGACAAGATACAAGAGTAGGTTTGTTGTGATATTGTGACTATGAATGATTGTGATTTTCTCTCAAACAGATCTTAGTAATATGACAAAAGGATAGTTTATGATGGTTTCAAGAACACCTACACTTTCACGAATGATTATACACATAAACATGATCATAGTCAGGTACAAGGTCCTTATCCCATGATTAGATGACTTGTTGGATGAACTGCTTGGAGCTATAGTAGCTATCATCATATCCGAATGAGACCAAGAAATGAGTAAAAATAACTTTTACGACCAGAGATAGTTTATACAAGTAGACAATCATGCCTTTTAAATCGGATTGTTTAATGCCCCAAACACTTTCATGAGATTGATGAACCAAATCTTTCAAGCCTTAATTGAAAATTGAGATGATATACTTTGATGATATTTTGATATACAATTATTTAGTGGAGGATCATTTGGAATATTTAAACAAGTATTTAAACAATGAAGCAGTTGTTAGCATTCTAAGAAGTGGTACTTCCGGATCTCAAGATATGTTTTTGAACTACATTTTCTCAACTAATGGGATTGAGATGGATTTAGCAAGGGTAGAAGCAATGTGAATTGGCACAAACCACAAATCCTTCAAGTAGGTTCACCAATTACATGGGCTGACTTCATTCTACAAAAGATTTATTAAAACCTTCAGCTCTATAATAGCTCTATTGACTAAGCTCCTCGAGACAGGTAAATTCTTATGGTCATAAGAAGCACAAACTAGTATTGAAACATTGAAGCATGTGGTGATAGGCCCACATTTTAGCTTTTTCTAATTTCAATCAGGTGTTCAAGGTTAGAGTGTGATGCATCCAATATATGGATTAGAGTCATGCTAAATCAAGAAGGATATCCTATCAATTTCTTCAATGAGAAGCTTAGTAACTCAAGGCAGAAATACTTAATATATAATAAAGAGTTTTATGCTATTGCAAGAACCCCAATCATTACAGTCATTATTTGTTGATCTGTGAGTTTACCCGCTTCAATGATCATAAAGCACTGAGGTCCTAAATAGTCAGAACAAGATAAAGGGTAGACATGATGGGTGGAGTTTTTATCTTCCTTTCACTTTGTGCTTAAGCACAAAGCGAGAAGCTAAAACATAATAGTTGATGCTCTGAGTCATCACCTATTGATTACTACCTTGCAATTAAGAGTTGTAAGATCTGAAATATAGGACTCCTATGCCATCGATGAGAATTTTTAGAAAATTTGGTGTAAATGTTAAAAGCAACCCTATGAGCAATATCACAGAGCAGATAGATATCCATTCTTTTAGAACAGACTATACATCCCTAGATATTCACTCAGGGAGGCTATTCTACAAGATTGTCATGATGGGGGAATGACATAGCACTTTAAAAGGGGCAAGACTCTTCCCTTAGTGAGAGTTTTGGCCAAAATTAATCAATGATTTTGATAGGCACATCAAGTGATGCAGAGTGTGTTATATGATCAAAGAATAAAGGGCATAATACAAGCATATACACAGCCCTCCTAGATCCAGAGTCATCCTAGATATATGTGAGCATGGATTTCGTTATAACTCTACCATGGACTCAATGATATACTAGCTATGTTATGGTGGTGGTAGATCGCTTCTTTAAAATAGTGCACATCATAACTTATCATAAGATAATGGATGCCTAGCACATAATTGATCTCTACTTCAAGGAGGTGATTTAACTTCATGGTGTGCCAAAAATCATCACTTTATATCAAGAAATAAAATTTTGGGTCAATTTTGAAGGACTTTATAGGATAAGTTGGGCACAAAACTTCAATTCAATTCACCAGCTCACCCACGAACTAATAGACAGATGGTGGTGGTGAATCATAATTTGAGTAACCTCCTTAGATGCTTTGTGGGCAAGAACATCAAAAAGTGAAAATTGATTCTTCCCTAAGTTGAGTTTGCCTGCAATAGATCCACTTCCCAATCTACATGTTGCACTCCTTGAGAATATGTATAAGAGAAACCCGCTCACACCTTTAGAGTTGGTTCTTATTCTCCTTCGATTGAACCTAGCATTGATGCAAATGTTAGATACAAGACATACTTGAGCTAGTGAAGAAGAAAAGAGAGAACTCCAGATATCAAAGGTAGACATAAATCCAGAAAAGGTATGACCGTCATGGAGGAAGACTTGTGTAGATCAAGTAAAAGAAGAAGAGATCTCCTATAAGAGCATTTAGAAAGCTCTACCCAAGAGCTGATGGTCCATTCAGGATTGTAAAAAGGAACAATGGCAATACTTATAAGACTGATTCAAATGGTTATTATAATATTTCTGCCACCATCATTGTAGTCGACCAATCACCATAGTATGAAGATCCAAAAGCACCAATGAATGAAGGTGACACCTCCTCAACCAAAGAGAATGACACAGAGTGTCTTCCATGTCTAGGAATAGACTTCCAACCATACTACCTGAACCGTTTCAGTGAGACTTTGATCCAGCCAGTCCAAGTGCTATTACTGCAGTTCAACTTCTCTTGTAGTTTATGGTTTGGTTTATTAATATAAATAGATTTATAAGTATATTACGGTTCAGTTTTTGTTGCTGTCTTGAGATTAGGTGTTATTTGCTGCATTTTTCCTTCGTGGAAACTGTATCCTATTATCCATCAAGTGGTGAGGCTGAAACTTGGTTAAGATTAGGTGGTGGAAATAAATACCAACTTTGGGATTCATTTGATCAATCCAGATCTTGCTGCCCAGCAAGCTATATGCACCAATTCAGCCTGCTTCCACCCAACCTACTGTAAATCATTTCACCCAAGCCATTATGCCCCTCCCGTGGGTTCCCTCCTACAGGCAAACCCCAAATCCTGCTGATATAGCATCAGACCAACTGTCCAGGCCATCCAACTGCTGTACAGTTCCCATACAGCAAATATCCTGAGGTCGATCAGTAGCACTTTCTCAATTTCATGTTCTCATTTTGCTCTAGCTCTTGTTTCCCCCTTGTGTCACATTCTTGTCAACTCAAGAACAGTGTCCAGGGGTACAGTTGAAATAAATGCCACTAGAACTCTAGAAAGGGAGGTTTGAATTGACTCTACATCTTGCTATTATTAAGAGAAAGTTATATTTGAAAGCATACCAACATATTATATCGCTTGCAAAATTTTTTAGCACAACAAAGCTCATCAAAAATTGAAGAAATAATCTATTATCAATCTTTATAATCATGAACAAGAAGACAATGCAAATGACCAAAATCTCCCATCACATATGGTGAAAATAGTTCTACCTTCCTCGATTCAGACATGAACACAAAATTTAGAACCCATGTATGATATTGTGGAATCGAAGCCTTCAGTGCCTCCCCCTACTATAATAAACCTTTAATAAGATAACATATCATCCACGTCAAAAATCATTAATATAGATTCTTTTGAGGAGAGCCCCTCATCACATTACTATAGCAGAGATGATGATGCTATTGCATCTGAGCAGCTTTTTAAATTAAATAATATTTTATTGAGTATTAAAGCCTAAGTGGATAAAAAGTTTCAAATCCTATTTTCCAGAAGGAACAAAAATAAAAGAACAATTTAATGTCATTCCCGAACATTCACTAGGCATCAAGCTGGGCTACACAATGAGAGCATACCATGGAGCTCTTCATGTATCAGATAGATATTTTCTACTTGTTTCATCATGTTATACTTAATTGCTTTTTTTTACAATTTAATCTGACAATTCCCTCAATTGCTTCTTATGTACTCATTTAATTATCTGATTATACTATTATATTTTCAAACAAACAAACAAATGGGGTTGGGTGCTATAGGTTCCAAAAAAAGTCAGTCTCTCAAATACCCCATTGACTGGTGTTTCCAGATACTAATGATGAAAATACCAAAAGAATTTAATGAAAATGACTTGAATATAGAAACATAGCAATACATTGATATCATATATTATATATATCCAATAATCTTATAAGTTAATCTAAAATCAAAGTGAATATTGAATCTGAAATTGAATTAACTTCAATTTTTGTTTATTCACTTCCTCTACACAATTCAGCCATAAAATAGCATCCATCATTTATTACATTCTCCGAGCTTGCATTCTATGAATTTGCATAAATTTAATGATGGTCTGTTAATGAATATTGATATATTTGCACATAAGGGATATTATACTCATGCAAGCCTGTCCAAATTTTAAGCCTTTTTGATAACAAATTATAATTTAATTTGTTCATCTTTTGAACATAATGTGCATACACCTATTTTTGTTAACATATTAGAGCCCTAAAGTATTATTATAATTGTAATCAAGAAGGATCCAGTTAGCTTGCATATGCTTTACTGTTTATAAATAGTATTGATCCAGATTTTAATTATGCAACTTTGTTACAAGTCAAAAAACCTTCAAGGCTCTGGTACTTGTTATTGCTTTTATAGGAGTTTATATAAAACAGAGTAAGCTTCAACTTTTGTCATCTGCACTTCACCTAATAACATCTAGAAATGTAACATTTATTTTGTAAAAAAAGAGATGTCATCAACATTCAAGAGGTTTTAGGTTTCTATGATGGAATGCATTGTTGGTCAATCAATCATTCTCAAAATATAGTTCTTCCTACTATAGGGGAATTGACATCATCCATCATTTGTTGTCCGATTGTGATGATCAAGATTGATGTGGATTTTTTTATATATTTAAATTTTACATTTATTTTAAATTAGCTATTTTGCATGTTATTATTTTTATTAGGATTATTAGGTAATAATTCCTAAATGGATTATTTGGAAATAATCCCGAAATGGTTGTTTGAACTTTCAATTGCTAGACTATCAAAATATGGGGTTTTAAATATAAATTTCCTAGAACACACATTTTCAACCATGCTTTAAAAAATGGCCACAACTGTTTTAAGGATTCAATAGTTGAGATAATTGTAGTGTTTGTTATCTACAAGATAAGGATTCATTGTTTTTGTTAAATTTAACATACTACTTTTATATCTTTCAATTCAAGAAAAAGACCAAAATTATCCTCCAACCATCTATGCAGGACGAAAATAATCTCAAACTATTTAAAAAGATCAATTTAGTCCCCCAATTATTTAAAAAGAGACCAAATCAATCCCACTATCTAAACTAATAGAAATTTATGATTAAAAGTGTTAAAAATAAAAGTATTTTTGAAATATATATTTTTTCTTGATTTTTTAAATCAATCTAATATCAGATATCTCAGTGATTTTCCACATTTTTGACTTCATTTATCACATTGACAAAAATATTTAAATTATTAAAAATGGTATTTATTCTTTTTAAAAAAAATAATTTTAATAAAATCAATATAACAGCATTATAATTTTAGCACTGTAGGAAAAAATTAAATTTATTGTATTTTATTACAATGAAATCAAAATAACAAGATAAATAAATAAAAGTTATACATTATCAAAGATTAACTCACTCCAAAATCTGCAAATGTAAGTCACAACCATTAAATGTGATTGAACATGTCATGCTCGAGAGAATGAAATTATTAAAAATTTAGAATAAGTTAAAGAATCATATATATATATATATATATATATATATATATTCTAAAAGTACTCTCATTTTTAACATCATATATCATAAATTTTCATTAGTTTGGATGACGGAGCTGATTTGGTCCCTTTTAAATAGTTAGGTGTGGACTCTAAAAATTCGCCACCGACGTTTTGATGAAAGTATAATTTATGTGTCGATTAAATTTTCAGAAGGCAGATGGAATAGTAGATAAGACACTACCCAGAGATTTTGCCCTCATTTTGTGAGAACTTTAGATCTAGTTTGTTTCCTATAGCAATGACATAGTTAATTACTCCTCCCAATATTGAGAGAACTTTCAATTAAGCCTAATCGTTAGAACGCTAAATGCGTAGCATATAATAACATGTGGAGTATAAAATTGTGAACTTATGAAATTTATCATCATTTACTTTAAGCGGATGGTTGGGGGAACGATGACGTGCCCGATCAAGATCCCATGGTTAGTCATTGGCATTGGTCACAGTCTACTTGGTCTGGAGATAGTGTCGGCCAGAAGAATCTTTTCGACAATGGGTTCGTCATCCAGAGACCTTGTAGACGGGTTGTGTTTGTCTAAGGAGACAACTTAAGTCCTTAGTTGAGGATTTTTTCTTGTCGTGCATATAGTTCAACTCAAAATGCAGAGACATTGGGAGCATACGATACGATTAGTAATTAATATAATGGCGTCATTTGGCGGCGATCACATCGAAGGACTACTGCTGCGTCATATAGCCTCTTGGTAAAAACAATGATCAAGACACGGGGTCGCTTCTGGTAGATTGATTGAGAGAAATAAATACATTATCTTTGTGCTTGAGTTTTTTCTTATCTCAACAAACAATTACGGAAGGTGAATTAATTAAATTTTGCTTTAAGTCTTTACAAATTGAATTTTGTTTTGACATTTTAAGCTTAATAATTCATCAGATTTTTCATTTGAATTGATATTTAACTTATATTAATTTGATTTGAAATTTTAACATATTTTGATGGTAATATCCCCTCCAGTTAAAATCTCTATTCAACATACGTAGATGTATTATTTTGATGTTCAGATCTTCTCTATTAATTTAATAATAGAGGATCGATCTCTTGTCTGTGCAATTCTACAGAATATTTTATTAAGTTGAAAATATTATAATATTATTTTTTGAATTTTTAGGTTTTGTTAAAACGGTCCCCTCGAAAATCAACCCTCACGATCGACACTAAATTTAAACATTCAAACGTAGTGTGGGGCCAGGTTACTTAGAATACTTTATGCAATTTAGAAAGATCAAATTGAATTGAAGGCTTTTATATTTTAAAATTCATCCAATTGCAAATTACACGGATTGAGTGATAGTTGGTTCATAATTTGCAAAATTAATATATTTGAAGTCTATTTAAAATTTAAGCCAATGCCTTCTATCTGCTTCTAATTTTGTGTTATAAATTCAGTGGCGTTAATTGTAAGTTTCATTCATATTCAACTTCAACTCTTCTAAATACTTCATTGCACAGTGGATTTCTTATTCATTTAAGTATTTTGCTTGCGTATAACTAAACTTAGTATCTTGTACTTAGTTCAATTATTGGTCTTATTAGTCGTTTAAGCTTCAAATATTATTTCTTAACTATTTCATTTTCATTAATTATTAATCTCTATTTTGATGAAATTTCAACAATCTCCGTCGTCCCTCATATAAATTTCTTGAGTCTCTTTCCCATCATGCTTAAGAGCATGTGGGTTCTTTGCATGACTTTGAAAATCTTCTAAACCCACCACGCTTAGAGAAAGTGTGTAGGCCTTTAATACACTGTTTGGAATAAATTGACAACCTCATCCCCTTATAGGGGGTTGCTTCATGAGTGTTGAGGCATTCCCACCATGCTTATGGGAAGGCATGGTAGGTGTCTTCAATCTGTGAGTGATTTTCTTACATCTTTAAGCATGAAAAGCATCGCATAGGCCTTCAAACTATAAGAGAACATGGTTTTCATGCTAAAGCAACATGCACAAAATTCAAATATGTGCAATTGTATTAAAGCAGTAGGTACAAGAATTTAATATACTAAGCAAACATATGTACAAATATTTGAAATGAAATTCAGCAACCTCTCAACAACATCCCGGTATAGGGGCTGCTTCGAGAGTGTTATAGTCTTCCGACCATGCTTATGGGAAGCGTGCATGATAAATGTGTTGCGATACCGCGACTTAAGAGATCTTTCAAACCCATCACACTTGAGAAAGCGTGCATAGGCATTCAATACCTGCGTAAGAGACATCCTGATTTTCTCGCCACGATCATCTCTAAAGTTCTGTGAGTCTCAAACATTTCTTCTAACATATCCTAGGACCTTCCTGCTACATCTATAGAACATAAACAATCCTGAACTTGCAAGTAAAACTCCTGACCATGCGGCAAGCCCAAAAGCCATTATTAACCTTGAGAAGTTTGATCCTGTTACTACTTAATTAATGTGTATCAAGCAGAAACATAATGATGCACCAAAGGAAAGGAGCAAGTCCTAATTTTGATGATCTTCCAAAATAAGTGTTCCCGTCACATCATTTATCAAACAATCTTCTAGCATTCCCAAGGAAAAAGGCAACTTGCCGATGATTCTTATCAGCAGCTAATTGTGCTGCAGTGGAACCAGTATTATCTATCACCATGAGGTCCTCCTTTTTGCCAACTTGAACTAGCACTATTATTGCTTCCAAATTCCCTCTGATAGCAACCCAATCAAGAGGAGTGCAACCTTCCTTGTCTTGCCTCCCCTTGCATGCATCCAAAAATAAAACAAGGCATATGATATCAACAAATACCTTATAAGCAGCCCAATGGAGAGGGTTTCTTCCATCGTTGTCAAGTACATCGGGATCAACATTCCATTTAGTACCTATGTGAGAGAGAAATGTTGTCTGACCGTACGGACGTACCACATGGGTACTTTGATAACCATAGTGGTCTGCGGCATCAACTCGAGCGCCTTCCTTCAGTAACAGCTTGGCAACCGGAATATGATCACGCACAGCACTCCAGTGAAGAGCAGTCAGCCCCGTATGGTCCACTGCATTCACATATCTCCCATGCTCGATGATGTATTGAGCAGCAGCGATGCGGCTGGGTGTTGGACTGAGAGTAAGAGCTGATGAGGAATAACACTTGCGGCTAACCTTCAATTGGGAGGGAGCACCAGAGCGTCTCTCGGCTTGGTGCTAGAATGGAGGGGAGGAGTCGAGGCAGTTGCGGCTGGCTCAGTTTGCAACAAGGATGGACGGGAGGAGCGATCGAATGGGAGCTCGGGCGATCAGGAGGTGCGAGCAACGTTCGGCTGCTTCGTTCAGCCGAGAGAAATCAAAGGGAGCGAGGGCTTCGGCTCTTATTCAATCGAGAGGAAATCCAAATGAGAGAGCTAGGGTCGGCTGCCAATGGAATACCTAGGGTTAGGTGTAAGTAGGTATATATAAGGCCTATGCTTATTTAAATGAAAAAAACTCGAATTTCGATTTTTGCGATGACACTATTATATAATTAATATATATGTTAATTGTAAGTTATTGTGATGTTCGGATCTGATAGTGCTCGTTTCGACCAGGCTATTTTGACGTTAGAATCGGATTAATTTCAGCTCAAAATTGTGCATCGTCGCTTCCGATCGCTCGATATTTGTGTAGACTCGTCCAAATTGAGAGCGGGCAGTTTCATTCGAAAGATTTCGACGTCTCGATGCTAATGGAGAGATCAATTTCACGAACGGAGCGTGTTTGGCATCATTGCGGCTTCCCAACCTCGATATACACGTATGTGTGTCAACGGATTTCCTTCTTGATCGATTGAACATTGAACTCTGCAATATGTATTTTCTGATCAATTTTGACATTCTGAATGTGATGGCGAATCTCGTTCGTCGATCGGAGGTCATTTCGACTAGTTTCGACGATGTCAAGTGTATTTCAACTCGATTTGAGCGTTGTTATATCCGAAGTCGATCGACTTCATCTTTTGAGCTCGATTCGACTTATGCAGCATGAATGGAGGTCAACATTAGGAACTAAATTGGTCATTTTAGATAGTTTGGGATCATTTTGATTCTTTATAGATAGTTGAGAAATCATTTGTGTTTTTATCCTTTCAATTCATTAATAAATTTACAATCTTCCACCTATGTTGGATCAATGTGCCAAATCATTATGAAAACAATTTAAGGGTGGTTCGTTTGAGGCAGTTACAGTTGCATGAAAAAACAGTGGTAAAATTACTGCAGAAGAAGCCTGTATCTAAAAAGTTGTGATGGCCATTACAAACATTTTTTACTTTAAAAAAGTCAAACTACAACTTTCTGACAATAATTGCACTCTATCAGGTTAGGTTAAAAAACGCAGCTTTTCCACCACAGATTCTCTAAAATGTAGCCAAAATGCAATTTTCAAACAGCACTACTGAGCATTTTCACACCGCACTGCACCGCCACCGTTGACCCAAACACATCCTAAACCTTACAAATGAATCTGAGGTGCATCTCCTATCTAAATATTGGCATCTCATTAACAACTGAAAAACAAAATAATCTCCTGCCCAACACAAAAACGGTAATATCAAATTAATGCATGTGAGAGATGATTCAGAACATAGATACATCTTAGCTATCAGCATAATAAAACGCAAACAAACTTACCCGTCTCCTGAAAAGTACCCCACCCATAGTTGAGCTTTATCCCAAGGCATATTTGGGTGACTCCATTCTAACCAAGCCATCTTCTTCCCAGTTGTATCAATACGTGGAAAGGCATAAAAATCATTGCCAGAAACTATTTCTTTTGGATCTTCAAACCCACATAAATGAAAAAATATATATAAAAATGTAGGTGAGAATTATTATAACTATGTGTGACGTTAGACAACTGGATCTAGAAAAACTAAACTGCTAAAACAAATGCACATTTAAATCACAATTAGTAATGCACAAGATGAGTACTAACTATTTTAAAAAAAAAAGGCTTTGCCTATAAAGCTTTCAAGCCTTCATAACTTCAGATAAACAAGTATGAAGCATCATTCTCTGACGTGATATACATATAAAAGCTGCTTAGGGATCCGCACCTTGGACAGTTTTATCATCAATATTAACAGCGACAATTGTTGTGACTGGATTTAAACTACTTTGTCGACAATCTGAAAAGCCATGATAGAAGAATGGACCAAACTTCTTGAGACAACATGGAAATGACACAAAGAAGAAAAGATGTAAATGTAAATGGCCGAAGTTGCATATTGACCAACCTTCCATCACCGTAAGAAATAATTTTAAGTTAGGATCATAGACACCATCAGCGAAATGAACTGAAGATCCACCATAGTCAGGTGTAAGAGGCACTGGACTACCACCTGTTATTTTAAATTAAGGTGTCTAAGGTCAAAAAATAAAGAACACGTAAAATAAACCATTAAACCAAGAACAAAAAGACAGCGGTAAAACATGTTGAAAACAAGATAGTCTATCAAGTTAAAACAGAGGACAAGAAACAGAAACCAAGGGGATATTGCGTATAGGAATAAGATTTCCAGTTTTCAGAGGGTAGGGCAGAGGAAAATGCATCAAATAAATCTGCTCATGAGAATGCAACACTGTTAAAAGGTCAAAAATGGATCAATTCGACTAAGTGAAAATTAGAGTGTCTATGCCATGCAAATATATTTGCATACATAAAACACATAATAGATCGCATGGCCCACAACACAAATCCAAAAAAATACAAGACATGGCCCAACAACATAAGATATGAAATATAATTAACTCAAATCAATAGACCAAACAACCAATTGGTTTATAAAATGAAGATAAAAAAAGTGCAACCCAACCTGACAGGGTGCATAAAGTCCAGACTTTGTGATTTGTTAACTAGCTTCAAAATGTATGCTGTATCATCTTGAAAGTTCACTCTAAGTATCTTGATGCATAAGTTCATCTTAAAAGTTAAATTACAGTTGAACTTTCATTCTTCTCAGGCAGGCACGAGTCAATATAATGCAAATGATATTAAGATACTTGTAACCGTTTTCAACATCCTTCTATCACTGGAGATCACTAGTAAGCAGATTACTAGAATATTATTATACTTAATAAACTTCCCAGGATATCATACAAGATTAGAGTAAACAAGAAGCATTTTCAAGTAAAGCTTAAGAAGAGGTGTCATAGTAAAGAAGCAATGAGCCAACACTAATTTAAAATAATAGTTGCATGAATTCAAAATAATTCATACTTCGGCTACATAAAATGAGATATCATAAATTTATATTTGTTGTTCCTTGCACCTAAATCATATATGACGTGGCAACAAATGCATATGTTGTAAAGTTCTATAGAGAGAAAAAAAATTTTGCTTAATCCCATAGATTCTTTCAACACAGCCCTTGAGGACAAAAACTTTTGTTGCAGCCAACAGTAGAGCTAGGAAACTGTATACCTAAAATTCTCCTTGGCAAAGTTTAAGCAAAGTTTAAAATTGTGCAATCTGAGGCATTTTTCATCCGTGAGGTAAGAAGTAAACCTCAAGGCATTTTGAGTGAGCCTCAGAATCAATAAACTGCGCAATGTAAATAGTATTGTACACATATCAAAGCATAAATAAGAAGTAATATATTAATATCTTAACCTACTGACATATTAAATACAACACATTAACATCCTAATATAGTAGGAAGTATTAAATTGCACAAAATGCCAAGTAACATATTAAGATCTTGACATCAAGCCATAAAGTAGTGTTAAACAAACAACAACAAGGCTTTATCCCACTATGTGGGGTCGGCTACATGAATCCTTCTCCTCCATTGTGTCCAATTATATGACAAATTCTCATTTAAATCTAATAAACTAAGGTCATTTTTTTACATCATAACCAAGCCTTTGCAGGTCTACCTCTACCTTTCTTAACATAAGGCAAACCTAATACATCTACTTTCCTAACTGGTCATCGAACTACCGACGTTTTATGTAGTCAAACCATCTAAGGTGACTTTTCTAATCTTATCTACTACTGGAGCTACTCCGACCTTTTCCAACGTATTCATTTTACATTTTATCTCTAAAGTAAAGCCACTCATCCACCTGAGCATCCTCATCTCTGCAACACTTAACTTAGTTTTATGCTTCTCTTTTACTGGAAAACATTCTGCACCATAAATCATTGCAGATCTTATCACCATCTTATAAAATTTTCCCTTAACTCTAAGCAGTACATTACCATCACACAACAGATCAGATGCATTCCTCAACTTCAACCATCCAACTTGAATTATACTAATAACATCTCCATCTATTTCACCATCATTTTGAACAATAGACCCGAGTTATCTGAAACGCTCACTCTTTTTAATGACTTGATCACCCAATATCACAACACCACCACTGGAAGTTCTATAACTAAAATTACTCCATATATTCAGTTTTAAATCTACTCAAATGAAAACCTTTAGACTCTACGGTTGACCACCACAATTCAAGTTTCTCATGGACTCCCTCTCTAGTCTTATCAACAAGAAGATTGTCATCAGTAAAAAATATACACCAAAGTACATCCTCCTATAAATGCACAGTACAAAAGATAAGGACTTAAAGCTAATCCTTGATGCAATCCAATTGAAATAGGAAAATATTTGGTCAATTTTCCTTGTGTTTGGACAAAAGTAATAGCTCTAGTATACATATCCTTAATGATTTGAATATAACCAATGTTAACTCCTTTCTTTTTTAGAACTTTCCAAAGGAGTTCCTTTGTAACTTTATCATACGCTTTCTCTAAATCAACAAATATCATATGTAGATTCTCCTTATTTTCTTTATACTTCTCCATCAAACCTCTCAACTAATGTATAACATTCATAGTAGATCTACCTGACATGAAACCAAATTGATTTTGAAAAACTTTTGCATCACATTGTAACCTATGTTCAATTACTCTCTCATAATTTTAATGTATGACACATTAACTTAATTCCTCTATAATGTGAACACCCTTGTGCATCACCTTTATTCTTTAATATAGAACCAACAAACTTTTCCTCCACTTATCTGACATCTTTTTAATCTTAAAAATAACTTTAAAAAGATTGTAAGCCAAAAAAATTCCCTGATCACCTAAGTATTTTCACTTCTAATGGAATATCACCAGGTCCTACTGATTTTTCGCACTTCATTTTCTTTAAAATCTATCCAACTTCAAATTTACTAATACAATGATTAAAACAAAAAATTTTATTTTTGTTTAGAGTACTAAAGTTGTTAAAATAAATCGTATTCTTAGATCATTCATGAAAAATTAATCAAAATAACTCATACACCTATTTTCGATATCCTTTTCTAAGAAAAGCACTTATGATTTTTATCCTTAATGCACCTCTTTGCTTGGCTAACATATACATACATCTTTCACCATCTTTGATATTCAATCTATTGTGTAAATCACTAAAAGCTAAATTTTTTGTATCACATAGGACCGCTTTATATGTTTCTCAATTCTCCAAAATTTTATATCTAAATCAAGTTTTATAACAAAACTTCTTATTTCTTATATTTTCTTGCACATTTTTGACTTCGCCACTAAATATTTTTACTAAAAGAAGCTTTTCTTTTGATTCTCGAAGCACATTTTTTGCAACTTGCTTACTTTCACTTGTTATTTTTTCCCACATAATATTAGCTTCTTTATAAACATCTCAAATTCTAAGTTCTTATAACTTGCTAATAAAAAAAATTTCTTTGAGTTCTTTAAGTTAGGACACAATGGAGACGAAGGATTCATATAACTGGCCCCACTTAGTAGGATAAAGGCTTGTTGTTGTTGTTGTTAATGTTCTTTAAGTACCCTCATCTAATCCTATGATAATGTTTCAATTTATTTGTTATCTTTCAATCGTTCATCTTAGAATCTAAAGTAAATAATCGATGTTGAGTACATAAACTTTCATTCGGAATAACCTTACAATCTTTACAATCTAAATGATCTAGTTTTCTTATCATAAAATAATAAAGCTGTGCTTTAGCAGATCTATTCTTATAGGTGATAATATTTATCTCTTTTCTTAAATAAAGTATTGACAACTATAAAATTATAAGCTAAATAAAAATCTAATAAAATCTTACCTTCTTAATTAATCACTCCAAATCTATAGTCATCATAAATATTTTTAAAATCTTTTATCACTCTACCAATATGTTCATTTAAATCTCCTCTAATAAATACATTTTCCTTAAGAGATATCTTTTCTATTAATCTCTCAATCATTCCAAAATTTTTTTTAAGCCTGCATCCAAACCTACTTGAAGAGCATAAACACTTATAACATTAATAATCTTAGTATCAATAATAATCTTTAAAGTTATAATTCTATCTCCAATTTAATATTTATAACATTATTTTTCAAATTTTTATCTATAATCATACTTACATCATTTCTAATTTAACTCATACCTGGATACTAAAGTTTAAAACCTAAACTATCAATCTCCTTGGTCTTCTCCCCGACTCATTTAGTTTATTGAATATATAAAATATTTATCTTCCTGTGAACTATAACATCTAATAATTCCATTAATTTACCTACAAGAGTACATATATTCGAAGTTCCTAAACTAATTATTGTTTCATGGACTAACTTTTTTGCTCGCATCGGTCCATAATGTGAGAACCTTTGTTTATTTAACACTGCACCCAGACGCTAATGCAACGGCCCTTGCACACTTCACTGTAGTCAGTTCATAGAACACGTCACTTTCAGGGGACCCCCTAGCATTAACACAATGTTTTAGAGGATTCATGTCATGATTATTTCGACAAATTTTATGTTGGTTGTCGTCTGCCTACCTTCACTTTTCACATCTGAGTCTTGGGACTCGGCAAAAGCAATGTTTTTTATAATATAAAATATCAAAATACTAATTAATATCATAATAATTCAAAATAAGTTCAACATAATAAGTTTTGTCTCCCACTTCAATTATCTAGTATCAAAGTAAAAACATCACAAAAAAGATTATGGCAATAATAGCCAGCACTATGTGTGAAGAGCAGGGATTGCATGAGAGGAAAGGCATTTGGGTAATGCATTGTGTGTGTTAAGGTATGTATACTATTTTGGGTAATTAAAACTTACATTTAATTTTAAGAAAATAAATTTAAAACATACACCTCACAAAAATTGAGATGAGGCACGTCTTGAGGCAGACCTCACATAACACCAATGAGGCATAAGCCTCATGGCAATTTTTTCAAAAAAATGTTGAGGTGGGTTTAAGGCATGTTTTTTATTGTGCAATTTCAACCAAGGAGTTTGAGTCAATGAAGGTGACAAGAAGCATCATGAAAAAATCCAATTGAAAGCACAAAGCAACTAAAGCATAATCGATTTCAAGATCAATAAGAAGTCACCATCATCATGGCAACTCATCATTTATGTTGTGTTTGGGGCAGCTTTCTGCCTATGGTGAGGTCTGAAATGCATCGCAAGTGATGCTTGCGAAACTGCGTTTTGAAGAAACTATGATGAGAAAGCTGCACTTTCCAACTGGGTTGGCAAAGTGAGGTGGCTATCAGAAAATTGCAATCCAAGTTTTTTAAAATAATAAAAAAATTATATTACCTACTATAATTTTTTAGAACACAGCTTCTTCTACAGCAGCTCAACCACTATTTTTTTAGACAACTACAGCTGCCCCAAACAGACCCTTAGTTAGCTTAAGACTAATGCACTCGCAAAAAATGCACCTATCAACTTCGTCCAAAGGACAACTAGATATACCCATATGAATAGCTCAACATGGCTAATCACCAAAACTCAATCGAGAAAGTGAAGTAAGCTAACGACTTCATGCAGGCCCATCTCAAATTTAAAAAACCAAAAATATTTAATGTTCTTAAAGGCCACAATTAGTGTATCGCTATTTTATGAAAAGTCTTCATTAAGTAGTATGTAATTTATGCATTCCTCTTAAATTTCTTCCTATTATAGCATTACCTATACCACTACTTGAACATATAAATTAGGGGTTAAAGGGCATATTTAAGGAGCATCTTATGATCTCGAGTTCTCTACTTATTAGCAATAAGAAATCACAGAACCTCTGCTTTTTCTCTCTTTCATTATTCTTTCTATCTATCCATCTTATTTTAATAGTCAATCATGCTTTAAGATACAAACATCACCACCACCACAAAAATAACTAGCCTTATCCCACTACATGAGGTCAGCTACATGAATCTTTTTTCTCCAATATGTCTTATTTAAATGTCATATTCTTCTTTAATCTTAGTAAATTAAGATTATTTTGTATACTTCCTAACCAAGTCTTTACCTTTACATTTTTTAATATAGGTTGAATCTAATACATCTACTCTCTTAATGAAGTCATCGGATGATCGGTGTTTTATGTGATCAAATAATCTAAAGCGATTATTTCTAATATTATTTGCCACTGGAGTTACTCCAATCATATCGCATATATATTTGTTTCTCATTTTGTCTCTAAGTATAAAGCCACTCATCCACCTGAGCATGCTCATCTCTACAACACTTAATTTAATTTCATGTTTCTCTTTTACTGGCCAACATTCTACGCTATGAAGCATTGCAAGTCTCACCACCATCTTATAAAATTTTATCTCGAGTCAAACTGGTACTTTCATCTCTGCAACACTTAATTTAATTACATGCTTCTCCTTTACGGACCAACATTCTACGCCATAAAGTATTGCAAGTCACTACCATCTTATAAAATTTTATCTCAAGTCAAAGTGGTACTTTCCTATCACACAACAGGCCCAATGCATTCTTCCACTTCAATCATCCAACTTGAATTCTACTAATAACATCCCCATTTATATACCATCACTTTGAACAATAGACCTGAGATATCTAAAATGTCCACTCATTTTAAAGCCTTGATCACCCATTATCACTACTCTACCACTTGATCTTCTATAACTGAAATTAAACTCCAGATATTCGATTTTAGATATACTCAAATGAAAGCCTTTTAAACTCTTAAGTTGACCACCATAATTTATGTTTTTTCTTGAACTTCCTCTCTAGTCTTATCAACAAGAAGAATATCATCAACAAAAAGCATACCAAGATACATCCTCTATAGTGAGCAAGAATTGATGCCATGAATGAACTAAAAGGCAGGTATTACATCTATAAAAAAAACAACAACAAAAAAGAGAAGAATTAGTAGAGAAAGAGAACCACAAATTTGTTACAAATTGACAACTTGGATGGATTGGATGAAAGAGAACATCATAAGAGTGATCCAAGATTTCATGGAACAACAACATGAAGAACCACCCCCAACCCCCAAAAAAAATGTTGCCAAAAACCTAGCAAATCCCTTCAACCATTCATCATTCACTTACAGAACAAAATGATTAACATCCAGAACTTGGATCCAGTAGTCTACCTAGTGGCACTCACACAGTCTTAGAGGGTAGACATGTGCTCAACTTATAACAACCAAAAATTTCAACCTAAATGTTGGAGCTCCCTGACAAAAATATTAAAGTATAAGAATTCAATAACATCAACACATCCGAAACCCAATATTTGAAGAACGCTAAAGACTTGCAACAACACCATTAGAATCGAGAATAGATGTCCTAATAGCTTCAACCTGACAAGGGGTAAAACTTGCCATGAGGATCACCAACCACAAGAACAACATCACCCTCCACAAGCCAGCATAGAAATTCATTGACCAACAAACCTCTGACAAGAGATAAATCAACAAGAATTAATAAATCTCCCACATACAGTTTTCTAAGAATTTCTTATGCATAATTGGTGAATCTACAAAGAGTAAGGACTACTATCATAGGCCACCCCCACTACACACATGGGAACCACCAAAAAATATTGTGCCTTCCCTAAAGATCAAGGCCATTGCACAAAGAATTGACAGTGCTTTAGACACTTAGTTGAGGAACTCATAAAGCCAAAGGAGTTCAAAGAGTTCACACTCACCCATCTGGGGTGACAAACGAAAAAAATGAGGGGAGACAAGATGAAACAATCAAACCCATCCTAACTCCTCTAGATAGCATGAAGAAATCCATAATATTTAAAATTTATGAATTTGAGAAGAAAGTGTTATATTTGATAAATTTCTATAATTCATTTTAAGAAACTTTTCCTTTAATAAAAAAGAGTTCTAAAGGATTTTTCACCACTTTCAATGCAAAAAAACCTAGAGTAAAGTACTAGACTCGCTTAAAATATATACTCTACATTTAGTGTTTAGTAGTACCCCAAGACTTTAGTAGTACACTATTCGACAATAGTTGAGGAATTCACAGTTATTAAAGGAATTTGGTATTTCACTACTCATAATACTCAAGGCATTTAACATTCAATGATACTCAAGGAATTTGGCATTGTGCTACTCAACAATATTCAAAAGTTAGATATTTGGTAATACTCTAGGAATTCAATATTTAGTTACCAACAATATTCATAAATTTGATTTTCGATACTTGATAATACCTTAGAAATTCAGCATTCAACAAATTCAATGTTTGTTATATAGCAAGTCAAAATCGCATAAGCCAAATATCACACTAAAATCTCAAGTATCCTAACTACAAAAAGCTCAAGTCATATATTTCAAACATTGATTTTGCAACAAGATATGTATTGAAAAGAGAGAATAGTCCTTTCTAAACGGCAAACCATAGAACTCAAACTCCATCATTTGCAACAAAATGTACATTAAGAGAGCAGTCCTTTTTTAGGCACCAAGTGTAAATGATTTCCAAAGAGAAGCTCTAGCAGAAGGTGAGGTCCCATCCATGATGACAACCAGTCCAAAGATAAAGGAACTAGGTTGATAACACATCAAAATTAATGAATTCTCTACAAATTATCACTCAATATGGAATACTCTTGATTATAATTTGCTCAACATATTCTTGAAGATTGCCCGTTTTCGTCTCAACCCACCCTTTCAGCTTAGCTATACTTAGTAACTTTCATAAGGAAAATGAAACCAAAAACTTTAAGGTTTCATTCATAAAGTGGAAAGTTATAGTTAGCAAAGGTGACTTAGCAAAGAAAATAAAGTAAAAAGAATTTACCCAATAATCAGTCTAAAAAGAGAAAGGCTATAAGCTAAACATCACGAGTCACCCTTCAAAAAATCTCGACTACTCATCTTTCGATAACAGTCCCTTAATATCTTCAAAATTCATCACAACATTAGAGCAAAAGAAAATCAAATTCTGCCACGCATAACTTAACACACTTCAACTTCCCAGCACATCCAAATAAAAAATGGTCATTTCTTGAAACTTTTTAGGAATCATCTTCATATGCAGTAGAGTTAAAAAATTTGTTGACATTAGCAAATCTCAAGACTAAAGAAGATGACTTCTCCCCCTCTTCACTTTGCTATTTATTTAACTTGGCATTCTCTTTCAATAAAGAAAGCAGTAAATGAGCGAATTCTTTTCACAAAAACTCATTGCAATCAAGAAAAAATTTAGGTTGCAATTTACCCAAGTCTGTCATCCAATTACCTCCCTATCCACCAAAGTGGTCACCTTATCTCCAACCCCCTTAAAAGCCTCCAAGTTGGCATCATCCTTCTTCTCCTCCTAATATCCTGCATAGCTTGCTCAATGCAAGTAACTTATGCATTGTTGACCTCATTACCTGCTCTGCAATTCAACTTGATCGAACATTATGAAAATGACAAACAATAAACATAATCTCATGCAAAGTAGTTTGAAAAACATCACGCATATCAAAACTACTCATATGTTGCATGCTTTCAAAATAGACTACACCAATATATGCATAATGTCAAAATTATCTAAAAAGAACACTTATATTGCCCAAGCATGAAAAAAAATCGAAAACCGCACATGAGATAAGAATAAAATTTGGACATATGTGAACTACGACAATTACCTGATAAGTCAACTCACATATATAAATTTTATATCTAAAAAAAAGATTAAGAAAATACTTTCAAAATCAAATCCTTCGTATCTTTTCTTATCACTTTAGAATCTCATGCCGCTTCACACCCAATCTTGTATCCCGCATCGTACTTTCTAACATGAAGTCTCATCCAACATTTTATTAAAAAAAATCACAATCTAATCCTCTCACATAGCTCTAATTTCCTCAACACACACATTGTTACTCGACTCTTTTCTCCTACAAATAGAGGTGTCAATTCAGGTTAGTGGGCATGTTTTTGTATAACTTAAAGCAGACTTAACCCAAATATGCTTGTCCCGAACTCAACCCATCTAATCTATTTATTATATGGGTCATGCAATTTTTTTATTAGTGCAACTTAGCTAACCTAAATACAACTATTTAGCCCAAATATGACTATTTAATTCAATTAACTTGTTTATCATATAGGTCATGCAAATTTTGATTTAGCACAACCCAACTAACCCAAATATGGTTGTTTAATCCAATTAACCAAATATGAACCCACCTGCCTAATCTAGACCTGAGTAGTAATCAGCATATTCGAGTTGATTTCAAGTAATTAAGGTCAACCTAAACTAACCCAAACTATAATCAAGTCAACCATGTTGAACTAAACCCGAACCAAATAGTAAACATTTCAACTTAAACCTTAATTTTTCAAGTCAAGATTGGGTAAGGTTGCCAAATCGGGACATTCACCCAAATCTATAATATCTCCATGGACAACGCAAGTCATGCCAACCATGACTACTGGCAAATGTTTTTAAGTAAATTGAGTCAACTATCTCTACTATGTAAATCAAAGCGTATGATAACCCGAGATGATAAAATCATAGAATCATAAACGGATTAATCATCATTCCTCCCACATTTGCTTTAAGCTAAAGGTCATAAATTTTCTCAATATAAAATCAAAATCACTATTACTATAAGCTAAATATTTAACGCCAAATGACTAGCCTTAATCAAAAGTTTTCTCTCATCACTAGGAGGTATAATTAATAATAAAGAGTTGCACCTATGGAAAACCTAAAATCATACTATAAAATCCTACAAAATGAGGGAAAATCTCTAGGTAATGTCTAATATGATAATTCATTCGGCCTTAAGAAAATATGACTTGCAAACAAATTTCGTTACAAAACCGAGCACAGATTTAGGGATCCCACATGCGAACAATCTTTTTTGCACTTCAAGGTCATCAATAATAGTTGATTCTCTTCATAGACTTGATCTAGCTTAACCCATAAAATTAATAACCTTCCCAACTAACTTCGTATGGTCATTAGCTAAGAAAATTTAAGCTTGTTAGATCAACACTAACTTTAACATCAGCATCATGTGCAAATCATTAAGAAGTAGCTTCACCAAATGTTGATAGAAAAAAAAAAATCAAAGAACAAAGTATTACCTAGATCAAAAGCCATTGAGTTTATCTTGTTTAAAAAATAAGGGTCAACCCTAGCATCAATTATAGCATTGCCTTCTTCCTAGTGACGAATCACAGCTTGGTTAAAAATCATGTAAAGTGTGAATGCGGATGACCTTCTACTTTCCTTAATTAGCCCTAATCAACCTTGGAACTAACTCCTCAGAAGCAATCTCTCGCAAAGGAATCGTGGGTCTTTAAGCTAACAACCCTTGAGCCTATCAATGAGAAATTGATACAATCTTCTCAATATCAACTTCTCCATTATCAATCAAAATGATTCATCTCCTCTTACTTTAACATAGGTTGGTGAGCTCCTAGAGAACGTCATCTAAAAAATCCTCCAAGCTGACCCTGATAGGCTGGCCCACTCGAACATGGATAAGATATCCCCTAGAATCGCATATATTATGAGGAAGAAAGATATATGTTGCATAAAAAATATTAAAAGAAAAAAAATTCAAGATAAGTTCTAAGACTAAGTAACAACTTATCCCCAAAAGCCGGCCCAATAAAAATCTTGGAGTACATGGTGGCCTCTGAAATATAAACATCTAATTCAAGTTGATACTCACTAATATTTACAAAATAGCTCAACCTCATTCACAAAAAGTCACAGTGAACCCAAGATATGCTTTGGGACTATGCTTGTCCTAGTCCTAATCAATCAACCCTTCGTCAACTTTACAAGAAAAAACTTATTTTTTCAATTTTACCTCATTTTCCAAACCAAACATTTTAGTATACTTCAAAGAACAATGTATTCCTTAAAAGCCTTTGCCCTGACATATGTCTAAAAAGCTATAAATTCCACGCCTTTTGTCACTCAACAAAACAAAAAAAAAAAATACTTCCAAAAGAGTTTGGCATTACCTACATAAGCATCAAGCAATAGTATTCAAGAACCTCAACAACCTTCAGAAAAAAAAAAGGAATCATAGGCCAAGCCAAAATTGTTCTCTAAAAAAACATATCCTATCAAAACTCACCTTCCTCAAGCCTGATGATGAAGTCCTCATCAAACCCAAGCTTCCAACACAAAAACTCGCAATTGTGCTTAGTCACCGAGGATGTCAACTCCTAGTCAATTGTAAAGAAATTGGTTGAACAACCAAGAAAAGCTATTTGCTATTAGGGAAAAAGTCAAAAGTCTCTAGGAGTAAAAGGGAGTGAGAGTGAAAACATTCAAATGGAATTAAGAAGACTATGCATGGAGGGGCACTGAAGTCAGACTGCAGCAACATCAAGTCTCAAAAGCAATTTAGAACATTAAGTCAACGGATCTCACATGAATGCCCGCAATCATACACGTATCCCAAGAGGCCAAATCAACTGAAATTGTGTCACAGATCACAGTCATAAGAAGATTGCTAAAATTTTCACTAATATTTATAGAGAAAGTTCTACATTAATTTGTCATATTCCACAAGGAAAAGAAATAAAAGCGCCAAAAATTATAAATCTCTTATAGAAGATGACTAGCGTATATGATAGCAACTGTGTGCCATCAAACTCAATAACAAGAGATATCTCCCCACCCCAACACAATGATTAAATCATGGGATTTAGAACCAAGACATATGTTGTCAACCCCAAACTCAACACATGCACAAACTGACTCATTCAAGGAGATGATGAACCTTTATTCGAATGACTTCATTCTCCAACTCATACAATTCAGGCAATTTAAGATTTTGCCCAAAGAGATAAATAAATCAATACATCAAGTCACCTAATCAAATTCTTTCTACTTCGTCAAAAAGCTGAAGTTCTAAAACCTTCTCAGTAGTCTTTGATCTCTTAAACTCCAAGCTGACTTGAAGAGTGAGCACCATCGTCTTCAGAGATTTGAAATCCTTACCCGGCGAACCTAAAGGGGTGGGTCCTCCGATTGGCTACTAATTAGCAAGGATCTTGACATAAAACTAATGGTCCATCTTCTCCTCCACTCCTTTCAAACTTGTGGTAACATCAACACCCTCTTCAGGCAACAACAGCGAATAAACTCACCAAATTTCAGAATAGAGCAACCCACCAAGGGCAATGGCAATGCTACCAAAATGTTTCCTAATTATTTTCATCCAAAACAAATTTGGCAGAGAGCAGTCGCCATAGATGTCTCCTTCGAAAGAGTTGTTTGAAGAAAATCATTTTCTGATGGCACCTCTAAGACAACCTCAATCTCATTATTTTGATTGCCTCATCAACTTATTCCTCCATAACCTTTATCAATAGTGGAAAAAATGAAGACTCACCCAAAGACTTATGCCTCTCTCATACCTTATATTTCTTTAACAACATTATGGGCACCTCTCTATCAAAAAATTTCTTGCTTGATCCATGCCCTCAAAAAGTAGAAAGAGAAGAGAAACAAGGGCTTGGAAAGTGAAACCCCAAAAATAAAAGCCTTTGTCCCATAATTATAGATGCTCATGACATTGATGTGTACACTAAGTTGTCAAAACTAAATGATTGGTCATAATCAAAATGCCAGGAACATTCTAATTCTCTTAACCTTTAGATATTTATCAAAAACCTACTTCTTTAAGGCATCTCATTAAACACAACTGAATCAAGAAATTGTCTTCATAAGGGAATTCATTGTTTTGACAATGAAATGCCATTAACAAAAAATTTATTAGCAATAAATTCATAAGAAATATAAGATCTAGTCAATGTGGGCCTTGGGAAAGGCTTATATTTACAATATTATCCCAACATCACAATAGTGTTTTTGTCATTCAAACCCATAATAATGAAGTGTTTCTGTCACAGCAACCAAATCATTAATATAGGCCCGCCTCTATACATGGGCTTGACAATTAAAAGTAAATTGAGGAAGCAGTGTGTATTTTCTTAAATAAAATAAATTGAATAAATAAAAAAACTAACTTATTGATCACTATGCTTGAAATGACAATTACGATTCTCAAAATTCACCTCCAATATTTTGTTTGTACAACCGTTGGTCTTTATAGTTTGAAAATATCACCACATCCTCAAAAACAAAAAAAGCACCCCCTCCGTACTCTTGGGCCAAGGTCCTTACATAAAACTCTGAAGGGATGACATCAGTAGGCTTATCTCCCGAGTTTTCCGATTCCTTGACAAGAACTGCACGCCTGAGTCATTTAAATACCTGAGTTAAATAGAAAAAATAATCCAAGACATAGGGACTGCAGAGAATATGCTACTGAAAGGATAAGAATCAGAGATGAAATTACATACTGCACAAAAAAAATTACGAAGAAATTTTGAATTTTCATGTGCCCAGAATGATTTACCATATCATACTTTATAGGAACAAGTTGTGGAGCATCTAGAAAAGAGGGAACAATTCAGGGATATTGTGCAGGAAAGAAGTAAACAACTAATACCCTCGCAAAAGAAAAAAGTTAGGCTCTAGAAAAAACTTAGCAGAAGTACAACACTACTTTTAACACAAAAATCCTACTGAAAAATCCTATCATTGTTCAATAAAAGGAATAAACTCATCAATACTATGCTCATTACCCAAAATAGAAAAAGGATTAAAAAAGGTGAAATCCTCAGACAGCCCAGAATCGCCACAGAATCCCCCAAAAAAACACATTTTTAACAAAACAATAAACCTAACAATCACTGGACAACAGAAGACGCGTGACTTTTCATAGCCCAGGGATTTTGCACATAAACTTAAAAACCGACAGTTGCAATGCTCACCCTCCCTCCTCCGGCCGGGTCTCGACCCAAACGAGGCGACCATCGCCGGCAACACCAAGACCTCCCAGCTTCTTATCCGCACCAGAGACGACATCAGCCGTGATCGGCGATTTCCAGGAGCCATACGGTGCGGTCATCCTGCCGACTCCACTGATTGTCGACGCAACAGCCGCCATCGTCCTCCGAGGCACCACAACCTTAAGAAAGCGACGTGTGCGGAAGGGGCGAAGAGAAGCGGAGGCTCGAGTGACAAACAGGATCGCGGAAGCCGCGGCCATCAGGTGCGGCTTGACTTTTGAATGGATGCGAGGACGGCCCTGCTGGGCCTACTACCTTTGTGACGGCCTTAGAAATGGAACTCATATATGATAAGATATCAAGCTGCTCGTGGGCTCATAAATCAGGCTAGAGAGCCTCGGTAACGACCAAACTTTAAATCAAGAGCTCAAATATAAACAATTGTTTTTCGTTTGATATGAAAGAAAATTATTGAAGAAACTTATTGAAGAAAATTATGTTATAATAAAGTTATGAAAATCATATCTCATATTGAATCATAAGATAACCCGTTTCTAAAAAGATGCATAGCTAAGGAAATTCTTGCCGATGTCGTCTAGGGTTCCCTCTCTGTCGTCGTGAGTGACTCTCTTTTCCTTTCCTTCTCTCTTCGTTGCTTTTCTCTTTGTTGTGCGAGGCTGCCCTTACCCTCCGTAGGGGATCGGCCTCCAGCTGCGGCTGGAGGCCAGGTTGTCTTCTCCCATAGTCGGGAATCATGGATCTAGCTTCGACATCGTCTTTTCCGCATCTCGCCTCTGGTCTCGGGGCAGGGCTGGTCTCCAATCAGCATCCTCCAACCCATACGCCTTCTCAAGCTTGGAATTGGAAGGCTTAGTTGAATTCTCAGAAGGAAAACAAAAACTCTCTGTCACTCACCTTCAAGCCCACGCAGGATGAGGAAGTTTCCTTCTCGGAAGATGAATTGATTGCGGGACAGAAAGATTGGGAGCTTTCCTTGGTTGGACATGCCATTGGGAAGAGGCCTTTCTATGGCTCTCTCCTCGCTGCTATAAAGAGGAAATGGGTATTCAAAGGCCAATTGGATCTGTTAACACTTGAGGGGGATTTTTTCTTATTCCGATTCACGTGTAAAGAAGATTATGATTTAGTTTGGAACGACGGTCCTTGCTTTCTAAACGGGAGACCCTTCATCTTTAGGAAGTGGACATGGGACTTTCAACCGATCAAAGAGAACTTTTCGGATATTCCTTTGTGGGTAAAATTTCCAAACCTTCCTCTTTGTTGCTGGAATGAAGAGGGACTATCAAAAGTGGCAAGCAAAATCGGTGTTCCTTTAGCAGTTGATAATCTTACTGCCTCCAAGGCTCGGCTCACATTCGCCCGTGTGTGTGTCCAGGTATCTCCCTCTTCTAAACTCCCAGATACTATTCCCTTAAATCTAAATGGATTACGGATTGATCAAGTTGTTCAGTATGACTGGAAGCCTACAGCGTGCCCTAACTGTGCTACCTTCTCTCATGATGAAAAACTTGTCCCTTGAATCCACCTTCTCGACCACCTGTTAGAGGCAGAAGCCAAAGTCGACGACCTCTTCCTAAACCGAATTTGCCCTCCTCGAGTAACCCTCAACAAACTACCAACCAAAATTCCTCCTCTAAACTCATTCCCTCAGTTTCACCTAACCCGCAAAATCCTCCTTCAACCTCCCTTCAATCTTCAACACCCGAAGCTTCTGGGAGTCAATACCCTCATATCCCCAACCCCCTGAACGACCTAAATCAACTCCCCATTCAATCCTTATCCAACCCAGACCCAGATGAACCCGACCCTCAAATTATTGATGAGGCTGAAACTCAATCTATTCCTCCCCCATCATATTCCATTACAACCAGATCAGCCGCCTGTTCCCCTTCAAAAAATCCCTCAAATCGACAACAAGATTCTATTCCTAAAACTCCTGGGAAGATGAATCAAGACACTGAGATCTCCAAATCTCCGAACTCTTTTGCTCTCTTAGGCCAAAAGCCTAAGAAGAAAGGCAAGAATCATTAATACCCTAATTATGTCTTTTCCCAAGTTTGGTTGCTGGAATGTGAGAGGCCTTAGCGGAAGGTCAATCGTGGTGCAGAATAAGGGAAAATCAACTTGATATGATCTGTCTCCTTGAAACAAAAATAAGCATAGAAGGTTCAAATAATTCCCTTCTTCTAAAGAAGATGACTTTATTTCCAAATGAAGACTGCTGTCACAATTTTGAGGAAAGCTCGGGTGGTAGGATATGGCTTAAATGGAATCCTTGCTTTCTCACCTTTTCCCCCATCTGTACAAATGCCCAATTTATTCATGGGATGGTTTCTACCCGACTTGTTATTACATTACATGGATTTATGCCCATAATGAGGCTAGGGATAGAAGGGAACTCTGGTCATTCCTCAGCCAACTTTCCTTATCTATGAATGACCCTTGGCTGGTGATTGGGGACTTCAACTGTATCCTTTATTCTAATGAAAAGGCTGGTGGCAACCCCGTTCCTCCAAATCGACTTACTGATTTTAAGGGTTGTGTAAGTGACTCCGGTTTCCTGGATCTTCCTAGCACAGGACTTTTTTTCACATGGTCTAATCTTAGAACAGACAACCATATTAAAACCAGAATTGACAGAGCAATGTGCAACACACAGTGGCTAGATGCATTTCCTACTTCCTCTTATAAAGTTCTTCCCCCTCTTACCTCTGATCATTCTCCTTTGATAGTCTCTTCATTCAACTACTTGCTGAGAATGCACAGATTTAGTTTCAGAAATCATTGGGTTCTCAATTCACAATTTCATGACACGGTGTATAAAGCTTGGCAAGTTTATGTCTATGGTGATCCTATAATTGTCTTCTTTAAGAAGCTCAAAAGGGTTAAGGAATCTCTCAAAATTCACAAGATTGAACCCATCTCTTTGCATCATCAACTAAAAACTCTCCAAGGAGAGCAGGAACACCACTTACATCTTCTTGAGAGTGACCCATCAAATCAGACTTATATTCTGAATTTAGAAGAAATTAATGCTAGATATGGGGATACTGCTAAGAAAGAGAGTTTATGGGCTAAGCAAAGAGCCAAAATCTCTTGGCTCACTCAAGCAGATGATGACCTTAAATTTCTCTACTGTTCAATTAAGGAAAGACGCAATGCCAATCTCATTAAGGAAATTCAGGTTGATGGAAAAACTATTACAAACAATTCAGACATAGCCATGGAAATCTGCAAATACTACACTTTTCTCCTAAACAAAACTTCTGAGGAGGTGCAATCTTTTCCTTTTATTCCTACAGGTAATCTTGTCTCTACTATTCAAGCTGAAGAGTTAAGCTCTGCAATCACTGACACTGAGATTTTGGCTGCCTTAAGAAGCATAAATGAGGACAAAACCCCGGGACCTGATGGTTTTACTTCAAAATTTTCATTTCAGATGGGATATCATAGGGATCAATTCATGCTTCGCCCACCACTTCTTTAAAACCAAATGACTCCCTAAAGCCTTCAAGCATACGCTTATTACCTTAATTCCTAAAATCAAGCATGCTTCCTGCTTGAATGACTATCGACCTATATCTCTCTGTAACACCTTTTACAAAGTGCTTGCAAAGGTCTTAGCTAATAGACTAAAACCGATTCTTCCTACTATTATCCATCCAGCTCAATCTGCCTTCATTAAAAACAGAGACATAGCTGACAATATTTCAGTTGCTCAAGAACTCTGTTTGGGATTCATCAAAAAAAGCTCTCTCAAGTTATTTTGTGCAAAAATCGATCTGTTTAAAGCATTTGATAGTGTTAATAGATCCATGGTTAAACATAGACTCACTCAAAAAGGCTTCTCGAAAATATTTGTGGAATAGATCAGTGCTTGTATTTCGGATATCCCCTTTTCTATTGTACTAAATGGGTAAATTGAAGGATACTTCACATCGTCAAACGGATTAAGACAAGGCTGCCCCCTGTCTCCCTTTCTCTTTACCATTATTATGGATGTGTTCTCTTGTTTACTTGAGGAAAAGGAGAAAACAAATCTATTTAAGCCTATTACAACTGGTAAGTATGCTATCTCCCATCTCTTATTTGCTGATGATATCTTAGTGGCAGGGGTGGCGGATCATCAATCTATTTCTTCTCTAAATGAGGTGCTGAATTCTTTATCCTCCTTATCTGGTTTAGAGGTGAATCGGCAGAAATCACTCCTATGTTTTTCGAAGAATCTGGGAAACTTTGCTGCTCTTAGCTCTATACTAGACATTGAACCGGGAGACTTTCCTTTAAAATATCTGGGTATTCCACTTGTAGCTGGACAAATTAAATCATCACATTGTACTCCACTACTTGATAAACTCTATAGATGGCTCGCAGGATGGAAATCAAAATGGCTTTCTTATGGGGGAAGATTCCAGTTAATCCGATCATCCATTTACAGCTACTTAACCTATTGGCTAAGAGCTATGACTATCCCTAAATGTATCCTCAAAAAGATCAAAACCCTCATAGCAAACTTCTTCTACCATGGTGAGGTATCGGGTAAAATGCTTCCAATTTCATGGAACAAAACTACATTACCTAGGGAAAAAGGTGGCACCGGACTATGCTCTATCAACACTTTAAATTCCATATGCAAGACAAAAATCCTGTGGAAAGTCCTTAATCACACATCCTCATTTTCGAATTGGTGTAGAGAGAAATACGGCTCTGTTTGGCAAAAATCAACTGCGTCTTCTCCTCTTTGGAGAGACTTACAAAATTGTGCCTCTAGAATCAAAGAGAATCTACAATACTCGGTTGGTGATGGATCTCTCTTTTCTTTATTCCTAGATCCGTGGTGTAATGGTAAATCTCTTTTGGAAATTTGTGGTCCTGAATGTTACTCTCTATTCAAGCTGCCTATATATTCTACACTGAATGCCATTTTAAAACTCGGATGTTGGGAGCTTCCTTCTACTTTCTTAACTCGATTCCCTTCTTGCTCTCAATTAATTACTCAAAGCGATTAATTAGGAATAGATTCTATATATTGGAAAGGACGTCGATAACGACAAATGTATCTCAAATTCCGTCTTTAACCAATATCCCTCTTTGGAAAATTTCAAGGAAATTTGGTTTAAAGGATATGCTATAAACTATGCGTTATTTTGTTGGATGGCACAAATGGGAGGGCTTAAAACTTCTGATATGCTTTGTAGAGAGGTATCGGTTCACACTTGCCCCTTAACTGAAAAGGAATCCCACAATCACCTTTTTTTGGTTGTACATACTCCCATAATATTATAAGAAACACCTAATGGTAGCTTCTTCCTTCTCTGATAACCCTCCAAAGCTGTCTATGCCTCCTCCCTCCTAGCCCATTCAGCAATGAAGAGGCTTTATCTTCTAATCACTTCGTGGCCTACACCATTGGGGTGAAGCAACAAAAGAATATATACAAGCATATCAAGCTCGGCTGAATCTATTTCTATAAATATTAGATTTCGAGTGGCTGCTAAACTTAGTAGATGGACTCTAAAAGATAAATGGCCGGTGCAGGTGATTAATTCTATAAGGAGTTGGATTGAATGTGGGAAAAAAGGTTTGCAAGACTAAACCTCAGTGGAGACTTTTGTTTTGTTTTTCTTAAGCGGGTGCCTTGATGAATCTGTTTATTCGGCTTTTACTCTTTCAAATTGCTTGGCTCCTGATTTTTGAATTGGAGTTTGCTCCATTTTTGAGATGGTTGGCTGCAAGTTTTATGCCAATTGTCTTTGTTGCCTGGATGATTTTGTCTCTAAATGGCAGACGGTTTGCACAATGTTTTATGTTTCAATCGAATTCAGACTGGACAATGATGAGACTGCTACACCATAAACTTAACTTGAGAATCTTCTTGGGTTTGAGCTTAGTTGACAATGGCTGCAACCTGGAAGGGGAGATGAAATGTTCTGCGTTTTGAGACCCTTCTTATTTGATTTTGGTAGGATGAATGGTGCATTGCTATTGCTATATGTTATCAGTGAGTTTATTTTGTGCTTTTCCTGGAAATCTATCATCTGTAAATTATGTTATCGGCTGGATCCTTCTCTCTTGGGTTTAGACAGGATGTATGGAGCCTTGCTGTTGCTACATGCAATCTGTGACAACACACAGTTATATACCTGGAAATCTATAGTTTGTAATTTGTGTTATTGGATGGAATCTGTTGGGAGAGGGCCTGTATTTTTTGTGCGGTCTCAGCTCGGCCAGCTTTGTCTCTTTCCCCTTCTAATGGATGGCAGCTATTGTCAACAATGGAGCGCTCTGTATGCTGACAAAGAATATGTACTTGGTAGAACTGTCCCTGAGTCCAGATCTCCTTCCACCCCAGCAATTTTTGATCGATTATTGGACATTGATTTTCAGTGCTGTTGGATGGAAATTATATTGGCTCAATCTACTTCCTTCAAGTGGTTGGTAGATTATTTCAAACGATGTACTTCTTGGTCCTGCGTCTGTAGTTGTCATATGTATTTGAGCCCAGGTCCCTTTACATTATTGTATTAGTTACTTTTAGTTATTCTCTGATTCCGAATTGTTCTTTCATTAGATCTTTTATAATAGCTTTTTGGAATGAAATTGGGCTTCTGCCCTCAATTTTCCCCAAAAAAAAAAAATCATAAGATAAAGAATTTAAAAATTCAATGATTCAATTAAAATTGAACTTAATGATATAATAAATATTAAAATTATTAAATATTGATAGAATTCAATACTAAATAATATAAATATATAATTAAAAATAAATAATATTTTTAATAATTATACTTTTTAAAATAGAGATAAAGTTTAATAAGATATAATTGTATGTATATATATTAAATATATTTAAAATATAAAATAATTCATAATATAAATATATATATAAGTATAATTTATAATAAGAATATAATCTATAAAAGATTTTAGTTTATAATAAAAATAAAAAATTGTAATTAAAAATATTTTAAAATCCTTGTAAAATATAACTAATATTAAAATATATTATATAAATTAAAGTTTATGATATTAAAAATATTTAAATTTTTAAATTTTTGATAATATAGATTTATGAATAAATATAATTATAATATAAAAATATAAAGATTATAATAAAAAAATATCTTAACAATTTTACAAAATATAATTCATAAAATATTTACAAAATATTGTTATCAATTTTATATTTTTTAAAAAAATGATATATTATAAAATGTAATTTATAATAAAAATATAAAATTAAGATTAAAACATTATCTTATATTCTTATATTTCAAAGCCCATTTACTATAATTCAAATATATCAATACTTAAGCCCAAATCAATAACTTTCATCATAATCATCTTTTTTAAACCACACATTATGTTACACTCTTTATATCGAGAAATACAATTTTAAAATATGAGATTTAATTATAATTTGATGGATATGATACAATTAATTTAACTCAAATTTATTATAATTATAAATTTAGTTTTAAAAGTTTATAATTTTGTTATAAAATATTTAAATTACGTAGTTTGTTAAATTTAAGATTTAAATATAATTTTTAATATATTTAAATAAATTAATATCATAATAACAATAATAATAATTTGAAAATATATAATATTTCTTATAAACAAATTTAAATTATATAATTTATTAAATTTAATATTAAAATAAAATTATTTAATATATTTAAATAATTTAATACAAATATTAATTGAATTAGCTGATCTTTTAAAACCAATTCACAAGTTGAGCCATTGATTCAGTGTGATTCTAAGTGGTTCAATACAAATAATAATTATTAAAATAATCAAACCGATCATATGATCAATTCACAATTAAACTAATTAAATCAATTTTTAAAATATTATTTTATAGCATAAATTAACATCATTTCTTATACCAAACATTTATTAACAAAAAATGAGTTAAAATGACCTAAAGATGTATTTTATAGCATAAATTAACATCATTTAACTGCATTTTTATGAATTTTTAGAACCTCAAAATTGAGACAATCTAAACCACATTCAATTTCGCCACAAATAGAGAAATAAAGACACAAATTCAATAATTTGACAATACAGAGAAATGAATTTATTGAAATTGGCATTTGGTTGTTGAAAGATTTCCATAAACAAGTTGAAAAATAATCCTTAAAAGATTACAGAGACAAGCATCCATAAAAAGTTCCAGAAGCCAGTAAAGTTGCAACTCTTGCCTTGCTGCACTGGAACAAAAATAAAGTTATGTCAGCTTGATGAACTACGCTTGCATCACCTATTGTGCAATGGTGACAATATAAATGTGAAGTTTATTGCAATTGCATGATATTCAGAATACTTTTTTTTTAATTTTATTTTATATATATTTTAATTTGAAATAAAATATATTTGATATCTTAAAAATATGTTATCATTTTTTATATGATGATAAAGACTGCAACCTGTGGTGGTAGCGGCGGCAATGAAACAAGCAACGCATGTGGGGAGCGGTGATAGTAACAACTGATTGATGGTAATAGTTATTTTTAAAAACACTCAAAATAAGTATTTTAAAAATAAAAATATAAAAATACATCAAACAAATACATTCTAAGAACAAATAAAATTAAAAATAAAAACACAACAAAACTGATCTCAAATAAGCCCTAAGAAAGAAGGAACAATTACAGGAAGCAATCACTCATCTCAGCCACACAAATTTGGTTTGAACATTTTACTCTCAACTATGGGGCAAAAGAGAGGTTCACATGTCTTTGGAAGCCGAAAAAGAGTTTATACTTACACCAGCAAGCTCATCTACCTATGATTGGTAAAATTCCAAGAAGAAAACCTTCAAGGAATCAACTTAATAAAGCTCATTCCAGCATCATAAACAAAGCCTAAGATTGCAATGTTCTAACAGAAAAACGGAGAAAGATAAAATAGTTTTCAAATCAGATTAAAAGAAAAAATTTCCAACGCTGGACTTCCAACAATAGCTAAAATGAGTACACAAGTTGCCTAAGAAATATCAACCAAGCCTGGATTCCTCGAGGATCAACTATACCAACAACAACAACAACAACAACAACAAGCCTTAATCCCACTAGGTGGGTTCGGCTACATGAATCCTTCGTCTCCATTGTGTCCTATTATGGTCAAATTCCCATTTAATTCAAGTATACTAAGATCATTTTTTACATCTTAACCAAGTCTTTTTAGGTCTACCTCTACCTTTCTTAACATAAGGCAAATTTAATGCATCTACTCTCCTAATTGGGTCATCGGACGGCCGACGCTTTATGTGGCCAAACCATCTAAGCGACTCTCCCAATCTTATCTACCACTGAGCTACTCCAACTTTTTTTAACATACTCATTTTGCATTCTATCTCTAAAAGTAAAGCCACTCATCCACTGAGCATCCCATCTCTGTACACTTAACTTAGTCTTATGCTTCTCTTTTATTGGCCAACATTCGCACTATAAGTCATTTGCGGTCTTACCACCATCTTATAAAATTTTCCTTAAGTTTTGGAACTTTTCTATCCCATAATAGGCGATGCATTCCTCCACTTCAACCATCCAACTTGAATTCTACTAATAACATCTCCATCTATTTCACCATCATTTTGAACAATAGAACCTAAATATCTAAATCGCTCACCCTTATTAATGACTTGATCACCTAAAGTCACAACACTACCACTAAACTTCTACAACTAAAATTACACTCCATATATTCAGTTTTAGATCTACTTAAACGAAAACCTTTGAACTCTATGATGTAAAAGATGGCCGATCACAACCATGCAATGGGGAAGATAGGCATCAACCAAATGTATAGAACATGTCAATAAATTAGAACTCAATTGTTATTTAAGAAATTATTATTTTAAAATGCCAGCAAAAGTAGCAAACATTTCTTAATAGCATAAACAAACATTACAGAGAAGATAATAAACCAATCAACCATAAACAGGATTATAAATAGACTAAAGCAAGCTTATAAATAGAGCAATTACATGCAATAAGACTTTTAGCTTTAGACTCTGTAACATTTGGGATGTCCCTAACAGAAATTTAAGTAAACGGTCACTCGATTTTTAACAACTATTTCTTCATGGCCATTCAATAACAATAAAAACATTATATTATCTTTTCTGAAAAAGGATCCCGTTTCTAGGAGAAAGAAATTCACGCAGCTCCCTGGGGTTGCACCATTCCCCACAAACTCCCACAATCAAAGAGAAAGAACTGATGATTAGATACCAAAGCCACCACCGATTAAGAAGACATGGGCATCGGTAGTTACTGATCTTCAAGATTTATTTTAAGAGGTGAAGAAAAAAAACAGAGAACCTCTATCAAAGTTTTCATAACAAAACTGACAAATGAAACACCCAGAAATGAAAAATTAGTCAAGTTTACTATTGAAATTACATGATTTGATGTTTGACAGTAGTAGTGCTAGTTTTTTTTTTTCCACCTTTTAAGTAAAGAGACAAAATTGTAATGACTGGAAACTCAGTCTAGAATCAGTGGTAGAACCAAAATTTAAGGAGAAGAGTGGCTAAAAAAAATCATCTGAAATAAATCATAATTAAAATTTTAACTTTCTAAATTAAAATAAATAAATAAGATTAAATGAAAATAACTAAGAACAACATAAAAAAGTAAGAAAAATACCTCTTTAATCTAGTCATTATAATAAAGTACCTTAAATTATGTTTGGCACTTCTTCATTGCATCAAAATGATCAATTATTGATTCTATGTTGAAAGGCATTGCAATATTCTTCTTAATATATTTTATTAATAAACTTGCAAGCAAATTATCTTTCATTTTATTTTGTAACGTTATCTTGGCAATCTCCATTGCTAGAAATGCACATTCAATTGATTTAGTTATAATAGATAGCATCAAGACATATATAATCAATTGACCAATAAAAAGATAAATGATCGATTTTTTTCTCTTATCCAACTAAATAAATCAAAAATTGAGTGTGCATTTTCTTTGAAGTACATATAAATATATACAAACCACACACACGCAAGTGCGGCACACGCAAACACAATTTTTTTTCTTAGAAACTCAACTACACATGAACAAGGGGTCAACTAATAGATAGTTAGCCTTGGTATATATTTATATAAATTTATTTTCTTAAAAAAATTTACTAAAATAAGAAATTACATCTTTTAATTTATTTAGATAATTACAATCTTTATAATATTTTTTTAAAACAATTACATGCATTATAATTAAATTTAAAATATATTTAATATTAATTATTATTTACTATTTAAGTTTGGGGAGCAAAATTTTAGTATATGATATAATATTAAAAGTTTAGTAAAAATCTAGCATTGATGAGTGCCCCCCAAAGTCACCTCAAGGTTTCACCACTATTACAATTATTAGAAGCACAAAATATTTATATTATGTCAATCATTTTGAATTTTGACTATTAACTTTTCAATTTAAACTTCGATTTTGGTACTTTGATATTTGAATTTTAAACAATTAGTTTAGAAATCATATTTCGATGAATATTATGAAGATAGAGTTTCTATGGCTGGCAACTTCTACATCAATCTCTGGCTCATATTTCTATTCGTATTCTACAGTCTTATGTGAATGTCATTCCTTGGGTCCCAACATGTGCCGCTACATTATATCAGACATACCAAAGATATAAAACTGGTGTGGACAATGACTTATTCCTGCAGTTTTTGCAGAGCATTCTCCAAATTCTATATATTTTCCAACAGCTTGTCTGCAAATTTTTTAGACTAAATTTCAGTAGGCTTCTATTCCTAAGATGACTTATCACTGTTTATTTCATGAGGCCCATAAATATGTGCTCCAAGATATCGAAACTTTTCTAAAGAATGAATGAAATTCTTATTTTAGATGTTAAGACCCCTCTTTATTCACTCCAAGATTATGATTCTTAATCAAATATGAGCTGAAATCTTCTTGAAGAGAATCTCCGTATTCAGACAAGAGGCCAGCATAAAAATTAATTCTTTCCATCTCCTACTTCTTTCCTTATGCTTCGTGCTTGATAGCTTTCAATTTTTTTTTGCATTCCAGTTTATTTTCTCTACATAAAAATTAGGGGTAATTATATACATAGCACTCAAAATATGAATACTTACAAAATTAGCACCCTCGAGCTTTTTTTCCTTTTTTTCCAAATTCTCACTCAAATATCAAATTTCACATTAAAATCCTAATTGATATTTTTCGATTTTATCAAATTCACAATGTTTGATTGTAGCATGCACAAATACAATGGGATCATTAATTCAAAAAAAAAAAAAATTTGAAATGAGTACCAATTCTATAATTGCATAGGTTTTGGATGCTATATTGATATGCATCTAATTATCCCTAAAAATTATTATCAAAGGCCACAAGCTTGTCATTGGAATTAAGTTTTAAGTATTTTTGCATTCATCATTAGTAGTAAACTGAAAAAAGGCTTGATAATAATATTACCTCTACAATGCAGACTGGATTTGCATCAAAACCTCTAAACCCTAAATCATCCCATATCATGTTAGTTCAACTTAACGAACTTAAAAACACATTCTGCACCAAGAAAAACAGAATTCAGGAGGTCTAATAATTAAATGCACCAACATTAAAAAGTTACATTAGGTGAAACCAAAACACAGCTCGGTAAAAAAGATGAAAAATCTAACACTGAGACCCACCATAGTAAGCTTTAATTTCTTCTCCACAAGCATAATTACCAAAAGTTATATATATATATATTAACAATCCATGAAGTATTTTGAGAGAATTAAGTAAAATTAATTTCTTAAATAAAAACTACGGCCACTTTTTAGTAGCAATAAATAAGATTAAATGTTATCGTAGTTCAACATGCTCCTAAAATTTTAGTAGGTAGGAGATAACAAGATGAAAATAAAAATCTTGGGCTAAAACAGTGATTTGTTGAAAAAAAATGGTTTATCAAATTAACCTCAAACTCAGAGTCATCATGCTAAGGCTCAGATGCAAGCTCTAGTGAAAACAAAATACATGACAGATTGTCATTTTGGATCTAATAGTGTTGTTCGTAGTGTAGCGCAAGATCAAGTTGATGTTCAAACCTTTCATCCATTATAATTTCCTCAATAACATCATGCTTAAACTTAAGTAGTATTAGTGTTGGTTCATACATACTAAGATACAGATTATATGCAGATTTTGTTATCTTCGAGGAAATCAATGAACTAGATATGGCAGGCAAAATCTTAAGATATAATCCAAACTATACAGGTCTAATGTAAGACTCATTTATTATCTCCTAATCTTAAAATCCTTACTGAATGCTTTCTTTAAGACCACCGATGATGAATCAAGATGCATAATCCATGGCAAGAATCATCAATCAAGTACCACTCTAAATATATCAAAGTACTCCACCCAACTTTGAGTTTATTTCCTGAAGTTTTGAATTTGATCAATTAGCTTCAGGCGATGTTGTAAACCTTTACTTCTTTTTGGGATAAGTAATAACAGATTGAAATTATTTTGAAGCTTCAACGAAAATATTTAGAGCATCTTTAGTTGAGGCTTAAGCTAAGTCAGGTGACTGTTTGCTTAAACCTTGAGTGAGAATAAAAATTTTAGTTGGTGATAAAGATAAGTTGTCTTAAGCCAAGAAAATTATTTTGTTTCATTTTGGTTTAAGCTCATTTTCTTAACTCATCATGGTGTTTTAATATTGCATAAATATGCATTGATTATCATTAGAAAATTCGATTATGATTATAAACATAATGATGATAAAATTACCCAAATATTTTAAAAAAAAAATCATCAGCAATCCACTATAAAATATTAAATTAATGCACATTTCAATAAAATCATCAAACACACTTACAGCCAAACCCTTAGCGACAAAGGCATAAAAAGATTAATGATTGATGTAAGCAGGTGGAAGACAATAGCCTTAAACATAGAACTAGCAAACACATAAGATCATAAATGAAGACTACGGCCACCATCCCTCTTCATCCACACAAAAAGCTGAGCAAAAAAGAGATAAGCCAAAAAAGATAAACCACCACAATTGTAAAAGTTTATTTTGTCAAACTTAAGCCCCAAGTGAAAAGAAGCTTCGCTTGAATCCAAACTATTTAAGAGGTGCATTAATTGGTTGTCTTGGGCTAAAGCATGCTTAGCATTAGGAGATTCATAGCACCTTTAGTGGATGCTTAAGAAGTAATCAATACAATAAAGCATTAGAATTTTTATGTCAACTAAAAATGAAAAATAAATCATATAAATATAAACATAATCATAAATTGAGTTAGCATAATCTCTACATTTCATATATTGCATAAGGGGTCGATAATTTTTTTACAATTATATTTGACATTTTGCATTGGAATGCTCTCCAAAGATTTGTACATATGTATTTTATTCTAAGTAATTTATTTCCTTTTAGAAGGATTTAATAGTTTATTTGTTTCCTAGTTTAGTGTGATTTTAGTTTTCATAATTAGTGAGGGTGAGTTATTCATCATACTTAATATACATGCGTAATCCCTCAACCAATACAAATAAGAATATTATTCTTTCTCCAAAATTTCCAAATGGTGACAAAGCAGATGAACAACTGAGTCCTCATCCTCCTTGATTCATATTCTCTAAAGGCATGCTCATCATCATTACCAGAAAACATCTAATCTGTTCTTCTTCTTCCATGCTCAACACATGTTCTTCGCAAGCCCTAGCAGACTCATTAACCCCTATTTGATGGCCCCCTCTCATCGACAACCACTATTCATCATCAACGCTGTTCCTTGATTCATTGCTCCTCATCCATGCTACTCCTCTGCTCCTTGTTCCTCATCAATGCTACTCATCAATTCCTTGCATTCTCTTCCTCGTTGTAACCCAATTTTGTTATGCCTCCAACAGATTCTAATGTTACACTCATGCTTGCAATAGATCCCAACCAAGAAACATTGCTCTGCACCTCAGCCATCTATGAAACCAAAATCTCCCAGATGTGTCAATGGAAAACACACTGCTGCCTCTTCCTAAAACAGAACCAATGAACAATCTACTATCATTGCAAGAATGGAAAATCTGACGAAAGTCTCCTCCCCATTACAGAACACAAGTTGAATTGGCACAATTATCTTTACCAATCACAATTTCTGATGATGTTTATCTATGGAAAAATAAACTATGATTAAATCACTAGAATCACAATCCCACCCAAGGAATATCTGAAGTTCGAGCATGGAAGACAACAAACAATAAGGTGATACCTTATCTAACTCCATGATCAATCATATTGAAGAAAAAATTTAACTCTATGGGACCAATAAAGAAATTTGAAATGAAACCAAAGAAATTTAATCAATTAGAGATGATGACGACAACAACAAGCCTTTATCCCACTATGTAAGGTCGGCTACATGAATCTTTCTTATCTATTGTCATTGTAAGTGTAAAATTCTCATTTAATTCTAATAAAACAATATCATTTTTTATACTTCCTAACTAAGTCTTTTTAGATCTACCTCTACCTTTCTTAGCATAGGCCGAATCTAATACTTCTACACTCCTAAATGAGTCATTGGATGGCCGATGTTTTATGTGACCAAACCATCTAAGGTAACTCTCTCCAATCTTATCTGCCACTAGAAAATTTACTCAATTAGAGTTAACACATCAAAATTGTTTTAAATCAAAAGCACCCTGAGGTAAGGTAATATATCTCTAATTATATACTTCAATAGGGTTTCTCTATACTAGCAACAATTTGATATGATTGAGGTGCATAATGGTAGACCATAAAAAAGCAAAATTGGAAAAGAATACTATTTAGAAAAGAAGAGTCTTTAGAGCTAAATAAAAATCAAGAAGGTCATGAAATTGGGAGCAAGGCCTTTCTTTATTTTTTCATAAGCTTTCTCAAAAGTTCACTACAAGTAAGAGAAAAATCAGGCTAGGTCTCTAAATCCAACAATATCTATTGAGAAAAGTTTACTTTTATTATTCAAACATTTCAAAGCAACAACAACAATATTATTAAACAAAGAAGACAATAGTGGTGCTATAATTGTAAAAAACTCAACACATCAAGAACATTTGCAATGAAAAACTAGCTAATCAAAAGCAATCACATTCACACTATAATAAGGAAAGTCGTGCCAACCATGTTTCTGTCAAAGAGATAGTCCCTTCAACGTAGAACTACTACAAAATATGTTTAGCCAAACTCAATGAACTTGCCATTTTTATGATTGTAATTGAATCATTGGTAGAAATAGATATGTATTTAAGTTCTTTGAATATATTAAAAAAAAAAAAGAATAAATGTTATGCATTGTGAACTCCAGTAGAACAAACCACATGACATATGATGCTAACATCTTTAATAAACATAGCCCTTGCAATGTAAATCTTAGTGTCAAAATAACAACTTGATCTCTTTTAAAAGTGACAAGCTCAAGTTCTATTACCATCTCCAAGGATCTAAATCTTAACCATGAACATGGGTACCAAACTTGGATTGTAGTTTGTTGCCAATTAATAAACTCAATGGTTAAATTGTGTTAATAAGTTTATTAAAAATTCTAATAAATTTTAGGGTTTATTCAAGGAGAATGATTGACAATTTTGAGATGTGTCAAAGGCCCTACTTACTCAAATTGAAAGACCTTCATAACAAACAAACTTGTATGGATGGAAGCATGTTTTGTATCTAAAAGTTGATTCAATAAAGATCTTGTTTAGTTATTTCTCTGAATAATGATAATGTTACTATGTTGCAGTGCTATCAATTAAATCATTTAAGTTTTTAATACCTTGATAAATTAATTCCCTCGTTATTAAATCATGAAAGCCCTAAGGAGTTGACATGTGAAAATATTAATTTTCAAACACTCACAATCCTTATCATGTTCAATTATACAAAGAATCACAACCCCTTTCAATGATTCATAGTAATCTATGAGGACCAAAAGAATAAAAAATATAAATGGGACATGATGGCTCGCAACATTTGTTGATAATCATACAAGAATTACTAGATTTTTCCCATAATTGAATTGGTCAAATTTTCAATAATTTCAACACTACAATTCAACCCAAATTCAAGCTAAAACACATGTGCTCAAAATAGAGAATGGAAATTATATGAGGGATTATCTTTTGAGTAAGTAAATTGTCCACTAAAGCTTTTGTACTGACAGTGTAGCAAAATGTAATTATTAAAAGAAAAGATCAACACCTCCAAGAAGTTGTTATATCTATCATGTTTTCTTCAAATGCTCTAAAATTCATCTAGTGTGAGATTAATCTCACTACAACATATCTCATAAATAGGATGCCCTCTCAAATCTTAAAACATAGGACCCAATGTCAGGTCCTTCAATCATATCCAAAGACTAGTCTTATATCCGCAATTTGAGAGTATTTAGATGTTCAGTCTCTATTCATGTACACTAGCAAAGTTGGAGAAAGGTTAATCCCAAAACCATTAAATGCATGTTCTTAGAACATTATCCAAATCAAAATGGGTACAAAATGGGCATAAGTATTGGTCTATGGATGTTAGCTTTCTCGAGCATTCTATCTCAAACATGATATTCATGAAGAGAATGAAGCAAATGAATACTAGTTTTAGCATAGTGACAACTGACAACACCACAAAAAGTCTCACCCTTCCTAGTCTTTTGAGTTTAGAAAATACTCAAGTTGAATGTGCTTCTAATAATAACTCACAAAAAATAAATTGTCATAAGCCCTCCTCTTACTACTTCTTAAACTCCTAATCATGCTTCTTCTTCATCTAAACAACAAAATCAAACACAAGCTGCCAAAAGTATAATACATTTTTAAACAAAACCTCCATATCAGCTTCAAGAGTCGATTTCAAATTCAAGAACACTTGAAATATCACCGAGAAATAATAGTCCCAAACCCAGTACTAATGGAATTCCTGACCACTATCTTCATAAACCTATTGCATTAAGGAAGGGTGTGAAATCATAGTCACCTAACCTATAACTTTGTTTCCTATGATGTTCTGTTAACAAGTTTTCAATACCAAGTTGAATGAGTTACACATTCCCAGTAAAGTCCAAGAAGCTTTAAAAACACCAACATGCAAAGAAACATGTAGTGTTAGAATAATCTAGTACTCTTAAGATCCTTGGGATGATTAATGTGTAGATAGATTCAAAGCAAGATTTGTTGCAAACAGGTTCACTTAGTTCTATGAGATTGGTAATCTAGACACAACTCATCATGTAGCCAAGCTCAATATCATGCGTGTGCTTCTTCCCTTCCCCTTATTGCAAACTTAGATTGGTCTGTTTTACAAAACATATGTAAACAATATGTTCCTCAATGGAGATTTCTTTTGGCCTGGAACTCGAGAAGTGCTTCTTAATATTTTTTGCAAACTCAAGAAATCTCTATATGAATTCAAGAAATCCTTGAGAACATGATTTGACAGATTTACAGAAGTTATAAAAATGCTTGGATTCAAAGTATCAAATCACACCTTATTTATCAAACACTAATTCAGAGAAAACAATTACTACCTTCAATGCATATGAAAATAATATAATCTTGATAAAGGATTGAGGAAGAAATAAGAAACATAAAATCTTAACTAGCCAAAAAAATTTAGATTAAAGATCCTGACAGGAGAAGAGTTAGCAAATTTCTTAGCTGGTTATAGGGCATAATTGATTAAAACATGATCCCACCTCCCTAGTTACCTACAATCCTAACTCCCCAAGTTCATCAATGAAGTAGGGTGGCAGCAAGGATAGGGATGAAAATAAGGGCATTTGAGTGAAATGAGGAGATGAAAATAAGGAGCATATGATAGTTCCAACTCAATTCATTCCCCAGATGATCATTATAAATATTAGCAAATATGGAGATATGTTGCGCCAAATTTACCTAATCGAAATTTCAATTCAATTAAAGTCCCTTGCCCTTCAAAATCAGGATTTATGTTACATAATTGAAATCATTGTATTGAACATTACCTTAGATGGTCAGATTTGGAGCAATGGAGAGCATTACCTGGCTGAGTTGGACAAAGTAAAATAACTAAAATTTAAGCAATGGATTGAAAAAAATTTCTAAGCAATGACCTTCACATATTTTGAAAATCAAGGAACACAAGAAAACAACAAATCTGATATAAATGTAATTCAAAAAACACGTTGAAATAATTCAAACAACAAAGAGAACAAAGGACAACCAGCCCATTTGGAAAATTATTACAAATAGAATGCAGCATGTCGTTTATTCAGATATCATAAAAAAAATTCAACAGATAGAGAAGAGTTAAATGCTGCTGACCTAACAAGATGACATCAGGTATGCATTAAAAGATAATGTCCTCATCCTTCTCTGCCCCAGCAACAAGTATATTATGTGCAGCATGGAAAGATATCCCCTTCTGCAGTGAAATATCTTCCACACGCTTGTCTTCTGCATACTGCTTAGCTGACTGCCTTTGTCTTTCTAACTCCCTCTTCTTGTATCCCTGGATCTTCTTCAACCTGAAGAAATCCTCTCTCTCAAGCTCGTCAAGCTCCCCCTTTATATAGCTGATTGTGTTCTCAATTCGGGGCTTGACAACATTCTCAAGCGCATTAACCCTTCGGTTAGTAGTCTTGATGGCCTCATCAAGTGTGAGGAAAGAGGTCTGCAGGGAAGCAAGCTCAACAAGAACCTCAATGGCCTTGATGTGGGCAGCACGGCAGGCTTGGACCTGCTGTCCACCGCGAGCAAGGCCAGTTAGATCAGTGGAAGACTTAGAGTCAGCAGCAGAGTCGGTGAAGTGTTCAAACTTAGGGAGCTTCACACCTGCAACGTTCTCCTGCCGAGAACGAACACGGACTGAAGCAGAACGAACGGATTCCAAAACTACGTGTTTGATATTTTCGCCAGCGGCGTATTTGGCCTCGGTGAGAGCGAACGAGGAGGCTCGCATGATGTCGCCCATGGACTCCTTTGTGGAGACAATCTTCTTAAGGATCTGGCGGAATTGAACGGTTAGAGCGTCACTCTTCTTTTTCAGGAGAGCGTGGCCGCGGGTCGCGCCGACCAGCCGCGCCTTCATCACGCCCAACATCGTCACTGTCGGCACCACGTTCAGCCTCTGCCCCTGGCCCGACATATTTCCGTTATCTGTAACCCTAGGTTACCCTTCCCAGCGAAGGATCTCAAGAGAATGAGAGCTAGGATTCTTCTTCAACAACTGTTCCCGTAGATGCCTTCTCCAGCTAGCTCCCCTGGCGTTTCGAGAATTTTGGAAAAGGGATTTGGGGAAGAAGAACAAGGGCTTCCAATTTATAAATTAAAAATAATTAATAAGTATATTAATTGAAAATATAAATTAATTTTCATAATACTTGTTAATAATTTAAAATATATATATATTATTTAAACCATACAATGTATGCTTTAATTTGACAATATAAATTATTAAATTTAATTTAATTTATAAATTATTAATTAATGATTAAGTGAGCATTAATTTCAATTAATTATACTTTAATTTAAAATATTAGTTAAAATTATTAAAATATAATCAAACAAATTAAAGATATTCATATATTAATTAAACATTCAATTTAATCATGATAATTAAAATTAATTATTTAAATTTTATTATTTAAATTACCTAACTTTATTTTTTAATTTAATTCATGTAAATATAAATTATTATTTAATTAAGGGTATGTTTCACTTTTATTTTTTATTTTTTGTTTTGTATTTATTTTGCTTAAAAAAATATGTTTCATTGTAATTATTGTTTTTAAAAATACTAAAAACATCTAAAAATTATTTTGAGTATTTTTTGAAATAATGTTATTTCTTTTTTAAAATAAAAAATAAATATATATAAAAAATACTCTAAATATACATATTTTCAAAAAATTATTTAAAATAAAAAATAAAACTGATCCTAAACAGCCCTAAATTAATAATTTATTTATTTAATAATTATCATACTAACAGCTTTTTAAATTAAATCAATATTAAATTTGATTTTATAAAATTTTCCTAAATTTACATGCAGCCAAATAGCTTATTTGTGATAAAAATATAATATTTTAATGAAATATAAAAGAGGGAATACATATCCATAACTTTTATATATTTATTTATCTATTATTTAAATTTTAATATTTTTTAAAATAAAATATATTTTTATATATTAAAATATTATATATATATATATATATATATATATATATATATATATATATATATATATATATATATATATATATATATATATATATATATATATATATATATATAAATATATAAATATATAAATTGTATGATATGTATGTAAATCTTTCTTGCAAAACATGGATGAATTCAAGAAAAATCAAAACAGGGTTGAGTTGTAAGAAAAATGCTGTAACCTTAACTATCGAAAAAAACAAGAAAGTAGATGAAGAAAGCCATTTACTTAGAGGACTCATTCGATAAAAGGGTTTTTTTTTCATTGAAAATATTTTATATTTATTTATTTTACTTAGAATGAGCATCTCTTAGGAGTTAATTAATTAATTATATATTAAACTTATTTTTAAATAAATTTAACTTGTAAAAAAATATTGTAATTAAAGTAATATCATAATATACTTGTTCAAGTTTTTTTTTTTTTTTTTGGAACTTAAAACGGCTTCATGATTATTGAAATTTAGAAACTCAAATTAGAATCCATCAATTTTTAATGTGATTTTCATATCCCAAAACACATGAATCTTTCGTCTTCATTTGTGTCCTATTATGTGTCAGATTCTCATTTAATTCAAGTATACTAAGATCATTTTTTATACATTTAATCATATTTTTTTAGGTCTACTAACTTTCTTAAGAAGATAAATCTATCTATTCTCCTAAGTTATTGGACGGACGCGACGTGGTCAAACCATAAGGCCATTCTAATCTTATCACTAGTTACTCCAACTTTTTCCCGAACATACTCATTTCGCATTTTATTTCCAAGAGTAAAGTCACTCATCCACCTAAGCATTCTCATCTCTGCAACACTTAACTTAGTCTCATGTTTCTCTTTTATTGGCTAATATTCTGCACCATAAATCATTGCAGGTATTACAACCATCTTATAAAATTTTCCCTTAAAGTACAAAAATTCCATAAGTGTCCCAAAAATCGAACAAAATTAGATTCTAATCATCTCAGATGTATAGATGACTATGCATCTTCTGAGCAGATATATGCACAAAGTGTATATTTTAATGACAGTTGAGAGAAATTATGAGGACCAGAAATTTCTGATAAAATTCTTAACTGTTTCACATTTTATGGTCGGTTTTGTAATTATGTTATCAATAATTTCTCTCTGATCTTAAGGACTTCTCAATATTTTAAAATGTGGACTATGTAATCACAAATTTAATTAGTAATGTATTTTTGAGATTTTAGTTTAATGGTAAGCTTGATCTATTTTATTGCCTACTTTCTGTTTCATCTCAGCATAATTTGTTTTCTCTTATATGCTTTTTATTTATTCTTGTTGTCTGTTTCACGAGTTTTAAGTGTTATTTGCTGATGCTATGTGCAGTGGTTAAAATACCGAACAAAATGTTATTATTTGATGACAACTATCTTGCTAGAATTATTGTATGAATTTAAAGCAATTGCAACTATTTATAACACTGCTTTTAGATGTCTTCTTCCTGTTCTCTATAGTAGAAAATTAAATTTAACTAAAATTTATTGATCAAGGAAGACATTGTCAAGCAGCATAAGCTCTGAAGCTCACCGAGGTGGAAGATCTTAGGTGGCCACTTAGATTATTAGAGAAACAAGCCTATAGTTTGTCATCATAGGCATTTAAAACAATCTCATTCAACGGGCGACTAGCCTCTTTCCAATAAACAGGCCCTCCTCCCAATTGGGAGGTTCATCCTCCCGACCCCGCGCCCTAGCCCGCTCCCATCCACGCTGCCGACCTCGCCTCGTGCTGCGCTCCTTCACGGTCCAAACTTGCCGATGATCAGCCGACGCATAGTGTCGCCGACTTCTTCCTTTTCTTGTGGATTTAGGGTTGATCTGTTAGTTGTTTGAGGTATTTTTTGCAACCATAACTTTCTAAGTTCTTTTTATTTGTGATTGGTAAGTGCTTAGGTGTAAATGATAGGTTTAAATATGTGATTAGTAATTTTAGATACTATATCTATAAGGTTGGATGCTACATTTGAGATTTTTGGGGAAAAATAAAATTTTTAAAGAAATTAGAGATGTTTTAGATTGTATGTTTAAAATTTTGATTATCAAGTTTAGGCAATTTTAATTTTTTTATAAGTGTAACATTAACTTACTAACTGTAGCTAAAGGCATGCTAAAAAATTAAGGTACTTTTTTTTCATCAAATCTGTGTATTTGGAATTACATATTATATTAGATTTGAGTTTAGGTTAACACATTATTATTTAGAGGTTACAATTATTCTTATTGGACATATACTTTAGATTAGTAGAAATATTGATATGGAGTTTGCAAGTTCAATTTATTGAGTTTAGGGTATGTTCTGTCTATGAATCTTTATATTCAATTTTCATGTGCCGTTTAGGGTATGTTCTATTTAAGGATTTGCATGTAGTAAGTGTTGATTTAGGGTTACAGTAACTCTAACACTTCACATACTCTTCCATTTCAAGTCAAATGCACAAAGTGTACGTTCCCTTTAATTGGATTTTTTTTAACCACATAAGATAAATGATTCTTTATATCATGCTGGTGTGAGTTAAAAATGAGTTTAGATACAGTCTGCATAGTTTTATATTATGGTGGTGAATGCACTGCAAGTGAAAATTTTATTCCGACTTATACCAGTGGGAAAAATTGTCCAATACAAATCACATGGTGGAATAACTTTAAGGTTATTGAAATTTGATCCAACAAAGTTTCGCGTTAGTCTTACAAGTCGGTTTCCTATTTATGTTAGATTTATTGCAACTTACATTACTGATGATGAAGTGTGTGAGCTATAATCAATGCAGCATTCATGCATCCAATAATATTTTATGTTGAAGTTGAGGAAATCACGTATGAAGAGAGAGAAATATATAATATTGAGGAGTGTCAGAGAGCTCCAGTTAGGACTGAGTACATTACACCAGCTTCGCAATTAGCCATTCAAGCGACTGCTTCTGTAATGTGCTTATTTTGTTGGGACAAATTCTGATTTTATGGGTGACCCTCAAGGTGATTACATCAATTCATTATCTTCTAAAGATAAGGGATATGAAACTATGCCTAGTGCAACAAGTAGTGACACTGATGATGATGATGATAGTAATGCTGGCAGACCTACTTTAAGGGCATAACCTTATTTTAAAGTCGGAGACCTGATTAAAACTACTCAATCGGAACAAGTTATACTGAAGAGCACTTGTTATCTAACAATGAGTACATGTGTAGTGCTCAAATGGGGAATGAGATGAGGAGCTCACATTTGATGGATCATCAAATAAATCAACTTTCAAACAAGAAAATTATATTCCAGATGAACTGCTTGAAGGTATGTGCTTTCATGATAAGAAGCAGTCTCAGTTCACTCTTCGGGGATGGTTTATCCTAAACAATGTGGAGTTTGTAATATATGCTTTAAATAAGACAAAGTTCACTGTACGATGCATGTACCATTATCACCCAACTACACATTGTATGTGGCGATTACATGCAAGCTCAAATAAGAGATTGGGTGATGCATAGAGGATTGGCAATATTGGTTCACCTCATACTTATAGTCATTTCAATACTCAATGTTGGACAGAGATAATATACATCACAATTTATCATTTATTTTATTCAACCTGTTGTTAGACGCCAACTAGATTTAAAGCCTAGAGAAATTATAGGTTGTATGGTGTCCAAATTTAATATAATAATGTCTCATATGAAGGTTTGGGATGTTGTAAAGCGGTGAAGATTATTTTTGGCAGCTGGGAGTCCTTAAAGAAATTTATGAGCGTTGTATGTTTAGTTATGTCAGGATCAGTATACCGAGTATACTCAACAGAATCAAATCGATTCCAATGACTTTTGGTCATTCGAGCATTCAATTATAGGTTGGCAGTATTATCGTCCAGTTTTATATCATGGAACATTTCTTCTAAGTAAGTACAGGGGGACTCATCTTAAGCGCAGTTGAGATTGATGTAAATAACAATTTATTTTTATTAACTTTTGTTGTAGTTGAATCAGAATGTATTGAGTCATGAGTTCAATTTCTATGGACACTCTAAGACTTAATCTCATTGGTCTCTACAAGAGGTGATATGTGCATCATATCTGATATGCACGCAGGTCATGTACGTGGCTGTAGAGAAATATTTTCTTGGGTTGTGCATCACTTTTGCCTCCGACATTTGAGAGAAAATTTCAAAAAAGTTGTTTGGCAACTTGGCATAGAAGACATTGATTTCATATGCCAGAAAATATATGTTGCAGGTAATATTGATGATATTTGCATTTTCAAAAGGTATATACTGATATTAAGAACATAAAACAAGAAGCTTACAATTGGCTAGTTTCAAGGGATGTGGAACAGTGGTCTTTAACTCATTATGGTGGCTATGTATGACACGATGACCACAAATGTAGTTGAATGCTTTAATGGAGTCCTGAAGCTGGAATGTCGCCTGCCTGTTCAAGCACTAATTAGTACAATATATTATAACATTGTCTCTCTTTTCATGAAATAGCTTGAGATAGCAACAACTCTATCCAACCATCATGACTCCATGTTTTCTCCACCTATCAAGAGTACTCTACAGAGTACTGAACGCGACAAGGAGATTTTCGGAGCCAATAAAGATAAACACTAATGAGTATCAAGTTTTTGATATGTCCATCAGAACCTCTAAGATTGAGTTGTTATAGAATCATGACTGCAGGTGTACATGTGGAAAACCCCAAGCTTATCACATTCTTTGCCCTCATGTAATTTATGTGTTGGGGCAACAACATCTGAGTCATGTGCAATATGTCTCGCTACCACACTTTAGACTTTTACCGTAACACCTACCAAAAGAAATTCCTTGTCATCCCTGATCGTGATGAGTGGCCTGAACACATCATCAATAACAACTACTCAAAGTATCTTCCACCTAATATTAAAAGAAAGATTGGTCAACCTAGGACAAACATATTCAAAAATATAATTGACGAGACTACTATAAGGAGTACTAGGATTTATAGTGTATGCAAAAATGTTGGGCACAACAAAGCAACATGTCCTCAGAATTGACATCACAGATTTTAATCTAGATCAGGTTCTTCTTACTTAGAGAGCTTGTACTATATATCCTAATGTATCATAGGCTATTAGTTGTGTAGTTTATTGCACCAATACTTGTTATACTTATGGTAGTTGTTGTGGGTCTGTGATGTACTGCTCCTTATTGTCGTGTCTTCTCTTTTTTTGTAACCACTTTTGATATTCTGATTTTACTGTTGCTGATAAATACTTATTGTTTTTGTTAAATACTGTACCTTATGTCTACTGTTGCTGATGCTGTTAGAGAGAATTGTGATTTTGTGGTCTACCGTACTATGAGATTGTTAAATATTGTAACTCATGTTTAATGTTGCTGGAAATGTATTGTGGTGGCTACCGTACTACTGTTGTGACTACTCTATACTGTTAGAGGATGTTGATTCATTCAATAGGTGCTCATTAGCAAGAGCTATATTAGGATGTTTATACAGAGAGATGCATGAGTCCACAAAGCTGAAGCGGACTAACAGGGCAGGGTGTTTGCACTTATTACAGGTTTGGTCCTAAGAACATATACACGTTGGTGCCTACACTACAAGTATCTTTTTCAACAGAGTTAGATGGGTTGAGTGTTGGTTATAGGTGAAACGAATGGTATGTACGAGATGACCTATCGAGTCTGAGATGAGCTCAATGAGCATTACTGAGTCAAGTAATGCCGTGTAAAATTTGTTTATAAGATTACTTAAACATTTACTACATATCATTAATGTATTCTTAATTTTTAGGTGATATAAGAGACATACGGACAGTAGGTACGCGTACGAGTTGTTGATATCTGCTTAGTTGGACAGATTTGACTAGTTATGATACATATAATCAGTTGGAAAAGAGTTGAATGGTACTTATCAGATCGTGTACTGAGACAGTTTGGTCTGCCTCCTAAAGTTAATGTGGCGATTATTGATCATACTTTCAGGCGAGTGGATGGACGAGGGAAGTTGGATGTGGATTGGCTAGACTACCATCAGGTATACATCTCACAGTGGGGGAACATACATGATCTCATTGTCATAGTTGATGATACAACTATCAGTCAGTATATGAGATGGTATCATTCCTGGGCTTCACTGTGCATGTTGAAGGCTTCGACCATTCCTCCCACCAATTATTATCCCTGAGCACTTGGAGAGTGACTTATGGTAAGTTCAGTAAATATTTTGTCGAATTACTCGTCTGCATTGAATGATTATTAAAAATATTTTATTATTCTACAATGCGGGCATATTTTGGACACACAAGATATATTTCAACTTTATTTTGGGAGAGATCATGACATAGAGTTTTAACATTCAATCATCATGTATGAGGAGTTATTTAGGGAGCTATAAAGAAATATGCACATTTTAGATAGCAGATACATGTGTGTTGATGATGCCAGTAGTTCTTCTATTGCATGCCCTTCTAGCAAGCCAAATATCGCAGGGTTAGATGCAGGTCCATCATCCATCCCAAATGTAGGTCCGTGCAATTACACCTCATCACCGCACTCATCGTGAAGCTATGTTCCTCTATTTGGTCATGGCGAGCCCTCCTATCTATGGTTCTCCACCGGTCTATATGTCGCATATGCATGGAGTGTATCCCACTATCCTCTCCCCGCCATGTGCATCACTAGAGATACCCAAGGTAACACTTCTTGATGATGCACAATAGACCACTGAATATGTTGGGGAGGAAGCGCAGAATAACACCATCCGCGAGATCGTCCTCGACAACCACTTGTCCAATATACTCCAGGGAATGATGCAATTCCCCCACAAAGACCTCGTCGGTGATGTTGACCTCCATGCATGCGTCATAAGTCAAGTCGAGCTCATAGGAAGAATTTGACGAGCTTCATATCGCAAATCAAAGCTGAAATACCTGACATCACTGAAATTAGACAAAATGATCTCTGATCAATAAACGGACTTCGCCATCACATTCAGAAAATTGAAATAATCAAAATATACATATTGCATAATTCGATGGTCAACTGATCAAGAATGAAATCCGTTTGGCGCACATGCATAAAGGAGTTGGGAAGCTACGATTATGTCCAAATGATCTTTGTTCATAAAATTGGCCACTCTGTTAGCTTTAAAATATCAAAATCTATCAAATGAGACTGTTTAACCTCAATTCGGATGAGTTTGTGTAAATATCGAGCGATAGAATACAACAACACATAAATCAGAGCTGAAATGCACTAGGTATCACCAAAATTAGTCAAAATGAACTCCAATTGATGAACGGACTTTGCCACCATTTTTAAAATACCAAAATTGATCAGAATATACATATTACACAATTCGATGGTCAACCAATCAAGAAGAAGATAAGTCGATGAGCCTACATGTATATCGAGGTTGGGAAGTCATAACGATGCTCAAACTACCTATGTTAATGAAATTGATCATGCAGTTAGCATCAAAATATTTAAACCTATCAAATGAGATTATATACATTCAATTTGGATGAGTCTGCATGAATATCAAGTGATTGAAAGTAAACGTACAATTTTGAACTGAAATAGACCCAATTCGACACCGACTCGAACCAAACTCCATTGGAACGGTGATGCTACATCCGAATATCAAAATAACATATTGATATATATATATATATATATATATATATATATATATATATATTGCCTATGCAATAATGTCATCACCAAAATTCAAATTAGGACTAATTAAATAAATGTCATATAAATACTCCGCTACCCACAACCCAAAACAAAAAACAAAAACACAACCAGTCATAATTTTGTTCTAATCCTTGCTTCCTCCCTCGCACAGGCCCCAACCCTGCGAGCACTACTGCGCTCACGGGTCCCACCGATGTCATCGCCGCTAAGGCATTCTCGACGAGCCCACCGAACTCCATTGACTCCGATCGCGACCATCCCACTCCTCACACGTAACCGTCTGCTCGCCTCAGCATACGCCGTCTCACTCCAATGAATCGACCCAAGCTCAGAACGAGGTTGGTGTGTAAAGAACCCACCGGGTGCCCCTGAGCCCAGGCTCAGCTGACTGCGTGCTCCTGCTGCTTTTTCCACATGTATAAAATTGATTGCTTGTGGGTGTATAAGTACTCGTACATGTCTTTCTTAGCGTGCAGGAAAATCTGAGTTTTCTCACAGTAGCCAAGGGCATATGTGCATCTTTTTAGACGTAGATTGGGAGACTCACGATCATGGTGTTGCAAAATACTATCCATGCGTATCTTTTTAGATGGGTGGGCCTAGTTCGGTAGAAATCCTTTGATTATGGGAAATACTGTCAAAATTTTGTTGGAATCTGAGTGGTAAGGAACAACAAAAAAGAGGACATTTAGAATTTTGTCTACTTGTGAGTATATAAGTACTGTATATGCCTTTCTTGATGTTACAAGGAAAATCTATATTTTATGTATCTCAAAACCCAATACATACCTTTTTTGGCATGGTGAAAAGGCACATTCGACCATGGTGTTTACACCACCCATACATGTATTTCTTTATAATGGCGCCCAAGATGATGGAGCCCCTACACGGATGACGGGATGCAATGGGCTCCAAAAATTCACCACCAACCTCTTGATTAAAAGAATGGATTATGTGTTGGTCTAATTTTCAAAAGGTAGATAAAATAGTATATAAGACATTACTTAGAGATTTCACCCTCATTTTGTGAGGACTTTAAATCTGATTTCAAGTTTCCTATATAAAGAGAGATAACTTTCGATTAAGGCTAGTCGTTCAATCACTAAATATGTAGCATATCGTAGCAGCATGTGGAGTTTTGGAATTTAGATTTATGAAATTTATTATATAAACTTAAAGTGGATGATTGGGGGAATGATTATGGGCTCGATCTAGATCTCATGGTTCAGTCATCTTGGGTTGTCGTGGTCCCTAGTCTACTTAGTCAGACGAGGTAATCGACCCAACCTGACCAAAGGAGCCTTGTCAACAGTCATGGGTTACGTCATCCGAGAAATCCTTGGAGATCTGGGATGGTGTTTGTCTAAGGAGAACTTAAGTCTATAGCTAATGTGGCTTTTGCCCTATCAAGTATACCCTATGGTTCATGACTCAAATGACAGAGCCTTTAGGGAGCATACAAAGGTGGCCGTGATGATATAGGAGTCATGACAACCGCCTGACGAAGACTCGATTGTAATCAGATCATGTGGAGCCTCATCACTAAACCACAGTTAGAGGACATGGGTCACGTCCTTACTTGCATGAGATTGATTGAGAGTGAGTATAAATACACTTGACTTGACATTAGATCTTTTGTGAGTTAGAATTTTCTTAATTTACCACCTACGATAAATAATTATAGAGGTAGATGAATTTTACTTTAAGTTTTTTGGGTTGATGACTTTCATTTAGTCATTTATAGCTTAATGACATATCAAATTTTGCATTTAAATTTATACTTAATTTACATTAACTTGATTTGAAATTTTAAACATATGTTGATAGTAATAGCTCCTCCGATTGAAATATTTATTCAACACAACCATCATTATGGTGGTTTATTATTTCATTGTTTCAGATTCTATAAACTCTATTAATTTAATAATAGAGAATCAGATTTACTATCAAATAATAGAATTAGCTTCTCATATACTTATTTGAGTTGAGATTATTATAATATTATTATTTGATTTTTAGGTTTTGTTAACCCAATCTAAGACCTAACTGAAAAGCAACTCACGCAGCATTCTTAGACACCAAGTTTAAGCATTTAGCATAGTACGGGGCCCATGCAGGTTATTTAATTTAAAATTGATTTAACTTTAGAGATTTGAATAGTGTTGCCTATTTTGATTATCTTTTATTATAAGTTTATAATTTTAGATAAAATATTGACAACATTTCGGCAACCTCCCCATGTCGTCCCCATATAGGAGGTTACAATGGGGGCTGGGTCTGCCCACCATGCTAAGAAAGACATGTGTGCTAAGAAAAGACATGTATGAGTCTCTAAAGCATCTACATATAACACAAAATTTTCTATCATGCTAAGAAAGGCTACGTGCATTTATATACTTGTAATGTTAAGTTTAAATATTAATTTTAGCTTTTTAGTTGAATTTTTATTAAGCTATTTATGCCTCCTCATTGTAAAAGTTTGACAATATTTCGGTAGCATTCTAGTGTCATCCCCATATAGGGGGCTATTTCGGATATGCTGGGCCTGCCCACCATGCCAAGAAAGACGTATTTGGGTAGCATTCTAGTGTCATCCCCATATAGGGGGCTATTTTGGATATGCTGGGCCTGCCCACCATGCCAAGAAAGATGTATATGGGTGGTATAAATCACATCCTAAATGTGCCATCCCACCATGCCAAGAAAGGCATGTATGAGGCTCTAAGGTACCTACTAAGATATATTTTCCCGTAATGCAAAGAAAGGCGTATACGAATACTTATATACCTACAATGTTAGTTTAAACAATAATTCTATATTGTGGCATGACTTTATATCAAGATGTATAGGTCCCCCTGTTGGTGTAAGACAAAGATTTTAGATCCGGTCGTCAGATATGGGGCTATCTCATCTTGGACATGCCCACCATGCCAAAAAAATGCGTGTATGGGTGGTATAAATCATGGCCTGAATACATCATTCCACCATACCAAGAAAAGCATAGGGCTCTAAAGTACTTGCTGAAATATTTTTCCCCGCCACGCCAAGAAAGATGTGTACGGTACTTATACACTTTCAAACACAACTTTTTCCACGTCAAGAAAGACAAGTACGGTACTTAGTCTAAATAACTTTAGTGAATTTACATTCACATCTATTCTTTATATAAAGTGCAATTGAAATTAAGAATAAAGTTGTGAATCTTAGAGAGAGATTGAACAAAAATAGAAGGGTGGTTAATTTGAGGAATAAGATTTGAATTAGGTTCGATCCAAACTTTATCAAGCAGTGAAGATGGACTCATTAGATTCTAGAAAATCTACCTCTCATATATTATGTCTTTTCTAGCAATAAGGTGATCGTTTGGTAGCGGGACATAAATAAGATTTAGGCTAATATAAACCAAAATTAGCACAACATAATTTTCAATACTATAAGATTTAGTCTCCATACTCCATTTAGTTCCAAATATTAATTAGGTTGGTAAAAAGGCTCCAATAAGATTTGGCTTACACTATCAAACAACAAGAATTATAACCTTAATTCATATATAATTTTTCTTTATATCCTTCAATCCTAAACCAAAATCCTGGATTAGATGGATTCAGGCAATGGGCTTAAATTAGCCTGGATTCTTAAGGTTCGCTACAACTTTTTAGACCATAAGCCAAGCAAAATAAGATAACAACAGGAGGTGGGCTAAAAAGATTGTGTATAGATGTTATTGTTGTGGGATTTTGAAGGAAAATGAAGGTAGAAAGTTGGAGGAAGTGATGGCATACGGAAAAGAGTAGCAGTCGGAGTGACGTGATGATGGTTTGATTCATTTGGCCAACTTTTTTTTTTGCAATCTTGGATTGGTTTAAGATAGATGTACTTGATGTGGATAGGATGGATGAGAGACTTACTTGGATGTATTCAGTCTTCCTCGGTAATGTTGACCTACAACTATGTGTCACTTGAAATTAAATAAATAAAGTAGAGGTTAAAATCCTCCTAATCACGATCGAAATCGATTAAATTTGCTTCGATTTGAAAACCGCGTAATGCTAAAATATCAAAATTAATTGAATAAAATGATTGAATCAATTAATGACCAATTAAATAATGAAAATTTATTTTTAATGAAATTACACGCATATCAAAGTCGAGAAGCGACGACGGCGTTCAAGCGACCTCGCTCAGAAATTAATTGGTTCATTGCCAAACGCTTAAACCTATCAAACGATGCCTTCCATGGTCGATTCATCAAAGTATGCGTGAACGTCGATCAATTTGAGTGCGACGTCACACAATTTAAACATAATTTCACTTCGACCATTGTCAGCGTTGATCGAACGACTTCCGATCGCGAAATCAATCACGTCGTTGCGTTCGACACAACCGAAACAGCTAAAATTAACACCCATATTGCTAGGGTTTATTGCATAAAATAAATTCTTCACAATCGATGCAAAATGATATTAGTGAGTAACTAAAGTAATTAACGGCTGCCTAATCCCTCACTTTCCTTAATCCTTATCCTAAATTAGCCGCCCATCTACCCACTAAAAAAATAAACAACCGCTAATCCTTATTGGCTGCCGAAACGACAGCCAATCGAAAGAAGCGGTCGGCCCTAAAGGCCGAAACGAAGGCTTTCGGCTTCATTCCTTTGCACTACTCCCTCACGGCATTCTTTCACACGATTCACGCTAGCTGCTCTTGTCCCGTGCTCCTTCTCTCTCAGTTCCAAGGCTCTCGACTGGAGTTTGCTAACCGCATGATCCTCTCTTGTGTAACCTGCGGCCGAAACTCCTGCTCTGTTCACGCGTCTCTTGCCCTTAGCCGAAACTGAAACTCCTTTCTTGTTTCCCCCTTAGTATTCGACACCCTCAGGTCATCTCTTTATAACCTTAAGCTTATTTTCATACATTTGGGTATTTTGGAAGTTAGGGTTTTATTACATACGCCATGTCTTATGCTTGAATGATGTTGAAAAGTTTCCCTTAAAAGATTTGGGATGATGTATGGCCCAAATCTTATTTTTCTTGTTATTTTCTCTTGACTATGGATACCTACATTTTTATTGTTGCTAGAAATGACCTCTTCATAGCAAAGTTTATGCTGGTTATCCTTCTATTATGAGTTTAAAGTTGAAATCTAAAGCTTAGAATGGATTTTGAGATAGTGTATGGCTCAAATCCTAAGCTATGTGCAAGATTCCTTTCTGTTTTCATGTTAATTTGCTATTTAATGGATATGATACTTGCTGGAAACTAATTTATTTGAGCTAGAGTATAGAAATGTGATAAGAAGAGATGTATGACATATTTCTTTCACACTACTTGCTGTTCTCCTATGAGTTTCATGTTTCTACCTTGCTTCAATTGATTTCCTATGAAGGAAACTATATATATATATATATATATATATATATATATATATATATATATATGTCATGTCTCTTTCATATGCAAGTTGAAATCTGAAATTGAAAAGAAGGTTTTCAAGTATTGTATGGCTACATATGGCATATTTCTTTCACACTACTTGTTGTTCTTCTATGGATTTCATGTTTCTAACTTATTTCAGTTGATTTCCTATGGAAGAAGCTATGTATGCCATGTTTCTTGTGTATGCATGCTGGACTTTGAAATTAAAAGAGAGATTTGAAGTATAGCGTGGCTTGAATCCTAGAATACATGCGAATTAAAGAGGGATTTGTTTAAATGCTAGCCGAAAACTAAAAAAAAGATTTTGAAAGGTTGCATGGCTTAATCCTAGAATATGTGTAAAATTGTTTGTCTCTTTTACACTTCATCTTTTTACACTTCAAATCCTAAACTATTGGCATGCTCTCCTCTTTATACTTGATTCTAACATTGGAATGACACAATGTTTGCCGAATTTTTTTTACCTGCTGAAAGTTAAAACTAGAAGCATGTAAAGATGTTTAGAGAGGTTATGTGACTCAAGTATAAAACTACATGCAGATTTTCTTCTCTTTCAAGCTTCAATTTTGACTATCTAAATGAAATAACCCTTGTTGAGCTTCTTACACATGCTCAAGATAAAGCTAGAAATATGGAAGAAATATTTGAAATGATGTATGTCATGCTTCTTTCATTCCATGCTAAAATATAAAAGTAAGAGAGGGATTTGAAGTGTTATGTGACATAGATCCTAGATCACATGGGAAGTTCTATGTTTCTTTCTCCTATATGCTGAAACCCATAAATTGAAAGAAGGAGTCACCTTACTTCATTGCATGACTAGTTGCTATTATGAGAATTATAATGTGAAAGAAGATTAATTTTCAGATTTGTTTTGAGAAGGTTAATTTTCAGATTTTAATATTTTCAGCAAATGTTCAATATATATGTTGCTTTCATGAACTCACTTTTGTTCCAATACAATGCTTAGCAAAATGCTATGTCTTGTTTAAGTATATATGTAAACATGTTTACATGCAAATGCAAGCTTGAAATTTGTATAAGTACCTACACATGTTTCTCCAACATGGTAGAAAATTTGTATAAGTACCTACACATATTTCTCCAACATGGCAAGGAAACTTGATATAAGTACCTACTCATGTTTCTCCAACATGGTAGGGAAATTTACTATAAGTATCTGCACATATTTCTTTAATATGGCAGGAAAACTTGATATAAGTACCTACACATATTTCTCCAAGATGGTAGGAAAATTTGTTATAAGTACCTGCACATATCTCTCCAACATGGCAGGGAAACTTGCTATAAGTACCTACTCATGTTTCTCCAACATGGTAGAAAAATTTACTATAAGTACCTGTTCATGTTTCTCCAACATGGCAGAAAAATTTACTATTATATAAGTACCTGTTCACATTTATCTAACGTGGTAGGGAAATGTTATGTTGTGCTAACCCATGCACGCGTGGTGGACAAATAAATATCGAGTGTCTCACGACACCTACTGCATGCCTTTCTTGGCATGGTGGGAAGGCCTAGTCTCCGGCAGCCCTCCTGGGATGACGGAAAAAATTTTGGTAAATAAAAAATGTGAAATATCTAAGTATTTAAAAAAGAAGATATATGCAGATGATTATTCATGCTTAGCTCATTCATCATACTATATGACAATTATAATATACTTACTCATGCTTAGTTCAGTTGTTACTTGAATCTTCATAGCATATGACAATTACTTATTTAAAGTTCAAATTCATTTTGTCTAAGTGGTGATTATGCTATATGAATGGGTGAGAAATGAAAATGTGACACTCAATGCATGGTATGATTTAAACTGTACTTTATGGGCAAGTATGTCTTTATATACTATATGAATGAGTTGCTAAAAAAAATAAGACATCTTAAGAGACACAAAAGTAAAAACTCTCTTAGATCCACATTTTTGTCATGTGACATTAAAAGAGAATGACAAAGATACAAGTGCATGTCATATGTCATTTAGGAAACAAATGACAAGGGCTTCATGCTAAAATGCTTAAGTGAAATGATTCAGTGTGCATATTCAAAGTGTTATCTCATTCTATTCAATTTGAATGCCTTTAATATGCAAGTTAAATGAAATCTATGACTTTATGAATCAATGTTCTTTTTTCTTAACCATTTGATTCATGCAAATACTTGAAAGAATCAAATTCATACTCTATAAAATGCATTGATTTGTTAAAGAACAGATACATGCTTGATCTATGATAAGTGGTTGAAAGAACCAAGTTTACATCATTTATAATAGACAATCATTTAGTTTGTAATGTGTATCCACATTCTTATAAGAACAAACTCTCACTTGAGACATGCAAGTAAATAAAAGAGTCAATGCATATCTTATAGATAAATATATACTTGACTCATGACAAATAGTTGAAAGAGTCAACTCATGTCTTATAGTCTTATAGAACAGACTTCTACTTGATCTATGATAAACATTTGAAATGGTCAAATTCATATTCGACAGAACAGATCTATACATCCCGGTTTGGTCTTAGGACCGGGTCCGAGTTAACAAAATCTAAAAATCTAATGATACTATTGTAAATCTTAGAAGCTAATGCTATCATAGAATGATAAAAGATAAATTTATCGACATCATTGTTAATGCATCTTTTCAAGTTCAAGATCTCAAGAAGAAAATCTCAAACCCGATATTCTATGTACAATCTAGAGTTCACAAGGTTTGGAGAATGATAGATCTTGAAATAATTAATCTAGATTTGATCCTCTGCAAGAAGATAGTCAGAGTTGATAGGATTTATCATCCCGGTTTGGTCTTGGACCGTAAGTTAACAAAACTAAAAAAATCAAAATTTGACATATAAACTTCAACTTAGACATCTTAATGTCCATGCAATTTTTAAAGAATAGATATTCGTATGCATGTTGAAGTGATTACTAAGTCAAACATAAAGGAACATATGCTATGCTTCCCGATTTGGTCTTCGGATCAGGTCCGAGTTAATAAAACCTAAAAATTTGATATTATAAGAATTTTAAATTAATAATATTTGAGAAGCTAATTCTGTCATATAATATAAGATATGAATCAACTGACATAGCTTCTAAAATTCAAACCCTCAAGAAGAAAAGTCCCAAACCCAATCCTCTATGTCCAAGCTAGAGTGGACAAGGTTTTGAAGGATTATACTTCTTGAGACAATGAATTAAGACCCGATCCTCTGTAGAAAATCAAACAAAGTAGACAAGGTGTATCAATTGATATTAGTTTTATGATCAAGAAGGGTAATTTTTATTAAAATTTCAATGATAAATGATCATATATTCAAATCTAAATCAATCATAAAATGATCAAAATTTAAAGAAAATAATAAAATATAAAATGAAAATGAAATTAATTATTTAAATTAAAACTTAAAAAAATCAATCCACTCCTCCGCAACTGTTTGACTTGGGGTGACAAATTAAGAAAACTTTTGCTCATAAAGAGCCAATGTCAAATCAAATGCATAACTAACTTCACACTCAAATATTTATAAAGCCCGTAAGGACGTGGCCCGTGTCCTCTGTCCACATAGTTTTGCCACAAAAATGGAACCACATAAATGGCGGTTACGACCAGAACCCTCTGACCAGGTGGTTTGCCGCGATATGACACCACTAAATTACGGTCACGGCCGCAGCCCGTATATTCCCCAACGGCTTTGCTCTTTGAGCTGTGAAATGTAGGATGTATTTGGTTGGGCAAAAGGCCCTATGTTATAAGGTTGACTTATATTTGTCCCTTAGATAAACTCCACCCTATACAAGGACACCTTGACACGTAACTCATGTGTTGTCGACAAGGATCTTCGGTCAGGTTTCGACTACCTCCTCGACTAAGCGGACGACATGATGACGGGGGATCTAGATGGGATCAAAGGCCATCATCCCCTCACCAAAAGTTTTAAATTAAAATGATAAATTTCATAAATTCTAAACTCCACTCATTGCAATTATATACTTGTTATTTAACGATTCATTGACTAACCTTAATCGAAAGTGCTCTCTCAGTATTGGGAGGGGTAATTAACTATAGGGGCTTGCGCCTATAGGAAACCCGAACAGATATAAAGTTCTCACCAAATGAGAATGAAATCTGGTAGTGTCTTATCTACTATTCATCTGCCTTCTGAAATTATCACCGATACTTAAACAACTCTTTTCTTTTTCCAAAAGAGGTTGGTGGCAAATTTTAGATCCCACAGGTAAGAGATCAGAAAAGGAGGAGATTCAAAATTTGAGCATGTAAAAGGTGGAATGATGGAGCAGAATGTTGTAGATCTTATACAAACTAGAGATGAGCGGAAGAGTTATGGATTTTGATTTTGTAGAATAAAGTAGTGAAAAAAGCTTATATAAAATCATGGCTGCTATTTGATTTTACTATAGGGAGTAGGTTCATAAGATTTAGATAAGTTGAAGCACATATAAAGCAACCGAGAGAACAAGCGAAGGTTACCTTCGCCACTTTTTTTTTCTTCGGTCGTCAAGGATAGAGAGGAAAGATGGGAGGGGAGAGGTGTGGAGGACGAGAGATGGACATCTCGATTAGCCTTTAATCAGGAGAGACTGCTGAGGGAACGAGAGAGTTACGGTGTAAAACAAAATTATCGGGCTTTGAATATTAGGGTTTGGAAATACTAGTATTCATAAAGGGCACTTTTCATTTAAGCGATTAAATCAACGCTAACTCAGACCTTTGCGGTGACATAATTACATATGTAATATACATATTATTCTTAGATTATTTTGATATTATGGACGCAACGGTGTAATCCGCTTCACGATCGGAGACTGTTTGGTTCAAGTTGGCATTGAATCGGGATCAATTCTAATTCAAATTTGCGCATCATTACTTTCGATCGCTTGATATTCGCACAGACTTGTCTGAATTGAGCCTGAATAATCTCATTTGATAGATTTTGATATTTTGATGGTAATGACATGATCAATTTCATGAACGAAGGTCTTTAGGCATTATTACGACTTCCCAACCTCGATATACATGTAGCGCGACGACCCTTCTTGATCTAAATCGTAATTGTGTAATATGTACATTTTGATCAATTTCGGCATTCTGAATGTGATGGCGAAGTTCGTTGGTCGATTGAAGATCATTTTGATTGATTTTTGGTGCCTTCAAGGGTATTTCAACTCCGATTTGCATGTTGTTGCATCAGAAGTTCGTTAAATTTGCATTGTGAGCTCAACTCGACTCACGACGCATGCGTGGAGGTCAACATATGCCAAATTTTCACACCGATAGGGGGCCTAAATAGCTTGACATAAATCCAACCATGAATATAAAATTGATGTTTAAATTGACATTGCATGTATATAAGTACCGTACACATTTTTCTTAGCGTGACAGAGAAATATGTGTTTCATGCAGATATTTCAAAGCCACATACATGCCTTTCTTGTCATAGTCGGATGACGCATTCTATTATGGTGTTTATATTACCCATACATGCATTTCTTGGTATAATGGGCAAACCCAAAGATAATGAAAAGACCCCACTACGACGGATGCTACCGAAATGTTGTCAAATTTTCACACCGATGGGAGGCCTAGACAGCTCAACTAAAGTCAATCATAAATATAAAATTGATGTTAAAAATGACATTACAGGTGTATAAGTACCCGTACAGGCCTTTCTTAGCGTGGTGGGAAAATCTATGTTTTATGTTGGTACCTTAGAGCCCCATACATGCCTTTCTCTACATGATAAGAAAGAGCATTCGGCGTTGATGTTTACACCACTCATACATATCTTTCATGCGGTCCACATGAGGACAATGCACGGATGAAATGCTATCGAATTTTCACATCGACATGGGGCCTAAATAGTTTAACATAAAACTAGCCATAAATATAAAATTGATGTTTAAACTAACACTGCAGGTGTATAAGTACCCGGACATGTCTTTCAAGAAAATTTCTTCATGGTACTTGAGCCCCATACATGCCTTTCTTGGCATGGTGGTGCCCAATCAGGCTACATGGGATAAGGGATGCTACCGAAATGCTACCAAATTTTTATACCAGTGGGAGGCCTAGATAGCTCAAAGTGAAGTCAGTCATAAATATAAAATTACTATTGAAATTGATATTGCAGGTGTATAAGTACTTGTACACATCTTTCTTGGCATGACAGGAAAATCTGTATTTTATTCAAGTACTTTAGAACCTCATACATGTCTTTCTTGACATGGTCAGAAGATGCATTCAATCATGATATTTATACCACCCATACATACTTTTCTTGGCACAGTGGGCAGGCTCAGCCCCCGTTGTAGTCTCTAATGCGGTGACGATGCTAGGAGGCTGCCGAAATGCTATCAAAATTTTATCTAAAACTCTAAACTTGGAATGAAATTCAATCAAAATAAATTCAATCAAATCCTGTAAGCTTAAATCAATATTGAATTAAATTACCCACATGGGCCTCGACACTACGTTGAATGCTTAAACTTAGTGTTTGAGGATACTGCGTGGGTTGATTCCCGGTTAGGTCTTAAGACCGAGTCCGGGTTAACAAAACCTAAAAATACAATAATAATATTATAAGAATTTTAACTTATTAAAATATTTAAGAAGCTAATCTGTCATATGATAATAGATCTGATCATCTATTATTTAATAGAGTTGACAGGATTTGGAACAACAAAATAATACATACACTCCGATAATGGCTGTGTTGAATGGAGCTTTCAATCGGAGGGGATACTACCCTTAAAATATGTTTAAAATTTTAAATCAAATTAATATAAATTAAATATCAATCTAAGTGAAAATTTTAATGAATTATTATGCTATAAATGTCTAAATAAAATTCAATCTATAAAACTAAAGCAAACTCTACTCAATCCATCTTTCGCAATTGTTTGTTGAAGGTGATAAATCAAGAAAACTCTAGCTTACAAAAGACCCAATGTCAAGTCAAGTGTATTTCTATATTCACTCTTAATAAATCTTATGCCAGTAAGAATGTGGCCAGTGTCCTTTGTCCACGTGGTTTGGCCAGTAGGCTCCACATATGATGTAGTTACGACCATAATTCTCTAATCGGGTGGTTGTCATCAAATGACACCATTATATTATAGTCATGACTATAACCCATATACTCCCCAATGGCTCTATACCTTGAGTTGTGAACTGTAGGGTGCACTTGATAGGGCAAAAAGTTTGATGTTAGCTAAGGTGGACTTAAGCTTGTCTCCTTAGACAAACACCACCCTAGGTCTACAAGGTCTCCTAGGACGACGCAACCCATGGCTGCTGATAAGGATCCTTCGGTCAAGTTGGGTCGACTACCTCCTCTGACTAAGTAGACTAGGGACTACAACAGCTTGGGATGACAGAACCATGAGATCTTGATCGGGCACATAATGGTTCTCCCAACCATCCGCTTTAAGTTAATATGATGAATTTCATTAAGCTTAAATTTTAAAACTCCACATACTGCTACTATACGCTACGCATTTAAGAATCTAATGACCTTAATCAAAAGTTCTCTCTCAGTATTGGGATGGGTAATTAACTATAGGTGGTTGTGCTTATAGGAAACCTAGAACCAAATCTAAAGTCCTGACAAAATGAGGGTGAAATCTCCGGGTAGTGTCTTATCTACTATTCCATCTGCCTTCTGAAAATTTCACCGACACATAATCCACTCTATTAATTGAGAGGTCGGTGGTGAATTTTTGGACCTCACATGAGATAGTATTTTTTATATGTCTCATTTGTTCTTAGTTGTTATATTTTCTAGTTCACATTTGTTGTTTGTAAATTTTTTTTTTAGTGTTTGATTCGAAAATATGGTTCTTGGTTCTACTCATGGTGATTGAATTTTTTTGACAAGCTTGCGAAATCTTGGTTGTTTTAACTATATTGATTGTTTTTGAATTTTTACTAATCTCTTTCTACTTTGAAGCTTGAATTTGCAAGAGTTATTGATTGAGACTGAGTGCAATTATTGCCTCTCTTAATGATAAGTTTTTGCTTCATAGTCATATACATACTTTAAACATGAATATTAATATGAAAAATCTGATATTCATAAGTTCTTTATCCTGTGATAACATGCTTTTGTCAACAATGTAAGTGCAAGTTCCTTTGGTTTCAAAATATTAACACTGAATGGACTGATAAAATGTTCTTATTTCACTCTCCAAGGAAGATACCTTTCTTAAAAATGTGGTCATGAGATGCTTTCAATTTCCACTATGATTTTATGGTTAGTTGCTTCCAAATCTCTAAAAGGTCATGTATTAATTATTTTTAACCATCAAATTTCTATCTTTATTTCTTTGAGGAAAAAAAAGTCAGAAGTAGTTATATAAACCCATGAAACAAGTAAGTGTTGACCTCACTTTTGGAGTGAGTTCTTGACTTCCTCATCATAGGTCTAAGACTCTTATAAACTCTAAGAGTTCTTAGTCTTAGGACACTTCTAGTGATTAGGTGAACATTTAACTTAACCCTAGAGACTTAAAGAGTTAGCCATAGGAATAAATTATGCCTTATGGAGGAGGACTTACCTATATATAGCCTAAACCTTATCCTTGCTTCCTTCTTCGAAATTAATTCAATTTATTTTCTCAATTACCAAATTCAACTTCAAATTCAAGACTCCAAGTTAAATTCCAAATTAACTCCAATCCAAAATCAAACCAAATGATTGAAACCCATGATTAAATCTAAACCTCAAAATCCTATCCTAAGTCATATGAACTACACTCATATACTTAGCCAAAAAACTCCTTCAAACCAAACCCAAACTTAGTTGATTTCATAATAAAATTAATTATTCCTTCATTTATATCCACAAATATAAATGGCATCCAAGTTTAAACATTCAAACCAACTCAAAATAAATCAAGCCAAACCAATACCTAAGTTAGCCTTTTTGACCTACATCTTTAGGATTGGCCAAATTTGCTTCCAAACTCAAAGGATTTTCTCGCAACCAATTTATATCTTCATTCATATTCATAAATATAAATAAAATATAAATTCAAATAACTGAATCCAAACTCAAATCAAACTAAATTCCCAACTTTAGCCCTTTTAGCCAAACTTTTGAACTTGGCTAAATGAAACCCAAATCAACTCAAAACCTATAGATTTCTTCATGATTCAATCATTCCTTCAATCATGAATCCAAAAATAAATATAAACCATCATTATCAAGCCAAACCAAGTCAACCCTTAACTCAAATCAAGCCCAAGTCAACCCTTATGATTTGAAATTGCCATATGAACCAAAACTCATTTGGCTCCAAACTAAGTGCAATTGGATTTAAATTTCAATCCTAAGCTCATATGTGAGTTCAACCAAACTTGAATCAAGCCTTGATCAAGCTAATTGACCCATTTAGGCTCACTTGACCTGAAGTGACATAAATGACCTTTTTGAGTCAAGTTTTAATCCAACCCAAATTGGGTTGAACGAAGCCCACATAAACCTCAATCATGATCAACAATCATCATGGGGTGATCAACCACCTCAAATTGGGTCAAACCAAGTCAAACATAGCCTTTGACCAAGTTAACTCTTAACCCAAATGAAATCCAAACCAGGGAAAATCTACCATATACCAAATTCACTGAAACCATTGATCCAAACCCATTCATAATCAATGTTTGAACATGACCAAGCCATCAATTGAGCCAAACCAAGCATAATTGACCACTTGACCTAAGTTGACCCAAATTGGCCTAAAAAGCCAAAATGAGTCAAATCATGATTTAATCCAAATTGATTGCAACCAATGGCTCAAGTTCATTCCAAAACACTTGTTGACCTTGACTAAAGCCATGAGTGAGCCCAAGTTGACTAATTGGTCAACTTGACTCAACTTAGCCCAAATTGACCTAAAAGGTTACATTGACCAAAACCCAAATTAATTCCAAATTAAATCCCCCTGCAATCATTTTTAATCAACCAATTGAACTTGACTCAACACCTAACCCAACCTAATTTGGTCAAATTGGTCAAATTGGTAAACTTGACCAATTTGACCTTTTTGAATCTAAATGAGTAAAATTCAAACCTAAGTAAAACTAATCTAAATTAACTGAACCAAAACATCCTAAATCATCATATGAACTTAACCCAAGCATTAGGTTGACCCAATTTGACAAATTGGTCAACCCAATGCAACCTAACCAAATGAACCCATTTGACCAAATGAGCTCATATCACCCAAAACCAAGCCATGGAATCCTATTAGTCGACTAAAGTATGCCCCAAACCAGCTTTAGGCCACTCCCAAGTTAACCCAAATGCCAAACAAACTCATCCCAAGTTGACTACCCAATGGACAAAGCTCCCACCTTAGATTCTTAACTTAAGTGGCAAACTTTATTTTGCACTCCCCATGGCAACCCTCATTTCACTAAATGAGGTATCCCTATAGCTCACTAGCCCACTCTAAGCACCCTAGGACTTACCTTAGACCAAAGGGAACTCACCAAGCCAAGCTCACTCTCCCCCACCCATGGCCGAACCCGATGGGTACAAGGAGAACCAAATCCCCTCCCACCTACCCATATCAAGCCTTGAGACCCCTAACATGGCTTTGGCCACTCATGGCGTGCCACCTCAGATTGACGGCGACCCCTCCGATGACTTGATGATGGTGAATTGACGAAATTCATGGGAATGATCCCGTCTGTCCACTTAGCTCAATTGAGAGATATACTCCCTCTATTCAATTAGTTTTGTAGAGATTTTAATCCTATTCAATCCTAAAGTGATTTTGAATTCTCACACAGCTTTCCCAAGGCCTCCCCAAGCTCCCTCGATCGACATTACTCCTCTACGTGGAAAATCAAAATAGGGGATCACCATTCCAAGCAATACTCCCTTCTCACTTCACCAAACTCAAATTCCTTTTACCCACACCCTCACCACACCTCGTTGAGTTCAATCAAGTCATTTCCCAATCCCCCAAGCCACGAAAAGCACAACTTTGATTGAGACCGATCGCCATTAAAGAGGAGCATGATCAACCGAGCAATCCACTCTAAATCAAGATAGAATTTCTTCAACAGGGCTTCGTCTTTACTTGACGAAGATACCTCTGTCATTGGAAGCCCCAGTGATAGCCTCCGGCGAGGCAATTATTCAAAACCATAGCTATAGGAAATTTTCAGTTGGCCTTTTTCGAAGGGAATTATCATCCCATGCAATCTTGATCGTTGGATATGCATCCCCCCTCCTTCCGAAGGTGTGGGATCATTTTGATCCCAATCCGAGCTCAGGTGAGCTCGGATTGAATGAGGAAAGATGAACGGTCGTCGCCGCGTGAAAGAGAAAGATCATGCGTCATCCATTCCGCGTGATTGAAATGGACGGCCGTGATCAAATCTTGCCATCGGTGATTCTTAGCCTAAACTGTAAGTGTAATATCGGCCATCACCGGATCGGACGATCCAGAGAAAGCGTCCCACCGCCAAGTCGGCGGTATATGTGACAACTTAAATAACCAATCCCATCATGCCATGTGGAAAGCACGTCACGTTAGCGCACCGCGTCAGCCACCACATGGCCTGATGGGATTAGGGATATAATTAGGGCTAATTAATTATTTTTTAATATTGAAACTTGCTAAAATCATAACTAATTATAAAAAAAATCCAAAAATACAAACTTAAGCTCATTTTAAAGGTATTTCAGAATAGAATATAGAAAATTTTTATTAATTAAATTTAAATAGTGATTTTGGCTTAATTAGAATTTTATTAAAAAAAACTTAATTAGCTTAATTACTCCTTAATTAATCACCCATTGGATCTCAAACTTTTGTGGGTATTTAAGGAGATAACTTATGCCTCTTCTAATTTTCTGAGATTTTATTGATGGTTTAATTAGAAAATTCACTTGATTAAGCCTTAATCACTCTTCTATTTTAATTAGTGATAATTAATAAATGAATAGTGCTTTAATTAATTATGTAAGCTTAATTACCTTTATTAAATAGTAAGGGAGCTTAGAGAATGTGATTGAGATACTTTTTTAAATCATTTTCTGAGTTCTCTTCACTTTTTGAATTAATCTAAGTTGGGATTAATGAGGTAATTAGTAGCTTAATTACTTAATTGAGCTTAAATATAAAGATCAAAGCCTAAGTTATTAAGTGTGGGGCTTAAGGATTGAGATCAATGCCTCTTCCTTGATCCCTTTTCCTTTAGTCCATGTCATTTCCTTAATTGGATATGTGTATGCTTAATCAAAAATGGATTAACTTTTGGGTGTTCAATAACCCAAAGTGAAAGATAATGAAATTATGATTAGTTCACATGTGTGAGAAAATCATAAGAGTAATTAAGTGAGATCCCTTAAGCTTAATTAATTATTAATCATAAGCCAATTGCATTAGGCGCCCTTTCAATTTCTAGGAGCATTGCAAATTTACTTTTCTTTTGGTTGCATATCATGTTGGCTTATTATTAATTAGTTAATTAACTTAAGGTGATGTAGGTAAGGGATAATTAATTTATTTAATTCATTTCTTAAATATTATTCATTAAATCAAATTAATAAACACATGGAAAGTTGGGCTAGGATTAGCAAATCTCTCTCATACTTCTCAAATCAAATCAAACTCAAAGTAGGAAAAATGTCTTTAAAGAATTCTAGTTTATTTTAAATAGCCTTATCTAATATGATTGTCCTTAAGAATTAATTGAGATGAATGAAATCATGTGTTTACATTCCTTTATTTCTTTTCAATCATGCTAAATATTACTTACCATATGAAATTATGCATTCATTTCTTTTTAAAATTAATTAAATAAAATATTTTATTTTATGTCAAATTGCATGTGTTGGCTAAAATTAAGAATATGAGTGGCTATTATCACTATTAAACCAAAAAACTACTTTCAAAATGTATAAACCAATTGTTATAAATGAGGTAATGCTTATTTCAAATACTTAAGAGCTTGCTTGTGATGGTAGTATAAGATGTGTGCTATGGAACTCTTTTTTTTTCTTCTTCTAACATGGGTTCACATAGGATTTAGAAGCGTATAGTTCATTTTAAAAGAACACAATACTTGCCTAAATTTATTCCTATGTATCTCTATGTTAGGGTTTAGGAGGGGTTTTCATTTTACTTATGTAAACCATACAATCAAATCAAATATAATTTCTTGCATGATTCCTTATCCATTTAGTCCTTTTTTGTACATTCATATGTATTTGAGAAAAGTGATATATTAGTCTAGACATCCCGGAACTATGAGGCTTTAAATAGCCCTAAGTAGGTCTTGTACCTTACACCTATAGTGTAGAAAATAATGACATCGCATCACTTAAAACTCTCATACATGTGTGATGTACATGAATAAAGAATCAAAAATCAAACAAAGAAAGGATAACTTTTGCATGGATTTCCTTATCCTTGTAGTTATTCATACATTCATATGTATCTAAGAGAAGTGGTATATTAGTTTAGACATCCCGAGGCTGCGAGGTTTTAAATAGCCCTAAGTAGGTCTTGTACCTTACCCAGTAGAGAAAATAATGGCATTGTACTCACTTATAACTTTCATACATTTGGATGTGTATTTAATAATGGATAAAAAATCCCTCTTTTCTACATAACAAAGACATGCATTCATGAACCAATTAACAAATGAAGTATTTAAATTTCAAAAAAGACATTTCTTTGATTTCATCATCTCAAAGTATGTTAAGATTTACATTGTATGTATAAGTATGCTTGGGATTATTCATATACATGGTATTCATGATGGAAAGGAATGACTGAGTGTATACTATGTGATAATAATCCACCTTAATTAATCTTGAGATTCCTTTCTTATTGAATAAGGATATTTTGGATGAATTTAAACTTAGGGTTAATTAAAATACATAATAAACCATTCTCCAAAGAGAAATTCATTAAAATGAATTAAGGCAGGATGAAAGAGAGACTCCCTCTCTATTTCTTCTCTTTACAACACTTAGTTGCTGAATGTAGGCTATACGAAACAAAAAGAAAATACTAAGTAAAATCTTCAAATCAACTAAACCACTTAAAGAGGAATCAACTATTTATAAATTAAATCTCTCACACTAAGCAAATCATAACTCTAAAGCCTAATTAGGACATGCCATACATACTCTAACACATGCACATTAGACAAATTCACAATTTCTAGCTTTATATTAGGGCGGTGCATGATTTGATGAATATTTAGTTTTGTAATATACTATTTTAAACTGAATGTTAGGGTGTATGTACATAGTCTAAATGTTAGGCCGACATTAAACTAATCATGTTTTATGTAGGGTGTTGTGCTTGAGGGACCGTTGTAATAAAAATATAAATGATTTTTACTGTGCAGGTTGCTTAGCCCCTAAGCATAGCCCAAATTAGGACAGATGGACTTGGTTACCCATGTGTGGGGTGCTAAGCCCAAATTATTCATATGACTGCTTGGGTTGTATGGCGTGTTTAGCTAACACTTATTTTGTAAGTGTAGCTAGATTTACTTTCATTCTCTTTTAATGTAATCTTTGCATTAGGATTAGGGTAATTATTATGGGGTGGATTAGGATGAATATTGGTTATAAGACTATATCTTATACATCATGTGATGCCTTTAGAGCAAGCCACATCCCAATCAAACCAAAAGAAAGAAAGAAATAAAGCAAGCCAAGGAGTGAAAGATGAAGAGTGAATAATGGAGGATGAAGAATGAACACCCCATAACATTTATCATTCTATAATTATAATTATTCTTTTATTCTACCGGGATGTATAAGGGTAGAGCTTGGCTACCCACATTTCTTTTCAGGTTGTACGACGATACCCGATCACACCATCCTCTTATTCTTTTATGATAGCTCTATAAAATTGTTTGATATTTTGTTTAGCTTATGCATTAGAAATAACATGTCTTTTCATAGTTTATTTATGATTGGTGATTGTCGTGTGGCCTGGATACGATTAGGCTCTTAGGATAAAAAAAAAATTTTTTTTATCCCACTAACAACTCATAATCAAAAATTTAAGATAATTCATAAGCTCACCTAAAGCATAGGTTTTAACTCAAGATAATAAAATATTTAACAACCCCTTAGCTGGATGATTGAATGTATAATGTCATGCATATCATATTCTTCTACTCTTGCTAAGAGAGGGCTTCCATCTATGCCAGAGAATAAAGGCTTAACCTGTAAGAGGTTTTGATGGAAGGACACCTCTTTATCTTTTGATTTGGCCCATAATCAATTTCTCATATATTTAGACATACTAAATTCTATAGCCTATGTCAAAATAAATTATCCAAAATTAAATAAAATTTAATAAAAATTTGCATTAGATTTAAGTCATTACTCATGCCCTTCATGATCTAGTCTCTTAGGGAGTGAGTTTAAAGACTTGTGGTATTTTATTTTGGAGTCGAGAGATGATGGGACACCACGTAGATCCGCATATGTACTTATTAGGGTGATCGAGTATAACATTAAGGAATGATGTATTATCTCAAGAGATAGAAGTCATCATCCAATAATGGACCTAATCACTTAATAAGGACTCCTAAGGACAATGGGTCTTCGAATATACCAAAGATCAAATGTAGGGTTTATTTTAAGTCGGGTTCATTAAGTTCTCTATGGAGTCAAGCCCCCATAGTTAATTACATCCTAAGGAATGAGATTCCTTAGGAATACTCTCGATTAAGGTAAATGATCGTTATATTCAAAGATTTCAAAGATAGGACTATCAATCAGTTATTTATAGAAAATCAAGTGGGTTTGAGCAAAGGAAAGAGTTATTATCGAAACCAAAGGGGAATGAGTAGGGGATGATCATTATACTAGGAAACCTCATGAGCATCACAAACTATCCTATGGTTGGGTTTTATATTTCTGAAATTGAGGAGAATTATATGTTTGAGTTGACTTTTTATTAGAAATCTAGTGCTTATAGTTCCACAACACGGGATTGTAGAAATGCCTAAGAGGTGAGGATTTATGCTTGTAGCCCGTGAAAGAAAATAATAACCTCATATCCTAATTCTATGGAGCTTTGGTGAGGGCCAAAACACGACCTAAATCTAAGGAGAAAATGGACATATGGTTTACCTCCACAAGAGAGAATAAACTATCAGATTGTTAGACTTACAATCACCTAGAGGTGGCCGCCAACTAACTCGTCCTACGATTTTAACTATATGTAAGCAAGTATTATGCATTTTGCAAGATAGCTAGACTATTGTTTATATTAGAAATGAGACTAAGTCCTTAAACTCACTCCCTAAGAGACTAAATCATTAAGGGCATGAACTCATGACTTAATCTAATGTAAATTTTATTGGGTTTTATTTTGAATTTTAGACATTATTATTTGACACGGGCTATGGGATGTCATATGCCTAATGCATGAGAAGATTGGTTATGGGCCAAAATCAGAAAGAAAGAGGTGTGTTTCCACCATGGCTCTCAAAGATCAAGTCATTTTCTATGGTAAAGGTGGAAGCCCTCCATTAGCAAGAGTGAAATAATATGAATTATGCATAATGTGAGACATACAACATCCAGCTAAAGGGTTGCTAAATCCTTTATTGTCTTGATTTATATCCTAGGCTTTAGGTGAGGTTATGAGTTATTTAATTTAATTTTGAGTTAATTAATTGGATAAAAAATTTATTTTTTCCTAAGAACCTAATCGCATCCAGGCCATTCATCAAATAATGAAGAAATTAGAAAAATCATGTCATTCTAATTGCACAATCATAAATAAAATATCAATTAATTTATAAAATTGGTGCAAAAGAATAAGAGACCGGTGTGGTCGGGCTCCACCGCACAAACCTGAAAAAAAAATGGGTAGCCGAGCTCTACCATTATACAACCCACATAAAATGAATAATTATAATTAAAAGGAGTTCATATTATGGGGGTCTTCATTCATCACTCTTCACTCTTCATTTTGATTTGCTTCTTTTCTTTCTTCATTTTGGCTTGATTGGAATATGGTTGTTCCAAGGACATCACATGGTGCATAAGACTTAGTCTTATGACCAATGTTCATCCTAATCCCCCATAAAATTCATTCTAAATCTTAATTACAAAATTTACATCAAAATCGGAAAAGTAAATCAAACTAAACTAACAAGATTAGCTAAACATACCACACAATCCAAGTAGTTATATAAATAATATAAACTTAGCACCCCACACATGGGAAACCAAGCCCACATATCTTAGTTTGGATTATGCTTAGGGGTATAAGCAAACTGCACAGCAAAATCATTTATATTTTTATTACAGCCCCCCTTAAGCATAACCCTCTCCATAAGACATGATTAGGCTAAGATCGTTCTATTATCCAGTCTATGCATATATAACCTAACATCCAGTCTAAAAATATTACATCTCAAAATAAAACTAGGAATCAAACCATGCATTGCCCTAACACAGAGCTAGAAATGGTGACTTAGCATAATGTGTGTGCCTTTTAAGGCATGTGTGGCATATCTTAGCTAGGCTTTAATGTTGAAATTTTCTAAGTGTAAGGGATTCAATTTAGATGGTAGTTTTAGTTTAAGTGATTTAGTTGATTTGTCAATTTTAGTTGGTGATTTGATTTGGTTTGAATGAACCAACACTTAACAACTAAATATTATGAAGAGAAGAAAAGACAGGAGAACTCTCTTTCATCCCTATCTTAAAGCATTTCTAAGGTAGATTCATTGATGGATTTCTTTTTGTGAATGATTTATTATGTATTTTAATTAATCTTAAGTTTAGATTTGCTCTAAATAGTCATATTTAACAAGAAAGGACTCTTAGGATTAGTTAAGGTGGATTACTATCACATAACACTCACCCATTAATTTCTTTCCACCATGTATACCATGCATATGAACAATCCTAAGCATACTTATACATGCAATGCAAATCTTAGCATAATTTGATGATGCATGAAAAGAGATGTGGTTTAAAATTTTGGATATTCCATGAATGCATGTCTTTATTATGTAGAAAAGAGAGATTCTTTTCATTCATTAACTAAATGCACATCCACATGTATAAAAGATATAAGTGAGTATGACATCATTATTTTCACACCATGGGCGTAAGGTATAAGAACTACTTAGGGCTACTTATTGCAACCTCGGGATGTACAGACTAATATATCACTTTTCTTAAATATATATAAATGTACAAAAAGAAACAAATTGATGAAGAATCATGCAAAAGATTATGTTTGATTTGGTTGTATAATTTACATGTGTAAATGTGAAGATCCTTCCTAAGTCATAACATAGAAATGCATAGGAATAGATTTAAGCAAGTGTTGTGTTCTTTTTAAATGAACTATATACTTTGTAAATCCTATTCAAATCCATGTTAAGAGAAGAAAATAAAATAACATAATACACATCTTATGCTATAATCACATGCAAGCTCATAAATATTTATAAGTAACATTAATTCATTCATAATATTTGATTTATAGGTTTTAAAAATAATTTTTGCTTTACTAGTGATAATAGCCATCCATATTCTTAACTTTAGCCAAAACATACAATTTGATATAAAAGGAAACATTTTTATTTAATTGATTTTTCAAAAAAAAATGAATGCATGATTTCATATGACAAACAATATTTAATATACTTGGAAAGAAATAAAGTGATGTAAGCAGATGATTTCATTTACCCTAATTACTTCCTAAGGATAATACATAAGAAGGGATTATTTAAAACGAATCAAAATTATTTAAAGAGATTTTTATTTTTTGATTTGATTTAACTTAGGAAATACGAAAAGGGTTTGCTGGTCCTAATCCACTTCCCCTATGTGTGAATTAGTTTAGTTTAATTTTAGAATAATTAGGCTGATTTTATGTTTTGTTTAGGTTAAGGTATGAATTAAGTTCATTAATTATGCCTTACCTATATCACTTTAACATAATTATCTAAATAATTATGAGCCAACATATGATATGCAATCACATGGAAATTAAATCAGTAATGCACCTAAAAAATAAATGGGCCTAATGCAATTGGCTCATAATCATTGGTTAATTAAGCTAAAGAGTTTAATTATGTACTTTTTATAACCCTCCTACACAAATGGTTTAGTTATAATTTCCTTTAAAAATCTCTTAGGTTATTGAACACTTAAAAATCTACCCAAGAATTAAATGATTAAACTCTGGAATGGTTTGGTTTTGAGTTTGATTAATAGAATTAATTAATGAAGTGATTCAACCATTAATTAATTACAACTTGATTAAATATTTTCCAAATGAAATGAACTTAAGAGAAAATATTGGCAAAGAAGTCATAATCTCATTCCCTAAGTCCATTCACTATTTTATGATGGTTACCAAGCTTAATTAATTAATTTATTACTGTTTGACATGTTAATTAATCATTTAATTAATTAAGAAAATGATTAGAGATGAAACAAGCAATTCTCCTAATTAGTCAAACAATAAATTCCAAAAAAAATCATGGGAGGCAGAAGTCATCCCACCAATTAAACTTAGAAAGTTTAGGATTAATTGCTTGATTAATTAGGGAGTTATTAGTTTAATTATATTCCAATAAAATCCAAATTGATTTAAAATCACTATTCAAAATTTGTTAATTTTAATTTTCTATTATTCCTCTTTGAATTACCTTTAAAATGAACTTTAGTTTGTATTTTCTATTATTTATGTTGTCACATCCGCCTGCTGAGTTAGCTGGCGGTGGAAGCGCTTTCTCCACGGGCTGTCCAATCTAAGATCAGACATCTAGGATTAATCTCACAATTTAGGCTTAAAGTAGAGGGTGATCAATCATGATCTATTCATAATCATCCATTCCAATCACGCGAATGATGCGTGATCCTCCGAAGAGCGGATGTCGTCCGCCGATCATCGCTCGATCCGAGCTCACCCGAGCTCGAATGGAATTCAACCTCACGCCACACCTTCAGGAAGCACAAGTAATGTTTCTAAAAGTCAAGATTAGATGGGATTATAATGTGGGTAATTTTAGGCAGAGGAGTGGAGGAGAGTGAGTGCCCATGTGCTAGGTGAGTGCATTTGGTGATCCAAGTGTCCAATTTTCATTAGAGGGGTTAATTTGGCCTTGTATTGGGTCACGATCGACCCAAGCTCATTGGGTGATGTTCACCTCCCTTGGTGCCCATGTAGAGCAATGAGAGGATACTTAAGTGGCCTTAAGAAAGAAATGGCCAAATTCCAAGTGAATTTGGCCATATGATACCCTTTGACCTAAGGGCAAAGTGGTCATTTGGCCATAATTTTCATTTGGGCAGATTTGAAATAATTCAAAAATGGGTTTGGCCAAATTTCAAGTGATTTGGAGTTCATTTGATTTGATTTGGTTCAATTTGATCCATTTAGGTCAAGTTGGGTCAAATTGGGTTAGGTTGACCAATTGGTCAAATTAGGTCAAATCATGGGTTAGGACAAGTTCAAATGATCATTTGGAGCCTATGGGTGTCATTGGTTTGGTTCAATTAGGTTTAGATTTGATTTTGGTTCATTTGAGTTTATTTAGGTCAAATAGATCAAGGTGACTAATTTGACCCATTTGACCCAATTGGGTTAGGTCATGGGTTGGTTTAGGCTTGGTTGATCATTTAAAATATATTGCAAGCTTTGGTTTCAGTCAATTTTGATTTGGTTTGACTTAAAGTTGATTTGACCTTTTAGTTCAAGTTGGGTGCATGGCCAATTGTGCTAGGTTTGGTCTAATTGATTAATTTAAGCTTTTGCCAAGTTTAACAAGTGATTTGAATGAATTTGACCCATTGGTTGCAATCAATTTGGCTTAGATTAAGATTTGATCCATTTTAATTTTTTAGGTCAATTTGGGTCAACTTAGGTCAAGTGGCAAATTATGCTTGGTTTGGCTCAATTGATGGCTTGATAATGTTCAATCATTGATTATGGATTGGTTTAGATTAATGGTTTCAATCAATTTGTCTTATAGTGAATTTTGGCTTGTTTAAGTTTCATTTGGGCTTGAAAGAGTATAAGTTGGATTTTGGGTTGGATTTGGATTTGAGTTTTGAATTGATTTTGGTTATTTGAATTTATATTTCATTTACATTTGTGAATGTAAATGATAATATAAATGGGTTATGAGAAAATATTTTGAGTTTGGAATGATTTGGATTTGGTTAAGCTAAGTTCAAGGGTTTGACTTGAAAGAGTATAAGCTGGATTTTTGGTTAGATTTAGATTTGAGTTTTTAAATTGATTTTGGTTATCTAAATTTATATTTCATTTATATTTATGAATATAAATGAGAATATAAATGAGTTATGAGAAAATCTTTTGAGTTTGGAATGATTTGGATTTGGTTAAGCTAAGTTCAAGGGTTTGACTTGAAAGAGTATAAGTTGAATTTTAATTAGATTTGGATTTGAGTTTTTGATTTGATTTTGGTTATTTGAATTTATATTTTATTTATATTCGTGAATATAAATGAGAATATAAATGGGTTATGGGAAAATTTTTTGAGTTTGGAATGGTTTGGATTTGGTTTGAGCTAAGTTCAAGGATTTGACTTGAAAGAGTATAAGTTGGATTTGGGTTCGATTTGGATTTGAGTTTTAAATTGATTTTGGTTATTTGAATTTATACTTCAGTTATACTGGTGAATATAAATGAGAATATAAATAAGTTATGAGAAAATCTTTTAAGTTTGGAATTATTTGGATTTGGTTTGAGCTAAGATCAAGGATTTGACTTGAAAGAGTATAAGTTGGATTTTGGTTAGATTTGGATTTGAGTTTTAAATTGATTTTGGTTGTTTGAATTTATACTTTATTTATATTAGTGAATATAAATGAGAATATAAATGGGTTATGATAAAATCTTTTGAGTTTGAAATGATTTGGATTTAGTTTGAAGGAGTTCAAGGATTTGACTTGAAAGAGTATAAGTTGGATTTTGGTTAGATTTGGATTTGAGTTTTGAATTGATTTTGGTTATTTGAATTATACTTCATTTATATTTGTAAATATAAATGAGAATATAAATGGGTTATGAGAAAATATTTTGAGTTTGGAATGATTTGGATTTAGTTTAAAGGAGAGAGGTAAGGATTAGGTTCAAGCTATAGGGTGGAAAAATCTCCCTAATACCCCTAAGGCATATCCTATTCCTATGGCTAACTCCTCTAAGTCTCTAAGGTTAGGTTAAGTGTTCACCTAATCACTAGAAGTGTCTTAAAACTAAGGAACTCTTAGTGTTTAGAAGAGTCCTATGTCTAAGGTGGGGAATTTGAAAGCTCACTCTAAAAGTGAGGTCAACAAGACTTAGTTTCTCTTCTAAGTAAATAACAGGCTAACCATCTTGCAAAATATATGACTTGCCTACATAGATTTAAAGTGTAGGAGGAGTTAGCTGGCTGTCACTCGAGGCGGTAATAAGTCCAACAATCTGATGATTTATTCTCTCTTGTGGAGGTAAACCATATGCCTATTTTTGCCTTAGATTTAGGTAGTGTTTTGGCCCTCACCAAAGCTCTCTAGATTTAGAATCTAAGGTTATTATTTTTCCTTTGCGGGCTACAAATATAAATCCTCACCTTTTAGGTATTTTCACAATCTTGTATTGTGAAATTATAAGCCTTAGACTTCTAATAAAATTTTAACTTAAACAAATGAATCTCCTCAATTTTAAATAATAAAAACTCAACCATATGATAGATTGGAGTGCTCGCTAGACCTCCTAGTTTCATGAGCACTCCCTACTCATCTCCTTTGGTTTCAATAAGAACTCTCCCCCTTTTAATCTCTCCTATTTGATTTTCTAAAATACAACTAATCCTTTGATAGTCCTATCTTTGAATTCTTTGAGACAACAATCATCTACTTTAATCGAGAGTATTCTTAAGGGATTCATTTCCCTTATGTTGTAATTAACTATGAGGTTTGGCTCCATAGGGTACTTAACGAACCCAGTTTAAATAAACCCTATTTTACTTTTTCATGTAAAGTAGAGAAAAAATCTCTGGTATATTTGAAGACCCATCATGCCTTAGGAGTCTTTATTAGGTGATTAGGTCCATTATAGGATAGTGACTTCTATCTCTCGAGATAATATACTATTCCTTAATGTCATACCCGATCACCCTATGAGTACATCTACGGATCTGCGTGGTGTCCTCTAACATAAATACACCCAACACAAAAATAAACACCACAGTAAGAAAGTAAAATTTTGTTATTAAATTCATCTCCTCTCCACAATATTATTAACACCTAACATTCAATATGATTCCCTTACACTGATGTCAGCAGTCTTAGTTCCATAATTTTTTCTGCCAAAATAAAATAAGCTTATGTTCATACGTTTGCAAAAACTGATGTGTATTGGGCTAGAATCTCATATTTTTGTCAACATGAAAGTTATGAAAAATTTTGTTATATTTCCAACGATACTAAGCTCGCTGGATTCCGACATCGGATGACTCCAATACGGGTAAAATTTTGTGGCTGCCCCAAAATTTTTAACTCTGCGCCACAATTTTTGAAGGCTTGTAAACGCTTGACTAGAATCGTAGATTTTTGTCAACATAAAAGTCATAGAAAATTTTGTTATGTTTATAACGATATCCAGCCAGCTGGATTCCTACACCGGATGAGTCCAATACAAGCAAAATACTGCGGCTACTCCAAACTTTTCAACTCTGCACCGCAGTTTTTGTGAGCATTTGTAAAAATTGCTACGTACCGGGCTAGAATCATAGATTTTTGTCAACATGAAAGTCGTGAAAAATTTCATTACATTTCCAACGATACCAAGCTCGCTCAATTCCGACATCAGATGAGTCTGATACGGGCAAAATTTTGCGGCTGCAAAATTTTCAACTCGACCATTTTTGCGAGCATTTGCAAAACTTCATGCATCGAAGCTAGAATATCAGATTTTTTGTCAACTTAAAAGTCATGTGGAATTTTATTACGTTTCCAACGGTACTAAGCTCGCTCTATTCCTACACCAGTTGACTCCGATATAGATAAAATTTTGTGGCTACCCCAAAATTTTTAACTCCGCACAACAGTTTTTGCGAGCGTTTGCAAAAACTACTACGTACCGGGATAGAATAGTAGATTTTTGTCAACATGAAAGTCGTTGAAATTTTTTATTTTTTTCAACGACTCTCGCCGATTCAAGATGACTGAATATGAGCAAAATTTTGCGACTGCCCCAAATGTTTTTTTTTTTAAATTAGCTCAAGCCTATCGCCTGTTCAACGGGAGACTAGGCGTATTTTTAATTTTTTTGTGCTTAATTTTTTAATTAAAATTTTAATTAATCCTAATATAAAAATTTAGCCCAAAAAATAATTGTCAGTATCACATTTATATCTCCTAATCATAGCAAAAAAAATAACAAAGAATGCAATACTTCATGTAAACTAACAATTTCACTCCAACGTGACCCATTGTTGGGTAATTTATCTCGATTCCCTTGGCTGCAACTTGGTTGTTCAGGCAAATTATCATTGTGAGGAACTTCTTGTTGTTGTGTTCTTTCTTTCCTTTAGTGGATTTTTTAACTTGTTCATTGTGACCACAATCCATAATGAGCACACTTGTTAGTGTTATTTGATTTCTTGGTGTAGTTCCCCAAAAATATTTTACCCCTACTTTTATTGGGTCTTTCTCTAGGCCTTAAAATTTGGTATGCCAACTACTAGCACATCTTTAACCGCACATGATTGTTCTTTTCCAAGGAGAGTCGATATAAGCCCTTCATATTCCATTTGATACATAAAAATTACATAAGAAAAATATATTATCATGTGCTTTTTATTGTTATACTTTGGTTAGAAGGATGCATTACTTGTTATTAACATGATAACATAATGGCTTTCATTCACAAAAATATGTCAGAGAGGGCATTTTTTATATCAATAAATGCAGCTGCAAGATTGCATGACAACCCACTTGATTGCCATCCTCCACATCTGCATTCTTTATTTTCTATATTAACTTCAAATCTATTTTGGAGTCTTTTAACTTAAGCCGTCTGTGATGTTGACTATTTTGTGATAAATTATTCCTTTTTAGTAGAAATGTTTCGAATGTACTACTCCTCAACATAAGGCATAGCACACCTTTCTAAGTAGATATAGTGTCCACCTTTCTAAGTAGATGGATTAAGCTTTTTTGGCTTTTTGTTTCATTAGCTTTGCTCATATCATATCAAGTAACTCAACAATCGATTTGCTTCTAGCCTCACTTATTCATGAGTTAAATAACTCTCTCATATTATTTGTGTTGCAATGATTTTTTATATAAAGCAAAAAAAAAAAAAAAACTACCTTTTGTCGTACTTATAAGATTAGGTAATTAAGTAAGCATGAACTTGAGAGCTAATATGAAATAAATCATTCATGTTGGCATCATATTTAGGCTTATTGAATGCACTTGTTGTTAACCAAATGAAAGACCATATCTTTTAACTACATCAATGACAAAAAAAAATTCTTCAAATTCTCTCACAAATGTCGAAGACAAGCTCTATGCTCTGCATATAGAAAACAAATTTCATAGACTAGCCAACCTCTTTTTCATATCAAAAATGAATGCTAAATATTGCAAGTTAAAGCTAATATTGTGTGCCAATTTTTATAAAAATCATTTTCATATCTTTTGTCTCACTGTCAGTTGCTGCAAATGCTAAAGATCAAGAGCCTATTTTTTCTATAGAGTGGATTTGTATATAATATGACACCTAAGTACTATGACTTGAGATGACAAACATAAAGTCTAACCAGCAATAAAAACATTGATGGAGACCTTAAAGCTCACATAAAATTTCTTGAAAGAGCCATCATGCTTACTACAAAAATATGTTATATGGGATTCAAGATTTTTTTTATTAATTCAACTTGAAATGCAAGTACTCATCTATAATTGTCATTAATAAAATCAAAAATACTATCACATGCTGCTTCTTTTGACCTCCATAACTTTATATACAGTAGTGATAAGCTATACATATGTTCTATATTATCATTAATCTGCTTTGGAGGGATATCAAGATTCTTTCTAATAACTTCTATAATTTGTTGAGCCATCTAAGAGATTGTCTGTTATCTATTTCATGATTTGTTTATACCCAGACAGAAAATGAGTTAACTCTTTATAATCTTAAATGATTGTAATCTTTACACAATATTACTCTTACTCTCCCAGGGTAATCTCAGTGTGAACAAATAATTATCACCCTTGTTCTATTGCTAGCTTGAATCTTCACTCTAAAATTGTTCATAATGAAATTAGTTCCAAGGGTTTATTTAAAACTAAGAGCATATTAGAATCATGCACCAACAACTAACTCTTTTGAGGCATCAATCTCAATATTATCATTATAAATAAAAACTAATGTTCAATGGTAACAGTTCAGTATTCAACTTCTCTATTGTCTTATGTTATGACCACAATCTCAACTCAACCACTCTCACTATATCTCATAATTATCTCTATCACTTCAATGTCACTTACAATAAAATATATATTCTCAATCTCATCCTTAAGCATGTGGAAGCTCAGTAACTTTTATTATTAGTATTATTATTATTATTATTATTATTATATTATTATTATTATTATTATTATTATTATTATTATTATTATATTTTTTGGAAACTTAATATCTTTGTGTTTTCATCATCATACTTTTCTTTTATTTATTTTTAACTTATGCCTAATATCCACCAAACTTAAATGATATATATAAGGACTCTTTTGAGTTCATCATTAATGCCATTGACAAAATCAAATCACAGGTGTTCTATATAACCAAAAATTATAATATCGATGGCATTACAATTTTATAAATACAAGAAGAAAATACTAAATAGCTTTTATAAAATTAGGCTTATCGTAAAATAATAATTCAGACTCATGTATAAAGTTATTTAGTAAACATATAAGAATTAAAGAGTAAAAATTTTAGAAAAAAAATTAATTTTTACTTAAAAAATAAAATGATGAATTGGTTTATAGGCAGGAAATTTACATATATAATTGAGTTGTTTTTTCCTGAGTTAAATTGACTTATTTTCACTGTTATATGACATATATATATTACCCTTGATATAGAGAAACAGAAGTCAAAACCATCGAGAAAGAGACACTCAAACTTTCAAACAAGAGAGTTGTTTAATCAGTCCTCTTCCTGGAAGCTTCTCTATGGTAGCCTCATAGCTTATTTGATTAGTTTATGATATAGCTTCAACTTGACTTTTCAAATAATATTTGCTCACAGTTAAGAATATAAACATTTAGAATTAGAGCTTGTTTTAGATAAATTTTATTTTGTGTGTGTATTATTTATTTATTTATTTTTTGCTTTGTTCTTATGTTAGTTTTGAAAACAAGTTCATTTAGTGTATTTTTTTAAAGTATTTTTTTATTTTAAAAATAAAAAAAATTAAAATTTCTCAAAAATAATTTTGATGAGTGTTTTTAAAAATAGTTATCGCACTAAACATATTTTATTTTGAATAAAAAAATAAAATAAAGTAAAATAAACATGAAAAAAAATAAAAGTGAGCCTAAATTTGTTGTTTTCAATGGGAGCCTTAATACACAACATAAAATATTAAGTTATATGCAACAAATTTATTCATACTTTATTCAAACATTGTCTGAACAACTAACCAAGATTTGAGAACTCATGAATAAAATTCTAATAAAATTCTAATAAAATTCAAATAAGTTTTGCATGGAGTTCTAACAGTATTCAAATAAAATTAAAATAATTAAAGTTGAAGCAAAGTTTGAATAAGGTTTAAAGTGGTTTGAATAATATTCAAACAAGATTTGAATAATATTCGAACAAGGTTCGAATATGATCTAATTATGATTCAAACTATTTTGCTTTGCCTTAAATATCTTATAAAGATAAAGATTTGACTCATTTAATATATATATATATAACTTGATGTGATAGACAAAATAGTTGAATAGTTTAAAGCTAATAATTTCATTGGTAAGAATAAAATATCCCCCTTCTATTAGTTCCCTAATAGTGCATTTGGTAGTGTTGTATTTCGACAAATTATGGTGGGGCTATATTTTGAAGAATCTGTAGTGAGAAAGTTGTATTTTTCAATTTAACTTGATCAAATGTATTAGTAGTAAGAAAGTTGCAGTTTTATTTTTTAAAAATAAAAAAAATTTGAGTTCCCACTACATCTTCTGAGGTAGGAGTTTTTTCTACAGTAAATGAACCAATATTTTTTCATGCGAATGCAGTTGTCCTAAATAGACCCTAAATCTCTTGAACTCCTATTCTTTGGAGCCTTAATTCATTTAATAATATCAAGCATGGTGGATGATGAAGAGAATGACGGAGATGCTATTACATTCAATATTGGAGAGGACAATATTTTGTTTAAAACATTTTTCTCATTATTCTAATTTTGGAGAATTATCAGAAAATTTTCAAAAAGATGAGCATAAACAAGAGGCTAATAGATAACTACTTATATGGAGATAATAATCTCAAAAATACAAACAAGAGAAAGCATTCATAAAGTGTAATGAGAGGAATCATGTTTGAAAATTAAATTTATATTATTTTATAGATAGTGTCCTTGATAACCCTAACAATCACAATACTATTTCTATTGAGATGCTTGCCTTGGTTAAAGATAAAAAAGCATTCTTTAAACACCTATTGGTTAGGCTATCATAGGAGAAGATAATGAGAGTGCAAAAGTTTATGGCATCCTATAAGATCACCGCCATGAAACAAAATGTCGTAGCTCAATACATTTTAATCCAATATATCATATCATTATAGCATTGGGCCTATGAAACCATTTTAGAGTTTGGGAGAAAATATATAGAGCGCTTTGTAGAGATAGCACCAAAGATGTTAAACTAAAAGAGTAGTAAAATAAACAACAAAGTACTTACAAGCAAATATAATTTGTCATTATTGATAAATGAACTTATAAGTTATATGCAAAATGTTATATTATAATTATTCGTTTTGTGATAGACTATTATAATGAATTAAATTAGTTTTTTAAATTATTTTTTATTTTTATCATACATTAGTGCATAGAGTTGCGAAGAATTTCTTTAAGTTTGTTGTATGTAACAAGAAAAGGATTTTTATAGATTCATTAGAAATTAGAGTTTTTGAAGAAGTTATGACCACATATTTTAAGGCAAAAGTAAGAAGTAGAGCTGAAAAATAATTAGCTACCTTCCTCCAAAAGTTCAAGTAGTATTTAATTATTATAGAAGAGCTAAAGAACTACCCGCTTCAATTTTAAAATAATTGATTGAGATTAGAACACAAATTGGATACTTTGAGCAATTTGTTTAGAATTTTGTATATATGAAGGTGAAGGAGAAAAAAGAGGGCAACAAGGAAGCTTTTTGTTGTTGACTCAATCATTTATTTTATTTAGGTTGGGGTTGAGATGGAGGAGATAGAGAGGATGGAGGAGGAAGTGATGGAGATAGAATATATGAATCAATCCCTTTCTATTGTATGTAAAGATGAGGTGATGGAGATAGAAGATTCAAGTACATCTCTTCTTTTTTAAGCATGGAAATGAAACATTATTAATATATCATTAAAAACAAAGCAAAAGAAAAAGAAATATTTTATTGTGAAAATCATAGATCCATTAGAAAAAAAGACAAAAGCTAACAATTAATCTCTTCCACTCCATAAATGAATAGAAATCACCTTCCTTCTAAACTTAGATGTTATGGTTGGAAGATAGCCCTAAATGTTATGAAGAATCAGCAATAAAAAATGCAATATAATTTTGGTAGTTAGACACACCATAATAGAGCTAAATAGTTGTCAATTGTCCGGATAGGGTTTGGGTTTTACCAAATTGACAATCCTAGACTTATATGAATTCACCGCTTATTAAACCACAAAAAACCTCAACCCAACATGACTGCTTTCAACCGATTGACAACATGATACAAATGATCTATATATACATACATTTTAGGTCAAAATCGGTTAATATTGAGTCAAATGTTCAATGATAAAAAATTAGTCAATTTTAGGTTAACGAGTCAAAATTAAGTTAAATTTGAGTTGTTAGTCAAAATTAGGTTAATTTTGAGTTGGCAAGTCAACCAACCTAACGACATATTAAATCGTCAATTTCTTGACCAAAATCTCACTAAATTAATCACAAACTCAAACACAAATTTTTTCGATGGATTGCATGTCAAATAATTTGGCTACTAACGAGGAAATTGATTGCTCATAATGGCAAACATTTTGAATAGTTGAAAATACTCGTTTAATTTTAAACTCATAGCACATAAATTTTATATGCTACCACAAGAGAATATGGTGCTATCCAAAAATCTATAAATCAAGCATCATTATCTTAGATGAACTTATTGATGGCCATTATAAAGTAGATATATATATATATATATATATATATATATATATATATATATATATATTATAAAAAAGAAATGATGCATTGAAGTGGCTTGAAAATGTATTCTTGTGTATTAGTGGAGAAAAAAAAGCTTTTGGCATGTACGTTAAGCTAATGTATAAATTAGAAAATTCCATTAAATGACATGTAAGACCTCATTGCCCTGATAAACAATGATATTGCTAACTCAAACTAAGATTTAACCATGAATTAATTTTAATTGCGGTGAACTTAGAATAAGTAGTTTGCATTTTAAAGTTGTGGCTATGAGGAATCCTCACCTTTAGCTGAAGCTATTCTTCAACATCCTATTCTCGTGGGTTTCAAGCTTCCGAGCATTGATTCCTATGATGGGGCGACTGACCCACATGAACACATCGACCATTACAGACTATCATGCATATCCAACGAGCTCCTAACACACGCTTTGTCGTCTTTCCGCTACCCTCGCGGGCAAGCTCAGACTTGGTTCTACCCTTCCAAGGGGATCCATCCATACCTTTGACCTAACTCGCCAAGATTTTTGTGGAACAGTTCATTGCAAACAGGAGGATCATTAAAGATTCCTCCCATCTCTCCGACATTCGAATGAGGTGAATCACTTAATGAATACTTCCAGAGGTTCTCCTTAGAAGCTTGCCAAATACCTGGAGTAGACCCTGAACTATTAAGAAGAGTTTTCATTGGAGGACTCCGTCCGGGACCTTTTAACTAGTCATTAATGTGAGACACGGTCTGCTCATATGCCGACTTAGTTCATCGTGTGGAAGCACAAATCTCTGTTAATGAAGCTATTAATGCCCGTCGCAAATAATTTGAATAATCTACAGAAAAATGTAAGAGCCTGTGGAATGCGGATCGACTGTCCCATCAAAAGAAGCAACAAGTGCAACCGTGATCTCCTCCATCCCCATATCAACGATGTGAACCATACCAAAAAAAGGAATACACACACCGAACACATCTCGTTAACCTCGATGGCTATTCGAGATGAAGAAAATATCAAGTGGCCCCATCCACTAAAACCAAATTCGAAATGAGCAATATTGTCACTTCCATCAAGTCGGACATACTACTGAAGCATGCAAACAACTCAAAGAAGAAATCGAGAGGCTCATTCAACAAGGATATCTATGTTGATTTATGAAGAATCAATCAATCAACTCAAACAAACATATCTCCAACTGGGGCAACCGTGACAATCATGACAGAAATAATAAAATAATCATCAAATAATTGGAGAAATTGAAACAATCGCAGAGGACCAATACTATCTAATCAAGTTCTCATTACCACCTCTGAAGAGTCAGAGTTAAAGAAGTCTCGTATTGATCATTCCATCACTTTTAATGACTCGGACTTAGAAGGATTCTATGTTCCTCATCAAGATCCACTTGTCATCAGACGCGACCCATGCTATAATGTTAAGAGAATTTTGATTGACAATGAGTTCTGATGTCTTATTTTACTCACATTTCTTAGCATGGGCCGTTAGGGAAAACTCCAACCCGCTATAGACCATTATACGGTTTGATAATCACCTGCAGTAGAGGGGACAATCACCCTTCCTTTGTCCTTGGTGAATTTCTCGACAAGTGACTCATTTAATCCAATTCATGGTGGTCAAGTCGATTCAACATATACGCTATCTTTGGGATCCTCCAATCAATTTTGGTCATACTTCGATCTCATCTCAAGATAAATTTCCAACCCGTTGGAGTTGGGGTGGTCTCGTGAAATCAACAGATAGAATCATGTACCTGCATAAGCTCAACCATGCCTTCTGCGGACCTTCACATCTAAGATTTTAATTTTGAGATGAAGAGTACCCCAAAGCTTCAGAAGACTTGCTATTTGTTGCATTATCGATGACCAACCATTACTCAGCAAGTGGATCTGCTCTCGTGAACTACCAAAAAATATAGACTTCTTGCAGAAATCAAGACATCTTCGCTTGGAGTCGACGACATGCCGGGTCACCAATGTGATCATGCACTCCTCAAGATTGATCCAACATTCAAACCAATCATCCATAAGAAGTGGAGTTTTGCACCGACGCCTTCCGTGCTATTGAGCAAGAAGTTAACAAGCTTCTAAAAGCGAGATTCATACGAGAGGTACATTACCCTACATGGCTAGCAAATATTGTCATGGTTAAGAAAATAACAAAAACATGGAGAATGTGTATTGATTACACTGATCTCAACAAAGCTTGCCCGAAAGATAGTTTTCCTCTTCCCCGAATTGATCAATTGGTTGATGCTACGCCGACATCAAATGCTCGCTTTTGATGCTTACTCGTTATACAATCAAATAAAATGGACCCAACGGATGAAGAAGCTATAACATTTCAAACATATAAAGGTTTATAATGTTACCAAGTTATGCCATTTGATTAAAAAATATTGGTGCTACCTATCAACGCCTTATGAATAAGGTTTTTAAAGACCTATTAGGCCGCACAATGGAGGTATATGTGGATGACATGTTAGTAAAAAGCTTGAAAGAATCACAGCATATTTCTAACTTAGAAATATTCTTTAACCTTCTTTGAGGTTATAACATGTGACTTAACCCGACCAAGTGTGCTTTGGGGTTACGCCGAAAATTTCATTTATGGTAACCCACCCGGGATAGAGGCCAACCTCGAAAAATCAAAGCTCTCAAAGATATGACTCATCCAAGAATATCAAGGAAGTTCAACGCTTTGAATGGATAATCGCATTATCCCGCTTCTAGCTATGGGGATAAATACTTATCATTCTTTAAAATATTAAAGGAGCTAAAAATAATAATTTTCAATGATGATGAATGTTGCTTTGAGCAACTAAGGAGTATTTAGCATCTCCACCCCTACTATCCAAGCCTATTCAAGGAGAGATGTTATACTTATATCTCGTAGCTCTTCCCACGCGATAAGCTCGCTTTAGTGCGAGAAGAAAATGGGATACACCAATTTATTATGTCAAAATTCTCGACATATAGAAAGTCATTATCCACTTGCGATAAGGTGGATTTGGCTTAGTTTTCTCGCAAAAAAAATTGTGTCCATACTTCCAAGCTCACACTACTATTTTACACTCATTTACCATTAAGGGTCATCCTACGTAAAACCAAGCATATGGGAGGTTAATCAAATGGTCAGTAGAATTGGGGAGAGTTTGATATAAATTTTCTACCCGCTATAAAGTCTCAAGTACTCAGACTTTATAGAATGAATACCCCAACTCTAGAGGAGCTATATGTTACATGCCTTTTGTCTCCTCAATGGACCCTCTATGTTGATGGAGCTTCAGAAAGTACTGGTGCGGGAATCTTACTTATTTCCCCAGAATACTTAGAGTATGGATTTCGCCTAAAATTTTCTGCAACTAATAATATGGCTGAATATGAGGCTCTCATTGCAGGGTTGAGACTCTCCATTGACATGAAGCTCAAGACTTAGTGATCCACACTGACTCTCAGCTTGTCGCCTCCCAAGTTGAGGGAAACTTTAATACTCATAATCCTCAGCTGGCATAATACCTCCACTTGGTAAAGTCTCTTCTTGCCCATTTCAAGACACATCAAATCATTCACATACTGTGAGAGAAGAATACTGAAATGCTTCGCTAAGCTTGCTACACCGCTACTGGGATCTATTTAAGAGAAGCATGTTGAAGAAATACATTTTTCTAAGATCCAAGGGTCATGGGTAATTCAAGCAATTAATGATAAAGGAACATCCTGTCTTTTCTAAAGGAACCCTTCCACCAACTTCTCAACTCTTCTCAGAAGCAAGCTTCAAACTTTCTATTATATCTATACAAAGATTTCTACCATTCCTCAAATATCTCTCACCTTTATCCAATTCACAAATGTGGAGAACACCTAGGAGACCAACCCTTAAAATTATAAGGCAATGGTTATTAGCCTACAATGAAACAAAATGTCTTCAAAATAAAGTTGTCAAACTCTAACCTCCCTCACATGCTCATAAAATTTCTCATCCATTCAAATCCTTTTGCTCATGGGGATTGATATCATGGGACTTTTTTGATAGCATCAAAACGAAAGTTTATCATTTTGTTAAAATGGGTGGAAGCCAAACCACTTTGCTAAAATCAGAGGCAAATCAACAATTTGTTTGAAAAAATATAGTATGTCGTTATCTTCAAAATATCATCACTATGTAACCAATTTCTTGAAAAGTATTTACGCCTTTTGCAAAGATCTTCACATTCAGTGACCTTTACATCCTTAAAATGTTCTATGAGCCAATTTTTTAATCCTACCCTTGGGGTTGATCTAAACCCCATTGGTCAAAAATCATCAACCACCTTGGGTTAGTCAACCAAGTTAACCAAATGAAATCTAAACTAGCCAAAATCCATATACCAAATTGATTGAAACCATTGATCCAAACCTATTCATAATCAATGTTTGAACATGACCAAACCATCAATTGAGAAACCAAAACCTAATTGACCACTTGACCTAAGTTGACTCAAATTGGCCTAAAAGCTAAAATAAGTCAAATCATGATTTAATCCAAATTGATTGCAACCATGGCTCAAGTTCATTCCAAAACACTTGTTGACAAAGCCATGATTGAGCCCAAGTTGACTAATTGGTCAACTTGACTCAACTTAGAAGGTTACATTGATTCAAATTAATTCCAAATTAAATCAAGCCAAAGCCTACAATCATTTTCAATCTACCAATTGAACTTGACTCAACACATAACCCAACCTAATTTGGTCAAATTGGTCAAATTGATAAACTTGACCAATTTGACCTTTTTGAATCTAAATGAGTCAAATTCAAACCTAAGCAAAACTAATCCAAATTAATTGAACCAAAACATCCCAAATCATCATATGAACTTAACCCAAGCCTTAGGTTGACCCAATTTGACAAATTGGTCAACCCAACGCAACTTAACCAAATGAACCCATTTGCCCAAATGAGCTCATGTCACCCAAAACCAAGCCATGGAATCTATTGGTGACTAAAGTATGCCCCAAACCAGCTTTAGGCCACTCCCAAAAAAATGCCAAAAACTCATCCCAAGTTGACTACCCAATGGACAAAGCTCCCACCTTGGATCTTAAGTGGAAAATTTTTATTTTGCACTCCCCATGGCAACCCTCATTTCACCAAATGAGGTATCCTATAGCTCACTAGCCCACTCTAAGCACCCAGGAGTGACCTTGACCAAAGGGAATTCACCAAGCTCTCTCACCCCATGGTCAATGGGTACAAGGAGAACAAATCCCCTCCCACTACCCATATCAGCCTTGAGACCCACATGGCCCACTCATGGCGTGCCACCTGATTCGACCTCCGACTTGATGGCGAGGGAATTTGAGGAATTATGGAATGATCCTCGTCCACTTGGCCCAATTGAGAGATATACTCCCTCAATTCAATTGGTTTTGTAGAGATTTTAATCCCATTCGACCCTAAAGTGATTTTAAATTCTCACAGAGCTTTCCTAAGGCCTCCCCAAGATCCCTCGATCGACATTACTCCTCTACATGCAAAGTCAAAATAGGGGATCACCATTCCAAGAAATACTCCCTTCTCACTTCACCAAACTCAAATTCCTTTACCCACACCCTCACCATACCTCACTGAGCTCAATCAAGTCATTTCCCAAGCCCCCAAGCCACGAAAAGCGCAACTTTGATTGAGACCGATTTCCATTAAAGAAGAGCTTGATCAACCGAGCAATCCACTTCAAATCAAGACCAATTTCAAGGCTTGCTCTACTTGGAAGATACCTGTCTTGGAAGCATGATAGCCTCCGGCGAGGTAATTATTCAAAACCATAGCTATAGGGAATTTTCAGTTGGTCTTTTTCGAAGAATTATCATCCCATGCAATCTTTGGTTGGATATGCATCCCCTCCTTAAAGGTGTGGGATCATTTGATCCCAATTGAGCTTCGATTGAATGATGAAAGATGAATGGTTAAATGAAGAGAAGATCATGCCATCCATTTGGCATGATTGAAATGGGCCGTGATCAAATCTTGATAGATCCTTTGATTCTTAGCTTTGTAATGTAATTCGGCCTCAATCTTGATGGACGATCAGAAAAATCGTACCACGTCGGCGTCTTGAGATCAACTTAAATAACCAAACCCATCATGCCATGTGAGCACCACATGTCAGCATCACCGCCATGGCGATGGGATTAAGGATATATTAGGCTAATTAATTTTTTTAATATTGAAACATGCTAAAATCATAACTAATTGTAAAAAAAATCCAAAAAATACAAACTTAAGCTCATTTTAAAAGTATTTGAGAGAATCTAGAAAATTTATTATTAAATTGATTTTTTAATTGGGGTTTTATTAAAAAAACTTTTAATTACTCATTAATCACCCATTGATCTCAAACTTTTGTGGGTATTTGACCTCTACCTCTTCTAATTTTTTTTGAGATTTTATTGATGGTTTAATTAGGAAATTCACTTGATTAAGCCTTAATCACTCTCTAATTTAATTAGTGATGATTAATAAATGAATAGTACTTTAATTAATTATTTCAACTTAATTACCTTTATTGAATAGTAAGGGAGCTTAGAGAATGTGATTGAGATACTTTCTTAATTCATTTTCTGAGTTCTCTTCACTTTTTGAATTAATCTAAGTTGGGATTAATGAGTAATTAATAGTTTAATTAAGCTTAAATATAAAGAATGAGCCTAAGTTATTAAGTGTGGATTAGGATTGAGAATAATGCCTCTTCCTTGATCCTTTCCTTTAGTCCATGTCATTTCCTTAATTGGAGATGTGTATGTAATCAAAAATGGATTAACTTTTGGGTGTTCAAACCCAAAGTGAGAGATAATGAAATTATGATTGGTTCACATGTGAGAAAATCATAAGAGTAATTAAGTGAGATCCCGAGCATTAATTCATAAATGATTGCATTAGGCCCTTTCATTTTCTGAGCATTGCAAATTTACTTTTCTTGTGCTTGCATATCATGTTGGCTTATTATTAATTAGTTAATTAAATTAAGGTGATGTAGGTAAGGGATAATTAATTTATTTAATTCATTTCTTAAATATTCTTCATTAAATCAAATTAATTCACACATGGGGAAAGTTAGGATTAAAACTCTCTCATATTCTCAAATCAAATCAAACTCAAAGTAAAAAAAAATGTCTTTAAAGAATTTTGGTTTATTTTAAATAGCCTTATCTAATATGATTGTCCTTAGAATTAATTGAGGTGAATGAAATCATGTGTTTACATTCCTTTATTTCTTTCAATCATGCTAAATATTACTTACCATATGAAATTATGCATTCATTTCTTTTTAAAATTAATTAAATGAAATATTTCTTTTATGTCAAATTGCATGTGTTGGCTAAACTTAAGAATATGAGTGGCTATTATCACTATTAAACCAAAAAACTACTTTCAAAATGTATAAACCAATTCTTATAAATGAAGTAATGCTTATTTCAAATACATAAGAGCTTGCATGTGATGATAGTATAAGATGTGTGCTATGGAACTCTTTTTTTCTTCTTCTAACATGAATTCACATAGGATTTGGAAGCGTATAGTTTATTTTAAAAGAACACAATACTTGCCTAAACTTATTTCTATGTATCTCTATGTTAGGGTTTAGGAGGGGTTTTCATTTTACATATGTAAACCATACAATCAAATCATAATTTCTTGCATGATTCCTTATCCATTTGGTCCTTTTTTGTACATTCATATGTATTTGAGAAAATTGGTATATTAGTCTAGACATCCCAGAACTACGAGGCTTTAAATAGCCCTAAGTAGGTCTTGTACCTTACGCCTATGGTGTAGAAAATAATGGCATCGTACTCACTTAAAACTCTCATACATATACATGTGTGATGTGGCCACTAAATAAAGAATCAAAAATCAAACAAATAAAGCATAACTTTTGCATGGATTTCTTTATCCTTGTAGTTATTCATACATTCATATATATCTAAGAGAAGTGGTATATTAGTTGGTCATGAGTGCTTTAAGCATAAGTAGGTCTTGTACCTATGTGTAGAAAAATGGCATTGTACTCACTTATAACTTTCATACATTTGATGTGTATTTAATTAATGGATGAAAAATCCTCTTTTCTACATAACAAAGACATGCATTCATGAACAATTAACAAATGAAGTATTTAAATTCAAAAAGACATTTCTTTGCTTTCATCATCTCAAAGTATGTTAAGATTTACATGGTATGTATAAGTATGCTTGGGATTATTCATATACATGATATTCATGATGGAAAGGAATGATTAAGTGTATGTTATGTGATACTAATCCACCTTAATTAATCTTAAGATGCCTTTCTTATTGAATAAGGCTATTTTGGATGAATTTAAACTTAGGGTTAATTAAAATACATAATAAACCATTCACCAAAGGGAAATTCATTAATCAATTTACCTTAGAAATGACTTAAGGTAGGGATGAAAGAGAGACTCCCTCTCTATTTCTTCTCTTTAGAACACTTAGTTGCTGAATGTAGGCTATATGAAACAAAAAAAAAATACTAAGTAAAATCTTCAAATCAACTAAACCACTTAAAGAGGAATCAACCATTTATAAATTAAATCTCTCACACTAAGCAAATCATAACTCTAAAGCCTAATTAGGACATGCCATGCAAGCTCTAACACATGCACATTAGACAAAGTCACAATTTCTAACTTTATGTTAGGGCGGTGCATGATTTGATGAATATTTAGTTTTGTAATATACTGTTTTAGACTGAATGTTAGGGTGTATGTGTGTAGTCTGAATGTTAGGCCGACATTAAACTAATCATATTTTATGTAGGGAGTTGTGCTTGAAGGACCGTTGTAATAAAAATATAAATGCTTTTTTTAGCGGGTTGCTTAGCCCCCATAGCATAGAATAGGACAGGATGGACTTGGTTACCCATGTGTGGGGTGCTAAGTCCAAATTATTCATATAACTGCTTGGGTTGTATGGCGTGTTTAGCTAACACTTGTTTTGTAAGTGTAGCTAGATTTACTTCCCTTCTCTTTTAATGTAATCTTTGCATTAGGATTAGGGTAAGTGTTATGGGGTGGATTAGGATGAACATTGGTTATAAGACTATATCTTATACATCATGTGATGCCTTTGGAGCAAGCCACATCCCAATCAAACCAAAAGAAAGAAAGAAATAAAGCAAGCCAAGGAGTGAAAGATGAAGAGTGAATAATGGAGGATGAAGAATGAACACCCCCATAACATTTATCATTATAAAATTATAATTATTCTTTTTATGGGATGTATAAGGGGTTGGCTACCCACATTTCTTTTCGGTTTGTGTGTACGATCACACCATCCTCTTATTCTTTTAAGATAGCTCTATAAAATTGTTTGATATTTTATTTAGCTTATGCATTAGAAATAACATGACTTTTCATAGTTTCTTTATGATTGGTGATTGTCGTGTGGCCTGAATATGATTAGACTCTTAGGATAAAAAAAAATAAATTTTTTATCCCACTAACAACTCATAATCAAAAATTTAAGACAATTCATAACCTCAACTAAAGCCTAGGTTTTAACTCAAGATAATAAAATATTTAGCAACCCCTTAGCTGGATGATTGAATGTATAATGTCATGCATATCATATTCTTCTACTCTTGCTAAGAGAGGGCTTCCATGTATGCCAGAGAATAAAGGCTTAACCTATAAGATATTTTGATGGAAGGACACCTCTTTATCTTTTGATTTGGCCCATAATCAATTTCTGATACATTTAGACATATAAAATTCAATAGCCTATGTCAAAATAAATTATCCAAAATCAAATAAAATTTGATAAAAATTTGTATTAGATTTAAGTCATTACTCATGCCCTTCATGATCTAGTCTCTTAGGGAGTGAGTTTAAAGACGTGGTATTTTATTTTGGAGTCGAGAGAAGATGGGACACCACGTAGATCCATATATGCACTTATTAGGGTGATCGAGTATGACATTAAGAAATGATGTATTATCTCAAGAGACAGAAGTCACCATCCAACAATAATCACCTAATAAGGACTCCTAAGGATAATGAGTCTTCGAATATACCAAAGATCTAAAGTAGGGTTTTTTTTAAGTTGGGTTCGTTAAGTTCTCTATAGTCAAGCCCCCATAGTTAATTATATCCTAAGGAATGAGATTCTTTAGGAAAACTCTCGATTAAGGTAAATGATCATTGTATTCAAAGATTTCAAAGATAGGACTATCAATCAATTAGTTATTTGTAGAAAATCAAGTGAGGTTTGAGCAAAAGGAAAGAGTTATTATCGAAACCAAAGGGGAATGAGTAGGGGATGATCATTATACTAGGAAAACTCGTGAGCATCACAAACTATCCTATGGTTGGGTTTTATATTTTTGAAATTGAGGAGAATTATATGTTTGAGTTGAATTTTTATTAGAAATCTAGGGCTTATAGTTCCATAACACGAGATTGTAGAAATGCCTAAAAGGTGAGGATTTATGCTTGTAGCCCGTGAAAGAAAATAATAATCTCAGATCCTAATTCTAGGGAGCTTTGGTGAGGGCCAAAACATGACCTAAATCCAAGACAAAAATGGACATATGATTTACCTCCACAAGAGAGAATAACCCATCGGATTGTTGGACTTACAACCGCCTAGAGGTGGCCTCCAACTAACCCTCCTACGATTTTAAATATATGTAAGCAAGTCTTATGCATTTTGCAAGATAGCTAGGCTATTATTTATATTAGAAATGAGACTAAGTCCTTAAACTCACTCCCTAAGAGACTAGATCATTAAGGGCATGAACTCATGACTTAATCTAATGCAAATTTTATTGGATTTTATTTTGAATTTTGGACATTATTATTTGATATAGGCTATGGGATGTCATATGCCTAATGCATGAGAAGATTGGTTATGGGCCGAAATCAGAAAGAAAGAGGTGTGTTTATACCATGGCTCTCAAAGGTCAAATCATTTTCTTTGGTAAAGGTGGAAGCCCTCCATTAGCAAGAGTGAAATAATATGAATTATGCATGATGTGAGACATACAACATCCAGCTAAAGGGTTGCTAAATCTTTTATTATCTTAATTTATATCCTAGGCTTTAGGTGAGGTTATGAGTTATTAATTTAATTTTTTGATTAATTTGGATAAAAATTTATTTTTCCTAAGAACCTAATTGCATCCATTCATCAAATAATAAGAAATTAAGAAAATCATGCCATTAATTACAATCATAAACAAAATATCAATCAATTTATAAAATTAGCAAGAATAAGAATTGATGTGGTGGGCTCCCGCACAAACAGAAAAAAAAATGGTGTAGGAGCTCTACCATATATCAAATTACAAATGAATAATTATAATTAAAAGATTCATATTATGGGGGTCTTCATTCTTCATTTCTTCACTCTTCATTTTGATTTGCTTCTTTCTTTCTTCATTTTTTTGATTGGAATATGGTTGTTCCAAGGCATCACATGGTATATGATTTTCTTATGACCAATGTTCATCCTAATCCCCCATAAAATTCATTCTAAATCTTAATTACAAAATTTACATCAAAATGGGAAAAGTAAATCTAACTAAACCTGCAAGATTAGCTAAACATGCCACACAACCCAAACAGTTATATAAATAATATAAACTTAGCACCCCACACATGGGCAACCAAGCCCACCAATCCTAATTTAGATTATGCTTAGGGGTATAAGCAAACTGCACAACAAAATTATTTATATTTTATTACGCTTAAGAATAATAGAGAAGACATGATTCTAAGATCATTCTATTATCAGTCTATATGCATACACCCTAACATCCAGTCTAAAACATTACATCACAAAATAAAACCAGAATCAAACCATGCATTGCCTAACATAGAAATGGTGACTTAGCATAATGTGTGTGCCTTTTAAGGCATGTGTGGCATGTCTTAGCTAGGCTTTAATGTTGAAATTTTCTAAGTGTAAAAGATTCAATTTAGATGGTAGTTTTAGTTTAAGTGATTTAGTTGATTTGTCAATTTTAGTTAGTGATTTGATTTGGTTTGAATGAACCTACACTTAACAACTAAATATTATGAAGAGAAGAAAAGATAGGAGAACTCTCTTTCATCCCTACCTTAAAGCATTTCTAAGGTAGATTCGTTGATGGATTTCTTTTTGTGAATAATTTATTATGTATTTTAATTAATATTAAGTTTATATTTGCTCTAGATAGTCATATTTAACAAGAAAGACCTATTAGGATTAGTTAGGGTGGATTACTATCACATAACACTCACCCATTAATTTCTTTCCACCATGTATACCATGCATATGAATAATCCTAAGCATACTTATACATGCAATGCAAATCTTAGCATACTTTGATGATGCATGCAAAGAGATGTGGTTTAAAATTTTGGATATTCCATGAATGCATGTCTTTATTATGTAGAAAAGAGAGACTCTTTTCATTCATTAACTAAATGCACATCCACATGTATAAAAGATATAAGTATGACACCATTATTTTCTGGGGCGTAAGGTATACGACCTACTTAGGGATACTTAAAGCCCTCAGATGTTGGATGTAATATATACTTTTCTTAAATATATATAAATGTACATAAAGAAACAAATGGATGAAGAATCATGCAAAAGATTATGTTTGATTTGGTTGTATAATTTACATGTGTAAATGTGAAGATCCTTCTTATGTCATAACATAGAAATGCATAAAAATAGATTTAAGCAAGTGTTGTGTTCTTTTTAAATGAACTATACACTTTGTAAATCTATTCAAATCCATGTTAAGAAGAAAGAAAATAACATAATACATCTTATGCTATAATCACATGCAAGCTCATAAGTACTTATAAGTAACATCACTTCATTCATAATCTTTGATTTATAGGTTTTAAAAAATAATTTTTTGGTTTAATAGTGATAATATCATATTCTTAACTTTAGCCAAAACATACAATTTGACATAAAGGAAACATTTTTATTTAATTGATTTTCAAAAAAAATGAATGAATACATGATTTCATATATGAAACAATATTTAATATACTTGGAAAGAAATAAAGGGATGTAAGCACATGATTTCATTTACCCTAATTACTTCCTAAGGACAATCATATAAGAAGGGATTATTTAAAACGAATCAAAATTCTTTAAAGAGATTTTATTTTTTGATTTGATTTAACTTAGGAAATACGAAAAGGGTTTGCTGGTCCTAATCCATTTCCCCTATGTGTGAATTAGTTTAGTTTAATTTTAGAATAATTATGCTGATTTTATATTTTATTTAGATTAAGGTATGAATTAAGTTCATTAATTATACCTTACCTATATCACTTTAACATAATTATCCAAATAATTATGAGCCAACATATGATATTCAATCACATGGAAATTAAATTAGTATTGCAACTGAAAAATAAATGGGCCTAATGCAATTGGCTCATAATCATTGGTTAATTAAGCTAAAGGGTTTAATTAAGTACTTTTTATAACCCTCTACACATATAGTTTAGTTATAATTTTCTTTAGAGATCTCTTAGGTTATTGAACACCTAAAAATCTACCCAAGAATTAATGATTAAACTCTGGAATGGTTTGGTTTTGAGTTTGATTAATAGAATTAATTAATGAAGTGATTGCCATTAATTAATTACAACTTGATTAAATGTTTTTCCAAATAAAATGAACTTAGAGAAAATATTGGAAAAGTCCTAATCTCATTTTAAGTCCATTCACTATGATGGTTTAAAGCTTAATTTTAATTTATTATTAATGTTATTTTTAATTTAAGAAAATGATTAGAGATGAAAAAGCAATTCTCTAATTAGTCAAACAATAAATTCCAAAATAAAATCATGGGAGGCGAGGTCATCCCACTAATTAAACTTAAGTTTAGGATTAATTTTGATTAATTAGGAGTTATTAAATTATATTTCCAATAAAATCAAATTGAGTTAAAATCACTATTCAAAATTGTTAATTTTATTTTATTATTCCTCTTTGAATTACTTTAAAATGAACTTTTGGTTTTTATTTTTTAGATTTTTTTACAATTGGTTATGAATTTTGGAAGTTTCAACATTAAAAAATGAATTAATTAGTCGATTAATTCTAATCAGCCGGGCTGTGTGGCGGCTGTGGCACTTTTGTGGGATGGGATATGTTATTTATGTTGTCACATCCCGAGTTAGTTGGTGGAGCGCTTTCTCCGCAGTCAATATAAGATTAGGATTCAGTTTAGCTTAAATAAAGGGGGGGATCAATTGATCTATTCATAATCGTCCATTCAATCACGGAATGGAAGGTGTGTGTCGTCTCCTCCCGAAGAGACGGATGTTATTGATCATCGATCAGAGCTCAGAGCTCAATGGGTCATCCCACCGAAGCACAAGTAATGTTTCTAACGGTGATTCATGGGATTATAATGTGGATCATTTTAGGCAGAGGAGTGGAGGAGAGTGAGTGCCCATGTGCTAGGTGAGTGCATTTGGTGATCCAAGTGTCCAATTTTCATTAGAGGGGTTAATTTGGCCTTGGCTTGGGTCATGGCTGACCCAAGCTCATTAGGTGATGTTCACCACTTCCCTTGGTACCCATGTAGACCAATGAGAGGATATTAAGTGGCCTTGAGAAAGAAATGGCCAAATTCCAGAGTGAAAAGCCATATGATCTCTGACCTAAGGGCAAAGTGGTCATTTAATGATTTTCATTTGGGCATATTTAAAATAATTCAGGGTTTGGCCAAATTTCAAGTGATTTGGAGTTCATTTGATTTGGTTGGTTCAATTTGATCCAGGTCAAGTTGGTCAAATTAGGTGATTAATTGGTCAAATTAGGTCAAATCATGAGTTAGAGATAAGTTCAAATGATCATTTGCCTATGGGTGTCATTGGTTTGGTTCAATTAGGTTTAGATTTGATTTTGGTTCATTTGAGTTTATTTAGGTCAAAATAGATCAAGTTGACCAATTTGAATTTGACCAATTGGTTAGCCATTGGGTTGGTTTAGCTTGGTTGATCATTTGATATATTACAAGCTTTGGTTTCAGTCAATTTTGATTTGGTTTGATTTCAAGTTGATTTGACCTTTTAGGTCAAGTTGGGTTCATGGTCAATTGGGCTAGGTTTGGTCTAATTGATTAATTGAAGTTTGTCAAGTTTAACAAGTGATTTTGAATGAATTTGACTCATTTGTTGCAATCAATTTGGCTTAGATTAAGATTTGATCCATTTTGATTTTTTAGGTCAATTTGGGTCAACTTAGGTCAAGTGGCAAATTAGGCTTGGTTTGGCTCAATTGATGGCTTGATCATGTTCAATCATTGATTATTGATTGATTTAGATTAATGGTTTCAATCAATTTGGCTTATAGTGAATTTTGGCTTGTTTAAGTTTCATTTGGGCTTGAAAGAGTATAAGTTGGATTTTGGGTTGGATTTGGATTTGAGTTTTGAATTGATTTTGGTCATTTGAATTTATATTTCATTTATATTTGTGAATATAAATGATAATATAAATGGGTTATGAGAAAATCTTTTGAGTTTGGAATGATTTGGATTTGGTTAAACGGGTTTGACTTGAAAGAGTATAAGTTAAATTTTTGGTTAGATTTAGATTTGAGTTTTAAAATTGATTTTGGTTATTTGAATTTATATTTTATTTATATTTGTGAATATAAATGAGAATATAAATGAGTTATGAAAATCTTTGAGTTTGGAATGATTTGGATTTGGTTAGCTAAGTTCAGGTTTGACTTGAAGAGTATAAGTTGATTTTTAGTTAGATTTGGATTTGAGTTTTTGAATTGATTTTGGTTATTTGAATTTATATTTTATTTATATTTGTGAATATAAATGAGAATATAAATGGGTTATGGGAAAATTTTTTGAGTTTGGAATGATTTGGATTTAGTTTGAGCTAAGTTCAAGGATTTGACTTGAAAGAGTATAAGTTGGATTTGGGTTAGATTTGGATTTGAGTTTTAAATTGATTTTGATTATTTGAATTTATACTTCAATTATATTGGTGAATATAAATGAGAATATAAATAGGTTATGAGAAAATCTTTTGAGTTTGGAATGATTTGGATTTGGTTTGAGCTAAGATCAAGGATTTGACTTGAAAGAGTATAAGTTGGATTTTGGTTAGATTTGGATTTGAGTTTTAAATTGATTTTGGTTATTTGAATTTATACTTCATTTATATTAGTGAATATAAATGAGAATATAAATGAGTTATGAGAAAATCTTTTGAGTTTGAAATGATTTGGATTTGGTTTGAAGGAGTTCAAGGATTTGACTTGAAAGAGTATAAGTTGGATTTTGGAATTTGGATTTGAGTTTTGAATTGATTTTGGTTATTTGAATTTATACTTCATATATTTGAATATAAATGAGAATATAAATGTTATGAGAAAATCTTTTGAATTGTGGCTATAGAGTAGATAAATCTCCTAATACCCTGGCATATCCCATTCTGGCTAACTCATCTAAGTCTCAAGGTTAAGTGTTGCTCACCTAATCACTAAGTATCTTAAAAAATTTGACTCATGTATAAAGTTATTTAGTAAACATATAAGAATTAAAGAGTAAAAATTTTAGAAAAAAAAGTAATTTTTACTTAAAAATTTATATGATGAATTGGTTTATAGGCAGAAAATTTACATATATAATTGAGTTGTTTTTTCATGAGTTATAATTGACTTATTTTCACTGTTATATGACATATATATATTACCCTTGATATAGAGAAACAGAAATCAAAACCATCGAGAAAGAGACACTCAAACTTTCAAACAAGAGAGTTGTTTAATCAGTCCTCTTCCTGGAAGCTTCTCTATGGTAGCCTCATAGCTTATTTGATTAGTTTATGATATAGCTTCATAGCGAGGGCTTGACTTTTCAAATAATATTTGCTCACAGTTAAGAATATAAACATTTAGAATTAGAGCTTGTTTGAGATAAATTTTATTTTGTGTGTGTATTATTTATTTATTTATTTTTGCTTTGTTCTTATGTTAGTTTTGAAAACAAGCACTTATGATAAAAGAGCAATACGTAATTTTTATTTTAAAAATAAAAAAATTTAAAATTACTCAAAAATAATTTTGATGAGTGTTTTTAAAAATAGTTATCGTACTAAACATATTTTATTTTGAATCAAAAAATAAATAAAATAAAATTGAAAAAAAATAAAAGTGAGCCTAAATTATCCGCTGTTGCTTAGATTCAAATTTGTTGTTTTCACTGGGAGCCTTAATACACAAAATAAAATATTATGTTATATGCAACAAATTTATTCATACTTTATTCAAACATTGTCTGAACAACTAAACAAGATTTGAGAACTCATGAATAAAATTCTAATAAAATTCGAATAAGTTTTGCATGGAGTTCTAACAATGTTCAAATAAAATCAAAATAATTAAAGTTGAAGCAAAGTTTGAATAAGGTTTACAGTGGTTTGAATAATATTCAAACAAGATTTGAATAATATTCGAACAAGGTTCGAATATGATCTAATTATGATTCAAACTATTTTGCTTTGCCTTAAATATCTTATATATATATATAACAAAATAGTTGAATAGTTTAAAGCTAATAATCTCATTGGTAAGAATAAAATATTCTATTAGTTCTCTAATAGTGCATTTGGTATGGCTGTATTTTGACAAATTATGATGAGGCTATATTTTAAATAATCTGTAGTGAGAAAGTTGTATTTTTCAACTTAACTTGATCAAATGTATTAGTAGTTAGAAAGTTGCAATTTTATTTTTTTTTAAATAAAAAAATTTTGAGTTCCCACTGCGGTAGGAGTTTTTCTACAAATGAACCAATATTTTTTTCATGCATGTGCTTGTCCTAAATAGACCCTAAATCTCTTGAACTCCTATTCTTTAGAGCCTTAATTCATTTATTAATATCAAGCATGGTGGATGATGAAGAGAATGACGGAGATGCTATTACATTCAATATTGGAGGCGAGGGCAATATTTTGAGTTGCTAAAACATTTTTTATCATTATTCTAATTTTGGAGAATTATCTGAGAAAATTTTCAAAAAGATGAGCATAAACAAGAGGCTAATAGATAACTACTTATATGGAGATAATAATCTCAAAAATACAAACAAGGGAAAGCATTCATAAAGTGTAATGAGAGGAATCATGTTTGAAAATTAAATTTATATTATTTTATAGATAGTGTCTTTGATAACCCTAACAATCACAATACTATTTTTATTGAGATGCTTGCCTTGGTTAAAGATAAAAAAGCATTCTTTAAACACCTATTGTAACAAGGAAAGGATTTTTATAGATTCATTAGAAATTAGAGTTTTGGAGAAGTTACGACCACATATTTTAAGGCAAAAGTAAGAAGTAGAGCTGAAAAATAATTAGCTACTAATCAGTTCATACCTTCCTCCAAAAGTTCAAGTGGAATTTAATTATTATAGAAGAGCTAAAGAACTTTGAGCAATTTGTTTAGAATTTTGTATATATGAAGGTGAAGGAGAAAAAAGAGGGCAACAAGGAAGCTTTTTGTTGTTGACTCAATCATTTATTTTATTTAGGTTGGGGTTGAGGTGGAGGAGATAGAGAGGATGGAGGAGGAAGTGATGGAGATAGAATATAGAATCAATCCCTTTCTATTGTATGTAAAGATGAGGTGATGGAGATAGAAGATTCAAGTATATCTCTTCTTTTTTAAGCATGGAAATGAAACATTATTAATATATCATTAAAAACAAAGCAAAAGAAAAAGAAATATTTTATTGTGAAAATCATAGATCCATCAGAAAAAAAAGACAAAAGCTAACAATTCATCTCTTCCACTCCATAAATGAATAGAAATCACCTTCCTTCTGAACTTAGATGTTAGGGTTATAACATAGCCCTAAATGTTATGAGAAGAATCAACAATAATGATGCAATATAATTTTGGTAGTTAGACACACCTATAATAGAGCTAAATAGTTGGGGTGTCAATTGGTCGATGGATGGATTTGGGTTTTACTGAAATTGACTCAATCGAATACTGCAAATTTAAATTAAACGGTTCAAAACCTCAACCCGAACATGACTTGCTTTCAACCTGATTGATCCGAACACGATACAAATGATCTATATATACATGCATTTTATGTCAAAATTAGGTTAATATTGAGTCAAATTGTTCATTTAAAAATTAGGTCACGTCAAAATTAAGTTAAATTTGAGTTGTTAGATTTAGGTTAATTTTGAGTTGGCAAGTCAACTCAACCTAACCATTGGTGTTGGACCAAAATCTCGAAAATTAATCATCAATTAACTCATAACAAATTTATTGTTATGTCGTCAATTTTTGACAACTTCTATGATTACTCAAAGGCAAACATTTTTGAATAGTTGAAAAATACTCAGTTTAATTTTAATTTTACAGCATAAAGTTTATATGCTACCTAATAGAAGAGCGAATATGGTGCTATCCAAAAATCTATAAATCAAGCATCATTATCTTAGATGAACTTATTGATGATAGCAATATATATATATATATATATATATATATATATATATATATATATATATATATATATATAAAAAAGAAATGATGCATTGAAGTGGCTTGAAAATGTCTTCTTGTGTATTAGTGGAGTGGGAAAAATGCTTTTGGCATGTACGTTAAGATAATGTATAAATTAGAAAAATTCCATTAAATGACATGTAAGACCTCATTGCCTGGATAAACAATGATATTGCTAACTCAAACTAAGATTTAACCATGAATTAATTTTAATTGCGGTGAACTTAGAATAAGTAGTTTGCATTTTAAGTTGTGGCATTTTTGTATGAAATAAAATTTCAGGCGCATCTCTCCAAAAAATAAAAGAAGATTTACATACACACCACAAAATTCCTAAGTACTTACATATATATAATATATAAAATTTGATACTTAAATTCTAATACTTATGCATGGAAAAAAGTATTCATTTTAAAAAATGATATAATGGTGATAATTTTGATGTGATGCTAAAACATAGAATATTATGCATGCAAATATCAAAGTTTAAGTGTTAAATATATAAATCTATATGAATTATGTGGTATGTATATAATAGGTTTATTTAGTCAATTTCAATTATTATTAGGCTTATAAAGTCAAATTTATTATATGATTTCAGCATAGTCTAAATTTAACTAATAAATTACTATAGAAAATATAAGAAATAATTAAATATATATTTATTTTAAAAATAATATTTAAATCTCCAGATTAAAATTTTTAGAAATTCTGGAAATGTCATATTACCAGAAAATTATATGATCAAGCACAAATTTTGATGTAATATTTAAATTAAAAAATAAATTAAATTCAATTTCATTCAAACTCTAATATTAATTAACTTATAATCAAATTGAATGTTTTGATGTGATGAGCTTAATAATATTATAAATATTTTATTATGACTTGAAATGAGCTTAAATCAATTAAGTATTTTAAAAATAGATAAAAACTTTGTTGATACTATGTACTAGAAAAAATAATATTTAAAACTTATGTACTTATAATCAAAATGAGTTTCTAAATGAGATAAATTTAATAAACATAAGATTATTTAATTTTAATGTTACTTAGACATTTAAATAATTAAAAAATAATTTATAATTAAGAGAACTAACAAAAGCCAACCCCTAGAATGCTTGAAAATTTTAGCTAAAATTATTAAAATGACACTCTAAAAAATTATAAATAAACTTTGATTTCATATAAAATGGGCTAAACTTATAGAGAGTTCATAGATTTAAAGTGTTATAGAGTCGTACCTAGTGATTAATAAGGTGATCATCCCTATTAACTATCATTATCTAATTATTATTGCTCGACCACCATAACTTACTAATATTCACAAATTATCTTTAAAAAATTGCATAAACTACATTTGCTCAAAAAGCCATGGAGCAAATAAAAATACTTGTGATCTCATCTCTTATTATTTGACTCGTAGACTTCAACATGATATTTTTTTGGTTACTTATAATGCTTCAGGTGTAGAAATCATGATAAGCTTTCAATAAAATTTTATAATAAAAAGTTGAATGATACAAAATAAAGATATTTCATTTAATCTATCAAGTGTTAAAGGAGATATTATTTGTTACAAAGAAAGTTTAACCTCAGTTTTAACCATTATGCCTTAATGTTCATAATACTTTGAATAAATGGAACTATAGATATATGAGAAATAGGGTTGTAAATACATTTCATAGAGTTTATTGCAATCATAATTTTAGAATTTTAAATTTCATAATTTGAAAGATTAAAAAATGATTTTTAAGTATGTCTAGATTTTCATTTGATATACTTAATGTAGACCTAAAAGTCATATTTTTAATAACTTTTATTATGGTGATTGATGAATACCAATATTTGGGGAGAATGTATGTTTGCAATGGACATCTATAAGGTAATTTCTTATTATTGAATTGCATATTGAGAGAGCAACAAGATAGTTTGGAAAATTTAGAAATATACAATTATGAGAGCAATGATTTTTTTTTTTACACTTCTAAAAGATATATTTATATAATAGTCACTCAATGCATGCATATATATCAGCATAAAAGCACTAAATAAAATCAAGAAGATATTTTATTTTGTTTATTTCTATTAGGTCTTCATAAGATATTTCTATGGATTATGTAATTTGCATTGTAGAACCTTTAGGAGGCATGATAACATACTTATTATTGCAAATTTCCAAGAGTGATGAGGTGGTAAGCTTAAGGATAGGCCTTGAATTTTATGCAAAGACTTTAAGAGATATAAAACAAGATATAGTAGGCTTGAATTAGGATTTGATGGAGTGCATCTTGTAGAGAACCAAGTTATTGGTAAGCAAACAATTGTGGGAGTAAAAACCTAAAAATTGGGCTAAATGTGGATGATGTAAGTGGATCTATGACTTGAAATTAAACCATTAAGAGGATATATCTACTTATGTTTTACATGTTAGATTAATACTTGGTATGACTAATAATCCAATGTAAAATATTTGATTTGGACAAAAGGGTTTAGGGTCTTGAAAACAATTAAAAAATTTTGATGTGGATGGTAGGGGAGTGAATCTAGATTTGATTTAGAGCTTCTCTTAATTTTTCAAGCGGTTTTTAGTGTGCAAATGGCTAAAGGTACAAACTAGGTCATATTTAAGGCTTCTTTGTTTGACCATTTCAAATGAGAATTTATCTAGGATACAGTTTGTGAAATTTTATAAAAATTAATATAAATTGAAGAAAAGTAGCGAATGGTTTTTTATAGAAATAAACTAAAAGAAATTTGTAAGAGAAAGAAATAAAACTACCACTCACTAAAGAGACAGGTTCGACGAAGATCACTATTTATTCCATGCATAAATTGGCACCAAATTTTCACACTTTGGTAAAAACTCTAAGTTCTAATTTTTGACTATAATAATCTTTATTTATCGAGCATAATAACAAATAATTAGATCCCTAATATTTATAATAGAATCGTCCAAAACTAATTCTTCAAAATTAATTCTCTTGCAATCACTCACAAGAGAGGAGGTTGAGGAGGTTATGAACTCCATGATTAAAGATTACAACAAATGGGGGGCATTAGATGGTGAAGCTGAAGCCATGGAGTGGAGAAACAAGCAGTGGAAGAAGAAACAAATGTTCTGTTGTTTCTTGGAACATGAAAATTTCCCTCTATCAAACAACGATGCAATGTTCAGTAATTTTTAAAGACATCCTGAATAACTTTTGAAATGGTTAACAGTTGCATGATTATAAACTGAGACATGAATACATTTGTGGTTTCTCTTGGAAATGATTGAAATTATTTTTTATATATTTCTTTGTTTTGTTAATAATACACGTAAATAGTTTATAATTTTCTTTCAGAAGAAATAATTGTATTCTTACTGTGATCAGTTTTGCTTTTATATTTACCTCAATTCATTATATATAGATCATCATGACACCTCGTGATACATTGCTAATTCTATGACCACTGCGATATTATCATGACCCGACGTGATATAACCCAAATATCATAACAGGTCATAATAGGTAGAGTGCATGACGTTGAAAATTTTCTAATATCTATTTTGAAAGAATTCTTTGTATAGTTCAAATTTTATAACATAGAGCTACTAAATGATCAAATTATAATATGGAGGAACAATCATCATTTTATCTGCATATATTCAAACTATAATTATTTGTTGAAAATATATAAAGATAAAAAATAAATTTATCTAGCCCAGATCTTATGTCAAATTATCAAGAAGATGTAATCAGGCGTCACAGAATCCATGGAAAGATTTGGTCTTCCACTTCTAAAGGTGTTCTTGAGAGAGAGAGAGAGAGAGAGAGAGAGAGCTTTTTCACTCGAGATGAGATATGAGTAAAATGAGAACTTGCCCAAAATGGGGAATTACCTATTTTACTGAATGCATTTTTTTATTCATCATTAAAATAAAAAAAAATATAATCTCTATGATAATTCCATACAAAATTAATAAAATATCTCAAAAGCCTAAAATTAATTAATCTTTATTTGATCACAAAATTAATAGGCTTAAAAAATAAGATATGTAATAATTAATTAAATTCATATGTGAGTCACTTTCAAAAATTCCAAATAATCTCCCACTTGAGCCACATATATATATTAATACATTATTATACTTTAAGAGCTCAATATTTGCTATCTTCAAAGAGAAATATCTTTAGATAATCAATTATTAATAATATTGACATGTGAATCAAAGTGATCTTTATTATAATTTTTCTATAACAAGACCCATCGATGATCACTAAATTAATATGATTAACGTAGATCAGTATGAATGTGTAGTGAAAATTTCGTATAATGTGATCATATATCATGTCTATTTTTGGTCCTATTATAAACTCAAAGAGTTATAAATATAGTTTCTTTATTTATTTATGCTATTGAAACTATATAACTTTATTTGAGTTTTCAACTATAAAATAATAACAATACTTTATTCGATCGGGAAAATATATTTACAATCATTGAACATCATAAGCAAACTCCATGCTAGCATATCATCAAAATCTCATAAATACGAGCCACACATGAAATATTTTAGGTGGTAAACCTTTTATAAGTGGATATGAATTATAAAATTTGTATTAATATGTTCAATAGATACTTGAGAACTCTAAACTCTTTCTTTTTATGAAACTTTATGTCAATGTGCTTTGATTTTGACTGAACTCGGTCTTTGAATACAACTCGACTCTATTATCACAATTTATTTTTAATGGTCTCTATTCCATTAAAATATTTAGCCCAATGATAAAATTCGTACCATATTCCTTAATTTGATGACTCATAACAAGCTATTATGCTTTAGTTGAAGAAGCTATAAGTGTTTATTTAACACTTATCCAAGATATAGCTCCTCCAGCTAATAAGAAAATATAACCTGAAGTGGATCTTCTACTATCGAGGCAACCGAAAATCGAGTACATGATCTCCAAATAATGATCGATCGATATGTGAGCATAAAGTCTTTTGTTCTCTTTAGATACCGCATAACCCATTTTACTACTTTCCAATGATTCATTCCTGGGTTACTTAAATATCTAGCATTCAACATGTACCATATGTATACAAACTTGAGCATACATAAGACTCCCTACTTGGATGCATAAGGGATCTTTTCCATTTCTTTCTCTTTGAATTCATTTCTTGGACATTAAAATAAATTGAAATTATCACCTTTAGCAATGGGTGTATCTCTGATGCACAATCTTTCATGTCAAATCTACTAAGCACTTTATCAATATATGTATTTTGTGATAAACTAAGTATATCACGAGAACGATCTCGATAAATTTGTATACCCAACACAAAAGATGCATTTCCAAGATCTTTCATTTCAAATTTATTTGAAAGAAATTTCTTGGTTTCATGCAAAAGGCCAATATCACTACTTACCAGTAGAATATCATCAACATATAGCACTAGGATGATGAATTTACTCCCACTTATTTTATGATAAATGCATTGATTAACCGTATTTTCTTTAAAACCAAAAGAAGTAATCACTTGATCAAATTTCTTATACCATTGACAGGAAGCTTGCTCTAAACCATAGATGGATTTCTTTAATTTGCATACCTGTATTTTGAATCAGAAGATTGAAAATTTTATGGTTGCACCATATATATAATTTCTTCAATGTTACCATTAATAAATACAGTCTTTACATCTATCTGATGTAACTCTAAATCATAATGAGCTAGTAGTGCCATAATGATTCTAAAAGAGTCTTTCGAAGAAACTGGAGAAAGTCTCTTTATAATCAATGCCTTCCTTTTGAGTGAACCTTTAGCAACTAGAAGTGCTTTATATCTTTCGACACTGACTTTTGAATACCATTTGGTTTTAAAATCATTTACAACCAACGGGTTTTACGGATTTAGGCAATTCGACAAGATCCCAAACATCTTCGTCTTTCATTGATTTCATCTCATCCTCATGGTTTATATCCATTTATGAGAGTTAACACTTTATTTGACATGACTTAAAGAGATTGGATCACTCTCCAATCCAATGTCAAACTCATGTTCTTGGAGATACACAACATAATCATCTGAAATTACTAATCTCCTCTCCTTAGTGGATTTTCTTAATGACACTTCAATTTGAGGTTGTTGTGATTCCTTAGTATGAGTGGGAGTTAACTCAAGAATATTTTAATTATCTGTATTTACAACTTGAATATGATCAGGTAAAATTATATGATCATTTTCTATTGTAACTATAAGAAGAATAATAAATTTCTCTTCAAATATAAAATTTTTAGGTTTATTATTCTAATTATATTCAACTTTCTCAATAAATTTAGCATTGCTCATTCGAAAAAGGATTTATTTGAAGAGTCATAAAACTTAAAACCCTTTCGAACTTTATGAGTATTCAACAAAATAGCAGCTTATAGTTCTTGAGTCCAATTTTCTTTCATTAGGCTTATATGGCCTAGCTTCAGCTGGACATCCCTAGACATTAAGATGCCTAATACTAGGCTTCTTCCCAATCCATAATTCATATGGAGTTTTAGCTATTGCTTTGCTTAGAACTCTATTAAGGATGTAAACTGTAGTCTTTAAGGTTTCTCCCCAAAGTGAATCTAGTAAAGAAGAATGATTTATCATACTTCTAACCATATCCATAAGGGTATGATTTCATCTCTCAGCTACACCATTTTGACTTGGAGTCCCTCACATGGTGTATTGAGAAACGATGTCACATTTTGCTAAATATTTGACAATAGGGCATAGACGTTGTTCACCTGATCTATCATATCTGTCATAGTATTCACCATCATGGTCAGATTTGACAGCTTTTATTTTATTTCCAAGTTGATTTTAAACTTCAACCTTAAAATTTTGAATATGTCCAATGATTGTGACTTTTCATAAATTAAGTATAAATACCCATAACGAGAATAATCGCTATGAAAGTAATGAAATATTAGTTGGCCATTCTAAGTAGCTATAGGGAATGGACCACAAATATCAGTATGATTTAATTTGAAGACGTTTAAACTCCTATTAGCACCAACTTTCTTGATATTTGTTTATTTTCCCTTAATACATTCTATACAGAGTTTATCATCTGAAAAATCAAGATAATCAAGAATTAAGCACAAGTCTTTCAATTCTATATTTTGAAATATGTCCTAAACGCTTGTGCCATAATATATATGAATTCTCATTCATTAATTTTTGCTTTGTACCAAAATTGCTTGCATGCAAGGTTTCATTAATTTGTGAAGAAGAAATATCTAATTTATATAGATTATCAATCAAAGAACTAGTACTAATAATATTTGAATACTGAAAGAGACTAAATTTTCTATTTCCAAATGAACAAGAATAACCAGATTTGTCCAAACAAGAAAGAAATTAAATTTCATCTAAATGATGGCACATAAAAAGTCTCATGTAAATTCAAAATATAACCAGATTCTAAATATAATATATATTAGCATATTGCTTCAACATGAACTTTATTATCATTTCTCACACAGATGAATCTTTCAGTATCAGTTGTCATTCATCTTCTTAGACAATCCTGCATAGTCACATTTATGTGAATAGTTGCACCTGTATCTATCCACTGTGATTTGGTATTAAGAATAAATTAACTTTATAACAAACAAAGTTGAGAAGTTTACTCTTTTTCACTAGCCAATTTGCATACTTGGGACAATCCTTCTTCACCCGACCTTAGCAAAAGAAATATAAGTATGATTATCTTGTTTATGTTACACCTTATGCTGTGAAGTCCCTTTATCTACAACTTCTTTGCCTTTATAAGTCATTTTTCTTTTAGTAACAATGTCACGAGAGGAAGTAGCTAAGTGAACACTTTTTATTTTGTTATGTTTCAATCTCTCTTCCTCTTGCACACATTGAGCAATGAGCTCATTAAGAGTTTATTTTTTCTTTCGAGTATTATAACTTATCTTAAAAGGATTAAATTATACAGAAATAGAGATCAAACTAAGTGCACAATAATATCATCAGGCATCTCTAATTTTAGTGCTCTCATTCTAGTGACAAAATTAGACATCTCCATAATGTACTCCCTTATGTTTCCATTGCCTTTATACCGCATTGAAACGAGTTTACTAAGAATAGTACTCGCTTCGACCATTTCAGAACTAACAAAACGGCCTGCTATTTGGCTTAGAAACTTTTTTGTGCATTCCTCTTTAGACATTGCATCTCTTATGGTTTCTGGAATGGAATGTTTCATCATCATAAGACTCATGCGGTTAGAACGCTCCCACTTTTCAAAGTTTGTCATTTGTTCAATAGTGCTTTCTGCAGTAAGGGTGGAAGGATGTTCAATCTGGATTGCATAAGATCCATACACCAAGAACAATGGTGATATGTTCTTCCCATTTCTTAAAGTTAGTGTCGTTGAGCAATTGAATGTTACTCAAATTGGCAGATATAGAAGAAACATTAACTGAAAAGAATAAAAGTAATACTCACAATTAACAACATTATCATTTCCATATGCATATATAATGTAAATAAAATATATGCTTGAAATAAAATGTTTAATAAAATGGACACATATAAGATACTTAACACAATATTACAATTTAGTCTTTGGACATAAATAACAATTTATAAATGGTACTCTTAAAATATTGATAAAAAATTTGTCGATATACATTTTTGGATCGACATATTATATCGTGATTAATATAAATTTATATATTTATTCTTATGCAAAAATAAAAAAAATAATCTTCCTTTGGGCCGATTATTTTTCGCATAAATTTAAATATAATCCATATGTAATATCCATATATTTCAAAATTAAATAAATTGATATATTACAGGTCACTTTAGTGAGATAATATTTCAATTTAAATTATTTTGAAATAATAAATATCAACTATATTATTTTAGTAATTATTTCAATTGATATAAACTTGAAAGATTTTAAAAATAATAATATAAACTATAGTTAACTGTTAAGTCAAACAATAAACTCATATTTATATTAAGTAAATAATTAAGTTAGATATTATATATATTTCATGAAATGAAAAAAAAAAAGCATAATATTATAATTAATACTTTAAAAAATGGGCTTTACTTAGTTCACGTAATAAGACCCATGAAGTTAAAGCAAAAATGAAAATTAAATCCATATATATATATATATATATATATATATATATATATACATTTATTTATTTATTTAAATGATGCTACAGCAAAACGTTTCACATCACAACAATGGAGTTAACATAACTAACTATACATAAAAGGGGCTCGCTCCAACTCAATTAACAAAAGCCCACCAAATTAAAGAAACAGAAGAAAAAAGTGTTCATGCTTTAAATAAAATAAATATAAATGTTTCATATATATATTTATACGCAACATTTTATATTATAAATGCAATAAATGGTGCAAACTAAAACGTTTATTATAATTGATATAATATTGTTTCTAAAGAAATGTTTAAGAAACTTAACATATTATGAAAATTAATTACTCATGAAATGACACAAATACAGCATTCATCTTTACAGGATCTAATACAACAATTTCAAAAATGATTCATCTTATTTCATTTTTTTTAAATATATAATAATAAGAAAAATAATTATAAGCATTAATCATAATCTCACAAAATTCTCAAAATAAAAAGATGAAAAATGAAGCATGCTTGAATCAAATTCATATGATCAAATATGAATTTTATTTCTCAAATTAAAATCATAATGAGAATAAATATATTGATCACATAAACAAAATTGAAATTATGATCAAGGTATAAAGTAAATTTTAGTTATATTGTTTTACTCAAAATCAATAATATCAAAGTCATCTAAAGAATATTGACATTTAAATGCAATATCAAATTATTTTAAAAAAAAAATTTTAAATCAATACTTTGATTTCAAATAATCGTCTTAAGAGAAAAAAAGTTATTTACGATTCAATGATACTTATACTCTCTTGTTGGAAATATAAAGATAAATAATAAATTCTCAGCAGGATTTACGAATCATTGAAGATGTAATCAATCACAATGTGGAAAATTTATCACGAGGATTTGGCCCCAAAGTGTTCTTGAGAGAGAGAGAGAGAGAGACTTCTTTTCACTCAAGATGAGATATGAGTAAAATAAGAAGCTTATTTCTTTAGAATGGGGATCTGATTTTATCTGAGTGTATTTTCTTTATTTAGTCATTAAAATAAAATAAAATTCCTTCTCATGATAATTTCATACAAAATTAATAAAAATGTCTCAAAAGTCTAAAATTAATTAATCTTTATTTGATCATAAAATTAATAGGCTTAAAAATAAGATAGCACATAATGTATAGTTAAATTCATATGTGAGCCCACATTCAAAAATTCTCAACATTATTTTCATCCAAAAATATGTATATCAAATAATTGTGGTGTTTCAATAAACTTTTTAAAAAATATAATTATCCTATGATTAAAAATGTTTATCTATAACAATAGAAAATACATCCATCCACTAACCCCGCTCTGCTATGTAAATGCAGTATGGACGATGAATAACTCTGTAGGTTGCATGAACCCTATAATAGCATTCATTACATCAAAACAAAATAATATATATGCTAATAAATCAAAAATAATAAACATGCAGTGAATAATTTGTTGGAGATTATGGACTAGACATGGAAATCTGTTCGAGAAAATCAGAACATACATGAAGTGACGAAATACAAGAGGACAGAAGGACATTAGATCTTACATGAAAAAATTCAAAATAAAAAAAAATCACGAAGTCATAGTGTTAGACCTATAAGAAAATAAATTGATAATTAAGAAATAAATTTAATACAATAAAATAAATAAAATAAAAGTAATGAGATTGAAATAGCAAGAGAGAGTCGATCACTATCCTTAGAATATCATACAGCATCAATTTCACTCTTTTATACTTGAGATCTCACATTCCCTGTCTTGATTCGTGATGACGATCAAAATTTTGAACTAATCGTGTATCTCTTATTACCCAAAAATGAGATGAAGAGAATGAAAAAAAAATATGTGAATGGAGAAAAGAAGAAAATATTCATATTTTTTCCTCCCATATTTCGTATTATCATTCTGAGATAAAATGAGAGCAAAATATCAAATCACCTAATTGTGATATATAGCAGTTACTAGTTATTGTTTTAAGTTATAAATTTATTAATTTCTTTGTATTTATTAAATTTATGTTATAAGTTTCATAATTAATAAATTTATTATAATAATATTTTAATAATAACGTTAAGAATAATGTTATATATTATAACTTTATAATGTTATAATATAAAGTTATAATAAATTTTTTTTCATAATAATTCTCTCTCCAATAAAAAAAAATTTATAAATAAATTTGAGGTGAATAAAATAAGAGATCAAAAATCAAAATTTTCATTTTAGATAACTTTTATAATGCATTTGATGAAAGTACCTTAGGTTTGAACTTTCACTTAGTATAATCAAAATCTAATAATAACAAATATCATGGTAACCGAAGTTTTGAACTAAGTATATAAATTTTTGATATCATTTTGTATACACAAGATATGAGACACACTATAAGTTCAACTCGAAAGTGTGCTTTAAAGACCATGCGCCTTCATCACAATTCATAAGTGTTTTAAGATCTTAATAAGATCTCATTACAACGATCTATTACATCAATACTTATATAGGTGAGATCTCTAAGATATAATGCAATTATAATATCTCACAAATTTTTTGCATTTAAAATTATGTTTTTACCAGTCATTCCATTAGCTCTGTTTTTACCACATTGAACCTTCTATCATGGTGTTTCAAATCTGAAGATTGGGTTTCCACTATGATGACTATTTTAACCTCATCCCTTCTAATGATCTCAATATAGAAGTCATTGCAAGCTCTTTCGTCAATTGATCTGCAATATTTTTCTAAGAGCAAATAAAATGGTAAGTGACAACACTTCTTTTATATAATTCATATAAAGAGTCATATCTTATTCTCATATGGCGTATTTTATCATTGCATTTTACACTTTTTGCTTTTGTTATAGCAGCTTGATTATCATAATTTATTAAAATAATAGGTATAAATTTTTCAATACAAGATAAATAAATTAATAAACTTTTAAGTCACTCGAATTTAGAAGTAGCAAGATCAAGTGTTATAAATTCTGTTTCTATAGTAGATCTAGAGATTAATGTTTGTTTAGTAGATTTTCATGATATTGCACCACCACAAAATATGAAGACATAACCACTAGTGTCTTTTGTTTCACTAGTATAAGTAATCCAACTAGCTTCACAATATCCTTCTAGTACTATAGGAAAACCATTATAATGAATGCAATAGTTTATTGTGCCTTTTAAATATTTAAAAATTCTTTATGGTACTTTCCAATTAGTTTCACTAGGGTTACTAGTATATCTACTTAATTTTCCTACAACATAAGCAATATCAAGTTAAGAATAATTTACTAGATGCATGACAACTAATATTTGAGAATATTTTAATTGTGATACACTATCACTTAAATTATTTATAAGATGTAAACTAGAGTTATATGGAGTGCCTACATGACCACATCTTTATAAATAAGTATTTTAAGAAGTTTTTAATATAATGTGATTGAGTAATAGAAATATTATTTGCATTTTTATAAATCTTTATACATAGTATTACATTAGGTTCACCTAAATATTTCATATCAAATTGAGTTTATAGAAACTTTTTAATATTATTTATAATATTTAGATTTATACCAAAAATTAAAATATCATCAATATAAAGACATAAAATAACATAATTATGATCAACAACTTTAATATAAACACATTTATGAGACTCACTAATCAAAAATTCATATGTTAATACTACTTTATCAAATTTTTCATGCCATTATTTATGAGCTTGCTTTAATCCATATAAAGATTTTACTAATTTACAAACTTTATCTTCTTGACGTTTACTATAAAATCTTTAAGTTGATCTATATAAATTTTATCATCTAAATCGTCATTTAAAAATATAGTTTTTACATCCATTTGGTGTATAACTGGATTATATACTAAAGATAAAGCTAAAAGTAAATGAATTGTAGAAATTCTAGCAACCGGAGAATAAATAACAAAATAGTCAACACTACTTTTTTGTGTATATCCTTTGGCCACTTATCTTGCTTTATATTTATCAATAGATCCATTTGATTAATTTTTTTTAAATATTCATTTACATCCAATAATTTTACAACAATGAGGTAAATCACAAAGTACCCAAGTCTTATTTGATATAATAGAATCGATTTTATTATTAATAGGTTCTTTTCAGAATTGTGCATCTATAGAATTCATGGGTTCATCAAATGTGATAGGATCATTTTCTAAAATAAATATTTCAACTAAAAGAGAATAAAAATCACCACCAAATTTTTTTCTTTTCTAATTCTTTTACTTTTTTCTAATATTTCCTACATTTTTATTAGTTAAAATAGTATCATCATTATTTATTACAAAATTTTCTATTAAAGATTCTTTTTTATTAATAGATTTTTGTAATACTATTTTTCATAGGAAATATATCTTCAAAAAATGTAGAATCTCTAGATTTTATAATTATATTAATAGAAATATCCTTAATATCGAAGTTAATAATAAGAAACCTATAAGTAAGACTATAAAGAGAATATCCAATGAATACACCATATACAGTTTTAGATCATAATTTTTTCTTTTTACATTCTGGAATAGATATTTTAGCTAAACTTTTAAATACTTCAAATTGAGTTTTTTTATTTTTCCAAAATTCATAAGGCTTAAATTCTTTATAAGGAATCCGATTTAAAATAAAACAAGCTATTAATAAAGCTTCACTCCATAAATTATTTATTAAATTTGATGAGATTAACATTGCATTTATCAATCAATTAACGTTCTATTTTTCTGTTCAGCTACTCCATTAGATCGAGGAGAATATGGAGTAACTTGATATATAATATCATTTTCTTCACAAAATTTATTAAATAAAAGTGAAATATATTCCCCACCTCTATTAGATCTTAAAATTTTAATTTTCTTATTTAATTGATTTTTTACTTCTAATTTATATTTCTTAAATAGATCAAAAACTTCATCTTTAATTTTGGTTAAATAAAAATAGCAAAATTTTGAAAAATCATCAATAAAGGTAACAAAATATCTTTTATCTCCTCTAGTGAAATTATCATTTAAATCATAAATATCACTATGAATAATATCTAATAAATCATTTTCCTTAACAAAAATAGATTTAAATGAGTTTTTAGTTTATTTTGCTTGTGAGCAAATTTCTCACTTCATATATTTATTTATATCATTTTTATATATTAAATCCATATACATCATTCTTTTAATTATTTTGTAATTTACATGTCCTAATCTTGCATGACAAATGTTAGAAGAAATAATTAATAAAATAAAAGAATTTAAGCAAAACACTTTATTGCTAGAAAATGATAAATTTAATTTTAAAAAATCATTACATAAAAAAACTCCTTCCCACAAATGATCCACTTTTATGGTTATAATAACCTTATTAGACTCAAAAACAAGACGACCATGTTGAAAAAGTAGCGAACCATTGATTAAATTTTTTCTAATATTTGGTATATACAAAATTGAATAAAATTTTAAATATTTTTTCTGATGTCAATTTTAGATCAATATCTCCTACTCCAACCACACTACATAATGCTCCATTGCTTATGTTTACAGTTCCTCTTGGTGTATTCTAGTAGGAATAAAATTAAGATTTATCTAAACTCATATGTATAGTTGTTCCCGTATCTATCCACCAATCGGTAGAATAATATGAAAATTTAATTTCAAATAATGGGCTAACATACCTCAGGAAGAGAATCATTGGCATTGGAAGTGATCATATTAATTTATGGTTGAGATCGATTTTTCTCAAAGGTCTTGTTATTTTATTTGGATGTCTTATCTTTCCGATAATAACAAGCTTTTGCAACATGGTTGGTTCTCCCGTATACCCAACATTGAATTTCATTATGTTTTTTATTTCTATTGCTATACTTGTGTAAAATTTATTTCTTAAACTTTTTATTAAATAGTTTAAATTTTTTTCTTTTAAAATTACTTTTTTATGTTAGATTGACATGTATTTGAGATTCAATTTTAATGAGAGTTTTATCTATATATTTTTATTTTTCTTCTATTCTAATTGCAATAATAAGATCATCAAGAGACATCTGATTTCTATTATGTCTAAGTGTTTGTACAAATTGACTCCATGATGATGATAATTTTCTTATTATCGATGCAACTGTAAATGCTTATGTCATGCTTATGTCATGTCCTTTTAGATCATGAATAATATCTTAAATTTCATTTGCTTGCTGTAATACGGTGTGAGAATCACTCATTTTATATTCATTGAATGATTCGACTGAATATTTTTCTAGACTCGTATCTTCATTTATATTTTTTGATTCAAGAGCTTTTCAAAGCTCAAAAGAAGATGTTGATGTACAAAACATGTCATAAAGATGGTTAGAAAGAATACTAAGAATCTGCACAAGATAAAGAAAATCAATATCTTGTAGAATTTTTCTATTTCCTAACCCTTCATTGGAAGAAGAATTATTTTCTATTTCCGAATTAGGTTATGATGAAGGAATTATATATTGTAGAAATTAATCCTAAGCATGTCAACCAATATATTGTTTTCTTTTGTCATCTTTTAAAGTGTGTTCTATAAATTTTTTCGGCTTAACATCATGAGGACGAAGCGATATTTATGTAGACATATTTTTAATTAGTGAAAATAATTAAAATAAAAAAAAATTTGATCAACTCTAAGATTGTTAGGCCTATAAGAAAATAAATTGGCAATTAAGAAATAAATTTAACACAATGAAGTAAATAAAAATAAAAGTAATGAAATTAAAATAGCCTGAGAGGGAGGCGTGCCGATGACATAATCGTTAGAATAGATCAAGCCTTGGGTGTGCCAATTTGCGGCCCTCTTTTCTACTCGCGATATACAATCCGTTCCCTTGCCTTGACTGTGTGTGCACCACAACTGATCGACAAAATTTTGAACTAATCACGTGTCTCTTATTGCCCAAAAATGATATGAACAAAATAACAAGAAAATATGTAAATGGAGAAAGGAAGAGAGAATATTCAATTTTTTTCCCTCCCATTCAAGCTCACATTATTATCTATTTATGGAGAAAAGATGAGAGAAAAATATTAAATCACCTAATTATGATTTATATCGGTTACTAGCTATTATTTTTAAGTTATAAATTTATTAATTTATTTGTATTTATTTAATTTATGTTATAAGTTACATAATTAATAATTTTATTACAATAACATTATATATCATAACATTATAATATAATGTTATAACGTTATAATATAACATTGTAATAATATTTTTTTTCTTTATTTTTTCTGCAACACATAGCACAAAGAAATCCATTATGAAGAAAAATTGAAAAGAATTGTACAAATCACACTTCACTGAAGCCACTTCACTTTAATCACTCTAAGGCACTTTCCTTCACTCTCAGTGATAAGATAATAGAGAAAAAGTATGATAAAATTACAAAAAAAAAGTACTATAAGACGGGCAGCCCCACTTTATAGTGTTAAGACGCCTCATCTACAGTTCAGCAAAAACATCTTTTTAAGGGTGCTGCCCCCGAACCCTTAAGTAGGGAGAGTGTTGTCCCCCTGCAACCCCCTAGTAAGCTCACCATCAAACTTTATTAGGAAAAATAAGGTTTAAGTCGACAATACATCCTAGATTAATCACATAATAATAATAATAATAATAATAATGATAATAATAATATATTTTCTAATATGTTGCATATATCTAGATACTATATATTATATAAAAAATGCAAATTATGATTAAAACATATCATATGTTATGTAGGGCATCATGTCATAATAATAAACGGTTCATGTAATTTATTTTATTAATATTATAAGAGATATCTATCATTGCTTGCATATCGTATGAATTATGCATTTTAGTTCATTATACATGATATGACACTAAAAATTCTACTAGTCGAAGCACGAATCTTGGTGTTGAAAGTAAACTAATCCGAAGTTGAAATTGGTTGAGATCAAGCACTTAAAATGTCATTAGAAACTTTGGGATATCAGTTAAATCCCTAAATAGCTCTCAAACATTGAGTGTTTATAGTCATCGACGTCTGTGGGATCTAACAAGCCCAAGATCTCACAATTTCGACTTCATTTGTGCATTCAAATACTTAAAATACATCAAATAATCAAAGGAATCATTTTGAGCCATCCGATGAAGTGGAGTAGTTTAGATTTTGCATGTATTCTGAGGCACATACTCCTCCATTCTAAATGATAGTCACTCATTCCTCATATGAGGGGACCTAAGTAAGAGAGAGGAGAAGGCTCACAAAAGGCGAAGATCGCCAAGCACAATCGCACCACTGACCACCATCAACCACTTGACGCCGCCGATCCTCGCCGTCTTCAATCTCGCCGGTCTCCATCATCATGACGACCTTCATCATCACGATGTCCTCACGCTCACCATCATCTCTACCACTAGAAACTGTTACCACCTGAACGTGACTACATAGTTGTTGTTCTCTTCTCATATACAATCCTGTAATCACGTTATCGGGAAGATTTTGTACTCTGAAACATATACATAGTGGAAGATTTTTACTGGGCCAGGCCCCATGATTTTTTTCCTCTTTTCGAGGTTTTCCCACTCTTTAAATACATGTGTGTGCGCTGGATTTCACAACAAAGTTAAGGCATAAACTTTCACTCTACCGCAACTGGTTTTCTAGCATGTAACAGTTTGACCCCATATATGGGAATATAACTCTTCAATCACAATTTCTGTGAACACCATTGTTATGGCCAATAGTAACACTCGTAATAACTGAGCTTTCGCCCAACCCCGCCACGCCAAATCAATCCTGAACCAAGGACGCCAAGCTCGCCTCACTCCGATAGCGTGACTGTCGGTGAAGGCTGAGGGAATCTCTTTAGAAGATCGTGTCCGTCGAATGGAAGAGTCTCAAAATGAGATGATCCGACTTTTGTGAGGAACATAACAGCCACTACCTCGACAAACACATCTTCCCCAAGATCGATCGTTAGTCGTGGGAGGTCAAAATGCTAATATCCTTGACATTGAAGTTCCTCCGCGTAGAGACCGCGGATGTCGATCTCGACACGCTAGTTCTACTCATCCATCACGTAGCCAACCATGCTAATCCACCAATTATTACTGGTAGCTTGACACATTCTCGTCCTGTTGACCTCACTCGTCATGTTATACGTGCAGAATTATGACGCTTAATGCAAGACAAATTTCACCTTCAAGACAGAAATCATCTTCCCCTCACGCGCTATGAGGAATCCTCACCTTTAGCTGAAGCAGAAATTATTCTTCAACATCCTATTCTCGTGGGTTTCAAGCTTTCGAGCATTGATTCCTATGATGGGGCGACTGACCCACACATCACATCAATTATCTGTGACTATTATCCAACGAGCTGACATTGCTTTGTCGTGTCTTTCCTGCTACCCTCGGGCAAGCTCGACTTGGTTCTACTCTTCCAAGGGATCCATCCGCATCCTTTAATGAACTCGCCAAAATTTTTGTGGAACAGTTTATTGCAAACAGTAGGATCATTAAAGATTTCTCACATCTCTCCAACATTCATCAGAATGAGGGTGAATCACTTAAGGAATACTTCCAGAGGTTCTCCTTAGAAGCTTTCCAAATACCTGAAGTAGACCCTAAACTATTAAGAGGAGTTTTCCTTGGAGGACTCCGTCCAGGGCCTTTTTACTCATCACTAATGTGAGACACAGTCCGCTCATATGCCAACTTAGTTCATCGTGGAAGCACAAATCTCTACCGATGAGACTATTAATGCCCATCAAATAATTTGAACAATCTACAGGAAAACGTAAGAGCCAGGGAATGCGGACCGACTGTCCCATCAAAAGAAGCAACAAGGCAACCGTGATCTCCCTCCATGGCCCCCATATCAACGACGTTAACCACGACCAGAAAAGGAATAACACCAACACATATCGTGTCAACCTCACTATTCGAGATGAAGAAAACATCAAGTGGCCGCATCCATGAAACCAAATCGAGCATTATTGTCACTTCCATCAAGTCGTGGACATACTATCGAGGCATGCAAACAACTCAAAGAAGAAATCGAGAGGCTCATTCAAGGATATCTACGTGATTTGAAGAATCAATCGAATCAAACAAACATACCTCCAACTGGGGGGCAACCAGGACAATCATCATGAAAATAATAAAATAATTATCAAACAATTGGGGAAATTAAAATAATCGCAGGAGGACCAATACTATCTAATCAAGTTCTCATTACCTCAAGAGCCGAGTTAAAGAAGTCTCATTGATCATTCCATCACTTTTAATGACTGGACTTAGAAGTCATGTTCCTCATCAAGATCCACTTCATCATGAGATCGGTGACCCATGCTATAATGTTAAGAGAATTTTGATTGACAATGGGAGTTCTTGATGTCTTATTTTACTCCACATTTCTTAACATGGGCTGGTTAGGGAAAAGCTCCAACCCACCAGACCATTATATTGATAACGCCTGCAGTAGAGGGACAATCACCCTTCCCGTCCTTGGTGAATTTCCTCGATAAGTGACTCATTTAATCCAATTCATGGTGGTCAAGTCGATTCAAAGATATAACGCTATCTTTGGAAGGCCCCTCCAATCAATTTTTGCCACTTCAAGATCTCATCTTAAGATAAAATTTTCAACCCCGTTGAGTTGGGGTGGTCTGGAAATCAATGATAAATAATCATGCTATCTCACAAGCTCAACCACGCGTGACCTTCAACATCAAGATTTTAGATGAAGAGTACCGAAAAGCTTCAGAAGACTTGCTATTGCATTATCGATGACCAACCATTACCAAGTTGGATCTCGCTCGATGAATAAAAGAAAAATACATAGACTTCTTGCAAGACATCTTTTGCTTGAGTCCAACGAGATGCGGGTCAACCCCCAATGTGATCATGCACTCCTCAAGATTGATCCAACATTCAAACCAATCATCCAAAAGTGAAGTTTTGCACCGATCCCTCAAGCTATTGAGCAAGAAGTTAACAAGCTTCTACGGATTCATACGAGAGGTACATTACCCTACATGGCTAGCAAATATCATGGTTAAGAAAATAACAACATGGAGAATGTGTATTGATTACACGACTTAATAAAGTTTGCCCGAAAGATAGTTTTCTCTCTTCCTCGAATTGATCAATTGGTTGATGCTATCGGACATCAAATGCTCGCTTTTTTGATGCTTACTTTTATAATAAAAAATGGACCCAACGGATGAAGAAGCTACAACATTTCAAACATATAAAGGTTTATACCGCTACCAAGTTATGCCGTTTGGTTAAAAATCGGTGCTACCTATCAACGCCTTATGAATAAGGTTTTAAAGACTACAGGACAATGGAGGTATATGTGGATGACATGTTAGTAAAAAGTTTGGAAGAATCACAACATCTTTTTGACTTAGAAATATGCTTTAACTTTCTTCGTGATTATAACATGTGACTTAACCTGACCAAGTGTACTTTTGGGATTATGTCGAAAAAATTTCTTGGATTTATGGTAACCCACCGTGGGATAGAGGCCAACCTCGAGAAAATCAAAGCTCTCAAAGATATGACTCCTCCGAAGAATATCAAGAAGTTCAATGTTTGAATGGATAATTGCATTATCCCGCTTCCCGCTATGGGGATAAATACTTATTCTTTTTAAAATATTAAAGGGAGCTAAAAATAATAATTTAGTGGATTGATGAATGTCACTTTTGAGCAACTAAGGAGTATTTAGCCACCCCTACTATCCAAGCCTATTCAAGGAAAGATGTTATACTTATATCTCGCAGTCTCTTCACACGCTATAAGCTCAGTTTTAGTGCGAGAAGAAAATGGGACACAACGACCAATTTACTATGTCGAAAATTCTCTCGACATATAGAAAGTCGTTATCCACTTGCAGATAAGGTGGCTCGCTTTAGTTTTCTGCAAAATTGTCCATACTTCCAAGCTCACATTATCGACGTGCTCATTTACCATTAAGGGCCATCTTACAAACCGAAGCATCCGGGAGGTTAATCAAATGGTCCAGAATTGGAGAGTTTGATATAAATTTTCTCTACTGCTATAAAGTCTCTCAAGTAGACTTTATAGTAATGCATTACCCCAACTCTGAGGAGCTACTGTTACATGCCTTTGTCCTCAATGGACCCTCTATGTTGATGGAGCTTCAGAAGTACTGTCAGTGCGGAAATCTTACTTATTTCCCCGAGAATACCTTAGAGTATGGATTTTGCCTATGCAACCAATAATATGGTGAATATGAGGCTCTCATAGGGGTTGAGACTCCATTGACAAAGCTCAAGACTTAGTGATCCATTCTCTCACTTGTCGCCTCCCAAGTTGAGGGAAACTTTAATACTCATAATCCTCAGCTGGCATAATACCTCCACTTGGTAAAGTCTCTTCTTGCCCATTTCAAGACACATCAAATCATTCACATATTACGAGAGAAGAATACTCAAGCTGACGCTCTCACTAAGCTTGCTACATCTACTATTAGGGATCTATTTAAGAGAAGGCATGTTGAAGAAATACATTTTTCTAGTATCCAAGGGTCATGGGTAATTCAAGCAATTAATGAGATAAAGGAACATTCATGGATGGACCCCATCCTATCTTTTCTACAAGAAGGAACCCTTCAAGACCCAACTTCGCCTCAAGACAAGCTTCAAACTTTACTATTATGGGTGAACTATACAAATGAGCTTTCTCAGATCTCAAATGCCTCTCACCTTCGAGGCCGACATGATTAAGAGAGGTTCACTGTGGATATGTGGAGAACACCTGGGAGGAAGGCTAGCTTTAAAATTATAAGGCAAGGGTTCTATTGGCCTACATGAAACAAGATGCCTTGAGTTCACAAAAATGTGCAAGTTGTCGCTTGCACTCTAACCTCCCTCACATGCGCAGAGCTCTCATCCATTCAAAGCCTTTTGCTTGGGATTGATATCATGGGACCTTTTCAATAGCATCGGCACGAAAGTTTATCATTTTAGCCGTCGACTACTTCCTAAATGGGTGGAAGTGAACCACTCGCTAAAATCATGGAGGCAAATGCTAAACAATTTATTTGGAAAAATATAATGTCGATTTTCCCAAAGATCATCACCGACAATGGAACCCAATTTACTTGAAAAGTCTTTACGCCCTTTTGCAAAGATCTTCACATATTTGTTGTATACACATAACATCCTCAAACTAACGGCGAGAAGCTACCAACAGGACTATACTCAAAGGACTAAAAACACATCTTGAGAAGGCCAGGGGGCAATGGGTTGATGAGTTTTCTAATGTTCTTTGGGCTTACCGCACTACATCACAAGCACTCGGTGAGAGACACCATATAACTTGTGTTTGACATAAGCTATTATATAGATATCGGGTTCCAAGTCCAAGAGTTCAATTATTCGATCATGATGGTAATGAAGAAAAACTCGACAAAGACTCGACCTACTCCCCAAAACTCTGACATGGCCCTACTGGACGCTATCACCAAAGGGTAGCTCGTCACTTCAACAAGAGTAAAGTAAAACCTCATCCCATATCTCTGTGACTTGGTCCTGAAGTCTCGGCAAAGGCCCTCAACGCAATAAACTCTCACCTCTTTGGGATGTGTGGTATATAGCTATGGTAAAAGCTGAACATTCAAGCTCAAGGATCAGGAAAAAACTTTACCTCGAACTTGGAACACCGAGAATCTAAAATATTATCGAATTCCTACTATAATTATAACTTTTATTTTGTCTCGCTTTGTCATTTCTCTTCATATAGTAACCCACTTAGTGGGATAAAGACTTATTTGTTGTCATCATTTCTTCTTGAAACTACATATCCGTGTTAAAATCATCTTATGATTGTATCAGAACTTATCGAGTAATAAATTTTTTTCTTACAAGCTTGTTTCTTCTTCATTTAATCCTCCCACTTGAGAAATATACAACTCACGTTGTATCTCAATCGGCATATCAATCCCAAGGGGACTTGATCGACCTCTTCCATACGTAAGAAGTCAAGTAACACTTCGATACAGGATAGGTCAAAAGGTCCTTGGTGGACATCCCTCTTATACAAAGTTAACGCCATCAAGTAACACTTTGGCCGATACCCAGATAGGTCAAAAGGTCCTTGGTGGACATCTCGACCTCTTCCATATAAAGAACGCCATCAAGTAACACTTTGACAAACAACCTCATTGGTCAAAATCGGATTCAATTCAACTCATCAGATAAAGTCGTCAATAATATTCACCAATTACCTGGATAGGTAAAAATAAAAATAAGAGCGTATCATCTAAAAAAAAATTCATTGACAAACATTAACATGATGATAAGAAAGAATCAAGATATACACACTAATAATAATACATAGATAAAAAAATGCATCCTCAAGTGACACTACATCATATCGCATGATATCAACGTCCTCCTCACTGGGAGATGCTCCTTGGACTCTCAACTCCTTCATCTCCTCATAAGAGTCTTGATACTTGGTTGGAGATAGACCTCAATACTAGCTTCCTCTTGGTGATAATTGCTTGATTCTTTTGAACCCTCCCTCGGATGATGCCTCTAAATATGGTGCTCCAAATCCTTCACTTCATCAAGAATATGATTACGAGCTTGGACATGGTCTTGATTATCGCGATAAGCGAGTTCTTAAAGTCTTCCACTTCAGGAGATTTCATTTCTTGCTTCGACATTATATGCTCCTTCTCGAGACGGTCTTGTAATGCTTTCTTCTCAGTTTGAGAGCTCTCTTCTCCGCTGCAAGTGCCTTGAGTCTTTTCTCTTTCTGGCGAGCCTCTGTCCTCATCTCAATCTCATCACGAGTGCTCCACCTCTTGACCGAGAGAAAGAATTCTACATGTTAGCTTCGGTTCAGGTTATTTGGTCCTCCAAAGTCGCCACTTCTTTGGCTTTAACACTCATCTTTCTCTCATACTCGCATTACTTTTTACCTTCACAAATTCAATATTTCACTCATCTAAAGAGACACCCAAATGATCCATCCTCTTGTTTGAGTTACTATAAAAAAATCATCACAAATATTACACAAAAGAAAAAAGGAGGAAAAGAAAAGAAGAAAGAAGGAAGACAAGCATTACCAATTCATCGCTCGTTGACTAGTGCATATGTGATTTAACACCTCTTTAGAAATGTGTGGCTTCAAGAAGCGAACTCCCCATCATGAGTTGAAATAACTAAACTCTCAGAGGCCAGAGTGAACATCTTCTTAGATATATGGCGTAGTCACTTTGCACGTCTTTTTTTTTTAGGGAAGAAAATATTGCCACCCACGATTTTTGTGATGGGCTTCTTAAAAGAACCCTATGAATATGAGGAGACCTTTCATCACCTTTACTTGACCTCTTTAGTGGAAATGAATGAGATCTTCCTGCTTGGATGAAAAGGCCAACCTTGAACATTCTATCTTCAACTATATATTTGCTAATGTGACGTAACTCATGCTGTAAGCTTTCTATATCACAAACATTAAGAGTTGCCAAGATCTCATTTTCTTCAATCAGTAATGGATCTGGAAGGTCATTCAATCTTCTCCATCTCTCAGTAAGGCTCCACTCATTTTCACAAAGAATCCGGTAGACCAATTTTAGAGGGATCCGTCTGAAAATTCTATCTAATTCTTTATAGTCCGATAAGAAACGTCCAGGTATCACATGTGAATCTACATATTCTACACAAGTATTTGATGTTCAAAGTAACACCATCTAAAGAAGATAGTCAAACCGATGACCACTAAAGTTGAAATAAAATTGTGACAAAGCTACACCACATATTTTGAAGATCTCAATCAACTTCGGGAGCCAAAGGGAATCGTAGTCCCGCAGATGAATCATCTCAGAAATAGTAAAGTACCTCGGTGGAGGTGAACGGGCTCGATCAGACTTTTTAGCAACAATAACCAACTCATTAGAGAAGTGAAATTTTCTGCGGAACACCATTAAACTATCTTATGTGATAGTGGATGATATATCGTCTGTAGCCGTCACGTTATGGGTTTTCTTCTGGCCATCACCCTATAAAAATACATGATAAATAAAGAGGAAGAAATGATAAAATTTTAGAAATTTTGTGAAGCGACTTACTTACCATATCCTTTTGACTTTCACTCACGGATAGCTTGGGATAAAATTTTTCACCTACAATTTAATGAAAAAGATACATATACATATGAGAAAAAAAAAGAGAGAGAAGATACTCCCCTCTAATGATGCTTAGAAATTACCTGCCAAACTTTCTGAGTCGTTCGAATGATGGTTCCTAGCTAACGCTTCATACCTTGGCGATTATCAATCATCCATTGAAGTTTCAAGAAATCCAATTTCCTGAAGAAGTAGAACTATGGGCCTGATTGCCTCAAACCCGGTCGTCAGAAAGGCGGTTAGCACCTCTTTTGAGGGAAAGAAACTTCGATCTCCTCCGAAACGGCCTGACAAGGCGGTCAATGTCTCTTTCGAGAAAAGCACCTCGTTGTATGAACTATGGGCCTTGATCACCTCCAAACCCGGTCGGTCCGACAAGGCGACGCCTCTTTTGAGGGAAAATCGGGCTTCTCAGGTATGACTACTCTTGATCGCCTAAACCCGGTGTCCGACAAGGCGATTAACATCTCTTTGAGGCGGAGCCTGAGCTCACTGATCGCCTCCAAACCCGTTGTTCGACAAAGGCGATCAACGCCTTTTCGAGGAAAAATCGAGCTCTGAACTATGGGCGCCTTGATACCCAGGTTGGTGAACAAGCGTCAATCTCTTTGAGGAAAATGGGCCGTATGACTACGCTGATCCTCTAATCGGTCGGTCCGGCGATCAACGCTCTTCGAGGGAAAAGCAGCTGTGTATGAACTTGCCTTGATTGCCCTCGGCGAAAGGCGGCACGCCTCTTTCGAGGAAAATCAGTCTCGCCATATGAACTATGGGCCATCGCCTCCCGACCCGAAGAAGGAAATATTAAAGTGGAGAAGTGTGCCTTCTCCTTTGGCCTATGGGTATTTTATAGACCCACAGCAAAATCATCAAAATCATCAAAAGCGTCAAAATCGCCAAAAACCATCGAAAATTGACATTTTCTCCTGGGGACGCCGCGCCGCCAACCGCACACGCAGCGCCGACCAGCGACCGCCCGGCCGATACGCCGCCATGATCGCCAGCCCCGACGGGACGCGATCGTCCATGGATCGCCTGCGCCGCATGTGGCATAATAAGTTCAGAGATGGGTCCAGAAATCTTCGCCGTACGTGTACATCTGCATGCACACTTTTCATGATCATAACCTTCTCGTGAAGATTTTCTCTCAAATGTATGGTTAATAAAATTCATTGAAGAATTTCTATTTTAGTATATGGCATATATATTTTTGGATGATTAGATAATGTCATCCAAAAATAGAATATGATATGATAAAAATTATTACAAGCGAATCTTGGTGTTGAAAGTAAACAAATCGAAGTTGGCGGTCGAGATTAAACACTTAAAATATCATTGGAAACTTTGGGATATCGGTTAAATCCTAAATAGCCTCAAACATGGAGTGTTTATAGTCAAATCGGCCGTCGGATCTAACAAGTCCAAGATCTCACAATTTTGACTTCATTTGAGCATTCAAATATTAAAATACATCAAATGATCAAAGGATTCATTTTGAGCCATGGTGGAGTGGTTCGGTTGCATGTATTACAGAGCGTCACTCCTCCAATCTATAAATAGCCATCATTACTCATATGAGGACCCCAAAGAGAGAGAGAGAACTCTAAAGCGAAGATCCTCCAAGCCACAATCGTGCCATAGACCGTTACCCACGCTGCGTCGCCGATCCGTCACGTCGCCGTCGTCAATCTTTGCCGGTCTCCATCATGGCGACATTCATCATCATCGATATCGCCATTACCATCATATGCTAAAGCATTCCGCTGACATACGTGGTTGTTGTTCCCTCTACAATCATCCCATTATCGGAAGATTTTGTACTCAAATATACATAGTAAAGATTTTTTTAAGTAGTGATTTTTTCCTCTTTTTTGAGATTTTTCACATAAAAATTCGGAGTTTTTTTGTTATCTTTAAATATATATGTGTGATGGATTTACAAAGTAGGCGTAAACTTTCATTCTACCACAACTAATTTTCTAGCACACAATAATACCATATAATATCATATTTTTATATGGATTGCAACAAATTAGATATTAGATATATAATCATATAATATTATACAAATACAAATGAGTAGGTTGCATACTATATTAAAAGTCACCTAGCTCATTAATATTCAAATCATATCATATTCAAGTCTTATAATTCCCATTTTGCATCTATTTCACATTACAAACCTTAATTTAGAGAAAATTTTGTCGCCCATTCTCCAATGCAAGATATTGTCTTTGTTTATTTAAATTATAATCACAATAGTTATTTTTTTTACATATACATATTTCATATTATATATATATATATATATATATATATATATATATATATATATATATATATATATATATATATATATATAGATAGATATATATATATATATATATATATATATATAGATATATATGACAAAATTATACAACTTAAATTACAATTATATCTCAAAAATAAAAAAATCTAATATATAAATTTTATATGCTTATGCCAACATACACATATGAAATTGAGCAACCACATATTAAAAAGCACATCAGCAAAGTTTTTAAAATATAAATATATTTATTTTTAAAAATTAAATTAAAAATAAAAAAAATATAAAAATAAAATAAAATCACAGAATATAAATATATAGTTTCAATGATCTACAAATTTTTAAAATTAAATTTTATCCGTCGATTATCGTCATTCACTATCGTCTGTCATTATAGTTATTATCGGTTGATTAGTAGATTAAAATTTTTAAAAAAATTTATATTATATTTATTTAATTAAATAAATAAAATAAATTCATGAATTTATAAAATTTTCAATTAAATAATTTAAAATAATTTAAATATTATATTAATTATATATATATATATATATATATATATATATATATATATATATATATATATATATATATATATATATATATATATATATTTTTTTTTTCAACAACTAAACAGTTCTTTAGAGAAACGGTTCGTGAGGGCATAAGATACACATACGCACATCCATAATCTGCTGATAGGGGAAGCTCAGCGTGCTACACTACATTTATTATTATTTTTTTTTTTACGAGGTGTAGCTGCCGACCCCACGTAGTAAAATAAAAGCTTATTATTGTTTAGGGTTTAGTGTAGCTGACCGGCTGGCCACTTGGCGCGTGGTCAGTTCTCATTCTACTGTGGGCCATACGGGCGTACGGAAGACACGACCTCCCAAAACGAAAAGTCAGAAAAATGAAGAGCTACGTTAACTTGCACCGCCGGATCTCTGCTGCAGGAACCAAGGTCGCTTCTTTACAGGTAACTGTTTTTCTTTTTTATTTAATTGTAATATTAAAATAATAATAATTAACAATCCTTGGCATAAAATATCATTAATTCAGTAAAAAAAAATATTCAAACTTGATTTGAATTAATTTTTTGTAAGAAAAATATAAGAAACTATTACAATTACTTTTTAATTCAACTAACTGGAAGAAGATTTTATATGCAATTTATGACTTTATAAAAAAAAAATTATAATTATAATAATTAGATATAGAAATGTTGATATTCTTTAAATGAGTTCTTACATGCTATGATTTCTCGTAGCTTAAAATGAGCTTATTTATTATTCAATTAGGTTTCTAAATCATTTAAAATTAAAATTTGTTCATAAACTTATTCATTTGAGTTACACAAAAGGGTAATTATTAGAAGTGTGTGATTATTATTTGTGCAGCAAAAGTAAATAAAAAAACTTTTAAGCATACTTTTTTCTATTTTTGAAAAACTTTTTATTATATATAAAAAAATCACTATATGAATAATTTTGAAAATTTATAATTAAAATTTAAGAGATATATATATATAATATTTATCTTGATATATGTGAAACTTAATTTTTTTATATTTATATATTTGATAATTTATAGTAAATAAATCAATTAAAAATTTCAGGAATATTAATTTATATTAAATTAAAAATATTTTATGTGTGATGTGATGTAATTTAGAAACTAACATGTTATAAAAGCAAAAATTAACATTTTCAGCACTGACATATGTGAGATTTAATTAGAAATAAATTTGAGAGATTCGAGAGTTAACCCATTAAAAAATAATTTTTTATATAAAATATATAATTATATAAGAATTTAATATTATATATATCGTTATTAACTTTAAAATTACAAAGAAGTTAGTTAGCTTCTAAGTATAGTAAATAAAATATAAGCATAAATTAAAAATTGTTTATATTTCAGATAATGTGTGAATATATTACAATTTTTTTAGTAATTATTAAATTATTATAATTATATATTCATTTAGTTTATTTGTATTTAGTAAATATTTCTTATTTTTCAGTTAAAAAACTTTTCAATATGAACTCCGCAGAAAGTTGGTCTATCGGTCAAGAGTGCATACCGTGTGATGCGTTGTGGCTTTTGTGAGTGAGCGGGCGACTGAAAAGCTTTTTACCGAGGAGAGAGAGGGAACAAGAATCCCTCTTTTTTTGGGTAATTTGAGCTACTTTCCCTCTCAACCCTACTAGTGTCTTTCCTCCATTGGGCCTCTGGATTCTCAGTGCTTAATCTTTAGCAGCTGACCTAAAAGACCAATAAAGTAAGCTAAGTTTCATTCTGAACTTAATCTTTAGTTCTCCATTCTCTTTTTCGTGATCTCTTTCCTCATGCTTTAGTTCTCCTTTATCCTTTTCCTTTCTTTGCCCAGCTCGATCTCATTAGGGTTTCCAGTAGGCCTTCCTTAATTTAGTAAGTTCTCACTCTTCATTCCAGAAGAAGAAAAAAAAACTGTGCAATCTTCTTTATTCTTTCTTCTTTCTGTTCCATCCACCATTCCACGTGCTTCTTTTTTTAGGGTTTTTGATGGCGAGGGAGAAGATACAGATAAGGAAGATAAGTAATGACGACGGCAAGGCAGGTTACCTTCTCGAAGCGAAGGAGAGGTCTGTTTAAGAAGGCGGAGGAGCTTTCTATTCTTTGCGATGCAGAGGTCGGACTTATTGTCTTCTCATCTACTGGAAAGCTCTTTGAGTTCTCAAGCTCGAGGTATGTGTGTATGATGAGAGAGAAAGTTTAGAAGGTGCAGTATATGGCTTATTATTATTATTTTTATGCTATTTTAAGTTATTTTTCCATTTATCTATGTATAAGTGTCATTATGCTTGAATTAATGAAATTTTTAATCTTGTTTTGGTACGTATATTATCATGTTGAGAGATAGAGAGAGAGAGAGAGAGAGAGAGAGAGAGAGAGAGATGAAGTGGCAAGATTTTATTTATTTCGTGTTTAAAGCTAGCTTTCTTTCCCATGTCTTGTCTATCTTTTGCTGTACGAGTTCTTATTTGTCTGCTAAATTGGTACGTTTGCGAGCTTTGGTTTAGTGTTTTTTTTCCCTTGAAACTGTGTGCACTAAATTTATTTTGATTTTTGAAACTCTTGATGTTTTCAACCTCTACTCATGCATTTTTTTATATTTTTGTTTGGGCTGGAAGGGAGCTAATTAGCTAGATATAGACAGTTTTTGGTTTAAGTGTTGGTTGTGCGATCTCATTTTGTATTTTTAGCTTACATATAATTTCTTCAGTAACTAGAAACTTTCTGTAGCGAGCAATTTCAGGTGTGTTCCATTTTCTATTTTCTGTATATACGAAATATGCTATTTTCTGAAGGTTTGCATGATTTAATTTTTACATATACATCATGCTCATTTTCACTTGTCATCTTCACTTCCACTAATGAAGAAGTGAACATGAAGAACAATGAATGTTCTTGTTGCACCATTTGTATCTTTATATATGACATTTCATGTTGATTTATATAAGATTCACAATTATTGTAGTGCAGTTACAGTATCCTTTTGTGGTTGACCATGTCGGTTCACCTAGGGCTTCAGTTGACCTTTTGTGGTTGACCAAAAATTAATCCATGATCAACCAAGATGATGCTTGGTCAACCACAAAAGGATACTGTAACTGCACTACAATAATTTCATGTTGATTTATGTAAGATTCACAATTATTGTAGTGCAGTTACAGTATCCTTTTGTGGTTGACCATGTCGGTTCACCTAGGGCTTCAGTTGACCTTTTGTGGTTGACCAAAAATTAATCCATGATCAACCAAGATGATGCTTGGTCAACCATGATGACATAGGCCAGGTTCATGTAGAAAGTTGTAGCCTCTAGGAACTATAAGAAGCCAATCGCACATAATTGTTGGTTAACAAAATTAATATGTTGAAAGTACTTAAAAAATACTTCTTCGTCTCTGAATTTTCTTTTATTTTGTTCTTCATTCACTCGTTGAAGCTTGAACTATACTTTGTAAGCATGCCCTTAGAATTATTTTCAATGGCCCAAACTTTGATTGAACTGCATCCTTTAGTGAGTGGTAGAAGATATACTAATGAAGTTTCCTACAATTTGTTTTTTTTTTTTTTTGTTATTAATGTTCTTGTGATATAAAATGAGCATTCACTGCAACAAATGTGAGCTATAGTTATGCATTTTTAAGTAATATGATTAATGATCACATTATTAGTTATATTTTCTTAGTTATAAAGTATGAATTAAAGTATCTTTGAATCATTTTTTTTTTTACTTTTATTCATGTTTTAAAAGACTTGCGACTATTAATGGTGCGATTAAAATTATATTTGTCTAAATTATTATTTAACCACATTTTAATAAAATTGTAGTTAAAATATTTATTCACACCAAGAGTTACACATCTTAAAAAAATAAGGTTATGATATTAGAAAATGGGGCTAAAAGTTTTAAGCACTTTTAGTCACAAATAAATGCCTATGATTTAATGTTGCCACATTAAGAAAAAGTGTATGTATAGCTTAATTTTGTTGTATTGATTCTTATTTTTTCAATCACTGAAAGGAGTGAGAAAAATATTTGAATTAACTGTGGAGGATGTAGTGTCCAAATTGAGTTGATATTGATAGTCGAAATTAAGTGTTAGGGATTCTAGTTTTGTGTTAGGGTTGTTAAAACTTACCAAATTAAATCATTGGTTGCAACAATAAATAGAAAGTTTTATCACCATAAATTATAATTATAATGGGACGCTTCTTTTAATAAGTTTGCAAAATGGCTAGAAGTCGCATTTTCTTAAACATTTGACTACAAAAATATATTTCAGTTACATTGTTTGACCTATTTATCCACATTTTTAAGAAAAAAATTGTGACTATCAATCCTCTAATTAAGAGATTTATGTCAAAAAGACAGATAATTATGTTGATATAGTATTGTTAAAAAGAACGATTAGAATCTTTACTAACACGATCTATATAGGTATATTATTTATTTTTTTTCAAAAATGGTGATAGTTAACTATGACTGAATAGTTTTTTTAGTCGCTTTGGGAAAAGAATGATTGGCTATAATCATTTTTAAAATTGAACTTCATAATATAATTTTTATATACAACATCTAATTTAAAATTTAATTTTACATATCCATCAATTTTCAATATCACGTCGAAAATACTATCATCATTTACTTTTTAAAAGTGAAATGCACTTTTTCAAGAATAGGAAAGTGTCATATAAGTAAATATCAAACATTGAGTGCTAGATATGTAAATGCATAAGAATTGTGTGGTTTGTATGTAAATCTTCCAATTTTTTATTATTTGAGATCAAAGAGCTCTTTATTGGGAAAATGTTTAAGTCATGAATAAAATGCTTTCTCCTTAAACTAAAATTTTTGTACTACAGTTTGCTTTTCTTATGCATTCTTTAATCTTCCTAAACGTGGTATCTTTCTTGCAAATTCATTTGTTTCTAATGGAAATACACTAATGCTAAACGAGGGATTTCAAGCTAGTTTCTATGAAATAAATGATTGAAAATATTTTTTTCTTTTTCTATAAAAGGTGATTATTCATACATTTCTAGACTCAAACCAATAAATGTGTTGGTCTTCTTCACAATTCATTTATATGCTCATTGCAAATACTTTGGTTTCTCATGTAAAATCCCATTAACAATGCAAAATATTGAGGGTGCATCATGATTGTTTCTAGTAAAATGTGATATTTTTTCTCCTTCCATTGAACAAGCTTACACAAAGGGCAGGAATTATTTTTTCTTAGCCACAAATGATGATTGTGTTATGTCACGAAGCTTCATATGTCCAAGGTTTGACTTTATATAGTGTCATTTTTTCCAAGAAACAATTTAAGTAGTTATTCAAGCCTATTAATTCTTGATTATTGTACTAAATATCAATTAGGAGACTAAATCTTCCTACAAGATAAACATTAGGCTAAATAATGTTAAGTTGTTCTCCAAATTTTGGCTAGATCAATTCTATTAGTGGGGTGTGGAAAAAACAAAGCCAACCAAACTATACCAGCTAGTTTGAAATACAAAGATCATCCATTATAGATTAACATTGACATCTTCTCATAAAGATGATCAACAGCAAATGTTGTTTCTTCCCCTTTATGGCAGTGTAGTGGTTGATGAGCATTAATAATATCTTTTATAGCAATTAGTTTCTTTTCTTTGATCTCTTCTTCTTGTTGTCGTTGTTTTTTTTTTTATTGGAATGGTAGCTTTTCTGTTGCTTGCAATAGCCATTGCCTATTTTCCTTTAATAATATCATGTGATATGACTCAAAATTCTCCCGAAACGAATCTTGATCATCATTGTAATAAATCAAATGAAGATCAAGACTTAAAATATCGGAAACTTTGAATGTTAAATTCCTAAAAAACTTTGAGACATCATCAATGCTCTTAATTTTACTTTTCAAGGTAGCATTCTTATCATTAGCCATCTTATTCTTTGTTGCATAATATCCACCCTTTGTGTTTATAATTTGGAAGTTCACCTTCTTGAGTTGTGATATATGCTGGCCTTTCTTTCTTCAATTTAGCTCCATACTCATTGAGGATCAATTTGGAAAGTATCAGATCCCTGGGATGTTAAGGGAACTCTCATTCTTAGGCTTTTCAGATAAAATCTCAAGTGCAAGTTTTGCGATATCTTGTTTTGTCTCTTTTTTATGAGAAAATGTATGCGGAGAAGTAAATATCATCTCATCTATGAATATTGTAGCCCAAAATTGTAGTGCATGCGGTTTTCCTTCATTAATAGTAGAATATGCTGAATATGCTGCAATTGAACTGACAGTCTTAATTTTAACTTGTGTAGTGGAAATAAAGAGAGTGTCGTTCATATGTTTGTATTAGAGAAATTAGGTGTTGTAGCTCTTCACATTCAAATCGTGGTGAAATCTGCAATTGTCAACAAGACTTAATTATAAATTGCTTTAAATTGTATTAAAATTTTGTGCGTTTTTATTAATTTTTTAAACTTTATTTTATTTTTTTTTCAGTAGTAAGTATTTGAACTAGATTTTAACTATTTTTCAATAGTTTACATCTGAAATTTGTTAAGAGACTATGATACTCAAGAGGGTGGTGAATTGGATATTTTAAAATTTTCTAAGTTAAAACTTAATTTTAAACTTTTGTAGAAAAGTTAGTTACAAAATGATATTAAAATAGAGTATAACCAATCAAAATAAATGTAGAAAATAAATAAATGAATAAAGTAAGGAGATAAAAGTCACAAATATTTTTAAGTGGTTCGGTCGAACCCAAAATTGTATTATGTCCACGCATAGCAACCCACACTAAGAATTTACTAAATCAAACAAGATTATAAAAAATCTCTCGTACTCTCCTACACCGGATTAGTACAACTCAATACACTGTACTTTTCTACACCAAACAAGTACTATCCAACAATATATTTTCCTACATCGGACAAGTGTGTAACCCCAAACAAAAAAATACAAGAAAAAGAAAGACACAAGAATAATGATCTCTCTTTGATCTTAAAATAATTTTGCTCACAAACACAACTAAGCAAAAATAAGACAAAGGAAAGATAGCTCTATGTTTGTTCATTTTGATTTTAAAACATGCAATGATATGAAGTTAAAAATAACTTACTAAAAAGTGCTAAAAACAAAATAACTTTTAAATACTTGCACAAAGTAGAACGTAGAAATTTTGAATGTGAAAACTTTCAACAACAATAATTATAAACTCTTAAGAAAGTGATCTCACAATTCAAAACATAAAAAAGCCTTGAAGATTAAATCACTTAATCAAATTAATTTGAATGTAGTCTTGGAAATCAAAATCATTAAATCAATGAGAAACTTGACTTTCAAGATGCTTTGAAGTCCTCGTACACGTTGTATGTGTAAGGGACAAATTATTGAAATGCCTAAAAAAATCATAAAATCATGATGAGAAGTGACATTCAAAACACTTCAAAAATATGATTGAAGAAATTTTTTTTTTAATTTTGAGAAATCAAGATAAAATCAAATCTATGTAAAGATCAAAATAAATTCAACCAACTTGACTTTAAATTAAAATGATCTTGATGGAATTCAAATTGAGACACTCGAAAAAAAGGTGAAACCCAAAAGCCTTGAATTTGAATATTTGAAAAGTCAAAGTGACAAAATTTGTAATATTCAACCTTTGAAATCCAAGACAATTAACATGAACAATAAAACATGATATTATGTATGATTTAAAATACTTAAAGACGAATGAAAATTGATTACAATAACTTAGAAAACTCAAATAAAATCCTTGTAATTCAACTTAAAACATCAAAATAATAAACATATTAAATATGAAATATTGAAAAGATCTTATTCAAGCCTCTTGAAGGAAGAATGAAAAGGAAATATTAATCTTGAAAATTCTCTTCCCAATCAAAGAGAGAGCTTAAAGAAGATGTTGGAGGCTCCTTAGTTGAAAGCATGAAGTGTTACCAAGAGTGGAGAGGAAAAATCCTTGAACACTTGAACCAATGAACACATTAATGAATTTTGCAAGGGGTCGGCCAAGCAGAATTCTTTGCAAGAGAGAGTTCAGTCACAAAAACACCTCATTAAGTAAAAAATAATTATGCTAAGGGTTTTGCCAAAGCAAGAACAAACAAGTGGGAAGAATAAGATGGAAAATAAATATGGAACAGATTTAATTTTGAAATTCAAAGCACTTTTTATTTGAATTTGAATTAAGTCAAATTGAAGAGACATGTTGTTGACCAATACATTGGAGGGAAGAGGTTTAAATGTACTTCACATAATTAATTAAACTCTAATTAGTCATGGGGTTAATTAAGAAATGAGTTTGAATAATAATGAAATAAAATAAATTGAAAATTTAATTATGAAAGTGGTGGCCGAGACTTTCTAAAAAAAATTAATCTTCAATTAATGTGAATCTATTAAGTAGCAATCAAGGGAGATTGATTAAGAAGGAATTTAAGTTTTAAACATAATTTAAATTTAAATAAAATATTAAAAGTGACCGGCCATATATAGTTTTAAAACAAACATTTAAACAGAAAATATAATAAATTTAAAATAATTAAAATAAATTTATTTAAAATCAAATTAAATCAATTAGAATCAAAGGGCCAAATCATTCCAAACATGAATAAAATAAAATTAGAAACTGTTTATGGCATAATTTATAATTCAAAAATTCAGAATCCAAATTTAAAATTTAAAAATATTCTCAAACAAAGAAGTAATTAATACATTAAGTAAAATGAATTTAAGTCAAATAAATATAATCAAAAAACTGGCCAAGATATGCCATTAAAGATGGAATTATTTTTGGAAAGAGTTTTTGGCTAATTTCAAATCTAAGATTCAAAATATTTTGAAATTAAAAATTCACAAAAATTAAAATCATTAATTCATTAAATTAAATTAATTAAAAAAAATTAGCATGAATAAAATAAAGCAAAATTTGGCCATGCATGAAAGATTATAAAAAGCTAATGAAATTGATATAAGAGAAAAGAAGATAATTTGAATAATTAAATACATAAGTCATGCCGCATGCTAAAATAAATGGATAAAAATTAGCTCAATTATAAAAATTAATTTTAGATTTAATGGAGAAGACTTAAATAAAAAAAAAGTAGTCAAATTATTCAAAAAAGATGATTTCATAAAAATTAAATGATAATATAAATTAAATATGGAAAAATATTTCAAAAATCAAAATAAATAAGATAAATTCGTTTTAGTAATAATTTTCAGTTTAGCGAACATTTATTTGTCTTATTATGTCATTCTTAGGAAAATTCTCAAATCGTCTTAGTCTAAGCTACCTTGGCTTTCTTGATTGATCTAACTGACTGAACAAACTGAGTGTGATAAATTTCATGAAACACTTGAAATAAACTATTAGTAGCTTCAAGCATATATATATATATATATATATATATGTATGTATATATATGTATATTTGTCATCAATAAAATATTTAATTAATAATTACTATCATAAATATTTATGAGGATAACTTAACTTGCAAAGAAACTGTTAATCTTCATTACACAAAGTTTATTATCATCAAATCACACGGTGAGATACATAAGTTGTATGCTAAATGATCTAGGCACTAATTTTTTTTAAATGAAGAATATAAGAATGCAGTGTCATTACTCAAACAAATAGAAACAAGTTTTTATTTTTAACTTTTAATTTTTAAATAAACAAATGCAAATTCAATAATAATAATAATAATAATAATAATAATAATAATAATAATAATAATAATATAAAAATAAAAAAATTTATGCTTAATATTTATGAGAGGTGCGCCTAATTTTCACAATTCATGCTTTTTTATGTGTGTTGAATGAGAAATTATTGCGTGTCTGACTCTAATAGTGTTGCATCACTTGACTGTGTATACAATATGTGTGCAAAATATAAAGCTTGTATATACAATGTAGATTATGTACACATATTGTGTACGCATCAGGTGATGTAATATTATTGAAGTCGAAACTTTTCATGCAATAATTTCTAGTGTTGAGCACTCAAATACCTCCTCTTTTGTTTTTTAAATATATATTTCATATGTTATTTCTTAATGTATTTTTTGTATTTATTTTCTTGCATTGTTATATTTATAGTAAGGTAGATGTAATCAACTGAATTATATCGAAAAATACTACGTTGACATATGTGATATAAATAGGAGAAAAATGGCTGTGAGATAGCATTAATATCAGGGTTTAGGATACAAAGTTGGACGTGATGTTCAATAATGCCTAATGAAATTAAGAACACTTGGAATAATCATCTATTGGCTCTAAAAATAGTAAAGTTTTAGAAGTCTTTACAATTCCAGAGAGCTTATTGTTTAGAATGTTAAAAAAGAAAGAAAAACTAAATCATATTTATAAATTTTAAGAAGATAATCTAATTCTTACTAAAAAATAATTTAAAATATTTACTATTTATATCAACAATGATGCATTAATTTGCTTTTTCATCTAATTAAAAAGAGATTTGATCTAGCTCAATTCACCTATTCGGCTCAAGATCGGGTCAAGTAGCCAGCTTTGATCAATGATGTAGCTAGTAGACCTCCAAATATAAAGTTTTCAATCAAAGAATTAAATTGTAACCATTGTAAATGATCTAGGCACTAATTTTTTTTTTGGTTATCCCACTCAATTAACCAGGATAAAATGCTATTCCTTCTAAAAATTTAATGTTAAATTACTATGAAATGGGACCAAATATTTGTGAATGTCATTTGAAATGAAAACATGTTGGATAGATTTATCATTGGCTAGCATTGACATCTAGATGCCATTAGAATGCCTTTGCTTTGCATACCAATATCTAGAGGAATGCAACTTTTAAACAATATCCACCTAAAAAGAGAAAAGTTGATTGGAATGGCTTTGTTCAAGAGAACAAAACAAGAATAATTTGGGCGAAATTTTTTCTTGTTGAGCTCTAAGTATTAGAGGAGAAACAAGCAACAACATTCTTCTAAAAGATGGTATCATCCTTGTCACTATAAAATAAAATGAATGTAATTGATTCAATCAATTCAATGGTTACATTTTTTTTAGAAATCACTTTGTTCTATACCCTCATTAAAGAAATAAGAAATCATGATACTTGGTTTCTGAACATGTAATATATTGGCAAAGCCTATGACTAACCCACCTCTCTAAGTAGAAAGACATATCAACTCTTCTAATGCCACATAGGATGTAGTACTTAATGTCATTTTATTTAATCCAAGTCTTTAATGGGTAGGTAATTCAATGATTTTTTTAAATAATTGAGAAAGAGTGTTTCAATCCATAATATTTATAGTAAAAAAATTTAGATCATAGTGATTGATTTCATATAAAATTTTACCACAACTTCATAGACATAACCTTAGAGAGGTTGAAAAGGGATCTAACACACAATCCTTTGTCAATGAGAAGAAAAACATAAATTAGTCTAATTATTCTATAAGGTAATTTTACTCTACTTACCTTTGGCAGTCTAAAAGGCATTAAGTTTGTTAATAGTTTTTTTAGGTGGATGTAACGCTTATAATCGGTATAGAGGAATAATATTAAATACATGTTTAATATTAAATACATGTTTAAATACATGCTTGGGGAAAGTGATGTGGAATATTAATCTAATATTGAATGCCTTATTATAAGAACAAGATCTTGTTTTTAAAATAGGACCAAGGGCTAGAGGATCATCATCAAACAAGCACCAATAAAAAGCTTTGATTTGAATCTCAAAAAATTATAATAAAGCTTAAAGTTTGAAATTCAAAATTATTGTAAAAATAAATAAATTTTCAACCTTTAATTTTTATTTTAATATGAAATAATATTAAGTTATTTTCCCTTTATTTTAATTAACTTTAATCTTGATTAAGAATCATAGGTCAGTAACTCCTTGTGTTCCCCTCTAAAACTCATATTCTCTTAGGTTGTAGGTGTAGGATTGTAGTCAATTTCACTCCCCTTTCTATTTTGTTTAGCTAGCCATAATTTTTTGTTTTTATTAATTTAAAATTTTTAAATTTTAAAACTAATGTAATGCTTTAAATATTTGTTAGAATTAATGAGAAAGAAGTTTTAGTGTTTTGACAAAAAATGAGAGAAGTTAATCTTTTGGGTTGAGTGCTTAATGGTCAGGCTATCTAATGGTTCTTCTTGGTGGGTGTTATTCTCTCTCCCAATAATTTATAATATATTCACTTATCTTTTTGGATTCATCTAAAACTATTTATTCAAACCTAACAACCATAATAAAATGTACAAATCTCTGCTTGTTGTTATCGGCCAAATTAGGTCTCATCTTTTCCTAAATTTGGTCCTTCATTATTCGCCACTCTCTAAAGTTCTTGGATTCCTAAACTTTGCATATTCCCATAACATTCAAACCCTCCACACAATTTTAATCTCATCCACTAGCTTAATATTTTAAGTTTAGTTAAGTCAACCTAAATTAGGTCATCTTGATTAAGTTTTGCTTTTTTTTTTCTCCCTTGTCATGTGGCTTCTAAATACCTCAGAGCTTCACTAAGCACTCTAAAACACATCTAAAGACTTTACCCTAATATTCCAAAATGACTATATGCCCTAGATCATCCACCTTAATCCTTGCCTTATGCCATGACCAATACCTGACTCTTTGGTAGACCCATTTCTTTTGACAACCACCTCTAATAGAATTGTCCCAATCACTCAAGAGTGTCTCCCACATTCTTAGCCTCCCACAATAACAAGCAAAAGCCTTTAGATTATCTCTTCTAATTCTACAACAACTCAGTTGAAGCTAAGGCTTGAATTTTGGTAAATTAAAGAGGTATGTATCAAAGCTTGTATAACTAGATTTCATCAATTAACACTAGAATAAGTGAAAATTTGTTCTCTTCATTGGATAACCTCTTATTAATTTTTTATTCTTTAATTTCTTAAAAAAATATTATTATATATTTTAGTAAATTTATTTAAAATAGATGTATTGGCAACATTCAAACCATTTTGCTGCAAGTTAATGACATAAATAATTTTCTAAGCTAAAAGATAATTATCCAAAATATTTTGACCTTTAATAGAACCACTTTGATTCAATGAAATGATCTTATCAAGAAGGTCCTTTAGCTTTCTAGCCACTATCTTGATAGAATTTTATTAAGGATCATACAAAGGCTATTATTTAACTTCATTCTATTTAGCATTCGATTCTAAGGACTTATAATTGTGTTGTAGGTAAGAAAATACAAAGGAATAGAAGCTCTGAAAAAGAATTCATTGACAAAATCAATTACATCTTTTTTTAATAATATTCAAGCTATATGTTTAGAGCTTTGGCTTGAAATCATCCAAACTAACTATATGATTATTTTGAAGGTTTAAAACTACACTATCAATTTCTTTCAATGAAGAAATCAATAACATCAAAATATTTTCTTGCAAGAAATAGATTGAGGATTGAAAGACCAGATAATATCATAGAGAGAGAAATTCTTGTCATCAAAATTATTCTTTAAAAAAATCAATTGTCAAATTTTTAGTTGATATAGAATTAGAAATGACCACACCATCTTGTTTAAATTTAAAAATATTTTTTATACTTTATTTTATTAACCTAAGTGTAATAGAACTTTGTATTATTTTCTCTTTCAACATGCCTCTTGATACTAGTTTATCATATCTAAAAATCCTCCATCTGAAGGTAAAGGTTAACTAAGAGGCCAGGTGTTATGTTGATTTAATTAATCTTATCATTTATATATTTAGATATAGCATTTTTTTGCTTTGTCAATTGCATCAAATATGTTACCAAAAATGTTTTTTTAGAGCCTTAAGATTTGGTTAAGTCATTTATATTTTAAACAATGAACAATAATGACATATCGATTGTTCAATTTATTTGAATAGTCTTCCACAAATTAAAGAAAATCTCAAATTCCACATGAGAAATTGACCGATCAAGAAACCTAATTTTTTAACATTTTTAATTGATATAATGGTACTTGAAAATAGAAGATGAAAGTGATTCAATTAAGTTATTCTTGAGTGGATAACCTCAAAGGAGTTATCCACAAAAAGTGTCACAATTTCTATCAAGTCTAGCCCATTTAAAACCAATGATCTAGGTGAATCTTAGCCCAAAAAATTTGGTATCCATTAGGCGACGACTTCAAATCAAAGCATTGAATCCTTCATGACATCATTATTAGAAGCTAAATAACCTTTTTTTTTCTCACCATTAAGCACAATGTTAAATTCATATTTGACCTTGCTAGCCAACAAATTATGGACATAAATGAAAGAAGCATAAACAAGAATAACATCCTAAGTAATTCAAACATTCAATATTTGCTCAAGCACGATGACACACTAAATTGAAGCTATCCATATGAGCCATTTTTTATTAGATGAGTTTAAAAGCACCATAAAAACCAACATTATCTTTTGAAGTTTCTACTTTTACTAGAGTTAACCATGGAATTAATACAAAAATTGAAATGTTATGCAATTTGATCAAAGTTCTAAGTCTTTCTTTAGCATGAACTTTGACAATATTCTTAATACTTTAAGTCACTGATGTTGATATTATTTGACTTCTTATAAGATTGATGATTTTTTAATTTTTTTTTAAATTTACTCTTATCTTTATAATTAAGAAGGAAAACATCATGCATAAATTCATCCATCGTATGTTGATGTTTAAGGAGGATCATTCAAACTACCATGAAATGAGAATAGTATCACATTATTTGAATTATTATAATAAATTCTAGTGGGCTATTTTGTAATGGTCAAGTTAGGGTTACTAGAGATTGTAATAATAGGCACATAGAGATAATTAATAGCCTTAATGGCATCCATTAACCAAGATTAACCATGGAGATGCTAGGATGATCCACAGTGATAACTTGGTTTCCCAAAGAGATCATTTTGAAGTATGACTATTATTTCATTAAAAAGTACTAGTATTGTGATTTTCAGGAATCCATATAATTTTATTTAGATTTATTTGTTTGAAAGTATTTTCTTGAGTAGTTTTAGATTTATTTTAAGATAAAAACAAAATCATTCATTATTACTATGATCAAAATAATGACTAAGTACAATGCTTTGTTATACCTTCAAATATTATTTCTTAGAAAAAATCATTTTTCATGGACCCAATCCAAGATAAACTAGAAGCATTAGTGATGGTTGTGTCAACTTGTAATGGTTTTCCAAATATTTATGGAGAACAATGTCTTACGGCTTTTGAAGTGGATTCTAAGGGCTGACAATACTTTATAAATAGGAGTAACTGATATTGTTAATTCACATTAATTATGGAGATCACTTCAAAGTTTTTTATCACCTCTAATGGCAATCCTTAAATCAATATCATTAGTAAGTTAATAATGACATGAAATAACTCGATATAATCCACAATCACATTTTCAAGCAAATCAAATGACCCAAGTTTAGCGGAAAATAAAGAAAGAAAGAAAGAAAATAAAATGTCTAGAGATGGATGAGATGATGAAAACTCTTGATCAAAGTGAATGCAAAGCTTTTTGCCATTTCAAAAAATTCTTCATTTGAAAATAAAATAGCATTCATTCCCATAAATATTATGAGGAATTTGAGAATGATGGAATATTACTCTTTCGTAATGGTGAAGTCTCAAGAAATGATTAGGAAAGACATGAAAATAATTTCTCACCATATGGGGGTGGTCAAGTGAAATTACCTATGAGAGTGAGAATTAGCCATCCACAATGCAAATGTTAGAAACACTGACAATGCGATAAAGGTAATCTCGATGTATAATCCAATGGCAAAATAATAGAGAAAAAAATGGAAAAATTACCTAGTCGAATGTATGTATGTATTTATAAGATTTAAATTAGTAGCAGTTCATGTGTACTGGATGGCTTAAGTTAAACTATCTAATGCCTCATGGACTACATTATTCACATTATAAAATTTTATGAACAACATATGTTTATTTAGAGCAATTATATTTGGTTTGACTAAATACAAAAAAAGGATGAGGATGGAGAGGGGAGGGAGAGACCAATTGTTAATATAGTGGGATTTTTCCCTTCATGGGTGATTTGAGAGACTAGAACTGAGCAACCATGAGCAGCATCTAATATGTTCAGTGCTGCATGATGGTTTCTAGCAAAATTCCAAACAAGATGAATCCCCTAACAATGCACTAGTTTTGTAAAGTTAAAAGATTTCTTTGGATATGTGAGTACACATCTCATATTTAAATTAGGACAAGTTTAGCCCTGATATGAAGAGCATTTTAGTAGAATAAATGAACTAATTATTAAAGTAGATTACTCTGTGCAAAAACATGATGAAATTCACTTCCAGATGGGGTTTGGCTTAAGTTAAATTTTCTAACACCTTATAGATTGCATCCTTAGTTCTACAACATTTTGTATTGCTTTTCTTTAGAGTAATAATATATGATTTAATCAAATAGTGATTAATGGTGAGGGATGAGAGGGAAAGGGGAAAGGAAATCAACTATGAATAAAGTGGGTGATTTTTTTTGCTCACTTACCCACCTGCCATGAGTGATTTGCACTATGGGTTTAAGAAAGAGATGAGAAGTCTTATAAATGGATAGATAATCATCATAAGTATTATCTCAACTATTTGACTTAATATTCATGAGTCGTCCTCATTATTCATTAGTATTAAGTGTTATATTAGTTTTAAATTTATTTAATACTATAAACTTTTTAAATGATTTTTGGTCGTATTAACTATGGTCTACACTTTTCTTCTCAATCCTTCCAAATTAATTTTGTATATTCACCTTAATAGTTTTTCTTTTGCTTTCTATTATGAATACTCATACTGCTTAAGTTTACATATTTCAAATATGCATCCATCATATTATGATCTTTTTAGTATATTTTCACTACATTTTTAGCTTAACATTGTCATGAAATTTCAAAGATGCGTCCATCATATTATGATCTTTTTAGTATATTTTCATTGCATTTCTAGCTTAACATTGTCTAAAAATCATTGAGGCATGCTCCCAAACAACATTTGTAAAATGAAAAAAAAACTTTACATAAATATCTAAATATGGTTTTCATATCCTACATCTTAGAAACCTCCAATTACTAAACTAAATATAGTTCCACAGGAGTCCAACTTGTAATGGCATGCATTAATTAACAAAATATAGATCCTCAAATGAAGATCTTTTAAATAACAATGAAAGTTTGAGTCCATCCTTACAATAACTTGCCAAAGATTTTGAACATGAAGGATTAAGATTTAGTTGAGAGTTTCCAAATAATAAAATGTAGACTTTAGGTGTGATGAAAATTCTTTTCTTCATCCAATCAATGTTATCTATTAAGATATTTAAGAATATTTGCTTTAGTCTTAAATTTTATAATTAAAAAATATGTTGGTGTAAAAATATCAGGTAGATTGTTCCTTCAATTTTAGTATTTGGCTTGAAAACAAGTTTGGGCATGGATACATTTGGTCCAATTTTGGCTCTCCTTTAGTGTATTATCCTAACAAGTTGTATCATAACAAATAGTTTGGTTAGAGCGAAGTGATTCGTATAATTTGTGGCTCTCACTAGTCTTTTGTTGATCTTAACATGGTTTTACAAAGTTTAATAGTGCATGAAAAAAAAAATCTCTTAGTATATGATGTTCGATAAAGCTTCTATTTGAGTGGGGATGATGTTTGATATATATGAAGAGCTCTCATACAGGAAAATGTTTAGGGTTTATGGTTCCATTAAGAATCATCATTATATTTTTGCATTATTATTTTTGGCAAGTTGGTTTTAAAAGTTTACTTTAAATGGAAATTATAGGAGTTATTAACATAATTATTAAAATAGTTTAGGATAGTTTAAATAAAATGCCTTTTTCATTCATGTTTAAAGTGCATAGAAACATCATCCCACACGCACACCCACACACACACACATAAAAGAAAGAAAACATGGATAAACAATTATCAGATGATAACTTTGATTTCATTGCAACAGTGGTCTATTTTACATGATGCTTTGAAGTTTATAGACTTAGATATTAATCTCCATTATTATTTTTAATTTTGAAGAAAAATGTCATGTCTTTCTCTTGTAGGTTAAGCGATTGTAGTATTCATTAGAATGAGCTTGAAAGTTCAAAATAAAGCTACAATATGCTTTTCATTTTATAACCATATTTCTATCCTTATTCAAACTTACTGGAAAATTGGTATTTAAATTTTTAATATTTACTTTGAGAACTCGTTTGGGCTAGATTTTGGCAATGGTCATTGCCATCTATTGTAAAGTGAGGCATCTTTCATCAAATGACTTGTTGATAAATTCTACAAGAGAGAGAGAGAGAGAGTGGGAGCGAGGAGCGGGGAGCAAGAACAGGAACGGAGAGGGAGGGGGGAAGGGGGGAGAGAGAGAGAGAGAGAGAGAGAGAGAGAGAGAGAGAGAGGGAAGTTGGGACAATAGATGATCAAGTCATTAAAAGAGTGAACATTTTAGATACCTAAGGCCTATTGTTCTGAGAGTGTCCTTTATCTTTTCTTACAATATAGAAGCTAACTCTTCTTTGTTTCTCAAATTGTAATGCTCTAGTACAAGCAAATAAATAATTGAAGTAACCCCTAAAGTTGCACCTTATAATAAATATAATTTATTATTTCTCCTAGTTTTCATAACAATCATAAAACATTGGACAACTTTGGGCATTTAAATATTTCAATGAAGTTTGTACCCTATATCACTTGAGTACTTAAAGGTACAATATTCATCCTCAAACCAGGAATAAGTCTCACCTTAGCAAAAATCTTTAATACATCATTATGTGTCTAATACAAAAGAAGCCTATGACTATAGTTCTTTTTTATTTATATACTATTGTGTAGTTTAAAACTTAAAAATAACTACTTATCATGATACATGAAATGACTATCCTTAGTTGAGTATCCTTCAATCACTATGGGTTGTAGTCCAAGTAAGGATATCACACCCAAATTTGTCACTTATTTTTGCATTTGATATCATGTACTCTTATGGATATCAATCGTTCATTGCTTCCTTTTCTGTAATGCCAAGAGGAAATACAAAGAGAGGACATAAGATTTATGTAGTTTAAAGTCAACTAAAGCCTATGTCCATGAGACAGAAGAGAGGATCTTGTCTACTAAAAATAAATAAAAATCACAATGCTGACAACACAAATTAAAAGTCACCATTCTTTTTCAATATTCAAACATACTTATACACAAAAAGCAATAGGAAAGACATATATTTCTTTATATAGTGATTATCTCATCTAATTATTTAATTATCTTGCATGTGCCATCATGTCTCCCAAATTGTCTGAGAACTTATTTACTGAGAGGGTATGTGAGGAATGAGGGATTCTAAAAAATTAATGCTTTGAACCTTAGACAAATACTTTTTATAGGGAGAATGACAAAAGATTCAAAACTTTTGTGGCGTGATTTCTTAAGATTGTGCTTTTTGATGAATCTTGAAAGTTTCACGTAACCAAGTAATAGGATTTCCATCTAGCTTATTTGAAAGAACATTTTGGGATTAATCCTCGAGTATTGACATAATTGATACTATCTACATTTGGTCCTACAAATCTCAAGCTTATGCTTTGTTAGTGGCTGGAATCTTTTTCTTACTACTTAGCTAGTACATCAGTCTCTTTTTCATCCATGGCATTGCTAGCCATGTTTTCATTACTGGCAGTTGTCAATTTAGTGTTCTTTCTCAGTTTTTGAATGAATGGTGTGCACTTTTTCATTAGCACTATCTTCTTGATTCTTTCTATAATTGTTGAATATTGAATTAATGAAGAGAACTCCCTAGTCAAAAGAAAACAAAGGAGAAAATGGAGAGAATACCAAAAAAAAAAAAAACAACAACAACATATGCATATGTAAATCTTCACTACTACAATTATGTATTGTAAGTGTAGGTATATAAAAGATGAAAAAGATGTTAGGACAGTAATTAGTTATAAACATTTTTTTTATTAGGCTGTTTTAATTGATTTTGGTTGTATCATTCTATAGAGCATCAATCAATTGGTTCATTTGTCCAATCAGAATCAGAATCAAGTATGTAGATGTAAAACTTCCAGTTGGATAGGAAGCCAAGAAGTAAGCGTTCCTTAGATGTATCATTAAAATCATTTAAGAAGTTGATAATGTGTGACAAACTGTTGATGCATATGCTGTGATATAGCCTTTGCTATCATTTAAGAAATTGATAGCAAAGGCTATATCTTGGCATGTAATAGTTAAATATTGAAGTGATCCATTAAGATTTCGATATAAGGTAGGATTATCTAATGGATGTTTGGAATCAGCTTGAAAAGATGTTTTGGATGGGAGAGTTGTCAATATGGGTTTGCAATCAATCATGCGAGCTTTGTTGAGAATACGTAACACATATTTGTTTGTGAAAGTAAGAAACCATGAGGTGTTTTCAACATTTGAATACCAAGAAAATAGGAAACTGGTCCAAGAGATGTCATATTGAACCTTTACTGTAGGCAGTGATGCAACTTAACAATAGTAGGTTGATGATTGCTTGTAAATAGAATATCATCCACGTATATTAATATGTAGAATAAGAAGGAAGGATCTGCCTGACTGGACTGGAACACATCCACCTAAGTTCTCTCTTTAATTATCTGTCAGAACTTTAATGTATCAATAGACATATTGTCTGTCAATTGATCATGAAAGTAGTTATGTCAAATATGTTCTAATTTTTGTTTTTAATTTCTATTTATTCAAAGTATGAAGCAGATAATTGAAAAGCAAATCATGCAGTCAAGGAACATATCCAAACCAGGCCAGTTATCAAATAATTTACAGGTAGACTTATTTCCTCATAACTCTTTGAAGTAATTTTTAGTAACTCTTTTTTTTTTGTCTTACAAGATTGATTATTACTTATTTTGTTGCACATTTTATTTTAACTTTATTTAGTCAACTCTTTGTTTCTCGTTTATGTTTTGTTGGAGACTTTCTAATGGATAAAAGGGTATTGGGTGATAACATCCCTTAAAGTATACCTGTTTGTGGCATTTATCCCTTTGAAATATGAACTTAAGTGATACACATGTAAGTTGTAATCATTTGAGCCTTAAAATGCCCTTGTTGACACGGTTTGAGAGGAATGGTCATGATGCATGGGTTGATGACACTTAAAAAATATATAAAAAAACTCATATATTTCATACATTTGGCACAACGCTAGTTACAAATTTTATAAAGAATCATTAAGGGGAACAAATTTTTGATACAAGAGACACATGGAATGCATGCATAATTATTCTCTAAGAAAGTAACAATAGCCCATGACCTTATGATTGGGAGTTAAGATGTGCCATTAGGTCAAATATTGGTTCATAAGTTGATGGAGCACACATATTGTGTGGTTTAGGTCAGAAGAGGCGAATTAGACCAAACACTAAATATGCTAGTTGTCTTCGAGCATTATAAGAGTGCTCTTTCATCTAGTTTAGTTGAAAGAAAATTTTGTGGTGTCTAGATGGTTACCACCCAACTAAAATCTTATTGCTCAGGCTCAACGTTTCCAAGTTATATATGTTAATATCTATGGGTTCCCTTGTCAATTGGGAGTGTGATTGTTGTCATTGATCATAAAGTTGCCAACTAGTTGCAACTATATATTAACCCTATGTAAGGTTGTTCCCAATACTTCACCTTTTTTCTTGGAGGTGGTTGCATCTTGTTAGATTGGTCAATGGTGGTGGAAACCACTATTATTACAACTCTAGCCCCAATGCATAAGTTCCTCGTAATCATATTAACATCCCCTTTTATTCATTTACTTAATAATCTTGTTCGAAAGTCAAATCCTAGTACATATATTTATGTTATGTGTTTTTAGTTCATTTATAAAATTCTACCTAACATCGAAAAGTAGTTTACTTATTACTCAATTTCATACATGTAATTTCTTTAAATTGCTACCACTACCTCTAAGCATTATGTAAGAAGATTACACCATGATGTTGAAGAGCATTGCTTATTCTTCCTCTTTATTTAACCAAGTGTATATGTGGAGGTTAGAGAGGTAGTAATATAGAGAGGCCTCTTTATTGTCTAGTTGGCAACAAACAATGAAGTGTCAGAGATGATAGTAAAAAGCTAGAGACTTTCAAAAGAGGAAAGTGGTGACTATAAAGGCTGGTAACCAACAAAGAGGTTTAACATAAGAGATGATATATATTTTATATCTTTAGCAAGCATTTCCTATGAAAAGAATTATGCTTGGGTTTGTGCAAAGCATGAGAAAGGGAAGAATATTAGTAAAATAAATTTAAGAAAATATTTAGGTGAGCAAATATTTGTATCATGCTTTTTTTTTCTTTCTTTTGACTAGTAGATAGTTATTTTTGTGTCATTAATATAAATGGATCCTCGAATCACGTAAACTCTCTGGTGTTCTTTTTCGAGCATTTCGATTGGAGATTATTTCTCATTTTGGTGTACATCTTTTCCTCTTAAGCACACATTTTTCCTACACCTAGTATTAAATCTATTATAGCTTTAAAATTTATAAAAAGTGAGTGCAATAACATATAAATATAGAAATGTGAGGATTGATCGAATCAATGACTAGAATTTGGGTACTAGAAGATTCATAACCATGCTAGAGAAAGTTACATCTATCTATCGTTGAGGTGAGAACTATGAGGCATGGATATGGAATCTTTAGATAAATAGACATTCAAAGTTGTGAGCCTGTGATTATCAAAGAATGTTACCTTTCATATATTTCATGAGTGGACCACAACTAGTGTGATAAAAATTATGTTAGATATGTGTATGAATCATGAGATAATGAATAAAAAATATTTAATAAGAAAGTTTCCCCATCTCTAAATTGTTGAAGGCCCTTTCACAATAATATCATATTAATGAGTATATAATCAAAAGTTAGTTGTGCTCAATCGATGTTGGCAAAAAAAAAAAAAAGAAATAATAAAAACAAAGAAGAGACGCTTAACCACCCCCCACCAACGACCATCCCTGTCTGCAATAATTGCTCAAAGGGAAGGGGGGCTGACTTCACACTCTCTTTGAACACTCTTACACACTTGTCACACTCTTTAGCCACTCTACACACTCTCTGGACACTCTCTCCAACCATTCTTAATCGTCATTCCCTTGATATGCCTTCCTCTCGCATGGAGAATCTCCTTCTCTCACAAGACAATTGAAGCTTAAGGAAAAGGTTTTTGGAAACATCGATTTCAAGTAAAATATGAAACAAAAGTTTTTTATGCAATTAATTCCTTGCCCCACCAAAAATTTCTGAAGTCCACCACTATTGATCTTGGATCTAATGAGAGATAATAGTCCTCCCTCCGTCGATATTGGATCCGAAGCAAGGGAGAAGAGTGTGATCACGTTAATTACAAATATTAAGTTTTGCCAAGATAAGATTCTGTCAAAATTAAAATTAACTTGAAATTTAGATCACTAAATCACAAGTTTTAAAATATGAAGGTCTCAGCTGTCAACTTGATTCTGGCGTGAGATGAAAGTCCTCCCCAGGTTAATCTTAGATTCGGAATAAGTGAGAAGAGTGTGTATTGCACTAAAAAATTTCGAAACCTAGTATTGCTAAGTCATTTTGCTGCCAAAAAATTTTGAGAGCCATCAAACAACACAAGAAAATTACCCAAGAGAAGAGGCAATCAGCCAGTTTTCAAAAGTGAGGTTGGTGTATGAAGATCCTAAACTAAGAGAAGAGGTAAGATTAAAGAGAATGAGAGCACTAGAAGATCAAACATAGGAGTTGCATGATGAAATATTGGAGCACAAGAAGATCAACTCTAGAGAAATATTGATTAACCATAGTGTAAAAGAGATAACTTGTACTCGGACTAAATTTAGATTATTGCATACCAGAATGAAGATGGAGAAGAAAGTGTTCCTTGTACACCTTACCTACCATTAGCAGTGTAAGATCTATTGGAACCAGTAATTAAAAAAAGAATGTAGAGGACAGCTCAAGTCTCTAAAAGTTATCATAAGAAGAAATAGGAGTGTGCTAGAAGGTAAAGCAAGCCATCATTAAAATTACAATTAAATTATCTAAGGAGGACAAAAAAAAAATCTTAGTTGAAAATCTATTTCCCTATAAACCTTCGTGGTGTGTTGAACCCTTGCCATCACGGAGAGCATCAAAGAGGAAAGGAGGTCTACACGTTAAAGTGAAGTAGAAAGGAGAGGGTGATGGCCTAATGGCATTGCCGTCAAAATAATATACCAAATATGGTGAATTTTCTTTTCTTAGATAAGTATCTTAGAAAGCCTATACTTTTCTAAATGCTTGATTAGATGTATGAGAATGATTTTCATTCATGCATCCTATCAGTGTCCCAAATTTTAGAATAGATCATAGAAATTCAATCATGAAAAAAAAATAGTAGGATTAATTTCATATTTTCTTAATATTAATAATATATTATCATGAAAAAAAAAATCAAATTATATAAATTAAAAGAATTAAGTGTTTTGTGGATCTTAGCATCAAAATGAACAAAGAATATATCACAAAAGGTTTAGTTTCTAGATGAGGGTAAATTAATGGAGTTAGGATGAACTGAGGACTCTAAAAAAAGCTCCTTCTAAATGATTGTACACATAAATGACACACTTAAACCTAATGCAGCAATATAATACATTACGCACTTATAATACTGATTCCTGCAAAACTGAAAGGCTACTGAGTGCAGCAATAATATAGTTATGGCGGCTTAGTTTGGAGACCAGTGGAAACACAGCTGCACATCATTTCTGCATAAATTGGCAAGTAAATCCCAGTTGTTTGTCTTCATAATGAAATTAAGTATTGCATAATTTAAAATTTATTACACTAAGTTCTGCTAATCTAGAGAGAATGGAAAATTTGAACTGGAGAAAATAGCCAAAACTGTTAGAAACAGTTGTTATTTCATGGAGAAACTTAAAATTGAAGCAGGTACATAATAAGCTCCAGAGAGCTGCCAGACTTTCACTGAAGAAATCAATTGCAAGTGCTCAGACTAAAAGGATCCAGAGATGACAAGATTGTCTCAGCTCATATTTATGAATAAGGAGCAAGGCATCTTTTTAAGTACTGAAATTGCTGTTCAAGTACTATGTAGTGTTTCCTCTCTGGAGATTTTAAGTTGACTGAGTAGTACTTCTGAAAAGAAAATTTCAGATGAGATGATGAATAGAATTTAAAAAATGAAATATATGTTTCAGCTTTTACTGCTGCATTTATTATAGTGTGAGATAGTGAGACTTCTACTTTTTAATTAAATGACGTTACCCACCGCCCTTATCTCAGTTGGTGAGGGCGAATGCGGCTGGGTACTCTCCAGTCTGCGGGGTGTACTATCTTAACTAGTGAAAAGAAAGCGGCGGTTGCTCAGGGTTCTGCCGCGATACGTGTCAAGTCACACATACATAGTGGGTGAACCCGTTATCAAAAAAAAAAAAATGACGTTCATGAACCAATCTTGGACATAATATCAAAATGTGGATTTGACACAACAAAGTGTGCCATGACATGTATTTATGTAGGTTCATAAATTGCACAGGTACTTTTTTTTGTCCTTCACCAATATAAAATAGTGTATTTCATGTGGCTAATTTGATTTCTAGATTTTTTTTCTATCATTAAAATAAAGAAAAAATGATAGTGTGCAGAGGTCTGTCAATAAGCTTCATTGGTTCCACAGAAGCACTATAGTGCATCAACTCGGAAAAGATTGAGTGAGATTTTGAAAGAGTATCAACCTTGAGTACCTTGCGTTATTCTATGAGAGGAGAAATGACAGAGCAACAGAGTGTTTGCTTGCCCTTGTTGGCTCGGACGGTAAATGTATATATTATTCAAGATGCATAAAAAGTTTGATAGAAAGTAGAAAATTGCTAATATGATGTTGAGCACTATAGTTTGAAGCCATAAAGTTGGATCTTTATATAGCTAGCTAGATTTGGAAAGCGTTTCCTTTCTGAAGTTTGAACTGTCTGATGCAAATCCTTTGCAAATCAGGGTACACGATCAACATCATTTTCATATTGATGATAGTTAGAAGAGTTACTTTATTTTGTTTCACCATAGCCTTTTTTGCTGTTCTTTTTACCCATCATAATGAGCTAATATTAATTATTCCCTTTTTAAGTTGGAAAATGGCGATTATGCGAGAATGAGCAAGCAGCTGGAAGAAGCAAATCTCCAGCTGAGGTATGCTTTCTGTTTATTTTTATTTTCAAAGGCAAGCTTTCTGGTTTAAGAGTTCATGGTTTTAAAAACAAATAATCGAGCCCGGAAAAAGGATTTTCAATCATATTAAAAAAGCTGAATCTGTTGCAGATATATGAGAGGAGATGACCTCCAGGAGTTAACTGTAGAAGAACTGCAACAACTTGAGAAAACTCTTGAAACTGGATTGCGTCGTGTTCTTCACAGGAAGGTACCTTTTTTAGTATTTTGAATTGAATAATGCTCTGTACAAATGAAGTCAATCGCTATAATGAGTCTTATAGTCGGGATTTCTACAGGGCGAGCAAATTATGGAGCAGATTAATGATCTTCGAAAAAAGGTCTTAAGCTTTCTTCTTTTATACCTCTTACTTTCAGTCTGATAATTTCTACAAGAAGATGAACACCAAATGTGCTGAGGTAACTCTGATGATAAGAGCTTTTTCTACTAGTCTTCCCATGGAGGCGGAGCTGGAACTATTCTTACCCATTAATTCTTATTCTGATTACCTTCTTCCAGTTCTTAATATCTTTCTCTTCTGCATTCAATTTACTTACAGGGATTGCAACTGATGGAAGAAAACACGCTTCTGCGACAGCAGGTGATTGTCTTCTCTCACTCTGAAACTCAATTTCCTTCCAAGAAATTTTATCTTTTTTTACTTGTTTATTGTCATGCAGGTCGCAGAAGTGTCCAAAATGGGAAAACAAATGGCTGCTGATTTAGAAAATGCGTTACATGAAGATGGACAGTCTTCTGTTTCCATCACTAATATATCTCATTCGGGGAACTCTCGTGAAAACGATGACAGTTCTGATACATCTCTCAGATTAGGGTAAGTGTTAACCTCAGTGAGTTTGATTTCGCTCTACAGTGCATTACATCGATTCATAAGCCATGGAAGAAAATATAATATCATATTGGGAAAGAATGAATGAAAATAATCACCAAATTGGTGCTCTTTGGCATACTGCCCCTTTTAAAGATCAAATGTGGCATTTAAGTAGACAATTAGAAGCATGAGAGAAATCCATTCTCTCTCTCTCTCTCCTCGTAAATGTGGAGTAAAATTTCACCTACTTTTTTTAATCAAAGTTTGGTAGCCATCAAATTTGAATTATTTTACACTTGAAATTCAAAATTGATATTGGATGGTCATTTAAAAGTATTTCTTTTCCAAACCTACCCCCTCCATCTTAACTTATAAAAGGGAAGGAAATTCATGAGTAGAGTCATCCTCAAGCTTCTTGTGTGTGTATATATATATCATAGAGAGAGAGAGAGAGAGAGAGAGAGAGAGAGAGAGAGAGAGATCTTAGTGCGGCTATGGACGTAATCAAGATGTCGAATCACTTAAATCTTGTATTTTTTTTCTGTGTGAGATTATGTTCTCTATGTCTATCTCTCTCTTTTCCCTCTCTTTATCTCTCTCAACAACTGGTATTAGAGCGAGATTTTTTGAAACATAGAAAGAGAGAGATGATGAGTGGAAGGTTCAAATCGATAAGTTCAATGGTGAGGATTTCAGTTTCTGGAAGATGCAAATAGAGGACTATCTAGATCAGAAGAAGCTGCATTAACCTCTTCAAGGTTGGAAGCCAGAGAAGATGATGTAAGAAGAGTGAGAGTTGTAGATCGTCAGACTCTCTGTGTGATTCGCCTGACGTTGGTGAGAAATATTATTTTCAAGATTATCGAGGAGAAGATGACAACTGATTTGATGAAAATCTTATGCAATATATATATATATATATATCTTTATATAAGAAGTCATCAACATTAAATAAGATATTTTTAATTCATCGTTTATTTAATTTAAAAAATGAGAGAAGGTGCATCTGTTATCAATCATATTAACAAGTTCAACGCGATTATGATTCAGTTGAGCTCCACATATATCACATTTGATGATGAGATCAATGAATTGATCTTGTTGTTGTCCTTGCCGGAGAGTTGGTTTGTAACGGTGATTGCGTTGAGTAGTTCATTAGGTAACACCAAATTGATGTTCGAGACTTAATTCTAAGCGAGAACATTCACAAAAGACCGTCTAAAGAATGCTTTATCTCATATTTTATTATAAGTATCAAGAGTAAAGGAGAAGTCAGAGCAGAAAATATAACCAGGAAAGGTTGAAGTCCAAAGGTAAGTTCAATAATTATAAGGATATTATATACTAGAATTGTCAAAAGAAATGATACTTCTCAAGTGAGTGCAAGGCACCTAGAAGAAAAATCAATAACAAGATGAGGATCCAAAATTCACTAATTGAAGATAACTCTAAAGCACTAATATGTTGTGTTGAGAGTCCTATTGAGTCTTAGATTCTTAACTCAGGTGCGTTGTTCCATTTTACCTCTTTTCGTGAATTATTTTATAACTATGTTGCAAGAAAATTTGATAAAGTTTATCTTGCAGATGATGAACCATTGAAGATCATCAAGGAAAAGAGAAATTCAGACTAAAATTGGAAATGAAACAAAGTGAGTTTTATAGGAGATATGACATGTCCCAAGCCTAAAAAAGAACTTGATGTCAATGAACGAGATAGACAACTATGAATACACCACGATGTTTGGTGGTGAATCCTAGAAGGTGTCTACAGAAATATTGGTCATAACTAAAGATAAAAATGTGGGAACATTGTATTTGATCACAGAAGGTAAAAGATCTAGTGGAAGTTGCTAATAGTGAGAGTTTAAAATTGTGGCATCAAAGACTTCATCATGAGCGATAAATGAACATCATGGAATCAAAGTAGAAGCTTATAGATCTAAAGTCTGTGAACTTGGAGTTGTATGAAAATTATGCTATTGACAAATAGAAAAAGGTCGGTTTTTTGAAAAATTCATGGACCTCTAAATCTGAGAAGCTTGAACTGGTGCATTCTGATGTTTGTGGACCAGTTCCGATTCCATCTCTTGGTGGCTCATTATATTATGTTACATTTATTGACAAGTTGATATGATTTTATTTTTTAAAAATAAATTTGATGTATTTGCTATTGTTTAGATGTGGAAGGCAAAAGTAAAGACTGAGACATTACTTAAAGTCGAGTGTTTGAAGTCCAATAATAGTGACAAGTATGATTACAATGAATTTAAACTTTATTGCTCATAATATAGAATTCGCATGCTGAAAAATGTTCTAGGAATGCTGTAACAAATATAGCGTTGTCGAAAGAATGAACATAACTTTGAATGAGTATGCAAGAAGCATGAGGTTTGACTCTAGATTGCCCAAAATATTGATACAGATGCTCCTATACAAGAGACTCAAGAGCTACCTATTCTTATAACATTGAAGAGATATACTAAATAGTCTATGCCCACATAAAAGTATTTTTTATTTTTACATTATCTACTATTGACAGATAATAGAGAGCCAGAACAATACTTGGAAGCATTGTAAACATAATATTCAATCCAATGAGAGAGAGCTAAGAAGAAGAGAAGAACTCTCTGGAGAAGAGCTGAACTTGGACATTAGACTCATTACCTAAAGACAAAATATGTAAAACAAGTGGATGTATAGAGTGACAGAAGAGTCTAATGATAGCAAAATATTAGGCTAAATTGATAGTTAAATGATTTTAGCAGCTACGCGGAATTAATTACATAGTGTTCTCATTAGTGATAAAGATAACTACAATTATGATGATCTTGAGTATTATTGCGGCTAAGTACTTATATCTGGAACTATTAGATGTGAAGATCGTCTTTCTTCATGGAGATCTCAAGGAAGAGAATTATATAGAATAGTCAGAAGAATTTGTGATTCAAAGAAAAGAAAATTTAGTGTGCAAGCTTCAAAAGAGTTTATATGGGATAAAATAGCCACAAAGATAATGATACAAAAAGTTTAAAGATTTCATGTGTAAGAATGAGTTTGCTAAATGTGAGATGGATCATTGCTGCTTCATCAAGAGGTTTGACAATTTCTATATTACTTCGTTGTTTTATGTTAATGATATGTTGATTGCAAGATCAAATATAATAAAATTAAGAATTTGAAAAAGCAACCATTAAAGGAATTTGAAATGAAAGATTTGAGAACAAAGTAAATCTTTGGCAAGAGGATTATTTGGGATAAGTCAAAAGTGACCTTAGAATTATCCCAGGAGAAGTACATTAAAAAAGTTCTAAATCAATTTAGTGTTTAGAATACGAAGCCAAGAGAGACTGTTTTGGATAGTCATTTTAAGCTATTTAAAGAGAGAGAGTCAAAATCTGATTAAAAATAATAACCCATGAAGAAGATACCATATGCATCTATAGTTGACAATTTAATGTATGCTATGGTGTCTACCATACCAGATTTAGCTCATATTATGGGAGTAGTTAGCAAATTTATGTTTGATTCTGGAGAGGACCATTGAGAAATTGTGAATTGGATCTTAAAATATTTGAAAGGTACTTCAAGTACTAACTCTTTATTTTGCAAGAAACAAGTTAGTCTTATAAGGCTATTTAGATGTAATTTGAGCGGAGATTTAGATGGTTGCAGGAGTAGATTGGGTTATGTGTTCACGCTTGGAGAAATTGCAGACAATTGGATGTCTAAACTGCAGAGGAATATCCCACTACCTACCATTGAAGTTGAGTATATGATAGTATCAGAAGCAAACAAGGAGATGATTTTGCTAAGGATTTATTTTCTTTATTAAATAAAGTGAAATCAAATTATATTTAGTAAAGATAAAATGTGGCGAAGTGGTGGTGGATAGATGTAATTATAGTGATGGATGATAGTGGGAGAATGGTAATTGGCGGTTATGAGAATAGTAAGCTATGTGTATTGTGGCAAGTGAGTGATGGTATTGAGTGGTACGTAAATCATGTATGCGATGTGGGTAGTGAGCGCAGTATTCAGTGGTATGATGGCCATGGTGACTAAAATTGGTGGTCGGATGGCGGTGGTAATGGTGCTTGTGGTGGTATGGCGGTGATTGTGTCTATCTATCGAAGTTGCGTATTTGAATTCTCTTAAATTCGGTTGAAATTTTACATTGCAATCCATATTCAGCAAACCATACATACAAATTTTTAAAACCCATGCATTCCAAATACAATCTACACTCATGTTATAGCAAACCAAACAGCCACTAAAGAATTCTCTTAGAGACTTAAGGAAAGAGCAAGTTGATAGCACTCTTTTCAATGACAGTCATAGTGTTATCCTCTTAGCAAAGAATCTGATTTTTCATGTAAGGATGAAACACATACAACTGTGATATCATCACTTATGAGGATTGATTGATGGTGAAACTCTATAGTTAGAGAAGATTCATAGAAAAAAAAAATTTGCAAACATATTGACTAAGGTAGTGACCATCTCAAAATTGATGTTATGCTGACCTCAGTTGGCCCCATAAATCATGATGATAGATGCGTCATATTGAGTCTTGGTGGTTCCACTTGGGCACATTAAGAAGTATTTAGTATGACATCTAATGTATTAAAAAAATACTGACTCAAAGTGGGAGATTATTAAATATAGAGTCAAATTCTACATGTTTTTTTTTTTTGTAAAAGTTTGATAGTCACAAAATTTGAATTGTTTCACATTTGAAATTTAAAATTGCTAGATGATCATTTAAAAGTATTTCTCCACCAAACATGTTCTCTCCATCTTAACCTATAAAAAAGGAAGAAATTTATGAGTGGAGGTATCCCAAATTTTTTGTATATTCTTCTAAGCTCATTGTAAGTGAGAAATATAGTGAGATCCTAGTATGATTGTGAATGTAGGTAAGATGCCGAATCCCATAAATCTTATTGTATTCTCTTTCTATGTATGTGAGATTGTTTTTTTTTTTTTTAAATTTCTCTCTTCTTTATCTCCCAACATCTCTCTCTTTTCTTCTCTACTTAATTAGTAACTAATGTGGAAGTGCTAATTATTCCGGTTAGTAAGGGCCTTGGAAGTTGTAATTTGAATCTCATCTACATCATAATAAAATTTTCCCCTGAGATTTGGGAAAAAAAAGCAACACCTATTTTCTTTTCTTCGCAATAATTCAACTGTCTTAACAGTCTCTTTGTTGCAGGTTATCATGTGCTGGTTGGAAGTGAAAAAAAAAAAACGTGGGAAAGTAGCAACTATGGATTTTAGAACATTTCATCAAAAATGCATATAAGGGGGATCACAATAAGCTGTTGGTTAGGTCATTTGTAACTATAACATAACTCTCTATGCACTTTGTTTAATTAGCCTTTTTGCCGCTACAAAATCAGACTGATTCGTCTGTTTATTATAATATTCCTGACAACTGCTGTTTGTAAAACTATATAAATTGATATATGCTTTCAAGCTACTATTACTCCACAATCTCAATGGTTTTTTTTTGTGGGGGCATTGGAAGGATAAAGGCTAAGATCTTCTCTGCCAATCTGTATATTCTTTGATGATTGATTGCAATCATTGAATCATTTTATTCCTCAATCGATTATTAAGTGTAATTATATATATATATTTAAAATTTTTATTATAAGTTTGATTTTTATTTTTAATAAGATATATTAAAAAATAAAATATATTAATTTTTAAATATGGAATCAATGAACTAGAGAAATAATTAATAATGATATTATTTATTTAATATGTTTAATTATAAATTTTAATAAAGAATAATTTGATTTCCTTATGGTAAAACAATCAAATTTATTCTTAGTTATACATATTTATATTTGAGTTCATTCAAAATCAAATCAGGTTGATTAAATTGAAGTTAGAATTTTTCAAGAAAAAAGTTTTGGTTTGTTTATTTTTTTAATTTTATAATTAAAATTAATTTACTTAGGTTAAAAAAATCATTTAAATCAATTAATTGCACCTCTCTACTTTGACTATTAGTGCTAATCAAACTTGTTTATGCTGTAGAGCTTAAGTAGATATATTATTGTGAATGTCTATCTCCACATAGGCTTTACAAGTCCTTCGCGATTTGATTTCTTCTTGATTCTTTGGTGCGAAGTTGTGAGTTCTTCTTGAGTTATATAACTCTTCTGGCAAAAAAAAAAAATAAAAAAAAAAAAAAAAATAAAATAAAAAAAAAAAAAAAAAAAAAAATAATAAAAAAAATAAATAAAAAAACAAAAAAAAATAATAAAAAAAAATAAAAAAAAAAAATAAAATAACTCTTCTGGCAAGTCCCTCATCGTTTGGTCTATGAGTGGCTGTAAAATTGAGTGCAGGAAGACAATTGTGAAGTCTTATAAGCTTATTTGGGCTAAGTCGATGGCTATTCAAGCTCTACGGTGCTAGGTGTAGTTGAGATGATCTCTCCATAGGCTTTGGCTAGTCAATAAGCTTTTATGCATGGACTAAATGGTTGGTTCGAATCCCTAATGAGTTTAGGCTAATGTTCAAGGTGAATTTGGCCGAAACTGATTATGCAAATCGTGAAATGTGCCGACGTCGAAAATCGGTAGAAACATCCGATCGACGAACGACTTCTCCATTACGTCAAACGTTGAAATTAATATATATATTGCATTCACTAACATATCAGAAGAAAATTTACGATGTTTGACGCGCATCGAGTCGAAAGCGATATTTTTCAAATGATCTCCATTTGTGAAATTGATCACACTGTTAGCGTCAAAACATCAAAACCTATCAAATGAGACCCATTTAATTGGACGATGAATGTCGGCGATCAAAAGCGACGATTTACACAAATTCATTATTGACGAACGCGATCCTCCCAAGACGCTGTTGTGTCCGGAACATCGAAATAATTTTGAATCAATATATATATTAATTACATAATAACGTCATCGCAAAATTTCTAATTATAGTTAATTAATAAAGTTAAATAAAATAAAAAAATCCTATAAATATCTATAAGACCTAACCCTAACCGAAGGAGTGTGATTCATTCTACTGGCAGCCGCAATTCGTTCGACTCCTCGCTCACGGTCGAACGACCTCCCCCTCTCCCGCAGCCACTATGTTCCGCCCGCAGTTGAAGCCGCAACTTGCGGGACTAGCCTCTTCCCGCACGTTCTCTCCCTGTTCATTCGTTCGACCTTCCCCACTGCAAGCCACTCCATTCCTTTGCCTCTGTTCCGCTCGTAGTTAAAGCCGCACGCGCAGCCAGCTGCACCTCGCATGACTATCCTCCTTCGACACGTTCTCTCCCTGTTCGTTCGTCCGATCTTCCCCGTTGCAACCGCTCCGTTCCTTTCTCCCACTCTCCCTGTTCGACTTCCTCTCTCTGCGGGACACACGAGAGCACAACCGAGCTGAGCACCTCTCCCTTGCAGTAGCCGAAGGAAACTCTCCTCTCATTTCCACTGTTCAGTTGAATCGAACAGCAGCTGTCCCTCTTCCTTCCTCCTTCCCGTTTGGACTCCCAGTCTACCGAATCACAGGTTAGCCACAAGCCTCCTTTCCTCGATTTCTTAAGGCTATTTTTTCTGCAAACCACCTCCTTGCTGTTTATTAGGGTATGTGATGTGAGATGGATGTAAAAGCAATTGTAGTTTCTTTTTAGGCTGTGGTCCGTGGTTTCCATCTTTGTTTCTCCCTAGATAGGTACTACTCGAACCATCTTCCTTGTTGGGTGGCTGATTATGAGATACTAATTTTAGTTAGGGTCTAATTAGATAACCGAAAAAGTTGCTGTGCTGGGTTATTTTTGGTAGCAGTAAGGAGTAGTAATGGATGGTGATGAAGTAGAGCTGAATCTCAAGCTTAATAAGAGTAAAAGGTTAAACTTGCTCCTAAAATCTCAATTGCAATGCATTTGATGTGTGAGCGTCTGGCGCTCTTTGTAGCATGGTGGGGAAAACTGTAGCGACATTCGCTGACAGAACTTTACATGATTGCTTTTTTGGGCGGAACCTATACACAGCATTTGGGAGAGAAATGAAGACTTAAGCTGCTATCATAGACTCTTACACAAAAGTATAAAATGCTTAATCTTGAATGCTTCTAAAATCCCAATTATGACGCATTTGACGTGATGAGCGGAACCCGTCTCCGTTCTTTGTAGCACGGTGGGAAAAACTCGTAGGCGACATTCGTGACACGACGGGAAAATGTACATGATTGCTTTTGTGCAGGTAACCTATACATGCTCTTTGTAGCATGGTATGAAAACAAAGACTTAAGCGCTATCATCAACCCTAAGATTATAAAATGCTCAATCTTAAATGCTCATAAAATCCCAATTGCAATGCAGTTGACGTGACAAGCGGAACCTGTACGCGTTCTTTGTAGCATGATGGGGAAAACTCGTAGGCGACACTCGCAACGCGACTGGGAAATTTATTTAATTTTTTGTGTGCAGGTAACCTATACACGTTCTTTGTAGCGTGATAGGGAAATGAAGACTTAGGCATGGCTTATACCACTCATACATGCTCTTTGTAAGCGGTGGCGAGCAGACTTGATCTCCTATCGGACAATGTCGGTCATTTAATTTAACACTCATGAAGGATTCAAATGAGGACTAAATGAGATTATTTAAATCATCATAATCTACTTAAACAAGCTTAAATTAAAATTTAAGAAAAAGTTACCCTACAAATGATGAATGAATGAAACTAAAAGATTTTGCTTGAAATGTTAGTAGAACCCTCCTCTGATGCTTTGAGCTTGCAAGAATTGACAAGCATATCCGGAAAAGTGATGTTGTGTGTTTGAAGAGAAGAAAATCCCTTTCATTTATAGGCATGAACCAACCTTTTATGTGGACCCCACCATAACTCATAATAATTTCAATCAAATAATTGATGAATTATGAAATCAAGGGGCCCATTAATGATGTGTTATGAAAATGACAAAACTTGTTAAGGAAGTCATGAATATGGAAGGTTTTGAATAAGCTTCATGTGCATATCATAACATAACATCCAACTCCAATTCAAGCACTTCATTAATTCATGTGAAGGTTCTAAAGGGTTGAGCTCCCTTTGTAAATACTATAAATCCATCTTATACTCAAGTCTATTGCTCTAAAAATACATGTGAACACTCTCGATGCATATGTCTTGAAATTCACAGAGTATCAAAGAAATAGATCCTTGTGTATGCGGTGAGGAAATCATTAGCTCAACTCAAATTTTTAGAAGTACATGCAAATATTTTAATGAAGTGAATTGAACACAGACATACATTAAGAGGTGACATTTTATCCAATTCAAGTGTTTCATTGATATGTGCAAACACTCAGATGGAAAACAATTCATATAAACTTACATATGGTTCAAATACTCCAATGCTTGCATACATTTTCAAATAAATGAATGAGATGCTTACATGCATTATGAAGTGATCATATGCTCAATCCCGTTGCATTAAGATGCATGTAAATCAATTGAATGATGAAATATGCATTCATTACAAAGCAACATTTCTTCTGGATGTGATGTTTGAGAATGAGATGTCCACATACATTATTATGAAGTTTCATAAACTTGATTTCAAATAACTTGGAATACATACAAGTGCTCTATGAAATGGATAAACAAATATGTTTAATAATTCAAAAAAATGAAATGTAGAACTCACATGGCCCGACACTACGCTGGATGCTTAAATTCAAGTGTCTAAGGATGCTGCGTGGGTTGTTTCTCGGTTGGGTCTTAGGATCGTGTCAGGGTTACTTAAAAATCAAATGATGTTATTATAATATTTTCAATCTAATAAAACATATGAGAAGCAAATTCTATCATATGACAGCAGATCTGATCCTTTATTGCTAAATTAATAAAGTCGACAGGATCTAAAGTAGCTAAACAATAAACCACCCCAATGATGGCTGTGTTAAATAAAAATTTTAATCGGAGGGGATACATCAATCAAAATATGATCCTAATTTCAAAGAAAATTAATTTAGATTGAACCTTAATCTAAATGCAAAATTAAAATATCATTAAGCTATAAGTGTCTAAATAAAATTCATTCTAAAAACTTAAAGCAAAAGCCATTCAATCCACCTTCCATAATAGTTTATCGGAGGTGACAAATTAAGAAAACCCTAGCTCACAAAGGAGCCAAAGTCAAATCAAGTATGCAATTATGTTTACTCTCAAATAATCTCATGCTAGTAAGGACTTGGCCCATCTCCTCTAATTGCGTGGCTTGGCGGAGTTCCACATGATGCGATTCTGACCGAGTCTTCAGCGTGGTTGTAAATGATCCACTATATCACGATCGGCTTTGGCAGTATGCTCTCAATGGCTCACTTTGAGTTGTGAACCATAGAGTATACTTGATTGGACAAAAGCTCATTAGGTAAAGGTAAACTTAAACATCTCATTAGACAAACACCAAGATCTATAATTTCTTGGACGGGTGTGTTGTTGATAAGGATCCTTGGTCGGGGTTGGGATTCTACTTCACTAAATAGATTAGGGATCGTGATAGCCCGAGATGACAGAATCATGGGATCTAAATCAGGCACGTCATCATTCCCCTAACCATCCTCTTTAAGCTAAATATAATGAATTTCATAAATCTCAATTCCAAAACTCCATATCGCTACTATCTGCTACATTTAAACCATATTTAATCGAAAGTTCTCTCGACGAGAGAGGTAATTAACTATAGCTCTTATAGAAACCTGGAAGTAGATCTAAAGTCCTCACAAAATGAGGGTGAAATCACTGGGTAGTGCCTTATCTACTATTCCATCTGTCTTTTAAAAATTTCACCGATGCATAAATTATACTCTCTTCAATGAGAGGTCGGTGGCAAATTTTTGAAGCCCACAGATTTCTGGCAACTCTACTGGAGATAGGTTTCTCTTTCCATCTTTGGCTAGTTGAATCAAAGCTATGATAGCAGCGGAGGATAGTAAAATAAAAACTTAAAGTTATTTATAAAGTTAAATTGATTGAAACTCAAAATTATTTTTATAATGAACATAATTCTGAAGTTTTAAAAACATTTTCTTATTCATAACTTGCGTTCATATTTTATCGTGTTTGTTTTATTATATCTCTGCATCTTGAAAGTGTGGGATGATATATCAATTAATGATTACTAATCCCCATCTTTCATTTCACAGATGAAACTTCAGAACACACCCTTCGTAGTGTAGGTGGAGCCAACATCCGCTAATGTCCATCAACATCGGGATGCCGGAGCTACTATACAATTTGGTAGCATAGATTTCCATGACGCCGCCAAACTATCGCTAGTCTGCACGAGACAATCATGTACAACTTGCATATCAGCCCATGCAGTAGGCCAAATCCACTAAAACTCCTATCGCTACTGCTGTTGAGGTCCCTCGCATGAGAGCCTCTATATTTGAAAGGTTGGGATACACTGACGCTCCACCATGAAGAGAATGATAGCTGGGCAAACAATTTCAGTAGTGCATCCAAACGCTACTTCTCTACCGACCATGCCCTTTGTGTAAGGCCAACATGATACTGAAGCTTCCTCATTTGGAGGAAAGCTAACTAGAAGATAAAGAAGAAGAAGGAATGCTGAGTTGCGAGCCCAATATCTCTCACCTGGCCCACTTCGTTACACAACCAACTGTGGAACCAGAAGCGAGTGTTCCCACTCACAACAAATTTGAAAATCTCAAGTGGGTGAAAAGGAACAGCTCTGTTGGTGATATTATGAAATCATTTTGGGAGTAACAATACTAAGCTCCAACCCCACAAAGGAGGCATCCTGAGACTCTATTCTCTAGAGTGCACAAGGTGTTGAAAGTTGTAAAAGAATAAGGCCTTATGACTAAAAGATATTAAAGGCCAATTATCAGAGAAGCCAATAATGCTCCACTTTAAATGCTACCATCAAAGGTAGTAAGAACTCAGGAGCATTGCAAACAAGCCCTACATGGTGAACATCAGGGCATGACACCTGAACCACACATCCTGGAATCTGTCGTCGAAAGGTCCCAGCAGAAGGGAAAATAAGTTTAGAGGCCGAAGCCTCAAGAAGAAGCCGCCACTAAAAGGCAAAAAGGTGTGACATCCGATTTGCCTATCTGGAGATCTGCTAATGAAACAGGAATGGGTTTCTAAAAAGAATGTTATAATTAATGAGGTGGTGGTCGACACCCTAGAGAATCCTCCAGGGAATCCCATCACCAACCTAAATGATCTTCCCTTGATTTTGATCCAATTGAGGAGACGTTCGTTTGACACTCTGAGCCTGAAATTAGATGGAGACGTTGATCAGAGATAAGACTACAAGAAGAAGAAGAAGAAGAAGAATAAGATGATGATGATGATGAGACCATGGGAATAAAAGTGGTCTATATGATAGGTCAAGGTGGTGATCAGCCTAGTACTCGGTTCTATAATCAACGTCGATGTACCATCCTACCCACTGCTCATCCTGAAAGATAAGAAGAAGAAGAGCATTTAGGTTCTTCCTCAGATAATGAGAGAAGATAAGAGTCAGAAAGGGAGGAGAATCTCGTGTTCGCTGACATTACCACGCTAGCCCAAGTGTAGAGGCACATGCAATGCCAGATGAGGACAAAAGATAAAGAAAATGAGCACTTAACACTAAAATGAATGAGATGATAGCTCAGATGAATCTTATGATGTAGATGATGTATAGGAGTGTAGGGGTAGTGCCATTATTTGTTCCACCTGCTAATCCTAAAGCAGCTAATATCATCCCTACCAATCCACCAATAGAGCCAACACTTCAGACTTCTAGAGCTCATAGTGCTCACGAGGAGAGAAATGAAATTAATTAGCTGGCTTCCCACCCAACTCCTATCTATTTTGAAGAGAAAGTTAAACAACCCTTTAATTCTCAACTGAAGTTGGTTCTTGGAGGCAATGACAAACCCAGAACTTTCTTGGGTAATGGTGACCACCAAGGAAACCATTAGGAGATGATGATCGAATGCGTCCATCTCTTAAGGAGAAGATGAACAAGGAATATTCATTCAAAAAACTATTTGAAAGCACTCAAGTTGGAGTTGTCATAATGTAAAACACCTGAAGAGTCAGAACAAACTGACAACCCAAATTACTGTCCATATCATCGAATAGTTAGCCACCCTATAGAAGATTGCTATGTGTTCAAGGACTGGCTAGAAAGAAAATACAGGAGAGGTGAATTTATGCTATCCAATAGTATTCTTATTCACCTAAAGAAAAAATCTGCAAGGGTGGTTACGTCCTCTTCCGTGCCCCCGTAGAAAAATAAAGTAAAAGAAAAGACAATTGAGAATGACAAATGGGAGACTGCTGTCTCGAAGAAAACTATGAAGATGCTGAAGCAATTAGAAGGTGTTCAGGGTGTCAGATGGAAATCTCCACTTGAACTAGTGCTCGAACCGAAGGTAGAATTTACATCAAAAGGTTTTGCTCTTCAGAAGCAGTCTATGGTGTTTGGTGTTCCTCGAAGAAACAACATATTCAGAGCTTGCCAAAAACTCCCAAAAGGCCAACCAAACAAAAGAAGATAAAGAAAAAATCTACTACCCAAAATATTATTAATAATCTTGAAGAATACCAATGACTAGAAAGACAACTAATTAAGCTTGTTGATTTCATGTCAGGACTCGAAATCATTGAAATAAATGATCAAGGAGATGATGACAAAGAATCTATTTCTGGAGAAGTCTGTTGGGTTATATCAACATCCTTGGATACTCCTCGATAGAATCTACTTCTTCGAGATAATCTAAGAAGAAGAATCACCAATGCTGTGGCATTCAAGTCTTGATGGTGACGCATAGCTCGGAAGAAGACTTGTGCTTTCCGGAGGAAGATGAATCAGAGTCTTCAATATCCCCATTAATGAAGGGCATAAAACTGAGAAGTGATTCTGAAGGCTCCATCCGATCCTCAGGCATAAATAGTGGTTCTGAAGAGGAGATTTTTTTGGAAGAATCTGAGCCAGATAGAGCAGCGCCAGTACAACTAAGAAGTGGCAAGGTACTGCCGTCATCACAGAAGAAGGGACTGCCAAGTAAAGGCAATGACAAGAACATAGAAGTCAATGAAAATATCATTCTCAAAGATCTAAAGAAGAAGTCTAACATAGATAAAGGAATCGATTACAATATCTTGTCGCACTTGAGGAAGATCCCTGCACAATTAAGTGTGTATGAGGCCCTCCTGATGTCGTAGGATCTCCATGAAATCTTAATTCAAGCTCTTAAGAATCTGGAGAAATATGAGGCATACTTCACCGAGTGATGTATGACTGAAGTATTACAATCTCAAGACCTTCCGACGATCACCTTCTCTGAGGAAGATCTTATGCTCAGGACATCATAACATATTTTCCCGCTATATGTCTCTGCGGAGAGCGATGATGTCATATAATCAATCGAATTCTAATTAATCTAGGTTTAACCGTTAATCTCATGAGTCTGAAAACATTGAGAGGATTGTCCTTTGATGTTTAGCATCTAGGACGGGACAAATTGATGATCCACAGTTTCAATGAAAAAGGGTAAAAGATGCTCGGATCTTTTACCTTGCTGTTAAGATTCAGAGAACTTCACATAGAAACCAAATTCTATATCATTGATGTTGACACCTCATTCAGGGCCTTGTTGGGGTGCCCTGGTTACATGAGTATGGAATGGTCCTGTTTACTTTGCACCAATGCATGAAATACATAAGAGGCGAGGAAGAACATAGAATTTTTGGCAACCTTCAACCATTTGCAGTTCATGAAGCTAAAATCTATGAAGATGCAAAATACTATTTATTGAAGGAGCCCAAGCCTAAAAAATCCAAAGATTCTATCTCAAAGGCTGCATAACAACACAAAGAAGTGAAGAAAGAAAAAGGAAGAAAGCAGGTGATGCTGACTCTTCCTAAAGTAGCTAGCGTATCACATAAGTTGAAAAGGCTAGTCCCTCATCTGGGCAGTGACATAGAAGAAGAAGATGACGATCCTTCTGTCGGACCCAAGGGAGTAAACAAGTCTCTAGTGAAAGGAAAGAAAATTATGGAATACTCAGATTCTAAGTATGATTCTGAACCTACATATGAAAGTGAAGTTCAATTGTATCTCTTTAAGAAGGATGAAAGAGTTATTGATATCAGAAGAATTATTAGTGATCATGCCAGTTCCTTCTCAACACTTCAAAGAAATCACTCCACATGAAGTCCACATTGTTGAAGAGTTAAAGACTTTCTATGTGTCTCCTTTGACTGAAAGTAATGAACGTGGAATTTTATTTTACAAGTCTGAAGAGTGTTATCACTAGGATTCTGATTGGCTCATACAATTTGATGAATCTGATGATATGGTTCTCACAAGAATGCCAAAATATTATCCTTCAAGGATTCATAAGATGATGCACAAATTGGGAGTTGATATTAGAATAGACAAATGACGAGCCCACTTTTTGATACTCTCTAGGGTATAAAAAGTTCACAGAACTCACAAAAGTGTGATAATCATATATCTAAAGGTCTTGGATACATCTGACGTAAATACTGCCAAAGAAAAACTTATTATGAGATAATAGAGGAGGAGATTGACACTGAAATTGAAAATGAAGATGATCTTTATGAGGTTTATTTGACCAACGATGAGGAGGTAGAAGCCGCCGACCAAGAGCTTGAGGATGGTGGACAGGCAACTACCATGGATGAGTTGAAGGAGATCAACTTGGGAACAGAGGGTGATCCTCGCCCAACTTTCATCAGTGCTCTTTTGCCTGATGAAAAAGTTGAAAAAAATAAAAGCTCTGCTATATGAATTCAGGGACTGCTTTGCTTGGACATACTCTAAAATGCCAAGCTTATCCCCTGATGTGGCAGTTCACAAAGTAGCCATCAAGGCAGATGCAACACCTGTTAAGTAAGCTCCTAGGTGAATGAGATTGGAGATTGAAGGTGATTGAAACTAAGAAGCGATCCGGCTTTATCCGAAAAAGAAAAGTATGCAGATTAGATAGCCAATGTTATTCCAGTGAGAAAAAAGAATGATCAAATCCACATTTGCATTGATTTTTCAGATTTGATCAAAGCATGCTCAAAAGATGATTTTTTTGCTTCCAATATCAGAACTATTAGTTGATAATACTTCCAACTACGATATGTTCTCATTTATGGATGGGTCATCGGGATAAAATCAAATCAAGATGGCTCCTGAAGACGAGAAGCACACATCATTTAGGACACCAATTGGTATATACTACTACACAGTCATGCCCTTTGGATTAAAGAATGCCGGAGCTACATATCGAGGGTCATGACACGCATCTTCGATGAGTTGATTTAACAGAAAGTAGAATGCTATGTGGATGGCCCTGTCGTCAAGAGCATAGATCAAAGAGATCATTTTGGTGACCTGAGCATGTTCTTTGAAAGAATTAGATAGTATGATCTCAAGATGAACCCTCTCAAATGTGCATTCGGGGTTTCATCTGGAAAGTTCCTTGGCTACGTGGTACGACATAGAGGAATTAAGATCGACTCTAATAAAATTGAAGCGATAGTGTGTATGCCACCATTGAAGAATCTTTATCAGCTTCATTCTGTGTAGGGACATTTGACATTCATCTGACTCTTCATATCAAATCTGTCGGGCAGATGTCAACCATTTGCTAAATTGATGAAGAAGAATGCACCATTTAAATGGAACAATGAGTGTCAAGAAGCGTTTGATAGCATCAAAAGATACCTATTGAATCCACCAATCCTAGCAGTGCCAATCTTAAGAAAGCCTCACATTTTTTATACAGTTGCATTAGAAGAATCCTTCGGAGCATTGCTTGCACACAATGAAGAAGGCAAGGAAAAAGTGTTGTACTATATCAGTCAAAGATTAATAGGAGCTGAGATTAAGTACTCTCCGATCGAGAAGCACTATCTTGCACTGATCTACGCTGCCCAGAAGCTTCGACATTACATGTTACCACATAAGATAATACCCATATCAAAGATCAATTCGCTAAAGTTCCTGATGATAAGACCAGCGTTGATAGGTCATTTGACACGATGGGCAGTACTCCTATTACATTTTGATATTACATATGTTTCTCAGAAAGTTCTTAAGAGGCAAATACTAGCATATTTTCTTGCTGCACATCCTATTATAGCAGATTCAGCAGTCAATGATGATTTACCTGATGAACAGATTCTACTTATTCATGAAAGACAAAGACTGCAGATATGAAAAATATATTTTGATGGTACATCATCATTTTAGTCTGCTCAACCCCAAAGCCTACCAAAAGCAAGAGCTGGCATTGGCCTCATCTTCATAACACCAGAAAATGGCATAATGAGACATTCATATAGGCTGATTGAACCAAAAACCAATAATGAAGTTGAATACGAGGCATTGGTGGCAGGTCTTGAAGAAGCTGTTGTTATCGACATTCAAAATTTAATAATCTTTGGAGACTCTCAATTGGTAATCAACCAAGTGTTAGGTCTCTATAAGATTAACAAGCTTGAATTGACGTACTATCATAAGAGAGTGCTTGAGCTCATGAAGCAAATTCCAAACATTAAATTAGCTCGAGTTTCTCGATCGAAGAATAATAAAGCAGATTGTCTGGCCAAGCAAGCAAAATAGATGGCGAACATAGATGATAATGATGTGTTGATTGAAGTGTCCACTCGTCAAGTTCTACAACCAATAAATCCATATTCCCCACAGGTAGAGGGGACATCAAACTCAAGCCAGCAAGAAGCAACTAAAATTGCTCCTCACTCTCCCAAAGAATGGCAAGTACAAGAGATAGAAAAACTCAAAAGTACTACGAACAAATCATGTGAAGCTTTCATAGTGGAAGAGCCTGATGATTGGAGACAATCCTTCATCGATTATTTCAAAGAAAGCAAATTCCTGAGAAATAAATCACTAGCCATGCAAATTACAAAAAGAATCCTATGATATGCTTATGCCAATGACACATTGTACCGTAGATCCCTTGAACAAATGTGGTTGCGATGCTTAGGGACGGATGAAGCCAACAAAGTAATGTCTGAAATTCATGAAGGACTCTATGTCGCGCACTAGTCAGGTCCTAAAATGACAACAAAAATTAAGAGGATGAGATACTATTGGCCTTGAATGGTGAAAGACTGCATAAATCATGCTAGAAAATGTCACGAATGCCAAGTCCATGGGGATCTCATTCATCAACCTCCGAATCCTCTACACCCAACAATAACGTCTTGGCCATTCAAAAGTTAGGGCACAAATATAATTGGACCGATTGATCCTCCATCATCAGCGGGACATCGATTCATTCTAGCAGCTACTGACTACTTCTCCAAGTGGGATGAGATCACCCATTTAAGGAAGTCACTACTGATCGAGTCGTTGACTTCTTCACCAACAATGTTGTCTATAGATTCGGGGTGCCATGATGAATCATTTCAGACAACAGTCCAACTTTCAAGAGTGTGAAGATATATAGATTTATTGATCGGCACAAAATCGATTGGCGGAATTCATCAATCTATAATCCAAAGGCTAATGGTTTAGCAGAGGCTTTCAATAAGACATTGGTAAAGCTGTTCAAAAAGATTTTCACGAAGAATGAAAGAGAGTGGCACACTAAAATGATGGAAGCACTTTGGGCATACAGAACAACTTATAAAACTCCAACCAAAGCCACTCCTTATGCTCTAATATTTGGAGTTGAAGCTGTTCTACCACTAGAAGTTGAGCGATCACTGAGTAGCTTCAATTCAATCTTATCAAGATGAGAACTCACCGCTGAATGGAAGAGTTGGATGCGCTTGATAGAGTTAGACTCCAAGCTCAATAAAGTTTAGAAATTTACCCAACGAGATGTCAAAAGCATTCAATAGTTCAGTACGTCCTCGGACATTCCAAAAAGGTGAATTAGTTCTGCTGCTGAGAAGGCTAATCATCGCTCATCACAAGATTGGTGATAAATTTGAAGCTAATTGGGAAGGTTCTTACGTCATAGAGAAGGTGTGCGAAGGAGAAGCCTACCAGCTTATTGACAAGAATGGTCAACGACCGATGCCACTAATCAACAGTCGATATCTTAAGAAATATCACAACCGAGTATAGATAAGTATATAAATACTTAAATGAATCTTGCACTAGTAAGACTTTCAACTATATGTGTAATATCACTTGAAGATTCTCTCATAAAATGAGAATGTATTTTCAAGTTACTGCGAAAGCCTCCCCCTATTAGACAGGGAGCATTTTTATATATTTAGCTAAGTTGACATTATACTTCAAGCTGAGATCCTTAGATAAATATATGTATAATAATCAGAATGAGCTCCATTTATTTATATTAAAGAAGTTCAAACTTTGTAATTCATTTTTGAACTATTAATCGTTGAGTGGGGCATTTTTAGTTTTTATAAATCAAAGCTGTTCAATCATTCCCTGTGAAACATGAGAGCTTCTTATATATACATTCAGGTTGACATTGAGTTTTGTGCTGAGATCCCTGAATATATCTATAACTATTATTGTTAAAGTTGCAGGTCTTACAAGAATAAAAAGAATATACTTCAATGCATGAAAAGACAATCCTAAATGTCAAAAGTTTTCCTCCAAGGTTCGTCAGATGTTGAAGATCAAGTCAGAAGAACTCTTAATTTTGGAAGCTTTAATCAACTAAGTTAGAAAAACATCAATCTCTACATTTTCAAGTCTAGGAAATGGATGAGTTCTAAAGGTCAAACTCAACATGCCCACAAGTGACCGAGTTGCTGACGCTCTCCTCACTCAACAAGCCGCAAGAAAAAGCTGCGATGAAAGAGCCCCCATTCGTCAGTATGATGACAAGATCACTAAGCCATCACAGCTTAAGTCAAAAACTCGAGTAGGTTATAAAGGTTGAACTCAACAAGCCCATAAATGGCCGAGTTGCTGATGCTCTCCTCACTCAACAAGCTTCAAGAAAAGGTCGCAGTGAAAGAGCCCATATTCGCCAGTCTAATGATGATAACTATTCAATCTTAAACCAGATCCAACTTAGTGACTGCAAGCAACTAAAATCAAAGAGATATTTCCGCTCGATCGATGAACCAAGATAATATAAGAAAACTCTCAATTCAGAGCTACCTCAAATCAATCTATATATTACCTATCAGATGATATCTTAATCTTTTTTTCAAATGATCTGATCAAGCACAAAGCATAGATCAAAGCCAATTCCCTCATCAAGTCCACAAAAGTAGAAAGCACAAGATCGAGGAAGCAATTCCATAGTTCACATAAAGGCAATGGCCGAATAAAAAAAAATCATGGTTATTCAGTTTGTTAAAGCACACAGTACTAGACTGATAACTCAACATTGCCCTAATATGAGCCAGAAGGCTGGGTCAATTATATGCACCCTTCAACGAGTCTATCAAAGTAGTAAGCACAGGACTTAGAGTGTGCATACACTTCCTAACAAGTCAATATGGACAAATCAAGTCAACCCTTCATCAAATCCATCAAGCTTAAAGCTAGGGCAAAAGGAATTTCAAATCTCAAAGTAAATGAACTAATTTATCCATCAAACCCGATCAAGCATGAAGCTAGGGTCAGAGGAAAGCCAAATCTATGAAGACACAAAAGAAAGAGACTTTCAGCAAACCCATCGAAGCAGAGGGTAGATGGTGGAAGAAGCTCTTCAGTGAACCCATGGAAGTTGAAAGCTGAAGTGATCCAAGACCCAGGGCTAGCCCAAAGAGTTTTGAACAAACATGACTCGCTCTATACAAAAATCATATTTGTTAGGAGAATTTGTTGACCTCCATGCAAGCACCATAAGTTAAGTCAAGCTCACAAGGTGAATTTGACAAGCTTCAATGCGCAAATCAAAGATGAAATGCCTTCAAAGATGCTAAAAATCAGTCGAAAAGACCTCCGATCAACGAACATACTTTTCCATCATGTCCAAAAGGTTGAAATTAATCAAAATATAGATATTACACAATTCGACGGCCAACCGATCAAGAAGGAAATTCGCTGATGTACTGACACATATATCGAGGTCGGGAAGTCGTGACGTTGTACAAACAATCTCTGTTCATGAAATTGATCGCCGTTAGTGTCAAAATGTCAAAACCTATGAAATGGGACTATTCAAACTTAATTCGGATGAGTTTGTACGAATGTCGAGCGATCAAAAGTGATGACACACAAATTTGAACTGAAATTGACCCTGATTCGACGCCGACGTGAACCAAACAGTCTCCGATCTCGAAACAGACTATGCCGTTGTGTCCAGAACATCGGAGTAACTTTAAATTAATATATATATTAATTACATAATAATATCATCGCAAATTTTCAAATTAGGGTTAATTAATAAAGTTAAATGAAATAAAAAAAATTGTATAAATACCTATAAGACTTAACCCTAACCGAAGGATTGCGATTCATTCTAGTTGCAGCCCCAATTCGTTCAACTCCTCTCTCATGGTCGAATGATCTCCCCCTCTCCCGCAAGCTGCTCTGTTCCTTTGCCTCTGTTCTGCTCGTAATTGAAGCCTCACGCGCAGCCAGCTACAACTCGCATGATTAGCCTCTTCCTGCATGTTCTCTCCCTATTTGTTTGTCCAACCTTCCCCACTGCAAGCGCCTGCTTCCTTTGCTATGTTCCACCCAGGTTGAAGCTGACGACAGCTGAACTCACTGACTAGCCTCCTCCTGCACATTCTCTCCTTATTTTTTCATCCGATCTTCCCAGCTACAAACCGCTCCATTCCTTTCTCCCACTCTCACTATTTGACTTCCTCTCTCTGCGGGATGCACGAGAGCACAACCGAGTTGAGCACCTCTCCCTTGCAGCAACTGAAGGAAACTCTCCTCCCATTTTCACTGTTCAGTTGAATCGAATAGCAACTAATCCTCTTCCTTCCTCCTTCCCATTTGGACTCCCAGTCGATCGAATCGTAGGTTAGCCGCAAGCCTCCTTTCCTCGATTTCTTAAGGCTATTTTTCTGCAACCCATCTCTTTGCTTTTACTAGGGTATGTGATGTGAGATGGATGTAAAAGCAATTGTAGTTCCTTATTAGTCGCGTGGTCTTTGGTTTCTATCTTTGTTTCTCCCTAGATATTTAACCACCTTCCTTGTTGGATCGCTGATTATGAGATACTAATTTTAGTTAGGGTCTAATTAGATAACCAAAAAAGCTGCTATGCTAGGTTATTTTTGGTACCAGTAAGGAGTAGTATTGGATGTCGATGAAAGAGAGCTGAATCTCAAGCTTAATAAGAGTAAAAGGTTAAAATTGCTCCTAAAATCTCAATTGCGACACATTTGATGCGACGAGCGGAACCCATACGCGCTCTTTGTAGCACAGCAGGGGAAAACTCATAGGCGACATTCGCGACGTGACGAGGAAATTTATATGATTGCTTTTGTACAGGTAACCTATACACACTCTTTGTAGCATGGTAGAAAAAATGAAGCCTTAATCCACTATCATCGAGTCTTACACAAAAATATAAAATGTTCAATCTTGAATGCTCCTAAAATCCCAATTACGATGCATTTGACATGACGAACGGAACCCGTACGTGCTCTTTGCTGCACAACGAGGAAAAAACTCATAGGTGACATTCCCGATGCGACAGGGAAATTTACATGATTGCTTTTGTGCAGGTAACCTATATACGCTCTTTGTAGTGTGGTAGGGAAAACAAAGACTTAAGACACTATCATCAATCGTTATATAATATTATAAAATACTCAATCTTAAATGCACATAAAATCCCAATTGTGACATATTTGACACGATGAGCGAACTCAGATGCTTCAGAAGACTGGAAAAACTCATAGGTGACACTCGCGACACGATTGAGAAATTTATATGATTTCTTTTGTGTAGGTAATATATACATGCTCTTTGTAACATGGTAGGAAAAATGAAGACTTAGGCCGTGGTTTATACCACTCATACGCACTCTTTGTAATGCAATGAGTAGGCCCAGACTCCTGATGCAGCCTCTTATGCGGGGATGATGCTGAGAGGATGCCAAAATTTAATTTGAATTTCACAGTCATGAAGGATTCAAATGAAGACTAAATGGGATTATTTAAATCATCATAATCTACTAAAATAATCTAAATTAAAATTTAAGAAAATGTTAACCTACAACTGATGAATGAAAGAAACTGAAGGACTTTGCTTGAAATGTAAGTAGAACCCTCCTGAGACGCTTTGAGCTGCAAGAATTCACAAGAATATCTGGATAAGTGATGTTGTGTGTTTGAAGAGAAGAAAATCCCTTTTATTTATAGACATGAACCAACCTTTTATGTAGAATCCACCATAACTCATGATAATTTCCATCAAATAATTGATGAATTATGAAATCAAGGTGCCCATTAATGATGTGTTATGAAAATGATAAAACTTGTTAAGGAAGTCATGAATATGGAAGGTTTTGAATAAGCTTCATGTGCATATCATAACATAACATCCAACTCTAATTCAAGAACTTCATTAATTCATGTGAAGGTTTTAAAGGGTTGAGCTCCCTTTGTAAATACTATAAATCCATCGTATACTCGAGTCTATTGCTCTAAAGATACATGTGAACACTCTCAATGCATATGTCTTGAAATTCATAGAGTATCAAAGAGGTAGATCCTTGTGTATGCGGTGAGGCAATCATTAGCTCAACTCAAATGTTTAGAAGTACATGCAAATATTTTAATGAAGTGAATTGAACACAGACATACATTAAGAGGTGACATTTTATCCAATTCAAGTGTTTCATTGATATGTGCAAACACTTAGATGGAAAATAAATTCATTTAAACTTATATCTAGTTCAAATACTCCAATACTTGCATACATTTTCAAATAAATGAATTAGATGCTTACATGCATTATGAAGTGAGCATATGCTCAATCCTGTTGCATTAAGATGCATATCAATCACCTGAATGATGAAATATTGCATTCGTTGCAAAGCAACATCACTTATGGATTTGATGTTTGAGAATGAGATGTCCACATACATTATTATGAAGTTTCATAAACTTGATTTCAAATATCTTGGAATACATTCAAGTGCTCTATGAAATGGATAAACAAATATGTTTAATAATTTAAAAAAATTAAATGTAGAACCCGCATGGACCCCGACACTACACTGAATGCTTAAATTCAAGTGTCTGAGGATGTTACGTGGGTTGCTTCCTGGTTGGGTCTTAGGATCAAGTCCGGGTTAACAAAACCTAAAAATTAGATGATGTTATTATAATATCTTTAATCTAATAAAACATCTGAGAAGCATATCATATCATATGATAATATATCTGATCCTTTATTACTAAATTAATAAAGTTGACATGATATGAAGTAGCTAAATAATAAACCACCCCGATGATGGCTGTGTTAAATGAAAATTTTAACCGAGGGGATACTTCGATCAAAATATGATCATAATTTCAAAAAAAATTAATTTAGATTGATCCTTAATCTAAATGCAGAATTTAAAATATCTTTAAGCTATAAGTGTCTAAATAAAATTCAATCTAAAAACTTAAAGCAAACTCCATTCAATCCACCTTCCATAATAGTTTGTCAGAGATGACAAATTAAGAAAACCCTTGCTCACAAAGGAGCCAAAGTTAAATCAAGTATACAATTATGTTTACTCTCAAACAATCTCATGCTAGTAAGACGCGCTGTGTCCCATTCATGCTTTTGGCCGAGGCTCTACATGATGCGACACCAAAGTCCTCTAACCGGGTGGTTGTCGCCAAATGACCCCACTATATTACGGTCACGACTGTAGCCTGTATGCTCTCCAATGGCTCTGCCCTTTGAGTTATGAACCATAGAGTATACTTGATTGGGCAAAAAATCTTATGTTAGCTAAGGTAGACTTAAGCTAATTTCCTTAGACAAACACCACCCCAGGTCTACAAGGATTTCTTGGATGATGTAACCCATGTGTTGCTAATAAGGATCTTTCGGTCAGGTTGGGTCGACTACCTCCTCTGACTGTGTAGACTTGGGATTGCGATAGCCCGGGATGATGGAACCATGATCTAGATTGGGTGCATCATCGTTCCCCAACCATCTACTTTAAGCTAAATATAATGAATTTCATAAATCTCAATTCCAAAACTCCATATGCTGCTATTATAAGCTATGCACTAAGCGAGCTAACGACTAGCCTTAATCAAAAGTTCTCTCTCAGCACTGAGAGGGGTAATTAATTATAGGTGCTTGCGTCTATGGGAAACCTGAAACCCATTCGAAAGCCCTCCCAAAATGAGGGTGAAATCTTTGGGTAGTGTCTCATCTACTATTCTATCTGCCTTCTAAAAATTTCACCGATGCATAAATCATACTCTCTTCAATGAGAGGTCGTTGGAGAATATTTGGAGCCACAACTAACAAATTGGCTCTTCATTGACATGAAAATGCATACAATTTTTTTATCATTTTATCTTGAACATGGTTTAATAGAATGATTTGACCTCTAGTCAATCATCTTCTTCATTTATGATAATTTAATATTAATCAACCTATATTATAAGTTAAATTGGGTTCAAATCAACTAAACAAGATTTGGTCCTTATCATGTGGCTTCCTTATGTGCCATAATGACATATGTTGTCACCTTTAGATAGTGTTCTTATGAGGGATACTTTATCGTAACTTTGAAAGAGGAGTGTGTAATGATATCAAGCTTGTTAGCACACTTAATTTTTAAGGACAAACTTATGTTGTATATGATTAAAAATGTTTTTCCATTTTTATTCCAAAAGCTCTTAAAAAATTTGTAAAAATACTAATAGAGGTTGAGAAATAAAAGTTTAAAATGAGAAGGTACAAAATTATAAAGTTATAATTTATAAGATGAGTTTGAGAGAGAGAGAGAGAGAGAGAGAGAGAGAGAGAGAGAGAGAGAGAGAGAGAGAGAGAGAGAGAGAGAGAGAGAGAGAGAGAGAGAGAGAGAGGAGGGAGTGGGAGTGAGCATCAGCCAGTGAGGCGAGAGAGAGAGAGAGAGAGAGAGAACAAATATTTCAGTTAGCCAAAGAAATTCAAATAATAGGCGAGAATCCTTTAAAACATTGGGACAAAAATAAAGACTTAGCCAATATCCCAATCATAAATAAGAACCTAGTAATACAAACAAAAGAATTAGAATATTCTCCATTAGATAAAGAAGAATTTAAAACTCAGATAAATGAATTAAAAACTCTAGGATTAATCTGACCCTCCAAATCAAACATATACTCAAGAATATCTTCTAGAATTGGATGAATGAACAATAAGCTTACCCTATACGCCACACAAGAAAAAAAGCAGATTTACGAATGATCATTCCTCACTAGACCGAAGTCATGAGGTTATTAGCAGAATTTATGCAAATGTTTAAAATATAAACAAAACATAGGGCTGGTCTTATAGCCTATATTTGCTGTGGAGAGATAACATTAATTACCCATGAAAGAGAATGTTAATCATATCTCCCCAATAGGCAGAACAAACTAACTACTCACGGATAGGCATAATGAAAACTATAAAACATATTTATTAGAAAATATAAAATACTTACAGACTCGGAGGAGGCACACGAAGAAGAGAGAAGAGAGAAGAGGGATGTGGTTCTTCCTAGCTATTGCTATATCCCTTGGCTATTACATACTCTTATTTATAGGAAGGGAAGTGCAGAATAAGAATACACATAGTGCTTACAATAATTCATAAAGTAAAGCTAGTGCTTCCAATAATTCATAAAGTAAAAGCTAGTGGTTGCAATAATTCATAAAGTAAACTAATGCTGTAATTATTGATTCCTTCATTAACTTTCTGCTAGTGCTTCAATAATATGAAGATGCTTTTTTGCGTTGCTTTTTTAAAGAAGATGCTTCTGCTTGTGATAGTGCTTCAATAATTCGCTGCTTTAGTTGGTACAATAATGTCTGCTTTTCTTTACTTTACTAACTTTCTAGTGCTCCATGACATGACTGATACGACCGACTTATGGTTCCATGACATTTTCTAAATTATGTAATGCGATATCTTCTAGTCCTTCAAGCCATTGTTGCTCATTGAGTTCTTCCTCAGCAAGACTAGGTTCTGGAGTGATTCGTTGATAGACCGTAACAAAATCTCCTGTTTGCTGGAGGGAATGACAATTAATTATTTTAATATGTTCCAGTAAATTGGGATGCTTATGATAGAGCTTAAATTTGAATATCTTTCCTCTAATTAATCGTTCATTCAGAAAAATGTATATATTCTTGTCTTGATATACCAGATGAGTATGGAACAGAGGTCTTGTAAATCCATCTTGTAGATTGGCAATCTGATAGAGTCTGTTGTGAAATAATATGTCTTCAGTTTTATCTGGATCAATAACTTCATGATGCTCACTATCATCCTTCTGCCAAGCTCTGAAATTTTTTGGTGTTTTGATAATTTCGATAATATGCTTGGCCTCATCCATTAGGCTGTCGTAGTAAAGTTCCACTGATTTAATGAGTAATGTGACTGATGAGGTTTCAACATTTTCAAATAGATGCCATAAAATTCTTCTTAGTTCGGGATGCTGGAAGACGGATATCTGTTCTTCGAGATTCTCTTCTTTATTGATGATTACTCTTGATAATAACCTATAATTTAACAACTCTTGTACTTCCCATTTATCAAATTTCTTTAAATATGCTAAATGCAAAGAAAGGGTTATCATTTGAAAACTTTGTTTGCAAAATAGCAAGGACACATATTAGTAATTACGAGTGTTTGATTTATATAGGAAAGTCCATGTATGAGTTCATTTAATCCGTAAGACAAGATAATTTCTTTAGCACAATTTATCATATCTTGTTTCTTATCAGTTTTTATGGTTTTAAAAATTTTTGTTTTTATTTCTTCAGGTATTTCAGGCAAATAGATATATTGTAATTATTTTTCCATATTTTCTTTTGAAATATCTAAGATTATTTCAGCAAAATCATCACGTTCTTGTGAAAGTTCATTATAATCTTTAATTAACTCAGAATATTTTTCTTTCTCTTTTTGTAATGTTTGCTCTAATTCCTAGATTTTTAATTCCTGATTAGAGATAACTACTTTTTGTAAATTTGTAGGTGTTTTTGGAATCAAAGAGATTTGCCCAATACTATTATCTAACTCTTTATTTATAAGTTGATTTTCTAAAAATGCGATTTGATAATTTATTCCTGCAAAGCATAAAGTTAAGCAATTTAGAGTATTAATTAAAGCTCCAGTGTCAGATCGGTTGCACCAGAGGTTATCAAGGAGGGTAATTTGGAAGTGGTTTAAGGGTTTGGCTGGAATTACTTTGGGTCGAAATTGTAAATTGGTTTCGGTACGGCTTGGTAGAGTTAGGTGGCCAAAATGGACAAGGTTTGGTGAAGTTGGGAATGAGGTTGACGAGGCTTTTGTGGCTGCATAATTACCTGCAAGAAATAATAAACAATGTTATCTTAAATCTAATCTACTGAATTTATCCTTAGATAAATTCCTTTAATGCTCTAGGTGATAATTCTTGTGAATTATCAATTTATGGTGGTCTAAAATCCGAAGATTTTAGGTCTTTTTTAGGATGTTTGACTGCTCTTGATAAGAAATCTATAAGAAAATTATTTTTCCCTTTTATATGTTCAAAGGTAACATTATAGCTATTTCTTTCGATGGTAGTTATGAATTTACCCATCTTTCACTGTATATTTTCTTTTCATTTTTATTTTTATAAAAATGGACTATTGCTTCACAGTCTGTTCGGATAAGAAAATCTTTTTGTAAGAATAATTTAAAGGCGTGTAATGCATTGATTGCCCCTAATATTTCATAATCTAGTGATGTCATTGATTCTGGGAGTTGTCTAAAATTTCCGGATGCATATCTGCATAATTTTTCAGTGTTTTGAAATGCCTCTTTATATGGCTTTACTTTTAATTCTGCTCCCCATCCATCTTGGGATGCATCAACAATTACGATTTTATAATATGTTTCTAACGGTAAAGTTAGTTTTGGTAACTTTTTCACTTGTTCTTTTATTTTTTGTATAATTTTTATATCTTCATTGTTAAAATATTTTTGCCCTGTGGCTGATGTCTTTTTATATAATGATTTTATTATTTTTCCTAGATCTTTTATATATGGTCTTGCATAATTTAGTAAGCCTAAGAATTTTTGTAATTCTTTTGTGTCTTTTAATTTATCTGGGAAATCTAATACTTTCTTTGCTATATGGTCTTGTAACTCGATTTCTCCTTTTCCTATTTTTTGACCTAAAAATCTATATATTCTTTGGTAATTTTGATCTTCTTTTTAGATAGGATAATGCCATGTTTAATACATAATTTAATACTGCTTCTACGTGTTTGTAATGTTCTTGTAGTGTATGTGATGCTATGAGAATGTCATCAATATATACAAGTACATAATCTAATTGTCCAAATATTTTATCCATTTTTCTTTGGAATATACTAGGCGTACTTTTTAAGCCAAATGGCATAATTAACCATTCATAATGTCCTATTGGTGTAGTGAAGGCTGTGTATTTAATGGATTCATTATCTAATTTTATCTGCCAAAATCCTAATTTACAATCGAATTTACTAAAGTATTTTTTATTTTGGATTAAATTAATTAACATATCTTTATCGTATTTTATATAGTCATCTTCGATGTTATCATTTAATCTTGTAATTAATGACCATTCTAGCTTTTCCTCTGACAATTTTTGCATGACCTCTTACTATGAAAGTGGTATATGAGATATGTTTGCATTCCTTGAAACATTATTAGGAGAAAAAGCTGCAAATATTTTTAATGAAGCAAAAATTAAAATGACAGGAGATATTGAATCATTAAGACAATTAAGAGATAATCCCTACAATTTCAAAAGTTTATAAGGACATTAATATTAGGGTTTGATCCAAGTAGGCAAAATACGAATAGACAAGATCAAGCTTATAGGAATTTAGAACAACTAAGTTTAGCTGATTGGTCAAAATTGATAATTTCTGCAAATTATATGTCACCTATGCAAGTAGAGCAGGAAAATACTTTGATGATGAAATATCAAATAGATTATTAATTAAATTATCTGGCAAATTAGGAAAAGAAATAAATAAAAAATGGAAGAATACATACACAAACCTGGATAACATTAGAAATATAGGTATCGGACTAAGAATAGTGTTTACCTTCAACATCCTACAAGAAAAATGTAGAGAATACAAAATACAAAAACAAGTTAAAAAACAATCCTACAAATTCTGTAAAAATATTTATACTACTCAAAATTTTCCTGAAAAAACATGTAGGAAAAGAAAAATTCTTAGGCGATCTAGACGATCGACATACCGAAAAGATAGAAATATTAAACAACCAAGTACTAGAAAATGTCATTATTATATATGTGGATCCCCTGACCATTTAGCAAATCAATGTAATAAAAGGACTTACAATAAACCTAGAAGATTATTAATTTAAGGATTAGACGATGATGTAGTCAGCATATCTTCTAATGAATCTATATATATATACAATATATGAGAATCCAAAATGAATCTCAAACATCGGAAGATGCTATGAATGGTTTAATCAAAGCAGTAGAAAGATGAAAATTACAAAAATGAGTACCTACAAACATCTATTTGAATTAGGAAGGGTGACAAAAGAATGTAGTTTGACATTATTAGGATAAAAGCCATAGATATCGTTGTCAATTATGTCTAATAGAAATCTGTCATTTATGTTTAAAAAAACATCATAATCAAGATCATAGGGATTATATAAAACCTAAAGAAACTATTGACATAGCAAAACGATTAGACAAAATAGATTTTGAGTTAGAAAAAATACATCTCAATATGGAAAAAAATTCTTTTCAGACTAGAAAAATTAGAAGAAAAGGATAAAAATAGAGAAAAACAAGAACAAAACTTAATTCAAACATATCAGAAAGATAAACAAAAATTTAAAGTCAAAATATGTAAATTACGATTAGCTATAAAGGAAAAAAAAGCGCGATCCAAAGGATCCTAATCTCGAAATAGAAGAGCGATAATAGTATTGATCCCGAATATATAACAGACTATACAAATATAAATAAATTAGATCTAGCTCAAAGACAAACAGAAACCATGGTGGCAAAAACCTATGCTACATCATAATCGTGATAATGGCAAAAATAACATTAGAAGATAAGTCAGAAATCATAGTACAAGATTAAGCATAATAAGTGGAAGCACTTCGGGTTATTACAAATAATTTACTACCATCAAAATTCACACATTTCCACCCTATGAATACTACTACATATTTAGTAGTTACACAAACATTATCCTTTGATAAATGCCTAATGAATAGTCAAATCCAATTCTTTATCAATCACGAGACCTTAGATCTTTTTACCCAAAATCCTAGTCCATTCCGCACCCAATAAAGAATTCATCCTTGGCCTTAATTTTATTCTTAGTATGGATGGCCAAATCAATATTTCTAAAAACTTTTTAACTATTAGTAAACGTACCTCCATTATACAAACCAATAAATTGCAGAGTTACGCTGTGAAGCGTGGTGGATCTATACCTCCAACGTCACCCTCTTCACCCACTTCTTCAAGTCTCCATATTTGACATTCTTACCATATCCCATATCCCCAAACCATTAGAACAAATATTTCAGTTAGCCGAAGAAATTCAAATAATAGGCGAGAATCCGTTAAAACATTGGGACAAAAATAACGACTTAGCCAATATCCCAATCATAAATAAGGACCTAGTAATATGAACAAAGGAATTAGAATATTCTCCATTAGATAAAGAAGAATTTAAAACTCAGATAAATGAATTAAAAACTCTAGGATTAATCCGACCTTCCAAATCTAAACATAGATCAGCTGCTTTCATAGTAAAAGAGGTCATGCTGAAATTGTCAGAGGAAAAGCTAGAATGGTCATTAATTACAAGCAATTAAATGATAACACCGAAGATGACGGTTATAAAATACCTAATAAAGATATGTTAATTAATTTAATCCAAAATAAAAAATACTTTAGTAAAATCAATTATAAATCAGGATTTTGGCAGATAAAATTAGATAATGAATCCATTAAATACACAGCCTTCACTACACCAATAGGACATTATGAATGATTATATATGCCATTTGGCTTAAAAAATATGCCTAGTATATTCCAAACAAAAATGGATAAAATATTTGGACAATTAGATTATGTACTTGTATATATTGATGACATTCTCATAGCATCACATACACTACAAGAACATTACAAACACGTAGAAGCAGTATTAAAATTATGTATTAAACATGGAATTATCCTATCTAAAAAGAAGATCAAAATTGCCAAAGAATATATATATTTTTTAAGTCAAAAAATAGGAAAAGGAGAAATCGAGTTACAAGACCATATAACAAAGAAAGTATTAGATTTCCCAGATAAATTAGAAGACATAAAAGAATTACAAAAATTTTTAGGCTTACTAAATTATGCAAGACCATATATAAAAGATCTAGGCAAAATAATAAAATCATTATATAAAAAGACATCAGCCACAGGGCAAAAATATTTTAACAATGAAGTTATAAAAATTATACAAAAAAATAAAAGAACAAGTGAAAAATTTACCAAAACTAACTTTACCATTAGAAACAGATTATAAAATCGTAATTTTTGATGCATCCCAAGATGGATGGGGAGCAGAATTAAAAGTAAAGCTATATAAAGAAGCATTTCAAAACACTAAAAAATTATGCAGATATGCATCCAAAAATTTTAGACAACTCCTAGAATCAATGACATGACTAGATTATGAAATATTAGAGGTAATCAATGCATTACACACCTTTAAATTATTCTTACAAAAAGATTTTCTTATCCGAATAGACTGTGAAGCAATAGTTCATTTTTATAAAAATAAAAATGAAAAGAAAATATACAGTAAGAGATGGGTAAATTTTATAACTACCATCGAAGGAAATGGCTATAATGTTATCTTTGAACATATATAAGGGAAAAATAATTTTCTTACAGATTTCTTATTAAGAGCAGTCAAACATCCTAAAAAAGACCTAAAATCTTCAAATTTTAAACCACCATAAATTGATAATTCATAAGAATTATCGCCTAGGGAATTAAAGGAATTTATCTAAGGATAAATTCAATAGATTAGATTTAAGATAACACTGTTTATTGTTTCTTGCAGGTAATTATGCAGCCACAAAAAGCCTCATCAACCTCATTCCCAACTTCACCAAATCTTGTCCATTTTGGCCACCTAACTCTACCAAGCCGTACCGGAACCAATTTATAATTCTGACCCAAAGTAATTCCAGTCAAACCCTTAAACCACTTCCAAATTACCCTCCTTGATAACCTCTAGTGCAACCGATCTGACACTGGAACTTTAATTAATACTCTAAATTGCTTAACTTTGTGCTTTGCAAGGAATAAATGATCAAATCGCATTTTTAGAAAATCAACTTATAAATAAAGTGTTAGATAATAGTATTGGGCAAATCTCTTTGATTCCAAAAACACCTACAAATTTACAAAAACTAGTTATCTCTAATGAGGAATTAAAAATCCAGGAATTAGAGCAAACATTACAAAAAGAGAAAGAAAAATATTTTGAGTTAATTAAAGATTATAATGAACTTTCACAAGAACGTGATGATTTTGCTGAAATAATCTTAGATATTTCAAAAGAAAACATGGAAAAATAATTACAATATATCTATTTGCCTGAAATACCTGAAGAAATAAAAATAATTTTTTTTTAAAACCATAAAAATTGATAAAAAATAAGATATGATAAATTATGCTAAAGAAATTATCTTGTCTTTCAGATTAAATGAACTCATACATGGACTTTCCTATATAAATCAAACACTCGTAATTACTAATATGTGTACTTGCTATTTTTTCAAACAAAGTTTTCAAATGATAACCCTTTCTTTGCATTTAGCATATTTAAAGAAATTTGATAAATGGGAAGTACAAGAGTTGTTAAATTATGGGTTATTATCAAAAGTAATCATCAGTAAAGAAGAGAATCTCGAAGAACAGATATCCGTCTTCCAGCATCCCGAATTAAGAAGAATTTTATGGTATCTATTTGAAAATGAAGAAACCTCATCAGTCACATTACTCATTAAATCAGTGAAACCTTACTACAACAGCCTAATGGATGGGGCCAAGCATATTATCGAAATTATCAAAACACCAAAAAATTTCAGAGCTTGGCAGAAGGATGATAGTGAGCATCATGAAGTTATTGATCCAGATAAAATTGAAGACATATTATTTCATAACAGACTCTATCAGATTGCCAATCTACAAGATGGATTTACAAGACCTCTGCTCCATACTCATTTGGTATATCGAGATAGAAATATATGCATTTTTGTGAATGAACGATTAATTAGAGGAAAGATATTCAAATTTAAGCTCTATCATCAGCATGCCAATTTACTAGAACATATTAAAACAATTAATTGGCATTCCCTCCAGCAAATAGGAGATTTTGTTACGGTCTATCAACGAATCACTCCAGAACCTAGTCTTGCTGAGGAAGAACTCAATGAGCAACAATGGCTTGAAAGACTAGATGATATCGCATTACATAATTTAGAAAATGCCATGGAACCATAAGTCAGTCAGTATCCAGTCGTAATCATGGAGAGCACTACAAAAATAGAAAGTTAGTGAAGTAAAGAAAAGCAGACATTATTGTACCAGCTAAAGTAGCGAATTATTGAAGCACTATCACAAGCAGAAGCATCTTCTTTAAAAAAGCAACGCAGAAAAGCATCTTCATATTTATTGAAGCACTAGCAGAAAGTTAAAGATGGAATCAATAATTACAACACTAGTTTATTTTATGAATTATTGCAACCACTAGCTTTTATTTTATGAATTATTGGAAGCACTAGCTTTACTTTATGAATTATTATAAACACTATGTGTATTCTTATTCTGCACTTCTCTTCTTATAAATAAGAGTATGTAATATCCAAGGGATATAACAATAGCTAGGAAGAACCACATCCCTCTTCTCTCTTCTCTCTTTTCTCTTCTTCGTGTGCCTCCTCGGAGTCTGTAAGTATTTTATATTTTCTAATAAATATGTTTTAAAGTTTTCATTATGCCTATCCATGAGTAGTCAGTTTGTTCTCCTTGTTGGGGAGCTATGATTAACATTCTCTTTCATGGGCAATTAATGCTGTCTCTCCACAGCAAATATAGGCTATAAGACCAACCCTATGTTTCGTTTATATTTTAAACATTTGCATGAATTCTGCTAATAACCTCTATGACTCGGTCTCTGTGAGGCGGAGGAATGATCGGCTGTTGTAAATCCCGCTTTTTGTTGTGTGGCGTATAGGGTAAGCTTATTGTTCATTCATCCAATTCTAGAAGAGATTCCTGAGTATATGTTATTCTGAATTTCATAATGTATCTGTTTAGTATAAATCAAACAAGGGAACGGTATGATGCTTATATTTGAAGTCTAGACTCAGCGTCACCTATGATGATCTGTTGATCATATCTACCTAAAGGGCGAACATTTATCTCATCTCACTTACATATTGTGAAACACAAATAAATTTAAAAATGATAATAGGCCTTCCAGAACAATTTCAACATGTAGACATAGAAATTTTACCGATAATAGCCAATATATTTATAGAAGAATCGCACATAGAAATCTTAAAAAATCAATTAAATATAGATATTCAAGAAATACTGAGAGACTTAAAACAAAAAATTGATAGAAACCCACATATCGATTATTCACCATTAATTAAAAAGTTACATGATTATCTAACACAAGCTATACGTAATTTACATGAGTCGTTTAACGGGTAGCTCTCATGTACGAATAAGAACCAAAACATAACAAGAAACTCGCACACCCCCTCCGAATTGGTATCAGAGCTGTCCGATTAATGGAACCTACACAAAAAATTGAATGGCTAAATTTAGAACTAAGTTAGAAAAATAGAAATATTATTTTGCTAGATAAACATAAATTTAATTGTCCATTTACTAAAGAATTTAAACATGAATTACATAATGATAACACACTGATGAATAGTATAATCGACTTATAAATTTCATTAGCTGAATCATTACAATATCACCAAGAAAAGGTGTATAGAATTTTAGAAAAGACAATAGATGTTTTGTCTGATATTAAAAAATTAATTTTAAAAGAAAATTTAGATTACATTAAAAACCAGAATAATGAAATATTAAAAAGAATGAAAGAGCCCAATCATATTTTAGACAAAGCAAAAGAAAAAATTATAGAAGTAGAATCCTTACTTTTAGAAATCAAAAGAATTATTTTAACATGAGTAAATTTGAAGAACTCTAAATTTATAAAGAAGCGTTAAAGAAAGCTAATAAATATCATAAAGACTCTATAGGGTTAACAAGTTATGTAGGAATACAAGGAAGTGATCAAACTTATCCGAAATGCTTAACTTTCAAACAATCATCCTCTTAGAATTGTATCAAAAAACATTAACAATGGAAAACAAACTAAAACTAATAGAAGAAAGAACTTTAGGAGTAGCAACTCAAGGAGATTTAAAAAATCTTACTGATAGGATTTGCACGGGAAAAGAAATTATACCCTATCGAAAACCTACAGCTATAAATCATGGTAAGTAATCAAGGACCACTAACATTATTTATGAAAAAATCCCCAACATTTGATAAAAAAATATCAGAAATAATTGATATAGAATCACAACTAGATAGATTTAACAATGAAAAGATTAATTTAATAAATGTTAAAAAGAAAATGTATGACACATCCATTTTATCAAAATCAATTATTATCCAAACATTAGCTGAACAAAAAATTAGTTGTGTATCTGATATTGAGCAGATGAGTTTACCAATAATTATAAAAGAAAATTGGGAACAGATTAAACAACAAAGGATGTCACAGATGCATGTAGGATTAATCATGATAGGAGTCAAAGGACTACATAGAAAGAATTTAGGCACTAAAACCCTAGTTATCTTATTTGATAATCGATGGAATGACTTAGCAAAATCAATCATAAGATCATTCAAAATAGACATGAACGTCAACAGCTATTATTTATTTTATTCCAAATTTTATTATGGATACAAAAGAATGTATGCAACATTTAAAGATAGGAATCAAAACTAAAGGCTATAATATGGTGGCTGGATCATTAAATCTTAGAATAACCACAGGCTTCATAGGAAAATGAAGGAACATTCTAATGTAAAATTTAAATTAAATAATGAGGCATTAGAGCTTATGTTAGCAAGTCAAGGCATTAGAGCTTTAGAAGGAAAGAAATTTAGCTCAGAAATATATGCAAGCCTTTTTAGAAAAATCAATACTTATACCCCAAAAAGCACTTCTTACGAACATCAAGATGGCACAATTAGTATGTGATTTTCTGAATATTATACTAGATAAAATAAACATGAATCAGATGATGATCTTGAATCCATTCAATCTGAATTAGAAGAAAGATCAAGATAATTATGGAAGAAGAAATTGACTTCAGCCAAATAAAAAGTTATGAACAATTACAAGATTATATTTTTGGTATGAAAACATCATATTCAGATTTACAAAAATGATATGACTTCGAATTAGCATATGAAAATAAATTAAATCACAAGTTTGATTGGAAAACTATAGATTCACAATATATCAAAGAAGAAATAAAGATGAACCAACAGTCTATGGATTTAGGAGAAGTAGTTGCTGGACCATCTAATCTAGATAGAGGAAAATGACCTAGATTTGATCCTATACCTCCATCAGGAGAAGAAGGAAGACCAGGAAGACCGTATAGACCAGGTACTTCTAGAACAGATTTAAGGGAAGATAGTAATTATAATTTCAAAGGAAATATAGAACTAGTAGAGCGAATTAATCTTATGCCTGCTCATAGGAATGGTATAATTTTAACAATTAATCTTAACAATCCTTAGATGTGGGAATCTGTGATCTCAACATGGGAATTTGATGCTGTATGAGCATGGGAAAATAGTGATAAAAGTGGTATAGGAGATATGTTTGCATTCCTTAAAACATTATTAGGAGAAACAGCTGCAAACATTTTTAATGAAGCAAAAATTAAAAAAGCAGGAGATATTGAATCATTAAGACAATTAGGAGATAATCCCTACAATTTCATGAAGTTTATAAGGACATTAATATTAGTGTTTGATCCAAGTAGGCAAAATATGAATATACAAGATCAAGCTTATAGGAATTTAGAACAACTAAGTTTAGCTAATTGGTCACAAATTGATAATTTCTGGAAATTATATGTCACCTATGCAAGTAGAGCAAGAAAATACTTTGATGATGAAATATCAAATAGATTTTTAATTAAATTACCTAGCGAATTAGGAAAAGAAATAAATGAAAAATGGAAGAATACATACACAAACCTGGATAACATTAGAAATATAGGTATCGGACCAAGAATAGTGTTTACCTTCAACATCCTACAAGAAAAATGTAGAGAATACAAAATACAAAAACAAGTTAAAAAACAATCCTACAAATTCTGTAAAAATATTTATACTACTCAAAATTTTCCCAAAAAAACATATAGGAAAAGAAAAATTCTTAGGCGATCTAGACGATCGACATACCAAAACGATAAAAATGTTAAATGACCAAGTGCTAGAAAATGTCATTGTTATATATGCGGATCCCCTGACCATTTAGCAAATCAATGTAATAAAAGGACTTACAATAAACCTAGAAGTTTATTAATTCAAAGATTAGATGATGATGTAGTCAACATATCTTCTAATGAATCTAAAGATACAATATATAGTATAACTGATGAGGACTCCGAAAATGAATCTCAAACATCGAAAGATGCTATGGATGGTTTAATCAAAGCAGCAGAAAGATGGAAATTACAAAAATGAGTACATGCGAACATCTATTTGAATTAGGAAATGGTAGTATGACAAAAGAATGTCTCCACTGTAATTATTACCCAGATAAAAGCCATAGATATCGTTGTCAATTATGTCTAATAGAAATCTGTCATTTATGTTTAAAAAAATATCATAATCAAGATCATAGGGATTATATAAAACCTAAAGAAACTATTGACATAGCAAAACTATTAGACAAAATAGATTTTGAGTTAGAAAAAATACATCTCAATGTGGAAAATATCCTTTTTAGACTAGAAAAATTAGAAGAAAAGGATAAAAATAGAGAAAAATAAGAACAAAACTTAATTCAAACATATCAGAAAGATAAACAAAAATTTAAAGTCAAAATTCATAAATTACGATTAGCTATAAAAGGAAAAAGCACTTCATCAGTATCCAAAGGATCACCGGTAATCTCAGAAATAGAAGAGACTGATAATAGTATTGATCCCGAAGATATAGCAGACTATACAAATATAAATAAATTAGATCTAGCTCAAAGACAAATAGAAATAATGGTGGTAAAAACCTATGCTACGTCATTAATCATGGTAATGGCAAAAATAACATTAGAAGATAAGTCAGAAATCATAGTACAAGCATTAATCGATAGTGGAAGCACTACGTCAGTTATTACAAATAATTTACTACCATCAAAATTCACACATTTCCACCCTATGAATACTACTACATATTTGGTAGGTACGCAAACATTATCCTTTAATAAATGCCTAATGAATAGTCAATCCAATTCTTTATCGATCACGAGACCTTAGATCTAACGGAAAAATATATTTTACCCAAAATACTAGTCCATTCCGCACCCAATAAAGAATTCATCCTTGGCCTTAATTTTATTCTTAGTATGGATGGCCAAATCAATATTTCTAAAAACTTTTTAACTATTAGTAAACGTACCTCCATTATACAAAGCAACAAATCATAGAGTTACGTGAGCGTGGTGGATCTATACCTCCAACGTCACCCTCTTCACCCACTTCTTCACCCGAAGTCTCTGCATATTTAGACACATGTTATAGACAGGAAACCATACATTCTTACCTTATCCCCAAACCATTAGAATAAATATTTCAGTTAGCCGAAGAAATTCAAATAATATGCGAGAATCCGTTAAAACATTGGGACAAAAATATAGACTTAGCCAATATCCCAATAATAAATAAGGACCTAGTAATATGAACAAAAGAATTAGAATATTCTTCATTAGATAAAGAAGAATTTAAAACTCAGATAAATGAATTAAAAACTCTAGGATTAATCAGACCCTCCAAATCAGAATATAGATCAGCTGCTTTCATAGTAAGAGGTCATGCCAAAATTTTCAGAGGAAAAGCTAGAATGGTAATTAATTACAAGCGATTAAATGATAACACCGAAGATGACGGCTATAAAATACTTGATAAAGATATGTTAATTAATTTAATCCAAAATAAAAAATACTTTAGTAAAATCAATTATAAATCAGGATTTTGGCAGATAAAATTAGATAATGAATCCAAAATACACTCCTTCACTACACCAATGACATTATGAATGATTATATATGCCATTTGGCTTAAAAATGAGCCTAGTATATTCCAAACAAAAATGGATAAAATATTTGGACAATTAGATTATGTACTTGTATATATTGATGACATTGTCATAGCATCACATACACTACAAGAACATTACAAACATGTAGAAGCAGTATTAAAATTATGTATTAAACATGGCATTATCCTATCTAAAAAGAAGATCAAAATTGCCAAAGAATATATGGATTTTTTAGGTCAAAAAATAGGAAAAGGAGAAATCAAGTTACAAGACCATATAGAAAAGAAAGTATTAGATTTCACAGATAAATTAGAAGACACAAAAGAATTACAAAAATTCTTAGGCTTACTAAATTATGCAACACCATATATAAGAGATCTAGGAAAACAATAAAATCATTATATAAAAGACATCAAAAATATTTTAACAATGAAGATATAAAAATTATACAAAAAATAAAAGAACATGTGAAAAATTTACCAAAACTAGCTTTACCATTAGAAACAAATTATAAAATCGTAATTGTTGATGCATCCCAAGATGGATGGGGAGCAGAATTAAAAGTAAAGCCAATAAAGAAGCATTTCAAAACACTGAAAAATTATGCAGATATGTATCCGAAAATTTTAGACAACTTCCAGAATTAATGACATCACTAGATTATGAGATATTAGGGGTAATCAATGTATTACATGCCTTTAAATTATTCTTACAAAAAGATTTCCTTATCCAACAGACTGTGAAGTAATAGTCCATTTTTATAAAAATAAAAATGAAAAGAAAATATACAGTAAGAGATGGGTAAATTTCATAACTACCATCGAAGGAAATGGCTATAATGTTATCTTTGAACATATAAAAGGGAAAAATAATTTTCTTACAGATTTTTTATCAAGAGCAGTCAAACATCCTAAAAAAGACCTAAAATCTTTGGATTTTAGACCACCATAAATTGATAATTCGCAAGAATTATCACCTAGGGCATTAAAGGAATTTATTTAAGGATAAATTCAATAGATTAGATTTAAGATAACACTGTTTATTATTTCTTGCAGGTAATTATGCAGCCACAAAAAGCCTCATCAACCTCATTCCCAATTTCACCAAACCTTGTCCATTTTGGCCACCTAACTCTACCAAGCCGTACCAGAACCAATTTACAAGTCCAACCCAAAGTAATTCCAGCCAAACCCTTAAACCACTTCCAAATTACCCTCGTTGATAACCTCTGGTGCAACCGATCTGACACTAGAGCTTTAATTAATACTATAAATTGCTTAACTTTGTGCTTTGCAGGAATAAATGATCAAATCGCATTTTTAGAAAATCAACTTATAAATAAAGTGGGTGAAGAGGGTGACGTTGGAGGTATTGATCCACCACGCTTCACAGCGTAACTCTGCGATTTGTTGGTTTGTATAATGGAGGTACGTTTACTAATAGTTAAAAAGTTTTTAGAAATATTGATTTGGCCATCCATACTAAGAATAAAATTAAGGCCAAGGATGAATTCTTTATTGGGTGCGGAATGGACTAGTATTTTGGGTAAAATATATTTTTTCGTTAGATCTAATGTCTCGTGATCGATAAAGAATTGGATTTGACTATTCATTAGGCATTTATCAAAGGATAATGTTTGCATACCTACTAAATATGTAGTAGTATTCGTAGGGTGGAAATGTGTGAATTTTGATGGTAGTAAATTATTTGTAATAACTAACGTAGTGCTTCCCCTATCGATTAATGCTTGTACTATGATTTTTGACTTATCTTCTAATGTTATTTTTGCCATTACCGCGATTAATGACGTAGCATAGGTTTTTGCCAACATTATTTTTGTTTGTCTTTGAGCTAGATCTAATTTATTTATATTTGTATAGTCTGCTATATCTTCGGGATCAATACTATTATCAGTCTCTTCTATTTCTGAGATTACCAGTGATCCTTTGGATACTGATGAAGTGCTTTTTCCTTTTATAGCTAATCATGATTTATGGATTTTGACTTTAAATTTTTGTTTATCTTTCTGATATGTTTAAATTAAGTTTTATTCTTATTTTTCTCTATTTTTATCCTTTTATTCTAATTTTTCTAGTATGAAAAGGCTTTTTTCCATATTGAGATGTATTTTTTCTAACTCAAAATCTATTTTGTCTAATCGTTTTGTTATGTCAATAGTTTCTTTAGGTTTATATAATCCCTATGATCTTGATTATGTTGTTTTTTTAAACATAAAGGATAGATTTCTATTAGACATAATTGACAATGATATCTATGGCTTTTATCTAGGTAATAATTATAGTGGAGATATATTTTTGTCACACTACCCTTTCCTAATTCAAATAGATGTTCGCATGTAGTCATTTTTGTAATTTCCATCTTTCTACTGCTTTGATTAAACCATCCATAGCATCTTCCAGTATTTGAGATTCATTTTCAGAGTCCTCATCAGTTATACAATATATTGTATCTTTAGATTCATTAGAAGATATGCTGACTACATCATCATCTAATCCTTGAATTAATAAACTTCTAAGTTTATTGTAAGTCCTTTTATTACATTGATTTGCTAAATGATCAGGGGATCTGCATATATAACAATGACATTTTCTAGTACTTGGTCGTTTAACATTTCTATATTTTTGGTAGGTCGATCGTCTAGATCGCCTAGGAATTTTTCTTTTCCTATATGTTTTTTCATGAAAATTTTGAGTAGTATAAATATTTTTACAGAATTTGTAGGATTGTTTTTTAACTTGTTTTTGTATTTTGTATTCTCTACATTTTTCTTGTAGGATGTTGAAGGTAAACACTATTCTTGGTCTGATACCTATATTTCTAATGTTATCCAGGTTTGTGTATGTATTCTTCCATTTTTCATTTATTTCTTTTCCTAATTCACCAGGTAATTTAATTAAAAATCTATTTGATATTTCATCATCAAAGTATTTTCCTGCTCTACTTGCCTAGGTCACATATAATTTGCAGAAATTATCAATTTGTGACCAATCAACTAAACTTAGTTGTTCTAAATTCCTATAAGCTTGATCTTGTATATTCGTATTTTGCCTACTTGGATCAAACCCTAATATTAATGTCCTTATAAACTTCGTGAAATTGTAGGGATTATCTCCTAATTGTCTTAATGATTCGATATCTCTTGCCTTTTTAATTTTTACTTCATTAAAAATGTTTGCAGCTGTTTCTCCTAATAATGTTTTAAGGAATGCAAACATATCTCCTATACCACTTTTATCACTATTTTTCCATGCTCGTACAACATCAAATTTCCATGTTGAGATCACAGATTCCCACATCTGAGGATTGTTAAGATTAATTGTTAAAATTGTACCATTCCTATGAGCAGGCATAAGATTTATTCGCTCTACTAGTTCTATATTTCCTTTGAAATTATAATTATTATCTTCCCTTAAATCTGTTCTAGAAGTATCTGGTCTATACGATCTTCTTGGTCCGCCTTCTTCTCCTGATGGAGGTATAGGATCAAATCTAGGTCATTTTTCTCTATCTGGATTAGATGGTCCAGCAACTACTTCTCCTAAATCCGTTCATCTTTATTTCTTCTTTGATATATTGTCTAGTTTTATTGTGATTTAATTAAAGTCATATCATTTTTGTAAATCTGAATATGTTTTCATACCAAAACATAATCTTGTAATTGTTCATAACTTTTATTTGGTGAAGTCAATTTCTTCTTCCATAATTATCTTGATCTTTCTTCTAATTCAGATTGAATGGATTCAAGATCATCATCTGATTCATGTTTATTTTGTCTAGTATGATAATCAAAAAATTGTATACTAATTGTGCCATCTTGATGTTCGTAAGAAGTGCTTTCTTGGGGTATAAGTATTGATTTTTCTAAAAAGGCTTGTAAATTCCATTCGATTCCTACATGTATTTCTGAGCTAAATTTCTTTCCTTCTAAAGCTCTAATTCCTTGACTTGCTAACATAAGTTCTAATTTAAATTTTACATTAGAATGTTCTGCATTTTCCTATGTGTGGTTATTATAAGATTTAATGATCCACACCATATTATAGCCTTTAGTTTTGATTCTATCTTTAAGCGTTGCATACATTCCATAATAAAATTTGGAATAAAATAAATAATAGATCCATTGTCATTCATGTCTATTTGGAATGATCCTATGATTGATTTTGCTAAGTCATTCCATCGATTATCAAATAAGATAACTAGGGTTTTAGTGCCTAAATTCTTTCTATGTAGTCCTTTGACTCCTATCATGATTAATCCTACATATATCTGTGACATCCTTTGTTGCCTAATCTATTCCCAATTTTTTTTTATAATTATTGGTAAACTCATCTGCTCAATATCAGAAACACAACTAATTTTTTGTTCATCTAATGTTTGAATAATAGTTGATTTTGATAAAATGGATGTGTCATACATTTTCTTTTTAACATTTATTAAATTAATCTTTCCATTGTTAAAATGTGATTCTATATCAATTATTTACGATATTTTTTTGTCGAATGTTGGGGATTTTTTCCTAAATAATGTTGGTCCTTGATTACTTGATTGACATGACTTAGTTGTATAGATAGGTATAATTTCTTTTCCCGTGCAAATCCTATCGTAAGATTTTTTAAATCTCCTTGAGTTGCTACTCCTTTCTTCTATTAGTTTTAGTTTGTTTTCCATTGTTAATGTTTTTTTGATATAATTCTAAGAGGATGATTCTTTGAAAGTTAAGCATTTTGATAGGTTTGATCACTTGTTAACTTTATATAGAGTCTTTATGATATTTATTAGCTTCCTTTAATGCTTGTTATAAATTTGGAGTTCTTCAAATTTACTCATGTTAAAATAATTCTTTTGATTTCTAAAAGTAAGGATTCTACTTCTATAATTTTTCTTTTGCTTTTGATTGCTCTTTTCATTCTTTTTAATATTTCATTATTCTAGTTTTTAATGTAATCTAAATTTTCTTTTAAAATTAATTTTTTAATATCAGACAAAACATCTGTTGTCTTTTCTAAAATTCTATACACCTTTTCTTGGTGATATTTTAATGATTCAGCTAATGAAATTTGTAAGTCGATTATACTATTCATCAGTGTGTTATCATTAGATATTTAAATTCTTTTGTAAATGGACAATTAAATTTATGCTTATCTAGGGAAATAATATTTCTATTTTTCTGACTTAGTTCTAAATTTACCCATTCAATTTTTTGTGTAGGTTCCATTAATGAGGGCGATCTGTTATGTTTGGTTCTTATTGCGTGGAACCATTTCCTTAAATTACATATATATAGCTTGTGTTAGATAATCATGTAAACTTTTAATTAATTGAATATGTGGGTTTCATCGATTTTTGTTTTAAGTCTCTGGTATTTCTTGAATATCTATATTTAATTGATTTTTTAAGATTTCTATGTGCGATTCTTACGTAAATATATTGGCTGTAAAATTTCTATATCTACATGTTGAAATTGTTGAAGGCTATTATCATTTTTTAAATTTATTTATGTTTCACAATATGTGAGATGAGATAAATGTTGCTTTTAGAGATATGATCAACAGATCGTCATTGGTGCAGTCTGCAAATATAAGCATCATCTGGTTTTTTGATTTATACTAAGCGATGATGAAATTGAGAATAACATATCTGAATCTCTTCTAGGTGGATGAATGAACAATAAGCTACATACGAGATTTAGACGTCATTCCTCACCTCAGAATTGTCAAGAATTCATGCAAATGTTTAAAATCTGACGTGATCATTTCTTTGATTCCAAAACACGCAAATTTACAAAAAGTAGTTATCTCTAATCAGGAATTAAAAATCCAAGAATTAGAGCAAACATTACAAAAAGAGAAAGAAAAATATTTTGAGTTAATTAAAGATTATAATGAACTTTCACAAGAATGATGTTTTTGGACTTTCCTATATTTTAAACATTTGCATGAATTACAATAACCTCATGACTTGGTCTCGTGAGGAATGATCACGTAAATCCCACTTTTGCACGTATGGTAGTAAGCTTATTGTTCATCCAATTCTAGAGAGATTTACGGTATATGTTATTAAATTTCATCATGTATCTCTGTTTAGTATAAATCAAACAAGGGAGCATATGATGCTTATATTTGAAGTCTAGACTCATCTATGATGATCTGTTGATCATATCTACCTAAATGGCAAACATTTATCTCATCTCACTTACATATTGTGAAACACAAATAAATTTAAAAATAACAATATGCCTTCTAGAACAATTTCAACATGTAGACATAGAAATTTTATCGATAATAGCCAATATATTTACAGAAGAATCGCACTTAGAAATCTTAAAAAATCAATTAAATATAGATATTCAAGAAATACTGAGAGACTTAAAACAAAAAATCGATAGAAACCCACATATCTAATTGTCCAAATATTTTATCCATTTTTCTTTGGAATATACTAGGTGCATTTTTTAAGCCAAATGACATAATTAACCATTCATAATGTCCTATTGGTGTAGTGCGTGTGTATTTAAGCATTATTATAATTTTCGCCAAAATTGATTTACAATCGAATTTACTAAAGTATTTTTTATTTTGGATTAAATTAATTAACATATCTTTATCAGGTATTTTATAGTCGTCATCTTCGGTGTTATCATTTAATCGCTTGTAACCAATGACCATTCTAGCTTTTCCTTTGACAATTTTGGCATGACATCTTACTATGAAAGCAGCTGATCTATATTCTGATTTGGAGGGTCGGATTAATCCTAGAGTTTTTAATTCATTTATCTGAGTTTTAAATTCTTCTTTATCTAATGGAGAATATTCTAATTCTTTTGTTAGTATTACTAGGTCCTTATTTATGATTGGGATATTGGCCAAGTCTTTATTTTTGTCCCAATGTTTTAACGGATTCTCGCCTATTATTTGAATTTCTTTGGCTAATTGGGAACAGATTAGGCAACAAAGGATGTCGTAGATGCATGTAGGATTAATCATGATAGGAGTCAAAGGACTACATAGAAAGAATTTAGGCACTAAAACCCTAGTTATCTTATTTGATAATCGATGGAATGACTTAGCAAAATCAATCATAGGATCATTCGAAATAGACATGAACGATAATGGAGCTATTATTTATTTTATTCCAAATTTTATTATGGATATGAAAGAATGTATGCAACATTTAAAGATAGGAATCAAAACTAAAGGCTATAATATGGTGGCTGGATCATTAAATCTTAGAATAACCACAGGCTTCATAGGAAAAATGCAGGAACATTCTAATGTAAAATTTAAATTAAATAATGAGGCATTAGAACTTATGTTAGCAAGTCAAGGCATTAGAGCTTTAGAAGGAAAGAAATTTAGCTCAGAAATACATGCAGGAACCGAATGGAATTTACAAGCATTTTTAGAAAAATCAATACTTATACCCCAAGAAAGCACTTCTTACGAACATCAAGATGGCACAATTAGTATGCGATTTTCTGATTATCATACTAGACAAAATAAACATGAATCAGATGATGATCTTGAATCCATTCAATCTGAATTAGAAGAAAGATCAAGATAATTATGGAAGAAGAAATTGACTTCAGCCAAATAAAAAGTTATGAACAATTACTAGATTATGTTTTTGGTATGAAAACATTGTATTCAGATTTACAAAAATGATATGACTTTGAATTAACATATGAAAATAAATTAAATCACAAGTTTGATTGGAAAACTATAGATTCACAATATATCAAAGAAGAAATAAAGATGAACCAACAGTCTATGGATTGAGGAGAAGTAGTTGCTGGACCATCTAATCCAGATAGAGGAAAATGACCTAGATTTGATCCTATACCTCCATCAGGAGAAGAAGGCGGACCAGGAAGACCGTATAGACCAGGTACTTCTAGAACATATTTAAGGGAAGATAATAATTATAATTTCAAAGGAAATATAGAACCAGTTGAGTGAATAAATCTTATGCCTGCTCATAGGAATGGTTCAATTTTAACAATTAATCTTAACAATCCTCAGATGTGGGAATCTGTGATCTCAACATGGGAATTTGATGCAGTACGAGCATGGGCAAATAGTGATAAAAGTGGTATAGGAGATATGTTTGTATTCCTTGAGACATTATTAGGAGAAACAGCTACAAACATTTTTAATGAAGCAAAAATTAAAAAGGCAGGAGATATTAAATCATTAAGATAATTAGGAGATAATCCCTACAATTTCATGCAGTTTATAAGGACATTAATATTAGGGTTTGATCCAAGCAGGCAAAATAAGAATATACAAGATCAAGCTTATAGGAATTTAGAATAATTAAGTTTAGCTGATTGGTCATAAATTGATAATTTCTGCAAATTATATGTCACCTATGCAAGTAGAGCAGGAAAAATACTTTGATGATGAAATATCAAATAGATTTTTAATTAAATTACTTGGCAAATTAGGAAAAGAAATAAACAAAAAATGGAAGAATACATACACAAACCTGGATAACATTAGAAATATAGGTATCAGACCAAGAATAGTGTTTACCTTCAACATCCTACAAGAAAAATGTAGAGAATACAAAATAAAAAAACAAGTTAAAAAACAATCCTACAAATTCTGTAAAAATATTTATACTACTCAAAATTTTCCCAAAAAAATATAAAGGAAAAGAAAAATTCTTAGGCGATCTAGACGATCGACATACCGAAAAGATAGAAATGTTAAATGGCCAAGTACTAGAAAATGTCATTGTTATATATGCGGATCCCCTGACCATTTAGCAAATCAATGTAATAAAAGGACTTACAATAAACCTAGAAGTTTATTAATTCAAGGATTAGACGATGATGTAATCAGCATATCTTCTAATGAATCAAAAGATACAATATATAGTATAACTGATGAGGACTCCAAAAATGAATCTCAAACATCGGAAGATGCTATGGATGGTTTAATCAAAGCAGTAGAAAAATGGAAATTACAAAAATGAGTACATGCGAACATCTATTTGAATTACGAAAGGGTAGTATGACAAAAGAATGTCTCCACTATAATTATTACCCAGATAAAAGCCATAGATATCGTTGTGAATTATGTCTAATAGAAATCTATCATTTATGTTTAAAAAACATCATAATCAAGATCATAGGGATTATATAAACCTAAAGAAACTATTGACATAGCAAAATGATTAGATAAAATAGATTTTGAGTTAGAAAAAATACATCTCAATATGGAAAAAATCCTTTTCAGACTAGAAAAATTAGAAGAAAAGGATAAAAATAGAGAAAAACAAGAACAAAACTTAATTCAAACATATCAGAAAGATAAACAAAAATTTAAAGTCAAAATCCGTAAATTACGATTAGCTATAAAAGGAAAAAGCACTTCATCAGTATCCAAAGGATCACCGGTAATCTCAGAAATAGAAGAGACTGATAATAGTATTGATCCCGAAGATATAGCAGACTATACAAATATAAATAAATTAGATCTAGCTCAAAGACAAACAGAAACAATGGTGGAAAAAACCTATGCTACGTCATTAATTGCGGTAATGGAAAAAATAATATTAGAAGATAAGTCAGAAATCATAGTACAAGCATTAATCGATAGTGGAAGCACTACGTCAGTTATTACAAATAATTCACTACCATCAAAATTCACACATTTCCACCCTACGAATACTACTACATATTTAGTAGGTACGCAAACATTATCCTTTGATAAATGCATAATGAATAGTCAAATCCAATTCTTTATTGATCATGAGACCTTAGATCTAACAAAAAAATATATTTTACCCAAAATACTAGTCCATTCCACACCCAATAAAGAATTCATCCTTGGCCTTAATTTTATTCTTAGTATGGATGGCCAAATCAATATTTCTAAAAACTTTTTAACTATTAGTAAACGTACCTCCATTATACAAACCAACAAATCGCAGAGTTACGCTGTGAAGCATGGTGGATCTATACCTCCAACGTCACCCTCTTCACCCACTTCTTCACCCGAAGTCTCTTAAGGACTCTTAAGGCACCATAAGGACTCTTAAGGCATGATGAATCTTCGAATGTACCAAAGAATTTTTCCCTACTTTATATGGATGAATAAAGTAGGGTGAATCTAAAACATTGGGACAAAAAATAAAGACTTAGCCAATATCCCAATCATAAATAAGGACCTAGTAATATGAACAAAAGAATTAGAATATTCTCCATTAGATAAAGAAAAATTTAAAAATCAGATAAATGAATTAAAAACTTTAGGATTAATCCGACCCTCCAAATCGTAACATGATACCGCTATAAGAGGTCACAAAAAGAGGAAAAGTTAGAATGGTCATTAATTATAAGAGATTAAATGATAACATCGAAGATGATGGCTATAAAATACCTGATAAAGATATGTTAATTAATTTAATCCAAAATAAAAAATAGTTTAGTAAATTCGATTGTAAATCAGGATTTTGGCAGATAAAATTAGATAATGAATCCATTAAATACACAGCCTTCACTACACCAATAGGACATTATGAATGGTTAATTATGCCATTTGGCTTAAAAATGAGCCTAGTATATTCCAAACAAAAATGGATAAAATATTTGGACAATTAGATTATGCAGATATATTGATGACATTCTCATAAAGATCACATACACTACAAGAACATTACAAACACGTAGAAGCAGTATTAAAATTATGTATTAAACATGACATTATCCTATCTAAAAAGAAGATCAAAGTTGCCAAAGAATATATAGATTTTTTAGGTAAAAAAATAAGAAAAGGAGAAATCGAGTTACAAGACCATATAACAAAGAAAGTATTAGATTTCCCAGATAAATTAGAAGACACAAAAGAATTAAAAAAAATCCTTTGGCTTATTAAATTATGCAAGACCATATATAAAAGATCTAGGAAAAAGAATAAAATCATTATATAAAAAGACATCATCCACAGGGCAAAAATATTTTAATAATGAGGATATAAAAATTATACAAAAAATAAAAGAACAAGTGAAAAATTTACCAAAACTAACTTTTCTGTTAGAAATAGATTATAAAATCATAATTGTTGAAGCATCTCAAGATGGATGGGGAGCAGAATTAAAAGTAAATCCATATAAAGAAGCATTTTAAAACACAAAAAATTACGCAGAATGATCCGTAAATTTTAACAACTTAATCAATGAGATCACTAGATTAAAATATTAGTAAATCAATGCATTACACACCTTTAAATTATTCTTACAAAAAGATTTTCTTATCCGAACAGACTGTGAAGAAATAGTCCATTTTTATAAAAATAAAAATGAAATGAAAATATACAGTAAGAGATGGGTAAATTTCATAACTACCATCGAAGGAAATGGCTATAATGTTACCTTTGAACATATAAAAGGGAAAAATAATTTTATTAAAGAGAACAGTAAACATTTTTAATGAAGCAAAAATTAAAAAAGCAGGAGAAATAGAATCATTAAGACAATTAGGAGATAATCCATACAATTTTACCAAGTTTATAAGAACGTTAATTTTAGGATTTGATCCAAGCAGACATACAAATATATAAGATCATAGAATTTAGAAACAAAGTTTAGCATGATTGGTCACAAATTGATAATCAGAAATTATATGTTAATGCAATGAGCAGGAAATATTTTGATGATGAAATATCAAAGAGATTTTTAATTAAACTACCTGGAGAATTAGGAAAAGAAATAAATAAAAAATGGAAGAATACATACACAAACATAGATAACATTAGAAACATAGGTATCAGACCTAGAATAGTTTTTACCTTTAACATTCTACAAGAAAAATGTAAAGAATATAAGGTTAAAACAATCCTACAAATTTTGTAAAAATATTTATACTACACAAAATTTTCCAGAAAAACCATATAGGAAAAGAAAAATTCTTAGATGCTCGAAACGATCTACATACCGAAAAGATAGAAATGTGAAAAGACCAAGTACTAGAAAATGTCATTGTTATATTTGTGGATCCCTTGACCATTTAGCAAATTAATGTAATAAAAAGAATTATAATAAAACTAGAAGTTTATTAATTCAAGGACTAGAAGATGATGTAGTCAGCATATCTTCAACGCAATCAAACGATACAATTTATAGTATAATGGATGCATATTCGGACAATGAGTCTCAAACCTCTGAAGATGCAATGGAGGGCTTGATCAAAGTTGTAGAAAGATGGAAATTATAGAAATAAAAGAAATGAGTACATGTGAACATTTATTTGAATTAGGAAAGGGCAGTATGACAAAAATCATAGATATCGCTGTTAGTTATGTCTTATCAAAATTTGTCATTTATGTTTAAAGAAATATCATAATCAAGATCATAGGAATTATATAAAACCTAAAGAAATAGTAGACATAATAAACAGACTGGAAAAACTAGATTTTGAATTAGAAAAGATACATCTTAGTATGGAAAAAATCCTATTCCGATTAGAAAAACTAGAAGAAAAGGATAAACACAGAGAAAAATTGGAAGAAGACCTCATTAATACTTATAAAAAAGATAAAGCAAAACTTACATTCAAAATTAAAAAATTACGTGTAGCTATAAAAAGAAAAAGCACTTCACCAAAACTGAAACAAACACCACTAGTCTCAGAGACAGATACAAATACAGACCCTGAAGATATAGAGGACTATACAACCATAAATAAACTTGATTTAGCACAAACACAAACAGAATCAATGGTAGCTAAACATTGCCCTACCTCGTTAATAGCTGTTACGACAAATAATAATTTAGAAGATAAATCTGAAATCATAGTGCAAGCTCTAATCGACAAGCATAGTACTAATTCATTTCATTATCAAAAAAATTAACTTTCATTAAATCATGAATAAATACAATTTCTTTATGAAATGTTAGATATTACTGAAAAATATGTTTTACCTAAAATCTTTGTCCATGAGGCCTCCACACTAGAATTTATCCTTGGCCTCAATTTCTTTTTAAGTCTGGATGGTCAAATTAGTATTAGTGAAAATTATTTGACCATTAGCAAATGAATCTCCATCATTCAAACTAATAAACATCAGAGTCACGCTGGAAAGCCTGGTGGACCTAAACACCTTTTCATGGGCGATCAAACCCCTAGTTTACATCCCGAAGTTTCAGTTTATTTAGACACTTGTTACAAAAATAATATAAACACAATCCCCACATACCAAATACCAAAGCAATTAGCTAAAATATTTCAGCTAGCCGAAGAAATTCAAATTATTGGCAAAAATCCCTTAATACATTGGAATAAAAACAAAGAATTAACCAACATACCAATTATTAATAAAGATCTAGTTATCAGGACAAAGGAATTAGAATATTCTCCTATTGATAAAGAAGAATTTAAAACTCAACTTAAAGAACTAAAAGATTTATTAATTTCCAACTGAAAGCATCGATCAACCGATGTATTCATTAGGGCATGCAAAAGTAGTTCGAGGCAAAGCACGCATGATAATTAATTACAAGCGATTAAATGATAATACGGAAGATGATGGATACAAAATACCTGATAAAGAAATGTTAATAAATTTAATCCAAAATAAAAAATACTTTAGTAAATTTGATTGCAAATCCGGATTTTGGCAAATTAAATTAGATAAAGATTCAATACCATATACAACTTTTACTACACCTTTAGGACACTATGAATGGTTAATAATGCCCTTCGGATTAAAAAATGCCCCAAGTATTTTTCAGCGCAAAATGGATAATATCTTTAGACATCTAGACTATGTTTTAGTCTACATCAATGATATCTTAGTAGAATCTCATACACTTAAAGAACATTATCTACATGTAGAAGAAGTATTACAATTATGTATTAAACATGGCATAATTCTCTCTAAAAAGAAAATCAAAATCAAAAGAAATATATAAACTTTTAGGACATAGACATGGAGAAATCAATTACGATCATATATCTAAAAAAGTAATTTTGATAAAATAGTAGACACAAAGGAACTACAAAAATTTCTAGGATTATTAAACTATGCACGACCTTATATAAAAGGTTTAGGAAAAATGATAAAATCTTTATATAAGAAAACTTCAACCACAGGACAAAAATATTTTAACACAGAAGATGTAAAAATAATCCAAAAAATTAAAAAATAAGTTAAAAATTTACCAAAATTAACACTCATTAGAAATAGACTACAAAGTCGTAATAGTAGATGCTTCACAAAAGATTTGAAGTTAAAAGTAAAACCATATAAAGAAGCTTACCAAAATACAGAAAAACTATGTAGATATGCTTCAGGGAACTTTAAACAATTACCAGAAAATATGACATCACTTGATTATGAAATATTAGGAGTAATTAATGCATTACACACATTCAAATTATTTTACAAAAGAATTTCAAAGAATATCAAGCCATATCGTATTTTATAAAATAAAAATGAAAAAAAGATATATAGCAAAAGATGGATAAATTTTGTTACTACTCTTGAAGGAAATGGGTATAATGTTAAATTTGAGCATATAAAAGGAAATAAAAACTTCCTTGCAGATTACCTATCCCGAGTGATTAAATTGTTCACCAAAAAATTTAGATTTTAAACCACCATAAAGAGTTAGCCAGCGATTGGTTTACAATTAGAACTCAGAGAATGATCTTCGAATCTTCTAAATTAGGAAATTTATTTTATGAACTTTTATTTTGTAGGAATGGAGCAAAGGATGCAGCCCGACCTAGTCCATTATGGACACCTTACGCTATCAAGCCGACAAGGAACCAATCTCCAATTTAAACCAAAAGTACAAATCAGAAAACCATTAAATCATTTCAAATAACTCTTTTAGATAACCTTTGGTGTAACAGAAATGACCTATCAGCTACAATTAATACTTTAAATTATTTAACCATCTATTTTTTTAGGGATTAATGACTAAATTGACTTTCTCCAAAATAAAAATCAATGGTTACAACTAAATAAAGATCTAGAACAAGTATCACTCATTCCAAAAACTCCTACCAATTTACAAAAGGTAGTTATCTCTAATCAAGAAATAAAAATTCAGGAATTAGAACAAGCTTTGCAAAAAGAAAAAGAAAAATATTCCGAATTAATTAAAGATTATAATGACCTATCCAAAGATCATGAATATTTTGCTGAAATGATAGTAGAAATCTCGCAAGCAAATCTGGAAAAATAATTACAATATCTCTACCTACTAAAAATGCTGGAAGAAATAAAAAATAAAATATTTTAAAAAATAAAAAATAATAAGAAATAAAATTTGATAGAATGTGCTAAAGAAATTATTTTGTCTTACGGATTAAATGAAATCATACATGGCCTTTCATATGTCAACCAAAACCTAGTAATCACTAATATGTGTCCCTGCTATTTCTGCAAACAAAGTTTTCAAATGATAACTCTTTCTTTACATTTAGCATATTTGAAAAAATTCTATAAATGGGAAGTACAAGAGTTATTAAATTATGGCTTATTATCAAAAGCTATCATCAGTAGAGAAGAGAATTTAGAAGAATAGATATCGACTTTCCATCATCCCAAATTAAGAAGGATCTTATGGCATATCTTTCAAGATGAGGAAACCTCATCAGTCACATTACTTATTAAATCTGTGGAACCATACTACGAAAATCTAATGGATGAAGCAAAGCATATCATCGAAATCATAAAAACACCAAAATATTTCAGAGCTTGGCAAAAAGATGAGAGTGATCATACAACTATTGATCCAGAACAAACTGAAGACATCTTATTTCACCATTATATCAGATTGCCAATTTACATGATGGATTCACAAGACCTATGTTCCATACTCATCTAGTTTATCAAGACAAAAACATCTTTATTTTTCTCAATAAAAAATTAATTAGAGGAAAGATATTCAAATTCAAGTTTTATCATCAACATTCCAATTTACTAGAACATATTAAGACAATTAATTGGCATTCACTCAAGCAAACAGGAGATTTTGTAACTGTCTACCAACGACTCACTCCAGAACCTAGTCAAAATAATGATGAAGACAACGAGCAACAGTGGCTGGAAGGATTAGATGACATAGCCTTACACAACATAGACAATGCTATGGAACCCTAGAGTAGCACTACTGCATCTAGAAGCACATTGGACATCAATAACGGAGCAATAATAAAAAGAAAAATAGAAAGCATCTTATTATTGGAACATTAGCAGAAAGTGAAAACATTAAGAATCAATAATTGAAGCACTAATCAGAAAGTCTGAAGCTAAGTCATAAAGTATGGAGCACTGGCAAAAAGAAGGAGCATCAGCAAAAGGAAGGACCAATAATTATCAGCACTAGCAAAAAGAAAAAGCATCAGCAAAAAGAAGTACCAATAATTATCAGCACTAGCTTTACTTTATATGTATTATTGTAAGCACTATGTGCCTTATTCTCTTCCTATAAATAAGAGTGTGTCTAGACAAAAAATATAGACAGAAGAATGCCTCTCTCTCTCTCTCTCTCTCTCTCTCTCTCCCTGCCATCTCTGTATACACTGTAAGTTTTTATTTTAATAAATATATTTTGACTTTTCATTATGCCTATCTGTGAGTAGTCATTTTGTTCTCCCTATTGGGGAGATATGATTAAAATCCTATCTCATGGGTAATTAATCTCTCCACAGCAAATATAGGCTATATGGATGACCTTGAGAAAATCCCTGCTTTCCATCATTAAAATATCTTTCTTGTGTGAATGCCAAGTATTTATAATGATAGAAGAACGCCTCAGACAAAACATAAGAGTGTGTCTAGCGTTAATCTCAATACTCCTCAGAAGTAGTACAATTATGTATTAAACATGACATAATTCTCTCTAAAAAGAAAATCGATATTGCAAAAGAATATATAAACTTTTTAGGATAGAAAATAGGACATGGAAAAATCGAATTACAGGATCATATATCTGAAAAGGTATTACAATTCCCAGATAAAATAGAAGACACAAAGGAACTACAAAAATTCCTAGGATTATTAAACTATGCACGACCTTATATAAAAGATTTAGGCAAAATGATAAAATCTTTATATAAGAAAACTTCAACCACAAGACAGAAATATTTTAACACAGAAGATGTAAAAATAATCCAAAAAATTAAAAAACAAGTTAAAAATTTACCAAAATTAACACTCCATTAAAGCATTCTAAATTGTAATAGTAGATCTTGTGAAGGATGAAGCAGTTAAAAGTAAAATCATATAAAGAAGCTTACCAAAATACAAAAAAACTATTTAGATATGCTTCAGGGAACTTTAAACAATTATCAGAAAATATGACATCACTTGATTATGAAATATTAAGAGTAATTAATGCATTACACGCATTCAAATTATTTTTACAAAGAATTTCTTATAAGAAACGATGAACGTATACATTTTATAAAAATAAAAATAAAAAAAGATATATAAAAAATTTTACTCTTGAAGGAAATGGGTATAATGTTAAATTTGAGCATATAAAGGAAAAAAAAACTTCCTTTACTATCAATTAAATTAAAAAATTTAAAATCTTCTTTTAAACCACCATAAAGAGTTTAATGATTGGTTAACAATTAACTTAGAATGATCTTCGGATCTTCTAAATTAGAAAATTTATTTTATGAACTTTTATTTTGCAGGAATGGAGCAAAAGATGTAGCCCATCCTAGTCCATTATGGACACCTTACGCTATCAAGCCGACAAGGAACCAATCTCCAATTTAAACCAAAAGTACAAATCAAAAAACCATTAAATCATTTCCAAATAACTCTTTTAGATAGCCTTTGGTGTAACAGAAATGACCTATCAGCTACAATTAATACTTTAAATTGTTTAACCATCTATTTTTTAGGGATTAATGACCAAATTGACTTTCTCCAAAATGAAAATCAACGGTTACAACTAAATAAAGATCTAGAACAAGTATCACTCATTCCAAAAACTCCTACCAATTTACAAAAGGTAGTTATCTCTAATCAAGAAATAAAAATTTAGGAATTATAACAAGCTTTGCAAAAGAAAAAGAAAATATTCCGAATTAATTAAAGATTATAATGACCTATCCAAAGATCGTGAATATTTTGCTGAAATGATATTAGAAATCTTGCATGCAAATATGGAGAAACAATTACAATATCTCTACCTACCAGAAATGTCGGAAGAAATAAAAAATAAAATATTTAAAACAATAAAAAATAATAAGAAACAAAATATGATAGAATGTGCTAAAAAAATTATTTTGTCTTATGGATTAAATGAAATCATACACCTTTCATATGTCGAAAATGAAACCACTAATATGTGTCCTCTATTTCCAACAAAGTTTTCAAATGATAACTCTTTCTTTACATTTAGCATATCTGAAAAAAATTCTATAAATGGGAAGTACAAGAGTTATTCAATTATGGCTTATTATCAAAAGCTATCATCAGTAGAGAAGAGAATTTAGAAGAACAGATATCAGCTTTCCATCATCCCGAATTAAGAAGGATCTTATGGCATATCTTTCAAGACGAGGAAACCTCATCAGTCACATTACTTATTAAATCTATGGAACCATACTACGACAATCTAATGGATGAAGCAAAGCATATCATCGAAATCATAAAAATACCAAAACATTTCAGAGCTTGGCAAAAAGATGAGAGTGATCATACAACTATTGATCCAGAACAAACTGAAGACATCTTATTTCACCGGATTATATCAATTCTTGATTACGGATGAATTCACAAGACCTCTGTTCCATACTCATCTAATTTATCAAGACAAAAACTTCTTTATTTTCCTCAATGAAAAATTAATTAGAGGAAAGATATTCAAATTCAAGTTTTATCATCAACATTCCAATTTCTTGGAACATATCAGACAATTGGCATTCACTCAAGCAGAAGATTTTATAGCGCCTTCCACTCACTCAGAACAAAAAATAATGATGAAGACAACGAGCAACTGTGGCTGGAAGGATTAGATGACATAGCCTTACACAACTTAGAGACAATGCTATGGAACCCTAGAGCAGCACTACTGCATCTAGAAGCACATCGGACTTCAATAATGGAGCAATAAGAAAAAGAAAAGCAGAAAGCATCTTATTATTGGAGTATTAACAGAAAGTGAAAACATCAGGAATCAATAATTGAAGCAATAATCAGAAAGTCTGGAGCCTAAGTCATAAAGTATGGAGCACTAGCAAAAGAAGGAGCAAAGAAGGACCAATAATTATCAGCACTAGCAAAAAGAAGAAGCATCAGCAAAAAGAAGGACCAATAATTATCACCACTAGCTTTAATTTATGTATTATTGTAAGCTCTATGTGCCTTATTCTCTTCCTATAAATAAGAGTGTGTCTAGACAAAAAATATAGATAGAAGAACGCCTCTCTCTCTCTCTATATATATATATAGGGTCTAAGTGGGTTAACTTAAGTTCAAACAAATTTAAGCCTAATATAATGAAATTTGAAGATTTATTTAAATAAAAAAAGTTTAAGCCCCTATTAAAGTAGTCTAAACTAGGTTTAATTAACCTAAGACTAAGTATTGAGCCTTGGATACCTTCAAGTTAACATATTGAGTTAGCCTACGTCCAAGACTTTTTAGGTCCATCTTAGATCATCTTAAGTAGTGTCTAAAGAATACACCCCATCTAATGGAGTCTAATTCAATCTTAAATTTAATTACACATGTTAGTTATTGCCTAAGGTCCTTTTAGGTCAAATTAATATTGAATTCCCATTAGGCTAGCATTAAGAAAAATCATGGTTCACTTTTAGACTGGTATGTCATCATAGGTAAGATAACATTAATGGAAGCCTACAAAAAGCATAAGTGATTTTCACATGTTTAACATATAATTTATTGGTTTTTAAGTCAATTTAGGGGAGGCTAAAGCTAGGTGTATTTGACTAGTCTAGTGAGCATTAATCCATTGAATCTCATAAGGAATTCAAGTTACTCATAATTAAATAAAGTTAGGGATGTCCACTTAATGAGGTCTAGATAAATCTATATCAATGAAAGCTAAGGATAGAGAGGAATTATACTTAGGGCCCGTTTGGGGCTGTATCACGGGTCCGTCGTGTCACTAAATGAGACGTGACAACATTTGTTTAGTGTGACAGTGTCACTTTTGGCTCTGCTTCCAGTTCAAAAATGGTGTTTTCTAACCAAGGGCCTTCGACCACATTCAAGCAATTTATACCACGGAATTCCCCTCACCTTCAATCGCGTTCAAGTGATTTGTCTAAAAACACCGTTTGGCTGGATTTAAGTTAAATCTGATTTAAATCCTGCAGCTAAATAGTTGACGATCCCCATCCTTTCGTCTTCTGATTACAGAGAAGAGAGCTATGCTGAGCCTTCTTTCTCAAATGGATCCTTTGAATCTCTTTTTGAGATTAAGTGCCAAGTGTAATTTTTTATCCTTAGTGGTTACTTTGATTTTTGAAGTTTTAAACATGTCATTTTGCCTAATATTTTTAATCTGATATACTTTTTAAAATTATGTTTGTGGTATTTATTTTTGGGATGTGGGGGAAAATGAGTGATACTTTTATGATCAATTATGACATGATGTATCTTATCAAAGATAGAAATCACCAATAATCGCCTAATAGAGAATCCTAAGATATGATGGCTCTTTGAATGTACCAGAGATTTATCCTCTGCTTTACATGGATGAATAAAGCATAGTTTATATTAAACTAGGTTCTAAAGTTCCTTATGGAGGCAAGCTTCCTGTGGTGTTTATTCTTCTTGTCATGTGTATGTGTGTGTATGGGGCTCCATGCAGATTTGAGGATGTACTTTAAGGTGATAATGACATCGAATAGTGTGCTATCTCAAAAGATAGGAATCACTACTATGATACAATCACATAAGGACTCTAAGGCATGATAGTCTTGAATGTACAATAAATTTTTTCCCTACTTGGATAAATAAGTAGGGTTTATTTAAAGCGGGTTTAAAGTTCACTTGGGGCAAGCCCCCATAGTTAATTACATGCTATGAAAGGTGAGTTCCTTAGGAATACTCTCGATTAAAGTAGACAATTATTATCTCTAAAGATTTCAAAGATAGGACTATAAATAAATTGGCTATGTTTGGAAAATCAAGTGGGATAGATCAAAAGGAGAGACTTATTATCGAAGCCAAAGGGATATGAATATGTAATGCTCATGATACTAGGAAAACCTAATGAGCATTTCAATCTATTCTATGGTTTGGCTTTATATGTTTGAAATTGAAGAGAATTATGTATTTGAGTTGAAATTTTATTAGAAAATTAGGACTTATAATCTCACAACACAAAGTTGTGGAAATACCTAAGAGGTGGGGAATTATGCTTGTAGCCTGAAGGAAACAGCTACCTTGAATCCTAAATTTAGGGAGCTTTAGTAAGGACCAAAGTGTGACCTAAATCTAAGTGAAGATGTGTATATGGTTTATCTCCACAAGAGAGAATAAATCACTCGACTGTTGGACTTATAATCGCCTAGAGTGGCAGCTAGCTAACTCCTCCTACGCTTTAAAACCATGTAGGCAAGTCTTATGTTCTACAAGATAGTTAGGTTGTTATTATTTAGAAAGAAACTAAGTCCTTAAACCTACTCCCTAAGGGACTAGAGCATGAGTGGTATGAGTAATGGCATAGTTTAATGCAAATCTTATCAAATTTTATTTGATTTTTGACTCTCTATTTTGACACAGGCCTTAGGATTTTATATGCCTAAATGCATGGTGAAATTGATTTTGGACAAATCAAAAGAGAAAGAGATGTTTTCCATCATAGGCTCTCAAAGGTCAAGCCTTTTCCCTATCTGGCAAAGATGGAAACCCTCTCTTAGCAAGAGTAAAACAAAATGCCATGCATGATATTAAGCATACAACATCCAGCTAAAGGGTTGCTAAATATTTTATTATCTTGATTTAATGCCTAGGCTTTATGTGAGGTTATGATTTATTTTAGAAAATTTAGTTATGAGTTGTAGCTGGGGTAGAAAAATTAATTTTCTCTTAGAGCCTAAACGGATCTAGGCCACACATTAAAGCATCAATGCATAAAGAAACTATAAGAGGCATGTAATTTTTAATGCATAATATAAATAAATCATCAAATAATTTATAAAAGCATAAAGAATAAAGGCGATCATCGGTACCACCATACAACCAAAAAAGCAAATGGATGGCTCTACTTATACAACAGATTATAAAAATAATTACAAGTAAGAATGAATACATGCTATGGGGGCCTTCATCTTCATTCTTCATGCCTCCTTCATTTCTTCATATCTCCATTTGATTTAATTTGCTCCACTTCAAAGGCATCCCATGGCCTCCCAAGATAATGCCTTGTAGCCAATGCTCATCCTTATCCCCCCATAACACTAATCCTAATTTTTAAATGTAAAATTACATTAAAATGGAAAAATAAAGCTAACTATAATACAAAGGTTAGCTAAACATACATTCCACCCAAGCAATTATGTTTATAATTTGGGCTTAACACCCCGCACATGGGTAACCAAGCCCACATGTCCTAACTTGGATTATGCTTAGGGGCTTAAGCAACCAGCATTTATATTTATTTTTAGTAACGCCTTAATCTCCTGAAAGAACGATTAGGAAAATAATGGCTAACATCCGTCTATGAAACATACACCCTAACATCGTCTAAAATAATACATCACAAAACCAAAATACATCAAACCATGCGCCCAACATAAAGCTAGAAGTGGTGACTTAATCTAATCTGTGTATTAAAGCTTGTGTGGTATTTCCTAACTAGGCTTTAGAGTTATAGTTTCTTAAGTGTAGAAAGATTCAATTTAAAGGGTGGTTTAACTTTAAGTTATTTAGTTAATTTGTAAGCTTTTACTTAATATTTTATTTTATTTCATTTGACCTACACAAAATAACTAAGTGTTATAAAGAGGGGAAAAGAGAGGATCACTCTCTTCCATCCCTACTTTAAGTCATTTCTAAAGCCAAATTAATTAAACAATTCTCTTTAGTGAATAGCTTATTATATGTTTTAATTGATCCTAAGTTTAGATTCACTTTAAATAAACTCATTCAATAAGAAATACATCTTAAGGTTAGTTGGAATGAATTGCAATCACACCACACATGTTTGTTCATTTCTTTTCATCATGTATATCATTCATATGATTTAAATCTTAAGCATAACTATACATATAATTTATATCTTAGCACACTTAAATGATAAATATGAGTAAATGTATTTGGAATTAATATTTCAATTGGTTGAATGATTTTGTTATATTGATTTAAAGCTCTACCTAAATTCTTATGCAAAAGCATAAGGAAAGAACCTTAAATCACATGACTAATCAACTCAGTCAATTAAATAAAGTATGAATGCATATCTTTTAAATAGGAAAAAAGGGGTTTCATTCATTAGCTAAGTACATATCCACATGTATAAAAGTTTTAAGCAAGTACGTTGCCGTTGTTCTGCACCAAAGGAATGAGATAGGAACCTCCTTGGGGTTACTTAAACCTGTGCATCCCAGGAATGTCTAGACTTATATACCCTCTATCCTTAGATAAATATGGATGTATAAACAACTACAAGAATAGAAAGCCATGCAAAAAAATTGTAATTTTGATTTGTTTGATTTAATTGTGTAAATGAATTAAAGTCCTTTCTAAATTCTGATGTTCAAATGCATAAGAATGAAATCAAGTAAGTACGTCACCATTGTTCTACACCAAGGGAATGAGGTAGGAACCTCCTTAGAACTACTTAAAGTCATGCTGTGATGTCGGACTAATATACTAACATTCTTACTTTACAAATCAACACATAAATATAAGAAAACTTTTCATACATTAAACTTATATTCACTTGAATTTCCTATGTATATATAACTAAAGTTACAATAAATATGTATATTCATTCATTAATAGACTTTTAAAAATATATTTGAGATTTAATAGTGATACTAGCCACACATATTTTTAATTAAGCCAACACACACAAATTGACATAAAGGAAATCTTTTTTTATTTGATTAATTTGAAAGACATGAATGTTTGAGTACATATGACATACAACATTTAACGTGAATAGAAAGAAATAAAAAAAAACACAAGCATGTAATTTAATTCATTCCAACTAAGTCCTAAAGACAATCAAACTAAATAAGATTATTTAAAATAAATCAAAGTTCTTTAATGTTATTTCATTTTCATGTCTGATTTGATTTAAGAAATGTGAAAAAGGTTTGTTAATCCTCATGTGTGAGTTAATTTAGTTTAATGTAGAGCAATTAGGTTGATTTTATGTCTTAATTAGGTTAGGGTATGAATTAAGTCAATTAATTAACCCTTACCTATGTCACCTTAAGTTAATTAATTAAATAATTATGAGCTAATATAATATACAACCACATAGAAAAATAAATAGCAATGCTCCTATGAAATGAATGGGGCCTTAGATCATAATTATTAATTAGTTAAGCTTAAGGAGCTCACTTAATTACTCTTATGGTTTTCTCACACATGTGAGCTAACCATAATTTCATTAGCTCTCTCTTTGGGTTATTGAACACCCAAAGAGCTACCCAAGAGTTAATTAGAGAAGTAGATTCAATCAAATTAATTAAGTTCATTAATTAACTAATTAAATCTTAATTAATCTTAACCAATCAAAATGAGATGGGCTTAGAGAAAGAGAGAAAGAAGAGAGCCTAAGTATCAATCCCTAAATCCTTTTGATTAATTAATTAATGTTCAAGTATGATATGGATTTTTGATTAATCTTGTTAATTAATTAATTAAGGGGTTTTAATTAATTAATTATTTAAGAGAATGGAGAAGACTTAAAGAAAAGATTGAAAGAGAGTCCCCCATTTCTAGACTTCATCACCATTAATAGAGGTAATAAGCAATTGATTGATTAATTTACTATTCATTTACTTAATTATCATTAATTAGAGGAGAGTAATTAAGGCTTAATCCATTAATTTACCCAATTAATTATCCAATAAATCCCAAGAAAAATGTGGGAGGCAGAGGTCATCCCCTTAAACATCCTTAGAAAATTTAAAATTAATTGGATAATTAATCAGGGAGCAATTAGGCTAATTAATTTTTAATTAAATATTAATTAAGAAAAAATTACTACTCAAACTTAATTAATAATAATTTTAATGAATTCTCCTCTAAAATGTCATTAAAATGAGCCCTCATTTGTATTTTTTGGATTTTTCTATAATTTGTTTTGAATTTTGGAAGTTTCAGCATTAAAAATAGATTAATTAATCTAATTACACCTCTTAATCCATCGATGCCACATGGAGGCTGACGCGGTGTGCTTTCTACATGGCGCGATGAGATTTTTTATTTAAGTTATCACGTCAAAGGCTGACGCGGATAGCGACGGAATGCGCTTTCTACGTGGGTCGTCCGATCTTAGATCGGACATCCATGATTAAATGTGCAATTCTAAAGAGGAAAAGAGAGGTTCTATGCATGATCAGATCAGGAGTGTCCATTCTGATCACATGGAATGGACAGTCTATGATCTGTCTCCTCCCGAGTGGCGAACGACAGATACCATCCGTTGATTGTCTCTCGATCCGAGCTCACCCGAGCTCGGATGGAGATGAAATTTATCCCACACCTTTGGGGAAGCATAACAAGCACATATAATAGTGGAAATCACATGAGACATAAGTTTCCTTCACAAAGGGCCAACATATTTTGAGCTAATGATCAGTTTTAATGGCATACCTCACCGGAGCTTGTGACCGGCAGTTCCAATGATTGATGAAGCTTCATTTAGGAGAAATAAAGTCCTGTTGAGCCGCACAAGCTTTGATTTGGTGTAGTTTACTTGGAAGACCAACCCACGACACGTAAGCAATCAGTCTTAATTGAACTCCACCCTCCAGCTGTCGGGAAGCTTGGGAAATGATTTATTTTGACTCGTCTAAGTCCAAGGATAGTGTGTACAAAATTAATTGCACTATGGTTGAGAAATAAGGAAATGGGAATCACTGATTTGCTCCCCTATTTTAGTTCCATGTAAAATTGAGAGTGGGGATTTTGGGGAGCTTCAAAAATGCAAAGGGAGGCTCTGGGTTCTCGTTCCTTGGCTGCTAGGGTTGAATCGAGTGTGAGTGTGTGAGTTTGAGTGAGAATGAGGGGGTATACCCCCTCCTTCCTTGGCTTGGACGGTGGTGATAGTTTCAGCTTGATGGATCAATGGCTGAGATGGGGAGCTCGATTTGGGCAGAGAATCACTCCACTTGGCCTCAAATGAGTGGAGGAAGTGTAGGAGGTGGCTGCCATGGGAGTAGTGGGTGTCGTTGGTGGTTTGAAATGCTCCAATGTGAATGGGGAGGTGATTTCACCTCCCCATGAGTCATGATCGATCCAACCACCTTTGGGTCAGGTGAGCCATGATCCTTGGTGCCTAAGTGGATCTATGAATGGGTGCTAAGTGGCCTAGGGGAGTAAATGACCAACTATGCTCGTGTCTTATCTCATGGGATGTCGTAGACCCAAGGGCAAAGTGATCATTTGGCTATGGATTTGATTTAGGCAGATTTGAGATGGGTCAAAAGTGGGTTAGCCCAAATTTCAAGTGGTTTGGAGTTTATTTGGTTTGATTTGGCTTGATTTGACCTATTTAGGTTAAATTGGGTTAAGTTCGATCAAGCTGACTAATTGGTCAAATCGGATCAAACCAAGGATTGGGTCAAGTGCACATGACCAATTAGAGTGTATTGATGTCATTGGTTTGATTCAATTTGCTTCAAATTTGATTATTGGTCATTTGGGTTCATATAAGTCAAATGGGTCAAGTTGATCAATTTGACCAATTTGACCAATTTGACCAATTTGACCAATTTGATCAAATTGGGTTGGGTTAGGTGTTGAGTCAAGTTAAATTGGCTAATTGAAAATTATTGTAGGCTTTGGTTTGTTTTAATTTGGATTTTGGCTAATTTGACCCTTTAGGTCAATTTGGGCCAGGTTGGGCCGAGTTGACCAATTGGTCAAACTTGGCTCAATCATGGCTTTGGTCAAGTTCAATAAGTGATTTGGAATGAACCTGAGCCATTGGTTATAATCAATTTGGGTTAGATTATGATTTGACCTATTTTGGCTTTTTAGGCTAATTTGGGTCAAATTGGGTCAAATGGCCAATTGGACTTGGTTTGGCTCAATTGAGGGTTTGTTCATGTTCAATCATTGATTATAAATTAGTTTGAATCAAAGATTTCAGTCAATTTGGCATACGGTGTGTTTAGGCTAGTTTAGGTTTCATTTGGGCTAAAGGTTGACTTGGTCATCGAGCTAGGTTGACTTGGTTTGACCTAATTCAAGATAATTTATTAACCTAGGATGATTGTTGATCATGATATGAGATTTGGATGGGCTCAGTTTAATCCAATTGTGTTGGATTAGAACTTGGCTTAAGAAGGTCTTTTAGGTCAGTTTGGGTCAAGTGGACCTAAATGGGTTAATTGGCTTGGTCATGGCTTGATTCAAGTTTAATTATATTGATAAATAGGTTTGAGATCGAAATATAAATATAATTGCAAATGGTTTGGATTCATATGGGTCTTGGTTTATATGACAATTTTAAGTCAAAAGGGCTAACTTGGGTTTGATTTGGGTTAGCATGGATTTGGTTTGATAATTGTAGTTTTGTTTATATTTGGAACAATGATTGAAGGAATGATTGAATCATGAAAAAATTCATGGGTTTTGATTTGATTTGGATAGAATTTAACCAAGTTCAAGAAATTCGTTCAAAGGGTATATATCAAATTTTGGTTTGATTTTGGATTTAGTTTTGGCTATTTGAATTTATATTTCATTTATATTTGAGAATATAAATGAAGATATAAATGATTTATGAGAAAATCACTTGAGTTTGGAGTGATATGGAAGCAAATTTATCCAAGCTCGTGGATGTAGGTTAAAAGGGCTTATAAGAAAATTTGGTTGAGTTGGATTTGATCATGGGATTGAATCATTTGAAGTTGGATTTGGATAGAAATATGATAGTTTGATTGAAAGATTGAATTGATATTTGAGAAAATCAAATGAATATGGATTGATTTGGATTTGGTTAGGCTAAGTCCATAAGATGAAATCAAAGGTCTTATAAAGGGTTTGATCAAGGGCTTCAATCATTTGGCCTGAAATTCGGACTTGGATATGGAATTTGAATTTGAATTTGAGGTTTGGTTTGAGAAGGAAAGTATGGATTTGGTTTAGGCCATAGGGTAGGCAAGTTTTCCTAAGTCTCTAAGGCATAACCTATTCCATGGCTAAGTCTAAGCTTAGGTTAAGTGTTCACCTCACCACTAGAAGTGTCATAAGACTAAGGAGCTCTTAGTGTCTACAAGAGTCCTAGATCTATGATGAGAAAGTTGAGAACTCACTCCAAAAGTGAGGTAAAAAAGGGTGCCCAATAGGTGTGGTGTAACTAACGAGGCACATTATATGTATTAGTGTTGACTGAGATGATCAACAATGTCCAAAGGAGCACAAGCACTAACAGAAATGATCTACCCCTAAACTTGAGATGTAGACAGAATCAAGATCTTAGTGCAATGTAATTCAGCTTATGCCAAGGGCATAAGAGAGGAAGAAATGATCCAATGAGGGGTCAAACATGTGAACCTTCCACTAGGGAAGCAGGTTCAGATTATCCATAGAGTGGATAAGGGTTTGAGTTGGTTGACATGATTTGGGAGAGAAAATATCCGTTGGGGATGAGTTCATGACCCTTCAACTAGGGAAGCAGGTTCAGATCATCCACTAGGGATAGGGATTTAAATTGATTTGATTTTATGAAGGCTCCACTGGGGAGAGGATGTGATTTGCATCTCATTGGGGAGAGATTTGATTTAATTTAATTGGTGGGCATCCACTGGGGATTAGAATTTAATTTGATTTCTTGACTTATGATTTGAGGCTCCACTGGGAGAGGATATGATCTGGTTTTGAGCACACATATGTTGGAGATATGAGATCGGATCCACTAGGGATAAGGTGGATTTAAATTTGGACTCTACTGGAGGGAGGAGAATGGATTTGATGAAATGGACCCTATCGGTGTGTGATTGATCTATTGAAAGAATATCGATAGTCACATTTTAGATTTACAAATCCAAGGGATAGTCTACCATGGTGAGCTAACCAACCTAAGGGATGCCTTTCGGTGTGCAATGATCAAGTTAGGAAGAAAGCTTATAGACTTACATCCTCCTAAACAAGAAACCATTAGGGTGATCGATTGACAACACGATAAATCGAACCCAACCTAAGGCGACTATTTGAGTGAATTCCACTGTGGACTCACATGAACTCAAAAATATCCAAGATCAATTTAATTTTAGATGGACCCTATCGGTGTGTGATAGATCTACTAAGAAGGAGCTAATATCAGCCTAGACCTATCTTAAATTTATAAATCCAAATTGATAATCTACCAGCCATCAAGTAGAGTTGACCAACCTAAGGGATGCCTTTCGGAGTGCAATGGTTAAGTTAAGAAGAAAGTTTGTAGACTTACAACTTCTTAAATAAGGAACCACTAGGGTGATTTCTTTGGTAGCACATGGAACCAATGGGGTGATCTACTGGTAGTACAATAAATCAAACCTAACCTAAGGCAACTATTTGAGTGAATGCTGCTGTGGACTCATATCAACTCAAATATAAATCAATTTAATTTTAGATGGACCCATTGGTATGGATTTACTATGAAGGAGCTAATATTGATGTCTTAGATTTATAAATCCAAAAGAATAGTACCGATACAGTAGGCTAATAACCTAAGAGGTGTTTTTATTGCAAGTAAGAGCTTGTAGACTTACAACTTCACAACAAGAAACCCTGGTGATGGTTGATAGAACAACAAATTGAACTTCGACTAAGGCATGCGTGCAACGGTCATGGTGGAAGGAGACTTATATCTCCCAAAGCAAAGCAGTATGGGGTGACATGGTGGCAGTGTTGAACTTCCTATTGAGAGAGTGCAAGCCGACATATGACTTATATATATATATATATATATATATATATATATATATATATATAATATATATATATATATATATACACACACACCACACACACACACATTGAATGAGCTTATACTAGTCATCTCAGGACTTGGACCAAGGAGAATGTGTCAGTGAGACAAATGCTCTAACCACAGGGGTGGCTACAAGGGGAGCCAATCCAAAGTAAGTGAGTGTCTAAATGGGGTCAGGATGTGATCCAAATGGAGTGCAAGGGGAGGAGCCTAGACGTTATCAACCCTATAAAGAAAACAGCAGGTATCGTGCCAACTCAAGGAGAAAGCAGATCTTACATCTTAAGTGGTGCCACAATGGGTCATTTAACATCGACCAAGATAACTAAACCTCAGGTGTGCAATATTAGTCTAGAGAAGGTGTGTAGACTTACATCTCTATGATTGTTGGGATAGTTTGACATTGGAGACAAAACTATTCGACCTCAATCAAAGAGTGTGGAGACACTAAGAAGTAGTCAGAGGAAAGATCTTAGGGGACTTATCATAAGTCTCAAATATACCTAGTTAGTTCATGATGGCTAGTGAAAGCGTCTGAACATATATATCCTCTTAAGCAAAGTCACCATGAGGTAGCTTACCGTAAGGCCCCCAAACTAAGGAATCTGGTGTCGAGGTCAAGTTAGGAAGAAAGCATAGCAGACTTCTTCTTGAATAAGGGACCAGGGTGACACTAGTTAGGTAGCATGTCAGTTCAACTAGGAGTGAGGTAAAGAGCTTGCTCCCACATCAAAATAGAGATAAAAGATATGTGTTTGTGTGTTTATATATATAATTCGGTTCAGATGGCTAGTTTAAGAAGAAGATGTTGGACTTACATCCTAAATGGAGCCAACTTGAGGGTAACTACCACGTAAGAAGCCCATGCTAATAAAGCTCATGGTGTGTAGGTCAAGTCAGAAAGAAAGCAAAGCAGAATAACATCTTCCTGAATAAGAAAACACTAGGGTGACACACTAGCAAGGTTGCTATCAGCCCGACCTAGAGCAGTTAATGAGTGAGTGCCATAGGTGACATTATCCACATTCAAATTAGCCTGAGGTAGAAAATATGCATGTGTGTTTGTGTTATGAATGAAGGAATAAGATGTCGCTTGGGTTCTCTTACACCAACCCTAAACACATCGTGGCAAATTCACAAGCAAAGATATTTCTAGCCAACTATGAAGAGACGTAATTTGAGATGAAGAGAATTTTTTATTGATAATTCTTTTCAAACAAGATTTATGCATAATATTTCTTTAGGTAGAGCCCGTTGATTGAAAGCATAGGCTCTCCTTACAATTTATGAGATAAGATCCTCATTGTGGGCCTTCTATGGCAAGGGCCTTCCCAAGTGGGTTCAAACTTGCCTCCCATCTTTTGACGGACAACAATCAGTCTCTTTAGAACTAAAACAAGCTCTCCAACTTGAAAAGCTCTAGAATGGTCCAACTTGTTATGAGCTTGAATCATTTTGGCTTTGTATAGCTTGAGATTCTAGCATGCCTGTGGAGAAAAATTTCTATAGAGTTAGTCGCCTTCAAATTTGTTGGTAGAGAAATGAGGAGGAAAAAATATAGAAATTCATCTTTTTTGGGATGCCAAAGTTAGATGTATTTATTTAGGTGATTAGGTGTGATTGATGATGTCTTGAAAAATAGAAGTCACCCTAATGGACCTCAATAAGGACTCACAGGATATGGATGATATGTACAGAGATTCTTCCCTCTATATAGAAAAAGTAAAGTAAGATTTATTTTAGGTTCATTAAGTTTCCTACGGGGCAACATAAATTACATCCAGGGATGGATCTGGAAAACTCTCGATAAAATAATCGTTATCTTCAAATATTTCAAGAGGAAAGGACTATCAATTGGTTCATTTTTGAAGATCAATGAGATTGATCAAAGAGGGGAGTTATTATCGAAGCCAAAATGGAAGATAAGTATGAGATGACGATGCTTTGAAGCGTGTATCTCAAACTATCTATAATTACATTTTTGAAATTGATTTAGTTTGTTTGATTTGAATTTTTGTTAGAAATTTAGGATTTATGATTTCTTAAAGAAATGTCTAAGGTGAGGTATTATTTATGGCCCAAAGGGAAAGCTCGAGAACTTAAATCTAGGGTGCTTTGGTGAGGAAAGCAACCTCTAAGCGAAAATGGAGTATTTGGTTTGCCTCCAGAGAGGACAAACCACTTGGACTTACACAGGGGTGGCCACCAACTAACTCCCATGATTTAAATATATAGGCAAGTCTTTATGCTTGCAAGATAGTTGTTATTTATTTAGAAAGAGACTATGTAAGTTAAACTCACTAGAACTAGATCATGTAAGGGCATGTTTGGATGACATAAATCTAATGCAATTCAAGTTTCATATTTATTTTCATTTTGGACAATCATTTTTATTTCATAATAGGATTCATTTACATAATGCATGAGAAATAAAGTTATTGGCCAAAATCGATGAGGAGGGCTGTGTTTCCATGGCTCTCAAAGGTCAAGCCAAGTTTCTCTAAAGAAAGGTGAAATCTCTAATCAAGGTGAAATAAGATGATATTATAAAAGAAATACTCATCCAGTTAATGGGTTGCTAATTCTTTTATCTTGATTTTAAACCTAAGCTTTAGGCGAGGTTATGAGTTGTTTATCTTTAATTTTGAGTCGTTAAGTTTGGTAAAAGATTAATTTTTGCCCTAAAGAGCCTAATCCACATCCAGGCCATTCATAAAGTAAGAAAGAAATTAGGAAAAATATGCCACTTAATGTACAAGCTAAATAAATCATCAATCAATTTATAAAGCTAATCGAAAAAAGAATAAAAGGCCTGTGGTGGGCTGCAACCTGAATAACAAATTAGGCGAGCTCTACCCTTATACAAACTGGATTACAAATAAATTAAATTACAATTAAGCATGGAATTCATTGTTATGGGGGTCTTCAAGCTTCATATCTTCTTTCTTCTTTTCTTCTTTCTTCTTTGGTTCCTTCTTTTGGATGGTTAGAAGGTTGATACACCAAGGCTTCACATGGTGCATAAGATAGGATCTTATGACCAATGCTCATCTAATCCCATAACAATCATTCCAAAATCATAATTGCACAAATTTACATGAAAAGGAAAAGAAAGAAATCGATTAATACTTGCAAAATAGAGATTAGCTAAAATAAAACACAAATCCAAGCATGTATATTGGACTTATCACCCCACATGGGTGACTAAGTTAGATTATACTTAGGGATAAAACACACAAGCAAAAGCATTTATATTTTTTATTTATGATAGAAGCATAATCCCACAAAAAAATAATGGTTAGACTTAGAACATCCATTCTATGAGTATACACTAAATCAGTCTAAAACATAAATCTAAAATAAAACAAACATCAAATGCATGCACAACCTAACCAAAGCTAGAAGTGGTGACTTAGGCTATGTGTGCTTTGGAGGTTTGTGTGGTATGCTTTACTTTAGGTTCAAATTTTCTAAGTATGCAGTTCAACTTAGAGGAGGTATCATTTAAGTTGCTTAATTATTTTGGGTCAATTTTATTTCATGTTTTGATTTGGTTCAAATGAATCCTACAATTAATTACTAAGTTATAAAGAGGAAATGAAGAGAACTTCTTTTCTTCCCTAACCTAAGTAATTTCTAAAGATTTCATTTTAGTTTTATTTAGTGAATGTTTTGATTAAGTATTTTAATTAATCCTAAGTTTGGATGAACTATAAACAAACCTATTCAAAAAGAAATACATTTTAAGATTAAATAAAATGAACGAAATTTACAAAACATACACTACTTCATTTCTCTCCCAACATGTATAACATGCATATGAATGAATCCTAAGCATGCCTATACATACAAATGAGAATATTTAACACACTTTATGATGCATGCTAAGTAATTCACTTAAGGAAATTTAGAAGTTTAAGATGCATGATTTTCATTAAGTAGAAAAGGGTTTCTTATCCAATTTTTCACATGCACACATGAAATTAAGAAAGACATAAGTAATGCCATTATTAACCAGGAGGTGTAAGGTACAGTCTACTTAGCTACTTAAAGCCTCACAACCCTCAGTTTTCCACTTTCATTAAATATAAACATGTGTACAAAAGAAATAAATTGGAAAGAAAGAATGCAAAAGTTATATTATTGGAGTCATTTTATTTATGCAATTTATGTGTGCAAGCATAGGTAACCCTTCTTAAGTGATAGCATAGGAATGAATAGGATGTGGAATTAGGAAAGTGTTAGGTTCTTTTCAAATGAATCATACATCTTACTAACTCCTATTCAAAACTATACTAACATAAAAGAGAAGGGAAACCTATTCTAAGCACACCCTCATATCTTACTCACTTGCAAGCTTATAATTAAAGTATAAGTAACACACTTTTATATTTTGTATTTGATTCATATGTTTTTGAAAATAATTTGAATTAGGTAGTGATAATAGCCATTCATATTTCTACTTTAGCCAACACAGGCAAATTTGACATAAAGTAAACAATTTCAATTTTAAATTTGAATTTAAAAAATATGAATGCATAAAATCACATGACATACAAATTTAACATGTTGGGGAAAGAATCCAAGCAATGAAAGCATGTAAACACATTCACTTTAATTAAATCCTAAAGACATTCTTATGGAATAAGAAGGTTTAAAATAAATCAAAGTTAATTAAATGTGATTTTTGTTTGATCTTAAGTTTGATTTAATTTTGAAAAAGTGGATTGAGTTTGCTATTCCTAACCCACTCCCACATGTGTTTGATATTTTTGTTTAATTTTTAGATGATTAGATTCATTTTTATATATAATTTTGTTAAGGTATGAATTAAGCAAGTTAATTAACACTTACCTACACCACCTTAGCATAATTAACCAAGTAATTATGAGCCAATGAGATGACATAAAAACCCACAAGAAATTTAAACTTGCAATGCACCTAAGAAGAAAAGGCTGTAATTTGGCTCATGATTAATGGTTAATTAAAAGGGGTTTAACTTAGTAATTTCAAAACTCCCCTTCATACATATGAATTGGGTTTTGATTTCCTTAATTGGACTTAGGATTTTAAACACCTAAGCATCTACCCAAAGTAGATTAATTAAGTTCTAAAAGTTTTCAAAAAAAATTTTAGAAATTAATTAAGGGGATAATTAATGAATTAACTCTTAATTAAGAGAGGATTGACGAAAGAAAAGGGGGTTTAGGGAATAGCTTAGAGGAAATGCCCCAAAATTATTCCCTAAATCTTCTATCCATTGGATCAAATCTTAATCAACCTTAATAATGAATCAAAACACTAATCCAAACCCTAATTATCCTTAATTATATAATTGGCATAATTAAGAAACACATTTACTATTCCCTCAATTAGGCTTTAAATAAATCCCAAGAAAACTAGGGGAGAAAGAGGTCATCCCCCAAAACATATCCAAGAAGTTTAAGATTAATCAGAGAATTAATTAAGAAGTAATTAGCAAAAATGAAATTCCTAATAAAACCCAAAATTAGAGAAAAGCATAACTCAAAATCCATTAAAATTATTTTTAAAATATTCTAGGTTAAATTATATTTCCATAGGATTTTACCTCATATTTTTTTTAATTTTATTGAAGGATATATAAATTTTAGAAGATCAAGAGATTAATTAACATTAATTAAATTTGCTAACTAATCTCGACTCACGGTGACATGCGGTGGCCGATTACATGCTTTACACACTGTGAGACTTAGTGTCGATCCAAATGATTTGGCGGCAAGATGCGCTTTGATCCCTACCGTTTGATCAAGGATCGAACGGCCAGGGATCATCTCGTGGTTTATAAAAGGGTAAAGGATTTCTATAATGTGGGAATAATCATGGACATCCATCTAAAATGTGCGGATGAACGACTACAATCACCCGAGTTCTTCTTTTTGGATCCATCTTAATTTGGTTATAACCAGATGAGCCATCCATGATAGAGAAGACTGCATTAGATGAGGCAATGTCCACCATCAGTTTTAGGATTGGTAGTGAAAATTCATCTTTAGGACATGCCTTATTTAGATCCCTAAAATCGATGCATATGCAAATTTGGCCATTCTTTTTCTTAACTAGGATGACACTGGCTAACCAGGTAGGATATTGTTCTTCCCTAATAAAACCAGCATTGATCAATTTCTTGACTTTAGAAATGACCTACTGTTCAATATCTAATTGTATGCATCTAGGAGCTTGCTTGATAAGGTTAGCATTAGGTTCTATTGTTAGTTTATGGGCTGCTACGTTAGGAGATAAATCAAGAATTTCTTTATAACTCTATGTGAATGGGTCCTTAAAAGCATATGACTAACTATATCATTGATTTGGTATCATTCAAAAAGCGTGTATGTGGGCTTGTGCAATTCCTAAGTTGACTTCTTTGAGCTGATGGTTGATGGTTCTCTTCTTCAAACTTTGGCGTGCATCTTTGACAAGATCATTTGGATCATCGTTTCTAAACACCTCATTTAAGTTAGCATGCTTTGAAAAGAACTGATTAAATGATTGATGGAGATGGTGTCATTTATACCCAGAATCTAGTCTTAGCCTTGATTAAGGATGTGGTTGTCCATGACTTTCAAGTAATTCAAAGTTATGTTTAGACCAAGTATGTTGGATTAATCCCTTCTTTTCCTAAGTTAAGAACATAAATATCAAGGTGTTGTATGAATATATCAGTTCTCGATCTTAACTTGAGAGAGATGCCAAAAGAACCTCAATGGATGACTTAGAGTCTTAACTACCACCAACTTTTGAGATGAAAGTGGGTTAGAGTAAGGTTCCCATGACTCCCATTCGTATGACTTGGATATATTTATGCTTTGCTTTGGATCCCAGTCTTCATCACTGTCATGCTCCAATGTCACCTCGAAAGGAATCCACTTTGAGGCGTGGTCTAACCACATAAGACTCATCCATCTCGGAGATTCTCTAGTGGATGTGACTCTTGGTGGTTGGGGAATAACACTATTGGGTGGTAAGGAGACTTTCCATCTGTTTGCCTCATTTCTGCTCTCACGTGGAGGTCGATCATCCTACCCATGTTTAATAAAGGTGGGTGGAATCTAATGTAGGCTCTATTTCTTCCCCTGATTCCATGTCTCATTCTCTTTAATTTTCTTTTTCTATTTCTTTTTTCTTTTCATTTTCATTTCTTTTCTTTCTTTTATCCCTCTTGGGGATCTTGACTAGATTCACCATGGACTTGTTGATTTTGGGGAAGAAAATAGGATCATCCTCATCGACCTCTCGTGATGAATTGTTGGGATCTTTGGCATTCCACCTCTTATGAACTTCATGCATTGATGTAGAGGATGAAATGTTTTGTTCTGCATTAAAGATGTAGAAGATGATTTGAAACTTGGCTTAGTCTTATCATCTATAATGGCACTAAAAGGCCATTTGCATTAAATCCTCTCAACATCATCTTCTCCTTTTGAAGTTTAGAGATGTCAATCCTCATGTATGCAAGGGTTCTTAAACTCATAATGTCGACTGATGCACCTTGGTCAACCAAAACTCTTAATATCTTGTATCTGCTAATGTCCACTATAATATAAAGAGGGTGGTTATGCTTGATCATTCCTAGAAGAAAGTCTTCATCTCTGAATGTAACTCCTAAGATTTTCTTTAAGGGTGCCTCCTCTTGAGGCTGTGTTCATATCTCCATCAGGAGAGCCTTTAGAGATTCCCTCATATCTTTGGATAAGACAAGGGCATCATATATGCTTAACTTAGCTGGAAACTTTCTAAGATGTGCTAGAACATTATAATCAACTCTGACTTGATCCTCCATGGGCATATCCATGGGAGGAGCATCCTGTGGAGGGATTATCTTCTCATTGGAACCAATGACTTATTTACCCTTATTGAGAGGTGCTACCCTAGGAGGAAGAACTTTGCCACTATGCAGGTTGACTTCAGTGACTTCTTGGAATGATGAACTTGTGGAAAATTCCACCTTCTCATCAACTATACCTACAACTTCTCCTATGGGATCCTCAGAGTTAGTTGACTCCAAGTAATCTCAAGAGGTGAACGATTGATTGAAAGGTCGGTTTTGAATGAGAGTGGGTACTTGAGCTACCATTATTATTTTGTAGACTTGGAGATTTCAAGAGGAATAAATCTAAAGTATCAAAAAGATGTAAGTGAAAGCTTTCTTCATTGATTTTTTAGGTGGAGGCACATGTTAGAAATCTAATAAAGTAAAGGATTTAATTCCTTGTCAACATACTCTTGTTGATAGAAGAGGAGCTAGTGGAGAAGAAGTAATTCTACCTGTGGATAAAGTCTTGAACTTCAGGTGGTTACACCATTGAACTATCCAGAAGTAAGGTGGATTCCTTTTCTTTCTTGGTCACTTAGTTTTCTTTAGAGGTGGAGGTTTGAGCTACCTCATGCACCTATAGAGAGAGTTTCTTAATCTTTGAGACAATCTTCTTAAAGGTTCGAGATAAGAAAATATCTCAACCTTCTTTGTCTTAAGAGGATCACATATATCCCCTTTCCTTTGATCACTTTAATCATTGTTTCTTGATCTTGAGTCAGAACCCACATTTCAAAAATTTTAGTTATGTTGAATGGGGTTCAAATTGCATGGAGAGATTTGTAGAATTGGAGGAGAAGCTTTTGTCTTGATGTTGACTTGAATTGTTGATTTTGATTTATCCTTTTGAATTAGAACCCTCATTTAACAAATTTAGGTATGCTAAATGGGATTCTATTGGAGAGATTTATGATGTGAGGAGAGACTTTGCCATAAGATTTTGATTTGGAACCCATACTCAACCAATTTAAGTAGGTTGTGCGGGGTTCAAATGACCTTTGAAGATATTTGTATTCTCTATATTGTTTGAAAATTTTGATTTGGAAAACCTTGACTTAGCAAATTTAGGTATTCTAAGAAGAGGTTTTGATTATATGTTTGAAAATTTTGTGAAAGTATCTTTGCTTGTGATGATTGGTTATGTGTGATATATATGTTGATTTCATTTGAAAGTGAGGCTTCTTCCTTAACAAATTTGGTATGTTAAGTAGAGGCCAAATGTATTTGATATGTGTTTGAAAATGAGGCTCTCACTTAACAAATTTGGTATGTTAGGTGGGAGCCAAATGTGATTGATTTGCTTTTGAAAATGGGACTTCTCACTTAAAAAATTTGGTATGTTAAGTGGAGTCAAATGTGTTTTGATATATGTTTGTTATTTTGGTTTGAAAATGTGACCTTATTTAGCAAATTTGGTATGCTAAATAGGGGCCAAGTGTGTTTGATATGTGTTTGAAAATGAGACTCTCACTTAACAAATTTGGTATGTTAAATGAGAATCAAATTTGATATGATTTGAAAATGAGATTCTCACTTAACAAATTTGGTATGTTAAGTGGGAATCAAACATGATATGATTTGAAAATAATATTCTCACTTAACAGATTTGGTATGTTAAGTGGGAGCCAAATGGGATATGTTTTGAAAATGAGATTCTCACTTAACAAATTTGGTATGTTAAGTGAAAATCAAATATGATATGATTTGAAAATGAGATTTCCACTTAACAAATTTGGTATGTTAAGTGGGAATCAAGTGTGATATGATTTGAAAATGAGATTCTCACTTAACAAATTTGGTATGTTAAGTGAGAATCAAATGTGATCATGATTTTCAAGATTTTGGAAAAGAGGAATTCTATTTGACAAATGCAAGTTTGTTAAATAGATTTCAACTTGTTTTGATCTTTCAAAAGAAAGGGGTACTCCCATTTGAAAATTTTGGGTTTGTCAAATGGGGGTTCAAAATATATCTTGATTTCATGTGTGTGGTTTCTTACTTTTGAAAGGAGAGAAACTTCAACTCTAACATATGTGAGATATGTTAAGTGAAGTTTCAATTTTATGCTATGATTTTATTTGAAAGTAGAATTTCCATTCAACAAATTTGGGTATGTTGAATGAAAATAACTATTTTCAAAAAGGTGCATTTGAAGAAGGGAGAAAACTCCAACTCTAGCTTACGTGACATATGTTAAATGGAGTTTCAAATTTCATTCTATGATTTTATTTGAAAATAAAATATTCATTCAACAAATTTGGGTATGTTGAATGGAGATAACTATAATATTTTTGAAAAAAATGATTATGATCTTGATCTTGAAAAGAACCTCCATGTAACAATCATGGGGATTATTATATGAGGTTTTGGTTATATGAGTTTTGTGCTTTTTGAAAATTTTAAAAATTTTGATTTTAAAAATTTCTTGTGAATTTTGTGCAAAATATTTTGTTATGTGAATTTTGAAAAAGTGCTTTTAGAAAGTGGATTTTGTAAGAGAGTTTATTTTTCTTAAATATAATATAAAACTTGCCTTACTAAGCTAATGGTAAAGAGGATCTAAGTTTTTGTCATCTCCTTTCATTGTTTAATTTTATCTTTCACCTATTGAGAGACCCAATAGGGGTTTCAAGACCTACATCCATGAGGTCCTAAAACCTAGAGGATGTTGGCTAGCTTTGCTTAAGAATGAAATAAGCTAAGTGCCGATGAAAAGAATGATAGTCTTGGACTGATATGAAATACAAGTCCACTATTGATGCTTGGAGATAATAATTGTTTACTAGAGATGGAGAGAGGAGCCATCACCAATGGAGTCACTAGAAAAATCTATGGTGTTTATTTTAGTCTATGTGTGTGTGTGTATATAGTGTGTGTGGGGGGGGTGACACCATAAGGACTCTTAAGGCATGATGAATCTTCGAATGTACCAAAGAATTTTTCCCTACTTTATATGGATGAATAAAGTAGGGTTTATTTAAACTGAGTTCTAAAGTTCCCTATGGAGGCAAGCCCTCATAGTTAATTACATCCTATGGAAGGTGAGTTCCTTAAGAATACTCTCAATTAAAGTAGGTAATTATTATCTCCAAAGATTTCAAAGATAAGGCTATCAATAAATTGGCTATGTTTGAAAAATCAAGTGGGATAGATCAAAAGGAGAGACTTATTATTGAAGCCAAATGGAGATGAATAGAGACTACTTATGATACTAGGACAAACTAGTGAGCATTTCAATCTATCCTATGGTTGGGCTTTATATGTTTGAAATTGAAGAGAATTATGTATTTGAGTTGAAATGTTATTAGAAAATTAGGACTTATAATCCCACAACATAAGGTTGTGGAAATGCCTAAGAGGTGAGAATTTATACTTGTATCCTGAAGAAAATAACTACCTCAGATCCTAAATCTAGGGAGCTTTAGTAAGAACCAAAGTGCAACCTAAATCTAAGCGACGATGGATTTACCGCCATAATAGAGGATAAATCGCTAGACTGATAATCGCCTGGAGTGGCAGCCAGCTAACTTCTACTCTTTAAAACCATGTAGGCAAGTCTTATGTTTTGCAAGATAGTTAGGTTGTTATTATTTAGAAAGAGAATAAGTTCTTAAACCTACTCCCCAAGAGACTAAAGCATGAGTGGTATGAGTAATGACCTAATTTAATGCAAATCTTATCAAATTTTATTTGATTTTTGACTCTTTATTTTGACAGAAGCCTTAAGATTTTATATGCTTAAATGCATGGTGAAGTTGATTATGGGCCAAATTAAAAGAGAAATAGGTGTTTTACATCATAGGCTCTCAAAGGTCAAGCCTTTTCCCTATCTGGAAAAGATGGAAACCCTCTCTTAGCAAGAGTGAAACAAAATGGCATGCATGAAATTAAGCATACAACATCCAGCTAAGGGGCTGCTAAATATTTTATTATCTTGATTTAAGGCTTAGGCTTTATATGAGGTTATGAGTTATTATAGAAAATTTAGTTATGAGTTATAGTTGGGGTAGAAAAATTAATTTTTCTTAAGAGCCTAACTGGATCCAGGCCACACATTAAAACATTAATGCAGAAAGAAACTATAAGAGACATGCAATTTTTAGTGCACAATATAAACAAATCATCAAATAATTTATAAAGCTAGTGCAAAAGAATAAGAAGGTGTGGTGGTGCATCTAAAGAAAAAATGGAGATCTACCCATATACAACCTAATATTACAAAAGAATAATTGTAATTAAGAATGAATACATACTATAGGGTCTTCATCTTCATTCTTCATGTATCCTTCATTTCTTCATATCTCCATTTGATTTAGTTTGTTCCACTTCAAAGGTATCACATGGCCTCCTAGGACAAAGCCTTCTTATTAATGCTCATCCTTATCCCCCCATAACACTAATCCTAATTCATAATTGTAAAATTACATTAAAATGAAAAAAATAAAGCTAACTACACCTGCAAGATAAAGGTTAGCCAAGCATACATTCCACCCAAGCAATTATGTTTATAATTTGGGCTTAGCACCCCGCACATGGCTAACCAAGCCCACATGTCCTAACTTGGATTATGCTTAGGGTCTCAAGCAACTTGCAAAAAGAGAATTTATATTTATTTTTCATTGGACCCTTAAGAACAACCCCCTACAATAGAACATGATTAGGATAATAACAACCTAACATCCAGTCTATGAAACATATATAATCCAATCTAAAATAATACATCAAAAAACCAAACGTGCATCAAATCGTGCACCGTCCTAACATAAAGCTAGAAATGGTGACTTAATCTAATGTGTGTGTATTAAATATTGTGTGGTATGTCCTAACTAGGCTTTAGAGTTATAGTTTCTTAAGTGTAGAAAGATTAAATTTAAAGGGTGGTTTCACTTTAAGTTATTTAGTTAATTTGCAGGCTTTTACTTAATATTTTATTTTATTTTATTTAACCTACACAAAACAACTATGTGTTATAAAGAGATAAAAAGAGAGGATCACTCTCTTTCATCCCTACCTTAAGTTATTTCTAAAGACAAATTAATTAAACAATTCTCTTTAGCAAATAGCTTATTATATGTTTTAATGGTCCTAAGTTTAGGTTCACTATAAATAAACTCATTAAATAAGAAATATATCTTAAGGTTAGTTGAAATGAATTGAAATCACACCTCACATGTTTGTTCATTTCTATCCATCATGTATGTAATTCCATATGATTTAAATCCAAAGCATAACTGTACATGTAATTTGTATCTTAGCACACTTAAATGATAAATGTGAGTAAATGTATTTAGAATTAATATTTTATTTGGTTGAATGATTTTGTTATATTGATTTAAAGCTCTATTTTAAATTCTTATGCAAAAGCATAAGGAAAGAACCTTAAATCACATGACTAATCAACTCAGCCAATTAAACAAAGTATGAATGCATATATTTTTAATAGAAAAAATGGGTTTTCATTCATTAGCTAAGTACATATCCACATGTGTAAAAGTTTTAAGCAAGTACGTCACCATTGTTCTACACCAAGGGAACGAGGTAGGAATCTCCTTCGGGCTACTTAAAGTTGTGTTTCCCTAGAATGTCCAGATTAATATATCAACTATCCTTAGATACATATGGATGTATAAACAACTATAAGAATAGAGGGCCATGCAAAAAAAAATTGTATTTTTGATTTGTTTGATTTAATCTACACTAAGGAAGAGGTAGGAAACTCCTTAGGGCTACTTAAAGTCGTCCACAGGATGTCGACTAATATACCCACTAACATTCTTATACAAATCAACACATAAATATAAGAAAGAAACTTTACTTCATTCACTAAACTTATATTCACTTGCATTTCTTATGTATGTATAAATAAAGGTACAATATATATGTATATTCGTTCATTAATAGACTTTTGAAAATATATTTGAGATTTAATAGTGATACTAGCCACACATATTTTTATAAGCCAGCACATGCAAATTGACTTAAAGGAAATCATTTTTTATTTGGTTAATTTGAAAGACATGAATGCAAACATATAATATACAACATTTAGCATGAATGGAAGGAAATAGAGAAACACTAGCATGTAATTTCATTCATTCCAATTAAGTCCTAACAAAAACTAAACTAAATAAGATGATTTAAAATAAACTAAAGTTCTTTAATGTCATTTCTTTGGCATGTTTGATTTGATTTAAGAAATGTGAAAGAGGTTTGCTAATCCTAATCTCATCCCCCATGTGTGAGTTAAATTGGTTTAATGTAAAGCAATTAGGTTGATTTTATGTCTTAATTAGGTTAGGGTATGAATTAAGTCAATTAATTAACCCTTACCTATGTCACCTTAAGTTAATTAATTAAAAAATTATGAGCTAATATAAAATGCAACCACATAGAAAAATAAATAGCAATGCTCCTATGAAATGAAAGGGGTATAATGAAATTAGCTCATAATTATTAATTATTTAAGCTTAAGGAGCTCACTTAATTACTCTTATGGTTTTCTCACACATGTGAGCTAACCATAATTTCATTAGCTCTCTCTTTGGGTTATTGAACACTCAAAGAGCTACCCAAGAGTTAATTATAGAAGTAGATTCAATCAAATTAATTAATTTTATTAATTAAAAAATTAAATATTAATTAACCTTAACCAATCAAAATGAGATGGACTTAGAGAAAGAGATAAGGAAGGGAGCCTAAGTCTCAATCCCTAAATCCTTTCAATTAGTTAATTAAAGTTCAGGTATGATTTGGATTTTTGATTAATCTTGTTAATTAATTAATTCAAGGATTTTAATTAATTAATTATTTAAGAGGGAATGGAGAAGACTTAAAGAAAAGATTTGAAGAGGGAGACCCAATCCATTTCCCTAGACTTCATCACCATTAACAAAGGTTAATAAGCTTAATTGATTAATTAATTTACTATTAATTTGCTTGATTATCATTAATTAAGAGAGGAGAGTAATTAAGGCTTAATCCATTAGTTTCCCCAATTAATTATCCAATAAATCCCAAAAAAATGGGGGAGGTAGAGGTCATCCCCTTAAACATCCCTAGAAAATTTGAAATTGAATAATTAATAAGTAAATAGTTAATTAAATTTTTAATTATAAATTATTATTTATAATTTAATAATTTTTAACTCCTTCTAAAATATCTTAAAAGGAGCTCTCATTTGCATTTTTTAGAATTTTCTATAATTAGTTATTAATTTTGGAATCAATTAACCTAATTAAACCTCTTAATCTCATTAGTGCCACATGGCAGCTGATGCCACATGCTTTCCACGTGGCATGATAGGATTAGTTATTTAAGTTATCGCATCGAGCGACAAGAGTGGAACATGCTTTTGTGTGGGTGCCTAATCGACACGATAATAAAATGCTATTCGGGGAAAAGAGAGGTTCTATGCGTGATCAGATTAGGACCATTCATTCTGATCATGCGGAATGGGCGATCCATGATCGATCTCCTCCCAAGCGGTGAACGACGGATACCACCCATCGATTGTCCCTCGATCTGAGCTCACCTGAGATCAAATGGAGACAAAATTTATCCCACACCTTCGGGAAAGCATAACAAGCACATCTAATGGTAGAAATCACATGAGACACAAGTTTCCTTCAAAAAGGACCAACCTATTTTGAGCTAATGATCAATTTTAATGGAGTACCTCACCAGAGCTTGTGATCAGCGATTCTAATGATTGAGGAAGCTTCATTTGATAGAAATGAAGCCCTGTTGAGCCTCACAAGCTTTGATTTAGTATAGTTTGTTTAGAAGACCAACCGATGACATGTAAGCAATTGATCTTGATCGAACTCCACCCTCTAGCCATCAGGAAGCTTGGGAAATGATTTGTTTCAGCTCATCTAGGTCCAAGGATGGTGTGTAAAAAATTAATTGCACTTTAGTTGCAAAATGAGGAAATGGGAATCATTGGTTTGCTCCCATATTTTGGTTTCACATAAAACTAAGAGTGGCAATTTTGGGGAGCTCAGGAAATGCAAATGGATGCTCTAGGATCTCATTCCTTGGCTTCTAGGGTTAAATCGAGTGTGAGTATGTGAGTTTGAGTGAGAATGAGGGTGGTATACCCCCTCCTTCCTTAGCTTGGATGGTGGTGATGGTTTTGGCTTGATGGTTCAATGGATGATATGGGGAGCTCAATTTTGGTAGGGAATCACTCCACCTGGCCTCACATGAGTGAAGGAAGGGTAAGAAGAGGCTGCCATGGGAGTAGTGGGTGTCCTTGGTGGTTTGAAATGCTCCAATAGGAATAAGGAGGTGATTTCACCTCCCCATGAGCCATAGCTGACCCAACCGCCTTTGGGTCTGGTCAGCCATGATTCTTGGTGCCTAAGTGGACCTATGAATGGGTGCTAAGTGTCCAAGAGGAGGAAATGACCAAATATGCATGTGTCTTATCTCATGGGATGCACTAGACCTAAGGGCAAAGTGGAATTTATCTATGGGTTTGATTTGGGAAGATTTGGGATGGGTCAAAAGTGGGTTAGCCCAAATTTCAAGTGGTTTGGAGTTTTTTGGTTTGATTTGGCTTGATTTGACCTATTTAGGTCAAACTAGGTTAAGTTGGGTCAAGTTGACCAATTGGTCAAATTTGGTTAAACCAAGGGTTGGGTCAAGTTCACATGACCAATTGGAGTGTATTGGTGTCATTGGTTTGATTCGATTATCTTTGGATTTAATTATGGCTAATTTGGATTAGGTTGGGTTAGGTGTTGAGTCAAGTTCAATTGGCTAATTGAAAATTATTGTAGGCTTTGGGTTGGTTTAATTTAGAATTAATTTGGATATTGGATAATTTGACCCTTTAGATTAATTTGGTCTAGGTTGGGTCAAGTTGACCAATTGGTCAAATTGAGCTCAATCATGGCTTTGGTCAAGTTCAATGAGTGATTTGGAATGAACTTGAGCCATTGGTTGCAATCAATTTGGGTTGGATTGTGATTTGACCTATTTTGGCTTTTTAGGCCAATTTGGGTTAAATTGGGTCAAATGCCCAATTGGACTTGGTTTGGCTCAATTGAGGGCTTTTTCATGTTCAATCATTGATTTTAAACTAGTTTGAATCAAAGATTTCAATAAATTTGACCTATGGTGTGTTTTGGCTAATTTAGGTTTCATTTGGGCTAAAGGTTGACTTGGTCAATAGGCTAGGTTGACTTAGTTTGACCCAATTCAAGATAATTGATTAACCAAGGATGATTGTTGATCATGATATGAGGTTTGAATGGGCTCAGTTCAATCCAATTTGGGTTGGATTAGAACTTGGCTCAAGAAGGTCTTTTAGGTCACTTTGGGTCAAGTGGACCTAAATGGGTTAATTGGCTCATAAGTTTAGTTATGTTGATAAATGGGTTTGAGATGGAAATATAAATCCAATTGCAAATGGATTGGATCCATATGGGTCTTGGTTCATATGACAATTTCAAGTCAAAAGGGCTAAGTTAGGTTTGATTTGGGTTAGCTTGGATTTGGTTCGATAATTATTGTTTATGTTTATCTTTAGAACAATGATTGAAGGAATGATTGAATCAGGAAGAAATCCATGGGTTTTGATTTGATTTGGATAGGATTTGACCAAGTTCAAGGAATTGGTTCAAAGGGTATAGATTGGATTTTGGTTTGATTTTGGATTTAGTTTTGTCTATTTGAATTTATATTCTATTTTAATTTGGGAATTTAAATGAAGATATAAATGATTCATGAGAAAATCACTTGAGTTTGGAGTGATTTGGAAGCAAATTTGACCAAGCTCATCAATGTAGGTCAAAAGGGCTTAGAAGGAAATTTGGTTGAGTTTGGATTTGATCATGGGATTGAATCAATTGAAGTTGGATTTGAATTAAAATATGATAGTTTGATTGAAAGATTGAATTGATATTTGAGAAAATCAAATGAATTGAGATTGATTTGGATTTGGTTAAGGCTAAGCTCATAAGATGAAATCAAAGGGCTTAGAAAGGGTTTGATCAAGGGCTTTAATCATTTGGCCTAGAATTTGGACTTCGATTTGGAATTCAAATTTGAATTTGAGGTTTGGTTTGAGAATGAAAGCATGGATTGTGTTTAGGCCATAAGGTAGGTAAGTTTTTCTACGTCCCTAAGGCATAACCTATTCCTACGGCTAACCCTTCTAAGTCTCTAGGCTTAGGTTAAGTTTCACCTAATCACTAGAAGTGTCTTAAGACTAAGGAGCTCTTAGTGTCTACAAGAGTCTTAGATCTATGATGAAGAAGTTAGGAACTCACTCCAAAGGTGAGGTCAACACCTCGATAGTTAGTTACATCCTAAAGATTAAAATTTCCTAAGAATACTCTTGATTAAAGCACACAATTATCCTCTCCAAAGATTTCAAGGCAAGACTATCAAAGGATTGGTTATATTTAGAAAATCAATTGGGAAAGTTTAAGGAGAAAGCTTATTTTTAGAATCCAAAGGGAGGAAGTAGGAAATGCTCATGATACTAGGAAGCCTAGTGAGCATTCTAATCTATCATTTAATTGGGCTTTATATATATGAAAGTGAAGAGATTTACTCATTTAAGTTGAATTTTATTTGATAGCTAGGGCTTATAATTCATCAACATAAAGTTATGGAAATGCCTAGGAGGTGAGGATTTATGCTTGTAGCCTAAAATAAATAGCTACATTGGATCCTAAATCGAGGGAGTTTTGATAAGAACCAAAGCATGACCTAAATCTAAATGGTAGGTGGACATAAAGGTTCACCTCCACTAAAGAGGATGAACTATTTGACTTCTGGACTTATAACTACCTGGAGTGGCTACCAGCTAATTCCTCCTACGTTACACAAGTTTCCTTCACAAAGGACCAACCTATTTTGAGCTAATGATCAGTTTTAATGGCGTACCTCACCGGAGCTTGTGACCAGCGGTTCCAACGATTGAGAAAGTTTCATTTGGTAGAAATAAAGTCCTGTTGAGTCACGAGCTTTGAATTGGTGTAGCTTACTTAGAAGGCCAACCCACGATACATAAACAATCGATTTTGATAGAACTCCACCCTCTAGCCATCAAGAAGCTTGGGAAATGATTCATTTTGACTCGTCTAGGTCCAGGGATGGTGTGTGAAAAATTAATTGCACTTTGGTTGCGAAATGAGGAAATGAGAATCACTGGTTTGCTCTTTTATTTTGGTTTCACATAAAATCAAGAGTGGAAATTGTGGGGAGCTCAAGAAATGCAAAGGGAGGCTCTAAGATCTCGTTCTTTGGCTTCTAGGGTTGAATCGAGTGTGAGTATGTGAGTTTGAGTGAGAATGAGGGTGGTATACCCCCTCCTTCCTTAGCTTGGATGGTGGTGATGGTTTTGGCTTGATGGATCAATGGTTGATATGGGGAGCTCAATTTGGGCAGGGAATCACTCCACTTGGCCTCACATGAGTGGAAAAAGGGTAGGAGGTGGCTACCATGGGAGTAGTGGGTGTCTTTGGTGGTTTGAAATGCTCTAATAGAAATGGGGAGTTGATTTCACCTCCCCATGAGTCATGGTTAACCCAACCACCTTTGGGTCTGGTCAGCCATGATCCTTGGTGCCTAAGTGGACCTATGAATGAGTTCCAAGTAGCCAAGGGGAGGAAATGACCAAATATGCATGTGTCTTATCTCATGGGATGCCCTAGACCCAAGGGCAAAGTGGTCATTTGGCTATGGGTGTGATTTTGATAGATTTAGGATGGGTCAAAAGTGGGTTAGCCCAAATTTCAAGTGGTTTAGAGTTTATTTGGTTTGATTTGGCTTGATTTGACCTATTTAGGTCAAATTAGGTTAGTTGGGTCAAGTTGACCAATTGGTCAAATTGGTTTAAACCAAGGGTTGGGTCAAGTTCAAATGACCAATTGGAGTGTATTTGTGTCATTGGTTTGATTCAATTTGCTTTGGATTTGATTATGGCTCATTTGGGTTCATATAGGTCAAATGGGTCAACTTGACCAATTTGACCAATTTGAACAAATTAGGTTGGGTTAGGCGTTGAGTCAAGTTTAATTGGCTAATTGAAAATTATTGCAAGCTTTGGTTTGGTTTAATTTAGAATTAATTTGGATTTTGGCTAATTTGACCCTTTAGGTCAATTTAGGCCAAGTTGATCAATCAAAATTGGTCAAGTTCAATAAGTGATTTGGAATGAACTTGAGCCATTGCTTACAATCAATTTGGGTTGGATTGTGATTTGACCTACTTTGGCTTTTTAGGCCAATTTAGGTTAAATGGGGTCAAATGCCCAATTGGACTTGGTTTGGCTCAATTGAGGGTTTGGTCATGTTCAATCATTGATTTTGAATTGGTTTGAATCAAAGATTTCAATCAATTTAGCATATGATGTGTTTTGGCTAGTTTAGGTTTCATTTAAGCTAACGGTTGACTTGGCCAGCAGGCTAGGTTGACTTGGTTTGACCCAATTCAAGATAATTGAATAACCAAGGATGATTGTTGATCATGATATGAGGTTTGGATGGGCTTAGTTAAATATAATTTGGGTTGGAATAGAACTTTGCCCAAGAAGGTCTTTTAGGTCACTTTGGGTCAAGTGGACCTAAATGGATTAATTGGTTTGATCATGGCTTGATTCAAGTTTAGTTATATTGATAAATGGGTTTGAGATGGAAATATAAATCTAATTGCAAATGGTTTGGATCCATATGGGTCTTGGTTCATATGACAATTTCAGGTCAAAAGGGCTAAGTTAGGCTTGATTTGGTTAGCTTAGATTTGGTTTGATAATTATTATTTTATGTTTATATTTGGAACAATGATTGAAGGAATGATTGAATCATGAAGAAATCCATGGCTTTTGATTTGATTTGGATAGGATTTGACCAAGTTCAAGAAATTGGTTCAAAGGGTATAGATTGGATTTGGTTTTGGCTATTTGAATTTAGATTTCATTTGAATTTGGGAATATAAATGAAGATATAAATGATTCATGAGAAAATCACTTGAGTTTGGAGTGATTTGGAAGAAAATTTGACCAAGCTCATGAATGTAGGTCAAAAGGCTTAGAAGGAAATTTGGTTGAGTTTGGATTTGATCATGGGATTGAATTATTTGAAGTTGGATTTGAATTGAAATATGATTGTTTGATTGAAAGATTGAATTGATATTTGAGAAAATCAAATGAATTGAGATTGATTTGGATTTGGTTAAGATAAGCTCATAAGATGAAATAAAAGGGCTTAGAAAGGGTTTGATTAAGGGCTTTAATCATTTGGCCTAGAATTTGGACTTGGATTTGGAATTCAAATTTGAATTTGAGGTTTGGTTTGAGAAGGAAAGCATGGATTGTGTTTAGGCCATAGGATATGTAAGTTTTTCTAAGTCCCTAAGGCATAACCTATTCCTACGGCTAACCCTTCTAAGTCTCTAGGCTTAGGTTAAGTGTTCACCTAATTACTAGAAGTGTCTTAAGACTAAGGAGCTCTTAGTGTCTACAAGAGTCCTAGATCTATGATGAAGAAGTTAGGAACTCACTCCAAAGGTGAGGTCAACACCTCGATAGTTAATTACATTCTAAAGGTTGAAATTTCCTAATAATACTCTCATTAAAGCACACAATTATCATCTCCAAAGATTTCAAGGCTAGACTATCAAAGGATTGGTTATATTTGGAAAATCAATTAGGAAAGTTTAAGGAGAAGGCTTATTTTCAGAATCCAAAAGGGGGAAGTAGAAAATGCTCATGATATTAGGAAGCCTAGTGAACATTCTAATCTTTCATTTAATTGGGCTTTATATATTTTAAAGTGAGGAGATTTATTCATTTGAGTTGAATTTTATTAGATGCTAGGGCTTATAATCCATCAACACAAGGTTGTGGAAATGCCTAAGAGGTGAGGATTTATGCTTGTATCCTAAAGAAAATAGCTACATTGGATCCTAAATCGAGGGAGCTTTGGTAAGAACCAAAGCATGACCTAAATCTAAATGTTAGGTGGACATAAAGGTTCACCTCCCAAAGAGAGGATGAACCATCTGACTTCTGGACTTATAACTACCTAGAGTGGCTGCCAGTTAACTCCTACGAGATACAAGTTTCCTTCATAAAGGACAAACCTATTTTGAGCTAATGATCAGTTTTAATGGCGTACCTCATCGGAGCTTGTGACTAGTGATTCCAATGATTGAGGAAGCTTCGTTTGATAGAAATGAAGTCTTATTGAGCTGCACGAGCTTTGATTTGGTGTAGTTTGCTCGAAAGACCAACCCACGACACATAATCAATCAGTCTTGATTGAACTCCACGCTCTAGCCGTCGGGAAGCTTGGAAAATAATTCTTTTCGGCTCATCTCGGTCCAAGGATGGTGTGTGAAAAATTAATTACACTTTGGTTGCAAAATGAGAAAATGGGAATCACTAGTGTGCTCCCTTATTTTGGTTTCACATAAAATCGAGAGTGGAAATTTTGGGGAGCTCATGAAATGCAAAGGGTGGCTCTAAGATCTTGTTCCTTGGCTTCTAGGGTTGAATCGAGTGTGAGTATGTGAGTTTAAGTGAGAATGAGGGTGGTATACCCCCTCCTTCCTTGGCTTGGATGGTGGTGATGGTTTTGGCTTGATGGATTAATGGCTGATATGGGGAGCTCAATTTGGGCAGGGAATCACTCCACTTGGCTTCACATGAGTGGAGGAAGGGCAGGAGGTGGCTGCCATGGGAGTAGTGGGTGTCCTTGGTGGTTTGAAATGCTCCAATAGGAATGGGGAGGTTATTTCACCTCCTCATGAGTCATGGCTGACCCAACCACCTTTAGGTCTGGTCAACCATGATCCTTGGTGCCTAAGTGGACTTATGAATGGGTGCCAAGTGGCCAAAGGGAGGAAATGACCAAATATGCATGTGTCTTATCTCATGGGATGCCCTAGACCCAAGGGTAAAGTGGTCATTTGGCTATGGGTTTGATTTTGGTAGATTTGGGATGGGTCAAAAGTGGGTTAGCCAAAATTTCAAGTGGTTTGGAGTTTATTTGGTTTGATTTGGCTTGATTTGACCTATTTAGGTCAAATTAGGTTAGGTTGGTTCAAGTTGACCAATTGATCAAATTGGGTTAAGCTAAGGGTTGGGTCAGGTTCACATGACCAATTGGAGTATATTGGTGTCATTGGTTTGATTCAATTTGCTTTGGATTTGATTATGGCTCATTTGGGTTCATATAGGTCAAATGGGTCAAGTTGACCAATTTGACCAAATTAAGTTGGGTTAGGTGTTGAGTCAAGTTTAATTGGCTAATTGAAAATGATTGTAGGCTTTGGTTTGGTTTAATGTAGAATTAATTTGGATTTTAGCTAATTTGACCCTTTAGGTCAATTTGGTCTAGGTTAGGTCAAGGTGACCAATTGGTCAAATTGGGATCAATCATGGCTTTGGTCAAGTTCAATAAGTGATTTGGAATAAACTTGAGCCATTAGTTGCAATCAATTTGGGTTGGATTGTGATTTGACCTATTTTGGCTTTTTAGGCCAATTTGGGTTAAATTGGGTCAAATGCCCAATTGGACTTGGTTTGGCTCAATTGAGGGTTTGGTCATGTTCAATCATTGATTTTGAATTAGTTTGAATCAAAGATTTCAATCAATTTGGCATATGGTGTGTTTTGGCTAGTTTAGGTTTCATTTGGGCTAAAGGTTGACTTGGTCAACAGGCTAGGTTGACTTGGTTTGACCCAACTCAAGATAATTGATTAACCAAGGATGATTGTTGATCATGATATGAGGTTTGGATGGGCTCAGTTCAATCCAATTTGGGTTGCATTAGAACTTGGCTCAAGAAGGTCTTTTAGGTCACTTTGGGTCAAGTGGGCCTAAATGGGTTAATTGGCTTGATCATGGCTTAATTCAAGTTTAGTTATATTGATAAATGGGTTTAAGATGGAAATATAAATCCAATTGCAAATGGTTTGGATCCATATGGTTCTTGGTTCATATGATAGTTTCAAGTCAAAAGGGCTAAGTTAGGTTTGATTTGGGTTAGCTTGGATTTGGTTTGATAATTGTTGTTTATGTTTATATTTGGAACAATGATTGAAGGAATGATTGAATCATGAAGAAATCCATGGGTTTTGATTTGATTTGGATAGGATTTGACCAAGTTCAATGAATTGGTTCAAAGGGTATAAATTGAATTTTGGTTTGATTTTGGATTTGGTTTTGGCTATTTGAATTTATATTTCATTTAAATTTGGGAATATAAATGAAGATATAAATGATTCATGAGAAGATCACTTGAGTTTGGAGTGATTTAGAAGCAAATTTGACCAAGCTCATGAAGGTAGGTCAAAAGGGCTTAGAAGGAAATTTGGTTGAGTTTGGATTTGATCATGGGATTAAATCATTTGAAGTTGGATTTGAACTGAAATATGATAGTTTGATTGAAAGATTGAATTAATATTTGAGAAAATAAAATGGAATTGGGATTGATTTGGATTTGGTTAAGGCTAAGCTCATAAGATGATATCAAAGGGCTTAGAAAGGGTTTGATCGAGGGCTTTAATCATTTGGCCTAGAATTTGGACTTGGATTTAGAATTAAAATTTGAATTTGAGGATTGGTTTGACAAGGAAAGCATTGATTGTGTTTAGGCCATAGGGTATGTAAGTTTTCCTAAGTCCCTAAGGCATAACCTATTCCTATGGCTAACCCTTCTAAGTCTCTAGACTTAGGTTAAGTGTTCACTATGTAGTACAGTCTTATGAACTGCAAGATAGCTAGGATAATTATTAATTAGAAAGAGTCTAAAATCCTAAACCCACTCCCTATGAGGCTAGAGTATGAGTGGTATGAACATATGATTTAATCTACGAATTCAAAATATTTTCAAATTTTATTCTTATTGTTGACACATCATTTTGACAAAAGCTTTAGGATTTTTATATGCCTAAATGCATGATGAAATAGATTATCGGCCAAATTAGTGGGAAGAGGTGTTTTCCAACATAATGGATGCCCTCAAAGGTCAAGCATTCCCTTATAGTGCAAGGATGGAAATCCCCTATTTTCAAGAGTGAAATAATATGATATGCATGTTGTGAAACATTCAACCATTCAACTAAGGGATTACTAAATCTTTTAATTATCTTATTTAAGACCTAGGCTTTATGGTGAGGTTATGAATTATTAAAATTTTAATTTTGAGTGATTAATTGGAGTAAAAAATTTATTTTATCCTAAGAGGCTATTCACCTCACTTTTGGAGTGAGTTCTCATCCCCTCTTCTTAGATTTAGGAGTCTTCTAGACACCAAAAATTCCTTAGTCATAAGACACTTCTAGCACTTAGGTGAACACTTAACCTAAGCTAAGAGACTTAGAAAAGTTATCCATAAGATTAGGCTATGCTTTTGGACTTAGGGAAATCCACATACCCTATAACCTAAACCCAATCCATGTTCACCCTCTCAAAACCAAACCTCAAATTCAATTCAAAATATCAAATTCAAATCCAAATCAAATGATTGAAATCTGTAGCCAATTTTAAATCAAATCAAATTAAATCAACCTTAACCCTATGATCTTATCTTATGGACTTAGCATTAGCAGAATTCAAATCAATCCAAACATAATTGATTTTCTCAAATATCAATTCAACCCTTCAATCAATCAATAAAACTTACAATCAAACTCAATTCGAAAATGAATGATTAAAACCCAAAATCAAACTCAAAATCTCTCATAAGCCATGTGATCAGTTTCATGAACTTGGCCAAATCCTATCCAAATCAACTCAAAATCGATTGATTGTCTCATAATCAATTTATATCTTCAATCATCTTCCCAAATATAAATCAAACATATGTTCAAATAATCAAAACTAAATCAAATTAAATCAAAACCTTTCCTAAGCCACATGAACCAACCTTCATGAGCTTACCCAAATCTTAACCCACATCACTTTAAATTTATTTGATTTTCTTATAAATCAATTATATATTCAATCATCTTCCCAAATAAAAATGAAACATACATTCAAATATTCAAAACTAAATCAAACTAAATCAAATTAAATCAAAATCTTTCCTAAGCCACATGAACTTACCTTCATGAGCTTAGCCAAATATTAACCCAAATCATTTCAAATTTATTTGATTTTCTTATAAATCAATTATATCTTCAATCATATTAACAAATATAAATGAAATATACATATAAATCATCAAAATCTAAGCCTAAGCTACATGACCCAACTCCATGGACTTAGCCAAATTCCTTCATTCAAAAACCCAAATTCAATTGATTTTTTTTCTCATAAATCAATTATTCCTTCACTCATCTTTCCAAATATAAATGAAACCTACAATCATCAAGCCAAATAAAAATCAACCAAGTCAAACTCAAGTTAGCCCATTTGACTTGAAATATTTAAATGAACCAAAACTCATTTGAACCCAAACCAATTGTCATTGAATTTATATATAAATCCCAAATCCGTATATAAACTCAACTAAATCAACCCAAAATCAAGCCAACTAAACCTAATTTGTCCACTTGACCCAAAGTGGCCAATTTGACCTATTTGAGCCAAGTTCCAATCCTATCCAAATTGGATGGAACCAAGCCCACAAAAATCTCATAATACGATTGTTGATCACCCTAGGATGATCAATTGTCATAAATTGGGTTAAACCAAGTCAACCTAGCCCTTTGACCAACTCAACCCCTTAACCCATATGAGCCCAAACTAGCCAAATTGCAACCTAAGCCAAATCCATTGAAACTAATGATTCAAATCAACCTAAAACCAACATTCGAACATGACTTAACCTTCCATTGAGCCAAACCAAGCCCAATTGGTCCTCTTTACCCAAGTTGACCCAAATTATCCTAAATGGCCAAAATGGGTCAAATTGAAATATAAACCAAATTGATTGGAACCAATGGCTCAAGTTCATTCCAAATTGATTATTGAACTTAACCAAAACCTTAATTGAGCCTAATTAACTTGCTTGACCCAAATGACTTATTGAACCCAACTTGACTTAAAGGGTCAAACAAATTTAAAACCAAATCAAATCCAGATTAAACTCAGCCAAAGCCTACAAAATATCCCAAATGAACAACCAAACCCAAACTAAGCGGTTTAATAAGTCAATGGTCAACTTGACCCATTTGACCCAAATGAACTCAAATGAGCTAAAACCAAAACTAAACCAAATTGAACCAAACTAATGAAACCAATATTGGTCATGTGAACTTGACCAAACCCTTGGTTTGACTCCATTTGATCAATTAGTCAACCTAATTCATTTTGACCTAATTTGACTTGAATGGGTCAAATTGAGTCAAACCTAACCAAATGAACTCCAAATCACATGAAATTTGGGTTGACCCACTTTTGACTCATTTTAAATCCGCCCAAATCAAATCCAATGCTAAATGACCAAGATACCTTTGGGCTAGGGGTATCACATGAGGCAAATCACCCATGTAAGTGGTCATTTCCATTCCTTGACCACTTGACACCCTCCCGTTGGTCCACCTAGGCTCCTAGGACATTGCCTAACCTGATCGAAAGGTGATTGGGTCAGCCATGATCCATGGGGAGGTGAAATCACCTCACCTTTCCTATTGGAGCATTTGAAACCACCAAAGACACCTATTATTCCTCTTGACAGCCACCTCTCATGCCTTGGCCACTCAAATCAAACCACCTAAGGAGAATCCCTTCCATTCCTAGCCACCACCCATGGCCAAGCATCCACAAGAAGGCAAACTAGCCTGATCCATCTGATCCAAGGGTGGGGGGTATACACCCCCTCATTTCCACTCAATCACACACTTGCATTCCTTAGAGCCCTAGCTACCCAAGACAAACTGCCAAAGACATTCCTCAATCTCATCCCACATTCCCCGCTCTAGGATTTCTTCAAGCTGAAACATGGAAGCCTCCCAATCAATCTCATTTGCTGAAAGCTTGACCAAAGTGCAACTAACTTTGCACACACCATCTTTGTAGGTAGTCGAGCAAGAATGAATCATCTCCCTAGCTTCCTGATGGCCATAAGGTGGACTTCGATCAACACCAACCACCCACATCTCATGTGTTGGCCTTTCAAGCAAATTACCTTAAATTGGAGCTTGTGATGATCAGTAAAGCTTCGTCTCCACTAGACGAAGCTTCCTCAATCAGATTTGGCATTGGTCTTGAACTCTGATGTGGTATGCCATTAAAATAAATCCTTGTATGAAAGTGAGTTACAGCTTTTCGAAGGAAACCTGCATCTTGCATGATCTTGGCCGTTGGATCCCTTTGGATCCTCCTTACGAAGGTGTGGGATCGATTTAAGATCTATCTGATCTTAGGTGAGCTCAAATCGATCGAAGGAAGGCAGACAATGTCTGTCTTTCATCGATTGATAGAAGAGGGATCATGCACCATCCGTTCTGCATGATTGGAATGAACGGCCATGATTAGATCCATTAGAATTATCTATTTTAATTCTTTAGCACCGTGGGATTAATCGTGGCTATATGATCTTAGATTGGATGGCGCACGAGAAAGTATGTCCGTCGCCGCCATGCAAGCGCTGACTAGGATTATGTTTAAGTAACCAATCTCGCTATGCCATGTGGAAAGCATGCCGCATTAGTGCACCACGTGGTACTGACGAGATTACGGGTTAAGTAGGCTTAGTTAATGTGTTTTAATGGCTAAAACTTCTTAAAATCATAACTAATTATAAAAAAATCATAAAAATACAAATAAATACTCATTTTAAAGGTATTTAAGAGGATAATTTATTAAAAATGTTCTTAATTAATTTTGAATAGTAATAAAGCTTAATTAAAGTTTAATTACAAAATTAATTAGCTTAATTACTTAAGTAATTAATCCCAAACTTTGTGGGTTAATTCAATGGGATGACCTTTGCCACCCAAAATTTTCTTAAGATTTGTTGCTTAATTAATTAGGGAAATTAATTAATTAAGCTTTAATTACCCTCCTAAGTTAATTAATCATTAATTAATCACATGAATAATAAAATGTTAGTTAATTAAGTGGTTAATCATTATCCAACAGTAAATGGATTAATGGAATGGGATTGAGGCCTACTCCCTAATCTATTTCCCTAAGTTCATTTTATTAATAAAACTAATTAAGGCTTAATTAACTAATTAAATTACTTAATTAATTAAATTGAAATTTTTATCATATCAGAACTTAATTAAAATTAAATAAGTCTGTTGACCTCACTTTTGGAGTGAGCTTTCAACCCCATCCTCTTAGACTTAGGAATCTTCCAGACACTAAGATTTTCTTAGTCATAAGACACATCTAGTGATTAGGTGAACACTTAACATAAGCTTAGAGACTTAGAAGTGTTAATTATAAGATTAGGCTTGAAGGAAATTACCTATCCCATAGCCTAAACCCAATCTAGATACACTTTCTCAAATCAAACCCAGACTCAATTCTCAAACCGAATCTTAATTTCAAATTCAAATCTAATTTCGAATTTGACTCCAAATGATTGAAACACAAAATCAAATTCAAATCCTAAAACCCTTCCTAAGCCACATGAACCACATTCATAAGCTTAGCCAAAATTCCCTTTAGATCAAATCAAAATCAATTGATTTCTTTATAAATTAATTATTCTTTCATTTATATTTACAAATCTAAATGAAATATAAATTCAAATGACCAAAACTATATCGAAAATCAAATCCAAACTCAATCTAAGCCCTTTAAGACAATTCTTTGGACTTAGCCAAATTATATCCAAATTAAGTCAAAACCAATGGATTTTCTCTCAAATCAATCATTCATTTGATCATTTATACAAATATAAATAAAACCTACAATCATCAAACCAAATTTAAGTCAACCCAAGTCAAGCCTAACTTAGCCCTTTTGACTTAAAAATTTCAATTGAGCCAAAACCCATTGGACTCCAAATTGATTACTGTTGAATTTATATTTCAATCTAAGGCACATATATAAGTTCAACTAAACTTGAATAAAACCAAAACAAACCAATTGATCCACTTAGGTCCACTTGACGCAAAGTGACCTAAAGGACCCATTTGAGCCAACTTCCAATCCAACCCAAATTGGATTGAACCAAGCTCACCGAAACCTTCCACCATGATTTTTGATCACCCTAGGATGATCAATTGCAATCAATTGGGCCAAACCAAGCCCAATTGTCCATTTGATCCAAATTGACCCAAAATTAGCTTAAAGGACCAAATCGGGTCAAATCATGATCTAACCCAAATTGATTGCAATCAATGGCTCAAGTTCATTTCAAATTGATTATTAAACTTGACCAAAGTCATAATTAAACCCAATTTGATCAATCAAGCCCAATTGATCAACTTGACCCAACCTAGCCCAAATTGGCCTAAAGGGTCAATTTGGTCTAAATCCAAATTAAATCCAAATTAATTCAAACCAAAAGCCACAACCATCTTCAATTAGCCAATTGAACATGAATCAACCCATAACCCAATTTGGCTAATTTCAAATGGATCAATTTGACCCAATATGACCCATATGACCCAAATTGGGCCAAATCTCTTGAAACCAAGCCAAGACCCATTGGGGGCTGATCAAACCTGACCCAAACCCATTTGGATCAGTCCAAAATCAACCCAATCCATTTAAATCCCTCATAGATCCTCCTCCATAGAGGATTCCACCCAACCTCATTTAATTCTCCCATCACATGCACTTAACTCCTCCCCAACATTTGCATTGATTAGGACTGATCATATGGCAGGAAGAGAGGACTTTGGAGAAAAAAATCCAAAGTCCTCAATCAATCTATCATCAACCCAACCACCCTAAGCAAGATGGCAATCAATTTGGAGTCAAAAAAATTAAAAAAATATTGAATTTTTGGCCATTATAAAAGGAGATGGAGATGAGGCTTTAGATCTCTTCCTCCCATCACCATTCAACCCCCAAAAGCTCCCCAAAGAAAAAGGAACCCATCCCCCACTTCTTTGAGTCATTTTTGAGCTCAAAAATATAAATAATTGCTCTTCCAGTGAGACAACGGTAGATATCGGAGAAGGCGACGATCTGAAGGGAGGTAAGGGCTAAAGATCAATCCAAAGCTTTCTCACATACCTAGGAGTTCGCTTGGATCTTCACTGCTGCCGAAAACCATCCCCGATGAGGTAAATTTTGTTAAACCATAGCCTGCCTTAGGATTTCACACATTTTGTATTAATTTTCTTTCTATTTTAGGAATTTTTACTAGATAATCCTACATTTTTACTTTAAATTATCCCATTTAAGAAATAGAATTTTTTTCGGTGCAAATCAGTGCAAAATGGGTCCATTTGGACAAGTTTTGGCTTAGAAACCCTCATTTTTTCCAAAAAAAAAAAGCTTGAAAATACTATTCATACCAGACGAAGCTACGTCGTCCGATCTCCCCGAGGGATTGACGCGATCGCACGATCCGAGCCTTAGGATCACTTGATCCGATATGGACGCTCGACGATTCAACCGGCTTGATTGCGATGGATCACCATCTCAATCACCGATGATCCAAACCGTCCGACGGTTTGCATGATCGACCGCTGACGCTTGATCGGCCTCGATCAGCGACCTGATCCGATTATCCGGATTGGATGGGCGAGTGAGCACGGTCATTTTCCTTCCCGCCAGGGACATCGGCCACGTATTTCTTTTATAAAAAATAATTTAAATCACCTGAAACTTTAAAAATTCATAAAAAAATAAAATATTTAGCCAAAAATTACTAACAAGGGCTCGTTGAGGATTGTAATAAATCCAAAATCTCTAAATTTTACTAAGTATTTTTAGCTTAATTTAAGTTTTAGTAAAAATCAAATTTCATTAATTAAATCAAAAATATAAGTCAGATTAAGTTGAAATTTTCAAGGATTGAAATTAAAGTTAAAACACACCAACCATAAAAAGTTTAATTGAAAAAGACTTCTGGATTGAGAGAAATTAAATTTTGAAGTTTAGATTACTCATTTTAAAAAAATAAATCAAATAAAAATTTAAAAATTTACAAAAATCTTCAAAATGACTTAAATCACTTCAATTGACATCTAGGACTCTTAAGAAAATAATTTGATCTTCTGAATCCTAATGAACCCCAAATAAATATTTAAGAGTAGAGTTCAATCAATTAAGAAGTTAATTAAAATGTAACCTAAAAATAATTTAAATATCAAATCAAAATCAGAAATGAAATAGCACTTAAACAATCGTTAATCAAATCTCAAATCTGAAAAATATCATCTTTAGAGGAGATCAAATTAAATATGATTAAACTTGTTTAGGTAATAAAACTCAATTAAAAGATTAAATCTTAAATCAAACCCAAAATTTAACAAATTTTGGGAAATTTTAATCATTTGATACTAATCTAATTAAACCAAATAAAATTAAAGTAAACTTAATTAACATATGATTAAAATACATCAATTTGGAATAAGATAATTAATTAACCAATAAATATTTCAACCTAATAACTAGATCAAACATGTTAATAAAATTAAATAAACATAATAAATGAATCAAATCAAATAAAACTCTAATCATAAATAATCAAACTTAATTGAAATGAAATAAACAATTAATTGACTTAATAACAATGATGGTAATAACAATAATCCTTTCATCAAATCAAACTTAAGAAAAATACTTAAATTAAACCTAAATCATTAAGTCATTAATCTCAAATTAAATAAACCCTTAATTAATCTAATTGTTTAAAATTTTAATTACCCTTAATCAAACTTAATTAATCAAACACCTAATTAATGCAAACTTAATAAATTAGATTTACTCTTAGAGATGAGTGGCTTTACTCTTAGAGATAGAATGCAAAAAAATGTAAAAAGTTGGAAACCTAGTTAAATTAAGATTAGGAGAGTCGCCTTAGATTTGGCCAAAAGCCGTCCAATGACCACAGAGAGATGTTAGATTTACCTTATGTTAAGAAAGGTAGAGGTGGACCTAAAAGACTTGGTTAAGATGTAAAAAAAGATCTTAGTATACTTGAATTAAATGAGAATTTGACACATAAAACAATATTCATGTACAATCACCCAAGTGGGATTAAGGCTTGCTGTTGTTGTTGTTGTTAATAAATTAATCCATCATCTTAATAAACTAAATTAATTTTATAAATCACATTAAAATTAATCCAAATAAAAAAACTAATTAATCTACTAATTAATTTAATCACACCTATTAAATAAACTAATTAAGTCAATTAAATTAATCATATTAAACTTAAGCTTAACTAAACATAAAATGCAATTAAATGCTAATCAAATCTTAATTTAAACTTAAATCATTAACTCACTAATTACATCATTAACCTAAATAAATATGAAATCAAATTAAAGATTAAACAAATCTTTATTTAATTTAATAATTAATCACACCTCTTAAATAAAATAATTAAGTTAATTAAATTAATCATAAAAAGCTTAATCAAACATAAATGCAATCAAATAAATACTAATCAAAACAAAATTATATCTAAATTATTAAGTCATTAATTACATCATTACCTAAACAAATATGAAATCCAAATTAAAATTAAATAAACCTTTATAATTAATAATAAATACACTTAATTAAACTAATCACATAATCACATTGAACCTAAGCAAACCCATAGACTAATAAAGTGAATCAAATCAAATTAAATCAAATTAAATTAAATTAAGAAAGACTCTCATTAATTTAATATGTAATCAAATCAAATCTCATTCAACCTACTTAAATAAGATAAACTAATCAACTATCCAATGTATGAAATCAAAATACAAACCAAACTTTGATGAACATGACAAATGGATGTGATTAAAGATAAAATCCTAATTACAAGGAATCAAACTCAACTAAAAATCAAAATAAAATCTCAATTAATTTAATCTTATCAAACTACAAATGAATGAACCATAATCGAATCAAATAAACATAAAGTCAAGTCACATAACCATTGCCAAAGAAAAGAATTAAATATTAATTCAAAAAGATATTGAATTATCAAGATTTAACTAAACCAAAGACATCTAATCTAAAATTAATCAATCAAAAGAACATGAACTTAAACAAACTTAAACTTCATTAAATATTAAGGATATTGAATTATCAAGATTTAATTAAATCAAAATTTAAAAATAATCAACCAAAAACACATGAACTTAAACAAACTAAAACTTCATTAGATATTAAGGATATTGAATTATCAATATGTAATTAAACTAAACCATCTAATCCAAAATCAATCAATCAAATACTTAAACAAACTCAAATCCTAAGCTCTAAATCAAATCAAATAAATCAAATCAAATAAATTACATAAATTTAAATGGGCTAATTAAGATACTTAAGGACATTAGTTAGATTCTTTAGGAATTAGGAGATGTAGAATAGGGTGTGTCCCATCTACAAGTGAAACTCATTCTACTCTTCATTCTTAAAAACCTAAACATCATTTTAACCAAATAAAAGTGAAATAAAAATAAAAAAATAAATCATTAAATCTTTTAAATTGAAATCACCCAAAGGTAAAATTTAAACAAATTCAAACCCAAATTGAAACTTAAACTAAAGAAGCTCAAGAAAGTCTCACACAAGCCCAAGCACACACATTAGAATACTAAGTCACAATTTAGTGCTAAGTTAGGGCGTTGTATGTATGATGTTGTGTTTTATTTTATGATGTAATATTTTAGGACCTGGATGTTAAGGTGTATGTTTCGTAGGCTGGATGTTAGGCCGTTATTAGCCTAATCATATTTTTTACAGTGGGTTGTGCTTAAGAGGGCCGTTGTAATAAAAATAAAAATGTGTTTACTGTGTAGGTTGCTTAGCCCCTCAACATAACTCACGTTAGGATAGGTGGGCTTGGTTACCCATGTGTGGGGTGCTAAGTCCAAATTATTTATATAATTGCTTGGGTTGTATAGTGTGTTTAGCTAACATTTATTTTACAGGTGTAGCTAGATTTATTTTTCCTATTTTTGATTAATTTTGCATTAGGAATTAGGATTAATGTTATGGGGGATTAGGATGAGCAGTGATCAGAAGGCTTAGTCCATGGGGTGCTCTATGATGCTTTTAGAGCAAATCAAATCAAAAGAAAGAGAATAAAGAAATGAAGAAAAGAAGACCCACATAACATGTATTATTATTATTTTTTTGTAATTCGGGTTTTATAAGGGTAGGGCTTAGCTACCCATATTTTTTTCTCTTTTCGGGGTGTGGCGGAACCTGACCGTACTGGCCTTTTATTCTTTTATGGTAGTCTATAAAATTATTTGATGTTGCGTTTAGATTGCGCATTAGAATAACATGCTTTCATAGTTTCTTTATGATTAATGTTTGAATGTGTGGCCTGGATGCGATAGGCTCTTAGGATAATATTAATTTTCCTACCCCAATTAAAAACTCATAACTAAAATTTAAAATAACTCATAACCTCACATAAAAGCCTAGGAATTAAATTAAGATAATAAAATTTTTAGCAACCCTTAGCTGGATGAATGAATGTATAATATCATGCATGTCATATTATTCCACTCTTGTAAAGAGGAGGCTTCCATCTTTGCTAGAGAATCAAGGCTTAACCTGTGAGAGCCTTTGGTGGAAGAACACCCATTTTTCTCTTGATTTGGCCCATAATCAAATTCTCATGCATTTAGGCATAAAAATCCCATAGCTTGTGTCAAATAAAGAGTTCAAAAGAATCAAATAAATTTGATAGAATTTGCATTAGATTAAGTCATGGTTTCATACCACTCATGCTCTAGTCTCTTAGGGAGTGATTTTAAGGACATAGTCTCCTTTCTAAATGAACAACAACCTATCCATCTTGCAAAGCATAAGACTTGCCTACATGGATTTGAAGCGTAGGAGGAGTTAGCTGGCTGCCACTCCAGGCGGTAATAAGTCCAGCAGTCGGGTGGTTTATTTTTTCTTGTGGAGGTAAACCATATACCCATTTTTGCCTTAGATTTAGGTTTCCTAGTATTATGAGAATTTCCTACTTTCTCCCTTTGGATTCCAAAAATAAGTCTTCTCCTTGATCTATCCCATTTGATTTTCTAAAATAGCCAATCCTTTGATAGTTTTGATAGTCTTAACCTTGAAATCTTTGGAGATCCTAATTGTCTACTTTAATTGAGAGTATTCTTAAGGAATTCCTATTCCTTAGGATGTAATTAATTATGGGGGCTTGCCTCCATAGGGAACTTAATAAACTTGGCTTAAAAGAAACTCTACTTTACTTTTCCATGTAAAGTAGGGGAAAGATCTCTGGTATATTTGAAGACCCATCTTGCCTTAGGAGTCTTTATTAGGTGATTAGATCCATTATAGGGTGGTGATTTCTATCTTTCGGGATAGTACATCATTCCTTAATATCATACCCGATCACTTCAATAAGTACACCCTAAGATCTACGTGGTGTCACACATCTCAAAAATAAACACCACAAAGTCTTAGGTAGACCTTTAGGTGTTCAATAACCTAAAGAGATGTTGACCTCACTTTTGGAGTGAGTTCTCAACCTCCTCATCATAGATCTAGGACTCTTATAGACACTAAGAGCTCCTTAGTCTTAAGACACTTCTTCAAACTCATGAGCTAAGCTCCTTTTGAGTTCACCCACATCCCAATGATTAGTCTTAAGACACTTCTCCATATGCCCACTTCTATGGACCTCCTCATTTGACTCATTTGATTCCAAATGAGCCAAAATCAAACCTAGGCCAAATTGATTGAAACCACTTGAACCAAAACACTTCAATCATCATTTAAACCTAACCCAAGCTTTGGTTTGACCCTATTTGGCCAATTGGTCAACCTAACCCAACCTAGCCCAATTTGACCTATAAGGGTCAAATTGAGCCACACACATTTGAACCAACCTATAGCCTCTTAGAACCTGACCAAACCTGACCCAAACCCATCCTAGGTTAGCCCAAAATTATTCCAAACCCAATTGGAACCAAACCCAATGAGATCTCCCTTGGATATGCCACCTCACATAGGATTTTGGCTAAAATAGCAAAGTCCACTTCCCATTTCCACTTGGCAGCCCTCACATACCCCAAATGTCTGACCTAGCCACCTAGCCCACCTTAAGTGGGTTAGGCTTGCCATGGACTAAAGAGAGGTGAGTTAACTCACCTCCCTTATAAAGAGAAAATCCAATGGATCTAAAGAATGTAATCAGCCCAAATCCAGCCTTGAGCCACCTCCCAAGCCTTCCTCCACTCAAACTGAGCCACGTGGGCTTGATGGGGACAACCCTAGCACCCTGATAGTGACTGGCTGGCTGAAAAATGGGAGACAATCTTGTCCATCCATCACAAATAATTGAGGGATATACCCCCTCAATTCTCATGGGAAAGGATGTCATTCACATCGTGAGAGCTCCCTAGGTCAATTCAAAACTCCCCTGTGAGCTCCCAAGCATTCCCAAGGCCTCCCTTATTGAATTTTCTCCTCCCCAAGCGAAGCTAAAATAGGGCACTCATCTCTCTATCCAAACTCCACCAATTCTCCACTTGAATCAAATTCATCTTGCACACACCATCCTCGCACCTTATCGAAGCCAAACAAATTCTCCCAGAGGCTCTATGATTGTGGGAGCTAGGATTTTGATCAAAGTCAAAGCTCCAAAGTAAGGAACTTGGCCTCCTGAGCAATCTACTTAGAATCAACTCAATTTCCACTCAACAGGGTTTCACCTCAACTAGATGAAGCTTCCTCAAGTGTCGAGCCATCGGTCTTAGCTCCTATGAGGTAACAGCATTAAAACCAAGCTTCTTCCCATTATTTTGTAGCTTTTCAAATGTGAATGCCGTGTGATCATAGTCGTTGGATCTTCTTAGATCCTTCGTGTGATGGTGTGGGTTCCATTTGGAGATAATCTGAGCTCAGGTGAGCTCAAATCATGCGGGCAATGGCAGATAGGCTCCGTCTCTCATCGCTCGTAGGTTGATAGATCATGCACCATCCATTCTACGTGATCAAAATGGATGGTCGTGATTCAATCCATTAGATCTTATTGATTATATCCGCTTTATACCGTGGGTTTTATCGTGGCCATCTGATCTTAGATAGGATGACGCACGAGAAAGTGCATCCCGCCGTCGGCCGACTCAACGGTGGATGTGACAACTCAAATAGCCAATCCTGTGGTGCCACATGGAAAGTGTGCCGCATCAACATGCCACATGGCGATGGGATTAAGGCTTAATTAAGGCCAATTAATCTATTTTTAAGGCTGAAACTTCATAAATTCACAATAAATTATAGATAAATCCAAAAAATAAAAATAATGGCTCATTTTAAAGATATTTCACAGAGGAATCCATTAAAATTATCCTTAATTAAGTTTGAACATTACTCAGAGCTTAATTAAGATTTATTTAAAAATTTAATTAGCCTAATTACTCCCTAATTAATCATCTAATTAACTTCAAACTTTTTGAGATTATTTAAGGGGATGACCTTTGCCTCTTCTATTTTTCTTGGGCATTATTGGTTGATTAATTGGAGAAATTGATTGATTAAGCCCTAATTCTCTTCTTAACTTAATTAAGCATATGAATAGAAATTAATTAGTTAATTGGGCTTCTTAATCACTGTCTAACAGTGAAGGGCTTATGGAATTGGGTTAGGACCTCTTTCCCAATTTCTTTTTCCTAAAGCCCTATCATTTTATTTAAGAAATAGTGATTAAAGATTAATTAACTAATTAATTACTTAATTAGTTAAATTAAAGTTCAAATCTTGTTTAATTGAATGAGAAGACTCATGGAACTCGGTTGGGCCCTCTTTCCCAACCTTTTCCCCTTAAGTTCATTTCATTTGAAGGATAATTAATCAAATTTGGCAAATTAAGTAAGAGAAATTGATTAATTAATTAATGACTTGATTAATCAAATTAAAAATGCAATCATATCTGATTTACCTTAACTGATTCATGGGTAGATCTTTAGGTGCTTAATAGCCTAAAGAGATTTAATGAAATAATGATTTACCCATATGTGTGGGAAAATCACAAAATTAATTAAGTTCCTTAATCGAGTTAGCCAATAATTGTGAGCTAATTGCATTAGAACCTTTCATTTCATAGGATCATTGCTAATTTACTTTTCAATCCATTTACATATCACATTATCTCACAATTATTTGGATAATTACTTTAAGGCAACATAAGTAAGGGTTAATTAATGAACTTAATACATACGACAAATTAATTAATTTATAAAATCAACTTAATTATATCTCATTTAAACCAAGTTAACACACAAACATGGGGATGGGTTAGGATTAACAAACTCTCTCTTACATTTCTTAAGTCAAATTGAACATGAAATCAAAATGACATTAAAGAACTTTGATTTATTTTAAATAGTTTGATTTGATATGTTTGTCCTTAGAAATTAGTTGGATTGAATGAATCATACATTTATATTTGGTTATTCCTTTCCGATCATGCTACATATTATATGTTATTTAATTCAACGCATTCATCTCTTTTCAAAATTAATTAAATCGAATGATTTTCCTTTATGTTAACCTTGCATGTGTTGATCTAATTTAATATATATGTGGCTATTATCATTACTAAACCCAAATGTATTCTTCAAAAGTTTATAAATGAATGGTAACATATGTTGTGATGATAGTTATAAGTATATAGGATATGCATGTGATTATACTTTACGTGTATGAAATGAAGTTCTTTTCTTTTATTCACATGTTGATTTACATAAGCATGAATGTGATGGATATATAGCCTGGACATCCCGGGAATACGAGGCTTTAAGTAGCCCCAAGGAGGTCATTTGAGTACATCACTTCCCTGGTTTAACAATGACATGTACTCATTTGATTTTACCCTTATGTATCTTTAACATAAGAATTTAGATAGAGCTTTAAATCATATACCTAAATAATTTCATTAATGAAAATATAATTTTTGCATGATTTTCTCTTTCTTAATTACAAATACATGTGTATCTATTTAAGAAAAATAAGTATATAGCCTGGACATCCCAGGAATATGAGGCTTTATGTATCCCCAAAGAGGTCATTTGATTATCTCACTTCTCTAGTTTAACAATGGCACATACTTGTTTATGTATTTTATACATGCATGTGTGTCTTTGATTAGAGGATGTCAATCCCCCTTTTAATTTAAAAATACATGCATTCATACTTGCTTAGTCATTGGATTCATTAATCATATAATTTAGAGTTTTCTTTCTTATATTCTTACATACAAATTTACATATGATTGAATGTAATGGGTATATAGTTTGGACATCCTAGGAATACAAGGCTTTAAGTAGCCCTAATGAGGTCATTTGATTACCTCACTTCCTAGGTTAATAATGACACGTACCTATTTAATTTCATCCATAAGAATATTTGTTTAAGAATTTAGATAGAGCTTTAAACTAATATGATTAAATAATTCAATCACATAAAAGAATATGAAATTCTACATACACATACATTCATCATTTAAGTGTGCTATATGTATAGATACACTTAGAATTAAATCATATGCATGATATTTATGATGGAAAGGAATGACTCGATGTGTGTCATATGTTAGTAATTCAATTCAATTAATCTTAAGATGTCTTACATGTTAAATGAAACTACCTAAAGTGACCTTAACTTATGATTAATTAATCATTTAATAAGTCATTCACTAAAGTGTACTAAATCAAATTAATATGCTTTAGAAAATGACTTAAGGTAGAGATGGAAGAGGGCAATCCTCTTTCTTTTCTTTATAACACTTAGTCGCTAAGTGTATTCATATGTAACAAAAAAAAATCATAATCTAAAATTCCCAAATCAATTAAATAACTTCAAGTGAAACCAACCCCTTATATTAAATGAAAGTCTTTCATACTTAGAAAATCATAACAATGCTTAGTTAAGACATACCACGCAAGCCTTAACACACACACTAGAATTAAGTCACCACTTCTAGCTTTATATTAGGATGGTGCATGGTATGATATATGTTTTGTTTTATGATGTATTATTTTAGACTGGATGTTTGGGTGTATGTTTCATAGCCTAGATGTTAGGCCGTGATTAGCCTAATTATATTTACTATAGAGGATTGTGCTTAAGGGGTGCTTAAAATAAATATAAATGCTCTATTTGCAGGTTGCTTAAGCCCCTAAGCATAATCTAAGTTAGGACATGTGGGCTTGGTTACCCATGTGCAAGGTGTTAAGTCCAAATTATAAATATAATTGCTTTGTAGTGTGTTCATCCAACACTTATTTTGTAAGTGTAGTTAGATTTACTTTTCCTACTTTTAATGTAATTTTGTATTAGTAATTAGGATTAGTGTTATGGGGGGAATAAGGATGATCATTGGCTAGAAGGTTTAGTTTTGGGGTGCCGTGTGATGCCTTGAAGCCTAATAAATCAAAAGAGAAAAGGAATTAAGAAATGGAGATATGAAGATGAAAGCATGAAGAATGATGACCCCCATAACATTTTTTATGAATTGTAATTATTCTTTCATATTCTAGGTTGTATAAGAGTAGAGCTCGGCTTCCCATTTTCTCTTTCCGGATTGTACAATGGTCCCCGATCATATCGGTCTCTTGTTCTTTTATATTAGACTTATAAAATTGATTGATGTTATATTTAAATTGCCCAATAGAAATAATATACTTTTTATAGTTTTTTTATGGATGATACTATAATGTGTGGCCTACATCCGATTAGGCTCTTATGGAAAAATAAATATTTTACCCAACTACAACTCATAACTTTAAGTTTTAAATAATTCATAACCTCACATAAAGCCTAGGCATTAAATTAAGATAATTAAAAGATTTAGCAACCCCTTAGCTGAATGTTATATGTTTCACATCATGCATCATCTTGAATCACTCTTGCAAAATGAGGGCCTCTGTCCTTACACAAATAGGGACCACTTGACCTATGAGAGCAACCCCTATTGACGGAGCTTCACCCTCTTCTCTCTTGATTTAGCCCATAACTTACTTCATCATGCATTTAGGCTTACAAAAATCCCAAAGCCTTAGTCAAAATGAAGTGTCCAAAATCAAATAAAAAAATTGAAAAGATTTCTCATTATACTAAGTCATTATTCATACCACTCATGCTCTAGTCTCTTAGGGAGTGGGTTTAAGAACTTTAGTCTCTTTCTAAATTAATAATAGCCCAACTATCTTGCAAAATCATAAGACTTGACCACATAGATTTAAAGCATAGTAGGAGTTAATTTGCTTTGGGTTATAAAAATGATGATGATTTACTCTCTCTTATGGAGGTAAACCTTATACCCATCTTTGCTTAATTTAGGTCATGTTTTAGCTCATGTTAATGCTCCATAGATTTAGGATTTGAGATTGCTATTTCCTTCGGGCTACAAGCATAAATCCTCACCTCTTAGGCATTTCCATAACTTTGTGTTGATGGATTATAAGTCCTAGCAATCTAATAAAATTTAACATAAATAAATAATTCCCTTCAATTTCAAACATATAAAGCCCAACTATAAGGTAGATTGGAATTTTCACTAGGTTTCCTAGTATCATGAGCATCTCCTACTCATCTCCTTTGGCTTCCAAAATAAGTCTCTCCGTTTGATCTATCCCTGTTGATTTTTTAATATAACTAATTTATTGATAGTCTATCTTTGAAATTTTTGGAGACAACAATTGCCTACTTTAATCGAGAGTATCCCTAAGGAATTCACCTTCCTTATGATGTAATTAATTATGGGGGCTTGCCCCCGTAGAGAAATTTATAACCCAGTTTAATATAAACCTTACTTTATTCATCCATGTAAAGCAGAGGAAAAATCTCTGGTATATTCGAAAACCCATCATGCCTTAGGAGTCCTTATTAGGTGATTAGGTCCATTGAAGGGTGATGTCCCTATCTTTTGAGATTGTATATCATACCTCAATGTCATACCCAATCACTTCAATAAGTATCCCAAATCTATGTGGTGTCCCCCATACATCCGAAAATAAACACCACAAGAGATCTTAAGAAAATTATGGTTAACCCACATGTGTGGGGAAACCTTAAGAGTACTTAATTAAGTTCCTTAACTTAATTAACCATTAATTATGAGCCAATTGCATTAGGCCCCTTTCCTTTCTTAGGAACATTATTAATTTAATTTCTAAAGCATGTGCATATCATGTTGGCTCATAATAAGTTGGGTAATTATGCTAAGGTAACATAAGAAAGGGCCAATTAATGGATTTAATGCATATTATAACCTAATTAACTAATAAAATCAACTTAAAGAAATTTTGGTTTATTTTAAGTGGTTCTATTTGATATGATTGTCCTTAGGAATTAATTTGATAGAGTGAAATCATGTGTTTATGTTTCTTTATTTCTTTTCAATCATGCTAAATGTTGTATATCATTTAAAATCATACGTTCATCTTTTCAAAGTCAATTAAATCAAATGGTTTTCTTTCATGTAAGCTTGCATGTGTTGGATTAATTTATAATATGTGTGGCTATTATCACTAATAAATTCAAACTACTTTCTAAAGTTTATAAATCAATTTTATTGGTTAGAGTGATAGTAGTTATGAATATACATAGGTTTGCATGTGCTTATATCTTAGACATGTGAAGTGAAGCTTTCTTTTCCTTAATTCATATGTAGTTTTACATGTACTTGAATATTAATAAGTATATAGTCCGGACATCCCGAGAACACGAGGCTTTAGCTAGCCCCCAATGACGTCATTTGATTACCTCACTTTCTTGGTTAACAATGACACATACTTATTTGATTTCATTTTCATGTGTTCTTACATTAGAATTTGGATAGAACTTTACTACATATGCATAAATGTTTCAATCAAATAAAAATACAGTCTTTGCATGGTTTTTCTTCCTTTATTTATGTATACATCCATATGTATTTAAAAAAAAGTAAGTGTTTAGTTTGGACATCCTGGGAATACGAGGCATTAAGTAGCCCCAAGGAGGTCATTTGATTATCTCACTTACCTGGTTAACAATGGCACATACTTGCTTATGTTTCTTATAGATGTGTGTGTATACTTAATCATGGAATTAAAGCCCCTTTTCTTTTATCAAGGATACATGCATTCATAATCGACTAAGTGATTAAATTACTTGGTCATGTGATTTGAAGCTTTCTTCTTATGTTCACATATATAAATTTACATATGTTTGAATGCAAATGGGTATATAGTCTGGACATCCCAGGAATATGGGGTTATAGCTAGCCCTAAGGAGGTCATTTGATTACCTCACTTCCTCAGTTAATAATGACACGTACCTATTTAATTTCATCCCAATATATTTTTGTATAAGAATTATAATAGAACTTTAAGCTAATATGATTAAGTAATTCAATCACATAAAAGAATATAAACTCTAAATACACACACACACACACACACACACACACACACACATATATATATATATATATATATATATATATATATATATATATATATATATATATATATATATATATATATATATATATATATATATATATATATATATATATATATATATATATGTATACATACATCATATAAGTGTGCTAAAATATATTGCATGTAAATGTATACTTAGGATTGAAATCATATGCATGTTACATGTGATGGAAAGGAATGGATTAGCATATGTCATGTGATAGTAATTCAATTGGATTAGTCTTAAGAAGCTTTTCATAATGAATAGAGTTATTTAAAGTGGACCTAAACTTAGGATCAATTAAAATGTGCAATATACCATTCACAAAAGAGAACCAAATCAAATCAATATGCTTTAGAAAGTGGCTTAAGGTAGTGATGAAAGAGGGCAATCCTCTTTCTTCTCTTTATAATATTTAGTAGCTAAGTGTAATTATATGAAACAAAAGAAAACACAAATTAAAATTTGTAAATCAATTAAATAACTTAAAAGTGAAATCTACCCTTTATGTTAAATGAAAGTCTTCTACACTTAGAAAGTTATAACTTTAATGTTTAGCCAAGATACACTACACAAGCCTTAACACACACATTAGAATTAAGTCGCCACTTCTAACTCTATGTTAGGGCGGTGCATAGTGTGTTGTACTTTTTTTTTGTGATGTATTATTTTAGATTGGATGTTAGGATGTATGCTTCGTAAACTGGATGTTAGGCCGTAATTAGCTTAATCATATTTTTTTGTAGGGGATTATGCTTAAGGGGTGTTTAAAAATAAAATATGAATGCTCTCTTTTGCAGGTTTCCTAAACCCCTATGCATAATCCAAGTTAGGATATGTGAGCTTGGTTACCCATGTGCAGGGTGCAAAGTTCAAATTATAAAAATAATTGCATGGGTTGTATGAATGTTTAGGTAATGCTTGTTTTGTAGGTGTAGTTAGACTTAATTTTCCTATTTTCAATGTAACTTTGTATTAGGAATTAGGATTAGTGTTATGGGGGATAAGGATGAGCATTGGCTATAAGGCTTTGTCCTGGGATGCCATGTGATGCCTTTAAAGTGGAGTTAATCAAATCAAATGGAGATATGAAAATGAAGAAATGAAGAATGAAGAAAGAAGATCCCCCCCCCCTAGCATTTATAAATTGTAATTATTCTTTTATAATTCTGGGTTGTATAAGGGTAGAGCTCGACTACCCATGTTTTATTTTTGGGTTGTACGGTGGTACCTGACTGCACTGGCCTCTTATTCTTTTGCAATAGTTATAGAAATTGGTTAATGATTTATTTAGAATGTGTACTAGAAATGACATGCTTTTCTTAGTTTCTTGAATGACTAATGCTTTAATGTGTGGCCTGGATGCGATTAGGCTCTTAAGATAAAATAAATTTTCTATGCAAGTAATCACTCATAACTAAAATTTTTTGCAACTCATAACCTCGCCATAAAGCTTAGACATTAAATAAGATAATTAAAAGATTTAGCAAGCCCTTAACTGAAGTGGTTGAATGTTTCACAACATGCATATCATATTGTTCCATTCTTGAAAATAGGGGATTTCCATCCTTGCATAATATGGGAATGCTTGACCTATGAGGGCATCCCTCATGATGGAAAATACCCCTTCTTGCTGATTTAGCCAAGAGTCTACTTTCATCATGCATATAAGCATCAAAATTCTAAAGCCTTTGTCAAAATGAAGTGTCAAAATAATAATAAAATTTGAAAATATTTTGCATTAAATTAAGTCATCATTCATACCACTCATGCTCTAGTCTCTTAGGGAGTAGGCTTAAGAACTTTAGTCTCTTTCTAGCTTAACTATCTTGCAAATTAATAAGACTTGCCAACATGAATTTAATATCGTATGAGGAGTTAGCTGGCGGCCACTCCAGGCAGTTATAAGCCCAGTAGTCGGGTGGTTTGTCCTCTCTTATGGAAGTAAATCTTGTGCCCATCTTCACTCAGATTTAGGTCACTCTTTAGCTCTTGCTAAAGTTCCCTAGATTTAGGATCTGAGGTAGCTATTTCCTTTGGGCTACAAGCATAAATCCTCACCTATTAGGCATTTTCACAACTTTGTGTTGGTGGATTATAAGCCCTTGCAATCTAATAAAATTCAACTCAAAATAGATAAATCTTTTCACTTTTGAATATATAAAGCCTAATTATATGATATATTGGAATGCTTACTAGGCTTCCTAGTATTATGAGCATTTCCTACTTCCTCTCTTTGGATTCCAAAAATAAGTCTTCTCCTTGAACTTTCCTAATTGATTTTCCAAACATGACCAATCCTTTGATAATCTAGCCTTGAAATCTTTGGAGACCCTAATTGTCTAGTTTAATTGAGAGTATTCTTAGAAAATTTAATTCTCTAAGATGTAATTAACTATGGAGGCTTGCTTCCATAAATAACTTTAGAACCTAATTTAATAGAAACCCTGCTTTATTCATTTATATAAAGCAGAGAAAAATCTCTGGTACATTTGAAGACCCATCATGCGTTAGGAGTCCTTATTAGGTGATTAGGTCCATTGACGGGTGATGTCTCTATCTTTCGAGTTAGTATATCATATCTCAATGTCATACCAATCACTTCTATAAGTACCCCATACGATCTGCGTGGTGTCCCTCTATACATTCAAAAATAAACACCATAGAGCCTAATCGCATCCAGGCCACACTTTAAAGCATCAAGCATTTAAGGAACTATGAAAAGCATGCCATTTTTAATACACAAACTAAACAAATCATCAAACATTTTTATGAAATTAGTGCAAAAGAATAAGACGCCAGTGCAGTCAGGTACTGCCATACAACCTGAAAAGAAAAGATGGGTAGTCGAGCTCTACTCTTATGCTACCCAAAATATAAAAGAATAATTACAAGTCACAATGAATGAATGCTATGGGAGGGGGGGGCTTCATATCTTCGTTTCTTTCCTCCTTGCATCTTTGATTTGGTAGGCTTCAAGGCATCACATGGCACCCTAGGATAAAGCCTTCTGGCCAATGCTCATCTTAAACCCCCATAGCACTAATCCTAATTCCTAATGCAAAATAACATTAAAAATAGGAAAAGTAAATCTAACTACACTTGCAAGAAATGTTAGCTGAACATACATATAATCCTACACAATTATATGTATAGTTTGGACTTAGTAACCTACACATGGTTAACTAAACTCACTTGTCCTAACTTAGATTATGCTTGAGGGTTTAAGCAACCTGCAAATAGGTCATTTATATTTATTTTTAAGCATCCCCTTAAGCACAATACATTACAGAAAATATGATTAGGCTAATAGCGGCCTTACTTCCAGTCTACGAAGCATACACCCTAACATCCAATCTAAATAATACATCATAAAATAAAACATATCTCACATCATACATCATCCTGATATAAAGCTAGAAGTTGTGACTTAATTCTAATGTGTGTGTTAAGGTATTGTGTGGTAGGTCTTTAACTAATCATTAGAGTTATACTTTTCTAAGTGTAGAAAATATTCAAATTATCATGAAGGTTGGTTTTACTTTAAATTGTTTAATTGATTTGTAAATTTTAATTTCTATTTTATTTTATTTCATATGATTTACACTTAACAACTAAGTGTTATAAAGAAAAGGAAGAAGGGTTACCCTCTTCCATCCCTACCTTAAGCCATGTCTAAAGTATATCAATTTAATTTAGTTCTCTTTATTGAATGATTTATTACACATTTTTAAATTAATCCTAAGTTTAGGTTCACCTTAAATGACCTTATTCAATATGAAAGGCATTGTAAGATTAATCTAATTGAACTACTATTACATGACATATATCAAACCATTCATTTCCATCACATGTAACATGCAGATGATTTAATCCAAAGTGTATTTATACATACAATATGTTTTAGCATATTTAAATGATGAATGTACATGTGTATTTCAAATTTATCTTTTCATTTGATTGAATTATTTAGTATACATAAGTTTAAAGCTCTATCCAAATTCTTATACAAAAATACATAATAGTGAAATTAAATAGGTACGTGTCATTGTTAAACCAGGGAAGTGAGGTAATCAAATGACCTCCTTGGGGCTACTTAAAGCCTCATATTCTAGGAATGTCCAGACTATATACTTATTGCATTCAAACATATGTAAATTTGCATACAAAACATAGGAAAGAGAGCTCCAAATCACATGATTAAATAATTCAATCATCTAAACAATTACGAATGCATGAATTTTTAAATAAAAAAGAGGATTATCATTCTCTAATTAAATATACACATGCACATATAAAAGATATAAACAAGTATGTGCCTTTGTTAAACTAGGCAAGTGAGGTAATCAAATGACCTCCTTGGGGCTACTTAAAGCCTCATATTCTCAGGATGTCTTCAATCAAACTAATTTCTAAGGACAATTACATTAAATAGACCCATTTAAAGAAAGTGAAAGTTCCTTTATCAATTTAGTTTTGAATCTTTGATATGATTTAGGGAGCAAGAGAACTCATCATTTGTTGTTATAAACCCCATTCCTGCATTGGTGTTTTGATTTGGTTTAAGAAGAGTTAATTAGGTAAATTTTATGAATTCACTAAGCTGAATTCTTAATTAAGTTAATCAATTACCCTTACCTATGTTATCTTAAAGTAATTAACTAAATAATTATGAGCCAACATGATATGCAAGAAAAATAAATTTGCAATGATCTTAAGAAATAAGGAGGCCTAATGCAATTGGCTCACAATTAATAATTAATTAATTTAAGGAACTTAATTAGGTACTCTTATGGCTCTCCCACACCTATGGAGTAACCATAATTTCCTTAAGCCCTTTATGTTGTTAAACACATAAAGATCTACCCAAGATTTAATTAATTAGGTTCTGGTGTGATTATAATTTAATCAATGATTAATTAATTAATTAAACCTTTAATTAATCCCATTTTAATTATCTTTCCCTTTAAATAGAATGGACTTAGAGAAAAGATTAGAAAATAGGTTCTAACCCTATTCCCCTTGTCCTTTTACTATTCAACAGTGATTAGCAAGCTTAATTAATCATTTATTTTTACTTTTAAAGAGGTTAATTAATTAATTAGATTAATTAAGAGGGTGATTAAAGCTCAAGTAGTTAATTATCCTAATTAACTAAGCAATAAATCCCACGAAAATTATGAGAGGCAGAGGTCATCCCATTAAACTAACACCCAAAGTTTGGGATTAATTATCTGAGTAATTAAGGAGTAATTAAGCTAATTAAAATTTTAATTAAACTCAAATTATCATCTATTACTATTCAAAATCACTTAGAATTAATTTTAAATAATTCTTCTCTGAAATACCTTTAAAGTGAATATCTATTTGCATTTTTATGATTTTTCTATAATTTGTTATGATTTTTGTAAGTTTCAGCCTTTAAAATTAATTGATTAGCCCTAATTAAGCCTAATCCCATCAGTGCCATGCGGGCTACTAATGTGGCATACTTTCCACATGGCACCATGGGATTGGTCACTTAAACGCGTCTGATTCAGTGTGGATGTGGCTGGCGGCGGACATGCTTTCATCTCTGCCATCGATCAGATCGTATGTCACAGATCGATCCTGTGGTTCCATAAGGATTAAATCAGATAATTAACTAGCAAATAATCATGACCGTCCATTCCAATCATGTGGAACAGACAGTGCATGATCTGTCATCACACGAGCGAGGGAAGACAGAGGCCGCCCGCCATTCCTCGCTCGATCCGAGCTCACCTAAGCTTAGATCAACTCCAAACAGATCCTACACCTTCACGCGAAGAATCCAAAGGGATTTGAGGGCTAAGATCACACGACATGCAAGTTTCCTTCAAAAATCTCAACCAAATTTTAACCAAAGCTTAGTTTTAATAAAAATATCTCATTGAAGCTCAAAACTAGCGGTGAACCTGATTGAGGAAGCTTCTTCTAGTGGAGATGAAGCTCTGTTGAGTAGCAATTGGATTAATTCCTTACCATTCACGTGAAAGACCATGAACCGATGATTTGGAGCTCAGTTCTAATTGAAGTCGAACGTTTGATGGTCGAAGGGCTCAGGAGGCAATTCATTCTTATTTGATGGAGTGTGGGGATGGTGTGTGCGAAGTTAATTTGACTTTGGTTGAGAAATTGAGGAGTTGGACTGAGTGAGGCGGTGCCCTATTTCAGCTAGAAGGAAACTGGCAATGGGGGAGCTCGGGAAGCTTGGAAATGGCACAAGGGAGTTCATCTCTAGCTATTAGGGCTCTCTGAGGTTTGAATGCTTTGGTTTGGAACAATTTGGAGGGGGGTATACCCACTCCTCCCTTTGATTGAACGGTGCAGATTCATTTAGATTGTAATGGCCATCCGACCATCTATGGTGGCTGTGGGTGGCAGGGAATCATCTTAGGTGGCTTTGTTAAGTGGTCAAGGGTAAGTGAGTGGCTGCCAAGGTGGGATGGAGGCTGTCCTATGGGTTTCCCTTGCTCAAATGGGAGGGTGAGGTGAGTTCACCTTCTATGGGTCATGATCGACCCAAACATCTTTTGGGTCAGGTTGAGCAGTGTTCTAGGTCCCTAGGTGGACCTGTTTACCTCACTTTTGGAGTGAGTTCATAATCTCCTCATAATAGATCTAGGACTCTTCTAGACACTATGAGCTCCTTAATCTTAAGACATTTCTAGTGATTATGTGAACACTTAACCTAAGCCTAGAGACTTACAAGGGTTAGTCATAGGAGTAGGCTATGTTTTAGGGATTGTTGACCTCACTTTTGGAGTGAGTTCTCAACCTTCTCACCATAGATCTAGGACTCTTATAAAACTAAGAGCTCTTTAGTCTTAAGACACTTCTAGTTATTACGTGAACACTTAATCTAAGCCTGGAGACTTAGAAGGGTTAGTCATAGGAGTAGGTTATACCTTTGGGACTTAGCGAGACTTTCTTACTCTATAGCCCAGACCCAATCCATATTCTCTTTCTCAAATCAAACCCCAAATTCATATTCAAGATCAAATTTCTAAAATTCACAATCAATCCCATGATCAAATCAAATTTCTAAATCCTCCATAAACCTTATGATTGAATTCCATGGCCTTAACCTTAGCCAAGTCCAATTCAATCCAAATTCAATCAATTTTCTCAAAGATCAATTCAATCCCTCAATCATTTATCAAATCCATTAAATTTGACTCCATCAAATCCCAAAATCAAATCCAATTTCCAAAAATCTTCCTAAGCCATATGATCCACCTTCATAAGCTTAGCCAAAATACCCTTTAAACCAAATCAAAGTCAATTGATTTCTATATAAATTAATTATTCCATCAGTTATCCTCCTAAATATAAATAAAATCCATATCTAAATGATCAAAACTAAATCAAATCAAACTAGGACCCTTTCTAAGCCATATGATCCACCTTCATATGCTTAGCCAAATCTTAACCCAAATCAACCCAAAATCAATTGATTTTATCATAAATCAATTATATATTCAATCATCTTCACAAATATATATGAAATCCTCATTTAAATGATAGAAAGTAAATTAAACTAAAGTAATTTCCCTACTAAGCCCTTTAACCTACCTCCATGAGCTTAGCCAAATTTGCCTCCAAATCACTCCAAACTCAAGTGATTGTCTCATGAGTCATTTATATACTCAATTATCTTCCCAAATATAAATTAAATATTAATTCAAATAGCCAAAATGAAATCCAAAATCAAATCAAAACCTAATTTAAACCCTTTAAGCCATTTCCTTGAACTTGGCCAAAACCCATCTAAATTAAGTCAAAAATAATGGATTTTCTGTTGAATCAATCAATCCTTCAATCATCTATCCAAATATAAATGAAACCAACAATTATCTAGCTAAAATTAAAATCGACCCAAGTCAAGCCCAACATAGCCCTTTTGACTTGAAAATTTCAAATCAAAAGTCATAGCCCAAATTGATTGCAGTTGGATTTATATTTCAATCCCAAGCTCACATATAAGTACCTTAATTAAGACAAAACTAAGCTAATTGACTCATTTTGGTCCACTTGACCCAAAGTGGCCTGAATAACCCGAATGAACAAAGTTCTAATCCAACCCAAATTGGATTGAACCAAGCCCATCCAAACTTCATACCATGGCCATTGATCACCGCATGATGATTAATTGCCTTGAATCGAGTCAAACCAAGTCAACTTGGTCATTTGACCAAGTCAAGCCCAACCTATCCCTTTTGACTTGAAAACTCCAAATGAACCAAAACTTATTTGAATCCAAACTAGTTATAGTTGGATTTATATATCAATCCTAAATCTATATATAAACTCAATTAAATCAAACTTAACCCAAAATCAAGCCAACTAAGCCCATTTGGCTCACTTGGCCGAAATTGACCTAAATGGGCAAAATAAATCAAATCCCAATTTACTGGAAGCCTAAATTGACTACTTGATTGAGCCAATTGAACCCAACTTGACGTAAAGGGTCAAGCCAACCTAAAACCATATCAAATCCAAATTGAACTCAACCAAAGCTCACAACACATTCAAAATGATCAACCAAACCCAAACCAAGCTATGACCCAAGCCAATTGGTCAATTAGGTCAAATTGGTCAACTTGACCCATTTGACCCAAATGAACTCAAATGGGCCAAAATCAAACCTATCAAATTAAACTAAACCAATGACACCAGTGCACTCCAAATGGTCATGTGAACCTAACCTAATCCTTGGTTTGAACTAATTTGACCAATTGGTCAACCTAACTCAATTTGACCAAATTTGACCCAAATGGGTCAAATCAAATTGAACCAAATGAACTCCAAATCACATGAAATTTGACCCAACCCACTTTTGAATCATTTCAAATCTTTCCAAATCAAATCCAATGCCAAATGACCACTCTACCCTTGGACTAAGGGGATCACATGAGACAAAACACTCATGTAAATGATCATTCCTCTTCCTTGGCCACTTGACACTCATCCATTGCTCCACCTAGGCACCTAGGACACTGTTCACCTAACCCAAGGAGTGATTGAGTAAACCATGATCCATGGGTAGGTGAAATCACCTCCCCATTCCCATTGGCACACTTAGAAAACTCAAGGACTCCCATTACCCCCTTGGTAGCCACCTCCACTCCTTCCTCCACTCAAGCCAAGCCACCTAGGATGATTCCCTGCATAATTCGAGCTCCCCTTGGTAGCCATTAGATCAAAATTATAGAATAGCCATGGATGTCTAATCCAAGAAATGAGGGGGTATACCCCCCTCATTCACACTCAAATCTATTCACTTGCACTCCTCACAGCCCTAGCAACTAGAGGCACACATCCCAGAGCCATTTCCAAGGTTTCCAACTATTCCCATTTCTCCTCTTCTCAATTTCATAGAAAATTAAAGCAGGGCATAGCCCCTTTTATTCCCATTTGCTCAAATGACCATCAAAGTGCAATTAACTTTGCACACACCTTCCTTGGAGCTAGACGAGCAAGAATAAATCATCCCCCAACCCCTCCGACCATCGAACAACCGACTTCAATCAATGCTGACCATCTACATCTCATGCATTAGCCTTCCATGCAAACCACACCAAATCAAAGCTCGTGTTGCTCAACAGGGCTTCATCTCTACTAGATAAAGTTTCTTCAATCTATAGGATCTGTCGATCTTAGCTCCGATGAGGTATGCCATTGGAACCGACCCATAGGTAAAAATGGTTTGGTCATTTGTAAAGAAAAGTTGTATGTTGTGAGATTTCCACCATTGGATCTCTTCGTTTTGCTTCTCTGATGGTGTGGGATCAATTTGAGCTTGATCTGAGCTTCAGTGAGCTCAGATTGAGCAATGAATGATAGATGGTCTCTAACTCTCACCATTCGAGCGGAGATAGATCATGGGCTATCCGTTTCGTGTGATTGGAATGGATGGTCCTGATTAAATCATGCTCAATTCATCTGATTAATCCCTTAAGGATCGCGAGATTAATCATGGCCATCTGTTCTTAGATGGAACAGTGCATAAGAACCGTTTCCCACCATCGTCTGACTCAGCCTGTGAATGTGATTGCTTAAAGAACCAATCTCGTGACTTCACGTGGAAAGCACGCCGCATCAGCACGTCATGTGGCGCTGACAGGATTAAGGTTAATTAAGGCTAATTAAATGCATTTTACTCACTAAAACTTTCTAAATTCAACTTAAATTATAGAAAAAAAATCCAAAAATTACAAATAAATATTTATTTTAAAGGTATTTCAAAGGAGAATTTAATAAAAATATTCTTAATTGATTTTGAATAGTAAATGGAGCTTAATTAAGGTTTACTTAAAATTTTTATTAGCCCAATTACTCTCAAATCATTCAAGTGATCAATCCCAAAAATTTTGAGATTGTTTAAGAGGATGACTGCTGCCTCCTCTAATTTCCTTGGGATTTATTACTTGTTTAATTAAGGAAATTTATTAATTGATCTCTAATTACTCTCCTAATCTAATTCATGGTTAATTAATCCTATGAATAGTAATCAATTGATTGATTAAGTGGTTAATCTTTATTCAATAGTGAATAGACCCACGGGATAAGGTTAGGGCCTCCTCCCTAATTTACTTCCCTAAGTTCTCTTCATTAATCAAATTAATTAAGGCTTAATTAATTGATTAAACTACCTAATTAATTAAATTGAAATCTTAATCATATAAAACCCAAATTACTCCAGACTTTGATTAATCAATTCTTGGGTAGCTACTTAGGTGTTCCATAACCTAAGTGAATCTTAAGAAAATTATAATTAGCCCATATGTGTAGGAGAATTATAAGAGTACTTAATCAAGTTCCTTAGCTTAACTAATCATTAATTATGAGCCAATTGTATTAGGACACTTTCATTTCTTAGGGTCATTATTGATTTAATTCCCAATGTATGTGCATATCACGTTGGCTCATAATTATTTGGTTGATTAAATTAAGGTAACATAGGTAAGGGTTAATTAATGGATTTGATACATATAATAACCAAATTAATCCATCAAATCAACTTAATTACATTTTAGTAAACCAAGTTAATTCATAAACATGAGAATGGGTTAGGATCAGCAAACCTCTTCTCATATTCCTCAATTCAAATTAAACATGAAATTAGAAATTACATTAAAAAAGCATTGGTTTGCTTTAAATGATTTTATTTGATAGGAATTAATTTGCTTGAATGAAATTATATGTTTATGTTTATTTATTCCTCTCTAATTATATTAAATGTTGTATGTCATTTGATTCATACATTCATCTTTTGCAAAATTAAATAAATAAAATAGTTTCCTTTATGTCAAGCTTGCATGTGTTGATTTAATGTAATATATGTATGGCTATTATCATTGTTAAATCCAAATATATATTTCAAAGTTTATAAATGAATGATTTCATATGCTATGAATGCTAGTTATAAATATATATGAGATGTATGTGATTATAACTTAAGTGTATGAAGTGAAGTTTCTTTGTTTTTATTCATGTATTGATTTATGTAAGTAAGAATGTTAATGGGTATATAGCTTGGACATCCCAAGAATATGAGGAGTTAGCTAGCCCCAAGGAGGTCATTTGATTACCTCACTTCCCTGGTTTAACAACAGCACACACTCCATTTGATTTCACTCTTACGTATTCAATATTAGAATTTGGATAATGCTTTAATTCATATGCATAAATGCTTCAATCAAATAAAAATACAATCTTTGCATGGTTTTCCTTTCTTTATTTATGTATACATCCATATGTATTTGAGAAAAGTAAATATTTAGTCTCGACATCCCAAGAATATGAGGCTTTAAATAGCCCCAAGGAGGTCATTTGATTACCTCACTTCCCTGGTAAACAATGGCATGTACTAGCTTATATCTCCTATACATGTGTGTGTGTATTTAATTATGGAATTAGAACCTCTCTTCTTTTATCAAAAATGCATGCATTTGCAATTGCTCAAGTGATAGAATTAATTGATCATATGATTTGGAGCTCTCTTTCTTATGTTCATGTATGCAAATTTACATATGGTTTGAATGTAATGGTATATGGTCTGGATATCTCGAGAATATGAGGCTTTAGCTAGCCCAAAGGAGGTCATTTGATTACCTCACTTCCCTGGTTAACAATGACATGTACCTGTTTAATTTCATCCTTATGTATTTTTGTATAAGAATTTAGATAGAGCTTTAAATTAATATGATGAAATAATTCAATCAAAGGGAAAAAATGTAAAACATCAAGTGTACATACTCATATCCATCATTCAAGTGTGCTAAAACATATTGTATGTGTAGGTATACTTAGTACTTAATCATATGCATGTTACATGTGATGGAAAGGAATGGTTGAACATATGTCATGTGATAGTAATTCAATCAAATTAATCTTAAGATGCCTTTCATATTGAATAGAATTATTTAAAGTAAACCTAAACTTAGGATTAATTTAAAATATAAAATAAGCCATTCACAAAGAGAACCAAATCAAATTAACATGCTTTAGAAATGACTTAAGGTAGGGATGAAAGAGAGTAATCCTATCTTTTTTCTTCTCTTTATAACACTTAGTTGCTAAGTGTAAGTCAAATGAAACCAAAGAAAATACTAAGTAAAATTCTCAAATCAATTAAACCACTTAAAGTGAAATCTACCTCTTATGATTAAACATCCTTTCATACTTAGAAAATCATAACAATGCTTAGTTAAGGCATACCACACAAGCCTTAATATGCACACATTAGAATTAAGTCACCACTTCTAACTTAATATTAGGGTAGTGCATGGTGTGTTGTATATTTTGTTTTATGATGTGTTGTTTTATACTAGATGTTAGGGTGTATGTTTCGTAGACTGGATGTTATACCGTGATTAGCTTAATCATATTTTATGCAGGGGATTGTGCTTAAGGGGTGCTTAAAATAAATATAAATGCTCTCTTTTGTAGGTAACTTAAACCCCTAAGCATAATCTAAATTAGAATAGGTGGGCTAAGTCTAAATTATACATATAACTACTTAGGTTGTATGTGTGTTTAGCTAACACTTATTTTGCAGGTGTAGTTAGATTTACTTTTTCTATTTTAATCATTATAATTAGGGATTAGTGTTATGGGGGGATAAGGATAAACATTGGCTCGAAGGCTTTGTCTTGGGGTGCCATGTGATGCCTTGAAGCCTACCAAATCAAAAAATAAAGGACGTGAAGAAATGAAGGAGACATGAAGACTTGAAGATTTGAAGACCACCCATAGCATTTATCATTTATAAATTGTAATTATTCTTTCATATTTTAGGTTGTATAAGCGTAGAGCTCGGCTATCCATTTTCTCTTTTTTTTTAGTTGACCGCATAACCTCTTATTCTTTTGTGTTAGATTTATAAAAATTGATTGATGTTATGTTTAAATTATGCAATATAAATGGCATGTCTCTTTATAGTTTCTTAAATGAATGTTGTTTTAATGTGTGGCCTGGACCCAATTAGGCTCTTAGGGGAAAATAAATCTTCTATGCAACTACAACTCATAATTAAATTTCTAAATGACTCATCACCTCACATAAAGCTTAGGCATTAAATCAAGATAATTAAAAGATTTAACAACTCCTTAGCTGAATGTTGTATTTTCACATCATACATATCATCTTGAATCACTCTTATAAAATGAGGGCCCCCGTCCTTACACATATAGGGATCGCTTGACTTGTGAGAGTAACCCCTACCGACGGAGCTTCACCCTCTTCTCTTTTTATTTAGCCCATAAATTATTTCAACAAGTATTTAGGCATTCAAAAATTCCAAAGCCTTTGTCAAAATGAAGCGTCAAAATCAAATAAAATTTAAAAAGATTTTGCATTATATTAAGTCATTATTCATACCACTCATGCTCTAGTCTGTTAGAGAGTGGGTTTAAGGACTTAAGCCTCTTTCTAATTTAATAATAACCCAACTATCTTGCAATTTCATAAGACTTGACCACATGGATTTAAAATGTAAAAGGAGTTAGCTGGCTGCCACTCCAGACAACTACAAGTCTAATAGTCGGGTAGTCTCTCTTGTGGAGGTAAACCTTATGCCTATCTTCACTTAGATTTAGGTCTTGCTTTAGCTCTTCCTAAAGCTCCCTATATTTAGGATCCGAGTTAGCTGTTTTCTTCAGGCTACTAGCATAAATCCTCATATCTTAGGCATTACATAATCTTGTGTTAATGGATTATAAGCCTTGGTAATCTAATAAAATTTCAACTCTAACATAATAATTCTCCTCACTTTCAAATATATAAAGCCCAACCATATAATAGATTGGAATGCAGTAGGTTTCTTAGTATCATGGACATTTTCTACTAATTCCCTTTGACTTCCAAAAATAAGTCTTCTCCTTGATCTTTCTCACTTGATTTTCCAACATAGCAAATTTATTGATAGTCTTAACCTTGAAATCATTAGAGACAACAATTGCCTACTTTAATTGAGAGTATTCATCATTCATTTATTAATAACTATGGGGCTTGCATGTGGGAACTTTAGAATCTGATTTAATATAAACTCTGCTTTATTTATCCATGTAAAGTAGGAAAAAAATCTCTGGTACATTTGAAGACCCATCATGCCTTAGGACTCATTATTAGGTGATTAGGTCCACTGAAGGGTGATATCTTTATCTTTCAAGATAGTATATCATACCTTAATGTCATACTCAATCACTTCAATAAGTACCCACTACAATCTGCATGGTGTCCCCTCCCCCTCCCCATATTCAAAAATAAACACCACAGATTTTTCTGGCGACTTCGCTGGGTAGAGTTCCTCTCTCCATCTCTAGTAGAAAATTATTATCTCCAAGCATCGATAGTAGACTTATATTTTATATAAGCTCGAGATTATCTTTCTTTCTTAGCACTTAGCTTATTTCAAATTTAAGCAAAGCTAGCCCAACATCATTTAGGTTTTAGGACCTCACTCCGTATAGGCCTTGAAACCCCTATTGGGTCCCCCAATAGACAAAAATAAATCAACTAATGAAAGGAGATGACTAAATTTAGAACCTCTTTATCACTACCTTGGTGAGGCAAGGTTCATCCTATACTTAAAAAAATTCCAAATAAAATTCAAACTAAATAAATGAAGTATTTTTCATAAATAAATTTTTCAAAAGCACTTTTTAAAATCATGCACTTCATATAACACAAAGCTTGCAAAATATAAAATTTTCAAATCTCTTCTCAAAATAATAAAAACAACCAAACCTCATTTAACATACTTAAATTTGTTAAATGAGGATATCTTTTTAGCAAAACTATATCATTAAAATCCTTCTCTTTCAAAATGAATTTTTCAAAAGCACATTTTTAAAATGAAATCAAACAATTAACTCCATTTAACATAACCATATTTGTTGAATGGGAATTTCTTTTTCAAAATTAAAATCAATATATGATTGAACTCCATTTAACACATTCATATTTTGTTAAATGGGAGTTCCCTTTTCAAGCTAAAATCAACATATGCACTTCACTTAATATACTCAAATTTATTAAGTGAAGGTTCCCTTTTTGAAAATAAAATCAAGATAAGAAAACATAATTAAATTCCATTTAACATACCCATACTTGTTAAATGAGAATTACACTTCAAAAATCAAATTAAAACCAAAATATCCAACACACATTTTTGAATTCTATTTAACATACTTGTGGTGTTTTTTATTTGTCATCATGTAGATCCACAGATGTTCTCATTAGGGTGATTGGTTGCGACATTAAGGAATGATGTACTATCTCGAGAGACAGAAGTCACCATCCTACAATGAACCTAATCACCTAATGAGGACTCCTAGAGACAATGGGTCTTCGAATGTATAAGAGATTCTTCCCCTACTTTACATGGAAAAGTAAAGTGGGGTTTATTTTAAATCGTTCATTATTTCTATGTCAAGCCCCATAGTTAATTACATCTTAAGGAATGAGATTCATTAAGAATACTCTCGATTAAGGTAAATGATCATAGTATCCAAACATTTCAAATATAGGACTATCAACAAATTAGTTATTTTTGGAAAATTAAGTGGGATTGATTAAAAAGAGGGAGTTATTATCGAAACCAAAGGGAGATGTGTAGGAGATGCTCACGATGCTAGGAAACCTAGCGAGCATCCCAAACAATCTTATAGTTGGGCTTTATATTTTTTAAAATTGAGAGGAATTATGTGTTTGAGTTGACTTTTTATTAGAAATCTAGGGCTTACAATTCCATGACATAAGATCGTGAAAATGCCTAAGAGATTTATGATGCCAGGCAGATAACTCCTCAACCTAAATCTAGGGAGCTTTACAGACCAAGGCACGACCTAAATCTAAGGCAAAAATGGGTATTTGGTTTACCTCCATAAGAGAGAGTAAACCATCAGACTATTAGACTCACAACCACTTGGTGGTGGCTATCAACTAACTCCTCCCACGATTTTAAATACATGTAGGCAAGTCTTATGCTTTTGAAAGATAGCTAGGCTGTTGTTTATTTAGAAAGAAGACCAAGTCCTTAAACACATTCCCTAAGAGACTAGATCATGGACACATGAATAAATGACTTAATCTAATGTAAATTTTGTTAAGCTTTATTTTTCATTTTTGGACAATTTATTTGACACAGGCTATGGGATTTCATATGCCTAATGCATGAGAAATTGGTTATGGGCCAAAATCAGCAAGAACATGTGTTTCCACCATGACTTTCAAAGGTCATGCCATTTTCTCTGGTAAAGGTGGAAGCCCTCCATTAGAAAGAGTGAAGCAAAATGATTTTATGCATGATATGAGACATACAATATCCAGCTAAGGGGTTGCTAAATCTTTTATTATTTTGATTTATTTTCTAGGCTTTATGTGAGGTTATGAGTTGTTAATTTTAATTTTAAGTTGATTAATTGGATAGAAATTTTATTTTTCCCTAAGAGCCTAATTGCATCTAGGCCATTCATCAAAGCAATGAAGAAACTAAGAAAATCATGCCATCTTAATTCACAAGCTAAACAAACATAAAAAAAAATTATAAAGCTAGAGCAAAAGAATAAGAGGTCGGTGTGGTCAGGTACCACCACACAACCTGAAAAGAAATGTGGGTAACCGAGCTCTACCCTTATACAACCTGGATTACAAATGAATAATTATAATTTAGAAAGAATTCATGTTATGGGGGTCTTCATTCTTCATTCTTCATTTCTTCTTTTCTTCTTTTCTTTCTTTCTTTCTTTCTTCTTTCTTCTTTCTTTTTTCTTCATTTAGACTTGGGATGCAGTTTGCTCTAAGGCTTCACATGGTACATAAGACATAGTCTTATGACCAATGTTCACCTTTATTCCCCCATAACATTCATTCCAAATCTTAATTCCAAAAATTACATTAAAATGGGAAAGATAAATCTAACTAAACTTGCAAAATAGAGATTTGCTAATCATACCATACAACTCAAGCAGTTATAAGAATAATTTAGACTTAGCACCCCACACATGGGTAAACAAGTCCTCCTGTCCTAATTTGGATTATGCTTAGGGGTTTAAGCAACCTACACAGCAAAAGCATTTATATTTTTATTATAGTGCCCCTTAAGCATAATTCCCTGCAAAAGATATGATTAGACTAAGATCATCCTATCATCCAGTCTACACACATGCACCCTAACATCCAGTCTAAAAATATTACTTCACAAAATAAAATCAGGCATCAAACCATGCATCGCCTTAACATAGACCTAGAAATGGTGACTTAGCCTATTGTGTGTGCCATTTAAGGCTTGTGTGGTATGTCTTAGATAGGCTTTAAGGTTGGAATTTTCTAAGTGTGAAGGATTCAACTTAGAGGATGATTTCATTTAAGTGATTTAGTTGATTTGTTAATTTTATTTGATGATTTGATTTGGTTTGAATGAACCTACACTTAATTACTAAATATTGTAAAGAGAAGAAAAGAGAAGATGACTTCTCTTTCATCCCTACCTTAAGTAATTTCTAAGGTAGATTCATTAGTGATTTTTCTTTAGTGAATATTTTATTATGTATTTTAATTAACCCTAAGTTAAGATTTGCTCTAAATAAACCTATTCAATAGAAAGGACATTTTAGGATTAATTAAGGTGAATTACTATCACATAGCACACAACCATTTATTTCTTTCCATCATGTATGCCATGCATATGAATAATCCTAAGCATATCTATACATGCAATGCAAATCTTAGAACACCTTAATGATGAATGCTAAGAGATATTATTTAAGAAAATTTAGATATTCCATGATGCATGATTTTGTTAAGTAGATAAGAGAGGAATTCTTTTATCCATTAATCAAATGCACATTTACATGTATAATAGACATAAGTGAGTATGACATCATTATTTTCTACACCAGGGGTGTAAGGTACAAGACCTACTTGGGACTACTTAAAGTCTCACAACCCTGGGATGTATATACTAATATACCACTTTTCTTAAATACATGTGCATGTACAAAAAGAAGCAAATAGATGAAGAATCATGCAAAAGATTTTTATTTGATTTTATTTTAGTTGTATCATTTATATGTGTAATGTGAGGATCCTTCTTAAGTCACAACATGGGAGTGCATAGGAATGGATTTAAGCAAGTGTTATGTTCTTTTCAAATGAACTATACACTTTGCAAATCCTATTCAAATCCATGTTAAGAGAGGAGAAAAAAAATCACATGAAACACATCTTTTATGCTATAATCACATACAAGCTTATAAGTACTTATAAGTAGCATACCTTCATTTATAATCTTTGATTTATAGGTTTTGAAAATAATTTTTGATTTAATAATGACAATAGCCACTCATATTCTTACTTTAGCTGAAACATGCAATTTGACATAGCAAAAACATTCATTTATTTTGATTTTTCAAAAGATATGAATGCATGATTTCATATGTCATATAATATTTAGCATGCTTGGAAAGAAATAAAGTGATGTAAGCTTGTAACTTCATTCACCCTAATTAATTCCTAAGGACAATCCTATAAGATAAGATTATTTAAAGTGAATCAAAGTTCTTTAAAGAGATTTTTTATTTTTGATTTATTGTGGATTTGAAAATGATTTATGAAAAAGGGTTTGCTGGTCCTAAACCATTTTCCCCCATGTGTGAGTCAGTTTAATTTAATTTTAGAACAATTAAGCTAATTTTATATTTTATTTAGGTTAAGGTGTGAATTAAATCCATTAATTACCCCTTTCCTACACCACTTTAACATAACTATTCAAGTAATTATGAGCCAACATATGATATGCAACCACATGGAATTTTAATCAGCAATGCACCTAGGAAATGAAGGGGCCTAATGCAATTGTTCACAATTATTGATTAATTAAGCTAAAGGGTTTAATTAAGTACTTTCATAACCATCCCACACATGTAGGTTGGATATGATTTCCTTTGAAGTTGAACACCCAAGAATCTACCCAAGAATTAAGATGATTTAGTTATGGAATGATTTGATTTTGAATTTTGGATTAATTGAATTTATTAATGATGCGATTAAGCCATTAATTACAACTTGATTAAATGTTTTCCAAATGGAGTGAACTTAGGGAGAAGAGATTAGAAAAGGAATCCTAATCTCATTCCCTAAGTCCATTCACTATTTCATAGTGATTATAAAACTATATTAATGGATTCATCATTATTTAATAGGTTAATTAATCACTTAATTAATTAAGGGAGTGATTAGGGGTGAATCAGAAAATTCCCCTAATTAATCCAACAATAAATTCCAAAAAAATCATGGGAGGCAGAGGTCATTCCACTAATCAACCCTAGGAAGTTTGGAATTAATTTTTGAAGTAATTAAGGAGTAATTAACATAATTATATTCCCAATAAAACCCAAATTGAATGAATTTTATTATTCAAAATCAATTAAACTTAATTTTATATTATTCCCCTTTGAATTATCTTTAAAATGAATTTGAGTTTGCACTTTTTGGATTTTTCTACATTTAATTATGAATTTATGAAGTTTTTATGATTAATGGATAATTACATAGCCTAATTAATTAAATAATCTTGTCGACGCCATGTGGACTGCTAACGCGGAGCGCTTTTTACGTTGTGCGACGGGATTGGTTATTTAAGTTGTCACATCACGCGCCACATCAGCTGGCGGTGCTATGTGATCGGATAGCCAGGATAAATCTCGTGGTTCTAAAGGGCTTAAATCAATGGATTTAATCACTTTAATCAGGGCCGTCCATCAAAAATATGTGGGATGGATGGCCCATGATTCATCGCTGCCTAGGCTGCAGGAGACGGAGGCCGTCCATCCTCCATGGCTTAATCTGAGCTCACCTAAGCTCAAATTAGGCTGAGATTCACCCCACGCCATCAAGAGGTGTAGGGAAGAACATCTAATGGCTAGGATCTAATGGGATTACAATTCCCTTCACAAAAGACCAAGCAATTTTCAACTTAGCATCAATTTTGAGTCATACCTCGTCAGAGGCTATCATCGGTGCTTCCAACAAAGGAGGTAGCTTCGTCTAGTGGAGATGAAGCTCTATTAAAAGTTTCAAGCCTTGATTTGAAGTGGATGTGTGGGTTGAATAAGCTCCCCTTCATTGGCTTGCAGCTTTGATCGAAGTCCCCCTTCCCATGGCTTGGAGACTTGGGAAACACTTTGGGTGACCTCGACTTGCTTCCTTGATGGTGCTTGCAAAGTGAATTTAGGTTTGGTGGAGAATTGAGTGAAGTGGAAATTCTTTAGACCTCCCTTACTTCAGCTTTGAAGAAAACCGAGAAGGAAAATTTTAAATGAGCTTGGGAATGCTTGTCAAGGCTTAGAGAAGCTAGGTTTTAGTTCCTAGGGCTCAATCAAATTTGAAGTGGGTGCATTGAGTTTGAATGAGGGGGAGTATATCTCCCCATACTTGTATCAGATGGCAGAGAGCCATCTTGTCATTTTCCTTCAATTCCTTGGATTGATTGGGTTGTTTAGGCTATTAGGGACTCCATGTGATTCAGTTTTGGTAGAGGAGTGGAGGAGAGGAAGTGTACATGTGCTACGTGAGTGTATGAAGTGATCCAAGTGGAGAATTCCCATTGGAAGGGTCAGTTTGGCTTTAGGTTGGGTCATGGCTGACCTAAACCCATTGGGTCATGTTCACCACCTCCCTTAGTGTCCATGTGGTCCACTAGGAGGATGCCAAGTGGCCATGAGAAGGAATTGGCCAAATTCCAAGTGAATTTGACCATAGGTTACCCTTTGACCCAAAGGTAAAATGGTCATTTGGCCTTAATTTTGACTTAGGAAAATTTGAGATGTTTCAAAAATAGGTTGGGCCAATTTTCAAGAAATTTGGAGTTGATTTAATATGATTTGGCTCAAGTTGACCCATTTAGGTCAAAATGGGTCAACTTGGGTCAAGTTGACCAATTAGTCAAATTAGGTCAAACCATGGGTTAGCCAAGTTCAAATCATCATTTGAAGCCTATGGGTATCATTAGTTTGGTTAAGTTTGATTTATAATTGGTTTTGGTTCATTTGAGTTTACTTAGGTAGAATGGGTCAAGTTGACCAATTTGATCCATTTAACCCAATTGGGTTAGGTCATGGGTTGTTTTAGGCTCGGTTAGTCATTTGAAATGTTTTGTAAGCTTTGGTTTCAATTAATTTTGGTTTGGTTTGATTTCAAGTTGATCTGACCTTTTAGGTCAAGATTAAGGTCAATTGGTCTACAGAGGCCAAGAGGCCTAGTCAACAAGTGATTTAGAAAGACTTTGACCCATTGGTTGCAATCAATTTGATGTAGATCAAGATTTGACCCATTTTGACTTTTTAGGTCAACTTGGGTCAAGTGGCCAATTGGGCTAGGTTTGGCTCAAATTATAACTTGGTCAAGTTCAATCATTGATTATGATTATGGGGTTTAGATCAATGCTTTCAATTAATTTGGCTTATGGTAGATTTTGGCTAGTTTAATTTCAAGGGTTAAGTGTTGACTCAAATGCTAGGTTTGACTTGGTTTGACCCAATTTGAGTGATTGATCATCCTATGATGATTGTTGCTCTGTGAGCTTAGAAGGCTTAGTTCAATCCAATTTGGGTTGGATTAGAATTTGGCTCAAAAGGTGCTTTAGGCCACTTTGGGTCAAGTGAGCTCAATTGGCTTGATCAATGCTTAATTCAAGTTTGGTTGAACTCACATATGGACTTATGATTGAAATATAAATCCAATTGTAAGTGATTTGGAGTCAAATGGGTTTTGATTCATTTGACAATTTCAAGTTCAAAGGATGAACATGGGTTTGATTTAGGTTGGTTTGATTTTAGTTTGATGATTGAAGTTTGTGTTTATATTTGGGCTTGTGATTGAAGGATTGATTGAGAAAATCCAAAGGTTTGGATTGATTTGAGAATGATTTGGCTAAGTTCAAGAATTTGACTTGAAGGTTGTAAGTTGGATTTAAGTTGGATTTGGACTTGAGTTTCGAATTTAGTTTTGGTTATTTGAATTTATATTTCATTTATATTTGTGAATATAAATGAGAATATAAATGGGTTATGAGAAAATCTTTTGAATTTTGAGTAATTTAGGTTTGGTTTGGTTAAGTTCAAGAATTTGACTTGAAAGAGTTTAGGTTGGATTTTGATTAGATTTGGATTTGAGTATTTGAATTTGGTTTTGGTTATTTGAATTTATATTTCATTTATAATTATGAATATAAATGAGAATATAAATGGGTTGTGAGAAAATCTTTTAACTTGGTTTGAGCTAAGTCCATAAGATGAAATCAAAATGGCTTAGGAAAGATTTTTGGGATTTGAATTCAGTCATGGGTTTCAATCATTTGATTTGGAATTGATTCATGATTTGAGAAAATTCATTGATTGGAATTGATTTAAGATTTGATTTAGAATTGATTTGAATTTTAAGTTGATTTGAATTTGAAGTTGATTTGAATTTGAATTTGATTTGAATTTGAAGACAATTTGAATTTGGAGTTGATTTGAATTTGAAGTTGATTTGAATTTAAAGTTGGTTTGAATTTGAAGTTGATTTGAATTTGAAGTTGATTTGAATTTGAAGTTGACTTGAAAGAAGGAAGGATTTGGTTCAAGCTATAGGGTAGGAAAGTTTTCCTAATACCCCTAAGGCATGACCTTTTCCTATGGCTAACTCTTCTAAGTCTCTAGGGTTAGGTTAAGTGTTCACCTAATCACTAGAAGTGTCTTAAGACTAAGAAACTTTTAATGTCTATAGGAGTCCTATGTCTAAGATGAAAAAGTTGAAAGCTCACTCCAAAAGTGAGGTCAACAATACCCATATTTGTTAAATGAGAATTCAACCTTTAAAATAAATTCACATATAAAACAAACAAACAAACATAACATACCCAAATTTGTTAGGCATGGAGCTCACTTCCAAGGCATCAAAATACAAACACATATATTTGAACTCTATTTGACATGCCATATTTGTCAAATAAGAGTTCCCCTCTTTTCAAAAAGGGGAATCTAATTACCACATATAAAACACATATATTGAACTCCATTTAATATGATTAAATTTATTAAATGAGAGTTCCTCAAATCAGCACATATACTAACAAACAATAAACATACATCAAACATATTTGGTCTCTACTTAACATACTCAAATTTGTTAAGTAAGAGCCCCATTTTCAAATCAAATCAATATATATCACACACATAACAAACAATCATCACAAACAAAGATGTTTTCACAAAATTTTCAAACATAGATTTGACACCTTCTCGCATACCTAAATTTGTTAAGAAAAGGTTTTCCAAATCAAATCTTCAAACAAAACATACAACATATATCCAAATCAAAATTTCAAATAAGACATTCAACATATATATTTCCAAAGTCTCTCCAAATATTTAAATCCCACTCAACCTACTTAAATTGGTTGAGTATAGGTTCTAAATCAAAATCATATGGCAAAGCCTCTCCCCAAACATCAAAAATCTCTCCAAAATTCAATGAACCCCACTTAGCATACTTAAATTTGTTAAGTGTGGTTTCAAATTCTAAATCCAATCTACAAATTAATGATTGAAGATAAATATCAAAGCAAGGGTCTAACTCAATTATATTTCAACAAATCAGTGATTTTAGCACAATCAGTCTTTCAATCTTCAGTCAGCGCAGTCAGGATGTCTTCCAGCAAGTTCTTCTTCTCCTTCTCGTCAGGTGTGGATCTGGCCTTGGATCCAGCCATACACACCTCAACCACCACCCATCTGATCTAGTTCAGTCGTGGCTTTGAGGTTGTACGAGTTACTTGTAAGGGGTCAGCCCTCACAACTGTTAGCAGGGAGGAGGAAGCGGGATAAATGCCACTTCTCTGCTTTGGCATTTCGTCTGGCCCTGAGTTTCCCTCATTGAAGAGGAAGGCTTTCATGGTTTCCACACCCCGATCAGTGTCAGTGTCAGTATCAACTGCTCCAGCACATATTCATTCAGTTTCCCCTACCATAGTTCTAGTGAGGACTACTACCTCCTCTTTGGTCACCCCAAAGGGGAAGGCTATCTTGGCCTCTAAGATAGGTTCTTCTACCTTTGAGGTAGGTTCCAGCCCTTGATCTACTTTGCTCACCCACACCCAGTGCTGCAACAAAAATAGGAAGATCATGCGGAACCATGAGCGAGCAGCCAGGGAGAGCGAGCAGCCAGGGAGATCGATGCTGCCTCCCACATCACTGAGGAGGGTTCTCCCCGTGAGACCTCTCCACTCTTGAGTGGCAGCAGGTTTCACGCCCTCTCAACCTTAAATGGTGAGGTGGACTAGGAGATCACCCACCCCTAGTACACTGCCCGCAGGAAGCCCTATTCCAGCCTTAAGATAGTTCTTCGCCAAGTTGGTAGAGCTTACAAATGCTGAGTTTGGAGAATTATTTGATTTGAGGTCTGTGATTCCTTGGAGTGTCAGTGATTATATCCATAGGGAGAGAGTCATCGAGGCTCGAGTATCAGCCCAAGCGAGAAGGAGGGAGGAGAGAGAGATGAGGCATCAAGATCCACGATGGACTTCCCGATTGCCCCATCGTCGATCATTCAGACAACATCATTCTCACTTGCATAGTTCGATGTAGGAGGAGATCTCCAGCTGAGGGTAGTCAATGTCTTTGCCATCACACTGCTCCACTCATCGGCCACCACCACCACATCTACCCCCGCCAAGCTTTAGAAGCATCCGGGAAAGACCATCCCCATCGATCGCTATGGCCTAAAAAATCCGCTCCATCTCCACCCATTGAGGTGAGATCGAAGCTCCCGCTGATCTCTCAACCGTGGTCGAAGGAGTGGCGACCCAAAAGTGACATGGTCGCACCACCTCTACCACAGACAGAGAGAGAAAGGGGATGGGACATAGACATAGTCCCCATGGTAGTTGATCCTCCTAGTGAGAGGGTCCTATTAATGCGCTCTAATTCATGGAGTCGATGAGCGCACAACTCCCGGGGTGTTTGTCCTCGCCCATAGCAGTAGAGATTAGTCACTAGATGATATCTTAAAAAACTACTTTGTTGAGAAGGAAGAACTTCTTGATAGTGACCACTTGGATTAGAATGAGGATAGATTCTGCTTTTATCATAATGAGGATATCATGTTGGACGACACAGTCGGGGTCCACATGGTTGATGCACGAGGGTCCTTACAGTAGGATCAACATAGCCAGGAAAGTGTCGTGCTCGAGGAAGCTGACCTTTCTCACTCGACTCAACACCTCCTCCACCAGCATAGGAAGATAGATGATCATATAGATAGGATGGAGAAAAAAGTAGAGAAGCTAATGGCGGGTCTTAGTACTTGCAAACTCAATCCTCTGCGCACCTTCAAGTGTGAGTTGGTACATACTTTAGACCATCCTAGGTGCACGTCCGTAGAGGATGATGTTGGTAGCTTGCATAGGAAGGTCACAGATGGCACTTCCATGCATGAGAAGGACATCAAATATATGGTGAAATAGTAGGTGAAGGAAGTGATGGCACAAGCCAGGGGGGAGCTCATCCATTCCAAAGGGTAGGCCATACCTAGAGGAATTTGATGTAGTTCAATACCCCAAGGGTTTTGTGTCACCTTCCTTCAAGATCTTTGATAGTAGTGAGAATCCATGTCGATATTACACATGCAAACATCGGTGATGATGCACCTATTCGAATTTATTTAGTAGGGATTACAATGCCCAAAATGCTCAACGAAGACTTTTGCTAAGTTGGAGCACATCTTCATGAAAAGGTTTGCTAGAGCTCAATAAAGAGTGACTGTAGGCAACCTCATTGTAGCGAAGCAAAATCCCAATGAGTCCCTTTTGATTATATTCTCAAGTGGCACAACCGAATGAGCCATAGAATGTCACGACATGCCTTGAGATGTTTCTTCAATATCTATGGCTTCACTTCATGCTTAAGGAATTTACTATCAAAATATTTGAGAAACTAGTCAATAAAGTGGCTATCCTACAAGAGAAAGCCAAACAATTTCCCTTTCCCGACCAATTATCTCAGAGCCGTGAAGGTGTTAGAAAATTGTGTCATGGATAGAGGGAAGCGGTAGACATAATCCATGAGAGACTAGACTAGCCTCCATTACGACCTCTCTGACCACCTGACTATTATAAGGCCATTCAGGTTGCCACAACGGCCATTTCTACCACATTAGTAGTTTGCCGGTACTCATATCCAGCTAGGTAGCTACATTCTCGATAGATTGAATAAATCATATTCATTCAAGAGGGAGATAGTTAGAAAAATCTTTAAGAATCTCTTAAACAAATCTGACTTTGAAGGAAGTGGGCAGATGATCCTAACTATTGACCCTACCACCACATGTTAGGCCATGTCTTAGAGGATTGTATCACTTTTAAGGTCTGGCTTGATTGTAGTTATAAGTCGGGAGTCATAGTTATCCCTAAGGAATTCCTTTTGGAATAACGATCCAGTTTTGTTAGGGTAACCCTTGGGGATACTTGCGATCCTCTTAAGACCAAGGAAAGTTGGGATATCTCTTTATCCTGAACCTCCAAAAAGATCATTACTAAGATCAAAAAGCTTTCCATGCAGGTGCCTGAAGTAGCTCAAAACTTCAAAACCAAGGAAGGTTTGCTAGTTATAAAGGACAACTCAAGGAAGGTGACAGTCTAGTAGCAACAGCAGCAGCTCACCACACTTACCCGAGATAGTCCATTAGTGTAGCCACTGTCTAACTCAAGCACTCCATCCACCATTGTAGCTACTTCTTCCTCTATTAGCTCCTCTTCCACCAGCATGAGCATTGTATCAGCAGATAAGGGCATTAAATCCTTAATTAAACACTTTACTTAATTTATCATGAAGAAAGCATATTTTACATCTTGTCCACGGATACTCTTGATTTTATTCTTGTGAAAACTCTCAAGTCTAGAAAATAATAATAGCTCTGTAATTATGATCTCTTTGATTGGAATCAAACTTTCCTTCAATCAATGGGTTCCTCTTGAGATTGAATTAGATTCAGCAAACCGAGGATCCCATAAAAGAAATATATATATGCACATAAGAAGGTAGAACTTTCCAGTTTATTATTCCAAGTCTTATTTTACATTTTGTTATGAAGGTTAGCCATTAGTTGAACTCCATGGATGTTTGTGGATGAAGGGTTGATTTCAATATCTAGCTCATCTTAGAAAGTTGTCAACTAAGTTAAGCTTATATGACACCCTTGTCTTATCCAAAGAGATGAGAATCTAATCAAGGCTATTTCATCCAAAGATATGCTTTTTGGTGACCACTCTTGAAGAGGAGGCACACCACTGACATTTTTGAGTTACATTCATTTAGACCTGCAAATAAAGAGCCCTCTTTACATTACAGTGGATGTTCCCCATTATAATTAATAAGCTGATAAGATCCTCCTTAGTAGGCCTTTTCTATGATAAAAGGGCCTTCCCAAGTTGGATCAAACTTGTCTCCCATCTTTCAATGGGCAACAATTGGTCTTTTTAAAACTAGAACAAGCTCTTCTACTCAAAAATCTTTAGGGTGGACCAGCTTGTTGTGAGCTTGAATCATCTTGGCTTTGTATAACTTGAGGTTCTAGCATGCTCTGTAGGCGTCTCTCCTCTAGACCTTCGAGCTCTTCTAACTGTAACTTTGCATTCCACTCTGTAGTGATTTTATTATGCATTGCTATCCTTAGTGATGGGAGTTGAACTTCTAATGGTAGAATGACTTCAGACCCATAGACTAAGAAGAACTGGGTAGATTGAGTTGGCATTTTGTATGTGGTGCGGTATGCCCATAAGTCTTCAACCAACTGCTCATGCCACTGTCGCTTGTTATCTTCGAGTGTCTTCTTTAGTATTTGGATGAGAGTTTTGTTGAATTCTTGTGCTAGGCCATTTTCCCTTGGATAGTAAATGGTGGAGTATCTTAAATCAGTATTATATCTCCTGGTGAAGCTGTTGATCTTGGTGATTTTCAATGTCATACCATTATTGGATATAATTCATTGAGGCACCCTAAACCTCTATACAATATGGTTCCTGAAAAACTAAAGCATATGCTGCCCACTTGGAAAAGTAGTCGGTGGCAGCTAAGATGAACCGATGACCCTTAGAAGAAAGAGGGTCGATAGGACCCACTATATTGGTGCCCCCAACACTCAAATGGCCATGAGGCTAATGTAGGATGTAGAATGTTGGGTGGTTAATGTACACACCGTGTACCTGACATTGATGGCATCTCCTAGCTATATTCATACAGTCTGTGATCATCGAAGGCCAGTAGTATCCTAGTCTCTTGATCTTTGCTTTCATCTTTAGACTAGATTGATGCACTCTACATAGACCTAAATGTACCACAGTCATGATCTTACGGGCTTCGTGTTTGTTTAAACAGTGTAACCACATTTGATCAAAAGATCGTGCCATCAATGAGAGCATAGGAGAGAGCTCTCTGCTTCATCTGATGGGCTTGTGATTTCTCTTGAGGTAGTTTGCCTGTGCTCAAATAATTATTGAATAGTTGTCTCCCAGTTGGCTCCTCACCTTTATTGGTAATGATAACCTCCCCTTCAAGCGAAAGTCTCTCGACAAGTTTCAAGTCAATAAGGGATGGGACTTGTCTATTTTGGCCCTTTATTGGAATGGACTCATCTTTCGTACATGCCAATTTCTTGGCAAGTTTGTCAAAAGCATCTGGTACTGTGTTTTCTCCTCGAGGAACTTTATAGATGGTGACCTCATGGATTTGGGCCAAGAGCTTCATGGTGTACTCGTGGTAGTGACGAAGCTTAGGTTCTAGAACCTTATAGGACCCAACAATTTGGTTAATGACCAGCTGAGAATCCCTATAGATGTTGATGCTCTTGACACACACTGTAATGACTAACTCCAGACTAGAAATCAAAGCCTCATACTCATCTTTATTGTTGGTGCATGGATTGGAGAGATAGTATGAGAATCTCATCACATCATAGTCTGGAGTTAAGAGAACTATTCTTACCCTTCCGGAAGAGTAGATGGTTCTTCTTCTTTATGAAAGGAAGTCACGCCATCAAAATACATCTCCCAATGGTGATTGTCGACCCCCTAGGTTCATGATTTGTTCATGAGGGAGATCATCACTAAGGAATCAAGAAGTGGGTGTCTTCTAAGAAATCCTCTAGTGCACTCCTTTCACCCACGGAGAGGTACAAATGTAATATCAAATTGAGAGAATCATGGACCAACGGCAATCGGATAATGTCGTCATGAGATATTGGTGGATTGATTCTTGAAATGAAGTTCACCTTATAAGAAAATATATAATACCATAGCTTTTGGGATGCAAAGATTAAATCTAGGCAATGTTTCTCAATAGGTGGGTAGTTCGCTTCTGTAGGGATCAGACGATGACTGAGGTAGTAGAGAGCACTCTCCTTCCCTTTGTCGTTGGCTTGTGCCAACAAAGCTAAGGGAGTCATCCAATGTAGCAATGTAGAGGATCAATGGCTTGCCCGGGATAGGGTCTAGAACTGGTGGCTTCACCAAATACTGTTTAATGTCTTCAAAGTCATGCTAGCACTTGTCATCACACTTGAACTTGGCATCCTTTTTGATATATGATAAAAATGGCTTGCATCTTCCTAAAAGATTGGAGATAAAGCATCTTAGATATGCCAACCACCCTTGGAAAGATCTAAGTTGGGTTAAACTTTTAGGAGGTGACATTTCTAAGATAGCTTTGATCTTTTCTAGGTCTATTTCTATTCCCCAATGTAAGACAACAAACCAAGGAACTTCCCTGAAGCTACTCCGAATGCACACTTCACGGGATTCATTTTGAGGTTGTATTGTCTTAACCATTCAAAAATTACTCTCAAGTTAAAGAGATGGTCTTCTTTTTATTTGCTTTTGACTACTAGATCATCAACATAGCATTCAACTTGATGATGAATGAGTTCATTGAAGATCTGAGTCATGGCCCGCTGGTATGTAGCACTTGCATTTTTAAGGCCAAAAGGCATGACCTTATAACAATAGATTCTGATCGGGGTTCAAAAAGTAATATTTCTTTCATCCTTGGGGGCCATCTTAATTTGGTTGTAGCCAGATGACCCATCCATGAGGGAGAATACTGCATGAGATGAGGCAATTTTCACCATTAATTCTGGTATAAGAAGAGAAAATTCATCCTTAGGACATGCCTTATTTAAGTCCTTGAAATTGACGCATATGCAAATTTGGCCATTCTTCTTCTTAATTGGGATGACACTGGCTAACCAGGTAGGGTATTTTTCTTCCCTGATAAAACTAGCATTGATCAATTTCTTGACTTCAGAAATGACCTGTTGCTTGATTTCTAATCGCATGCGTCTAGGAGCTTGCTTGATAGCATTAGTGCTAGGGTCTATTGCTAGTTTGTGGACTGCTACATTAGGAGATAATTCAAGCATCTCTTCATAGCTCCATGAAAACTAATCCTTAAACTCAATCAATAGCCTAACTAAGTCATTGGTTTCTTCTTCATTCAATAAAGAATTGATGTAGTCAGGCGTGGATTTTCTTCTATCCTGAGGTTGATTTCTTTGAGCTTGTCGATAGTTGAATGGATTTCTTCTTCAAATTCTAGAGATGCATCTTTCATTTGGAGATCATCTGGATCATCTAAAGTTTCTAAACATGCCTCCTCATAAGAGTTAGTGTGGTTTGAGAAGAACCTATCAGACTCCAGATGATTGGTGACAACTAAGCAGTAATCATCACCATTAATTGAACCCACTCTGAATCCTAACCCTGATCTTTATTATGTATCCCTGCTTCTATTATTCCATAGCTTCCCAAAATACTCTGACCTATGCTTGGACCATGTATAAGGAATCAAACCTTTCTTTGAATACAAGGCAGTACAATCAAAAGGTAATTCCATTAAATCTTTATATTATCCTCAAGTTCTACACACGGGACTTGATGATCTCAATAGGAATCTCTTTGGCTTGACATCTTGGACTTGACTTCCCTACTAAACCTTCAACTTTTGAGAAGAAAGTAGGTTAGAACCAACCTCTAGTTTTACATAAACTTGATTCATCTTTTTGCTTGAGAGTCTTCATTATTTTATCCAATGTCACCTCAGAAAGTTGGTTGGCTAATCACATGAGACTCATCCTCAAAATCTATGTGAATACCTGAGCTGATTCCCATAGCCAACCTGTCTTCAGCGCCTCCCAGTATGCGCCTCTATTCCCTACATATGAATGAATGTGGGTAGAATGTGACATGTGGTTCTACTTCTTCCTTGTTGTCCTTTTCTCATGCACTTATACTTTCCTTTTGCTTTTCTTTTTCTTTTTCTTTTTCTTTTGTTTTTTTTTGTTTTCTTTTGTATTTGAATTTTTATCAAGTTCGCGAGAAAAGACATTTTGATTTTGAGAAATATAGTAGGCTGCATCTTCATATATCTCGACCTCTCTAACTAAAAATGGCTTTTCATCTCCTTTGGCACAGTATTTGATTCCATCCCTTTGGAACTTTATCCACTGATGAAGGGAGGATGGAATCATCTTGCTCTAGTGTATCCAAGGCCTACTGAGCAAAGCAGTGAATGACATATTTGAATTAATTATATAGAACTTGGCTTCAATCTTTCAGTCACTTATTTCCAAATGTAACACTATGGAGCCTAAAGCCCTCTCGTCATGTTCATTGAATCCTCTCAATATCATCCAATCTCCTCGAAGTGTAGAGATGTCAATTCTTAAGTAGGCAAGGGTCTTTAGTCTCATAATGTTCTCCGATGCACCTAGATTAACTAAAATCTTGGAAAATCTGAATCTAGTCATGTCCATTGTGATATAGAGGGGATAGTTGTGCTCCATATCCCCTAGAAGAAGGTCTTCATCGATGAATGTGACTCCTTAGGCTTCTCTTGAATAATGTGCCTCCTCTCCAACAGCAGTCAACTGAGCTAAGCATATCTTTGGATCAATAAGAGCCTTGATTAATGATTCCCTCATTTCTTTAGATGAGATAGGGGCATCATATATGTTTAACTTGGCTGGCAACTTTCTTAGGTGAGTGAGGATATTGTAATCAACTATGGGCTGATCCTCCACAAGCATATCCATGGGTGGAGCATCCTGTGGAGGGGATTCTTACTCGTTAGTACTAATGACTTATTTTTCTTTATCTTGAGGTGCTACCCTAGGAGGTAGAACCTTGCCACTATGAAGGTTAACTTTGGTGATCTCTTGTGGCAAGTTAGTGGAAGATTCTACCACTCAAGCTCACCTACGACTTCTCCTATGACCCTCAATCAAATGATTTATCTCAAAGAGGTGAACTCATTATTCATAGAAGGAAAGTCCATCTTTGAATCAAAAAGAGGAAGATCAGAGTTGTTATAATTATTATTTAGACTTGGTGAGTTTTCTAAGAGAGTAGAATTAGACAACCCATCAAAAATGATACAGATGTAATTTAAACTAGCTTTATTCCTTGATTTCTTAGATTTAGAAGGAGGTATATAGTAAAAATCTAGTATAGTAAGTGGGGTGAGGGATTTGATGTCCTCATCCATCGATACAAGAATTCTACTATAAGAAGAGCTAACTGAAGTAGAAGTGTCTGCTGAACGACTAGCTGTAATGGTGGAATGGAGGTTTGGGCTTATGGGTGGTTTACTTGGCTATCCAGGGCAAGTGTGGGTTCTTCTTCTCTGAGCTCCACTTTCCCAAGTTATCTTTGGCAACTTGAACCTTCCTTGATGTTGGAGGTTGAGCGCCTCAAGCAAGGAAAGTTTTTTGATTTTTGAAATAATCTTTTTAGAGATTCGGGATAAGGAGATATCCCAACCTTTTTTTATTTTGAGAGGATCACAAGTATCCCCAAGGATTACCTTAATAGAACTGGTTGGTTATTCCACTAGATATTCCTTTGGGATAAATATGGTGCCTGACTTGTAACTATGCTCAAGGTCCTTAAATGTAAAATAATCCTCCAAAACATGACCTAGCATGTGGTGGTAGGGGAAAAAGTTAGGATCATTGCTACTGCCCACTTCCTTTGGCTTCCTAGGCTCAGGTAGCTAAAAATCAAGTTTCTTTAAGAGGTTTTTAAAGATTTTCCTAACTTTCTCTCTCTTAAATGAATAAGGTTTATTTAGTTTATCTAAAAGAGTAGGTGGATGGTAGCTACCTAGCAATAAGTATGTGTACCGCTACTGTGAATATGGCTAAGGAGGAGGCGGCGAAGGCCATGGAGGCTACTGTAGAGTCCAGTAGGATGGCCTAGGCAGTGGTAAATGAGGTGGAAGCAATAGTTGTAGAGCTCATGGTCTCTCATGCTGATTCCTGGCCGGTTTCTTTCCTTTATCTAATACTGCTACTACCCTTGGCTTCTTCTCATAAGCTTTCTACGGCTTTGGCTTTGTTGACTGATCTTAAAAAAGCAACTGTTTGGCCTCTCCTTGTATACTAGCCACCTTAGTAATTAGCTTCTCAAATATCTTGATGGTAAAACCTTTCAGCATGAAGGCAACCGGGCCATAAATATTCTTTAATAGAATTTTAATGGCATGTTGTTTAGACAGTTGGTTGGCATTTCATACTCAAATTGCATCATCTGAGAATATAGTCAATGAGAGACTCATCGGGGTTTTGTTGTGCTATAACGAGATCACCCACAGTTATCCTTTGTTGAGCTCCAACAAACCTCTTAATGAAGAGTTGCTCCAACTCAGCAAAAGTCTTCACTGAACTGTTGGGGAGTTTAGCGTACCAATCAAAGGCTATGCTTGGTAAATTACTGACGAAAAGATGGAATAGTAGTGCATTACTGCCACCAACATTGCAATAACTGGACATGAAGTGCACTATCTGCTAGCGTGGATTCCCACTGCCATCAAAGCCCTTGAAAGAAGGTAACATAAAACCCTTAGGATACTGGATAGCATCGAATTCCTCTGGGTAGGGTCTACCCTTTGGAACTGATGAACCACCTTGGTCTTGCACCAATGCTTCTCTCACTTATTGTACAACCATGAGTTTAATATCTCTATCTTGTACGGAGGTACTATCCAGTACCTTCTTATACAAGTTAGTCTTTGCCACCTTCTAGAGGTGAACTCTTGGGCGATCCAAGACATGCTTATGGTGTCGGTCTCCACAATAGTAGGATGCACTGCTAGGGCTTGATTTAAAAGTGCCAAAACTACTTCTAATAAGTCTTCAAGCCTCTTCTCCATCCTATCTATCTGTTCATCCTTCTGTTTAAGTTATTGAAGGAAGTCTTGGGTCGAATGGTGTCATCGTTGTGCAACACCTTCCAAACCATCGATCAAGGGAACCCAGTGTCTACCATATATACCTCGGTTGAATCTTCCAACAAATCATCTTCGTTGGGATCAAAGATAACTTTTTCTTCCTCTAGGTCAGACCAGTCATACCCTAGAATTTCCTTCTTCTCAATGAGATATTGTGCTACAATATCATCTAGAGAGCGGTCCAACTGTGAGAGCACAAAAGATCACAGCTAATCAGTGGTGGGATCATGCTCGTGAACAGAGATACATTTGACCTCCTTGGCTACTAGAGAGCTAACCTTGTGAATGCTATGCTCACTAGAAGAAATGTGCTCCTGGCTATCATCTGCCATGGGTAGAGTGCTACTCCTGGGAGGATCTATCGCCATGGTAACAATTGAACTATTTCCTTCTCCCTCTACTACTGCTACATCCAAGATCTGTTGAGGTGGTGATGGTGATGGCATGACTATGATGCTAAGAGGTCGCCACTCCCTCTTCACCACAACTGAAGTTGGAGGTCGAGCAGGAGAGCTCAGCACCATAGTCAATAGTGTAGATGAAATGGGATCTCTTGGTCATAGTCAGATCACCACTAGGGCTCTCTTTTCCCCTGATGTTGCCTTCATGGCTTTTGATGGAACTGTGGAAGATGGAACTTGTATTGGTGATGGCGGATGTGGAGTGGAGCGGTGTGGTGAAGGCACCACTGACTCTCTCTATACTAGAGTTCTCCTCCCATGGTGGGTAGTACCGATCAATATAATATTGTCAGTATGATTGGTGTGGGAAGCATGCCGATCGGGAAAGCCCACAAGGGCGGAGGCAGCTGATTGTCTAACGTACCTTCGCCTCTCTCTGCCAGTAACATGCACTAATACATGAGCCTTCATGGCCCTCTCCTACCTGATATGCTCTCCTATGCTGTGAGGAATGACTGATCATAGATCAAATTGGGCTTTGGACTCTAATTAACCAGAAGCCCTGCCAACCTAGCACAAAATTGTCCTAAGACCGGCATACGACCTCCTCCTATCTCTGAAAGGTGCCTCAAAGTGAACTACAAGTAAAGGTGACACTGAGATCCTCCTAACATCTTCCTCTCCATCAGATCTAGAAAGAGGATGAAACTTATTCTATGTAATCAGAGGAGAAACTATCTTGGGTGACTCCTTTACTTCAAACTGAGAAACTACTTCCATCTCCTTGGCTATGTGCATGTGATGTCGCTTGATCTTGAGGCATCTGTTGCGGTGCTAAGTTTTGCTAGGAGGACCAATACGAGAACTAGACCCTATCTCAAAGGTTGGGGAGACTATCCTTGAAGCCAGGGCAGCCTTCCCCTTAGAAGAAGCCAATGAGTGGGTATTGCACTTGCGTGTGAGAACAACTGAGCGCAAATTACAACTCTATGGAACTCTCAAGTCTTCCTCTTCAGTGAGGGAAACTCAGAGTCTAAAGGCATCTCCACATGGATGACTGGCTTTTGTCTAGTCACCACACTCCCACGGTTGTGAGGGTTGCACCTTCATAAGTGATTCTAGCCCCCTCGAATCCTTAGCCGAAGTGAATCAGATGGGAAAAGTCAATTTCTGGGAGGCTGACTCATCCCAAGGACAAATCCATCCCAAAAGGTAAAGTGAAGACATATTTCAAAGCATCCATTTGTACTGAACTGACCTTGAGACAAATTGACTGAAACTAAGTTGAAATTCTATAAAGTTTGAAAACAAACTCAAATCAGATTTTTATTTTAATTTTCTTTTAGAATTTGAACCCACACTCAATAATTTGAATATGTTAAGTGGGGCTCTTTGAATTTAGGAGAGATTTTGAGTTTAGAATTGGAGGAGAGATTTTTGAATTTAGAATCTATTTTCAATAAATTTGCGTTTGTTGAAAATGGGTTCAAATATTTTAAAGAGATTTTTTATGCTTCCATTGGATCATATTTGAATTTGATTTTTTTGTGTTGGGGGACCCTTTATTCAACAAATTTAAGTATGTTAAAATAAATGGTCAATTAATTTTGTTTCAGATTGCTCATTTAATAAATTTGGGTATGTTAAATGAGTTGTTTGAAAATAATTTTCTTTTTTGCTTGTTTGTGAATCATGTGTGAGTTTGAAAATGGAATCTTTACTTAGCAAATTTGTGTATGCTAAATAAAGTCCAAATGTTTTTTTTTTTTTTTTTTTTTTTGAAAAGAGGATATTTACTTAGAAAATTTGGGTATGCTAAATAAAAAATCCAAATGTGTTTGATTTTTATGATTTTGAAAAGAGGATCTTTACTTAGCAAATTTGGGTATGCTAAATAAAGAATCCAAATGTGTTTTTGGTTTTGATGTTTTAATTTTTGAAAATTAGAACTTTACTCAGCAAATTTGGGTATGCTAAATAAAGTTCAAATGTGTTTTTAATTTTGATATTTTGATTTTTTATTTTATTTATTTATTTTTTTTTTGAAAACTGGGATCTTTACTTAGAAAATTTGGGTATGCTAAAATAAAGTCCAATTGTGTTTGATTTTTTTATTTTTAAAAAATGGATCTTTACTTATCAAATTTGGGTATGCTAAATAAAAAATCCAAATGTGTTTGATTTTTGTGATTTTGATTTTGAAATGTGTATCTTTACTTAGCAATTTGGATATGCTAAATAGAAGATCCAAATGTGTTTTGATTTTTGATTTTTGAAAAGAGGATCTTTACTTAGCAAATTTGGGTATGCTAAAAAAAGATCCAAATGTTTTTGATTCTTTGTTTTGATTTTTGAAAATGAGAACTTTACTTAGCAAATATGTGTATGCTAAATAAAGTTCAAATGTGTTTGATTTTGAAAAGATGGATCTTTATTTAGCAAATTTGGGTATACTAAATAAAAGACCCACATTTATTTTGAAAAATGAAACTCTCATTTGACAAATTTGGGTATGTCTAATGGAAGTTAAATATGTTTTATTTTTTAAAGATGAAATTTTGTGTGTGGTTATTGCTTTTTGAAAAGAAGTGAATTCCAACTTGACACATGTGGGATGTGTTGAGTGGAATTTCAAATGGTGTAGTTTTATTTGAAAATAAAACCACCATCCAACATGTTTGGATACATTGAATGAAGAGGCTTATTTTGAAATTTGTATTTTTTTGAAAATGAAAGAAATTTCAACTTCAACATATATGAGATATGTTGAAATGGAATTTCATTGCTATGATGTGATTTTATTTGGGAATGAAATTGTCATTCAATAAATTTGGGTATATTGAATGAGGATGTTCATTTTCAAATATGTGCTTTTTGATAAGATGATTTTTAGATTTTATTTTGTTTACAAATGAAATCTTCATTCAATAAATTTGGGTATATTGAATGAGGATGTTCATTTGTGCTTTTTGAAAGATGATTTTGGTTTTATTTGAAATGAAATCTTCATTCAATAAATTTGGGTATATTGAATGAGGATATTCATATGTGCTTTTGAAAAGATGATTTTTTATTTTTGTTTAGAAATTGAATCTTCATTCAATAAATTTGGGTATATTAAATGAGGATGTTCATATGTGCTTTTCAAAGATGATTTTTTATTTTGTTTTTGAATTGAAATCTTCATTCAATAAATTTGGGTATATTGAATGAGGATGTCCATTTGTGCTTTTTTTGAAAAGATGATTGTTGATTTTATTTTTGAAAAGATAAATATTGATTTTGTTTTTGAAATGAAATCTTCATTAAATAAATTTGGGTATATTGAATGAGGATGTTCATATGTGCTTTTTGAAAAGATGATTTTGATTTTGTTTTTGAAAGGAAATCTTCATTCAATAAATTTGGGTGTATTGAATGAGGATGTTCATTTGTGCTTTTTGAAAAGATGATTTTTGATTTTGTTTTTGAAATGAAATTTTCATTCAATCAATTTGGGTATATTGAATGATGATGTCCATTTGTGCTTTTTTTTGAAAAGATGATTGTTGATTTTGGAAATGAAATCGTCATTCAATAAATTTGGGTATATTGAATGAGGATGTCCATTTGTGCTTTTCGAAAGATGATTCTTAGCTTTGATTTTTGAAAAGATCCTACATGTAACAATCTTGAAGATTGTTAGATGAGGTGCAAATATTTTATTATGTGAACTTTTTGGAAAAGTGCTTTTTGGAAAGTGATATTTTTATAAAGGATTTATTTATTTTTCTTATTTGTAGAATGAACCTTACCGTACCATAGAAATGGTAAGGGAAGTTCAACAAAAAAAATTTTTTAAGTCATTTCTTTTGTTTAAATTTATTTTCTATTGGGGACCAATGGATTTTAAGACCTACAGTGAGGTACAAACTAAGGATGTTGGCTAGCTTAAGAATGAAATAAAGTGCCAGAAAGAAGGATAGTCTTGGACTCTTATGAGATACAAATTTTCGATACTTGAGACAACGATCATTTACCAAAATGGAGAGGAACCATTAGCAGTCAGAAAAAATCTATTTTTTTATTTCACTTCTTTATGGAGAATTTGAAAATAAAATTTTGGTATGTTGTTGACACCACATACATCCTGATGTTCTCATTAGGTGATTGGGTGACATTGAGGAATGATGTACTATCTTGAGAGGCAGTCATCATCCAATGACTAATCCTAATAAGGACTCCAAAAAATGGGTCTTCAATGTACAGAGATTCTTCCCCCACTTTACATGGAAAAGTAAAGTAGGTTTATTTTAAATCGGGTTTATTAAGATCTTTATGGAGGCAAGCCCCCATAGCTAATTACATCTTAAGGAATGAGATTTCTTAAGAATACTCTCGATTAAGGTAAATGATCATTGTCTCCAAAAATTTAAAAGATAGGACTATCAATAAATTGGTTATTTTTGGACAATCAAGTGGGATTGATCAAAAAGAGCGAGTTATTATCAAAACCAAAGGGAGATGTGTAGGGGATGCTCACGATGCTAGGAACTAGTGAGCATCCCAAACTATCTATGGTTGGGCTTTATATTTTGAAATTTGAGAATTATGTGTTTGAGTTGAATTTTTTATTAGAAATCTAGCTTACAATTCACATAAGATCATGGAAATGCCTAAGAGGTGAGGATTATGCTTAGCCATAAAGAAACAACACCTCAACTAAATCTAGGGAGCTTTGGTGAGGGCCAAGGCACCTAAATCTAAGGTGAAAATGGGTATATGATTTACCATAAGAGGATAAACCACTGGACTTACAACAGGGGTGGGCCAACTAACTCCTCTATGATTTTAATTACATGTAGGCAAGTCTTATGCTTTTGCAAGATAGCTTGGTTGTTATTTATTTAGAAAGAAGACTAAGTCCTTAAACACACTCCCTAAGAGACTAGATCATGGAGGGCATGAATAAATGACTTAATCTAATGCAAATTTTGTTAAGCTTTATTTTTCTTTTTTGGATAATTTATTTGACACAGGCTATGGGATTTCATATGTAATGCAGAAATTGGTTATGGGCCAAAATCAAGAAGGAGGTGTGTTTTCACCATGGCTCTCAAAGGTCAAGCCATTTTCTCTAGCAAAGGTGGAAGCCCTCCATTAGCAAGAGTGAAGCAAGATGATTTTATGCATGATGTGAGACATACAACATCCAGGGGTTGCTAAATCTTTTATTATCTTGATTTATGTCTAGGCTTTAGGTGAGGTTATGAGTTGTTAATTTTAATTTTGAGTTGATTAATTGGATAGAAAATTTATTTTTCTAAGAGCCTAATCGCATCCAGCCATTCATCAAAGCAATGAAGAAACTAGAGGAAAATCATGTCATTAATGCAGCTAAACAAACATCAAATAATTTTATAAAGTAGCAAAAGAATAAGAGCGATGTGGTGGGTACCACACAACCAAAAGAAATGTGGGTAGCCGAGCTCTACCCTTATACAACCCGGATTACAAATGAATAATTATAATTTAGAAAGAATTCATGTTATGGGGTCTTCATTCTTCATTCTTCATTTCTTCTTTTCTTCTTTTCTTTCTTTCTTTCTTTCTTCTTTCTTCTTTCTTTTTCCTTCATTTGGACTTGGGATGTAGTTTGCTCCAAGGCTTCACAAGGTACATAAGACATAGTCTTATGGCCAATGTTCACCTTAATTCCCCCATAACCTTCATTCCAAATCTTAATTGCAAAAATTATATTAAAATGGGAAAGATAAATCTAACTAAACCTACAAAATAGAGATTACCTAAACATACCACACAACAATTATGAATAATTTGGACTTAGCACCCCACATGGGTAACCAAGTCCTATCCTAATTTGGATTATGCTTAGGGGTATAAGCAACTACAAAATATTTATATTTTATTATAGTGCCCCTTAAGCACAATCCCACAAAGATTAATTTAAGATCATCCCATCATCTATGCACATGCACACAACATCAGTAAAAAACATTACATCAAAATAAAATCGCATCAAACCATGCATACTAACATAGAGCTAGAAATGGTGACTTAGCATGTGTGTGCCATTTAAGGCTTGTGTGGTATGTCTTAGAGGCTTTAAGGTTGGAATTTTCTAAGTGTGAAGGATTCAACTTAGAGGGTGGTTTCATTTAAGTGATTTAGTTGATTTGTTAATTTTATTTGATGATTTGATTTGGTTTGAATGAACTACACTTAATTACTAAATATTATAAGAGAAGAGAACTCTCTTTCATCCCTTAAGTAATTTCTAAGGTAGATTCATTAGTGATTTTTCTTTAGTTAATGTTTTATTATGTGTTTTAATTAACCCTAAGTTTAGATTTGCTCTAAATAAACATATTCAATAAGAAAGACATCTTAGGATTAGTTAAGGTGAATTACTATCACATAGCACACAACCATTTATTTCTTTCCATCTTGTATGTCATGCATATGAACAATCCTAAGCATATCTATACGCAATGCAAATCTTAGCGCACCTTAATGATGAATGCTAAGAGATATTATTTAAGAAAATTTGGATATTCCATGATGCATGATTTTGTTAAGTAGAAAAGTGAGGGATTCTTTTATCCATTAATCAAATGCACATTTACATGTATAAAAAGACATAAGTGAGTGACATTATTTTCTACACCGGTGTAAGGTACAAGACCTACTTACTTAAAGCCTCCACGGATGTCATAATATATCACTTTTCTTAAATACATGTTCATGTACAAAAAGAAGCAAATGGATGAAGAATCATGCAAAAGATTTTTGTTTAATTTGGTTTTGGTTGTATCATTTATATGTGTAATGTGAGGATCCTTCTTAAGTTACAACGTGGGAGTGCATAAGAATGGATTTAAGCAAGTGTTATGTTCTTTTCAAATGAACTATACACTTTGCAAATCCTATTCAAATCCATGTTAAGAGAGGAGAAGAAAATCACATGAAACACATCTTTTATGCTATAATCACATGCAAGCTTATAAGTACTTATAAGTGGCATACCTTCATTTATAATCTTTGATTTATAGGTTTTGAAAATAATTTTTGATTTAATAATGATAATAGCCACTCATATTCTTACTTTAGCCAAAACATGTAATTTAACATAAAGGAAACATTTCATTTATTTTGATTTTTCAAAAGATATGAATGCATGATTTCATGTGGCATACAATATTTAGCATGCATGGAAAGAAATAAAGTGATGTAAGCATGTAACTTCATTCACCCTAATTAATTCCTAAGGACAATCCTATAAGATAAGATTATTTAAAGTGAATCAAAGTTCTTTAAAGAGATTTTTTTATTTTTGAATTTGATTTGAAAAGGATTTATAGAAAGGGTTTGCTGGTCCTAACCCATTTCTCCCATGTGTGAAGATTTAGTTTAATTTTAGAATAATTAGATTGATTTTATTTTATTTAGGTTAAGGTGTGAATTAAATCCATTAATTACCCCTTACCTACACCACTTTAACATAACTATTCAAGTAATTATGAGCCAACATATGATATGCAACCACATGGAATTTAAATCAGCAATGCACCTAAGAAATAAAGGGGCTTAATGCAATTGGCTCACAATTATTGATTAATTAAGCTAAAGGGTTTAATTAAGTACTTTCATAACCATCCCACACATGTAGGTTGGATATGATTTCCTTTGAAACTCTTGGGTTATTGAACACCTAAGAATCTACCCAAGAATTAAGATGATTAAGTTAGAATGATTTGATTTTGAATTTTGGATTAATTGTATTTATTAATGAAGTGATTAAGCCATTAAGTACAACTTGATTAAATGTTTTCCAAATGGGTGAACTTAGGAGAAGAGATTGGAAAAGGAATCTGTCATTCCAAGTCCATTCACTATTTTATAGTGATTAACAAACTTAATTAATGGATTCATCATTATTTAATAGGTTAATTAATCACTTTAATTAGGGGTGATTAGGGAATTAATTCCCTAATTAATCCAACAATAAATTCCTAGAAAATCGGGAGACAGAGGTCATCCCACTAATCAACCCTAGAAAGTTTAGAATTAATTATTGAAGTAATTAAGGAGTAATTATCATAATTATATTTCTAATAAAACCCAAATTGAATGAAATCTACTAATCAAAATCAATTAAACTTAATTTTATATTATTCCCCTTTGAATTATCTTGTAAATGAACTTGAGTTTGCATTTTTTTAGATTTTTTTATATTTAGTTATGAATTTATAAAGTTTCTATGATTAATGGATAATTGAATAGCCTAATTAATTAACTAATCCCATCGACACCACATGGACTGCTGATGCGATGCGCTTTCCATGCGTTGCGATGGGTTTGGTTATTTAAGTTGTCACATCGTGCACTGCGCTAGATGTCAGTGCTACACGCTTTCCCCTGGGCTGTCTGATTGAGGATCAGATGGCCAGAATAAATCCCATGGTTCTAAAGAGCTTAAATCAATGGATCTAATTGCTTTAATCAGGGTCGTCCATCCAAATCATGCAGGATGGATGACCCATGATTCATCGTTTCCTAAGCTGCAGGAGATGGAGGTCCATCCTCCATGGCTTGATCCGAGCTCACCTGAGCTCAGATTAGGCTGAGATTCACCCCACACCATCAAGAGGTGTAGAGAAGAACATCCAATGGCTAGGATCTAATGTGATTACAATTTCCTTCACAAAAGACCAAGCAATTTTCAACTTAGGATCTATTTTGAGTCATACCTCACTGGAGGCTATCACCGGTGCTTCCAACGGAGGAGGTAGCTTTGTCTAGTGGAGATGAAGCTCTGTTGAAAGTTTCAAGCCTTGATTTGAAGTGGATGTGTGGGTTGACTAAGCTCCCCCTCAATGGCTTGCAGCTTTGATCGAAGTCCCCCTTCCCATGGCTTGGAGACTTGGGAAACACTTTGGATGAGCTTGACTTGCTTCCTTGATGGTGCTTGTAAAGTGAATTTAGGTTTGGTGGAGAATTGAGTGAAGTGGAAATTCTTTAGGCCTCTCCTATTTCAGCTTTGAAGAAAATCGAGAAGGCGAAATTCAAATGAGCTTAGGAATGCTTGCCAACGCTTGGAGAAGTTTGGTTTTAGTTCCTATGGCTCAATCGAATTTAGGGTGTGTGCATTGAGTTGGAATTAGGGGGAGTATATCTCCCCCTACTTGGATCAGACAACCGAGAACCACCTTGCTATTTTCTTTCAGTTTCTTGGATTGATTGGGTTGTTTATGCTGTTAGGGACTTCATGTGCTTCAATTTTGGTAGAGGAGTGGAGGAGAGGACGTGCACATGTGCTAGGTGAGTGTATGGAGTGATCCAAGTGAAGAATTCTCATTGGAGGGATCAATTTGGCTTTGGGTTGGGTCATAGCTGACCCAAACCATTTGGGTCATGTTCACCACCTCCCTTAATGTCCATGTGTCCACTAGGAGGATGTCAAGTGGCCATGAGAAGGAATTGGCCAAATTCTAAGTGAATTTGGCCATTGGTTACCCTTTGACCCAAGGGTAAAATGGTCATTTTCCTTGATTTTGATTTGCGTAGATTTGAGATGTTTTGAAAATAGGTTGGACATTTTAAGTAATTTTGTGTTGATTTGATATGATTTGGCTCAAGTTGACAAATTTAGGTCAAAATGGGTCAACTTGGATCAAGTTGACCAAATGGTCAAATTAGGTCAAACCACGGGTTAGGCTAAGTTCAAATGATCATTTGGAGTGTTTGGGTATCATTGGTTTGGTTCAATTTGATTTATATTTGGTTTTGGTTCATTTGAGTTCACTTAGGTCAAATGGGTCAAGTTGACCAATTTGACCCATTTGACCTAATTGGGTTAGGTCATGGGTTGGTTTAGGCTTGGTTGATCATTTGAAATGTATTGCAAGCTTTGGTTTCAATCAATTTTGGTTTGGTTTGATTTCAAGTTGATTTGACCTTTTAGGTCAAGTTGGGTTCATGGTCAATTAGGTTGGGAGTTGGCCAATTGAGAGGCTTTGGTCAAGTTCAACAAGTGATTTAGAATGAATTTGACCCATTGGTTGCAATCAATTTGGCTTAGATCAAGATTTGACATTTTGACTTTTAGGTCAACTTGGGTCAAGTGGCCAATTGGTTGGTTTGGCAAATGATGACTTGGTCAAGTTCAATCATTGATTATGAATTAGTTTAGATCAATGGTTTCAATCAATTTGGCTATGGTGGATTTTGGCTAGTTTGGTTTCATTTGGGTTAAGTGTTGACTTGGTCAAAGGCTAGGTTTGACTTGGTTTGACCCAATTTGAGTGATTGATCATCTATGATGATTGTTGCTCATAATGTGAGCTTAGATGGGCTTAGTTCAATCCAATTTGGGTTGGATTAGAATTTGGCTCAAAAAGGTGCTTAGGTCACTTTGGGTCAAGTGAGCTAAGTGGGTCAATTGGCATCAAGGCTTGATTCAAGTTTGGTTGAACTCACATATGGACTTATGATTGAAATATAAATCAATTGCAAGTGATTTGGAGTCAAATGGGTTTTGATTCATTTGACAATTTCAAGTTCAAAGGATGAACATGGGTTTGATTTGGGTTAGGTTGATTTTGGTTTGATGATTGAAGTCTGTGTTTATATTTGGGTTGTGATTGAAGGACTGATTGTTTGAAGAGAAAATCCAAAGGTTTGGATTGATTTGAGAATGATTTGGCTAAGTTCAAGAATTTGACTTGAAAGGGTAAGTTGGATTTAAGTTAGATTTGGATTTGAGTTCTCAATTTAGTTATGGTTATTTGAATTTATATTTCATTAATATTTGTGAATATAAATGAGAATATAAATGGGCTATGAGAAAATCTTTTGAATTTTGAGTGATTTGGGTTTGGTTTGGTTAAGTTCAAGAATTTGACTTGAAAGAGTTTAGGTTGGATTTTGATTTGATTTGGATTTGAGTTTTTGAATTTGGTTTTGGTCATTTGAATTTATATTTCATTTATATTTATGAATATAAATGAGAATATAAATGGGTTATGAGAAAATCTTTTGAATTTGGTTTGATTTGGATTTGGTTTGAGCTAAGTCCATAAGATGAAATCAAAATGGCTTAAGAAAGATTTTTTGGATTTTAATTCAATCATGGGTTTCAATCATTTGATTTGGAATTGATTCATGATTTGAGAAAATTCATTGAGTTGGAATTGATTTGAAAATGAAGTTGATTTGAATTTGAAGTTGCTTCAAATTTGAAGTTGAATTGAATTTGAAGTTGATTTGAATTTTAAGTTGATTTGAATTTAAAGTTGATTTGAATTTGAAGTTGGTTTGAATTTGAAGTTGATTTGAATTGAAAGTTGATTTGAATTTGAAGTTGATTTGAATTTGAAGTTGATTTGAATTATAAGTTGATTTGAGTTTGAAGTTGATTTGAATTTGAAGTTGACTTGAAAGAAGGAAGTAAGGATTTGGTTCAAGCTATAGGGTAGGCAAGTTTTCCTAATACCCCTAAGGCATGACCTATTCCTATGGATAACTCTTCTAAGTCTCTAGGGTTAGGTTAAGTGTTCACCTAATCACTAGAAGTGTCTTAAGACTAAGGAACTCTTAATATCTAGAGGAGTCTTATGTCTAAGATGAAGAAGTTGAAAGCTCACTCCAAAAGTGATGTCAACAATACCCATATTTGTTAAAGGAGAATTCAACCTTCAAAATAAATCCACATATAAAACAAACAAACAAACATATAAGTAAGTTTCATCCTAACATACCCAAATTTGTTAAGCATGGAGCTCACTTCCAAGGCATCAAAATATATACACATATATTCTAACTCTATTTGACCTACCATATTTGTCAAATAAGAGTTCCCCCTCTTTTCAAAGGGGAATCTAATTAACACATATCAAACACATATATTGAACTCCATTTAATATGCTTAAATTTCATAAATGAGAGTTCCTCAAATCATGTCAAATCAACACATATACCAATAAATAATAAACATATGTCAAACATATTTGGCCTCTACTTAACATACCCAAATTTGTTAAGTAAGGGCCCCATTTTCAAATCAAATCAACATATATCACACACATGATAAACAATCATCATAAACAAAGATGTTTTCATAAAATTTTCAAACATATAATTGAAAATCTTTTACCATACCTAAATTTGCTAAGTAAAGGTTTTCCAAATCAATTCTTCAAACAAAACATACAACATATATCCAAATCAAATTTTCAAACAAGACATACAACAATAATATCTCCAAAGTCTCTCCAAATATTTGAATCCCACTCAACCTACTTAAATTAGTTGAGTATGGGTCTAAATCAAAATCATATGGCAAAGTCTCTCCTCAAACATCAAAAATCTCTCCAAAATTCAATGAACCCCACTTAGCATACTTAAATTTGTTAAGTGTGGGTTCAAATTCCAAATCCAATCTACAAATCAATGATTGAAGACAAATATCAAAGCAAGGGTCTGACTCAGTTATATTTTAACAAATATAGTCATTTTAGCATAGTCAGTCTTCAGTCAGTACAGTCAAGATGTCTTCCAGCAAGTTCATCTTCTCCTTCTCGTCGAGTGTGGATTTGGCCTTGGATTAGGCCATACTAACCTCGACCACCACCCATCTGATCTAGTTCAGTCATGGCTTTGAGGTTGTACGAGTTACTTGTGAGGGGCCATCCCTCATGACTGTTAGAAGGGAGGAGGCAGCGGGATAAATGCCACTTCTCCGCTTTGACCTTCTCACTGAAGTTCCCTCATTGAAGAGGAAGACTGTGCCACACCGACAAGTGTCGCACCGATGTTATTGCTGATTTTCCCCTACCATAATTCTAGTGAGGGCTACTACCTTGGCTTCTAAAATTGCCTCCCCTACCTTTGAGGTAGGTTCCAGCTCTCGCTCTGCTTTGCTCACCCGCACCCAACACCGTAACAAAAATAGGAAGATCATGCAACACCATGAGTGAGCAGCCAGGGAGATCGATGCTGCTTCCCATGTCACTAAGGAGGGTTCTCCCCATGAGACCTCTCCACACTTGAGTGGCAGTAGGTTTCACCCCCTCTCAGCCTCAGATGGAGAGGAGGACTACAAAAGAATCACAGCATCACCTCCACCACCAACACACTTTGAAGTACCAGTTAGGGAGCGGAGGAAGCCCTATGCCTGGTCTTAGACGCCTGATTAGAGCAGGATACAGTCTGAGCAGCTTGATTTGTGTATGATTCCCAAGAGTTGATTAGATCCGTAGAGAGAGTCACCAGGTTCGAGATACCAAGCGGGAGAGGGAGAGACAAAGGTACACCAAGCAGTTGACCACCTCCACCCTGATGGACTTCCCTGATCACTGCCCTATCAGGGTCGATCATTTAGACAACATTAATCTTACGAGCATAGTCTGATGCAAGAGGAGATCTCCAGCTGAGGGGAAGTCAGTGTCTTTGACATCACACTGCTCCACTCATCGGCCACCACCACCGTTCAGCTTACCGCATCTACCATCTGGGGAAAGACCATCCCCACTGATGATCCGACTATGACCTAAAAATTCTGCTCCATCTGTTCCACCCATTGAGGAGAGATCGAGCTCTCCTGCTTGAACTCCTACCTCAGTTGTAGTCAGGAAGAAGTGGTGACCCAAAAGTGTCATGGTCGCACCACCCCCATTGCAGACAAAGAGAGAAAGCGAATGGGACACAGGCATAGTCCCCAAGGTAGTTGATCCTCCTAGTGAGAGAGTCCTATCAGTAGGCAGTGTCCAGTGCATAGAATCAAATGAGCATGGTCCTACGATCAGCCGTTAGTGGGTGTTTGTGCCTGTCCAGCCATACAGAGTATAAGATCAATCACTAGATGATATCTTAGAAAACTACTTTGCCTAGAAGGAACAACTTCTCGATAGTGAACACTTGGATCAAGAGGAGGATAGAGTCCTCTTTGATCCTAACGAGGATGACATGTTGGATGACATAGTCCCACATGTTGGTAGGGTCCAAGGAGATCAAGATAGCCGTGAAGGTGTCGTGCTTGAGGAAGTTACACTCACTCAACTTAGCCCTCCTCCACCAAATGAAGGATGATATGATTACATGGGAGAAGAAAGTAGAGAGATGATGGCGTGGTCTTAGCATTGAACTCAACCTAGTCTGACCTTCCCATGGTAGCCGACCACCAGAGTTGGTACATGCTTTAATCCCCCTAGTAATCAGAGATGATGTTGGTAGCTTGCATAGGAAGGTCACAAATGGAACTTCCATGCATGAGAAGGACATTAAACATATGGTGGAATATCATGTGAAGGAAGTGATGGCGCAAGCCAGGGGGAGCTCATCCATTCCAAAAGGTAGGCCATACCTAGATGAATTTGATGTAGTTCAATACCCCAAGAGTTTTGTGCCACCTTCCTTCAAGATATTTGATGGTAGTGAGAACCATAGTCAATATATTGCACACTTTTCGACAATGAAACAAAGGACGACTTATGTGACTCTGTTAGCAAGGGTTTTTTGATTGGTATGCCAATAATGAAGACTTTTGAGTTGGAGCACCTCTTCATCAAGAGGTTTGTTAGAGCTCAGTAAAGAGTGATTGTAGGCAACCTTATTAAAGTGAAGCAAAATCCCAATGAGTCCCTTGTTGATTATATTCTCATGTGGCATAACCTAAGCATGAAATGCAAGCCACAGCTATCCGAATAGCATGACGTTGAGATTCTTCTTAAGAATATATATGGCTCTGTCACCTTCATGCTTAAGTGATTTACAATCAAAATATTTGAGAAACTAAGCAACAAGGTGACTATCAACAAGAGGAAGCCAAACAATTACCCTTTCCTGACCAATCATCTCGACCCAAGCCACAGAAGGTGTTTGAGAAGAATCCAGGGACAGTTATGTCAGTGGGTAGAGGGAAATAGCTAGCTAGAATCTAGTATGAGAGACCCCGAGCCTAGCAGCCTCCTTTGCCACCTCCTCTACTACCACCTCGATCATCATACCGGCCACCACAGCCCATAATGGCCATTTCCATTACCTCAGTAGCCTACCCATCAGTGGTACTCATATCCACCGCCAGGTAGCTACTACCCACCAACTCTTGTCGATAGATTGAATAAACCATATTCATTCAAGAGGGAGGTAGTTAGAAAAATCTTTAAGAATCTCTTAAACAAATCGACTTTCGCCACTGTGAGCCTAAGAGTCAAGGAAGTGGGTAAGAGCAATGATCCTAGCTATTGCCCCTACCACCACATGTTAGGCCATATCTTAGAGGATTGTATCACTTTTAAGGACTGGCTTGAGCGTAGCTATAAGTCAGGAGCCATAGTAATCCCTAAGGAATACCTTTTGGAACAACCATCCAGTTCTGTTAAGGTAATTCTTGGGGATACTTGCGATCCTCTTAAGACCAAGGAATGTTGGGATATCTCTTTATCCCGAACCTCTAAAAAGATCATTACTAAGATCAAGAAGCTTTCCTTGTAGGTGCCTAAAGTAGCTTAAACTTCCAAAACTAAGGAAGGTTTGCTAGTTGCAAAGGATAACTCGGGGAAGGTGATAGCCCAGCAGCAGCAGCAGCAGCTCACCACACTTGCTCGAGATAGTCCATTAGTGCAACCACCATCTGACTCCAGCACTCCATCCACCATTGCAACTACTTCTTCCTCTGCTAGCTCCTCTTCCACAAGTAGGAGCATTGTATCAGTGGATGAAGGCATTAAATTCCTTAATTTGCTTACTTTACTTAATTTCTATCATGTACCTCCACCCAAAAAGAAATCAATGAAGAAAGCAAATTTTACTTACATCTTGTCCACTGATTTTGATTTTATTCCTATTGAAAACTCTCCAAGTCTAGAAAATAATAATAGCTCTAATATCGACCCTCTTCTGATTCAAAATGACTTTCCTTTTCTCAATCAATTCTTCACCTTGAGATTGATTTAGAGTCAACCCAGGATCCCATAGAGAAGCTATAGGTATGATGAAGGTGTAGAACTTTCCACAAGTTCATCATTCCAAGAAGTCACAAGTCAACCTCGTGTGGTAAAGTTCTACCTCCTAGCACCTCGTGATAAGGGTACAAGTCATTGGTTCTGAGAGCGATAGCCCTCCACAGGATGCTCCACCTATGGATATGCTTGTTAGAGGACTAAGTCAGAGTTGATTACACTTTCCTAGCACATCTTAAGAAGTTTCTAGCTAAGTTAAGCATATATGACACCCTTATCTTATCCAAAGATATGAGAGAATCTCTAATCAAGGCTCTACTTCATCCAGAGATATGCTTAGCTCAGCTAACCACTAGTGAAGAGGAGGCACAGGACTCTAGGAGTTACATTCAGTGATAAAGACCTACTTCTTAGGGATGACGGAGCACAACCGCCTTCTTTACATTACAGTGGATGTTGGTAGATACAGGCTATCAACAGTTCTGGTTGACAAAGGTGCATCAGTCAATATTATGACTCTAAGAACCTACTTAAGGATCGACATCTCCAAAATCCAAAAAGAGAGGATGATATTAAGAGGATTCAATGAGCAAGGCGAGGGGGCCTTAGGCTCCATAGTATTGCCATGAGAGAAGATTGGAAAACCAAGTTCATCATAGACTCGGATACATCTTTCAATGCTTTGCTTGGGAGACCATGGATACATGAAAACAACATAGTTTCATCCTCTCTACATTAGTACATAAAGTTCATGAGAGGTGGGATTGAGTATTATGTCAAAGGAAATCTCAAACTGTTCACAGTTCATGAGATCAGGATATATGAGGATGTAGCCTATTTTCTCCCCCAAAATTAGCAAGTCCATTCTCATAAACTTAGTTAAGATCCCCATGAGGGACAAAAAGAAAGAAAAGAAAAAGAAAAAGAAATAAAAAAAATAAAATAAAATAGATAAAGAAATATAAAATAAAAGGGAACGATAAATGGACTCAGGGGAAGATATAGAGCCTGACATTAGATTCCACCCATAGTTCTTTACTCCATTCAAAAATATGGGTAGGATGACCCGACCTCCACCGTGAGAAGAGGACAGTGTGAGAGCGAGGTGGAAAGCCTCCCTATTGGCCACCCACTAGAAGGTATATCCCAGCCACCAGGAGTACACCTGCTATCCACATAGACTTAGAGTCTAGTTTAGAGGATGCCTTATATGATTAGCACACCAGCCAGCTTTTCTCAATAGTTGATCCCTTTCAACATGACACTTGAGCAGGACAGTGATAAAGACCAGGCTTCAAGCAAAGCATAAATGTATCCAAGTTTGCATGTGAAACAGTTAGGCATCGGTTGGGAACCTTAGCTCTAACCTCACTTTCCTCATAGAAAGTTGAGGGTTTGGTAGTTAAGGAAGCCCTTAAGTCATCCATAGATGTGAAGACCCAGAGGTTCTTCCTGTGAGCATCATCCTCAAGTCAAGAAGTTGATGTAGAACTTGAGGATGATTCATATAAAGATTTAATAGAATTACCTTTTGATTAGTACTCATCATGTGTTCTAAACTTAGCAAATAAAAAGTTAATCCCACATACTTGGTCAAAGCATAAGTTAGACTATTTTGAAAGAATTTGAAAGAATAAATGCAAAAGCTCTTAATCACGGCCAAGACTAGGATTCGGTATAGTGGGTCCAGTTGATGATGATAATTACTGCTTAGTCATCACCAATCATTTGGAGTCTGATAGGATATTTTCAAATCATACTAACTCATATGAGGAGATGTGTTTAGAAACTTCATATGCCCCATATGATTTTCAAGTTAAAGATGCATCACCAGAATTTGAAGATGAGATTTGATCAACCATCAATAAGCTCAAAGAAATCAACTTAGGAACTGAAGATAATCCTCGTTCGACATACATCAGTTCTTTATCGAATGATACTAAAACCAATGACTTAGTTAGGTTATTGACTGAGTTTGAGGACTGCTTCACATGGAGTTATGAAGAGATTCCTAGTTTATCTCCTGACGTAGCAGTCCACGAGCTAGTAATAGAGCCAAGTGCTAACCCTATCAAGCAAGTTCCTAGGTGCATTCGATTAGACATTAAACAACAGGTCATTTTTGAAGTCAAAAAACTGATTGATGCTGGCATTATCAAGAAAGAAAAATATCCCACCTGGTTGGCCAGTGTCATTCTAGTTAAAAAGAAGAATGGCCAAATTCACATATGCATTGATTTTAGGGATCTAAATAAGGTATGTCTAAAAGATAAATTTTCACTACCATACCGATGGTGGACATTTTCTCAACTCATGCAGTCTTCTCTTTCATGGATGGCTCATCTAGATATAACCAAATAAAGATGGCCCCCGAAGATGAATGAAACATTGCATTTTGAATCTTGATAAGAATCTTTTGTTATAGGGTCATGCCTTTTGACCTTAAAAATGCTGGTGTTACATACCAGTGAGCCATGACTCAAATCTTCGACAAACTCATTCATCATCAAGTTGAGTGTTATGTCGATGATCTTGTTGTCAAAAGTAAAGAAAAGGAAGACCACCTCTTTGACATGAGAGTAGTTTTTGAACGATTAAGATAATTTAACCTTAAAATGAATCTTCTGAAGTGTGCATTCGAAGTAGCTTCAAGAAAATTTCTTGGGTTTGTTGTCTGACATCGTGGAATTGAAATCAATCTGGAGAAGATCAAGGCGATATTAGAAATGCCACCCCGTAAAAGTCTAACTCAACTCAGATCATTCCAATGGCAGTTGGTGTATCTAAGATGCTTCATATCTAACATATCAAGAAGATGCCAGCCATTCTCAGCACTTGTCAAAAAGGATGCTAAGTTAAAGTGGGATGATAAGTGTCAGCATGCCTTCGAAGATATCAAGCACTACCTAATGACGCTGCTGGTTCTAGCAGCCCTTATCTCGGGAAAGCTGCTCATCCTCTATATCGATGCATTAGATGACTCCATTAGTAGTTTGTTGGACCAAGCCAACGATGAAGGGTAGGAGAATGCTCTCTACAACCTCAGCTGTCGTCTAATCCCTGCTGAAATAAATTATCCACCCATTGAGAAATATTGCCTAGCTTTAATCTTTGCATCCCAAAAGCTACGACACTACATGCTTTCTCATAAAGAGAACTTAATCTATAGGATCAATCCACTGTAATATCCCATGACACGGCTGACACTATCCAGACAGTTGGCACATTGATCCATGATTATGTCATTGTTTGATATTACTTTCGTACCCCTCCATGCGGTGAAAGGATAAGCACTAGTAGATTTTTTTAGCAGCGCACCCACTTCCTGTTGACTCTTCGCTTAGTGATGACCTCTTTGATGAACAAATCATGAACTTTGGGAACACTATCATTCACCACTTGGAGATATACTTTGATGGTGCGGCTTCCTCTCAAAGAGGAGAAGAACCACAATCTACTATCCCAAGAAAGGTAGGGGTAGGAGTAGTTCTCCTAACTTTGGATCGTGATGTGATGAGAATCTCATATCACCTGTTCAATCCTTGCACCAACAACAAAATTGAATATGAGGATTTAATTGCTGGTCTGGAGTTAGATGCTACTCTAAGCATCCAGAACATCAATATCTTCGGGGATTCTCAGTTAGCCATCAACCAAATTGCCGGGTCCTATAAGATTTTAAAGCCTAAGCTCCATCACTACCATAAGTACACCATGGAGTTATTGGCCCAAATCTTAGAGGTTACCATTTACAATATTCCTCGAGGAGAAAATGCCATAGCATATGCTTTAGCTAAACTCACCAATGAGTTGGAATGTCCAGAGGATGAGTCCATATCGATAAGGGTACAAAATAGACAAGTCTTATCTCTTATTGATACTGAACTCACCGAAAAATACTCTCTTGAAGGGGAGGTTATTGTTGCCAAAAAGGATGATGAATTAGATTGGAGGCAACCATTTGACTTAGCAATACGTAACTGAACGTCTACCGAGAAAGCCCAGCACATTAGATGAAACAGAGAGCACTTTCATATGCTCTCATGGCTGGTACCTTGTGCTAGCAATCCTTCAATCATATGTGGTTATGTTATTTAGACAAACACGAAGCCCATAAAATCATGACCGAGGTGCACTCAGGTTTATGTGGAGCGCACCAATCCGGTCTGAAGTTGAAAGCTAGGATCAAGAGACCAGGATATTACTGGTCATCGATGATCACAGACTGCATAAATGTAGCTAGGTGATGCCACCAATGTCAGGTACACGATGTGGTCCTACACCAATCACCCAACATTCTACACCCTACCTTGGCCTCATGGCCATTCGAGTGTTGGGGTACCGACATAGTGGGTCTGATTGATCCTCCTTCTTCCAAGAGATATTGGTTCATCCTAGCTACCACCAACTACTTTTCCAAGTGGGTGAAGGTGATCCCACTCAGAGAGGTCACAGCTCAGCATGTGCTCCAGTTTTTCAAGAATCTTATCATATATAAGTTCGGGGTGCCACGACAAATTATATTCGATAATGGTACTGCATTCAAAAGCACCAAAATCAAAAACTTTGCCCGAATACATAGCATAGATTGGAGATACTCTACCATCTACTACCCGAGGGCAAAAGGCTTAGCAAAAGCCTTTAACAAAACTCTCATCCAGATATTAAAGAAGATACTCGATGATAACAAGCGACAGTGTCATGAGTAGTTAGTTGAAGCCTTATGGGCTTACTTACCTGACTCCAACTCAATCTACCCCTTTCTCCTTGGTGTGGGTGCAGTCATTCTACCATTAAGTTCAACTCCCATCACTGGATAGTTAATGTAGTAAGATCACATAACGCCAAGTTGCAATTAGAAGAGCTCGAAGGTTTGGAAGAGAGACACCTACAGGCATGCCAGAACCTCGAGTATACAAAGCCAAAATGATTCAAGCTCATAACAAGTTGGTCTATCCTAGAGCTTTCCAAGTAGGAGAGTTTATTTTAGTTCTAAGGAGACTAATTATTTCCCATCGCAAGATGGGAGGAAAGTTTGAACCCACTTGGTAAGGCCCTTTTTGCCATAGAGAAGGCCTACCAAGGAGGAACTTATCAACTCATAAATCATAAGGGAGAACGCTCGATGCTTCCAATCAATTGGCTCTACCTAAAGAAATATTATTCATAAATCTTGTTTGAGAATAATTATCAATTAAATTTTCATCTCAAATTCCATCTCTTCAAATTGAAAACATCTTTGCTTGTGAATCCACCATGATGTGTTTGGGGTAGGTGCATGGAACTCGAGCAGTATCCTGTCCTTTATCAACACAAATGACACAAACTATATAAAACCACATATAAAATAAACTCATATCTTTTGTCTCAGGCTATTTTGAGTTGGGATAACGCCTCAGTGGCACTCACTTAGTTGCTTCTCTAAGTTATGCTGACATGCTCCCCTGCTAGTGTGTCACCCTAGTGGTTCCCTATTTAGAAAGATATAAGTCTGCTACGCTTTCTTCCTGACTTGACCATTGCACACCAATGAGCACATTATTAGTTTGGTAGGCCTTACTGTATGGCCGGTAAGCTACCTCATGCCAGCTTCATTTAAGAAGATGTAAGTTAGCTACGCTTTCTTCTTGAACTAACCATCATGCACTGATTGGGTCGAGTACATTTGAGGCTTAGGATAAGTCCCCTAGTGGCTCCTTTCCTCCTGACTACTTCAAGTTAGGGTCTAGTCCTCCTAGGGGACTCCCCGCTTAGTAGTTGCCCTAGGTTGGATAGCATCTATCTCACTGATGATAGACTATCTTGGTGATTATTTCTATCTATGAAGATGTAAGTCTACACGCTTTCTTCTCAGATTGATCGTTGCACACCGACGGGAACCTTAGGTTGGTTGGTCTTCACTATGCTGATAGTGACCCACTAGGTGGATACACCACTCATGATAGATGTAAGTCTGCTATACCTTCCCCTTGAGTTTCCCACCGTACACCTATAAGCTTTCTTTTATAGTGTTTAGGATAATGGCCTTAGCGGCACCTCTCCTGTGGGCACTCTATTTGGATCACATCCATTGCGAGCCCATTTAGACACTACCCGGGCTACTTCTGGATTGGACAGTCCCCTTTTCCTAGTAGCCACTCCTGTGGGTGGAGAATCCTTCTTGCGGATATGCAAATTCTCCCTTGGTCCAGTAAATCTAAGATAAGACAAGGTTAATATAGCCCTTTCTCAATGTGGTCCCTCGCACACCAACAGGGTCCACATAAACATATAAATAATATATATATATATATATATATATATATATATATATATATATATTATATATATATATATACCTTTAGCACATATCTTCTGGCATATATATAGCAAAACTCATATAAATTTTGACTACTCTTGAGTTGGTATAAGTCATTCACTCAGTAGTCACCCGAGGTCATGTTTTATTTATTGTGCTACCAACAAATCACCTCAGTGGTTGTTCCCCACTTTAGAAGATGTAAGTCTACTACTCTTTCTTCCTAGCCCATCGGTGCACACCGAAAGGCAACCTTTAGGTTGGATGGTCTTACCACGCAATAGATAGAGTGTCTCTTTGGATTTATAAATCTGAGATAGGTTAAGGTTGATATAGCCCCTTCTTAGTGAATCCATCACACACCGATAAGGTCCATGAATTATATTAAACTCTTATCCCTAGTGGATAGCCCAAACCTGCTTCCTTAGTGGAAGGTTCATAATTCTTATCCCCAGTAGATTTGAGCTCATATCTCTAGCAGATATGCCATCAACCTCAAATTAAATTAAACCCAACCTGATCCTCCCTAGTGGAGCTAAATCACATCATCCTCCCTAGTAAAGCCCTAAATCATATACAAACAAATCAAATGAACGAACCACTCACATCCACCTCCGGCAAGGTTAGTGATTTTTCAAGCTTAATTTGAGCTCAATCGAGCTAGGATCAAAGCCTAGAAGGTGGACGGATCTCATTCCTCTTGAGCTTTAACAGGGATGAATCTCTGGCCATCCATCCGCACTGTTTGGATGGATGGCTGAGATTATTCCCACTTTTATATATTCATTATCCATTTTATAAATCATGGGAGAATTCTCAATCATCCAATCTTTGATCAGACGGCCGAGAATATAAGCGCGTGCGCCGCCAGCCTCCCCTGTGACATGACAACTTATATAAAGGGCTCACCACACAACACATGTAAAGCACGCTGACTGCCACCGCCATGCGTCGTGCCGTGAGCTAGGGATTAGTTAGGGATTAATAAAATACTTAATTAATTCCTAATTCACTTAGAGAACTTCAAAAATTCATAACTCCTTCAATAAAATTCAGAAAAATATAAGGAAAAATGTTATGGAAAGATAATTTCATATAGAATTTTTTAAAAATAATTTCAAAGTATTTTGAATTACCCTTTTATCTAAATTTATGTTTCTTTAGAAATATTAATTAGCTAATTATCCTCTAATTAGGTCATCAATTAATCTCAAATTTCTAGTGCTCATATTAGGGGATAACCTCATCTCCCCTAATTTTCTTGAGATTTATTGAGGCCTTAATTGGGAAAATTGCTAGTTCATTCCTTAATTACCCCTTTCATGTAATTAAGGGTAATTAAGGTGTGATTAGTATATTTACCCTATGATTGAGTTTAATTAAGGTCAAATCTAGTGAGTAAGGATTTTATGGAATAATTTTGGAGTTTGTCCCCTAAGCTATTGCCTAAACCCCCCTTTTCTCTCCTTAATCCCCTATTAATTAAGGGTTAACTCATTAATCACCCCTTTAAACAATTTTCAAAAATTCTAAAAAGTTCCAAAACTTAATTAATCTACCTTGGGTAGATGCTTAGGTGTTTAATAGCCTAAGTCTAATTAAGAAAATTAAAACCCTTTCATAAGTATGAAAGGGTGTTTTAAAAGTACTTAAGCTAAACCCCTTAGCTTAATTAACTTTTAATTGTGAGCCAAATTGCATTAGGCCTTTTCATTATTAGGTGCATTGCAAATTTAAATATCTTGTGGGTTTTAAGTCATCTCATTGGCTCATAATTACTTGGTTAATTTTTCTAATGTGGTGTAGGTAAGGGTTAATTAAGCCACTTAATTCATACTCTAACCTAATTAATGCTTAAAAAATAGATTTAATCATCTAAAAATTAAACAAAAATAAAAAACACATGTGGGAATGGGTTAGAAACAGCAAACTCATTTCACCTTTTCAAAATTAAATCAAACTTTAAACCAAACAAAAATCATTTTGAAATTCACTTTGATTTATTCTAAAATTTCTTTTCCCTTAAGAATGTCTTTAGGATTTAAGTAAAGTGAGTTTGTTTATATGCTTTCATTACTTTGGATCGTTCCCATTAAGTTGTATGTCATGTGATTCATGCATTCATAATTTCATGTTTTAAATTTTTTAAAATGAAAATTGTTTACTTTATGTCAAATGTGCATGTGTTGGCCAAAGTAAAATATGAGTGGCTATTATCACTACTAAATCCAAAATATTTTCAAAACTTATAAATGAAATATCAAATCTGAAAGTATGCTACTTCTACTTTAATTATAAGCTTGCATGTGATAGATTATAAAGCATGTTTAGCATAGGTTTCCTTTCTTTCTTATGTTAGCATAATTTTGAATAGGAGTTAGAAAGATGTAGGGTTCATTTGAAAAGAACCCAACACTAACTTAATTTTATACCCTATTCATCCCTATGTCATCATATAAGAAGGATTGCCTATACTTGCATGAATAAATTGCATAAACAAAAATGAAACTATTAAACAGCTTTTACATATTGCTTCTCCATTTCATTTCTTTTATATATATGTTTGTTCTTAAGAAAAGTGGTATATTAGTCTAAAAAATCCCGAGATTGTGAGGCTTTAAGTAGCCCTAAGTAGGTCTTGTACCTTACACCTCTGGTTAACAATGTCGATGTACTCACTTATGCCTTTCTTACTTTCATATATGTATGTGAAATTTTGGATAAGGAAAACCTTTTCTACTTAAGAAAAATTATGCATATTCAACTTCTAAATTTTCTTAAATGAATTAGTTAGAATGCATCATAAAGTGTGTTAATTACTCCCTTTTTCATGTATAGATATGCTTAGGATCCATCCATATGCATGTTATATATGTTTGGGAAAGAATTGAAGTAATGTGAGTTATGTGAATTTTGATTCATTTCATTTAATCTTAAAATGCCTTTCTTTTTGAATAAGTTTATTTAGGGTTTATCTAAACTTAGGATTAATTAAAAGATGTAATCAAAAAATTCACCTAAATGAAATTAAAATGTGAACTTACCTTAGAAATTACTTAAAGAATAGGGAAGGAAAGAGAAGTTCTATTATCTTTACCTCTCTTCATAACTTAGTAATTAATTGTAGGTTTCACTTAAACCAAATTAAAACATGAATTAAAAATAACCCAAAACACTTAAACAACTTAAATGAAACCCTCCTCTAAGTTGAACATGTTCTTCATACTTAGAAAACTTGAACTTAAAGTCCTAAGCTAAGCATACCACACAAACCTTCAAAGCACACATATTAGCCTAAGTCACCACTTCTAGCTTTAGGTTAGGTCAGTGCATGGCTTGATGTTAAGTTTTGTTTTATGATGAATATTTTAAACTGGATGTTAGGGTGTATGCTTGTAGAATGAATGGTAGGACATGCTTAGTCTAACTATTTTTTTCTCCAGAGGATTATGCTAAAGGGGGGCTATCATAAATAAAAATATAAATGCTTCTTGCTTGCAGGTGCACATACCCCTTTGCATAATCTATAGGCCAAGTGGACTTAGTCACCCATGTGTGGGGTGATAAGCCCAATATACATGCTTGGGATTTATGTGGTGTGATTTGACTAACCTTTATTTTGCAAGTGTTAGTTAGATTTATACTTTTCCTTTTCATGTAAAAATTTATATATTTAGGATTTTGGAATGATTTGTTATGGGGATTATGATGAGCATTGGTCATAAGATCTTATCTTATGCACCATGTGAGACCTTGGAGCATCTACCATCCAACCATCCAAAGGAGGAACCAAAGAAGAAAAGAAGAAAAGAAAAGAAAGAAAGAATAAAGAAGAAAGAAGAAAGAAGAATAAAGCTTGAAGGCCCCCATAACAATGAATTCCTTTGCTTAAATTATAATTTAATTCATTTGTAATCTGGGTTGTATAAGGGTAGAGCTCGGCTACCCACATTTAATTTTTTCGGGTTTGTGCGGTAGTGCCCGACTACAAATGACCATTTATTTTTTATGATTAGCTTTATAAATTATTTGATGATTTATTTAGCTTTTTCATTAAGTGGCATGTTTTTTACTAGTTTCTTCCTTGATTTATGTATGGCCTGGATGTGGATTAGGCTCTTTAGGGAAAAATAATTCTTTTCCCCAACTTAACAATTCAAATTCAAATTAAAAAACTCATAATCTCACCTAAAGCTTAGGATTAAAATCAAGATAGAAGAATTAGCAACCCCTCAACTGGATGAGCATTTCTTTAAAATATCATGAACAAATGCATCTTCACTCTTGATTAGGGCTTTCTCACCTTTCAGGAGAACTGGCAGTAACTGAGTCTGATGGTGGAAACTCACCTCCTACCTTCTTGCTAATTTTGGCCAATAATCTGATTTCTCATGCATTAGTCATAAAAATCCTATTAGTCTGAGTCAAAATGATTTTCCAAAAATAAAAATAAAAATAAAATTTGAATTATATTAGATTTAGGTCATTTGAAGTATACCCTTTATACAATCTAGTCTCTTTAGGGAGTGAGTTTAAGGACTTAGCCTCTTTCTAAATAAAAATAGCCTATCTATCTTGCATAAGCATAAAGATTTGCCTACATGTATTTAAAATCGTAGGAGGAATTTGTTGGCAGCCACTCCTAGGCGGTTGTAAGTCTAAGTTATCGGGTGGTTTGTCCTCTCTTGTGGAGGTAAACTAATTACCCATTTTCGCCTTAGATTTAAGATTATGCTTTCGGCCCTCACCAAAGCTCCCAAGATTTAAGTTTTGTGGTTGCTTCCTCCCTTTGTGGGCCATAAGCATAATTCCTTACCTCTTAGGCATTTCCTTAATCTTGTGTTAAGGAATCTTTAGTCCTAAAATTTTAATAAAAAAGTAACTCAAGCAAACCAAATCAATTTCTAAAATATAAATCCCAACTATAGGATAGTTTAAGATGCTTGCTAGGTTTCCTAGCATCATGGGCATCTCTTATTTATTTCCATTTTGGTTTCTATAATAACTCCCTCTTTTTATCAATTCCATTTGATCTTTAAATACAAACTAATCGATTTATAGTCCTTCCCTATTGAAATCTTCAAAGACAACGATCATTTTCTTAATGGAGAGTTTTCCTAAGGGATCTCATCCCTTAGGATGTATTTAACTATGGGGGCTTGCCCCTGTAGGGAACTTAATGAACCCAATTTAAAATAAACCCAGCCTTACTTTTCCATGTAAAGTAGGGGAAGAATCTCTGGTACATATGTTGACCCATCATCCTTAGTAGTCCTTATTGAGGTGATTAGTTCCATTAAAGGGTAATGGCTTCTATCTTTCGAGATGGTTCACTATAACTTGATATGTACCCAATCACCTAAATAAGTACATCTGTGGATCTATGTGGCATCTTACTAAGAGAATTTCTATAAGGTCTCTTCTTTCTTTTCTCCACAAATTTGAAAGGTGATTCCCTAATAAGAATTTATTCACCGCACCTTCCATGGCCATCTGATCCATGAAATGAGGGGGTAAACCCCCCTCATTCTCACTCAAATCCATTCACTTGCACTCTTTACATCCCTAGCAACCAGAGGCACACATCCAGAGCTATTTCCATTCTTTTCAATTGTTCTTATTTCTCCTCTTCTCAATTTCATGGAAAATCAAAATAAGGCACACCCCCTTCGATTCCCATTTGCTTAAATTACCACCAATGTGCAATTAACTTTGCACACACCTTTCTTGGAGCTAGACGAGAAAGAATGAATCATCCGCTGACCCTCTGACCATCGGATGACCGACTTCGATCAAAGCTGACCACCTACATCTCATGCATTGGCCCTCCAAAAAAACCACACAAAATTAAAGCTTGTGCCGCTCAACAGGACTTCATCTCTACTAGACAAAGCTTCTTTATCGCCTTAAGGTATGCCATTGAAATTGGCCCCTAGGTAGAAATAGTTTGGTCCTTTATGAAGAAAAGTTGTATTCCATGAGATTTCCACCATTGGATCTCTTCATTTTTCTTCTCTGATGGTATGGGATCAATTTGAGCTTGATCTGAGCTCCAATGAGCTCAAATCAAGTGGCGAACGATGGACGATCTCTGTCTCTCGCCGCTCTGGAGAAGATAGATCATGGGTCATCCATTTTGCATCATTGGAATAGACAATCCTGATCAAATCATGTTCGATTCATCTGATTAATCCCTTAACGACCACTGGATTAATCATGGTCGTCTGATGATAGATCAGACGGCACACGAGAAACCGCATCCCGTCGCTGACTGACTCACTCTGTGGATGTAACTACTTAAAGAACCAATCCCATGGCACCATGTGGAAAGCACGCCGGGTCAGCGCGCCATGTGGCGCTAATGGGATTAAGGTTAATTAAGGCTAATTAAATGCATTTTAATCATTGAAACTTCCAAAATTTACCATAAATTATAGAAAATTCTAAAAATTGCAAATAAATATTTATTTTAAAGTTATTTTAGAGAAAAATTTAATAAAAATATTCTTAATTAATTTTGAATAGTAAATAGAGCTTAATTAGGATTTAATTAAAATTATAATTACCCAAATTACTCGCTAATCATTCAAGTCAATCCCAAAATTTTTGAGATTGTTTAAGAGGATGATCTCTGCATCCTCTAATTTTCTTGGGATTTATTACTTATTTAATTAGGAAAATTAATTAATTAATCCCTAATTACTCTCCTAACTAAATTAATGGTTAATTAATCTTATGAATAGTAATCAATTAATTGATTAAGTGGTTAATCTTTATTCAATAGTGAATAGACCCATGGGATAAGGTTAGGGCGTCCTCCCTAATCTACTTCTCTAAGTTCATTTCATTAATCAAATTAATTAAGGTTTAATTAATTGATTAAACTACCTAATTAATTAAATTGAAATCTTAATCATATAAAATCCAAATTACTCCAAACTTTGATTAATCAATTCTTGGGTAGTTATTTAGGTGTTCCATAACCTAAGTGAATCCTAAGGAAATTATAATTAGCCCATATGTGTGGGAGAATTATATGAGTACTTAATCAAGTTCCTTAGCTTAACTAATCATTAATTAAGAGCCAATTGTATTAGGCCTCTTTCATTTATTAGGATCATTGCTGATTTAATTCCTAATGTATGTGCATATCACGTTGGCTAATAATTATTTGGTTGATTAAATTAAGGTAATAGGTAAGAGTTAATTAATAGATTTGATGCATACTATAACCAAATTAATTTATAAAATCAACTTAATTACATTTTATTAAACCAAGTTAATTCACAAGCATGGTAATGGGTTAGGATCAGCAAACTTCTTCTCACATTCCTCAAATCAAATTAAACATGAAATTAAAAATGACATTAAAAAGCTTTGGTTTGCTTTAAATGATTTTATTTGATATGATTGTTCTTAAGAATTAATTTGCTTGAATGAACTCATATGTTTATGTTTATTTATTCCTCTCCAATTATATTAAATATTGTATGTCTTTTGATTCATACATTTATCGTTTGTAAAATTAATTAAATAAAATGGTTTCCTTTATGTCAAGCTTGCATGTGTTGATTTAATTTAATATATGTATGGCTATTATCATTGTTAAATCCAAATATATTTTTTAAAGCTTATAAATGAATGATTACATATATTATGAATGCAAGTTATAAATACATAGAAGACGTATGTGATTATAACTTAAGTGTATGAAGTGAAGTTTCTTTCTTTTTATTCATGCATTGATTTACGTAAGTAAGAATATTAATGGGTATATAGCCTAGACATCCCGGGAATACGAGGCTTTAGCTAGCCCCAAGGAGGTCATTTGATTACCTCACTTTCCTAGTTTAACAACAACACATTCTCCATTTGATTTCACTCTTATGTATTCAATACTAGAATTTGAATAAGGCTTTAATTCATATGTGTAAATGTTTCAATCAAATAAAAATACAACCTTTGCATAGTTTTCCTTCCTTTATTTATGTATACATCATATGTATTTGAGAAAAGCAAATATTAGTCTGGACATCCCAAGAATACAAGGCTTTAAATAGCCCCAAGGAGATCATTTGATTAGCTCACTTCCCTAGTTAACAATGGCATGTACTAGCTTATGTTTCTTATACATGTGTGTGTATTTAATTATGGAATTAGAACCCCTCTTCTTTTATCAAAAATACATGCATTTGCAATTGCTCAAGTGATAGAATTAATTGATCATATGATTTGGAGCTCTGTTTCTTATGTTCATGTATGCAAATTTACATATGGTTTGAATGTAATTGTATATGGTCTGGACATCCAAAGAAATACGAGGCTTTAGCTAGCCCCAAGGAGGTCATTTGATTACCTCACTTCCTTGGTTAATAATGACATGTAACTTTTAATTTCATCCATATGTATTTTTGTATAAAAATTTAGACGGAGCCTTAAATTAATATGATAAAATAATTCAATCAAAGAGAAAATATAAAACTTCAAATGTACATACTCATATCCATCATTTAAGTGTGCTAAAACATATTATATGTGTAGGTATACTTAGGACTTAATCATATGAATGTTACATGTGATGAAAAGGAATGGTTGAACATATGTCATGTGATAGTAATTCAATCAAATTAGTCTTAAGATGCCTTTCATATTGAATAGAATTATTTAAAGTGAACCCAAAATTAGGATGAATTTAAAATGTATAATAAACCATTCACTAAAGAGAACTAAATTAAATCAACATGCTTTAAAAATGACTTAAGGTAGGGATGAAAGAGAGTAATCCTCTCTTTTTTTTCTCTTTATAATACTTAGTTGCTAAGTGTAAGTCAAATGAAACAAAAGAAAATACTAAGTAAAATTCTCAAACCAATTAAACCACTTAAAGTGAAATCAACCTCTTATAATTAAACATCCTTTCATACTTAGAAAATCATAACAAAGCTTAGTTAAAGCATACCACACAAGCCTTAACACACACACACATTAGAATTAAGTCACCACTTCTAGCTTTATGTCAAGGCGGTGCATGGTGTGATGTATATTTTATTTTGTGATGTGTTATTTTACACTGGATGTTAGGGTGTATATTTCATAGATTGGATGCTAGGCAGTGATTAGCCTAATCATATTTTATGCAAGGGATTGTGCTTAAGGTGTGCTTAAAATAAATATAAATGCTCTCTTTTGCAGGTTACTTAAACCCCTAAGCATAATCCAAATTAGGATAGGTGGGCTTGGTTACCCATGTGCAGGGTGCTAAGTCCAAATTATACATATAACTAGCTTGGGTTGTATGTGTGTTTAGCTAACACTTATTTTGCAAGTGTAGTTAGATTTAATTTTCCTATTTTTAATGTAATTCTGCATTAGGAAATAGGATTAGTTTTATGGGGGGGGATAAGGATGAAAATTGGCTAGAAGGCTTTATCCTGGGGTGCCATGTGATGCTTTGAAGCCTACCAAATCAAAGAAGAAATGACATAAAGAAATGAAGGAGACATGAAGACTTGAAGATTTGAAGACCCCCCATAGCATTTATCATTTATAAATTGTAATTATTTTTTCATATTCCGGGTTGTATAAGGGTAGAGCTCGACTACCCTTTTTTTTTTTTGTCTGACGATGTAGCCTTTTATTCTTTTGTGTTAGATTTATAAAAATTGATTGATGTTATGTTTAAATTGTGTAATAGAAATGACATGTCTATTTATAGTTTCTTAAATGAATGATGTTTTAATGTGTGGCCTAGTCCTAATTAGGCTCTTAGGGGAAAATAAATATTCTACCCAACTACAACTCATAATTAAATTTCTAAATGACTCATAACCTGATATAAAGCCTAGGCATTAAATCAAGATAATTAAAAGATTTAGCAACCCTTTAGCTGAATGTAATATTTTTCATATCGTACATATCATCTTGAATCACTATTATAAAATGACAGCCCCTCATCCTTACACATAAGGACTGCTTGACCTGTGAGAGCAACCCCTACTAACGGAGCTTTACCCTCTTCTCTTTTGATTTAGCCCAGAACTCATTTCAACATGCATTTAGGCATAGAAAAATCCCAAAGCCTTTGTCAAAATGAAGCATCAAAATCAAATAAAATTTAAAAAGATTTTGCATTAGATTAAGTCATTATTCATACCACTCATGCTCTAGTTTCTTAGGGAGTGGGTTTAAGGACTTTAATCTCTTTCTAATTTAATAACTGCCCAACTATCTAGCATTTTCTTAAGACTTGACCACATAGATTTAAAATGTAGGAGGAGTTTACTGGCTACCACTCCAAGCAGTTATAAATTCAACAGCTGGGTGATTTACTTTATCTTATGGAGGTAAATCTTATGCCCATCTTCACTTAGATTTAGGTGGTGATTTAGCTCTTTCAAAAGCTCCCTAGATTTAGGATCTGAGGTAGCTATTTCTTTCAGGCTACTAGCATAAATCTCACCTCTTAGGCTTTCCACAATCTTCTGTTGATGGATTATAAGCCTTACTAATCTAATAAAATATCAACTCTAACACAATAATTCTCCTCACTTTCAAATATATAAAGCCCAACCATATAATAGATTGGAATGCTCACTAGGTTTTCTAGTATCATGGGCATTTCCTCCTTATTCCCTTTGGCTTCCATTGACCTCACTTTTGGAATGAGCTTTCAACTTCTTCATATTAGACATAGGACTCCTCTTAGACATTAAGAGTTCCTTAGTCTTAAGACACTTCTAGTGAGGTGAACACTCAACCTAACCCTAGAGACTTAGAACAATTAGCCATAGAAATAGGTCATGCCTTAGGGTATTAATAAAACTTGCCTAACCTATAGCTTGAACCAAATCCTTACTTACTTCTTTCAAGTCAAACTTCAAATTCAAATCAACTTCAAATTCAAATCAACTTCAAATTCAAATCAACTTCAAATTCAAATCAACTTCAAATTCAAATCAACCTCAAATTTAAATCAACTTCAAATTCAAATCAACCTCAAATTCTAATCGATTCCAAATCAAATCTTAAATTAATTCCAACTCAATGGATTCTCTCAAATCATAAATCAATTCTAAATCCAAAATCCTTCTTAAGCCCTTTGATTTCATCTTATGGACTTAGCTCAAATCAAATTCAAACCATTCCAAATTCAAAAATTTTCTCATAACTCATTTATAATCTCATTTATATTCACAAATATAAATGAAATATAAATTCAAATACCCAAAACCAAATTCAAAACTCAAATCCAAATCTAATCTAAATCCAACCTAAACTCTTTCAAGTCAAATTCTTGAACTTAACCAAATCAAACTCAAATCAATCCAAACCTTTGGATTTTCTCTTCGAACAATCAATTCTTCAATCACAAACCAAATTCAAACATAAACTTCAATCATCAAACCAAAACTAAATTCAAAACTCAAACCCAAATCAAACCCATGTTCGGTGTTTGAACTTGAAATTATTAAATAAATCAAACTCATTTGACTCCAAATCACTTGCAAATGGATTTATATTTCAATCATAAGTCCATATGTGAGTTCAACCAAACTTGAATTAAGCCTTGATCAAGCCAATTGACCCACTTAGGCTCACTTGACCCAAAGTGACCTAAAGCACCTTTTTGAGCCAAATTCTAATCTTACCCAAATTTGATTGAACTAAGCCTCTCTAAGTCTCACATTGTGAGCAACAATCATCATATGGTGATCAATCACTCAAATTGGGTCAAACCAAGTCAAATCTAACCTTTGACCAAGTCAACACTTAACCCAAATGAAACCTACACTAGCCAAAATCCACCATAGACCAAATTGATTGAAACCATTGATCAAAACCAATTCATGATCAATGATTGAACTTGACCAAGTCATCATTTGAGCCAAACCTAGCCCAATTGGCCACTTGACCCAAGTTGACCCAAGTTATCTTAAAAGATCAAAATGTGTCAAAACTTGATCTAAGCCTGATTGATTGCAACCAATGGGTCAAATTCATTCTAAATCACTTGTTGAACTTAACCAAAGCCTCAATTGGCCAACTAGACCCAACCTAGCCCGATTGACCATGAACTCAACTTGACCTAAAAGGTCAAATTAACTTGAAATCAAACCAAACCAAAATTGATTGAAACTAAAGCTTGCAAAACATTTCAAACGATCAAACCCAACCCATGAGACTTAATTGGGTCAAATGAGTCAAATTGGTCAACTTGACCCATTTGACCTAAGTGAACTCAAATGAACCAAAACCAAATTTAAATCAAATTGAACCAAACCAATGATACCAAACCACTCCAAATGATCATTTGAACTTGACCTAACCCATGGTTTGACCCAATTTGACCAATTGGTCAACTTGACCCAAGTTGACCCATTTTGACCTAAATGGGTCAACTTGAGCCAAATCATATCAAATAAACTCCAAATTCATTGAAAATTGCCACAACCCATTTTTTCAATCATTTCAAATTTGCCTAAATCAAAATCAAAGTCAAATGACCATTTTACCCTTGGGTCAAAGGATAACTTATGGCCAAATCCATTTAGAATTTGGTTAAATCATTCTCATGGCCACTTGGCATCCTCCTAGTGGACCATTTGGACACCAAGGGAGGTGGTGCACATGACCCAATGGGTTTGGATCAGCCATGACCCGACCCAATGCCAAACTAACCCCTCCAATCATTTTTCTCCACTCGAATCACCTCCCACACTCATTTTAACCCATGTGCACCTCCACACTTCCATTCTTCTACCAAAATTGAAGCACATGGCACTCCTAACAACCTAAACAACCCATTCAATCAGATCAATTTGATCAAAATGGAAGAATAAGCTCCGATCATCTAATCCAAGTAGGGGGAAATATACTCCCCCTCATTTCAACTCAAACCACCTTCCTTGCATTCAATTGAGCTTAGAGGATCAAAGGCATGCTTCTCCAAGTTTCCCAAGCATTCCTAAGCTCATTTAAACTTCTCCTTCTCAATTTCCTTCATAGTCAAAATAGGGGAGGTGAGCGATATTTCCAACTTAGCCAATTCTCAACCAAAGTCCAATTCACTTTGCAAGCACCATCAAGGAGGCAAATCCAGCTCACCCAAAGCATTTCCCAAGTATCCAAGTCACGAGAAGGGAGACCTAGACCAAAGTCAAAAGCCATTGAAGGGAGCTTTGGTCATTGGAAGATCCACTTCATCTCAAAGCTTGAAACATTCAACAGGTCTTCGTCTCCACTAGACAAAGCTACCTCAATCGTTGGAAGCGCCGGTGATAGCCTCTGGTGAGGTATGCCTCAAAACTGAGCTTAAATTGAAAAATGCTTGGTCCTTTGTGAAGGGAATTGTAATCCCATTGAAATTCAACCATTGGATATCCTTCTCTATGCTTCTTGATGGTGTGGGTTGAATCTCTGCCTAATCCTAGCTCAAGTGAGCTCGGATCAGACCATGGAGGATAGATGGTCTCCATCTCCCACAGGCAAAGGCAGGGATGAATCATGGGTCGTCCATCTCGCATGTTTTGGATGGATGTCCCTGATTAAAATGCAAAGATCCGATGAGTTAATCTTTTATAACTGCGGGCTTAATCCTAACCATTTGATCCTTGATCTAAAGGCCCGAAAGCGGTATGCCATATGCATCAATTTGACAAGTTAAATAACCAATCCCACCGTGCCACGTGGATAGCACGTGCTGCGTCGGCGATCCACGTGGCACTGACTAGATTACTTAATTAATTAGGGCTATTTAATTATCCCCTAATCACAAAAACTTTATAAATCTATAATTAAATATAGAAAAATTAGAAAAAATATAAATGAAGGCTCATTTTAAAGATAATTGAGTGAGGAATAATATGAAATTATTTCTAATTAATTTTGAATAGTGAACTTTCCTTAATTAGGGTTTAATTAAAAACTTAATAGCCTTAATTACTCCCTAATCATTTCATTAATTAATTCCAAACTTCTCAAACATGTTTAGAGGGATGACTTCTACCTCCCCTAATTTTCTTGGAATTTATTAATGAGTTAATTAGGGAAATCAATTAATGAATCCCTAATCATTCCCTTAATGTAACTAAGAGCAATTAAGCATGTGAACAGTGGTTTAATCACTTAATTAGGATAATTAAACATTGTTTAAGTGACAAGGAGATCTATGGAATGAGTTTGGGGTATTTTCCCTAAGTCATTCCCTAAACCTCCTTTCTTCCTTAATACAAACATAATTAAGGATTAATCCACTAATGATTTACTTAATTAGCTTAATCAAAATTTCAAAATCAATCTGAACTTAATCAATCCTTTTTGGATAGATCCTTAGGTGTTCAAAAGCCTAAGGTAAATTTAAAGAAATCATTTCCAACTAACATGTGTAGGAAGGTTATGAAAGTACTTAATTAAACCCTTTAGCATAATTAATCAATAATTATGAGCTAATTGTATTAGGCCCTTTTCTTTCTTTGGTGCATTACTGATATAAATTCCATGTGATTGCATATCACATGTTGACTCATAATTGTTAGGTTAATTATGTTATAGTGGTGTAGATAAGGGGTAATGAATGGATTTAATTGACACCTTAACCTAAACAAAATATAAAATTAACTTAATGGTTCTAAAAATTAAACTAAATCAATTCACACATGGGGGAAATGGGTTAGGACAAGCAAAGTCTTTTTACATTTCCTAAATCAAACCAAACTCAAAACAAAAAATTAAAAATCTCTTTAAAGAATTTTGATTCACTTTAAGTGATCTTATTTCATAGGATTGTCTTTAGGAATTAATTAAGGTGAATGAATTTACATGCTTACATCACTTATTCTTTTCCAAGCATGCTAAATATTGTGTGTCATATGATAATCATGCATTCATATCTTTTGAAAAATCAAAATAAATGAAATGTTTCCTTTATGTCAAATTGCATGCTTTGGCTAAAGTAAGAATATGAGTGGCTATTATCACTATTAAATAAAAAACTATTTTTAAAACTATAAATCAAAAATCATAAATGAAGGTACACTACTTATAAGTACTTATAAGCTTGCATGTGAATATAGCTTAAACCGTGCTTTATGTGACTTCCTTTTATATTTTTTAACATGCATTTGTATAGGATTTGCAAAGTGTATAGTTCATTTTAAAAAACATAACACTTGCTTAAATCTATTCCTATTGATTTCCATGTTATCACTTAAGAAGGATCCTCACATTACACATATAAACCAAAACAAACAAACAAACAAACAAACAAAGAAAATCTTTTGCATGATTCTTCATCCGTTTATTTTCTTTTTGTACATGCACATGTATTTAAGAAAAGTGATATATTAGTCTAGACATCCCGAAGTTACGAGGATTTAAGTAGCCCTAAGAAGGTCATATACCTTATACCCTTGGTGTAGAAAATAATGGAATCGTACTCACTTATGTCTTTCATACATGTAAATGTGCATTTGATTATTGGATAAAAGAATCACTTTCTTTTTTACTTAACAAAATCATGCATCATGGAATATCCAAATTTTCTTAAGCAACATCTCTTAGCATTCATCATTAAGGTGTGCTAAATATTTTCATTGCATGTATAGATATGCTTAGGATCATTTCATATGCATGATACACATGTTGGAAAGAAATAAATGATTGTGTGTTTTATGATAGTAATTCACCTTAATTAATCTTAAAAATGCCTTTCTTTTTTAATAAATTTATTTAGAGGAAATATGAACATAGGATTAATTAAAACACATAATAAAACATTCACTAAAAAAAATTATTAATGAATCTACCTTAGAAATTACTTAAGGTAGGGAGGAAAGAGAAGTTCTCTTCTCTTTTCCTCTCTTTACAACACTTAGTAATTAAATGTAGGTTCATTCAAACCAAATCAAATCATCAAAATAAAATTAACAAATCAACCAAATCACTTAAATTAAACCACTCTCTAAGTTGAATCCTTCACACTTAGAAAACTTTAAAAAAAACTTAAGACATGCCACACAAGCCTTAAATGGCACACACATTAGGCTAAGTCACCATTTCTAGCTCTATGTTAGGGCGGTGTATGGTTTGATGCTTAATTTTATTTTGTGATGTAATATTTTAGACTGGATGTTACGGTGTATGTGTGTAGATTGGATGATAGGATGATCTTAGTCTAATCATTATCTTCTACAGGGGATTGTGCTTAAGGGGTGCTATAATAAAAATATATATAAATGCTTTTACTGTGCAGCTTTCTTATGCCCCTAAACATAATCCAAGTTAGGATAGGTGGACTTGGTTACCCATGTGTGGGATGCAATTTATTCTATACCTTGATTGTGGGATTGTGTGTGTTTGGTAATCTTTATTTTGTAGGTTTAGTTAGATTTTACATTTCCCATTTTCATGTAATTTTGCAATTAAGATTTGGAATGAATGTTATGGGGGATTAGGATGAACATTGGTCATAAGACTATGTGCATACATGTGAAATAGACTACATCTCAACCAACTAAAACAAAGAAGAAAGAAAAAGAAAGAAAGGAAGAAATGAAGAAAGAAGAATGAAGAATGAAGACCCCCATAACATGAATTCATTTTAATTATAAATTATTCATTTGTATTTGAGGTTGTATAAGGGTAGAGCTTAGCTACCCACATTTCTTTTCTAGTTTTTGTGGTGGAGCTCGACCACATAGGCCTCTTATTCTTTTGCATTAGCTTTATAAAATTGTTTGATGTTTGTTTAGCTTATGCATTAAGATGGCATATTTTTCTTAGTTTCTTCCTTACTTTGATGAATGGCCTGGATGCAATTAAGCTCTTAGATAAAAATAAATTTTCTATCCAATTAATCAACTCAAAATTAAAATTAACAACTCATAACCTCACCTAAATCCTAGGTTATAAATCAAGATAAAAGATTTAGTAATCCCTTAGCTAGATGTTGTATGTCTCACATCATGCATAAAAAACCATCTTGCTTCACTCTTGCTCATGGAGGGCTTCCACCTTTGCTAGAGAACTTGGCTTGGCCTTCGAGAATCATGGTGGAAACACACCTCCTTCTTGCTGATTTTGGCACATAACCAATTTCTCATGCATTATGCATATGAATCTCATAGCCTGTGTGAAATAAATTATCCAAAAATCAAAATAAAACATAATAAAATTTGCATTAGATTTAAGTCATTATTCATGACTACATAATCTAGTCTCTTAGGGAGTGTGTTTAAGAACTTAGTCATTTTCTAAATAAATAATAGCCTAGCTATCTTGCAAAAGCATATGACTTGCCTATATGTATTTAAAATCGTAGGAGTTAGTTGACGGCCACCCCCAAGCGATTGTAAGTCCAACAGTCGGGTGGTTTATCCTCTCTTATGGAGGTAAACCTTATACCCACTCTCATCTTAAATTTAGGTCATGCCTTGGCCCTCGCCAAAGCTCCCTAAATTTAGGTTCAGAGGTTACTACTTCCCTTTGCGAGCTATAAGCATAAATCCTCACCTCTTAGGAATTTTCATGATATTCTATTATGAAATTATAAGCTCTAGATTTCTAATAAAAATTCAACTTAAATAATTAACTTCCTTCAAATTTCAAAAATATAAAGCCCAACCATATGATAGTTTGGGATGCTTCTTAGGCTTTCTAGTATCATAAGCATCCCCTATTCATCTCATTTTGGTTTTGATAATAACTCCCTCCTCTTGATCAATCTCACTTAATCTTTTAAAAATAAATCAATTTATTGATAGTCTTACCTCGAAATCTTTGGAGACAACGATCATTTTTCTTAATCGAGAGTATTCCTAAGGGATCTCATTCCTTAGGATAGAATTAACTATAGGGGCTTGCCTCCATAGGGAACTTAACATACCCGGTTTAAAATAAACCATACTTTACTTTTCCATATAAAGTAGGAGAAGAATCTCTGGTACATCCAAAGACCCATTATCCTTAAGAGTCCTCATTAGGTGATTAGGTCTATTGTAGGATGGTGACTTCTATCTCTCGACATAGTACATCATTCCTCAATGTCATACCCGATCACCCTAAAGAGAATATATGTAGATCTACATGGTGTCCAACAAGTGTATTTTTGTCTTCATTTATTTTCAAAGATAGATGAAGATAAAAAATAATTCACCATAGATTTTTCTAGCGACTCTACTAGGGAAGGTTTCTCTCCATCTTTAGTAAATGATCGTTGTCTCCAAGTATTGATAGTGAATTTATATTTTATATGAACCTGAGACTATTCTTCTTTTCCGTTGGCACTTAGTTTATTTCATCCTTAACCTAAGCTAGTCAACATCCTTTAGGTTTTAGGACCTCACTCCGTGTAGGCCTTAAAATCCCTGTTGGGTTCCCCAATAGGTGAAAATAAAAATTTAATAAAAATAAATAACTAAATACTTCCTCCTTACCATTTCTATGGTAAGGTAAGGTTCTTTCCAAAAAATAAAGAAAAATAAATCTTTTATAAAATAATAATTTTTTAAAAAAGCACTTTTCCAAAATGCACATAATAAAATATCTCGACCTCATCTAACAATATTCAAGATTGTTACATGTAGGATCATTTCAAAAAAAAATCATCTTTTCAAAAACAAAATAAAAAATTACCTTTTCAAAAAGCATAAATGGACATCCTCATTCAATTTATTTAATAAAGATTTCATTTTCAAATAAAAATCAACAATCATCTTTTCAAAAAGCACAAATGAACATCCTCATTCAATTTATTGAATGAATATTTCATTTTCAAATAAAATCAACAATCATCATTTCAAAATCAAAATCATCAATCATCTTTTCAAAAAATAAAATCAACGATCATCTTTTTCAAAAAGCACAAATGAACATCGTCATTCAATTTATTGAATGAAGATTTCATTTTCAAAATAAAATCAATAATCATCTTTTCAAAAACAAAATCAATAATCATATTTTCAAAAATAAAATCAACAATCATCTTTTTGAAAACAAAATCAAAAATCACCTTTTCAAAAAGCACATATTTAAAAATGAACATCCTCTTTCAATATACCCAAATTTATTAAAAGATGATTTCATTTCCAAATAAAATCAAATCATAACATTGAAATTCCATTTCAACATATCTCAGATATGTTGAAGTTAGAATTTATTTCTTTTCAAAAAGCACAAATTTGAAATTAAGCCTCTTCATTCAATATATCCAAATATGTTGGATGGGGGTTTTATTTTCAAATAAAACTGCACCATTGAAATTCCACTCAACACATCCCACATGTGTTAAGTTAGAATTTCTTTCTTTTTAAAAAAGCAATAATCACACACAAAACTTCATCTTTAAAAAATAAAGCATAATTGACTCCCATTTGACATACCCAAATTCGGCAAATGAGAGTTTCATTTTTTTTCAAAATAAATTTGGATTCCTTTTATTTAGCATACCCAAATTTGCTAAATAAAGATCCCTCTTTTCAAAAATCAAAACATCAAATAAAAAAAAACATTTGAACTTTATTTAGCATACACAAATTTACTAAGTAAAGTATTCATTTTTCAAAAAACAAAACATCAAAATCAAAATATCAAAACATGAAACACATTTGGATTCTTCATTTAGCATACCCAAATTTGCTAAGTGAAGATCCTCTTTTCAAAAATTAAAAATAAAACATATTTGGATCCTTCATTTAGCATACCTAAATTTGCTAAGAAAAGATCCTCTTTTCAAAAATTAAAAATCAAAACACATTTGGATCTTTTATTTAGCATACCTAAATTTGCTAAGTGAAGATCCTCTTTTCAAAAAAAAAAACCAAAATATATTTGGATTCTTCATTTAGCATACCCAAATTTACTAAGTGAATATCCTCTTTTCAAAATTAATAATCAAAATTTGGATCTTTCATTTAGCATACCAAATTTGCTAAGTGAAGATCCTCTTTTCAAAAAAAAAATCAAAACATTAAAATCAAAACACCTTTGGATTCTACATTTAGCATACCCAAATTTGCTAAGTAAAGATCCTTTTTTCAAAAATAAAAAATCAAAACACATTTGGATTCTTCATTTAGCATACCCAAATTTGCTAAGTGAAGATCCTCTTTTCAAAATTAAAATCAAAACACATTTGGATCTTTCATTTAGCTAAATTTCTAATGAAGATCCTCTTTCAAAATTAAAATCAAACACATTTGGATTCTTCATTTAGCATACCCAAATTTGCTAAGTGAAGATCCTCTTTTCAAAAATCAAAATATGAAACACATTTGGATCTTTTATTTAGCATACCCAAATTTGCTAAGTGAAGATCCTCTTTTCAAAAATCAAAATATGAAATATATTTGGATCTTTTATTTAGCATACCCAAATTTGCTAAGTGAAGATCCTCTTTTTAAAAATCAAAAATCAAAACACATTTGGATTCTTCATTTAGCATACCCAAATTGGCTAAGTGAAGATCCTCCTTTCAAAATCAAAATCAAAACACATTTGAATCTTTCATTTAGCATACCCAAATTTGCTAAGTGAAGATCCACTTTTCAAAATCAAAATCACAAAAATCAAACACACTTAGATCCTTCATTTAGCATACCCAAATTTGTTAAGTGAAGATCCCCTTTTCAAAAGATCAAAATAAAAGGAAATATTTGGACTTTATTTAGCATACACAAATCTGCTAAGTAAGATTCCATTTCCAAATTCACATGATTCACAAACAAGCAAAAGAAGAAGAAAATTATTTTCAAATAACTCATTTAGCATACCCAAATTTACTAAATGAGTAAGTCCCAAACAAAATCAATTGCACTTTTATTTTAACATACTCAAATTTGTTAAATGAAGGGTCCCCAAATAATGAAAATCAAATTCAAATATGAACTAATGAAAACATTAATCTCTTCAAAATATTTGAACCCATTTCCAACAAACACAAATTTGTTGAAAATGGATTCTAAATTTAAAAATCTCCTCTCCAATTCTAAATTCAAAAATCTCTCCTAAAATTAAAGAACCCCACTTAACATATTCAAATTGTTGAGTGTGGGTTCAAAATCAAAAGCAAATTAAAGTAGAAATCTGATTTTAGTTTATTTTCCAAAATTGCAAAATTTCAACTCTATTTCAGTCAGCTTTCAGTTCAGTTCAGCTCAGTTTAAATGGAAGCTCAAAAATACGTGTTTACTTTTCTTTTTAGGATAGATTTGGCCTTGGATCGGGCCAACCTCCCACAAACTGACTTTGCCCACCTCATTCATTTTGGCTGAGGTTTCGAGGGGGCTAGGATTACTTATGAGGGGACTATCCTCACAACCGTTAGCAGGAGTGTGGTGACTGGGCAAAAGTCGGTCATCCATGTTGAGATGCTATCAGATTCAGAGTTTTCCTCACTGAAGAGAAAGGTTGTGGCAGTTACTGCAGTAGTTACAATTTTAGCGCCAGTGCATTCAGTGGTTTCCATTTCTACCCTAGTATGGGCTTGCACCCACTCATTGCTTCTTCCATGGGGAAGGCTCCCCTATCTTCAGGGATAGTCTCCCCTACCTACGAGATAGAGTCTAGTTCCCATATTGCTCCTCTCAATAGGACCCACTGTTGTAATAGATGTTGCAAGATCAAGCGGCATCATGTGCATATAGAGATGGAGGCGACTTCTCGTAGTAAAGGTTACCGATAGTCTCTCCTCGATCAGAACAAGTTTCACCCCTCTGTTGATGGAGAGGAAGATACTAGGAGGATCTCAGTTTCACCTCTACCTACAATTTATTTTAAGGATCCTATCATAGATAGAAGGAGGTCGTATGCGACCTTAGATCGTTCATCGGTTGGCGGGGCTTATGAATGGTGGTCGAGGCCCAATTTGATTTGGTCTTCCATCAGATAGGTGAGCATCGTAGGAGGGCTAGGAAGGCGATGTATGGCATGTGAGCAGGAAAGAGAGACGTAGGTATGCTAAATAGTCAGCCTCCTCAACCCTCATGGACTTTTTTATCGATGCACCACCGGTCATACGGCATTGTGGTGTACTACCCACCATGGGAGGAGCTCCGCACAAAAGAGTTAGTGGCCTCACCATCGCTCTACTCACATCATCTCCAATACAAGTTCCATCTTCCACCATTCCATCAAAGTCCATGAAGGTAGTATCTGGGGAAAAGAGAGCCCCACTAGTGATCCGGCTACGGCCAAGAGATCCCATGCAATCTACACCGCCGATGGAGGTGAGGTCGAGCTCTCCTACTCGACCTCTTGCTTCAGTTGTGGTGAAGAGGGAACTGTGACCATGGAGAATCGTAGTTGTGCCATCACCATCACCACTATAGTAAATCTTGGAGATAGCAGCATCAGAGGGATAAGGAGATAATACCATTGTCCCTATGGCCATAAATCCTCCCAGGAGTACCACTCCACCCAGATCTAGTGATAGTGAGCATCATCTAGTGAGCATAGTCCTCACAAGATTAGCTCTCCAATAGCAGGGGAGTTTAGATATCTTTTTGTTCATGATAGTGATCCTACCACCTGTCAGCCTCAATCATTTGTGCATGCTCATTTGGACGCTCCCTAGATGGCATTGTAGCATAGTATCTGGTTGAGAAGAAGGAAATTCTAGGGTATACCTTTTCTGATCTAGAGGAAGACAAGGTTAGCTTTGATCCCAATGAAGATAATTTATTGGAAGATTTAGTTGAGGTGTATATGGTAGATACTAGGGGTTCCCTCCTTCGGGATCAGCAGGGTTTGGAAGGTGTGTGATCGAACAGGATAACACAGCTCATTCCACCCAACACCTCCTTCAATAACTAAAATAGAAGGATGAATAGATAGATAGGATGGGAAAGAGGCTTGAAGATTTGCTAGCAGCAGTTTTGGCACTTCAAAACCAAGCCCTAGCAGTGCATCCTACTATTGCAGAGACCAGTCAACCTAAGTTGTTGCATGTCTTGCATCAAGCCAAGACTTCACATCCGTAAGCAGAGCGTAGCCAGCTTGTATAAGGTAGTGGGGATTACCTCATACAAGAAAAGGATATTAAACTCATGGTTGAGCAGCAAATAAGAGAAGCATTTGCATAAGCCCGAGGAGGATCATCGATTACAAAGGGTAGACCCTACCTAGAGGAATTCGATGATATCCAGTATCCTAAGGGTTTTGTGCCACCTCCTTTCAAGAGCTTTCATAAAAGCGAGAACCCATGCCGGATAGCACACTTGTGGCTTATTGCAATCGGTGGCGGCGATGCACTTATTCTAACTTTTTGTCGAGTTTAGCGGGAATAGCTTTTTTGATTGTGATTGAACTTCTCACAACACCTAAGGTGAGTATTGAATATATTCTTAAATGATGCAATTTGAGTATGAAATGTGAGCTATTGTCGAGCGACATGCTGATTAAAATTCTACTAAGAATATCATGATCCTTCATACTCAAAGGTTTTACCATCAAGAAATTTGAAAGCTAATCAACAAGGCTAGTCATAAAGGAAACAGGTTGCCTTTTAAGATCAGTCAACAAAGATAAAGTGGCAGAAAGCTTATGAGAAGAAGCGAGGGGTAGTAACAGTGTTGGATAAGGGGAAGCAACTGGCTAGAGATCATCATGAGAGACCTCGTGCTCCATAACCATCACTTCCACCTCTTATACCACCACCTAGGCCATCCCACACGAGCCTCCATGACCTTCAGCCTCCTCTCAACCATATTCACAGGCACATACCCACCAAGTAGCTACCATCCACCTACTCTTTTGGATAAACTAAACAAACCTTATTCATTTAAGAGGGAGGAAATCAGTAAAATCTTTAAGAATCACTTAAAGAAACCTGATTTTTAGCTACCCAAGCCTAGAAAGATGGAGGAAGCGGGCAGGAGCAATGATCCTAACTTTTGCCCCTACCACCGCATGCAAGGTCATGTTTTGGAGGATTGCTTTACATTCAAGGACTGGCTTGAGCATAACTAAAAGACAGGGGCCATAGTTATCCTAAAGGAATGCCTAATAAAATAACCATTCAATTTTGTTAAGGTAATCCTTGAGGATACCTGTGATCCTCTCAAAACTAAAGAAGGTTGGGATATCTCCTTATCTCGAACCTCTAAAATTATTATTTCAAAAATCAAGAAACTTTCTTGCAGGTGCCTGAGGCAGCTCGAACCTCCAACATCAAGGAAGGTTTGCAAGTTGCTAAAGACAACTTGGGGAAAGTGGGAGCTCAATAGTAGTAACAGCAGTAGTAGCATCCCACGCTTTCCTAGGATAGCCAAGTAACCACCACCAGCGAGTCTCCATTCCACCATTGCTACTACTTGTACTTCTACTCTAGCTCTTCTTCTAGTAGACATCTTGTATCAGTGGATGTGGGCATCAAATCCCTCACCCCACTTTACTAGGTTTCCACTATGTACCTCCTTCTAAATCCAAGAAATCGAGGAATAAAGCTAGTTTGAATTACATTTGTGTCATTTCTGATGGGTTGTCTAATTCTACTCTCTTAGAAAACTATCCTAGTCTAAATAATAATTATAACAATTTTGATCTTCCTCTTTATAATTCAGAGTTGGACTTTCCTTCTCTGAATGCTATGGGTTCACCTCTTGAGATAGACTTGGAATCATCTGATTCTGAGGGTCCTATAGGAGAAGCTATAGGTGAGCCTCACTAGTAGGTTGAATCTTCCACTAACCTACCACAAGAGATCACTGAAGTCAACCTCCGTAGTGGCAAGGTTCTACCTCCTAGAGCAGCACCTCAAGATAAAGGGAAACAAGTCATTAGTTCTGATGATCGAGAATCCCCTTCATAGGATGCTCCACCAATGGATATACTTATGGAGGATCAGCTCAGAGTTGATTACAATGTCCTCACTCATCTAAGAAAGTTGTCAGCTAAAATAAGCATATATGATGCCCTTATCTTATCCAAAGAAATGAGGGAATCATTAATCAAAGCTCTTCTTGATCTAAAGATATGCTTCAACTGCTATTGAGAGGAGGCACATTATTCAAGAGAAGCCCAGGAGTCACATTCACTGTGAAGACCTTCTTGGGGACATGGAGCACAATCCCCTCTACATCACGTGGATATGGCGATTAGACTTTTGAGTTCTTGTTGATCTAGGTGTATTGGTGAACATTATGAGTCTAAAGACCCTTGCCTACTTGAGAATTGACATCTCTACACTCCAAAGAGATTGGATGATGTTGAGAGGATTCAATAAACAAGGTGAGAGGGCTTTAGGTTCCATAGTGTTGCCTTTGGAAATAGGTGACTAGAAGACTAAAGCCAAATTTTATATCATTGATTTGAATACCTCATTCACTGCTTTGCTCAGTAGGCCTTGGATACAGAGTAAGTTGATTCATCCTTCCTTCATCAATGCATCAAGTTCAGAAGGGGTGGAATTGAATACTATGTCAAAGGAGATGAAAAACTATTTTTTTGTTAGAGAGGTTGAGATACATGAGGATGCGATATACTATCTTCCTCAAAATTAAAACACATTTTCTCTTGAACTTGGTCAAAATTCCAATGCAAAAGAAAAAGAAAAATAAGAAAAATGAAAGTACAAGTGAATGAGAAAAGGATATCAAGGAAGAAGTAGAGACGCATGTCACATTCCACCCATAGTTCGTTCTGCCATACGAACATATGGGTAGAATGACTTGACCTCTACTAGGCAGAGGCAGAGGCAGATACAGAGGTAGTTTCAAAGGTGGAAGACCCCATGGTTGGTAGCTAGCCAATAGGGGTTATCTTCCAGTTTAAAGGAGTACCCCTAATATTCACATAGACTTGATATCCAGCTCAAAAGATGAGTCTAATGTGATTAGCATACCATCCAACCCCTCTCAACAGATTTTATTGGAGGTGACACTCGAGCCAGACAGCAATAAAGACCAGGCCTCCAAGCAAAGCATGAATGTATTCGAATCAAGTTTATGTGAGACTATTAGGTAGCAGTTAGGAACCTTAGCTTAAACCTCACTTTCCTCTTAAAAAGTTGACAGTTTAGTAGTTAAGGAAGCCCCTCAGTCTTCCATGTATGTCAAGCCGAAGAGATTCCTATTGAGATCACAGAGTACTTCGAGATGCTATGGAATAATAGAGGCAGGGATGCATAATCAAGATCAGGACAACTTGGTGGTACGGTGGGTCCGATGATGGATTCTTGAGTTGTCACCAATCATCTAGAGTCTGATAGGTTCTTCTCAAACTATACTAACTCTTATGAGAAGGTGTGTTTAAAAACTTTAGATGATCTCTAAATCAAAGATGCACCTCCAAAATTTGAAGAGAAAATCCATTCAATAATAGACAAGCTCAAAGATATCAACCTCAGGATAGAAGAAAATTTGCGCCCAACATACATCAGTTTATTGCTGAATGAAGAAGAAACCAATGACTTAGGCTATTGATTGAATTTAAGGACTACTTTGCATGGAGCTATGAAGAGATGCCCAGATTATCTCTTGACGTAGTAGTCCACAAACTAACAATAGACCCTAACGCTAACCCTATCAAGCAAGCTCCTAGACGCATGTGATTAGAAATTGAACAACAGGTCATTTCTGAAGTTAAGAAATTGATCAATGCTGGTTTCATTAGGGAAGAAAAATACCCTACTTGGTTAGCCAGTGTCATCCAATTAAGAAAAAGAATGGCCAAATTCACATATGCATTGATTTCAGGGACTTAAAAAAGGCATGCCCTAAGGATGAGTTTCCTCTTCCTATACCAGAATTAATGGTGGACATCGCCTCATCTCATGTAGTATTCTCCTTCATGGATGGGTCATCTACAACCAAATAAGATGGCCCAGGATGAAAGAAACACTACTTTTGAACCCGAATCTATTGTTATAAGGTCATGCCTTTCGGCCTTAAAAATATCGGTGCTACATACCAATGGGCCATGACTCAGATCTTCAACAAACTCATTCATCATCAAGTTAAGTGTTATGCTAATGATCTAGTAGTCAAAAGCAAATAAAAGGAATACCATCTCTTTGACTTGAGAGCAGTTTTCGAACGGTTAAGATAATATAACCTCAAAATGAATCCCCTGAAGTGTGCATTTGGAGTAGCTTCAGGGAAGTTCCTTCAGTTTGTTGTTCGACACCAGAGAATAGAAATACATCTAGAAAAGATCAAAGCTATCTTAGAAATGCCACCACCTAAAAGTTTAACCCAACTCAGACCTTTTCAAGGGTAGTTGGCATATCTAAGGGGCTTTATGTCCAACCTATCGGGAAGATGCAAGACATTTTCAGTTACTTGTCAAAAAGGATGCCAAGTTTAAGTGGGATGATAAGTGTCAGCATGCCTTTGAAGATATCAAGCAGTATTTAGTGAAGCCTCTAGTTCTAGCAGCCCCTATCTCGGGCAGGCCACTCATCCTCTATACTGCTGCATTGGATGACTCTCTTGACGCTTTATTGGCCCAAGCCAATAATGAAGGGAAGGAGAATGCTCTCTATTACCTCAGTCGTTGTATGATCCCTGCTGAAGCAAACTATCCATCTATTGAGAAACATTGCTTAGCTTTAATCTTTGCATCCCAAAAGCTACGACATTATATGCTTTCTTATAAGGTAAACTTGATTTCAAAAACCAAATCACTGTAGTATCTCATGACATGGCTGACATTATTTGGACGGTTGGCATATTGGTTCATGATTTTCTCACAGTTTGATATCACATTCATACCCCCTCCGTTCGGTGAAAAGACTAGCAGATTTCTTAGCAGCACACCCACTTCATGCTGATTCCCCGCCTAGTGATGATCTCCCTGACAAACAAATTATGAACTTAGGGGATGTTGACAACCACTATTAAGAGATGTATTTTGATAGTGAGGCTTCCTTTCACCAAGGAGAAGAACCGTGATAGACTCTTCCAAGAAAGGCAGGGGTAGGAATAGTTCTCTTAACTCTAGATCACGATGTGATGAGATTCTCATACTATCTCTCCAATCCATGCACTAATAATGAAGATGAGTATGAAGCTTTGATTGTCGATCTGGAGTTAGCTATTATAATATGTGTCAAAAGCATCAACATCTACTGAGATTCTCAGCTAGTCATCAACCAGATTGCTGGATCCAACAAGGTTCTCAAACCTAAGCTTCGTCATTACCACGAGTATACCATGAAGCTGTTGGTCCAGATCCCTGCGGTCACCATCTACAAGGTCCCTCGAGGATAGAATACAGTAGAAGATTCTTTGGCCAAACTTTCCCAAAGAATTGGCATGTCCAAAAGATGAGTTCATTCCAATAAGGGTCCAAAAAAACAAGTCATATCCCTTATTGATGTTGAACTCATCGAGAGACTTTCTCTTAAAGGGGAGGTTATCATTGCCAATAAAGATGAGGAGCCAGATTGGAGGTAACCGTTCATAGATTACTTGAACACCAGAAAACTACCTCAAGAGAAATCACAAGCCCATCAGATGAAGCAGAGAGCTCTCTCCTATGCTCTCGTGGATGGCACCTTATACCGATGGTCTTTTGATCAAATGTGGTTATGTTGTTTAAATAAACACAAAGCCCATAGGATCATGATCGATGTACATTCAGTCTATGTGGAGCCATCAATCCGTCCAAAGATGAAAGCAAAATCAAAAGACTAGGATACTACTTACCTTTGATGATTACGACTACATGAATGTGGCTAGGGAAAACTACCTCAAGAGAAATCACAAGCCCATCAGATGAAGCAGAGAGCTCTCTCCTATGCTCTCGTGAATGGCACCTTATACCGATGGTCTTTTGATCAAATGTGGTTATGTTGTTTAAATAAACACAAAGCCCATAGGATCATGATCGATGTACATTCAGGTCTATGTGGAGCGCATCAATCCGGTCCAAATATGAAAGCAAAATCAAAAGACTAGGATACTTCTAGCCTTCGATGATCACAGACTACATGAATGTGGCTAGGAGATGCCATCAATGTCAAGTACATGGTGTAGTCCTATATCAACCACCCAACATTCTACATCCTACATTGGCCTCATGGATTCGAGTGTTGGGGGTACCGATATTGTGGGTCCTATCGATCCTCCTTCTTCCAAGGGTCATCGATTCATTCTAGCTGCCACTGACTACTTTTCCAAACAGGTGGAGGCAATCCCACTCAGAGAGGTCATAGCTCAAGATGTGCTCCAATTTTTTAGGAATCATATTATATATAAGTTTGGGGTACCTCGATGAATTATATCTGATAATGGTATTGCATTCAAGAGCATTAAGATCAACAGCTTCACTAGAAGACATGGTATAGATTGGAGATACTCCACCATCTACTATCCCATGGTAAATGGCCTAACAAAAGCATTCAATAAAACACTCATCTAGATATTAAAGAAGACATTCGATGACAACAAGTGATAGTGGCATGAGTAGTTAGTTGAAGCCTTATGGGCCAACTGCACCATATATAAAACTCCAACTCAATCTACCCTGTTCTCCTTAGTGTATGGGTCCGAAGCTGTTCTACCTTTAGAAGTTCAACTCCCGTCACTAAGAATAGTAATGGATAGCAAGATCATTATAGAGAATAATGCAGAGTTGTGGTTAGAAGGCTCAAAGGTTTGGAGGAGAGATGCCTACGAGCGTGCCAGAATCTTGAGTTGTACAAAGCTAAAATGATTCAAGCTCACAACAAGCTGGTCCTCCCTAGAAATTTTTAAGTAGGAGAGCTTGTCCTAGTTCTAAGAAGATCAATTATTTTCTATCAAAAGATGGGAAGCAAGTTTGAACCCACTTGGGAAGGCCCTCTTGTCATACGAAAGGCCTACCAAGGAGGATCTTATCAGCTTATTGATTATAAAGGGGAACACCCAATGCTTCCAATTAATGGGCTCTATTTGAAGAAGTATTACCCATAAAAATATGTTTGAAAATAATTATCATCAAAACAACAAAAGATTATATTCCAAATTATCAAATTCTTCTCTTCATTCGAAGTGTTGTTTGCTTATCTTGCGAATCTGCCACGACGTGTTTAGGATAGGTGTAAGATAACCCAAGAGGCATCCTATCCCTCTTTCATAACATGAACACAATCAAAAACAATTTTCCAACGCTACTAGAATAGGTGTGAGAGAACCCAAGAGGCATCTTATTTCAACTAGCATAGCTAAGTTAAGTGTAAGAGGACCCAAGCGGCATCCCTTCTTAGTGGGATCACAACTTCCATTCATGGCACCATTTCATCAATTCCCCAGCGTGTTTTAGGATAGGTGTGGGAGAATCCAAGAGGCATCCTATTTCTTATAACACAAGCACACACACAAAAACACAAATCTTTTATCTTGAGCTATTTTGATGTGGGATCAAGCCCCCTATGGCACTCACTCATCAGCTGCTCTATGTAGGGTTAACATGCTACATTGCTAGTCTGTCACCCCAGTGGTCACTTATTTTGGAAGATGTGAGTCTCCGCGCTTTCTTCCCAACTTGACCATTATAAACCAACGAGTGCCTATTAGTTTGGTTGGCTTCACTGCCAAGCCAGTAAGCTACCTCATGTTGATTTTGTTTAAGAAGATGTGAGTCCCCGTGCTTTCTTCTCAAACTAACCATCATGCACTGACTAGGTCGAGTATATTTAAGGTTTAGGGTAAGGCCCCAAGTGGCTCCTTTCCTCTTGACTACTCTTGAGTTGATATAAGTTCCTTAGGCATTCAGTAGTCGCCTAGGTCAAGACCTATCGTCAAGGCGACATCCACAATCGCTTTGTTGTAAGAGGATGTGAGTCCTCGATGCTTTCTTCCTAGGCTGATTGTTGCAAATCGATGGGCACCTTAAGTTGGTTAATCTTCGTTATGCTGATAGCGACTCACCCGATAGATACACCACTCTTGATAAATATGAGTCCCCGTGCTTTCTACTTGAGTTGGCTACCAAATACCTTTAGATATTATCTTCTCCAGAGTTTTGGATAAAGCCTTTAGCGGCCCCTCTCCCTATGGGAACTCTACTTGGATTACGTCCTTTGCAACCCCATTTAAACACTACCCAGGTTACTTTTGGATTGGACAGTCCCCCTTTCCTAGTAGCCACCCCTGTAGTTAGAGAATTTATTCTACGAATGTGCAGACTCTCCCTTGGTTTAGTAAATCTGAGATAGGTCTAGGCTAAAATAAGCTCCTTTTTAGTATGATCCCTCATAAACCAACAAGGTTCACGATAAACAAATAAAAAAATCTATTCACTTGTGGATTAGGAATTCAAGCCCCCAGCGGCCCCTTTCCCAAGCATGCATCCTATCTTTAGGGTAATGTCAGCAGAACTCCCTATAGGAATTGCCTGACTATGCTTGAGTTGAGATAAGTCCCCGGGTCGGCACTCTCTCTATAGTCGCCCTTAGATCATGTTCAATCTATTTTGCCACAAGCAGGTTGCCCAGGCAGTCATTTCACTTTGGAAAATGTAAGTCTACTATACATCCTTTCGAGCATGACTGTCACAAAATGATGGGCAGCCCTAGGTTGGGTTGACATGTTATCTTGCTAATATGTCACCCCAGTTGGCTTTTATTCAAGAAAGATGTGAGTCCCCATGCTTTCTTCTCTGAATTAACCACTGCAAACTAAAGGCACCCCTTTGGTTGGATAGTTCTCCCCTCAGGTGGGAAAGCTACTCCCTTTGGATTGGTAAATCTAAAGTAGATCAAGGCCAACATTGCCCCTACTCAGTACAGTCCATCGCAAACCAATGGGATCCATCAAAAATAACTAAAAATAAAATTAATCTTGACTATCTTTGAGCTAATTTAAGTCCTCCTAGTGGCATTCACTCAATAGTTAGCCTAAGGTTGGGTTCAATATGTTACCTCACTAATGGAACACCCCAGTAACTGATCCCTACTTTGGATGATGTAAGTCTACTATGCTTTCTTCTTAGTACAGCTACTGCAAACCAAAAGGCAACCCCTTTTATTGGATAGTCCTACCATGTGGTTAGTAGACTATCCCTTTGGATTGGTAAATCTAAAGTAGGCTAAGGCCAACATGGCCCCTACTCAGTGCGATCTATCGCAAACCGATAGGGTCCATCTCAAAATCTAAAAATTTAAAAATTTTGAAACAAATCCAATCAACATCCCCTAGTAGAGTCAAATCGAAATAATCAAATCAATCAAATCAATTAGCTTCTCCTTAGTGAGATGCAAGTCTTTCTAGTTCCCCAGCGGATCTCGAATTCTAATCCCCTAGTGGATTTCACAACCACTTTTTCTCAGTGGATGACTTGAACTTGCTCCCCTAGTGGAGAGTTCATTTTTTTCATCCTTGGTGGAGCACCAAATCATAAATCAATAAATCAAATCAATTTCTCCCCAGCGAGACTTAAATCAAATCAAACCTCTTATCCCCCATTGGATGACTTTCACCTACTTCCCTAATGGAAGGTTCACATACTCAATCCTTAGTGGATTCCTCCTTCACTCTCTTATATCTTTTGACATGAGTAGAGTCACATTGCACTAAGCTCTTGATTCCTATACCTGATCATCATTTGGTGTTGTTGATTACCTCGGTCAACACTAATATGTACATTATGCCTTGTCAATCACACCACACCTATTGGTATCCTTTGTTGACCTCTTTTTAGAGTGAGCTTTCAACTTCTTCATATTAGATATAGGATTCCTCTTAGACATTAAGAGTTCCTTAGTCTTAAGACACTTCTAATGATTAGGTGAACACTCAACCTAACCCTAGAGATTTAGAAGAGTTAGCCATAGGAATAGGTCATGCCTTAGGGGTATTAGAAAAACTTTCCTACCCTATAGCTTGAACCAAATCCTTACTTCCTTCTTTCAAGTCGAACTTCAAATTCAAATCAACATCAAATTCAAATCAACATCAAATTCAAACCAACTTCAAATTCAAATCAACCTCAAATTCAAATCAACCTCAAATTCTAATCATTCCAAATCAAATCTTAAATCAATTCCAACTCAATGAATTCTCTCAAATCATAAATCAATTCCAAATGATTAAAATCCATGATTAATTCCAAATCCAAAATCCTTCCTAAACCCTTTGATTTCATCATATGGATGTAGCTCAAATCAAATTGAAATCATTCCAAATTCAAAAGATTTTCTCATAACCCTGTGATGAGATTTTTATATCTCATGCCTTCATCTATCCCTTTTGAAAAGAAGATAAATGAAAATAGAAATATAACTCACCTTTGTTGGGACACCACGTAGATCCACATATGTTCTTATTAGAGTGATCGGATACGATATTGAGGAAAGGTGTATTGTCTCAAAAGATAGAAGTCACCACCCTACAATGGACCTAATCAGCTAAGTAAGGACTCCTAAGGACTATGGGTCTTCGTATGTACTAGAGATTCTTCCCCTACTTTACATGGAAAAGTAAAGAAGTGTTTTTTTTTTTAAATCGGGTTCGTTAAGTTCCATATGGAGGCAAGCCCCCATTGTTAATTGCATCTTAAGGAACAAGATTCCTTAGGAATACTCTCGATTAAGGTAAATAATTATTATCTCCAAAGATTTTAAAGATAAGGCTATCAATCAATTGGTTTATTTTTGGAAGATTAAGTGGGATTGATCAAGATGAGGGAGCTATTATCGAAGCCAATGGAAGATAAGTAGGGGATGCTTATGTTACTAGGAAGCCTAGTAAGCATCCCAAACTATCCTATGGTTGAGCTTTATATTTTTGAAGGAATTATTTATTTTGAGTTGAATTTTTATTAGAAATCAGCTTATAATTCCATGACACAAGATCATGGAAATGCCTAATAGGTGAGGATTTATGCTCATAGCTCAAGGGAAGTAGTAACCTCTGAACCTAAATCTAAGGAGCTTTAGCAATGGCCAAAGCATGACCTAAATCTAAGGAAAAATGGGTATTTATTCTACCTCCACAAGAGAGGGGATAAATCACCCGACTATTTGGACTTACAACTGCCTAGGGTGGTCGCCAACTAACTCCTCCTATGATTTTAAATACATATAGGCAAGTCATATGCTTTTGCAAGATAGCTAAGTTATTATTTATTTAGAAAGAGACCATGTCCTTAAACACACTCTCTAAGAGACTAGATCATGTAGAGCATGATTAATGACTTAAATCTAATATAAATTTTTATTATATTTTATTTTCATTTTGGACAATCAATTTGACACAAGCTTATAGGATTCATATGTCAAATGCATGAGAAATTAGATTATGGACCAAAATCAGTGAGAAAAAGAGGTGTGTTTCCACCATGGCTCTCAAAGGTCAAGCCAAGTTCTCTAGGAAAGGTGAAAGCCCTCCAAATCAAGAGTGAAATAATATATTTTTTATGCATGATGTGAGAAAGAAAATATAACATCCAGGTAAGAGATTGCTAATTCTTTTATCTTATTTATAACCTAGGCTTTAGGTGAGGTTACGAGTTATTTATTTTTAATTTTAATTGATTAGTTGAATAGAAAATTTATTTTTCTAAGAGCCTAATCATCATCCAGGCCATACATCAAAGTTAAGAAGAACCTAGGAAAAGATGTCATCTTAATGCACAAGCTAAATAAACATCAAATAATTTATAAAGCTAGCACAAAAGAATAAGAGGTCATTTGTGGTCGGGCACCACCACACAAACCCAAAACAAATTGGGTAGCTGAGCTCTACCCTTATACAACCCGGATTACAAATGAATTAAATACAATCAAGAAGGAATTCATTGTTATGGGGGGTCTTCATTCTTCAGCCTTCATTTCTCTTGTCTTCTTTCTTCTTTCTTCTTTTGGTTGGTTGGGATGTGGTTACTCTAAAGGCTTCACAAGGTACATAAGACATAGTCTTATAACCATGTTCATCCTAATCTACTATAACAATCATTCCAAATCCTAATTAGCAAAATTACATGAAAATAGAAAAAAGAAAATCTAACTAAAAACTATAAAATAGAGATTGGCTAAATAAACCACACAATCCCAAACATGTATATGAATAAATTGAACTTATCACCCCACACTTGGGTAACCAAGTCCACCTAGCCTATTTTGGATTATGTATAGGGGTATAAGCAACTTGCACAACAAAAGAATTTTATATTTTTATTACAGCACCCCTTAAGCACAATCCCATGTAGAAGATAATGGTTAGACTAAGATCGCTCTACCATTCAGTCTATGCACATACACCCTAACATACAGACTAAAACATTACATCATAAAATAAAAGCAAACATCAATCTATGCACCGCCCTAACCTAAAACTAGAAGTGATGACTTAGCCTAATATATGTGTTATTTAAGATTTGTGTAGTATGTTTAGCTAGGCTTTAAGGTTGAAGTTTTCTTAAGTATAAATGTTCAACTTAGAGGGTGATTTCATTTAAGTGATTTAGTTTATTTGGTTGATTTTATTTTATGATTTGATTAGGTTTGAATGAACCTACAATTAATTACTAGGTGTTGTGAAGAGAGCAAAAGAGAAGAGAACTTCTCTTTCCTCCCTACCTTAAGTAATTCCTAAGATAGATTCATTAAAGATTTTTGTTTAGTGAATTTTTTATTATGTATTTTAATTAACCTTAAGTTTAGATTTTCCCTAAACAAACTTATTCAAGAAGAAAGGCATTTTAAGATTAAGTAAAGTGAATTACTATCACAAAACACACAACACTTCATTTCTTTCCCAACATGTATAACATGCATATGGATGAACCCTAAGCATATCTATACATACAAATGGAAATATTTAGCACACATTAATGATGAATGCTAAGGGATGTTACTTAAGAAAATTTGGATGCTTCATGATGCATGATTTGGTTAAGTAGAAAAAAAGAGATTCTCTGATCCATTTTCATATGTACCTTTACAAGTATGAAAGACATAAGTGAGTACGACGCCATTGTTTACACCAGGGGTGTAAGATACAAGACCTACTTGGGGCTACTAAAAGCCTCACAACCTCAGGGTGTCCAGACTAATATACCACTTTTCTTAAATACATGTGCATGTACAAAAAAGAAATGCATGGAAAGAGAGTCATGTAAAAAGTTTATGCTTGTTTGATTTTGGTTTGATTGTTTAGTTTACATGTGTGATGTGGAATTACTTCTTAAAACTTGACATAGGAGTGTATAGAAATAGATTTAAGTAAGTGTTATGTCATTTTCAAATGGACTATACACCTTGTGAATCCTATACAAACCTATATTAAGAAAAGAGAAGGAAAATCACATTTCATGCTATTCACATGCAAGTTTATAAGTACTTATAGATAGCACACTTTTCATTTGTAATATTTTATTTCTAAGTTTTAAAAATAGTTTTGGATTTATTAATGATAATATCCATTCATATTCTTACTTTAGCCAAAACATGCAATTTGATATAAAGGAAATATTTTATTTTAATTTGACTTTTCAAAAGACATGAATGCATGATTTTCATATGGCATACACACTTAGTATGCTAGGAAAGAAATAAAGTGTTGAAAGCATGTAAATTCATTCACCCTAATTAATTCCTGAAGATAATTCTATGGAATAAGATTAGTTAAAGTAATCAAAGTTGGTTTAAGGAAATTTGGATTTGGTTTTGATTTTGATTTGAATTTTAAGAAATGTGAGAAGGTTTGTTGGTCCTAACCCATCTCCGACATGTGTATCTTATTTTAGTTTAAGTTTTAGAACCCTTAAGTGGATTTTATGTTTACTTAGGTTAAGGTGTTCATTACGTTCATTAATTAACCCTTACCTACACCACTTTAACATATTTAGTCGAATAATTATGAGCCAATGTATGACATAGAATTACAAGGAATTTAAATCAGCAATGTGCCTAAGAAATAAAGGGGCCTAATGCATTTGGCTCACAATTAATGATTAATTAAGCTAAAGGGTTTAATTTAAGTACTTCCATACATATAGGTTAGATATGATTTCCTTAAGCTACTTAGGTTATTGAACACCTAACCATCTACCCAAGAAGAAAAGTTTGAATGATTGAAATGAATTAAAAGTAAAGTAGAGCCCTTAATTAAATTTAAATTAAGGAAGGGAAGGGGAATGACTTGGGAAAATACCCCAAACCCCTCCTTTACTTAAACAAAGTTTAATTAACTTAATCAAGGGATTAAACTATTGTTCACATGCTTAATTAAGTTTAATTACATTAAGAGAGTGATTAAGGATTTATTAATTGATTTTCTTAATTAACTCATCAATAAATTTCAAGAAAATTGGGGGAGGCAGAGGTCATCCCACTAAATACATCTGAGAAACTTAGAATCAATTAATGAAGTAATTAAGAAGTAATTATGGTGATTAAATTTTTAATAAAACCCTAATTAAGGAAAATTCATTTTTCAAAATTAATTAGAAACAATTTTAATGAGTTCCCCTCTGAACTATCTTAAAATGCATTTTATTTTGTATTTTTTTATTTTTCTACATTTAGTTATGTCATTTTAAAGTTTATATCATTAAGGATTAATTAAAATGCTAATTATATAACTCCATACATAATGCCACGCATGCACTTTTACATGGCGGAGATTATTATTTAAGTTATCACATCATCAATCTCATTTACGCTTTCTCCTGACCTGTCTGATTGACCGGATTAAGCCGCAGTTCTGGGGATAAATCAAAGGATCCTACGCGGATTAATCAGGACCATCCATCCAAAACGTGTGGATGGACGGTCCATGATCCACCCCTGAGCTCGCCTGTGGGAGAGGGTAACTATCCACCGTTTAGGGCAAGCTCGATTGAGCTCATTAAACTAAACCCACCATCATCATGCAGAAGATAAGATCCATCAAAATGCAATGAGGTGAAAGTTTCTTTCACAAAGGACTTAGAACTCCTACACCTAAGCTCCATTTGGATCCATACCACGAAGAGGCTATCGCTGGCACTCCCAACTATCGAGGTAACTTCATCTAGTGGAGACGAAGCTCTATTGAAGATTTGAGGGCTTGAGGTTGAGTGCATCTTCTTATGGACCAAAGTGGGCTTCAATTGCTTGCGGCCTTGATCAAACTCTTCCTTCTCGTAGCTTGAGACCTTTGATGAAGACTTGGGTGAGCTCGATTGGGTTCCCTCAAGGTGCTTGAAGGAGAAATTGAGTTGAAATTGGGTATTAAGTAAGTTTGAAAATCTTGCTACCTCCCCTATTTTTTATTTTGATAAATTGAGAAATTAAAAAATGCAAAGACTTAGAGGATGCTTGGAGAAGCTTGGGAATGCTTGCTCTGACTTCCTATCACTCAATCGAATGCAAGAAAATGCAAATGAAATCAAATTAGGGGGAGTATATCTCCCCCTAGAAGGATCGGATGACTGAGCACGGCTTTATCATTTTGATCAAATTGATCCTATGGAGTTGGTTAAATTTTGGACACCATGTGGTTCAGTTTAGAGGAGGGAGAGAAGTTCCCATGTGCTATATGAGTTGGAGGAGTTCCCATGTGCTCTAGTGGGATCAATTTTTCCATGGTTAATGACCCAAACGTATTGGGTCATGTGCACCACACTCACTAGTGTCCACTTGGTCCACTAAGAGGATGCCAAGTGGCCATGAAGAGGATATGATTATATTTCAAGTGGAATTGGCTATGGCTTACCCCTTGACCTAAGGGTAAAATGGTCATTTAGCTTTAATTTCACTTTGCCCAGGTTTAGAATAGTTTGAAATTAGGTTGGGCCAAATTTCAAAGAATTTGGAGTTAATTTGATGTCATTTGGCTCATGTTGACCCATTTAGGTCAAAATGGATCAACTTCAAGTTGACCAATTAGTCAAATGGGTCAAACAAGGGTTGGGTCAAGTTCATGACTATTTGAAATGTCTTGGCATCATTTTAAATTTGGTTTATATTTAGTTTTGGTTCATTTGATTTCATTAGGTCAAATGGGTCAAGTTGACAATTTGACCCATTTGAATCAATTGTGTTGGTTTAGGTTTGATTGGTCATTTGAAATATGTTGCAAGCTTTGGTTTCAATCAATTTTGGCTTTGTTTGATTTTGGCTCAATTTGACCTTTTAGGACAAGTTGGGTTCATGGTCAATTGGGTTAGGTTGGGTCTAGTTGGCCAATTGGGGCTTTGGTCAAGTTCAATAAGTGATTTAGAATGAATTTGACTCGTTGGTTGCAATCAATTTGGCTTAAATCGAGATTTGACATATTTTAACTTTTTAGGTCAAGTTGGGTCAACTTGGGTCAAGTGGCCAATTGGGCTAGGTTTGGCTCAAATGATGACTTGGTCAAGTTCAAACATTGATCATGAATTGGTTTTGATCAATGGTTTCAATCAATTTGGCCTATGGTGATTTTGGCTAGTTTAGGTTTCATTTTGGCTAAGTGTTGACTTGGTCAACCCTTAGGTTTGACTTGGTTTGACCCAATTCAAGTGATTGACCATCTCATGATGATTGTTGCTCACAATGTGAGGCTTAGGTGGGCTTAATTCAATCCAATTTGGGTAGGATTAGAATTTGGCTCATAAGGGGTACTTTAGGTTACTTTGGGTCAAGTGAGCCTAAGTGAGTCAATTGATTTGATCAAGGCTTGATTCAAGTTTGGTTGAACTCACATATGGACTTATGATTGAAATATAAATCTATTTGCAAGTGATTTGGAGTTAAATGGGTTTTGATTCATTTGATAATTTCAAGTTCAAAGGGTGAACATGAGTTTGAATTGGGTTTAATTTTTGAATTTAGTTTTGGTTTGATGTTTGAAGTTTATGTTTATATTTTGTTTCATGATTGAAGGATTGATTGAATCATTAAGAAAAATCAAGGGTTTGGCTTGATTTGAGTTTGATTTGGCTAAGTTCAAGAATTTGACTTGAAAGGCATAGGTTGAATTTTGGTTGAATTTGGATTTGAGTTTTGAATTTAATTTTGGTTTGATGATTGAAGTTTAAGTTTATATTTTGTTTCGTGATTGAAGGATTGATTGAACCATGAAGAAAAATCAAGGGTTTGTCTTGATTTGAGTTAGATTTGGATAAGTTCAAGAATTTGACTTGAAAGACTTATGTTGAATTTTGGTTGAATTTGGATTTGAGTTTTGAATTTAGTTTTGGTTATTTGAATTTATATTTCATTTATATTTGTGAATATAAATGAGAATATAAATGGGTTATGAGAAAATCTCTTGAGTTTGAATTGATTTAGGTTTGATTTAGGCTAAATCCATAAGATGGAATCAAAGTGACTTTGGAAATGTTTTAGAATTTGGAATTCAATCATGGGTTTTCAATCATTTGGAATTGATTCATGATTTGAGAAAATCCATTGAATTGATTTAAGATTTGAGAAAATCAATCAAGTTGGAATTGACTTGAGTTTGAAGTTGATTTGATTTGGAGTTTGACTTAAAAGAAGGAAGTGAGGATTTGGTCTGCTATAGGGGGAAAATTTTTCAATGACCAAGGCAAGACTATCCCTATGACTAACTCTTCTAAGTCTCTGGGTTAGTTAAGTGTTCACTAGAAATGTCTTAAGACTAAGGAACTCTTAATATCTAAGAGGAGTGCTATGTCTAAGATGGAGGGGTTGAGAGCTCATTCTAAAAATGAGATCAACAAATCCATTTATATTCTCATTTATATTCACAAATATAAATGAAATATAAATTCAAATACCCAAAATCAAATTCAAAACTCAAATCCAAACCAATCTAAATCCGACATAAACTCTTTCAAGTCAAATTCTTAAACTTAACCAAATCAAACTTAAATCAATCCAAACCTTTGGATTTTCTCTTCAAACAATCATTCCTTCAATCACAAACCAAATTCAAACATAAACTTCAATCATCAAACCAAAACTAAATTCAAAACTCAAACCCAAATCAAACCCATGTTCATCCTTTGAACTTGAAATTGTCAAATGAATCAAAACCCATTTGACTCCAAATCACTTGTAATTTCAATCATAAGTCCATATGTGAGTTCAACCAAACTTGAATCGAGTCTTGATCAAGCCAATTGACCCTCTTAGTCTCACTTTACCCAAAGTGACCTAAAGCATTTTTTGAGCTAAATTCTAATCCTACCAAAATTGGATTGAACTAAGCCCATCTAAGCCTCACATTATGAGCAACAATCACCATATGATGATCAATCACTCAAATTGGGTCAAACCAAGTCAAACCTAACCTTTGACCAAGTCAACACTTAACCCAAATGAAACCTAAACTAGACAAAATCCATAGGCCAAATTGATTAAAACCATTGATCAAAACTAATTCATGATCAATGATTGAACTTGACCAAGTCATCATTTAAGTCAAACCTAGCCCAATTGGCCACTTAACCCAAGTTGACCTAAAAAGACAAAATATGTCAAAACTTGATCTAAGCCAAATTAATTGCAACCAATGGGTCAAATTCATTCTAAATCACTTGTTGAACTTGACCATCCTCAATTGGCCAACTAGACCCAACATAGCCCAATTAACCATGAACCCAACTTGACCTAAAAGGTCAAATCAACCTGAAATCAAATCAAACCAAAATTGATTGAAACTTAAGCTTGAAAAATATTCTAAATAATCAACCAAGCCTAAACTAAGCCTAAACCAACCCATGACCTAACCCAATTGGGTAAAATGGGTCAAATTGGTCAACTTGACCCATTTGACCTGGGTGAACTCAAATGAACCAAAACAAAATTTAAATCAAATTGAACCAAACCAATGATACCAAATCACTCCAAATGATCATTTAAACTTGACCTAACCCATGGTTTGACCCAATTTGACCAATTGGTCAACTTGATTCCAGTTGACCCATTTTGACCTAAATGGGTCAACTTGAGCCAAATCATATCAAATAAACTCTAAATTCATTGAAAATTGGCAAAAGCCATTTTTTAGTCATTTCAAATTTTTCTAAATCAAAATCAAAGCCAAATGCCCATTTTACCTTAGGCAAAGGGTAACCTATGGCCAAATCTACCTAGAATTTGGTCAAATCCTTTTCATGGCCACTTTGCATCCTCCTAGTGGACCATTTGGACACCAAGGGAGGTGGTGCATATGACCCAATGGGTTTGGGTCAGCCATGACCCAATCCAAGGCCAAACCAACCCCTCCAATCAAATTTCTCCACTTGGATCACCTCCCACACTCATTTTAACCCATGTGCACTTTCACACTTCCACTCCTTTTCCCAAATCGAAGCACATGGCACTCTAACAACCTAAACAACCCATTCAATCAATTTGATCAAAATGGAAGAATAAGCTCTGGTCGTCTGATCCAAGTATGGGGAAATATACTCCCCCTCATTTGCACTCAAACCACCTTCCTTGCATACGATTGAGCTCAGAGGATCAAAGGCAAGCTTCTCTAAGTTTCCCAAGCATTCCTAAGCTCATTTGAACTTCTCCTTCTAGGTTTCCTTCATAGCTGAAATAAGGGAGGTGAGGGAGATTTCCAACTTATCCAATTCTCAACCAAAGTCTAATTCACTTAGCAAGCATCATCAAAGAGGCAAGTCGAGCTCACCCAAAGCATTTTCCAAGCATCCAAGCCAAAGGAAGGGAGACCTAGACCAAAGCCACAAGCCATTGAAGGAAGCTTTGGTCAATTAGAAGATCCACTTCATCTCAAAGCTTGAAACTTTCAACAGGGCTTCGTCTCCACTAGACAAAGCTACATCAACCGTTAGAAGCACCAGTGAGGTATGCCTCAAAACTGAGCTTAAGTTAAAACATTCTTGGCCCTTTATGAAGGGAATTGTAATCCCATTGAAATTCAACCATTGGATCTTCTTCTCTATGCTTTTTGAGGGTGTGGGTTGAATCTCTTCCAAATTCAAGCTCAAGTGAGCTCGAATTAAGCCATGGAGGATAGACGATCTCCGTCTCCCGCAGGCAAAGGTAAGGATGAATCATAGGCCGTCCATCCCGTGTGTTTTGGATGAATGACCCTAATTAAAACACGTAGATCCGATGAGTTAATATTTCATAACCGCGGGATTAATCCTAACCGTCTGATCCTTGATCGACGCCGTGGAAAGCAGAGCGCCATAACGGAATTGACAAACTTAAATAACTAATCCCGCCGCACACGAAAGCGCACATCGCGATCCACGCATGATGGGACTAGTTAATTAATTAGGGCTATTTAATTATCCCTTAATCACATAAACTTTATAAATCCATAATTAAATATAGAAAAATCAAAAAAATATAAATGAGGGCTCATTTTAAAGATAATTCAGTGAGGAATAATATAAAACTATTTCTAATTGATTTTAAATAATGGATTTTTCTTAATTATGGTTTAATTAAAAACTTAATAATCTTAATTACTCCCTAATCATTTCATTAATTAATTCCAAACTTCTCAGACATGTTTAGGGGGATGACTTCTACCTACCTAATGTTCTTGGAATTTATTAATGAGTTAATTTGAGAAATTAATTAATGAATCCCTAATCATCCCCTTAATGTAATTAAGAGTAATTAAGCATGTGAATAATGGTTTAATCACTTAATTAGGATAATTAAACATTGTTTAAGTGAAGAGGAGATCTATGGAATGGGTTTAGGGTATTTTCCCTAAGTCATTCTCTAAACCCCATTTCTTCCTTAATCCAAACATAATTAAGGATTAATCCACTAATGATTTACTTAATTAGCTTAATCAAACTTTCAAAATCAATCTAAACTTAATCAATCCTTTGCTGGATAGATCCTTAGGTGTTCAAAAACCTAAGGTAAATTTAAAGAAATCATTTCCAACTCACATGTGTGGGAAGGTTATGAAAGTACTTAATTAAACTCTTTAGCTTAATTAATCAATAATTATGAGCCAATTGCATTAGGACCTTTTCTTTCTTAGGTGCATTGCTGATTTAAATTCCATGTAGTTTCATGTCATATCTTGGCTCATAATTGTTAGGTTAATTATGTTAAAGTGGTGTAGGTAAGGGATAATTAATGGATTTAATTAACACCTTAACCTAAACAAAATATAAAATCAACTTAATGGTTCTAAAAATTAAACTAAACCAATTCACACATGGGGGAAATGAGCTAGGACCAGCAAACTCTTTTCACAATTCTTAAATCAAACCAAACTCAAAACAAAAAATAAAAAATCTCTTTAAAGAATTTTGATTCACTTTAAGTGATCTTATTTCATAGGATTGTCTTTAGAAATTAATTAGGGTGAATGAAGTTACATGCTTACATCACTTTATTCTTTTCCAAGCATGCTAAATGTTGTATGCCATATGAAAATCATGCATTCATATCTTTTGAAAAATCAAAATAAATGAAATGTTTCCTCTATGTCAAATTGCTTGCTTTGGCTAAAGTAAGAATATGAGTAGCTATTATCACTATTAAATCAAAAAATATTTTTAAAACTTATAAATCAAAGATCATAAATGAAGGTATGCGACTTATAAGTACTTATAAGCTTGCATGTGAATATAGCTTAAAATGTGCTTTATGTGACTTCCTTTTCTTTTCTTAACATGGGTTTGTATAGGATTTGCAAAGTGTATAGTTCATTTGAAAAGAATATAACACTTGCTTAAATATATTCCCATGCATTTACATGTTATGACTTAAGAAGGATTCTTACATTACACATATAAACCAAAACAAACAAATAAACAAAAAAAATTTTTGCATGATTCTTCATCTGTTTATTTTCTTTTTGTACATGCACATGTATTTAAGAAAAGTGGTATATTAGTCTGGACATCTAGGAGTTGTGAAGCTCTAAGTAGCCCTAAGAAGGTATTGTACCTTATACCCTTGGTGTAGAAAATAATGGTGTCGTACTCACTTATGTCTTTCATATATGTAAATGTGCATTTGATTAATGGATAAAAGAATCCCTTTCTTTTTTACTTAACAAAATCATGCATCATGGAATATCCAAATTTTCTTAAGCAACATCTCTTAGCATTCATCATTAAGGTGTGCTAAATATTTGTATTGTATGTATAGATATGCTTAGGATCATTTTATATGCATGATACACATGTTGGAAAGAAATAAATGGTTGTATGTTTTGTGATAGTAATTCACCTTAATTAATCTTCAAAATGCCTTTCTTATTGAATAGATTTATTTAGAGCAATTCTAAACTTAGGATTAATTAAAACATATAATAAAATATTCACTAAAAAATTATTAATAAATCTACCTTAGAAATTACTTAAGGCGAGGAGGAAAGAGAAGTTCTCTTCTCTTTTCCTCTCTTTATAACACTTAGTAATTAATTGTAGGTTCATTCAAACCAAACCAAATCATCAAAATAAAATTAGCAAATCAACTAAATCACTTAAGTGAAATCACCCTCTAAGTTGAATCCTTCACACTTAGAAAACTTCAACCTTAAAGCCTAGCTAATACATGCCTCACAAGCCTTAAATGGCACACATATTAGGCTAAGTCACTATTTCTAGCTCTATGTTAGGGTGGTGCATGATTTGATGCTTGATTTTATTTTGTGGTGTAATGTTTTTATGCTGGTAGTTAGGGTGCATGTGCATAGACTGGATGATAGAACAATCTTAGTCTAATCATTATCTTTTGCAAGGGATTGTGCTTAAGGGGTGCTATAATAAAAAATATATAAATGCTTTTGTTGTGCAGGTTGCTTATACCCCTAAGCATAATCCAAATTAGGACAGGTGGACTTGGTTACCCATGTGCGGGGTGCTAAGTCTAATTTATTCTTATAACTGCTTGGGATTGTGTGATTTATTTGGCTAACCTCTGTTTTGCATGTTTAGTTAGATTTTACATTTCTCATTTTCATGTATTTTTACAATTAAGATTTAGAATGAATGTTATGGGGGATTAGGATGAATATTGGTCATAAGACTATGTCTTATGCACTATGTGAAGCCTTGGAGCAGCCACATCCCAACCAACCAAAAGAAAGAAAAAAAGAAAAAGAAAGGAAGGAAGAAATGAAGAATGAAGAATGAAGACTCCCATAACATGAATTCATTTTAATTGTAAATTATTCATTTGTGATCTGGGTTGTATAAGGGTAGAGCTCAACTACCCACATTTCTTTTTGGGTTTGTGTGATGAAGCCCGACCATATTGGCATCTTATTCTTTTACGCTAGCTTTATAAAATTATTTGATATTTGTTTAGCTTATGCATTAAGATTGCATGTTTTTCCTATTTCTTCCTTGCTTTGATGAATGGTCTAGATGTGATTAGGCTCTTAGAGAAAAATAAATTTTTTATCGAATTAATCAACTCAAAATAAAAACTAATAACTCATAACCTTACCTAAAGCATAGGTTATAAATCATGATAAAAGATTTAGCAACCCCTCAGCTGGATGTTGTATGTCTCACATCATGCATAAAAAAGCATCTTGCTTCACTCTTACTCATGGAGGGCTTCCACCTTTACCAAAGAACTTGGCTTAACCTTTGAAAGCCATGGTGGAAACACACCTCCTTCTTGCTAATTTTGGCCTATAACCAATTTCTCATGCATTAGGCATATGAATCCAATAGCCCGTGTCAAATGAATTGTCCAAAAATCAAAATAAAACATAATAAAATTTGTATTAGATTTAAGTCATTATTCATGCCCTACATGATCTAGTCTCTTAGGGAGTGTGTTTAAGGACTTAGTCTCTTTCTAAATAAACAATAACCTAAGTATCTTGCAAAATCATATGGCTTTCCTATATGTATTTAAAATCGTAAGAGGAGTACATCATTCCTCAATATCTTGCAAAAGTATATGACTTGCCTACTGTGGTGATTTTTATCTCTTGAGATAGTACATCATTCCTCAATATCATCCCCAATCACCTTAATGAGAACATCTACGAATATACGTGGTGTCTAACAAGTATATTTTTGTCTACATTTATTCTCAAAGATAGATGAAGATAAAAATAATTCACCACAGCTTCCAAAAATAAGTCTTCTCCTTGATCTTTCCCACTTGATTTTCTAATATAGCCAATTTATTAATAGTCTTAACCATAAAATCTTTGAGACAATAATTGCCTACTTTAATCAAGAGTATTCCTAAGAAATTCACCTTCCTTTGGATGTAATTAACTATGGGGGCTTGCCCCCATAGGGAACTTTAGAACTCGGTTTAATATAAACCCTATTTTATTCATCCATGTAAAGTACAGAAAAATCTCTAGTAAATTTAAAGACCCATCATGCCTTAGGAGTTCTTATTAGGTGTTTAGGTCCACTGAATGGTAATATCTCTATCTTTCGAGATAGTATATCATACCTCAATGTCCATCATTTCAATAAGTATATGATCTGTGTTGTGCCCCCCCTCCCAAAAAAATAAACACCACAGGGACTTAGGGAGACTTACCTACCATGTAGCCCAAACCCAATCCATGTTCTCCTTCTCAAACCAAACCCTAAATTCAAATCTAAATTCAAGTCCAAATTCCAAAATTTATAATTAATCTCAACCTCAAATCCAAACTCAAAATCCTTCCTAAGCCTTATGATTGAATCCCATGGATTTAGCCCTAACCAAATCCAATTCAATCCAAACTCACTTGACTTTCTTAAAGATCAATTCAATCCCCAACCAATGTAAAAAATTCAAATCCAAACCTAACTCCAAATGATTGAAACCCAAGATCAAATCTAAGCTCTAAATCCCTCTTAAGTTATATTATCTCATTCTATAAACTTAGCCAAATCTCCACCCATTTCAATCCAAATTCAATTGATTTCTTCATGAATCAATCATATATTCAATCATCTTCACAAATATAAATGAAATCTATACTCTGATGATCAAAATTAAATCAAACTAAATCAAAATCCAAGCTTAAGTCCTTAAACCAACTTTATGAACTTAGCCAAATTTCTTCATTCCAAAATCCAAATTCAATTGATTTTCTTATGACTCAATCATTTTTTTAATCACCTATCCAAATATAAATGAAACTTACAATCATCAAACCAATCCAAGATCAACCCAAGTCAAACCTAACTTAGCCCATTTGACCAAAAAATTTTGAATGAACCAAAACCTATTAGAATTCAAATTGATTGCAGTTAAATGTATATTTCATCCTAAACTCATATATAAATTCAACTAAACCCAAATTAAACTAAAATCTAGCCAATTGACCTATTTAAGCTCACTTGACCCAAAGTGACCTAAAGAATCCATTTGAGCCAAGTTCCAATCTAACCCAAATTGGATTGAACTAAGCCCATCAAAACATCATACCATGATTATTGATCATCTTAGGATGATCAATTGCCTAAATAAGGTTAAACTAAGTCAACTTGGTCATTTGACCAAGTTAACCCTTTATCCCATATGAACCCAAACTAGCCAAAATTCATCTTAAATCAAATCAATTGAAACCATGACTTCACACCAATCCATGATCAATGATTGAACATGACTTGACCATCAATTGAGCCAAACCCAACCAATTGGCCTTTTGACCCAAGTTGACCCAATTTAACCTAAAAGACCAAAATAGGTCAAATCATGATCCAACCCAAATTGATTGCAACCAATGGCTCAAGTTCATTCCAAATTGATTATTGAACTTAACCAAAGCCATGATTGAGCCCAATTTGGCTAATTGGACCCAATTGACCTATTTAGCCCAAATTGACCTAAAGGGTCAAATTGGCCTAAAACCAATTCAACTCAAACCAAAGCCTACAATCATCTTCAATTAATCAATTGAACATGAATCTACACCTAACGCAAGCCAATTTGGTCAATTTGGTCAAATTAGTCAACTTGACCCATTTGACCTACATGAATCCAAATGATCCAAAATCAAACTTAAGCTAAATTGATTGAAACCAATTGAACCAAAATACTTCAAATCATCATTTGAACTTGACCCAAGCTTTGGTTTGACCAAATTTGACCAATTGGTCAATCTAACTCAACCTAGCCCAATTTGACCTATAAGGGTTAAATTAAGCCAAACCCCTTTAAACTAAGCCATGACCGCTTGGAATCTAATCCAACCCAACCCAAACACATCTTAGGTCAGCCCAAAATCAACCCAAACCCAAATTAAGCTCAACCCAAGATAAATCCCCCTTGGATTCTCCTCTTGCATGGGTTTTTAGCTAAATATAGCAAAGTCCACTCTCCCTTTCCATGTGACAGCCCTCACACACCCCAAATGGGGTCTGACCTAGCCACCTAGCCTGACCCATGTGGGCTAGGTTGGCCTTAGACCAAAGGGGGGTGAGTTAACTCACCTCCCTCACAAACTGAAACCCACTGGATCTAAGCTTGAGGGCTACTACCTTGAGCCACCTCCCAAGTCATCCACCAACCCAATCGAGCCACATGGAGGTAACACCGACCCCTTCGGCGCTTGGCAGTGACTGACTGGCCAAAATCAAGGAGCTCGATCTGTTTGTCCGATTTGAGTGTGGGGGGGATATACCCCCCTCATTTTCACTCAAATTCAACACACACACACACACACCCTCAAAATTACCTTAGAGCCTAAAATAAAACTCCCCAAGCCTCCACAGAGCACTCCAAGCTTTCTTAAGTTTGAATTTCACTATGCTGAAATAGGACACCTCCATTCTTGATCGAAACCCCCTTAAACCTCAACCAAATTCAAATTTCTCTTGTACTCACCTTCCCCGCACCTCGTCGAGCAAGAATGAATTATCCATCAAGCTCTATGATCATTAGAGCTAGGAGTTCGATCACCATTGAGCTCCAAATTAATAGAATTTGGTCTACCAAGCGAACATAGGGAAATTAGCTTACGTGCTGCTTAAGAGGGCCTCGTCTCTAATAGTCAAAGCTTCCTTAATTGAATTCACTGCTGGTCTTGAGCTCTGGTGAGGTAATTCTATTAAAACAAAGATTTTGCAAAACTTAGTTTGAGCTTTTAGAAGGAAATTGAATGTCACGTGTTCCTAGTAGTTGGATCCCTTCGGATCCTTCGCGCGAAGGTGTGGGATCCTTTTAGAGTTGATATGAGCTTCAATGAGCTCAAATCTTGCGAGCAATGGTGGATGGACTTTATCTCTCATCACTCGTAGAATGATAGATCACCTACCGTCCGTTCCGCATGATTAGGATGGATGATCGTGATTAGATCTCATTAGATTATCTGATTTATTTCCTTAAGAGCCATGAGATTAATCGTGGCCATTAGATCAGACAACAGAGATTAAAATCGCGTATGTCACCGCCACGTAGGCGCTGAGTTGGACACGGGTTAATATCCAATCTCGTGACGCCACATGAAAAGCGCGTCACATCAACAGGCCACGTGGCGCCGACGGGATTAAGCTTAAATTAAGATTAATAATTTATTTTTAATGGCTAAAACTTCAAATATTCATAACAAATCATAGAAAAATCATAAAAATGCAAATAAATGCTCATTTTAAAGGTAGTTTAGAGGAGAATCATTTAAAATTAATCCCAATTAATTTTGAACAGTAATTAAGGCTTAATTTGAGTTTAATTAGAAACTTAATTAACTTAATTAACTCAAGTAATTAATTCTAAACTTTCTAAGATTGTTTAATGGGATGACCTCTGTCTCTCATAATTTTCTTAGGATTTATTGCTCAAGTAATTGGGAAAATTGCTCATCCTAGCCTTAATTAGCCTCTTAATCAATTAAGTGATTAATTAACCCCTAATCAGCAAATAAATTAATTAATTGGGCATGTTAATCACTATTGAATAGTGAATTGACTAAGTGAATAGGGTTGGGCCTCTTTCCTAGCCTCTTTTCATAAGTTCATTTCATTTTAAAATCAAATCAATTAAATGGTTAATTAATTAAGTAAATAATTTAATTAGCTAAATTCAAATCATAATCACATCAGATCCTAATTAATTAAATCATGGGTAGATCTTTATGTGTTTAATAACCTAAAGGAGTTTAATGAAATTATGGTTAATCCATATGTGTGGGAAAACTATAAGAGTGATTAATTAAACCCCCTTAATCTAATTAACTATTAATCATGAGCCAATTGCATTAGGCCCTTTTATTTCTCAGGATCATTGCAAGTTTATTTTTCATGCATATCATGTTGGCTCATAATTACTTGGTTAATTACTTTAAGGTGGCATATGTAAGGGCAATTAATTGACTTGATTAAGGATCTGACATAATTAATTCATAAAATCTACTTAATCACATTTTCTTAAACCAAATCAAATTACCAATATGGGAATGGGATTGGATAATAAATGAGTGCTCTCCTCCTCTTTAAATCAAATTAAAATCCAAAAAACTAAATTAACAAAGAAGCCTTGGTTTACATTAAATGATTTTATTTGGTATGTTTGTCCTTAAGAATTGATTAGATTGAATGAATCACATTCTTGTATTTGATTATTCCTTTCCAATCATGTTAAATATTGTATGTCATTTGATTTCATACATTCAACTCTTTTCAAAAATTAATTGAATCAAATGAGATTTCCTTTATGTAAGCTCGCATGTGTTGACTTAACTTAATATATGTGTGTCTATTATCACTATTAAATCTAAATGTATTTTCTAAAAGTTTATAAATGAATGGTAACATGTGTAATGATGATGGTTATAAATACATAAGGAATGTATGTGTTTATGGTTTAAGTATATTAAGTGAAGTCTCTTTCATTTATTCACATGTTAATTTACATGAATATGAATGTAATGGATATATAGTCTGGACATCCCAGGAATACGAGGCTTTAAGTAGCCCCAAGGAGGTCTTTTGATTACCTCACTTTCCTAGTTTAAATGATGGCATGTACTCATTTGATTTCATTCTTATGTATCTTTAATATTGGAATTTAGATGGATCTTTAAATCATATACCTAAATAATTCCATTAAAGAAAATACAATCTTTGCATGATTTTCATCTTCTTAATTATAAATACATGTGTATGTATTCAAGAAAAATGGCTATATACTCTAGACATCCTGAGAATACGAGGCTTTAAGTAGCCCCAAGAAGGTCATTTAATTACCTCACTTTCCTGATTAACAAAAGAACATACTTGTTCATGTCTTTTATACATGTATGCATGTATTTAGTTAGAGAATGATAATCCTCTTTTATATTTAAAAAATACATGCATTCATAATTATTTAGTCATTGGAATAATTAATCAAGTAATTTGGAGCTTGCTTTCTTATATTCATGTATATAAATTTACATGTGTATGAATGTAATGGGTATATAGTCTGGATATCCTGAGAATACGAGGCTTTAGTTAGCCCCAAGGAGGTCTTTTGATTACCTCACTTCCTTGGTTAACAATGGCATGTACCTATTTAATTTCATCTCTATGTATTTTTGTACAAGAATTTAGATAGAGCTTTAAGCTAATGTGATTAAATAATTCAATCACATAAAAGAATATAAACTCTAAATACACATACATATATTCATCATTTTAAGTGTGTTATATGTATAGATATACTTAGGATTAAATCACACACATGATATTTGTGATGGAAAGAAATGATTTGATATGTGCCACATGTTAGTAATTTAATTGGATTAATCTTAAGATGTTTTCCATATGGAATAGAGTTATCTTAAGTGAACCTAAACTTAGGATTAATTCAAAATGTATAATAAGCTATTTACTAAAGAAAACTAAATCAATTTAACTTGATTTAGACATGGCTTAAGATAGGGATGAAAGAGGGCAACCCTCTCTCTTCTCTTTATAACACTTAGTTAGCAAGTGTAATCATATGAAACAATAGAAAATACAAATTAAAATTCACAAATCAATTAAATAATTTAAAGCGAAATCAACCCTTTATGTTAAATTGAATTCTTTTACACTTAGAAGATTGCAACTTCAATGCCTAGTAAGACATATCACATAAGCCTTGACACGCATATTAGAATTAAGCCACAACTTCTAACTCTATGTTAGGACTGTGTATGATGTGATATATATTTTATTTTATGATGGAATATTTTAGACTGGATGTTAGGGATGTATGCCTCATAGACTGGATGTTATGTCAATATTAGTCTAATCATATTTTCTACAGGGGATTGTGTTTAAGAGGCCGCCTAAAAATAAATATAAATGCTCTATTTTGTAGGTCTACGCATAATCCAAGTTAGGACAGGTGGGCTTGATTACCTATGTGCAGGGTGTTAAGTCTAAATTATAAGTATAACTACTTTAGCAGTATGTATGTTTAACTAGCACTTATTTTGCAAGGGTAGCTAGATTTACTTTCCTATTTTAATGTAATTTTATATTATGAATTAGGATTAGTGCTATGTGGGATTATGATGAGCAGTTGTCAGAAGGCTTTGTCTTGGGGTGCCTTGTGATGCCTTAAAATTCATCAAATCAAAGAAGGAGGATGATACATGTAGACATGGAAGAATGAAGAAATGAAGAAATGAAGAAATGAAGACCCCCCATAGCATTTAATATAATTGTAAATATTTTTACATATTCCAAGTTATATAAGGGTATAGCTCACCCATTTTTCTCTTTTAGGTTATGCATACTGCAGACCTATTATTATTTTTTAGGTAGTTATAAAATTGATTGATATTATGTTTAAATTGCATACTAGGAATGTCATGCTTTTCTTAGTTTCTTAAATGAATGATGCTTTAATGTATGGCTTGGATGCAATTAGGCTCTTAGGGTAAAATTAATTTTTCTACCCCAACTAATCACTCATAATTAAAATCTACACAACTTATAACCTCGCAATAAAGCTTAGGTCTTAAATAAGATTAATAAAAGATTTAGCAACCCCTTAGATGTATGATTGTATATCATCATGCATGCATATTGAATCGCTCTTGTAAAATGAGGGCCCCCCATCCTTACACGCATAGGGATCGCTTGACCTATGACAACAATCCTTACTGACGGAGCTTCACCCTCTTTCTCTTTTGATTTATCCAATAACTCATTTTATCATGCATGTAGGCATATAAAAACCCTAAAACCTTTGTCAAATAAAGTGTTATAAAATAAAATAAAATTTGAAAAGGTTTGTATTTATAGATTAAGTCATTATTCATACCACTCATGCTCTATTCTCTTAGGGAGTGAGTTTAAGGACTTTAGTCTCTTTCAAAATTAATAATGATCCAACTATTTTGCAATTTTATTTGACCGGACCACATGGATTTAAAACATAGAAGTAGTTAGCTGGCTGCCACTCCAGGCGGTTATAAGTCCAGCAATCGGGTGATTTATCCTCTCTTATGGGGGTAAAATCTTATGCCCATCTTCGCTTAGAATTTGGTCGTGCTTCAGCTTATATTAAAGCTCCCTAGATTTAAGATCTGAGGTTGCTATTTTCTTTAGGCTACAAGCATAAATCCTCACCTCTTAAGCATTTTCATAGCATTGATGGATTATAAGCCCTAGCAGTCTAATAAAATTCAATTCAAATGAATAAATCTCTTCACTTTTAAAAATATAAAGCCCAATTATAGGATATATTAGAATGCTCACTAGGTCTCCTAGTATCATGAGCATTTCCTACTTCTTCTATTTGGCTTCTAAAAAAAGTCTTCTCCTTGAACTTTCCCAATTGATTTTTCAAATATAACCTTTGATATTCTAGCATTGAAATCATTGGAGATCCTAATTGTCTACTTTAATCGAGTGTATTCTTAAGGAATTTCATTTCCTAATATGTAATTAACTATGGTGGCTTGCCCCCATATGGAACCTTAGAACCTGATTTAATATAAACTCTACTTTATTCATTCATGTAAAGCAAGGAAAAAAATCACTGGTACATTCAAAGACCCATCATGCCTTAGGAGTCCTTATTAAGTGATTAGATCCATTGAATCATGATGTTTCTATATTTATAGATAGTATATCATTTCTTAATATCGTACCCGATCACTTCAATAAGTACCCTCCTATGATCTGTGTGGTGTCTCCCATACATCTGAAAATAAATATCATAGAACCATTGGGAGAATGTCAAGTGGCCAAGGAATAGAAATGACCACTTACATAAGTGATTTATCTCATGTAATACCCTTGACCCAAGGGTAGAATGGTCATTTGGCATTAGATTTTACTTGGGCAAATTTGAAATGAATTAAAAGTGAGTCAGGCCAAATTTCAAGTGATTTGGAGTTAATTGATTAGGTTTGGCTGAATTTGGCTCAAATGAGTCAAATTGAGTTAGGTTGGGTCAAGTTGATCAATTGGTCAAATTAGGTCAAACCAAGGGTTAGGTCAAGTTCATATGATCATTTTGGATGTATTGGTGTCATTGATTTGGTTTAGTTTGGCTTAGATTTGATTTTGGCTCATTTGAGTTCATTTGGGTCAAATGGGTCAAGTTGGCCAACTTGACCAAATTGACCAAATTAGCTTGGGTTAGGTGTTATTTTAGGCTTAGTTGACCAATTGAAGATGATTGTAGGCTTTGGTTTCAATTAATTTAGATTTAGTTTTGATTTAGGCCAATTTGACCTTTTGGGTCAATTTGGGCTAAGTAGGTCAATTGGATTCAATTGGCCAAATTGGGTTCAATTGGTACTTTAATCAAGTTCAACAATCAATTTGGAATAAACTTGAGCCATTAGTTGTAATCAATTTGGTTTATATTTTGATTTAACCTAATTTGGCCTTCAAGGTCAATTTAGGTCAACTTGGGTCAAGAGGGCCAATTGGATTTAGTTTGGCTCAATTGAAGGTCAAGTCATATTCAAATATTGATTTAGAGTTGGTATGAATCATTGGTTTCAAGGGATTTGGCTTAGGTTGCAATTTGGCTAGTTTGGGTTCATATGGGTTAAGAAGGTTGACTTAGTCAAAGGACCAAGTTGACTTGGTTTGACCCAATTTGTGATAATTAATCAACCTAAGGTGATCAACGACCATGATAAGAGGTTTAGGCAGGCTTGTCTCAATCTGATTTTGGGTTGGATTGAAACTTGGTTCAAATAGATCAAATTGGTCACTTTGGATCAAGTGGGCTAATTGGGCTTAGTTGAGTTGATTTTAGGTTGAGTTTGGATTAGTTGAGTTTATATATGGGTTTAGGATTGATATATAAATTTAATTGTAATTGGTTTGGGTTTAAATGAGTTTTGGTTCATTTGAATATTTTAAGTCAAATGGGTTAGGTTAGGTTTGACTTGGGTTGATTTTGGTTTGTCTTGATGATTGTAGATTTCATTTATATTTGGGATAATAATTGAAGGAATGATTGATTCATGAGAAAATTAATTGAATTTGGGTTTTGGAATGAAAGAATTTGGCTAAGTCCATGGACGTGGGTCATAGGGCTCATAGAAGGGTTTGATTTAGTTTTGATCATTTGAATATAGATTTAATTCATATTTGAGAAGATGATTGAAGATATAAATTGATTATGGAAAATCAATTGAGTTTGAAGTGATTTGAAGGCAAATTTGGTTAAGCTCATGAAGGTAGGTCATAGGGCTTAGAGAAGGGTTTGATTTAGTTTGATCATTTGGATATGTGGTTCATTTATATTTGTGAAGATGATTGAAGATATGATTGATTTATGAGAAAATCAATTGACTTGGGGTTTAATTTGAATGGAGGTTTGGAAAAGTTCATTTGATTGTAGAATTGATCTAGAAGAAAATCAATTGAGTTTGGATTGACTTGATTATAAGTTTCAATCATTTGATTTGGATGATGAGTTGAGTTCGAGGCTTGGTTATAGTTTAAGAAGGTGAACATGGGTTGGGTCTAAGCTATAGGGTAGGTAGATTATCCTGATTCCTAAGGAATAACCTAATTCTATGGTTAACCCTTCTAAGTCTCGATACTTAGGTTAAGTGTTTACCTAAGTGCTAGAAGTGCCTCATGACTAGGGAAGTCTTAGTGTCTAGAAGACTCCTAAGTCTAAGATGAAAAAATTGAATCCTCACTCCAAAAGTGAGGTCAATCATGTTACATTTGAGACATTTGAGATGGAAGATTACTTTATAGTTGTATTTTAAGAAAGAACACCATGCATGGAGCAAATATTTGGTAAGCATTGATTCATATGAAAGCCTTGTCCATCGATTGAAATGCTTGCAAATGAGGGCTCAAACTTGTAAATATTTTTCTTCATTTTGTTTCATATTATTCAGCTCATATGCTCATAGGGACATTTTAGTTTTTTTGGAATAAACAGCTGACACATCAGATTCTGAACTAAGTTTTCCAAACATAATTATAACTTCAACAACAATAACTTTCTGCCACTAACTTCTTCTGCAGCAACTTCACAGCTGGTTCTAAAATAACTGCAGTTGTCCCAAATGAGCCCTTAGTTTACCAAGACTAAGCCAAGTTACCCTCACTTTAAAATATATATAACAGCTCATTGTGCTCATTTTGCTTCTCTAATACCTCTCCAACTCTCACTTTCTTTCTTTGCACTCTCTCTCTCTCTCTCTCTCTCTCTCTCTTCTTTTCTCCTTCTATTTATTGCTAACTCTTTAATAAGTCTTTATACAATGATATGCATCTTTTTCACTCCCCAAATTATATATATATATATATATATATATATATATATATATAATAAATTAAAAATTTATCTATTTTAACTAATTTTAAATTATACATCATAGTTAATTTTGAGAAATATTTTATAAATAAGTTTTGATTAGTTATTAATATTATTTATTTTTCATTATATTTTAAATTTTTTTTGTGTTGCCACATTGATAAGCTTAATGAACATTTTTGAAGAAATATATTGGATGCATCAATTATTCTTTTTCTTGACTTCCTAAACATGAACTTAAAATTTTTTTTTCTTCAATGCATTTAAATGTAAGTTTTTTACTTAAATTATTTGCCATAAAGAGTTTGCCAATCTTTTATGTCCATGAAATAATGACTCACACATGAGATTACCCTATTAGTAGTCAATGAGTTTGAAGTATTTTTAGATAGCTACCTTTATAGTGTAAGAGGTGTAAGAGTTATCCATGTATTCTTTATATTAATAAAACTAACTTTGCTTCCTATTATCTAAATAGCATTAAAAGAAGTCACTCATTTACCTAACTAATTTCATCACAAATTGGTGTGGTCATCTATAATGCACACTTTAGGGGCTGTTTGGTTGCAAGTAAAATGAGTGTATTGCATTCACTTTACATGCATTCCTAATTTTACGTTTGGCGACAAGTAAAAAATGCGGTGTATTTGTTTGAGGTATTTGAAATACACCAGATAGGGCAATTTGAGTGTATTTGGAATTCGTAAATCAGAATTCAAATACATTCTAAAGTGATCGTGAGGATTGGCCGCCGCCGCGGCCGCCGCCGCCGCCTTCCCATACGCCGCCGTAGCCGCCATTGCGCCCATTGCCGTACTGCCGCCGCCAGCTGGCTGCGCCGCTTCATGCTGCCATGGCCGCCCGCCGCCGCACCGCCGTCGGTCCAGACCACCCACCGGTCGTACGCCCCACCGTAGGCGTCCTATAATTTACTTTTCATTACATTTTGTCAACCAAACAAAAAATGCAAAGTCGTATTTGTAAAGCTCAATCAAACAACTATAAAGTAATCCTTTTCACTTAATTCACTTTCTTTTATTTCTTACCTCTAAATCGCAATAACACTTAGTAATGAAACATAACAAATCATATTTACCTTTACATCACATAATCTTAAATTAATTTACTTTACATTATATGGTGATAGATTGACTAGCTTTGAATCCACTTACTCCATCATTGATTAGCTTTGGCTACAATTTTGTGGATAGATAAGAGAATGGAATTGAATTGATATAAAAATCTCATTTAAGAATAATACAATATCATATCATGTAACAATTTTTTGTTGGAGGAATTGTTATCATAAGTTTCACTCCATGCAAATAAGACACCTTCTACTTCAAACTAAATTATTTTTTATCAGTCTTTGTAGCTATATATAGATTTTTATTAAAATCCTTAAAAGAAATACTTATAACCATCAATTCTTTGCTTGATTTTTTAATTTATGTATAATTAACTTAATTATCTTCTTTTTATTTTGATTAGATAACTAAAAATAAAAGATTTATATTAAAATTTTAAAGAATATTATATCCTAAAATTTTAATATAGAATTATATTCAAAATATTCAAGAGTATCCTGAATTAAAATATATTATATCGATGAAAATATCATTATTATTATATTATATTAAAATATATTAAAATAATCGATTAAAATTTAGTTGAATCATATAATCTTAAATATCTTTTTTTTTCCTAATTCAATGTCTACTCTTATTTTCAAACTCTAGTTATTGTGTTTATAGTGTTATTGAAATATAATTGAAAAGCATTTTATGTGCATAAATTATTAGTTTATAACACATCTTAAAATAAAAATTTTAAAAAAGCTATAAAACTCATACCTTTGCACATTCATATATTTTTTTTTGTAGCACATATATTTCTCATGGTACAATTATTAATTTTCATTTATGTAAAATGTATATAGTTGACTTATTTACTACAAACATTTTCTTATTAATCTGGTGGCCAATTTTAGGGAAGGTTCAATTAAAGAAGTCCAATCCCATTTCCACGAAAGTCAAGTAGAAATGGGTGGAATGGGTCGCATAAGAAATAGGAGCGGGGAGTTTTGAATTGAATAAAAGGAGCTACATTTGGAAGAGGAGCAGTCGAAGGCTTAATTAGGTTTTATTGTTAGGGTTTCAGCAGTCTTCGTCTTAGGAGAGTGAGACAGAGAGTGTAGGAAACCTACAGGGAGAATGAGTGCGATGGAGAAGGAAATGGAGGGATTGACTTTGGACGCTTCTGTGAAGAACCCAAGGTGCTTCATGGACATCAGCATTGGTGGAGAGTTGGAAGGGAGGATCGTGATAGAGCTCTTCGCTGATGTGGTGCCGAAGACGGCCGAGAACTTCCGTCTACTGTGCACTGGTGAGAGGGGTATTGGCCCCAATACCGGTGTTCCTCTCCACTTCAAGGTTCGGTTTTTTTCAAACCATTTATTTCTTATAGATGAGTTCGCGATCAGAAATTGTCTCTTGATTTAGTTTATTGAGCCTTGATGAGATAGAAATACTTAGATTTTGAATATTAAATCTTGTCGACCGACTGTTATTTTTCCTTCGCTCATAACTCTTATGTTTTTGTTTTGTGTATTTACATTGGTGGAGTGTTTTGCTTAGGCACGCTGTAAGAAATTGAAATTATGGCGGCCTTTTGAACTCTTTTCTTTAAATGTGAGGTTTATTGCTGTGAAACTGGTGGGAGAAAGTTTCTTTTACATGTCCTGATACGTACTTGTTCATGTTTGAGTTCCGAGCACAATGCACGAATGTTCAACCACCAAATGCACAACAGTTAGATTCATGGATTTTCCATCTCACTGTATTGTCTAACGAGTTATCCATGTCTTTTATGAAGTGTTAAGCCTTAAGCCTCTTATTTGTGCTCCTTTCAAGGAGTTAAATTGGCTTCCTACTACATGGACTGATTAATGACTAGTTAAATGCAATTTAGTGAAGAATGTTAATTATCCATAGTTATTCTTCTTACTCTTTTTTCTTGTTTTATTTTTTCATTTTGTTTTTACTTATGGTTTTGTGGTAATTTGTAATCTTTTTTTTTTCAGGGTTCACGTTTTCATCGTGTGATCAAAGGTTTTATGGTTCAAAGTGGAGATATTTCTGCTGGTGATGGAACAGGAGGAGAATCCATCTATGGTTTGAAATTTGAGGATGAAAACTTCGAGTTAAAGCATCAAAAGAAAGGCATACTATCAATGGCAAATGCTGGGCCAAACACAAATGGTTCACAATTCTTCATTACTACCACACGAACGCCTCATCTTGATGGAAAACATGTCGTATTTGGGAAGGTATTGAAAGGGATGGGAGTAGTGCGTTCAATTGAGCATACCCCTGTCGGTGATGGTGTGACTGTCGATGTCATAATTTCTGACTGCGGAGAACTTCCTGAAGGAGCTGATGATGGAGCAGTAAATTTCTTCAAAGATGGAGACATGTATCCAGATTGGCCTGCTGATCTTGATGAGAAACATGATGAGGTTGCTTGGTGGATAAATGCTGTGGATGCTGCCAAATCTCTTGGGAATGAGTACTACAAGGTTAATTGTTTGATTGTGCCCTTAGCTTGAAGGGCTTAAGTTCTTGCTCTCTTTTTTGTCATCTTGTTTTGATTTTATTGATGAACTAGTATTTGTTCTAATGTATGGTTTAATTCCTCTCTTTGATGAAGTTTCTCTAGTTTATTGACATAAAATGCTTGAAATGTTTTTTTAGATATTTGATTGTTTGTTATATCAATTATATAACAACAACAACAACAAGTCTTTATCCCACTAAGTGGGGTCGGCTACATGAATCCTTTGTCTCCATTGTGTCCTATTATGTGTCAAATTCTCATTTAATTCAAGTATACTAAGGTCATTTTTATACATCTTAACCAAGTCTTTTTTAGGTCTACCTCTTCTTAACAATAATAAATCTACTCTCTTAACTTAATGGGACGGCTTTATATGTACCATCTAAGGCTACTCTCACTAATCTTATCTGCCACTGGAGCTACTCCAACTTTAAAATACTCTTGTTCATATCTGTTTGTGCTTGCAGTTTTTCCATGGCCATAATACTGATTTTGTACTCCTAATTGCCCATTTTATGTAGAAAGAAGATTATAAGATGGCTGTTAGAAAATATCGCAAGGCTTTGCGTTACTTGGATGTCTGTTGGGAGAAGGAGGAAATTGATGAAGGCAAGCTATTGGTTTTGTTTTTTCTTTTTCCATGGAACCATTGGAATTATTTTCCTAACATTTCTGTTTTTTTTTATGATTTTTAGAAAAAAGTTCATTGTTGCGGAAGACAAAATCAGTGATACTCACTAATAGCTCTGTAAGCTTCTTTTCTGAGATCTTTGAACAAATTATTACTACGATCCAATTGTATTTGCATTTAATGGCAATGTAAATAATTTTGGAAATATGAATTTGATGATGGATGTGAATATTTCATTGTGATGCTAGTAAACGAATGATCTATTACCATCTGCTATAGAAGTTTTACGTGATGACCATATAATTTCTAATTTTTTTTTATTTTTTTTATTATGCTGATGCTCTTACTTTTAGATTTATCAAAAGTCACACATCTTTGTAGGCTTTGCTAACTTGAGAACAAGTAAGTAGCTGAGGAGTGCTTCTTGACGTAAAACTTTTAATGTAATCTGCTTTAACTGTTAGTGTAACATGGAGAATTGATTATGTTGTGCAATTTTACAACCAGCATTGAAACTTTTAACTTTTGGTAGCATCGAGCAGTAACAACTTGTTGGTACTCTATTAATTATGTTTTTAATCATGCTTGGTGAATTGATTCTTTGGGTACTAGTACTTCCATTGTATTTTGAATATTATTATGTATGGTAAATTAGCTCAATAAATGGATTTTGTTTGGTGCATAGGTGATGAAAATAAAGAATGCAAGTAGTTTTAGAGTGGTCTCTTTTGTGTAGCAGCTGCACCTATCACCATTAAAATTTAAACTCGGATTGCTTTATCCATACCTTACAAGTTCTCAGACTATTTACTTTTTTATTGTTTTTAATCATTTTTATCCTTGACATATTTAGCTGCTTCACAACCTCCAAGATTTGATTGCATCTGATATTATTAGTATTTCTGATTTTTATTGGCATGTTAGTTCTTTAGCTGTAGGATGTCCCTGTCACCTCGTTCTATATATATATATTTTTTTGTTTATTGAAATCTTCAATTGTAGGCCTGCAAGCTCAAATTGGGAGACCTGAAGGGAGCCCTGTTAGATGCTGATTTTTCCATTCGTGAAAGAGAAGGCAATGCCAAAGCATATTTTAGGCAAGGTCAGGTCAGTATCCCCAATCAGTAATACTCTTTATGTGACAGGAAGTTCAGTGAACTTTTTCCCTGTCATTTAAATTTCCTAAGGGTTGTTTTTCCATTGATGTTTAGCTGGAACTTGTTAATCTTGTACTGCATATTTTTCTGATTGATGAGTTTGTCCAGAATTTTTTACCTTATTGCAAGTTCAATTTAATTATTGCTGCTTTCTGTATGTTAGCGTTCATGCAGACCATAATATTACTAGGCATGGTAATACAAGTTGCCTCAAACAGATAAATAAACTGAGGAAATTGAAATTATTAAGGTATAGAAAAATGCTAAACAAAGAAGAAATAAAACATGAAAAAAGTTCAATCTGGAAGAGTGAGATTACAGATTCACAAATTTTTTTGCACCTGAAGCTATAATGGTAATAAATTTTCTCTCTTGCCCTTGTATGGTCTTTGCTCCATAGTTCTTCCTTCTATTATTTAATATTAGAAGCCAAATTCTTGTGCAATTTTTCTTTTCACTGGTGCTGTTCCTTACTATTGATAGGATGATACGTTTTAGAACAACATGGTAATACAACTTGGTTACTACACTTCTCTGCTAAAGCACTTAGAAATCAAACACTACCTTTGCCGGTCCCAAGTCCGGATGTGAAAAGTGGATTGACGATGGACAAACCAAATAAAACTTGTTGAAATAATCTTGACATGAATCATTTAAATCATTGGAAGCGTCCCTAATGACTACAATGTTTGAAGATGAATATATGATCATGCCTGCAGAAAATAAGAAGGGTTCCACATTATGGACGATAAAAGAAGTTAGTCCATGAAACTAGAATTAGGTTAGAATCTTGAAATATAGGTATTCTTACAGGTAAATTAATGGAATTAGTAGATATTATGGTTTATAAAAAAATAAATATTTTATGTGTTCAAGAAACTAAATGGGTTGGGGAGAAGGCCAAGAAGATTGATAGTTTAGGTTTTAAACTTTGGTATTCAGGTAGAAGTCGAACTAGAAATGGTGTAGGTGTGATTATGGATAAAAGTTTGAAAGATAATGTTATAAATATTAATAGATGTGAATTATAAATTTTAAAGATTATTGTTGATATTAAGATTATCAATGTTGTAAGTGTTTATGCCTCAAGTAGGTTTAGATATGAAAAAATTTTGAATGAATTAGAGGATTAATATAAAAGATATCTCAAGAAAAGTATTTATTGGAGAGATTTAAATGGACAGTTGGTAGAGTGATAGAAGATTTTAAAGATTCACTATGATGGATGAATTAAAGAAAGAGTATATTATATTTTCTGCTTTATAATTTTGTAATTAATACTTTATTTAAGAAAAGAGATGAACATATTATTACTTATAAAAATAGATCTAAGAAATACAAATTGATTATTTTCGATAAGAAAAAAAATCATTTATCAGAAAAGATTGTAAGGTATTCCAAGTAAAGTTTAAGTGCCAACATCGATTGTTAGTTTTAGATTTTAAGATGAAAGATTGTAAGAGGAAAAATAAATCAAATTATCATTCTGTGGATTAGATGGGACACTTAAAGAACACAAATAAAAATATTTTTAAGTTACAAGAGCTTAATATTTGAGATGTTCATGTTTAATGTTGAGAAAAAGAAGAAATTAAGCAGTCAAAAAAAAATCTTGGAGAATCAAAAGTAAAAATTTCTTTTAATAAAAAAGTAGGTGATGAATGCAAAGAGAAATAAAAGCGTTATTATAAAATTTGGTTTTGATGTAAAACTTGGAGAATTGAGCTTAGAGATTCTAAAAAAGCAATATATTACAAAAAATTTAGTTTTAGTGATTTATACAATGATTATGAGACAACAACAACAAAGAATCCCACTGGTGAGAAAGAGATGTAAAGTATAATCAAAGAGATAAAAACGTTAATGGAGGTGTATTAAAGATGAAAATAATAAAGTGATTTTCTTAGAAAAGATATACAATAGGTGGATGAGGTATTTTGATAAACTTTTCAACGATGATTGAAAGTAATTGATTTTAAAGAACCTTAATACCCTAAATAAAAATAGAATTTTATTTTTTATCTTCATATTAGTAACTGAAATTAGAAGCTTTAAAGAAAATGAAATGTGGAAAACAAGAGGATCGATGATATTCCAATAGAAGTGTGAAAATGTTTAGGAGATCAAGGAATTTCTTGGCTCACAAATCTTTTTAATGTTATTTTAAAGATTAAAAAGATGCGAGATGAGTGGAAAAAGAATTTGTTGGTTTTTATATTTAAGAATAAAGGTGATGCACAAGAATGTGCAAATTATAGAGGAATTAAGTTAATGTGTCATATATTAAAATTATGGGAGAGAGTAATTAAGCATAGGTTACGATATGATACAAAAGTTTCTCACAATCAGTTTGGTTTCATGCCAGGTAGATCTACTATCGATACTATATATTTGTTAAGAGGTTTGATGGAGAAGCAGAAAGTAAGGAGGATCTACATATGATATTTATTGATTTAGAAAAGCTTATGATAAAGTTTCAAGAGATGTTCTTTGGAGAGTTCTAACGAAAGGAGTTAATATTAGTTATATTCAAGTAATTAAGGATATGTATACTAGTCACATTGTGTCCAAACACAAGGAGGATTGACAAAATATTTTCCTATTTGGATTACATCAAGGATCAACTTTAAGCCCTTATCTTTTGCTTTAGTTATGGATGTTCTTACAGGCATTTACAGGAAGATGTACCTTGGTGTATGCTGATGACATTCTTCTTGTTGATAATACTAGAGGGAGTCCAAGAGAAACTTGAATTATGGAGGTCAACATTAGAGACTAAAGTTTTCATTTAAGTAGATCTAAAACCGAATATATGGAGTGTAATTTTAGTTGTAGAAGTTCTAGTGGTAGTGTTGTGACATTAGGTGAACAAGTCATTAATAAGAGTGGCGATTTAGATATTTAGGTTCTATTGTTCAAAATGATGGTGAAATAGATGGAGATGTTATTAGTAGAATTGAGTTGGATGGTTGAAGTGGAGGAATGCATCTAGCTTGTTGTGTGATAGAAAAGTTCCACTTAAATTTAAGGAAAAATTTTATAAGATGGTGATAAGACCTGCAATAACTTGTGTAGAATGTTGGCCAACAGAAAGCATAAGACTAAGTTAAGTTATTCAGAGATGAGGATGCTAGTGGATGAGTGGCTTTACTCTTAGAGATAAAATGTGAAATGAGTTTGTTCGGGAAAAAGTTGGAGTAGCTCCAGAGATAAGGTTAGAGAGAGTTTAGATGGTTTGGCCACATAAAGCGTCACCGTCCATGACCCTACTGAGAGAGTAGATTAGATTTGTCTTATGTTAAGAAAGGTAGAGTCCTAAAAAAAGACTTGTTAAGATGTATAAAAATGACCTTAGTATACTTGAATTAAATGAGAATTTGACACATAATAGGACACAATGGAGACGAAGGATTCATGTAGCGGACCCCACTTAGTGGGATAAAGGCTTGTTGTTGTTGTTGTTGTTGTTGCTTGTGTAGATTATCCATCTATACTAGTATTCAACTTATATTTAAAAAAAAACTCTTAATGATACTATAGTTGTGAAGTTCATCATAATTACTCCAAAATATGTGATTTTTATGCTTATTAGTATTGTTTCTGTAAAAAAAAAAATCTTGGTGGGCATTACCTTCATACCAAATATGATTGAATTCATATTGGAAAATGTGAGTACCTGTTTATATGTTCTTAGTGTTGGAACATGCTATTATTTCAGATAAACCACTTCCCAGTGTCATTGTTAAACTGTTAACCCTCCTTCCTCACCAGCTGGGCAGATCATGCATGATTTGTTCTACTTAGAAATTACAAAACTTTGATGACAGTTTAAATTAAGAAATAAAGGCAATTATAAGTTAATTGAACAATCATGTCAATTGTAGTTGATGAATCAATTGAAAAAATTATAAGTGTCTTAGGATGTTATCTTTTGATATTTTTCCTTCATGAATAGTTAGACTATAATCGATGGTTTTAGAAATCAAATTGGATTGTTTGGTTCGATTGGTTCGATCATGATTTTGTCCTCTGATTAGTTTAATCAAGGTCCAAAACCGCTTCTGCATAGAATTGCAATTGAATTGGTGAACTGGTGAATCAGATACATTTTTGTAGAATTGGTCCGTTCTAATATTAATCAAATTTTAGTTTTATAATTTTGATTAGATAGCTAGAAATAAAAGATTTATATTAAAAATAGATAAAATAATTTAAATGTCTTGTGCAAAGATTTTAATTTAGAACTATATTCAAATATTTAGAAGTAAAGTGTTCTAAATCAAAATATTATTTATTGAATTGGTAAAATTATCAATATCACATCATTATTATATCATTTAAATTATATGAAAATAATTTTAATATTTATTACATCATCTTGTTCAATTCTGGTTGAATTATTGAAACTTGAATCTCTCTTTCTTCTTGTTCAATATTCAGTTTGATTTTCAGAATCTTGCTATGGTCAATTTTATTTTTGGTTCTCGATTTCTTGTGATGTGAAGCTCATGGTCTATGACTATCAACATCTGTGACCATTTGGACTTTGTCCACATAGTAACTAGATCTTTTTAAATTTTATTATATATTTTCTTTATGTGAGAATTATCTAGAGAATATTTTATATTTTTGTTCTTTAATGTCTGATTGACAGATTATCATGTCTTTAGATTTTCTCATGTATTTTCCTTCATTTGAGTTGGCTAGCTCTCTCTTTTTATTCAAATTCAGTTCCATCTTGCTTTACGTATAATTTTTAAAGACCTTACCTTAATAGATACTCTATTTAAATGGCATTAAATGCTTTCCTTTTTTTTTTTTTTTCTTTCTTTGAAATAAAACACCACTTTATGACCTTGTCTTTTCCTCACTCTTCCCTTCTCTTTGATTATAATTTTTTAGATTTTAAATATTGTGAAGTCCAGTGGTCTTTAGGAGTCTATAAAAGGGAATTTGTTATGTAATTTTGGGGTTAAACATTGGAATACAAAAATTCTTTGATTTGGTGGTTGCCTGCTATTCTTAGTGTTTAGAGTCCTCCTCTGTGTGATTTGAAAGTTGATTGATATTTCAATCGTAGGTTTTGTGCTCCTGGTATTACGTCCCAACTTTTTTATTACTGTAATTTCAATTTTTATGTTTTTATTTTGTGAAAAGACTATTTTTTTACCTCTTAAACATCGGAATCTTGTTTCCTTTGATCTGCTACAACTCCATTCAAGATTTTTTGTGCTTGTTCTAAACGTACTGTGCTTTCCTTTTTTCCTCTAATTTCATCATTCTTCTTCTTTGAAATAATTTTTGTCATCATTTTGCTATGTTTGATTTATTGGATCAACAGATAGTAAAGTTAGATCATTATTTCTTTGAAGAAAACAAATCAATTGATTCTTGGATTATTTTTGGGGATCTGTTTGTCTTAAATTATCTAACATGTCCAATTTAGTCCCTTGACTTATTATACGCATTCCAAAATTGTTTTTAATTTCTCAAATTTGATCTAAAATAATTAAACAAAGACTTAGGATCATATTTGAGGAGTCAAAGGATTAAATTGATAAATTTTTAATTTGAGATTAAAATGTCCCCTTACAAAAAGTCTAGAGATTGTTTTAATCTTTCTCTTTATTTAAATTTGAGCAGAAGACTCAAATCTTTAATATCACTTTAAAAATATCACCATTGTTTTATTTTAAAAGTCAATACATCTTTTCATATATAGGTAAGTATTAGAAATTTTAATTTCAAATAGTAGGTGTTAGATATATAAATACATAGAATTGTTGTGGTACTGATCACTTAGTTTCTATTATTGTGGCTTTTGTTGGTTACCACACTTAGTATACCCTCTAATGGAACTTGAGTATGAAATCTTAAATTGATTTTAACTTAAGTTTACAGGTAATGCATAACCTAATGTTTGTTGAATCTATTTGTTTTAGTACTTGCATTCATATCTGATACATTCATATAATTTCAACCTTTAGCCTTTACCCATTGGATTGGGTTTTCCACGCTTCACTTCTTGGTTCACATATTCATGACAAGTATTACGAAAAAAATTAAATTACGTCAACATTTTAAATGATATATTTATTGGGAATTCTTTAAAATGAAAATGGAATTTAAAATTTCATCTATCTTGTCAAATCTCTTTAAAGGTCTTGCCCATCCATGAAGCCATTATATTTGTTCATTTTGTTTGCTTAATTTTTCTATATCATTTAGTCCTTTAGAAAGTAGTTATAATTTCTTATTTGTATCCATTAGGGCACATATTAATGATATTAGAATTTTTTGTTATTTGTTTCTAATGTTAATCATTTGCATGATTTTCATGAAATTATTGATATAAAATTGACTGTTAGTTATGATATCATAAGTTTGCTATTCATGTGAATACGAGGTACCTGTAATTTAAGTTTTGTGATATAGTAGTGATAAGTCTAGTCTTTTCCTGCAGGTGTCTTTAAAAATTTAACTATTAGAAAGATACTATAAAATCATGCAACAGATTTGAATGAATTACTATAAAATGAATATTTTAGGAAATTTTTGTGTTATGTCTGTTTCAATTTATCAAATTTGATTTTATTTCAAGAATTTATTATTAATGTCTTTGATTCTTATCTCTTTCCATTTCTTTGTGAATTCACATCCAACACTTTACTAGATAGTCTAGCCATTTATTTCAAAAATCTTAAATGATGAGATTGTATGTATTATCATGCTGGATCCCAAAGGTATTTTGTGCAATTATTTGGTAAATCAGTGATAATTCTACAATAATTTATGAGTTAATTTATTGGAAATATAATAGTTTTATGCAAATTTAATTGGCTAGCATGAAATTCTCAGCTGTGGACGTGTCCAGCCTATATGATCGAAATCTTAAAGTTTATTCTCGTTGATGGTGCACATCATTTGTGTTGATGATCAGAACAATGTTTTTACTTTGTTTTCTATTTTAAATTTTCTTATTTCAATGAAAATGATGTTTATATTGATTTCTATAGAGAACATTGTGTGTTTTTTATTCTTAATTTGATTCTCATGTTTGTCCTCTTATTAGTCCAACAACTTTCTGATTGCCTCAGCGTTGGTTTCTATTGGAATTCTAATTTGATTTTCTGTTGGGTTGATGAATAGGTAATTTGGATTTAATTGAATATGTTTCTGGTTCTCTGTTGTTCTTGATTTGGTCCGTTAGGTTGTTTTGGATGAATCTCTATTTGGTTTTAATGGACTATTTTACTGCTAGAAAATGGGCCTCACTATAGGTCATTGGGTCTCTAGAGTTGGGCTGTAATTTGAGCTGCTGTTTTTTTCCCTGGCTATTTGGTTAAATTGTTTGCCCTTTTTTTTTTTTTTTTTTTTTTTTTTTGAGTAGCTGCTTTGTTCTTGACTATTATTCATTGGTTGGCATAATAGGCAGCTTGCAGTTTCAATGTGACTCAGAAATCTTGTTGCTTTAAGGCAACGTATAAAATACGCACTTGGATATTGAGACATTTTCTTTCCATGAGACGAGATGTAAGCCTCAAGGCGTTGTCAGGTGTAAATATCAAAATCAATAAATTGGGCAAAACAAAAAGTATTGTATTAACATTAAAATATGAAGTAAGGAGCGACATTACCATACAAATATTAATGTAAGATAAGAACATAATAAGCCAAAATAAGTTCAAAACAATAAATCCCTCTCTCCTACTCCTAAATCAAAGGAAGAATAAAATATGTAAATATTCATAAAATTAAAATTTATTAGTGAACAATACCAATATTTTAGGTCTAGAAAAGAAAAAAAAAAGTCTATTGTTACTGGCAAGAAGAGGAGATATAATGGAGGTAGTGGAGATGTGATCTACATAGATGAAGGCTTGGCAAGGAGGCAATGGTAGCGATGGCATTATAGGAGGGCGATGACGGTGCCAATGATGCTACAAGATAGAAAAGTGGTTGTTGAGCTATGCACGTCCATGCATGAGATTACAACAACAAACAACAACAACAAGCCTTAATCCCACTAGGTGGGGTCGGCTACATGAATCCTTCGTCTCCATTGTGTCCTATTATGTGTCAAATTCTCATCTAATTCAAGTATACTAAGATCATTTTTATACATCTTAACCAAGTCTTTTAGGTCTACCTCTACCTTTCTTAACATAAGCAAATCTAATGCATCTACTCTCCTAATCGTCATCTGGACGGGCCGACGCTTTATGTGGCCAAACCATTTAAGCGACTCTCCCTAATCTTATCTACCATGAGCTACTCCAACTTTTTCCCGAACATACTCATTTTGCATTCTATCTCTCGAGTAAAGCCACTCATCCACCTAAGCATCCTCATCTCTCAGAACACTTAACTTCTTTATATGCTTCTTTTATTGGCCAACATTCTCGCACTCATAAGTCATTGTGTCTTATCACCATCTTATAAAATTTTCCTTAAGTTTAAGTGGAACTTTTCTATCACATAATAGGATGCATTCCTCCACTTCAACCATCCAACTTGAATTCTACTAATAACATCTCCATCTATTTCACCATCATTTTGAACAATAGAGCCTAAATATCTCAATCGCCACTCTTATTAATGACTTGATCACCTAAACTCACAACACTATCACTAAAACTTCTACAACTAAAATTACACTCCATATATTCAGCTTTAGATCTACTTAAACTAAAAACCTTTAGACTCTAAAGTTGACCTCCATAATTCAAGTTTCGTTGGACTCTCTCTAGTCTTATCAACAAGAAGAATGTCATCAGAAAAAAGCATACACCAAGGTACATCTTCTTGTAAATGCCTCGTAAGAACATCCATAACTAAAGTAAAAGATAAGGGCTTAATGTTGATCCTTGATGTAATCCAACCGAAATAGGAAAATATTTTGTCAATCCTCCTTGTGTTTGGACACAAGTAACTTCTAGTATACATATCCTTAATGACTTGAATATAACCAATATTAACTCTTTTCTGTTCTAGAACTCTCCAAAGAACATCTCTTGAGATTTTATCATAAGCTTTCTCTAAATCAATAAATATCATATGTAGATCCTTCTTACTTTCTATGCTTCTTATCAAACCTCTTAACAAATGTATAGCATCCATAGTAGATCTACCCGCATGAAACCAAACCGACATTGTGAGAACTGTATCACATCGTAACCTATGCTCAATTACTTTCTCCCATACTTTAATGTAGTATGGCACATTAACTTAATTCCTCTATAATTTGCACACTCTTGTGCATCACCTTTATTCTTAAATATAGGAACCAATAGACTCTTTTTCCACTCATCTGGCATCTTTTGTGAGGATAAAATTAGGTTGTGAGGAAAAAATTGAGCAAAACATAAAAGATGCTTTAGTTAATATATCTTATTTATATTTGTTATTTGTTTTCTTAAAATTAACCTAAATCCTAAATATGAGTGCATGCTTATTGATTTTTGAGGCAAGGTGTACCTTAAGCATGCATCATGTATTGTGAAGCGTAAGTCTCAAATAATACATCTCATGACAAAATATTCTAAAAGTGATTGAGATGGGCCTTGAGACATTGCACAATTTTAAATGAGGCTTAAAAGTCTTCTGTTAGTTGTTTGTTTTGCCATAAATCAAGGTCTTTGAGTATTTTTTTAGCGTTGAATAATTTTTGTAACTTCACTGTGCAAATTGAAATTTTTTTATTGTAACATGAGGCATGAATTGTGTGGTCTTTTGGGTTCAATGAAAATTTTATTCCTATGCTCCTGAGGAGTCGACTTTGATTCAAATTGTCTAATTTTGGGAGGAGCACATGGTTCTTATGCATTTACATATCTAATATCTAAAATTTGATATTTATAAAAATAACACTTAACACTTAACGATGGTGTTATTTTTGATATAATAATGAAGACTATTTAAATAAATATAAAAATTTATATACTAGATATGTAAATATATAAGAATTGTGTGATATGCATGTAAATGCCCCATATGAGATTTATGAAATATTTAAATGTTAGCCTTTAATAATCATTTTATGAGTTATTTTTTGTTTTTCTTCTCGCTAGAGTGCAAAATTTGTGGTGATTCTATTTAATGTGATGTATATTGTTACTATCAAATATGGAGGGAAGTTATGTTTTGTATTGGCGCAAAGGCATTCATATGGTGTTTTTATTTTTTTGATACATTTCTTTTTTATATTTTAGTAATTTATTTGTTTGTGTGATTTAAAATTGGGCAGAACATGTACAAATTGGATGTTTTGATTTTATTGTAATTTTTTATCAATGCATGGTTTTATTGGTCCTAAATTTCTATGCAAAAATTTTTATTTTTATGATTATCAATTGATTACTTGGCTTTAATTTTGCATGTTTTTTTTTGGTTTCATCAAAAGGGAAGGATTTTTTTAATTGATGTTTGTGAACTGCGAATTTATTTCTGTGCATGGTTTTGTGTATTTCATTCTAGATTTGTTTTAGAAAATTCTTGATACCAAGAAATCCTCTATAAAAAGAACAGTGCTCTTATTGTTCCCTTGGACCTCACTATCTCTTGAAACTAAAGCTAAACTTGATATTAAAGTGGATAGGTGTTAGTTGGGCCAAATTGAAGGGGATCATTGATGTATATGGTTAAATTGATAGATTATTTTTTGAGATTTTTTATACATTTTCCTTGAAAGCACAATTATTTGTAATTAAATTTATTGATTATTTTTTGAAAGAGGTATCTTCTCCTTGAAGACAAATATTTCAGCAGCATGCTTGGCTCTTATAAGTCCATCTCGTGAATTTTTAAATCCTTGGATATAGGACATCAAAAGTTGGTTTTTTAATGAGAATATAATGGGTAAAGTAGTGCCACTTTAAATCAAAAGATAATCAATGCTTTTTTTTATATTTCTGTATTGGATGCACACAGTTTAATGCAATAAATGCAAGAGTAAACATGCAAATCCCATAGGGACGCAAACTATTTAATACAAACATTTAATTGATACTAAATATGTTGAATAGAAATACATGAAATTCAATTTTTCAAGACCCTTATGAAATCAAGCCTAAGAAGAAAAATTCGTGGAAATCACAATAATCATAAAAAAGTCTTGTATGTAGCAAATCTAATAAATACATCATTTACATTTTCTATGAATTATTGATTAAAAGAAATAATAGAAAAGGGAAGAACAATCCATACATCAAGCTTTTTGCTTGAACAAAGAGATCATATTTTTTTTTTCCGAGTGCTTCGAACCTCATTTTTGATCCAGGATTCAAGTTTTAGGATGCAACAACTTCTCATTCACAAAACTAAACTATTATTTAAGTCATTTTTTTTGAATACTTATTTGGACACCATCCATCATTTTTAAAGCTCGCATTAGGTTAATTATATAGGAAGAAGAAAATCAGTAGTAGAATCTAGTTACTAAGATTCGCATGCCTGCCAGATAGGATTGAAAACCCGTTGGAATTACAAGCTCTGTAGAATCTTCACAATCCCGGATATGCTTGTTGCTGGTTATGTTGAAGACGCTGTTTGTGCCTCCGGCTTAGTACTTTGGTGTTGTTTTGTTGAGTCTTATCATAGTATAAAGTATGGATTTAATAAATTATTCTTTTAAACTATTTCTTCCTTCTTGTTTAACAGCTAAGCGAATGTGTTTTTGCATATATATATTTTTTTTGCATTAATTATGTAGGTTTGCAATTAATTCCACGCATCATGCCAAACGGGAGTAAAATTATCATGTTTAATCCTTTAATAGATTATCTTTATGATTGTTGACTATCACTCAAATGCATCTTAAGACCTAACAGGTCTGTTGATGATTATAATAAAGCACCCCTTTGTTGATATTTTTTTTGTTTTGAATGAAAAATAAAGGGACTTTTTATTTTCAAACGAGAATGTTATAACTGTATGGTTGGCTAAATTTTGTTTGATTAATGAGATTTTACAAGTTTCCTAAGCACTATTTCATTGACGCAAGACTAATTGAAGATGCTATAATACCTATCTTTATAGTTTATTTCTCTTCGGTCTCTCCTGTGGCTACCCCAACTTCCTACACCTAATTTCAACTTGCAGCATATGTATCCATGCTTTAATTGACTTGTCATATACTTGACTTCACTGTCTGATATTTCTAGCATATTTGTTGGCCATTTTTCTTGTAAATCTGTTAACTTTCTTCATTCAATCTGTGTAAAGCGAGCTGAATTAAATTAAGCTCATTTATGTTTGATTTTTTAATACCTCTAAAATCTTTCAGGCACACATGACCTTGAATGACATTGACGCTGCAGTAGAAAGCTTCAAGAAGGCTTTGGAACTTGAGCCAAATGATGGTTAGTGATACTTCTGTGGCTCAAGATTTTTCAAATGAGCTCTTATTTTTATTCCAAGGAGATTTCTTTATGTACTATAAGAAATTTTTTTTTTTTTTGCCATTTGAGCGAATTTAATCTCAAATTCAAAGACCTCTTAGTTGAAAGCCAAAATTTTTAATCACTAATCTAGGGTATGGCTTGCTTACTTTAAGAAATCTCTCAAGGGAGCCTTTGTTTTAATCTTTATTTCAAGTACATTTCTTATTGTAATTTAAGAATTTCCTCAAGTGAGCCTTTGTTTTTATATTCCTCAATTTTCTCAGGTGGTATAAAGAAAGAGCTGGCTGCCGCAAAGAAAAAGGTATAGTAGGCTTTTTCCGGTGGTTGAGAGCCGTAAAGGCTTTATGTATTTAATTGAGGGAAATTTACATACATAGCACACAATTCTTATGCATTTACATATTTAACACACAAAATTTGATATTTAACACTTGAATATACATGCATATTCTTATGCAATTTTAAATTTTTACTCTTCTATAACTCTTTGACAGATCGCTGATAGGAGGGATCAAGAGCGAAGGGCCTTTGCAAGGATGTTTCAACCTTCTGCAAAGTCTGAACCTAGTAATGAGGTTAGCTTACCTTGCCCGTAACTCAAACAAGCTTATGCTGCAAACAATCTCATCAGCTAGCTTATTAATGATAGATTCAAAGAAAGTTCTCAAAATACTTCATTTTCTGAGTTTTTGTTTCTGTTTCTGTAGGACAAGCAGCAATGAAAAAAGTTTATTTTGAAACACTTGTTAGGTTCTTTAAGATGAAAGAAGTGGCATACAAAACTTCAGAGTCTATTTAGTTTGATGATGGAATCTTCATAGTTTTCGCATTTTTAATGTTTCTGGCGGGTTTCTTGTCTGCTGGAAGTTTTTTTTTTTTCCTTTTATAATTAGAGGCTGAGGCGCAAATTTACTGAATACATTTTGAGCAGAACTACAAAATCTAATTAATTGTATCTCTTCTTGTTTTTTGTTTTTGGGTTGTACTTCATTGATGCTGTGTTTAGGGGTTCATGCTTTATATTCAAGGGGTTTATTTTTTATACGGACTGTGTTGTAAACATTCAATCTATATCTGGGACTTAAACAAGTTGAACGTTGATTTAAGTTGGCTTTGATTAGTTTAGCATTCTGTGACTGGCTGTTGGAAAAGGATTTCTTTTTATTTTTTTTTTATTTAGGGCTGTTTGGGATTAATTTTGTTTTATTTTTTATTTTTTATTTTAAAAAATTTGTTTAATGTATTTTTTGTGTTTTTTTATTTTTAAGAGAGTAAAAAGTGATTTCAAATAATCCTTTAATTTTTTTTATTTTTTATTTTTTCTTTATTCATAGCAATGAACCTGATGTTGACCCTTATTATATCATATGCAAAATGTTTCAAAAGTAGTAGAGAAGTATTTACAACATTACCACCACGTGCAATTCACCTCATCAGCAATAGATTGCTTAGCGAATTTCATTTCATTAGTTTGAAAAAATGAGTGAACTATGATTACTTTTATGAAGCTCCCATTGATCTATGATCCTTATGTTGTATGCAATTATCTAAAAAAGAATATGATTTACAAAAAAAAAAAATTCAGGTAGATAGATAGTGTGTTAAGGAAAAGTTTAACCATGATTACTAATATTATATAGGTTAACCTTATGTCAAGAAGTAAACTTTTGCTCTTCCTTTGATATCATTATTACTCATACTATTGTAGGATTTTAAAAGCTAGTAGTTGTCATCCATCAAAAGCAACCATAAAGATACTTTATTGAGAGAGATTCTTATCTTTGTAAAATGGACATCTAGCATAATTTAATATTTACTTTCTTATATAATAGAGTTAAGTTATCAAGCTAAATCACTTATATTCCTTGTCTTTACTATTCTTGTTGGTGATATATGTTTCTTTCCATAATTAATTGAGTAGTTTTGTTGAATATGTTAGAGCTTGTTACATTATTGGACTCTAATGAGCCAAATTGGACTTGATACACTTAGCTAACTGAGCTTAGCTTGCATTATGATAACTTAGTCGACCATTGTCTAGCTTAAATGTAGATTGTATCTAAAATATAGTTTTGACTTGATGGACTCTGGGTGACTTGGTCTTAATTTTAGCCATAATAGATTATCTTAGGTTGTAATTGACTTGCATGACTTAATTAAGCTTTTAGATTACCTAAATATGATGTACTTGGGGCTAGTTCCCTTACTTAAAACCTTAACCAAACCCACTTTAGTAATCTAGTAAAGGAAAATAACACTTGACCTAACTTAGAATGGTGTGATCAATTATGGAATATTGAAGCTAACCTATTTTCCTTTAGTTCAACTTGTACCCACCATCATTTGATCTTAAATTCCTATAGACACATAAGTGATTTAGGAGCTTAATGAACGTAACTTTAGGTGGATATATCTTAACATGAGTCTAAAGCTAATCCATCATAACCCAACATGACCCATTATAGCCTATTAGGGTTTTCCTTTGCTCATTTAACTTTAGATAGCCTCAAGGCTACCATGAAATGATCCATGATATATTAATGAGCCTAAGCACCATTAGACCTTAACCTAAAGTGGACTAGACCTAGCTTAGCCTTAAGTTTACACAACCTTTTCTTGTACAACCCAATGTGGACCTATGAGTCAATTGGCTTAACCCAATCTAACTAAATCCAATGACCCATTGTCGAATTGACCCATTAGATCCTAAACACTCATTGGATACAAAACTCATTAAATTTAGTTGATTAGGTGGCTAATCAAGCTTAGACTCATGTTAGCTCGCTTGGCCAATTTTTGCCAAATTGGTCTTATCTAAGCTTAGTTGAGCCAGACAAAACTATTACTTTTCTAGCCTATGCCTCAACATAGACACATTTAGGTCAACTCATCCCTAATTAAGCCAATTTAAATTGGTTGGCTCAATGTGTGTAAGATCATTTGAAGGGCAAAACACCCATAATATTTAAAGAATTTTACTATCGTGTTTAGCTTTGGGTTTGATTTCCCTTGAGCCCAAATTAAACTTAGTGCCTTTACAACTTTAATCACACTTAAAAATAACAACTTCAACCCTTAAAAAACTTTTAATAGCAACATGATCTAGTAAGCTTAATTTAAGCCTTAAAATTTTATTATACTCTAATAAGTCTCCTCAATTAGAGAAAATATTATCAATAAAGTTTTAGAGTTATGATAACTCTTCACTAGCCACTCTTAATTTCATTATTATCTATTATCAAAACTAAAAAAAAAAAAAAAAAAAGAGGAGGAGAACCTTTAAGTGAGGTTAATTCATGGCCACCCAATTGTCACCTTTATATCTTACAATCTCCCTAAGCTAATAAGAATTAACTTAGAGATTGAGCTTTTGTCATTGTTAATCTTCCTTAACCACCACCACTATGAGAGCTATTTTAGAGCCTTGATAAGTAGGCTATTCTAGAGGGAACCATAAGGGGGGCTCATGTCCACTAGCTTTGTATTCTCACACCAGTTAGAAAGTCATCTTGGCTTATTTAATATCTAGCCTAACATTAAGTTATTAATCTCTGTTATATTCCCAAATAGAGTTAGTGACTTAAATCTTAGATTTATATATATTTTATAGGGCGTATTGTAGACCCTAAATTACATATAATCATTTATATTATTTGTTAAATTTATTTATTTTTTTACTCATGATAATGTGTTATAATAACTTTTTTTAATATATAAAATTAAATCAATATACTATTCTTTTAAACTAAATAACATATAAATAAAATAATTTTTATTATTATTTATAAATAAATTAATTAAAAACACAATCTAATAAATTATAAATATCAAATATTTTTTAAACAAATAAAAATCTATTGATTTATATAATTACCTTAACATTTATAACCAAAATTACATATTTATATATAATTTTTTCAAATAATTTTGATTTATTCCATTTAACTGATATTTCTTTTTCAAAATTGAAATTCAAATAGTTTAATATTTATATATGAAAATCAAATCGTAAGTTTGCAAATTGAATCAAACTAATCAGTTAATGTCATTTCGATTCGATTATTTTTTTATTTTTTATTTTTATACCAATAGTAAAAAATGATTATTTAATCATGCTCTTAGAATTTTGAATCTTTAAGTCTAACTTTTAAGTAAGATAAAATCAATTATAAAAAATATCAAGCCAACATTTCAAAAAATGCAATTAACTATTTTACGCGCTAAAAAATATTTAAAACTAATTTTTACTTAACGATGTTTTTAGAAGTTAATAATATTATCTATAGAATAAAATATTTTAGAAAATTGGATAATGATCCATCTAGTATTTAAAATAAATAAAATAAGTGTATAATAGATAAATTATTATACATAAATTAATAATACCATATTATATAATTATTTGATTTTGATCCATCTAAAATTTTATTTAACAAACCAATCCAAAAACCACAAATCAAAGTTTTCATTAAATTAAAACCAAAATCCAAATTACTAAGTTCAAAATCAAACCAAATTACTCAAAACTTTGGTTCGATTTGATTTTTTGGTTAAAACCAAATAATACACACCCCTAACATACCCTTGTTTCATATCATACCCATATTATCAAATTGCCTTTATTTTAGTGGAAAGGTCATGAGTTCCACTTCATGATAATAATAAATAATCCATAAGGGATTGCTAATGGTGTTATTTGATTTCTGTAGGGAAAATATTTCAAAGTATTTAACATGTATTAAGTCAAATTTTAGTGACCTAATTCTTACTATTTGACATTAATTTTATTGAACTTTACTCTGCATTTATTCTTACAGAGTAATCAAAGATCATAATATCATAAAAATAAAGAAAAAAAAATTATTTTTTTCATTGTAAGAAATATTTTCATGCAATGCACTAACTTATAACATTAATGATTCTTTCATTTATAAATAAAATAAAAAAAATTACAAATAAATTTGTAACATATTAATGAAGGTTTTGCAAATTTCATGATGCTTAAGTTGATTTAAACTAGGTTTGTGCTTATGAAATTCAAATAGCAAAATCATTTGATTGCTAAAATGATGGTCTAATGGTGAAATTTGATTTAATCTACACAAAAATGTGTTCATACAATTTAGGAACTATCATAAATAAATTAATAAAACATCCATCATGTCCAAATTTCATTAAACCTATTCTTAAAGGATATTTTAGAAAACTTTGTGTTTCACTTTAAATTTATTATTATCATTATTATTTATTTATTTATGTTTTAACTCATAAAAATATTTGATGATTATGATTGTTTTCAAAAATATTTAAACCTCATAAAAATCATTTTATGTATTTTTAAAAAAATATAATATATTTTTAAATATAAAAAATAAATTTACTTTTTACAAATTAATCATCTAATACATATGTATTTATAATTTACCACCCTCTCTATTTTTATAAACTATCAAATTTACATATTTGAGTGTACCACAATCAAACTATCAAAAATTTTAAAAAATGAAAAATATGAGTTATATTTTTATTATGAATTTCAATGTTAGAATACCAATTTGAAATAATAAGATTAAAGATAATTAATTTATAAATAAAGAAGAATAGGATGACGGTGTAGGTAAATATTCTAAAATAAAACACTTACAGTTAAACTATATATATATATATATTTAAAAATAACATAAAATATAAAATAAAATTAATCCAAAATAAGTTCTTACCATATTATAGAATCTTATTCTCCAGTCTCCACTCATTCTTATAGAATTTTGCATGTCATGTTAAGTTGATTTTTTGCAAAATTTTGTGAATAATTTTCATTAATCACTTTTTTTAATTAAATCAACGATACTTTGTATTTTTTTTTTTTTTCGTGCATGCCATAAACACCCAAGTGATGTAAGAGAACTTTAAAAACATTAAAAATAATTAATAATATAAAATATATTAAATAATCAAGAATATATAGTTCAAAGAATATATAGTTCAAAACGCAAATTTAACAAATGAGCAATAAAAAATTATAATAAAATCTCATAAATATAAATAACAGGAATTTCAAAATATGAAAAAAAAAAAACAAATAATAAATTACTCAAGACAAACTATCTTAGACAATTTAAAATTCTTTTATTTACAAATAAATAAAAGAAATAATAGACTATTAACAAACTGTCAACATTCACTATTTTTTTTTTAATAAAATGCCAATATATTTAATGGCATAAATTAGAATAATGCTAATGGCATGAATTAGAATATTGGAGCAAACCAACAGTAATTCTACATCGAAAATAGCAAATAAACATAACCAATTGTCATAAATTAAACTGGGTTTGTTTATTAAATTAACAAAAGAGGTTAACAGATGATAAACTACTTACATTCCACACTAATTACTTAAAGTTTTCATGGGATATATATAAACTTATATCATAGATTACATGAAAGTAAATAATACAGCACATTACAAACACAATAATATATAAATATATCAACAAAAAAAAGGTTGTTTGGTACCAATTGGAGCCTTAGTGAATCAGGACCATGTTGAACAGCCTTTAATAGCAAATTTGCTGCCACCCTCCAAGCTTTCCCTATAAACCAGAGTCCATTTTTCGAAGCTGCAATTAGTGAAATCATAATAGCCGCCGTGAAGAGAAAGCGCTCCTTCCGTCACTCTTTCCTCAATCCATGGGTATGTCAGTAGGTTCAGCAGAGAGCCGTTGATTGATTCCTGAAGCAGGAGAAGAACCTTTAATGGTGTGTTTAAAAGCGATGCAGTGATATAAAGTAGTGTATATTGACAATCAATAAATTACACATCCACAGAAAAGTTGGTGAAAGAAGGAAAGATGTTTGGCGAGGGAGATCGTAATAGTACTTGAGGCCGCAAATGTAGCTGGGATTATTCAGATGAAACTTCTGCAAAATTTACCTTTATAATGCAAGGAAACCAATAATAAATAGATTTAAGAGAAATACTTGATGTATTTTATTTTTATGGGGGATTTACATACATACCACACAATTCTTATGTATTTACATATCTAACACCTAAAGTTAGATATTTATTTATCTAACACTTTTCTATGCTTAAAAAAGTGCATTTCACTTTTAAAAAAGAATAAAATAAATGATATAATTAAAAAATTAAAAAATTGAATAAGATATGTAAATACAAAAAATGAAGTAAACCAAAAAAAATACTTGATGTATGAACAAAATGATTTTCAATACAGTTAGAATGATGAAATTATAATTAAAAAAATTAAATCTGAAAAAATGACAAACAAAAATGTTAAAATAAAAATATCTTAAATGATAATTTAATAATCATTTAAATAAAAAAATCAACAGAAAATTGAACCCACCAAAATTAGGGGTGAGATCTAAATTTTATAACACAATTGAATAAGTTTGACCAAAATTAACAACTCTTCCAAAGCCGTTTAGAAAATATTTAGAAGATAGATTTAAGGAAAGAATGCTCCAAATAAGAGAAGATTATAAGCCATATACCAGTACAAAATGATAAAAACGTGGATGCTTTTTAAGTGAAAGATTTTTTACTACATGTCTCAAATATCATATATATACCTCTTTTCTCTCTTGGGGAGAGTTTAGTTTAAGTTATTCACAAATATATTTATATATATTATATATATATTCCTGAGAGGCCGGAAGAGAGTAAACTCCGCAAGAGAGAAAAAAGGTCTTCTCAAAAAGAACCAAACTCTCTCTCTCAAAATAAGTATTCCCTCAAAAACTTCTCAAGAGACGAGTAATCAAGGGCATTCTTGAATAGAAGGGTGCCGAAATTCTATAGAGTAGGGATCAATTATGCCAAAATGAACACATGTAAGATGGAGATCACATCATGGGGCTAAGTGATTTTCAAGGGTTTCAGCATGTAGTGATATTTTGAAGCTCGCAATTTTAAGTCAAGAATATGTAATGCATTGTAGTAATTATAAGTGTGTAATGGTTATCACATGCCACAGTAAATGTATAAGAGCCCTAACATCATGGAATGCACAAATTGATGGGACAAGCATTACTTATCAATTCATGACTAAGTTTGCATAACTTGTTTTCTTTGTAAGAGAAAAAGTAAACTCCATAACACCTTCCTCTTAAAATGCTCATTCTAGGAGAGAGAACTTAGCTATTGAATTAGTTAAGGAGTTGAGCATGTATAGCAATGCAAGGCATGCATTCTAGTCTAATTAACTAAGTTATATATACCATTTCATGAGTGTTCTCAAGAGCTCAAGTTTTTGTAGGACTTATAAGGAGTATCAATAATAATTTTGATTTTATGAAATTAAAAATATTATTTCAGCTTTTTCATGTTCATGGCAAGAGAAGAGCGAGCTTGTTGTTGGCGGAATGGTTTAACGCATCGAAGGTATTGCTAAAATAATACATTGGATGTTGCTTCTTCACTTATTCCTAGATGAGAACTCAATTGATAACTCAAGTATCTACTTTGAGGTATAAAAATAAGTCTTACGAGCACTTGGGCAAGTGAGGAAAGAAGTGAAGATGAGAATTTTTTAATTGTGGAAAGGATGTCTCCTAGTTGTCATCCCAAATGAATTGATTTGACTTCCAAAAAATACTATTTGCTTTCCTCAATTAAGAAATAAATCTGCTCAACCTGGCGAGCATCCTTGAAAACTTCTAAATCTCCCTAATAGATTTGGTGATTGTATCTCCACAAAAGCTTTAACCTTATCAAGATTTGCCTTGAGTCCTTCTATTGATACCATATAGCCCAAATGTTCACAAAGCTCTAAACAAGCATTTCATGGAGTTGATCTTCATATAATATCACCAAGAGAAGCAACGTCTCAACAAAGCTAGCTAAGTACTGATTGCCACTTTGGCTCTTTGCCCAAGACATCATCCACATATTCTTCATGATTTCACTACTTTTGAGCTCAAAAGATCTTATCCAACAAACCTTGATGTGTAATCCCAATATTCTTTAAGCCAAATGGCATGACCTTATGATACACAATTCTTTTATGATGAAGCTTGTTTTCTCCTCATCCTCATAACACATCTTTATTTGGTGGTATCATGAGTATCAATGACTTTTTTCAAGCCACATTGTCGATCTACTTCGGTTCTTAACTCTCAAGTAATCACTTTCATTGTTCAAATGATTTTAATGAATTTTATGGATGTCATTGGTTCTTCTTCCTTTTCTCATTTGTGATTGGGCATAGTAATGACTTATGATTTTTTGATCAACTTCTCAATCTAAGCTTAAGTAATATGTAGTCCTCCATATCATGTTCATAATCATTATAGTAAGTACAAGTTTGTTTTGTCCTCAATCTCGGCTAGCTTTCCCATAAGCATAGCAATTTGAAGTACTCCTTCCTTTATAAAGTAGTCAAGTAACAAAAAGCGATCATTCAACAATTATAGTCAAGCTTCTAAAACTTCAAGTGAGGTGTGATGTAGTGATTCTTGCTAGGGCTATCATGATGATGTTTTTTGTATGGATCTCTGTGATGGAAAATATTAAAATTCATGATCCTCTTCTTTAGATGAGAAAGTATTTGATTATGGATGATAGCTTTTTTCAAGTCTTCCTCTTTTTGAAGGGGACATTAGCTCTTGGCACATGCCATCATTTCTTAAATTCCTTGACATTGATGAATTTGGTAGCTCTTTAGATCATATCCTTCATGGTATCAAACATATTATTAGCAACTTAGAACATGGAATTTTTAGCTAGAGGCCGAGAATGAAAGTTGCTATTGCTAACATTCACTAATATCAACTCTTTTCAAAAGTTTTCATACCAACATCTATCACATCATGTGTAGTCTTGTCAAACTAAGTTAGGTATCCAGAATGGATTTCTCCTTTCATTTGCTTTACACACAAAAAATGACTAAGAGGATCTTAAAAAACATCTTCTAAGAGAAAATTTGGGGTAAGGTATGAGACTCCTTGAAAGAGTTGATATTAGAGGTTGGTAAAGAGTGGAACCACCTTTGGGTTTTATCCTTTATGGTATTCATAAATAGACGACACTTAATAAGAGGTACGAAATTCTCAAAAATGTCTAGATGGTTAGATGAGTCAACAGCTCCCTTATATGTTTTAAGCTAGGCTGCTTAGAACATTAGGAGTTCAACCTTTTTAAGAATCAATATAATAAAATGTGAGTTATGTACAACCCAACAAGTATGAGGAAACAAAACAATATAAACAACAATCCCTTTCCGCTTGTTTAATGGGCAAAACGGTAGAGCAATAGGCATAAGCTAAAAGGAGGTAAGTGGCATGAACTACTAAGGTTTAACATTACACAATCGAGCACACATTTTTCAGCCGTCAGGCAAGAAGCATAAACCTCAGGACGTTTTAAGACGTAAGTCTCCAAATCAACAAATTATTTTAAGTACAAAGTATTATATGCACATTAAAGTACAAAATAAGAAGTAAAATATTAATATCCTAACCTTTTGACATATTAAAAAGTAATACATTAACTTCTTATTATAGTATGACATAACAAATTAAGAATAATAAGACATATTAATATCTTGATATCAAATCATTAAGTATATTATATAAACATCATAGTAACATATGATATCAAAGTAAGAACTAATAACATAACAATTCAAAATAAGTTTAATATAATAATTTTCTTTCTCTTATTCCTATTATCCAACATAAAAAAAGAACATTACAAGTAATGAAGGAGGAAGAGATGGTGGCCAACACCATCCTAAAGGAGCAAAGAGGGTATTGAGGGAGAGACACTTGATTAATGCCGATCCTGAGATCGATTGCGTGCATATTAAGATGAGTATTATTTAGGCAATCAAAACTTATATTTGAATTTTTAAAAAAATAAACATAGATTTAAAAGAACGCTACTCACCAATACTATGGTGAGGTGCAATTTTTTTCCAAAAAGCACTAAAGTGAATTTCATATTATGCAATTTAAAATAATCAAGACAACCATAATATAATTAGTTACTATAGAAGATCATCAAAGCAAAAGTTTAGTAATTCATGAGTAATAAAATGGGTCAGTATAGGAGGATTCTCCTTCCTATCAAGTGGGGTTGGTCAAACCTAAGGTTCATAATAAATGTCATTGGCATGGTGATCATCATCTATTGAACCAAGTACTCACAACTGACTTCTTATTCCCACCCACCCGCCTTCTTCTTCTTCCTCCTTAAGCTTCGAAAGGCTAGCTTACCTCTTTTCTGACAGGGAACGAGTAGCCCCTTCTCACTATAGGCTAGTAGTATGGTTCCCACATATAGCACCAAAGAATGTGAACAATGTAAGCTCACCTTCTTGAGAAATCAAAAGAGAGACATACTCATTGATGTTCAAGAGCCAGGGAATAGGAAGTCCTATAATGAGGTTACCTTACTTCGAGATAGAGAGAAAAATTAAAACACAAACATACTCAAAACTTTTAGAGAGGTTCGATCCAAATACCTACATCCACTATAGGTCAAGAGAGAGACCTATAGTCGTCTACTTTAGGGTAAGTTGATAAAAAAATTATTACTTCTTGAGGTGACAAAAGCATGTGTGCATCAATCTAGAAATATCCATCCATTATTGGTTAAGAGAGAAACCTGCTTTTACTATAGGATCGGCTAAAAAGATTTATTTCTTCCCAAGGGAAAAAAGAATATAGGAAGAGCTTTAAAACATTGAGTTAGATTTCCAAGAAGAGAATAGAAATACAAAAAAAAAAAAAAATACATATGGAGAGAGTACAACAACAACAAGCCTTTATCCCACTACGTTGGGTAGGCTACATGAATCTCTTATCTCCAATGTATCATATTAAGTGTCATATTCTCATTTAATTCGAATTAAATAAGGTCATTTTTATACAAATAAAAAAATAGTGCAACAAAAAAAAGCTTTGCAGCAATCAATACTTTTAAGGAATTCTTGTAACAACATCAATCACATCGTAGTCTCGTCAAACCGAGTCATGCATCCACAAAAGATTTCTCTTTCCATTTGCTTCACTTAAAATAACAACTAAGACGGCATTCCAAGAAGAGAATTTGGGATAGCAATAAGTGTAAGCACTCCTCAAAAGAGTTGATACAAGAGGTTGATGAAAAATGAAACCACCTTTGGGTGACATCCTTTAAGGTATTCACAAATAAGCAACACTTAACAAGGAGCAAAATATTCTCAAAAGTGTCCAAATGGTTAAATGGGTCCATAGTTCACTTGCATACTTTAAGCTAGGTTTCTTTGCATTGTATGACAACTATCACTTTGAAGATCTTGGAAGTAAAAGATGAGTTATGCATGGCATGGCGGCCATGAGGAAGCAATAGGGTATCACAAATAATGACCCCTTTCCCCTTGTTTAGTAGGCGGGAAAAATGAGTAGGGACCACAAGCTAGAAGGGGGGTAAGCAACATGAACTTTAATAAGATCGGTAAGTTAATGGCAAAGGTCATTAAAATAGATGCTTTGTAATTCATGAGTGACAAACATATCATGTCAAGATGATTCCCCTGCATGTTAGGTAGGGTTGGGTTGAAAATGTGCTTCATTATTGATATCTTTGGTGTGGCAAACTTCCTTTATCATAACTCATTTTCATTACAAGTTGGTGGTTAGCTTCCCACAAATAGTGCCAAAAAAAGTGTGCAATGTAAATTTGCGTTCTCAAGAAGTTAGAAGAGACCACACACTAACAAGGGAATAAAGAAGCTACACCTAGGTTACTTTACAAGAAAATAAAAAGATGAATGACATAAGGATGCTTAAATTTATAAAGTGGTTCAATCGTGAGATCTACATCCACTAAAAGTCAAGAGAAAGACCTACACCATTATAGGTTCAACTACAAAGATTTATTACTTTCTCGTGGTGACAAAAAAAAAAAACAAGAAGAGTTTTATAATTTCTACAGTCAAATTTCAAGAAGAGGATAGATAGAGAAAAACAAAAATTATAGTAAAAATATTATAATAAAAAAAGATATATAAGGAGGGAAAAAACTTCAAAATATTATTGAGACAAGTTGGGTGAGTGCTCGATGTTGTATTACCTTGCAACACGTTTACTGCAAGTGCATTTCAAATAAATCTTTACTCCATCCCTCTTCACATGAGGTAAGAATGAGTATTTATAATGGTTGAGTGCCTCAAGTGGCTTAGGCCAAGCTTTATGATGATCCTCATTGCATTTAATAAGGGTTAATGGCGCTAGCTACCACTTGTTGGCAAGTGTGAAAGAACATAAAAGGTTAATATTTCCTGACAGGCCAAGATATTAGAAAATTCAGAGCAACTTAGGTGGCACCACCTTGTTAAATGGACATACCATGATGTGGAGCAATAACTTGAATGATGCAATCTTAAGACAAGGGCATTTAATGTGTCGTACGAACTATATAAGTGTTTCATGGCTACCATGTGTAATAAACAAAAAAAAAAGTATTGGGGGGGGGTTCAGTTTCGGTTTGTCAAAACCGAACTCCAAAACACCAGAGAGAGAGAGAGAGGGAAGGGTCGGTAGGAGGAAGCCACACTCTACCTTGCGTGCGTGCCTACAAACCACCCTTCCGTCCTGCAGTGCCATCATGAGCTGTCGTTCGGGTCACTAAGCCTTAAACCCGTCCTTTCCGTGCGCAGGCAACCGAGAAAAAGAAAGGAGGAGGGAGCCCTTGCGTACGCGGGAGAGGGGGTGGTGGTATCTGACGGGTTAGGGCATCGAATGAGGGAGGAGGAAAGATATATATATATATTCTATTGAAATCTGATTTCATTCTTACTTCAATATTTAGGGTGTTATAAACTCAGCAAGGAAATTTAATTTGGGAATGTTCTATTTGATTTATCCTATAAATTTATAATGACATCTATATTTTTAATATATTTCAAATGTATTTTACTTTACCATAAGAAGAAGCAAGAGGTGATGAATTTGATTTACCAAAATTATAGGTTCAATTTTTTCATGCAAACATTTATCTTAAATTTAATGAAATACAATGATACCTTTAATTAAAATTAGAATTAATGTTTGACTAGTAAGAATAATTATCAACTGAAATTAAAATTTAATTATTTATATTAAGTCACTTTAACACCTAACATTTTTTATATTAAGAAAAATAATAGAATTTAGAGTTATATGGCATATTATACATGTATAAATATTATATATTAAACTAAGTAAATGTTAAATGAAAAGAATTATGAAAAGAAAATTCTTTAATTTAAGTTAAAATGGGAAGAGTAAGTATCAATTTAAAATAAATAAAAGATGTTGTGTATGTTACATAAAAATAGTTAAATCAGTAAATATGATAATCGATATTATTATTAATTACGAATTTAACTTGATTTGGAAAATAATGATAATTTTGATGAATGTGAGCGTTAAATAATAAAAGATATCTAATTAATATAGTAAAGCGAAAATAAATAAAATAAATAAATTGCTTTCAAATATTGATCAATCATATATTTATTATAGATGACTTAAGGAAATAAGTTTTAAAGTGAAGGAGATTCAAGAAGAAGCTTCACAATAAAGCGGATAATTATTTTCTTACATTTATAGTAAAAGTTTACTTATTTTTCATGTGATGGAATGCATTAGTACATAATTATAAATGATCTCTGTATTTTAAATTGTAATTCATTTTCTCATCTTCTCTATATTGAATGAACAGTCTGAATGTTAGATCATGTTGTTATTTATGTTATTATACAGAATTAACTTTACTGAACAATATAGATAAGATCATAAATGTTATAAATAAAAATTGAGATCACCCTCTTATAGATGTGACGAATGCTGCGTAAAGTAAATGGAAATGGTTACTTGTCCTTTTGGATGAGTTTTGGAAAATATTTTCTTCTGGAAATGGTTTTAGACGGTGACTCCTGAAGTGATTGATAAATTAGAAATAAAATTTTTAAGAAATATTTATTTTCGTTTACCTCTTATATGTTGGATTGTTAAACACTTTTTACATAATGTTCATATTTATAGTAGATCGGTCATGCATATTATTTTTGTTTTCTTATTTTTTTATAGTGCAAAAACATAATTTATCAATTGATAATATTATTCATTTGTAAGTGTTTTACATTTTTTTCAGGTAACCTTCCAAGCTAAATGGAGGATAGAAGGGAGGAATATGTTTACAGTCGTAGACGGACTTCAAAAGATATGTATAATGTTAGTTTATGTTTTAGATTGTATTTTACATGACTTCAGTTGATGGATAACTTATATGTATAGACAAATTGTTAAATATGGTTTGGATTTGTAGTGACTCTTATATGATTTGGTAAGTATTATATAGTTTATATTCTATTAGATGTGTTTAAGTAAAAAAAATTTTATTTTATTATTCCGTCCGACCATCCGTTCCCGTTTTGGTATTCCAAGCTTCCGGGTCGGGTCATAACACCATGTGCTGGAAAAAAGGTTGATGAGCCTTTGGCTACACGACATGCATTAATTGGTGACAATTGCATTAAATATCTTTGCAATGGGCTGTTGAGGTGCTTCTGAGGGAAGTGCATGGTCTTGAGTTAAGCATCAAGAGGGAAAGAATTCCCAAGAGAAAACAAAGTCTCCCAAAAATAGTATTTTTTAGAAGACTTTCCAAAGTATGAGCTGCCATGATGTTCCTAAGTAGTTTGTCGACAAGAATTGTTAGGTGGAATAGTGGCACGGTTTGCCATAATGACCACAAACATGTGTATGATGGAGATCACATCATCTGCATAAACAATATTTGAGGATTATACTAGGGTTTAAGTTGTTAGATCCAAAAATCTTAATTCGCAACTTCCTGTAAAGTTGATTTCATGGACAAACACGTATGTTTGAAATAGCATGAAACAACAAGGTCATAGCTTCAACAATCCTATAAACACAAAATTGTAAATGGAACATGACTTCAACTGTCATAACTTCATCAGCAACATAGGAATAAGGAGACAACCGCCCCTTAATCACAATGCTAGCTTATGAGACCGCTGTGAATGAGCTACCGAGGATGTTCCTAAAAGAACAATAAGGTAGAGAAATGGTCAATTGTGCCATAATAACTATAAGGATTTGACAATGGCTGTCACATTATGGGTATCAATGATTGTCAAGGATTAGGGTTTAGGGTAACTGCTTTGCGATCATGTAAGATTATACAATAAGGTATTTCTATCTCTATCACAGCAAGTGATAAATCTTCTCCTATGCTAGTGTTTAGTAGAGGCAGTTTTGCATCAATACTGCCAAGCGCTCACAAAAAAATAACTGTGGTTTTGATAATTTTATAAATTCTTCCAAAATTAGAGTCCTGACGGTTGAATAAAAATTCTAAACAACAGGGAATTAGCCTCAAATTCTATATGCTTGAGGTAACAATGGATATATGAAGACTCGAGAAAGGTATGGGTTCCAAGGGATTAAGAAAAATTGAGCACTTTGCCTAAGAAGCTTCTGGAACTAGTGTAAAGAACTGAAGGAGAGTGTAGAAATGTTAGTCATTTAAGTTTTTTTATGATAATATGCAGATTATAAAGCATAGGCCCTAATGCACACAAAAAGATTGGTTGGTTGAGCCAAAAAAAGGGTATTTGCATGCTTGATACGTAATTTTCAGCATTATAATCAAAACAATATGATTACTAATTAATTCAAGGTGCCAACTTTACTGTACATCATGAACCAATGACAACTTTATTATAATACTAACGTTTTTGTTAAATCCTAATCACAAAAGATAGATTGATCACAAGCATGCAAGACAAAAAAAAAAAGCTAATTATACAGCATTATCTATTTCTTTATACATAAACAACGTGAATGGAAAGTAACATAAAAAAGATAAGGAATCCAATTGTAGTAAATCACAGGAGTAATCCACTGGTAACAGGTTTTCTTTATTGAGAAAGAAAACAGCAATAATAAGCAGAGAGAGCAGTCCGCATTTGCAATTCCAAACGATAAATTAGGATGATGAGAAATATGCATTTCAAAAGTTTAAGCAACAAAGCATCTTTTTGTATGTTTCAGCAAAACAACGGAAATAGATGCCACCTTTTCACAATGTGTACATTGCTTCTCAAAACTCAGGTTTCCAACTGCAGCCTCCGTGCTCAACCTTGCACTCTTTGCAAGGGACACCCAATCTCGAATAAAACTTCTGAATTAAAAAAAAAAAAGGCTACTATCATTAAAAGCATAAAAATAGTTGTACCAATATAACAAGAACCCCAACTAGGACAAACAGCTAAAGTGTACAGCTCTGTCATCATACTTGGAGTCTGACTTTTTCTTCATGCTCATTAAAGCTCTGATGCCCCCACAGCAGCTATGTCCAATAATTAAAATATTTGACACCTACAAAACCCTATAACCATTCTTAGTAACAATAAAAATGTTTTGATCAAACGAATAACCAATTAAAACCTCCACTGCATTGAATAAATGCAAAGTAACCAAAGATTACGTTTTCCTTGCCTCTAATGAATTTACAGCAAACTCAAGCGCTGCACTTGTTTCTGAAGCTCCATGCTGTTAAAGAGAGAATGGAAGATATCCGTAAACATCCAAAAGTTTGGGGACAAAATGCCAACTTTGTTTTTCTTTCTTTCTTTTTTTTTCAATCACTCAATAAGACAACAAACACTTGCACTAAAGACGTACCTGATATGGTGGAACCAAATTTGCCACATTCCTAACAGTAAAAGCTTCCCCAGGTTCAAAACCCAAGATTTTTGTGGGGCAGACTCTGGAGTCTGCACATGCAATGACCATAAACTGCAGAAGATACAACCAAAAGCATTAAACGGGTGATCTAGAATTGCATGACAGTGCAGAAATTCCTCATACCAGAAAAATATTGACCCATGGTATTATGTTGAAAGAATTACGTGAAAGATGGAACAATCATTATACCAGCTTGTTTGCACTACCTTAGGTGATTGATCTTGAGCAAGTCTTTGATAATGATCCAGATTTTCCCTGTTCATGGAAATTGTCATCAAGAAAATGGTGAATCACAACTTCAGGGGCATATGGCAAAAACAACTTCTACTTACAAGTAGTTTTGCTTCTTAAACTTCAGAAACCTGACTTTTAGCTCCTTTAAAGGATCTGAATCATTATCTTTCAAATCTTGCCTACGTCTTTCACTTTCCTTGAGCTCCTGACCCAACCCACAGGGTTCTCTCGTGGCCATTACTTCAAAACAAGTCCTCCTGCCAACAATGACCTCCATAGTTCTCATACACGTTCAAGACAGACAAATGAACATAGATAGAGCATAAGAGCACTGTTTCATATTAAGAATGCAAATGATTCAAGGTAACCTAATAGAGAAACACTCATGCAATTTTATGTAGTCGTGAACAGAAGCTAGAATGTTTCACTGAAAAAATAAATTAAATTGACACAATATATGCCAGGTTTGATGACATTTCAAATCCAGTTAACAATATCATTGTCCAAACCATCAAGGCCGATTCATCACAAGCAACCTGCTTATTATTTCTTCTTTCGGGATGAGTTGCACATATGCTAGCTTTTTAGTCTTGAAAAAAATTTGTGTTTGCAGTGCTATACTGCCATGCATCAATATGCCAATTTCTAGCATCATCATCATCATCATTATCAACACTATCTTTGTCGGTCCCAAGTCCAGATGTGAAAAGTGGAGGTTGCGATGGAGTGACGCCAGAAAAACTTGTCGAAATAATCATGACATGAATCCTTTAAATCATTGTGTTAATGCTAGGTCCAAGCGGCGTATATGGCTTGAATACAAAAAAAAATATGCTAGTCGTCGATCCGTCTAATAAGCAAGGGTTCTCACATTATGACGAATGGGCAAAGAAGTTAGTCCATGAAACTAGAATTAGGTTAGGAATATAGGTACTCTTACGGTAAATTAATGGAATTAATAGATATTATGGTTCATGAGAAAGATAAATATTTTATGTGTTCAAAACTAAATGGGTTGGGGAGAAGGCCAGAAGATTGATAGTTTAGGTTTTAAACTTTGATTGGTAGAGTCGAAATTAGAAATGATTATGGATAAAAGTTTGAAAGATAATATTATAAATATTAATAGATGTGGAGATAAATTATACTTTAAAGATTATTATTGATACTGATTATCAATGTTATAAGTGTTTATGCTCCCAAGTAGGTTTAGATGTAGCTCAAAAGAAAAAATTTTGGAATGAATTAGAGGATTAATACAAAAGATACTCAAAGAAAAGTATTTATTGGATGAGATTTAAATGTGTATAGAGTGGTAGAAGATTTTAAAAGTATTCACGGTGGTTATGGATTTGAAATGAATAATGAGATATATTAGATTTTTTTAGTTTATGATTTTGTAGTTCTTATCTTTATTTAAGAAAAGAGATGAACATATTATTACTTATAAAATGGATCTAGTAAAACAGATTGATTATTTTACGATAAGAAAAATAGATCGTTTAAATTGTAAAGATTGTAGGTCATTCCAAGTGAAAATTTAAGTCAACATCGACGTTAGTTAGATTTTAAGATGAAAAGATTGTAAGAGAAAAATAAATCAAATTATTGTCGAGGATGGGAACACTTAAAGAATACAAAATAAAATACTTTAAGAGAAGTACAAGATATTAGAATTTGGGATGTTCATAGGAAGTAATGTTAGAGAAAAATAAGAAGTGAAAAGCAGTTCTTAAAGACTTGGCGAATCAAAGGAAAACTTTTAATAAGAATAGTTGGGAGTGAGCGAAAAGATAAGAAATAAGTATTGTTATAAAATTTGGTTTAGATAAAACTTCGAAAAATTGGGAAAGATATAAAGTCGTAGAGATTCTAAGAAAGCGATATATGATCTAAAATTTAACTTTTAGTGATTTACAATAAATTAGATCCAAAGAAGGAAAAAATATATGTATAAGTTAACCAACCAAAAGAGATAAGAGAAGTAAAGACATAGTCAGTGAGTGTATTAAGGATGAAAATAATAAAGTGATTTTCTTAGAAAAGGATATTAAAAATAGGTGGATGAGGTATTTTGATAAACTTTTCAATGAAGGATCTGAAAATACGATTGATTTTAGCAACCTTAATACCCTAAACAAAAATAGGGAATTTCATTTTTATCGTCGTATTAGTAAATATGAAGTTAGAAAAGTTTTAAAGAAAATGAAATGTGAAAAATCAGTAGGACCTGATAATATTCCAATAGAAGTGTGGAAATGTTTAGGAGATCAACACAAATCTTTTAATGTTATTTTAAAGACCAAAAAAGATGTCGGATGAGCGAGAAAGAGTTTGTTGGTTCTATATTTAAGAATAAAGGTGATGCACAAGAGTGTGCAAATTATAGAGAATTAAGTTAATGTGTCATACATTAAAATTATGGGAGAGAGAGTGAGCATAGTTACGATGTGATACAAAAGTTTCTCACAATCTTTGGTTTCATGCCGGGTAGATCTACTATGGATGCTATACATTTGTTAAGAGGTTTGATGCATAAAGAAAATAAGGAGGATCTACATATGATATTTATTGATTTAGAAAACTTATGATAAAGTTTCAAGAGATGTTCTTTGGAGAGTTAAAGCGAAAGGAGTTAATATTAGTTATATTCAAGTCATTAAGGATATGTATACTGAGATTACTTGTGTCCAAACACAAGAGGAGGATTGACAAAATATTTTCCTATTTCGGATTACATCAAGGATCAACTTTAAGCCCTTATCTTTTTACTTTAGTTATGGATGTTCTTACTAGGCATTTACAGGAAAATGTACCTTGGTGTATGCTTTTTGCTGATGACATTCTTCTTGTTGATAAGACTAGAGAGAGAGTCCAAGAGAAACTTGAATTATGGAAGTCAACTTTAGAGTCTAAAGGTTTTCATTTGAGTAGATCTAAGCGAATATATGGAGTGTAATTTTAGTTGTAGAAGTTCTAGTGGTAGTGTTGTGACATTAGGTGAACAAGTCATTACTAAGAGTGGGCGATTCAGATATTTAGGCTCTATTATTCAAAATGATGGTGAAATAGATGGAGATGTTATTAGTAAAATTCAAGTTGGATGGTTGAAGTGGAGGAATGCATTTGGCCTATTGTGTGATAGAAAAGTTCCACTTAAACTTAAGAAAAAATTTTATAAGATAGTAGTAAGACTTACAATGACTTATGGTGCAGAATGTTGGCCAATAAAAGAAAAGCATAAGACTAAGTTAAGTGTTACAGAGATGAGGATGCTTAGATGGATGAGTGGCATTACTCTTAGAGATAAAATGCAAAATGAGTATGTTTAGGAAAAAGTTGGAGTAACTCCAGTGGCAGATAAGATTAGAGAGAGTCGCCTTAGATGGTTTGGCCACATAAAGCGTAGTCAGATGACGGTTAGGAGAGTAGATGCATTAAGTTTATGTTAAGAAAAGAGGTAGACCTAAAAAGACTTGGTTAAGATGTATAAAAAATGACCTTAGTATACTTGAATTAAATGAGAACTTGACACATAATAGGACACAATGGAGACGAAGGATTCATGTAGCCAACCCCACTTAGTGGGATTAAGGCTTGTTGTTGTTGTTGTTGTATCATCATTATCATTAGCATTTATCCTTACTATTTGAGCCTTAAGATCAACTTTATGAATCTTTCTTTTCCATTTGTTCCTACTAAATATTGAATGAGATATTAAACCTATTTTAGGCCAGTTTTTTTTCCTCCACCATGCAAGTCATCATTAATATACATATCGTCCTTCCTAAATATTTGATGCTAATTTTATCAGTCCACCCTTTGATTGCATCTTCCATCATTCATTACAGATGTACAAACCAACCAAGTCCACTCTCTACTATTTTACCTTAAATAGATGCTATTCCAACTATCCCTTTAATACAGCTAGTCATCAATCATTTTCATAACTTTGTCGTAATCCATCATAACATCCGCATTTTTTTAACGCTTCACTTGGGTATCAACAACTCTTTTATCGTGCATTGCAAAAATCCACAGAATATGTCCACATTAATTGTAATTTTATAAAATTCACATTTAAGTATTCATGTCAGTTTCCAGTATAGAACTAGATTTTTTATACAGGTGAGGTTTGCAAATTATTTAACAACCATAAAAGCAAGTTCCCAACAATCATTCCATCAACTTCTCATAAACATCTGCATCAAACAGATCAATAGTACATCATTTTCATCATTTTTTTTCTCAATCTCACAAATCACTAATCGACACACTTGTTCTTTATTAATATTCTTATCAAGAAAACTTTGGTTCAATAACTGTGAGTGATCAAAAATTATTTTGTATCCACAATCCAAGCAATTTCACCTTAACTTCTTGGCCCAACAAACAAGGATCTTTAGTGGCTGTTACTTCAAAATTAAGTCATGCAATAAGTGATGGATCTCGTGCACTTTCAATACAGGCAGATGATCATAGTAGAGCAGTGCTTCACAATGAGTTTTGAAAAATGATTTAAGATAACCTATGAGAGAAGCTCTCATTCACGTTTAAGTAGTCACAGATAGAAGGTATAATGCTTTGCTGCAAAAGAAAATGAAATTGACACGTCATGTTTGATAACATTTCAAAATCAGTAAACAGTAACATTGTCCAGACCATCTCATCCATTTTTTTCTATTAAATGATGCATGCCTGAACTAGTTTTTCTGCACACTTTTTAATGGCATTATCATTAGTATACTTCTCTTCCTTCCTAGCTATCTCACATTTTATATATGCAGACATTCAATCTTCTACCTTTCATTATTCATGTCCTAACCACCTAAGTCTATTCTCTACTACTTTATCTTAATGCTATTCTAATTATCCCTCTACACTAATCATTCCTCAATTGATGTTTCCTAACTTTGCCACAAGTTCATCTTAACATTCTCATTGTTTCTATGATCCATTTGGCAATCAATTGCTCTTTTACTGCATAATGTTCAAATTCATGAAACACACTTGACCTAATTGCAATCTTATAACATTTACATTTAAATATTCATTCCAATTTCTAACTCCGTACTACTTTTTTAAAAAAATGAGGTCTGCAAAATATTTAACTATAGCCATTCCCAACAATCCCCCCAACTTTTCATAAAAATCTAAAATCATTTTTACCATTGAATTTCTATTCAAGTTCTCAAGATTCACTAATTGACACTTTTATTTTGCTTATTATATTTAAGTAAATTTTGGTCCGACTACTCCCATGATCCCATCAAAATTATGTCAAACTTTAAATGATTGATTGAAAACCATTTTGTAAGAATACAAAGTCAATGGTTGTATGTTTTTTTAAGAAAAATAATAATATTTGTACAAGCTAGTGAAACAAACAAATGATAAATAACATAAGACTACATTCAATAAAGAAAAAAAGTACATCAAATTAGGATACTTGACATTCTAGAAAAATGGTTCACGAAAACTTTGACATCAGCTAAGTCCATAATACCAAAATCAAGGAAGCTATAACATCTTTTCTTAAAATCTAGTAAATCTAAAAGAAAGAAATATTTTCTTCTGATTAGCATCACAACAAAAGAATACCAACTGAACTTTTTACCCACAAAATCCACAAAGCTTCTAATAAATCATGCGATTGGATTGAACTAGAATCGTCAAAACACTCAATAGTAAGAGTAAATGTTGAATGAAGAGGAAATAAGAATAATAACAAGACCCTAAATAGTAAAAGTAAATAAAAATTTTTTAATGATCATTACTTCAAAATAAGTCCTGCAAAAAGTGATATTGATGGTTATCAAACACTTTCAAAAACAAACAGGCGAAGGTAATTTAATAGAAAAGTTCTCATTCAATTTTACAAACCATGGATAGAAATTAGATTGTTTATGTGTATGTGTGTGTGTGTGTGTGTGTGTGACATTTAATAACATTTCAAATGAATCGACAATAACATTATCCAAAGCATCCAACCAATTTATCAAAAGCCAGCGATTTATTCACCGTTTCCTTTTTTGTAATGAGTCAAAATGTGAAATAGTATCAAGCTTGCTAGCTTTTTATCTTGAAAAAAAAAAATTGGTGCAATATCCATTGCAATGTAATGCATCAAATTGTCAATTTCAAGCACCATCATCAATATCATTTTAAGCTTATTGCAACTATGTGGGCCTTACAATCAGCTTTCTAAATCTTTCTTCTCCATATACTCAAATGAAAGGTACCTAAAGTATTAAACATGTTATGGGCTATATTTTTTGTGCAGTGTTTATACATGCGATCATTGGTCTATCTTTCTTCCATCATAAATATTTGACACTAGTTTTTTCAACTCATATTCTCAGCGTATCCTCTACCAATTATGTTATATGTTCAAATTATCTAAATCTCTTCTTTACAACTTTATTTTCAAAGCCAAATTTTAAAACAGAAAGCATATAATTTTAATTTATGAGAGAAGGAGCATATATAAATTTAATTATAAGAAGCAAAAATGTTAATAGGATTCCCATTCCCTTAAGAAACACTTCTCTAATTTGCATTTTCCAAAAAAAAAAAAAAAAGAATATTTTCATTGTTTAACAAAATGTTTTTGTTTTGGTGTTTTCAATGAAAAAACATTTTTTTGTGTTTCATTGAGAACACTGAATAATTAGAGAAAACATTGAATAATTGAGTATTTTCTTCATTTTAACTTCTTTTACAAACTTTTAACCATAATTTGATATTTTGACATACTTTTAAAAAAATTTTATTTTGAAATTAAGTTATATTTTAAAAAAAATTTTTTTTTTGAATTATCTCTTAAATTTAGAACTTTAGTGAAATAAAGAAAATATTATATATATATATATATTAGAATTTTATTTAATAAATTACTAATTCATATGTAAATTACTTTTTTATTAAACAATTTTATCTTGTAATGCAGGGATCGTACAACCAAGTAAGTCTTAGTAGTTCTAAGTGAAATTTTTTTGGCTACTTTAACAACTTTAAGACAAATCAATTATTTTTATTTGCAGCTTACTTAGTCATGTAGTGTATTGATTGTACAACCAAATAGTTGTTAAATGACAACTCTTGGACTGAATTTTTACGAATAATTATTTCTCTATCATGATAGACCTATATTGTGAGTGATGAAATTTAATTGTTTGATGGCTAGCTAACCAACAACCCTTTTAATTATCATATTAAATGAATGAAATACAACAACAACAACAACCTTTATCCCTATGTGGATTGAATTTTACATGAATCCTTCTTCCATTGTGTCCTTATGTGTCAAATTCTCATTTAATTCAACTATACTAAGATCATTTTTTATACATCTTAACCAACACTTTTAGGTTCTCTACCTTTCTTAATATATAAAGAATCTAATACATCTACTTCTGCAGGGTCATCGAGACGGTAGGCGCTTTATGTAACCATTCTAATCTTCTTATCTAAATTTACTCAACTTTTCATACTTATTTTGCATTTTATCTCTAAGAGTAAAGACACTTATCCACTGAGCATCCTCATCTCGCAACACTTAACTTAGTCTTATGCTTCTCTTTTATTCCATTCGCACATAAATCATTGCGGTCTTACCACCATCTTATAAAATTTTCCCTAAAATTTAAATTTTCTATAACACAATGGTCATTTTGCATTCCTCCACGTCATCCAAACTTGAATTCTACTAATAACATCTCCATCTATTTCACCATCATTTTGAACAATAGAGCAGATATCAATTGCTCACTCTTTTAATGACTTGTTCACCCAATGTCGACACTATTCCACTAAAACTTCTACAACTAAAATTACACTTCATATATTAGGTTTTAGATCTTAAAAAAAAACCTTTAAGGTTGACCTCCATAATTCAAGTTTTTCTTGGACTCCTTTCTAGTCTTATGAAGAAGAATCATGATAAAGCATACACCAAGGTACATCTTTCTATAAATGCTAGTAAGAACATATTCATAACTAAAGCAAAACCTAAGGGCTTAAAAGGCGATCCTTGATGTAATCCAAGCGAAATAGAAAAATATTTTGTCAATCCTCCTTGTGTTTGAACACAAGTACGACTAGTATACATATCTTTAATGACTTGAATATAACAAATATTAATTCCTTTCTTTTCTAGAACTCTCCAAAGAACATCTCTTGAAACCTTATCATAAGCTTTCTCTAAATCAACAAATATCATATATAGATCCTCCTTACTTTCTCTATTCTTCTCCATCAAACCTCTTAACAAATGTATAACATCCATAATAGATCTACCTGGCATGAAACCATACTAATTTTGAGAAACTTTTATATCACATCATAACCTATTCTCAATTACTCTCTCCCATAATTTTAATGTATGACACATTAACCTAATTCATCTATAATTTGCACACTCATGTGCATCACCTTTATTCTTAAATATAGGAACTAACAAACTTTCTCTGATCATCTAGCATCTTTTTAGTCTTTAAAATAATATTAAAAAGATTTGTAAGCCAAGAAATTCCTTGATGTCCTTAACATTTCCACACTTCTATTAGAATATTATCAGGTCCTGCTATTTTTTCACACTTCATTTTCTTTAAAACTTCTTTAATTTCAAATTTACAAATACGACGATAAAAATAAAATTCTCTGTTTTTATTTAGGATACTAAAGTTGCTAAAATCAATCGTATTGTCAGTTCTTTCATTAAAAAGTTTATCAAAATACCTCATCCATCTATTTTCAATATCCTTTTCTAAGAAAAATATTTTATGATTTTCATCTTTACTACATCTCACTTGAATTAAATTTTTACTTTTATCTCTTTCTATTAACTTTATACATACATATTTCACCGCTTAAGATTTCAAATCTATCAGTAAATTACTAAAAACTAAACGCTTTCAGATCATATTACGCTTTCTTAATCTTCAGACACTTTATATCTTTTCCAATTTTCCAAATTTTTACATCTAAACTAAGTTTTATAATAATGATTTTTATTTCTAATCTTTTCTTCCACATTTTGACTTAGATTATTATTAAAAGCTTTTTGATTCTAAACATTTTTCAACTTAATTTCACTTCTTCTTTTTTAAAATTAACTTATGACATCCCAAATTCTAAGCTCTTGTTAGGCATAATTCGGTTTAAGAAAATCGTTTAAAAGCAGAAATTTTAAATTGGATCGGTTTTTTAATTTTATTTTGGATTTTGGATTTAATTTTAGCTAAAATCGGTTATGGATTGGATTTAAAATTTATAATATCAAAAGCGAAAATCAAAATAATAGAACTCGGAAGTCGAAGGCATAGCCATGGTCGTGCGGCTTCGTGCCGTGCAAAAAATCGATTAGGGTCTGAGGGAGGAAGAGCAAGGCCAAACTCAAAGGGCAAAGGCAATGGCAAATGGCAAATCATTCAGCTTGGCGCGCCAGTTCTCTTATGGTCTTATCCTACTTCTCTAGTTCTCTTGACTTGTTTTGTTCGACTCTTACGTTATAGCTATCATGTGGGCGTTTTCATTCCTCATGTTTCTTTCTCTTGGCTTCTCCCTTCTCGCCTCATGTCGTCTGCCACAGCTTGCCAAGTCCTTCTCTTCTAATTCGGCGCAGGTTTTGTCTAGATTCTCTTGGATTCCTTTTATTTTGTTTAGTGTTTTGTGGCTTCTGCTTTGGAAGTTTGGAGACTTGGAGAGTTGGAGTTGGAGTTGGAATTGTTTACTATTCTGATTTTCGGAGGGCGGAGGCAAGTTCTGTGGTATTGCTTATCGGCTGCAATCTGAATAGAGTAATGGATTATTTTGTTATGTTTGTTGGCTGATTTGTTATGTGACTTTTGTTGTTTTTATGTTGTTTTTAGTAATGGATTATTTTGTTTTTTACATCTATGAAATCTGCTGTCTTAGTGTTTTTGTTGTTTTTTATGTTGTTTAAGGCTAATGAGGATAGCAAAGAGATTGATTGTTTCAAAATTTGTGCAAATATTTATCTCTTTTAGTGTTAAACGCTTTGTGAATGTGAAAGCATTAAAGTTGAAGCATTGATGTTGCCTCATGACACATGAAATATTTTGATCTTTTCAGATTATTTATTTATTGAAAAATGGCATAAGTTTTGAAGTACATGAATGGCAGAATGGGGTATAAAACAATTTCAAAAGCGCGCAATAAAATATGAATCCATTTCATTCAGTGATCACAATTCACACATATTTCAAAGATCGAGTTAAAAGGTGTGGTTGGTGGTTGCTTGAAATGCATACAAGGATTCATCTTGGATTTCCTTCATACTTAGTTTGAAACTTTGAAGTAAAATAACATGGAAGTTAGATGTTTAGTTCTTCATTAGTTTATGAGGATTCATCTATGCATGTAAGCAAGCTCTCCCATCCTTTGTGGTTTAGTTCTTCATTCGTCTACAACAAGTGTTCTTTCTCCAGTTGAAGGTAGATTGTATAAATTTCATTTGCATTTATTAACAATATATGACATTCTCATTTCTCATGTGTATGAGGTGGTTCAAACTTAATCTAAATTCTCTTCCTGATGAACTTGGATCATATTTTCATCACAACCTCTTGAAACTATGATTATTATATTTGAATCAAATTCTTTTGCTCATTTGGTGCACAACATAATGCAATCCAAATATCTATTGAAACTTATTAATTATGATAATCGGTGGAAGATTCATTTAAATATTTAGTTCTTGCAACTCACATTTCACATTTGTGCTAAGACTTTATATTTCATTGGAGAATTTATTTGAATTGCATTTATGTTTGAAGGCTAGCCTAGAATAATTAGTAGAAATAATATGGAGTGCAAAGAATATTTATATGGTGTTTATATTGCTACAATGGACGATCCAAAGTTACTATAGTGGTTTTATTTTTGGTACAGTGGTTTTGTTTTTGATCTGATCATGAATCTGATCTGATACAAACCTGTCATACACTCATACATTCTGAGAATAATAGATATACTCATATCATATACATCAGTACATGCTATACTGAAATGATACATTTTGATTTTTCCTTTTCCTGATTTACTTTTTTATTGTTGCTTGGTAATTAGTAAGTAGTAGTTGTTGTCTGCTGTTGTTGGTTGTCGAGTGGCAGTTAATGGTTAGCTTTGGTTTTTCTATTTCCTCTTTACCAAAATAATTTCGCCTCTTTGTTGTTCTAAACTTAATGGCCTCTTTAGGATTTGCTTAGCTTTGATTTTTTTTAATTCTATTTGGTTGTTTTCCTTTTCCTGGTTTCGGCTGGTTGTGGCTCTCTCAATCTCTCTGGCTTGGTGACTTGGGATTAGATGTTATCTTGCCTTGGATGCTTGATGCTTCTACATTGGCTATTGATATTGAATCCCTCTTATAGTCATACTTATTTTGCTGTCCTGTTGGCTGTTTCGGTGTTTCCTGATATTTGCTTCTTGCCATCTTGGTCGGTGGTGCTGGATGTGGTGTTTTTCCTGCTGCATTGGTGGTGGCTTTGAGCCTTTGATGGTTATTTCTGGATGCCCTCTTGGTCTCCTTATGGCTTTCGGCTTTCTTGTTTCCTCTCTCTATTGGGTGTTGGTTGTTTCCCTTTTGATAAATGAACATGTTTAGTGTTTATAAAAGATAATGGCTTTGATGTTATTTGCTGAAATCTGAATGTGAGTATGGATTGCTACTTATCACTTATCCATTGACATGCAATTCCATTTTGTTATCGTCAAATCGAATGTGAATGGAGTAATGAATTATTTTGTAATTTGTTATCTTTGGTGAAGTTGTTTAATGTTTACTAATCCAGGCGGGTTTTGTCTCGTAACTCGTTTAGTGACTTGGAGTTGTTTACTAGGAGCGTTATGTAGTTTTGTTATGTTGGTATTTTTTGTTTTGAGTGAGGTAATATTTCGAATTTTAATTGCTTGAGGATGTGTTATTTTGACTTTCGGTGAATGCAGCTGTTTGGGAATGTTTGGCGATTTGGAAATGATGGCTTTGATGTTATATTTCATTTTCTCTGTAGCGTTGTATGTGATTATAACTCCGATCCCAAGTTTGGATCTTTGCTATCTATTCTCTTAGTAATTTTTGAGCTGAGCCTTTATTTTCTTTTGAATTTTACTTTCATTTTTAATCTCTCTTTTGTTTAATCTCATATTTCTAATCATAATAAAATAACACCTATTCCAATTCTGCGAAGAACATTTGTAGAGTTAAAACAATTATAAAATTTAATATCCATTAATCGTATGAGCAGCGACCTGACTAAAACTTCAAGTCAGATTTTTTTCTTAGAAGTTCTTATATTTATGTATTTATTATATTTGTTGCTTTCCACCTCTTTTAGATGATTAGATCTTTAAATCTTTTAATGTTATTTGTCAAGTTAAATAGCAATCTCTGTCTTTTGTAGATTATCATTTTATTTGAAAAGAAATATCTGAAAGGTTAAAATGGAACTCTTTTCAATCGCAATCTTGATCATGCTTCATTTTGTAAATGTGGAAGAAATTGAAAATGTTTATGAATATTTTATGTTTATGAATGTTCATGAATGTTTATTGCGATATGTAAATATAATCTTTCTTAAATGTGGAATGTTTATGAATGTTTGTAATATACTAATATTGCAATTGACAATTTTCTTTTTGTTAGCAAATAAATTTTATTGGTTTAATGGCAAATGTGTTATATTAAAATGGTGTGAAAAGAAAAGATATTTGAAGAAAGCTTCTTTAAGAAATATATTTTATCACATTCTGGTGTGGTGTGAGTTAATTAGTCTCTTTAAGTAATAAATTTAACATTTATTTTTTTTATTAAATCAAAGGGACAGTCTTTCAAATCAATTCAAAAAGTAAACCTTTTTCAAAAATATAGTATATATATTTCAAAAAATATAAATCATAAATAAGCGAATTCAAATATATCATTTTAATTAAATAACATTTTCTTTATTTTAATTAGATTTTTTAAAACCAACGAAAATCGAACTTTTTTTTTGGATTGGTTGGATTATATTAAATCTTATACGGATGGATTTTGGTTATGAATTTCAGAGCAATTAGCAAATTAAACCGATCCGTCAATCAAATGCAATCCTACTTGTCACTCTTAAACATATTTTTATTAGTATTAACAAGTGCCATTGTCACCAAATAATAATTTGATTTATGTTTCATCTTAATCCTTCATCTTAAAATCTAACAATAGTTATGCTTCTTTATTAAACTTTACAATCTTTCTGATTAATATATTTTTCTTATCGAAAATAATCAATCTGTGTTTTATTAAATCCATTTTATAAATAATAATATCTTTCATCTTTTCTTAAATAAAGTATTAACTACAAAATCATAAAGCTAAAATCTAAGTCTACCTTCTTCATCTCACTTAAAATTTCACCAGAATACTTTTAAAATCTTCTACCAAAATTTAAATCACCTCCAATAAATACATATTAAATGAATGAAATACTGAAGTTAATATTCTGAGATTTTGTTTATATATAGGAGTCAGTTTGGGACATTTTTTTAAATCTGTGAAGAAGCTAATTCTGAGGAAAAGCTTGTTGTGAGTCTGATTCGTTTGAAAAACTTTGTCTGTATCTTTACTATTATTTACTAAATATTTGAAATGTCGCATGTATAAATTTAAATAAATTAAGAATGAACAAAATAGGATAATATCTATATATAATATAAGAATTCATAAATTAAATTGTGATTTACATCACTTAATAAATAATATTAATATTAAAGTAAATACAATCGATCAAAATATTAAAACTCTTATCGTTGATCAAATCTTCTTAAAAAAATTTTCCATTCTCTTCTTATGATCTATTTGATGTGTGTATTTCAAGAAGGAGATGAAACAAGCGATTGCATAAAAGAAGGCTCAAATAATGAAAAAGAAGAAAGCTTCACGATCTTGACACATCCTAACGCGTTTACCTTGCTTATAAGCGATTAAGCATACTTCTGATTACGCTTCCTCGATATTTAGATTAATGCAAAATCCATAGTGACAAGATCAAAGCAGCAAATAAGCGGCGAAGATCTTGATAAGATCGGCGGCGGCAAGATCGCCAGGAAAGATCCGCAGCGGCAAGATCGCTAGGAAAAACTCTCGTCTGATAGTTGTTTCAAAGACACGGGGAGAACAGACATGGGAGTTCTGATAAAATGCGGAGGGGTAATTTAGGAATAGATTTTTAGCACAGCGGGCCGCACGGGGTTCGATCGAAAGACTTCACGGTGAGCCCTAAATTCAATTTGCAAAAGGGTAACCAAAGCATCAGGCGTGTCGAGGCGCGCCAAACGGACCCTTAATTCTCCTTATGTTTTGACGTTCCTAGAAGTATTGACATTCACCACCTCCCTTTCTTATATCTATAGGTGGAGTGTAAAAAATGAAGTCATGATTTTTTATTGTAGTTGTGATTGATATTTATGAATATTATTGTATACCTTAATTTATGATAAAGATAGCAAGTCATGGTTATAAGGAAGCTGGCAAAGGATCGAGTAACCCTTCAGGCAAGCATGTAGCAAGAAGACCCCTAAACAACATCCTTTATGCCAAAGACAATTTACCATGCCAAGCTTTATTCCACTTAAACCCATTAATATAAATTAAAAAAATAACTTAAATTAGTTTTGTTAGTGACGGAAGAGCAACAAAAGCCTGGTGGTGTAGAGCTCCTGTTAGAAAAGATGTTTTTTTAAAAAAAAAAATAGATAAAAATGAAAAAAGAAGACAGAATAATGCCCAAAAAAAATGTGGAGTTAAAGAAGTAATATGATAAGCTGTGTTGTTTAGAAGCAAAGGATTTTTTTTTTTTTTTTTTTTTGAATCCACCTGAGCTCACTAAATATCCCGATATATTAGTTAATGAAATATATCATTTTTATAGCATCGATTGACAAAGCAGCACGATAAATTTTATAGAGAATAAGCTTTTATTGAGAATACATACAGAAACCATAATAAGTAATAAAGATTATGAAGGTGATTTTCTTAATGGTAGTAGATGGAGATTAGTGCATAATATATTTGTCTTGATAACACATCATTTAGTCAGGTTACATGATATTCAAATGAGATACCAACATATTTTGTGAGGAAAGATAGTTATGCAAACCAAAAATGGCCTAAAGTAAACTTAGATTACAGTGGGATATCATATTGGAGTGGAATCTCATCAAGGATGATGATGCTTTAAAGAGTGGGAATGATGAGATTATCACTGCAGTACTTCCAAAAGGCAAGAAAAATAAAGTTTTATCCGCAAAAAACTAAGAAAAGATATAAAAGCTACTTAAATCTTACTTAATCAGTAATGTAAGACAAAATTAATTGCAATCTCATATGAATAAATTGAATAAGGAGATAAAGATTTGAAAGAGCAACAATTTATTTTTTAAGCTATTAATATTTATGTACCATGTCTAATTGTATTTTTTTTATATTATATGTATCATTGATATTTCTTTGAATACTTAGCAGTTTACATCTTAAAGATGTTCATTTAATACACTTCAATTGTTAATATGACCTAATATGGTATAATAATAATAATAAGTAAAAAATTTTAGAGGATGCATCTCATTCATTGATTCAAACTAAGGGCCCGTTTGATTGGACTTTTGCTTTTATAAAATTTTGTTTTAAAACAATTTCTTAAAAAGCTGTGTCAAAAAGCAGCATAGAGATCACGGTTTATATCAGAGTAAAAACAGAGTTATGATAAAAATGCTTATAAAAAAATTGTATAATCAAACAGTCCTTTAAAGAATATAATAACGTTTTAAAAAACATGAAGCAGTTAAAAATCTCTCCCAAATGAGGCCTAATTGAGAATAAAACAAAAGCATATATCAAAAAAAAAAAAAACTATTCATTACACAAAACATGAAAAAAAATATCATCATTAATTTCACATATAGTGTTGTGAGATACTACATGTTTCTTATGTGTATCTATTAGGTCCACACAGAAGTCTTCGCTATAATTGATGCTCTTCATCAATTACGCTCTTTCTCATCTTACTTTGTTAATGATGATAGCATACTAGTTGTTGATATCTAAAAAAACAATTATGTTGTATGATGTAAGTGCTAACACACTATATAATTATAATTCAAGCTGATTACCTCCAAAAACATCTCATCATAGTTCGAAGGATAGACTAATGTATTGATAGTCTTGATCTAACTAACCTATCCCAAACATCGTCGAGGGTCCTTCATCTGTATATGTAGATGAGCAAGCATAATTAAGCTACCCTATATATGCTGATTGTTAATGAGCATCCTATTAGTAAAAACAGTTAGTGGTGTAGTCAAAATATATAAAAAAATATTTAAATAAAAAGTTTTGATATAAAAATTGGTTTAGACGTAAAAGCTCAGAGAAATGAGAAAAATATAAAATAGCTCATACAGAATCTAAGAAATCAATATATAATGCAAAGAATTCACATTTAATGATTTATATAATAGATTGGATACTAAATAGGACGAAAGATATATGTATAAATTAACCAAGCTAAAAAAATATAAGTAAAACTTTAATTTAAATGAAGTGTACTAAGAATGAAGATCAATAAAGTACTTTTCTTAGAAGATGATATTCAATATAGATGGATGAACTATTTTGATAAACTTTTCTTTTCAATGAATGTTATCAGAATATGATTGACTTTAATAGCCATTATACTCTAAATAAAAATAGAAATTTTTGTGTTTATTATCATATTAATAAAACTAAAGTTGAAGAGGCTTTAAATAGAATATAAAATAGAAAAATAGTAGGACTTAATGATATTATAATATAAGTGTAAAAATGCTTAGGAGATAAAAGAATTTCTTGACTTACTAATCTTTTTAATATTATGTTAAAGACTAAAAAGATGTTAGATGAGTGAAGAAAGAGTTTGTTGATTCTTATTTTTAAATATAAAGGTGATGCACAAGAGTGTGTTAATTATAGAAGAATTAAATTAATGTGTCGTACATTAAAATTATGAGGAAGAGTAACTAAATATAGGTTATGTTGTGATACAAAAATTTCTCAAAACTAATTTAGATTCATGTTGAATAGGTCTACTATAAATGTTATACATTTATTGAGAAATTTAATAAAAATATATATACAGAAAAAGAGAGATCTACATATGATATTTATTGATTTAGGAAAATAATATGATAAAATATCAAGAGAAGTGCTTCAAAGAGTTCTAAAAAAGAAAGGAGTTAATATTGATTATATTCAAGTCATTAAGAATATGTATATTGGAGTTGTTACTTGTGTTCATATATAAGAAGGATTGACCACGTATTTCAATATTTTAGTTTGATTACATCAAGGATTGGTTTTAAGGCCATATCTTTTTGCTTTAGTTATGGATGTTCTTATTAGACAATTGCAGGAGAATGTACCTTGATGTATGCTTTTTTGCTGATAATATTTGCGAGGGAGTTATAAAAAAAACTTGAATTATGGAGGTCAATCTTATAGTCTAAGCCTTTTTTTAGTATATCTAAAATCGAATACATGAAGCATAATTTTAGTTGTAGAAGATCTAATAACGAGATTGTGACAATAGGTGATCAAGTCATTACAAAGAGTGAACACTTTAGATATCTCGTGTCTATTGTTCAAAGTGATGGTGAAATAGATAGAGATGTTATTAGTATAATTTAAGTTGGATGGTTGAAGTGGAGGAATGAATTGAGACTATTTTATGATAGAAAAGTACAACTTAGATTTAAATTATGTTAAGAAGTATATAATTAAGTATTGCAGAGATGAGGATTCTCGAGAGGACGAGTGGATTTACTCTTAGAAATAAATAGCAAAATGAAAATATAAGTGAAAAAGAAACATAAAATTAAGTGTTGCAAAGATGAGGATGCTCAGGCAGATGAGTGGATTTACTCTTAGAGATAAAATATGAAATGAATATATACGTGAAAAAGAAGCATAAAATTAATTTAAGTATTGCAAGGATGAGGATGCTTAAGCAAATTTATGGATTTACTCAGAGATAAATTGCAAAATGAATATATAAGTGAAAAAGTTAGAGTATCTCCAATCGCAAATAAAATTAAAGATAGTCACCTTAGATGGTTTGGCTACACAAAACGCCAACTGTCGGATGACCCAATTGGGAGGGTAGATGTATTAGACTTGGTCAATGTTACAAAAGGTAGAGGTAGACCCAAAAAGACATGATTATGAAGTATAAAAGATTATCTTATTTTATTAAACTTAAATGAGAATATGACACTTAATAGAACACAATAGAGAAAAAATTTCATGCAGCCAACACCATATAATGGGATAAAAGCTTGTTGTTTTTGTTGTTGTATACAACCATTCTTTATTTTCGTGACTTGGGACAACAATTATCTAGTGGTGAGGTAGGGGATCTCATTCTATAGAGTGACACCCAAATTCTATAGCACAGCATGTATGTCATTGGCCCGTTTTTGTCATCCCTTTATAGTGGAGTGACTTGCATTACATATGCCCATCAATTATTCCAATAGTTTAATGTAGTTTCAATGATAAAACATCCAATCAACATTCACTATGCCATGTTCATTTATACTCCTAAATATTCATTCGATTAGTTCAATCATTATAACTTGGATGTTAGCAAATTGTCTCATTACCCTACTAAATATGTGTCTCCATATGCTTCCAACTGATAAGTGGAACTCCAGCTGTCCAAATATTTGCTCTTTTGAAACAAATAGCAAGCAACCATGTTATTACTATCCATATATGGTAACTAAATAACATATTGATCAAATTTAAGCAAAAATGCCTAAAACAATTGAGTAACTACTATTATTATATAGTGTTATTATAATGTTTTCATACTTACTCTATCAAAGCCCATTCATATGTGTCATTACATTCCCAATTAGTACTTCTCGTACATGTTCCTCATTCCACATACAATTTTTCCAAATTATAACACCATCATTAATAATAAATAACTTATGTTTAGTTATGAAATTTGTTGAGCATATCCTTATATCTATTGACGATAACTCTTGCAAAAATACATGAATAATTAGCCTATGAACATATAAAAACTCTTACGATCAAACCTATAAGAGATGCAAACACACAGCTATATTCACATATCTTAGCTTAACAAATAAGAGTTAATTCTCTATTCTTCGTACTAGTATACAAGCATATAATCTCATAACAAGTACTAGGTGAAGATACTCAAGTTTTCTAATAATGAAAATACTATAAATGAAAATGTGAGACCAAAGTATTTAAAAGTAATATCCCAACATATATAGAATGTAGGCTCTGAAATGCCTTATGAAAATAGGACAACATCAATCCTCATTAGGAACCTCTATAAGATATTCATCTAAACCAACACACAAGTATTATTGATTGTATTAAGGAGTAGCCCATTTGAAACCTACCAAGACGCCATGTTTACCTAGATCATGATACATGATATGAGCATTGGGATGGCCACCTAATAGGTCATTATAGCACTTCGATCAATTTGACCACTGTAAAATGGGACCCACCACTATATGACTAATTAAGGGTACACAATCCACCCACATACCAAAAATAGTACGTGCATCCTAAAATAGTACAACCATCTCCCCTACAGGTAACTATAGCATATTCATCAAAAGACCCACAGCTCCACCAAGGACGAAATATGGTGATAGTCAAGTCAAATAAATTGTAGATGGTAAATGCAGACAATGTTGACATGCTCCAAAATGTCTATAAAATAAGCATATTATATAATATACACCCTAGTTATTCACAAATAACTTAAAGCTACAAAAATTATGCCTTCTATAGTACACATGAAATTAACTATCAATTGTGTATATGAACTATTTGTAGTTAAAAAAAGCTTATTTATGTACTTCATCAGAATTTACAACTCAATGTGATCCACTGTATAAAGATATGCTATGATGAAACTCAACTTACATTTGGTTCATATCTACTTGGCAATCACACTGTCAGCATAGTGGTGGCTTGCTGCCTATGTCCTCGACCATCTTTGCACCAGAAAAAGGTTGCACTATGAGATAAAGATTAAACAATTTTATGACATGTCCATATTTTTACAAATGCAACAAGCTTTACTCCATGTTAGTTTTACCTTAACATTAATTATTCTAGTATTCATCAACCTCCCAGTTCTTGTGAAAGTTAAAGCCAAAAAAAACTAATTTACAATATGACCTGCTACTATTTACATCGGTAGAGCGTGTTGCACTGTTATAACCCCATACACTAATAAATGCAACAAGTTTTAATTGAAGTTAGTCTCATGTCATCCATAGTTTTTCTTATTCTAGTAATCCTTGGCTTTCAGCTCTTCTCCTAAAAGTTGAGAGTAAATGAATATTATGGAACATTGTTTAAAAAGGCTTTCTAGTCGTCACCTCGAGGCGCATGAAAAACGTCTTAAAACTTAAGCCTCATTTGATCTACTAAAGCTTATGCCTTTTTAAAGTGAGGCGTACTTCTTGAGGCACTTTGAGACAACTCCTCACTTTATTTTTTATAAATAATAATCATAATTAATTTAATATAATATTAATGTATTTTATAAATTATTATGCATATTTACCTCACTATCTCACACGAGTTAAGAGTTCTTGATTTTGAACGATCCATCTCGCTAGCTAGCATTACTCTTCTTCTTCGAATAGTAAGAGTCAGAGCTACTAGGAAACGACATATCTTTGAGAAGCATGAACTAGAGCAATGCCTCTCTTCCTTCATGTTATTAATCTATTATTTTATTTAAAACTATAATGAATATATTATTAGCTGCTATAAGGAGCAATAAAAAAAATATAATAATTGAAGAATATTTTGAAGACGTGTGTGGACTCCGAAAATTTGCCACCCACCTCTCAATGAAGAGAATTTGATTATGATGTCGGTGAAATTTTCATAAGGCAGATTGGAATAGTAGATAAGACACTACCTAGAGATTTCACCCTCATTTTGTGCTTTGATAGATTCCATTTTCTATAGCGCTTTTTAATTACCCTTCAATCGAGAGAACTTTCGATTAAGGCTAGTCGTTAGATCATTAAATGCATAGCGTATAGTAGTAGCATGTGGAGTTTTGGAATTTAGATTTTATGAAATTCATCATCCTTTACGAGATGATTGGGGACGTCCGATAGATCTCTAATGTTTAGTCATCCAGTATGGTCACTAATAGTGGGAGGAGGTAGTTGACAGAAGAATGCTGGGTTGTGTTTGTCAGTAATCCTCTGTAGGCAGGGTGATATTTGTCTAGGAGACAAGCAGTTCAGCTATATTTTTCTTGCTCAATTCATGGCTCATACCGTCGTTAGGAGAATCCTGATCGAGTAATATAATGGTGTCGTTTGGACCGTCGAAGGGTGAGTAGTAATTAAATCGTATGTATGGAGTCGACTCTGCGGTCAGGACACGTCCTTACTGGCATGAGATTGTTTAAGAGTAAACATAGTTGTGTACTTGATTTGACTTTGATTCCTTTGTGAGCTAGAATTTTCTTAATTTGCCACCTACGATAAACAGTTGCGGAAGGTGGATTGAGTTTTAACTTTAAGTTTTTTTAGGTTGATGATTTTCATTTAGTCATTTTAAGCTTAATGACATATCAAATTTTATTTTTGAATTGATACTTAATTTATATTACTTGATTTAAAATTTTAAACATATATTGATAGTAGTATCCCCTCCGGTTGAAATCTCTATTCAACACAGCCATCATCGAGGTGGTTTATTGTTTCAGATCTTGTCGACTTTATTAATTTAATAATAGAGGATCAAATCTACTATCATATGACAGAATTAGCTTCTCAGATATTTTAGTGAGTTGAGATTCTTATAATACTGTTATTGGATTTTTGGGTTTTGTTAATCAGGACGGTTATGGCTTCAGCCGCATGAGTCCTCGAACTAAGTTTAAGCATTCAACGTAATGTCGGAGCTCATGCGGGTTATTTAATTCAATATTGATTTAACTTTAGGGGATTTGAATAAGGTTCTTTATTTTGACATTCTGTATAATTTTTAGATAAAATTTTGGATTTCAACAACCTCCAAAGCGTCACATACATAAATTTCTTGAGTGCCACATCAGAAAAATATGTATGGGTGGTGTAAACACACGAATCGTCGTCATGTGCGAAAGATAAGTATGGGTTTAAGACGCGCATGTAATACGATTTTTTCCAGAAAAGGCGTGTATATTTATATACTTGATGTCAAGTTGAAACATTACTTTTAACTTGTAGTTGAATTTTTATTAAGCTGTTTATGCCTCCTGTCGATGTAAAAATTTAATAGCATTCGACATCACGCTATCCGCATAGAGTGCAGTATCTTTGGACCACGACAAAAGCGTGTATGAGTGATATAAACTGATTATGAATGATAAAGCATAGAAAGAGATCGAGTCAAGTCCTGAAAGATTTTCCCACGCCAAGAAAGGCATGTACGGGTACTTATACACCTGCAATGTTAGTTTAAACAATAATTTTATATTATGGCCTGGCTTTATATCAAATTGTTTAGGCCCCCTGTCGGTGTGAAGTTTAACACCATTTAGACAGCATCCCTACGTCGTCCCAGTGTAGGGGGGCTGCCTCGAGTATGTTAGGTCTACCCACCACGCTAAGAAAGGCGTGTATAAGTGGTATAAATCATGGCATCGTCCAAATGCCAAGAAAGGCTGTATGGCTCTGGAATAGATTTTCCTGCCATGCCAAGAAAGGCGTGTTTAGGTACTTATACACCAGCAATGTTAGTTTAAACATTAATTTTATATTGTGGTCTAGCTTTATAACAAGTTGTTTATCGATGTGAAGTTTGACATTTTAGCGATTCCGATGTGGGGAGCGTCTCTATGTTGGGGATGTGCCAAGAAAGGTATATATGGTGATATCTGACTGAATGACGTCACCGCAAAAAAAGGCATGCATGGATCGAGTACCTGGCGACATATTTTATTCTGTATGTGAATATTTATACACCGCAAGCGCATAACTTTCCCGGCGTCGAAAAGGCATAGTACTTATATTTCAACACTGACTTAGCGACGGCGTCGCGTCGAGGGGCAATGGGGGTGGGTGACGGTGTGGATGTCTTGATGATCGCATATACTCGCGAAGTCTGAGAACGACGAAAGCTTCGTCTGAGGAGAGAGCGAGCAGACGAGAGGAAGATTTAGGGCCGGCTGAGTAAGGATTAGGGTTAGGGAATAAGAGATATTTATAGAGATTTCATTTTTAAGTATTTAATTAACGCTAATTAAAATTTTTGTGCCAACATTGCTACATGGGCAACATATATGTCAATTTTAAGATATTCTGATGTTCGGACGCAACGGTGTAATCCGTTTCACGATCAAAGGGCGTTTGATTCGAGTCGGCGTTGAATCGGGTCAATTTCAACTCTGATTTGCGCAATGTCACTTCCGATCACTCGACATTCGCGTAGACTCATCTGAATTGAACGCGAATAATCTCATTTGACGCTTCGACGTTTTCGGGCGTGATCAATTTCGAGACGGATGTTGTTTGGGCATCGGGGCGCGATATCGTGTAGAGGACGACACTCGGTTGACCGTTGAATTATGCAAGATGTATATTCTGATCGATTTCGACGTTATGAATGCGATGGCAGAGTCCGTCCGTCGATCGGAGATCATTTCGACTATTTTGGCGATGCCTAGTGCATTTCAGCTCTGATTTGTGTGTTGTTGTATCTGATTGCTCGATATTCATCTCCGGTGATGAATAATCTCATTTGATAGGTTTCGATGTTTAACACAATCAATTTTGCGACGGAGGTCGTTTGGGCATCGCGACTTCCGATATGTGTTGGTGCGTCGACAAACTTCTTGATGATTGGTGACGAATTGTGCATGCATATTCGATCAATTTTGGCGTTAACGCGATGGCGAAGTTGCATCGAGATTGTTTCAATTGTGTATTTTATCAGATTTGTGCCGTGGCATCCGGTCCGTCGAATTTGTTCTTGTGAGCTCGACTCGACTGATGCATCATGCATGGAGATCAACATGTTCCGAGAATGATAATTATTACATATAATGATCCTTCTGAAAATGATGAAAGTGATGATAAGGTTGCTCTAGATCTTGATCCTCATGGCACATTTAAACTTTGAGAGTGTGCTTATATAAAATCCCATTTCACTTTATATTTTATAGTGATATTTGAGATTATGATTTATAATTTATCTTTATGATAATAAACTAGGTGAATATATTGATAGTTTGTCCTATTTATGAACTATTTGCAATTTTATAATTTTTTTAATTTTTATTTATTTTGAGGCTTATGCCTCAATTCCCTTTGAGGCTTATGCCTCAATTCTCTTTGAGGCTTATACATCATCTCGTTATAACAAATGCCTCAATTTTTTATTTTGCCTTTTTAAACATTATCATGGAAAAGAATTGGAAGACCAAAGAGTGCTAGAATAATAAGTACTATCTAACATGAGACTAGTGTTGAGTTGAATATTTCACATTTTATAAAAATAAGAGGTCATGGCAATGCAATATGCCCTAATAATATAAGTAATAACAAGTGATATCATAAATTTATTCAATTTTTATTGTTATTTAATATTTATCTTATAGTGCAACATTTTCATCGTTTACTTATGTAAAGATGGTCAAAAATATAAATGAAGTTAGATGCTACCATGCTAGACAACAGAATGCCTAGGCAGATATGGACCCAGCACAAGGTGAAATACCCCTTAGGATATTTTCATTAGGTGGCTCATCGAGCTGAAAATTTAGATGAGATGCATGTATGTGCTTTTTTAATTGCAGATATTTCTTTTTATATACATAATTTTTATTTAATTACACATTCACTACAAAGAACACAATTCTTGTAATCTCAAGTCATCTACAAATAGTTAGAAAATGGCTGGTACAATATTATATTTTATAAATGCTTAATTCGCTTCAAGGCTTATGCTTCATCTCGCTACAATCATCTCGCTACAACAAAATGCCTCGGTTATCAATTTTGCCTTTCCAAACATTATCATGGAAAAGAATTAGAAGGCCAAAGAGTGCCAGAAAAATAAGTACTATGATTAACATGAGACTATGTTGAGCCCTAATAATATTAAGTAATAACAAGTGATATCATAAATTTATTCAATTTTTATTGTTATTTAATATTTATCACATAGTGCAACATTTTCATCCTTTTCTTGTGCAGAGATGGTAAAAAATATACGTGAAGCAAGATGCTGCCATTCTAGAGAACGGAATGCCCAGACAGATATGGACCCAGCACAAGCTGAAATACACCTTAGGATATTTTCATTAGGTGGCACATCGAGCTGAAAATCTAGATGAGATACATGTATGTGCTTTTTTAATTGCAGATATTTCTTTTTATATACATAATTGTTATTTAATTACCCATTCACTGCAAAGAACACAATTCTTGTAATCTCAAGTCATCTTCGAATAGTTAGAAAATGGCTGGTACAATATTCTAGTTGATAAATGCTTAGTTCGCTTCAAGGCTTATGCTTCGTCACACTACAACAAAATACCTCGGTTCTCGATTTTGCCTTTTCAAATATTATCATGAAAAAAGACTTGTAAGGCCAAAGAGTGTCAAAATAATAAGTACTATGACTAACATGAGACCTATGTTGAGTAGAATATCTCACATTCTATAAAAATAAGAGGTCATGACAATGCAATATGCCCTAATAATATAAGTAATAACAAGTGATATCATAAATTTATTCAGTTCTTATTGTTATTTAATGTTTATCTTATAGTGCAACAATTTCATCTTTTTCTTACGTAGAGATGGTCGAAAATATAAGTGAAGCAAGATTCTACCATGCTAAAGAATGGAATGCCCAGGCAGATATGGATCCAGCACAAGCTGAAATACACCTTAGGATATTTTCATTAGGTGGCACATCAAGCTGAAAATCCAGATGAGATACATGTATGTGCTTTTTTAATTGTAGGTATTTCTTTTTACATACATAATTGTTATTTAAATACCCATTCATTACAAAAAAAACACAATTCTTGTAATTTTAAGTCATCTACAAATAGTTAGAAAATGGCTGGTACAATATTCTAGTTTATAAATGCTTGATTCGCTTCAAGACTTACGCTTCATCTCGCTACAATAAAATACCTCGATTCTCGATTTTGCTTCAAACATTATCATGGAAAAGAATTGGAAGGCCAAAGAGTGCCAGAATAATAAGTACTATGACTTACATGAGACCTAAGTTGAGTAGAATATCTCACATTTTATTAAAATAAGAGGTCATGACAATGCAATATGCCCTAATAATATAAGTAATAACAAGTGATACCATAAATTTATTCAATTTTTATTGTTATTTAATATTTATCTTATAGTGCAACATTTTTATCTTTTTTTTTTATGTAGAGATGGTTGAAAATATAAGTGAAGCAAAATGCTACCATACTAAAGAACGGAATGCCGAGGCAGATATGGACCTAGCACAAGCTGAAATACACTTTAGGATATTTTCATTAGGTGACACATCGAGCTGAAAATTTAGATGAGATGCATGTATGAGCTTTACTAATTGCAGATATTTCTTTTTATATACATAATTGTTATTTAATTACCCATTTACTACAAATAACACAATTCTTGTAATCTCAAATCATCTACAAATAGTTAGGGAACGGCTGGTACAATATTCTAGTTCATAAATGCTTAAAAACATGTCAACATTACCTGCAATTTATGAGACTTGACCATCACCTCATTATAGCCTTAATTAAGCAATAGAATCCTCTAATAAATACATTCCACTTGCCCGCATGAAAGATGGTTGTAATACTTTATGATGTACAAATTATCCTTTGTATTAAGGTGGTTAGTGCACCCTTAGTTGGTCTCATTTTATAATGGTCAAATTAGCTCAAGTGTTGTGATGAAAAGTATTAAGAATCCATCTCAATATTAATACAATGTATTATGATCCAAACGAACATGAGATCGTGGCATGCTTCTAAGTGAGCCACTCCTAAGCAAAATAAATAATCATGTGTTGGCTATGATAGATATTTTATAAAAATTTTAAAAGAAATACCTTTTTATATTTTCACAAGAAATGTTGGAACATACATTCTATAAACGTTAAAATGTGTCTTGCTTGCAAACACTTTGAGATCACATCTTTATTTACAATATTTGTCATTATTCAAAGATTTGACTATCTTCGCCCAATACAAGTTAAATGGTCTTATTCTTACATATATGCAACGAGAATTAACCTTATCAATTAAATCCACACGTGTAAATATAATTGGGTGTTTATATCTCTTATAGGTTACATTGCGGGAGTGTTTATATGTTGGGAGGTTAACTCTTCATGTACTATTCCAAAGGGATATCATCAAAAAATCACTTGAATTTAAATATGTTCAACAAATTTTGTAACTAAACGTAAGTTATTTATTTTAATAATAGTGCTTTAATCTTAGAGAAATTGTAGGTGAAATGAAGAACAAGTATTGACTAAGAACACAAAGACATGTATGGATAAAATTGATAGGCTTCTATAAGTATCGTGACACCTTACACAACAACAATAGTTACTCAATCTTCTTAAGTGTTTTTGTTAAATTTTGATCACCAAGATATATATATATATATATTATACATGAATGACATAATGGTAGCTGTGATTTATTTCTAAGAAATAAATATTTGGATAGCCTCAGTTCTATTTATCATTTAAAAGTATGCAGAGAAACACCTTCTATATCAAGTAATGAAATAATTTGCTAGTATACAATCTATGACAATTAAACCAATCGAATGGATGTTCAAGAGAGTTGATGGGCATGGCAGGGTGGATTTTAATTGAATACATTATCATCAAAATTATATTAAGTTATGGACAATTAACATACATATATATTATAAGTCACTCCACCGTAAGGAAATGATAAAAAAGAACTGGCACTTATATGAGATGGTACAGAACTTCGATGTTACTTTATATAGTAAAAGTTCCCAACCCAACAACCAAATACTATCACAAGTCACTAGGGGAAAAATAATGATGTCATTTAAAAAGAAATTCTAACTTAATAGCATCAATTTATTTTAGATTATTCTAAACAAATAATTCATTATGCATGATCAAATGGATTACATCCTACATACAAAAGGTATAGTAAAACCATTATTGGTATCAATGATGAAAATAGTCTTACAATGCAACTTATAATGGATGGGATCTCAAAATTATCTAATATCGTGGAGTGATCCATTCACATTAATTATAGTACATTTGCATAGTTGGCTCACTATGATTTCCATATAGAGTTGATTCATCGTAGTTAAAAGCAATATCAAAGTCCATAGAGATTAACTTCTTATGCTTGATGACGATCAACATCTGATGTTATACAAGAACAACATCGAATGCTTCAAGGAGATCAACTGCAATTGCTCCATAGTGATCAAGAGTTGATGCTTGTCAATACTCAATATATATAGAGTCGACTAATTATGAATGGTCATCTACATATGATTATGCTTGGAATAGGACAATTAGGTGCAAGACCATCAACACGCTAATGGTCATCCTTCAAATTATAGTGGTGATTTAAGAGATAATTAGCATGAATCACAATTTCATAATATGCCAACACCCACGCAATACGACATGAATATTCCTTCTTGAATATCACCAACAAGTATACTTTTAACACCAATATAACAGTATGAGGAATAAACTATGAGTGCTACATGGACTTAATAGATATACAGCAAGAATAAATATCATCTCAAATACTATAAGAAAAACTAATGACAATATTATCTTCAAAATGAATAATTAGCTTCAATTAAATGCAGGACTTTTTTTTATTTTCAGCTATATTGAATATATTAATGAGTAGTTAGGTGCAGGACCATCGACACCCTACAGTGGGATGATTTTGGAGATGATTAGCTTGAACAATGATTTTATAATATGCCACATCATACAACACAAATATTCTTTCTTGAATGTCACCAATATAGTAAAATGAGAAAGAGAACTAAAGAAGAGCACCGACTATGATGAAGACCACTACGTAGACCTAGTTGATATACACCAGGAATAGATTCCATCTCAAATGCAATAGGAAAAACTAATGACAATATTTTTCTTCAATATCGTGTGCAGTGAATAATTACTTTCATATTTAACATGGGATTTTTTTTATTTTCATATTAAATGAATAAAGTGCATCCCATATAATTTTTTACCTACTAGTGTACGCCATGTTAAATCATATTAATAATTGAAGAATATTACATGAATATCACTAAAATGTATACTAGTAAATTTTCATAAAATGTTAATGGTGCATATAGCAGAAAAAAAATACTCTTGGTAACTCTCGACAATTTCTTTATATTTCTACACTACTTCAATCTCTTGCCCCTTATAAGTATATAAGATTGTAATTAATTTTGTGTTACATTGCTAATGAAGTAAAAATTAATACCCTTTATATCTCTTGACAGGCATTTAATGATAAAAATTTCTTTTTCTTGGGTTTGGAAAGTGGTACAAAAAAAACATCTTTGATGAGATTTCACTCTTAAAATGATATCCCTTGCAATTTCAATTCACTTCAAACTCATTATCAATCTGCACCATACCTTTTTTCAAAAATATAATAAGGATAACTCATTAGAAAATCATTAACATGACTAAATGATGTGTTGTCTGTACACATATATTACACCAATGTTCATCCACTATGACTAAAAAAAATCACAATTAGGATCTTGACTATTTGTCATGATTTTTGCTTGTATTCTTAATAATAGATCATTGTGCTCTTTTGTCCATCGATGTTTATAACTTTGATAGATTTTATTAGCTAATACATCAAGATCTTCAATTAGCTCTAGCGGATTCCAAAAAAAGGTTCTTTGATTATAAACGATGCAACTCATCATGTTGTTTCTTTAGCTATACAATATTAAGCCATTTATTTGTCATTTCTGCTCATTTGTATCTCATTTTGTTCCCAAAAATATATCTTCCAACATGGACTTTATACCACCAACTTTATGTTGTTCTTTCCTCTCTGACAAATCTAATTTAAGTTCTTCTACTAACATTAATGGATTTAGAAGAAAAATAGAGAGCTTACCATCAACTCCTCTCATAATTGCAACTTTATATAACAAATTATCTTAACATAAAGAATTCAGGGGGTTTTCTACTAGAAGTTCACTCACGAGCTTTCTTGTAAGCATAGTTTATCATCGCTATCATAAATCAAGTTATACAATAATATTTAAAAGAGAAACTATATATACTACATAATTCTTATGTATTTATCTATCTACAACAACAACAAGCCTTTATCCCACTAAGTGGGTCATTTCATGAATCCCTTGTGTCATTGAGTCAAATTCTCATTTAATTCAAGTATACTAAGGTCATTTTTGTACATCTTAACCAAGTCTTTTTGGGTCTACCTCCACCTTTCTTAACATAAGGAAATCTAATGCATCTACTCTCTAACTGGGTCATGATACGCTTTATGTGGCCAAACCATCTAAGGCGACTCTCCTTATCGCCTGAGCTACTCCAACTTTTTTCCAACATACTCATTTAGCATTTTATCACTAAGAGTAAAGCCACTCATCCACCAGCATCCTCATCTAACACATAACTTAGTCTTATGCTTCTCTTTTATTACTAACATTATGCACCATAAGTCATTCGGGTTTTACCACCATCTTATAAAATTTTTCCTTAAGTTTAAGTGAAACTTTTCTATCACAAGCCGATGCATTCCTCCACTTCAACCATCCAACTTGAATTCTACTAATAACATCTTCATCTATTTCACCATCATTTTTGAACAATAGAGCCTAAACATTATTAATGACTTTTTTTAATGTCACTATCACAGAACTTCTACAACTAAAATTACACTCCATATATTCAGTTTTAGATCTACTTAAAGCGAAAACCTTTAGACTCTAATGTTGACCTCCATAATTCAAGTTTCTCTTCTCCTCTTATCAACAAGAAGAATGTCATCAAAAAGCATACACCAAGGTACATCTTCCTATAAATGCCTAAGAACATCCACAACTAAAGCAAAAGATAAGAGCTTAAAGTGATCCTTGATGTAATCCAAGCTGAAATAGGAAAATATTACATCAATCCTCCTTTGGACACAAGTAACAACTCTAGTATACATATCCTTAATAACTTGAATATAACTAATATTAACTATTTTCTCGTTCAGAACTCTCGAACATCTCTTGCTTTATAAAACTTTCTAAATCAATAAATATCATATGTAAATCCTCCTTACTTTTTTTATACTCCATCAAACCTCTTAACAAATATAGCATCCAGTAGATCTACCATGCGAGATTGTGAGAAACTTTTATATCACATCATGCTATTACTCTCTCCCATAATTTTAATGTATGACACATTAACTTAATTATTCTTGCACACTTGTGCATCACCTTTATTCTTAAATATAGGAACCAACAAACTCTTCCTCCACTCATATGGCATCTTTTTAGTCTTTAAAATAACATTAAAAGATTTGTAGCAAGAAATTCCGATCTCCTAAACATTTCCACACTTCTATTGGAATATCATCGTAGTCCTCTTGTTTTCCACATTTCATTTTCTTGAAAGCTTCTCTCACTTCAAATTTACTAATCTGACGATAAAACAAAATTCTATTTTGTTTAAGGTATTAAGGTTCTTAAAATCAATCGTCTTTCGATCCTTCATTGAAGTTTATCAAAATATCTCATCCACCTATTTTCAATATCCTTTTTTTTAAGAAAAGCGACTTTATTATTTTCATCCTTAATGTGAACTAAGTTTTACTTCTTTATCTCTTTACTTATAATCATCATACATCTTTGGTATCTGTTATCTAATCATAAATCACTAAAAATTTTTTATATCATATATTATTTTCTTAATCTCTACAGCTTTATATCTTTCCCAATTCTTCAAATTTTCTTTACATCTAAATCAAGTTTATATAATCTTCTTATTTCTTATCTCTTATCAGATATCTCATTCACTATTTTTATTAAAAGAAAATTTTCCTTTGATTCTCCAAATACATTTTTTAATCCTTAATTTCACTTCTTCTTTTCCCACATAACATTAAACTTATATCATCCCAAATTCTAAGCTCTTGTAATTTCTTAAAAATATTTTTATTTATGTTCTTTAAGTGTCATATCTAATCTAATAATAATTTTTGATTTATTTTTCTCTTACAATTTTTCATCTTAAAATCTAAAACTAACAATCGATGTTGGTGCCTTTCACTTTTGAATAACCTTATAATCTTTCTGATCTAAAAGATCTATTTTTCTTATCGAAAATAATCAATTTGTGTTTTCTAAATCCATTTTATAAGTAATAATATGTTCATCTCTTTTCTTAAATAAAGATGAACTATAAAATCGTGAAATTTAAAGAAAATCTAATATAATTCTACCTTTCATTAGAAATCCATAACCACCATTAATACTTTATCTTCTCTAAAACATCATTTAAATCTCATCCAATAAATATTTTTTTCAAGTATCTTTTGTATTAATCCTCTAATTCATTCCAAAATTTTTCAACTTACATCCAAACCTACTGAGGCATAAACACTTATAACATTGATAATCTTAGTATCAACAATAATCTTTAAAGTATAATTTTATATCCACATCTATTAATATTTATAACATTATCTTCAAACTTTTATCTATAATCAGCTTCTGTATTTCTGTTCGACTACAATCAAAGTTTAAAACCTAAATTATCAATCTCCTGGCCTTCTCTCCAACCCATTTGGTTTAGTTTGAACACATAAAATATTTATTTTTTATAAATCATAATATCTATTAATTCCATTAATTTACCGTAAGAGTACCTATATTCCAAGTTCTATCCTAATTCTAGTTTCATGGACTAACTTCTTTTGCCCACATCCGTCAATGTAATGGGAACCTACATTTGCAGACGCCGCACGCACATTTTTTTGTATTCAAGCCATATATCGCTTCGGGGCCTTCCGACGATGATTTAAAGGATTCATGTCATGATTATTTCGACAAGTTTTACTTTTTTTACCTATCGCAACCCTCCACTTTTCACATCCGGACTTTGGACCGGCAAAAGTAGTGTTTATGTATCTAATACATAAAATTTAATATTTACATGAATAACATATAAGTCTGTAATATCACATCACAAATATCACTATCATCAATTTTTTTTAAAGTGAAATATACATTTTTATGCATAGAAAATTGTTATATATATATATATGTAAATATCAAATTTTAGGTGTTAGATATGTAAATGGATAAGAACTGTTTGGTATGTCTATAAATCTTTCTATTTGAAAATATTAATGAATCATAACAACAATAAAAAATCATTACTTCTCTATACATACTCTACTTGTAAATATAACAAAGAGAGGTAGTAGTGTCCATGACTTATGTGAATGTTAACACATGAGAGAAATAAGCCTATATGTAGACAAAATCTTGAATAAACTTCAGTATTTTTTCTATTCAATATAGTAGTTGAAAGGGTTGGTTTGCACACCATTAAGTAAATTTTATCATCCATAATAAATGTTTATCAAGATAGAGAAGTAATTAGTCATAAAAGTTAATCAAAATTATTCTTTACCAACTATTTAGCTATATAATTCACATACTACATGATAGAAAAGCTGAAAATAAAGACAATTGATTCATCTTAAAATCTATTAAAATAACACAATAAAAGTCACTTCAAGTTACTACGGCCTACTTGATTGTACAATCTTTATACTATAAGAGAAAATTGCCTAAATATCAACTAATAACATAAATTTTCTAAATTAAAAATTAAAAAAATGTTGAAAAATAGAAAGCATGTCAAAATATTAAATTATGATTAAAAATTTAAAAAAAATTGGAATGCAAAAGTAAAAATACATTGAAAATGCAAAAGTAAAAAGCTTTTTTTTTTAAACTAAAAAATCTTCTTCTTTTTTTTTGAAAATAAATTAAATAAATGGAATCAAATTATAAAAATTGCATGGGCTGTGTTTTAAAATTTGGAACATCCCTCTAATATAACTATTTCGCAATCCATCATTCTTAGTTTTAGAAAATTAAAATTCACATTTTTTTTCAATGTTGAATTTGACTCTTATGGCTCTTTTTATAGCATATATCTCAAATTTATAAAACATATCAAGACTAATTGCAATATTATAATATTTACATTTAAGTATCATCCTATCAAATTCTAGCATGAAAGAAAACTTTTAATGTATATGAGGTCTGCACATCATTAAACTACAAGTATATAATCATACATACATTCTTGGACCTAGATCTTATGAAAATGGAAGATTTTCACATAGAAGATGTAAAACAAATAATGGCAAGAGAACTAGCACTTGGGATTTCTTTTTCATTTGAATGAAAGTAAAATCAAAGGCTTTTTTTTAGGTTTCTAATTTCTTTTTTTTTAACGAAAAAGGGGGTAAGCTCCTAATCATCCAATTAACTTCTCATAAAGATCTACAACAAGGAATCTCTTTGGGAGGAGGAAAAGCCAACGAACTAGCAATATTCTCTTCTCTCCATGGTGGGGGGTGGCCGGCGGTCACCTCCTCTTACAAGGACAAGGCTAGGAGGGAAGGCCAGAAGGTGGCAAGAAGGAGAGGGGCCATGGCAAGGATGTGCTAGGGATGGACAAGGTTTTGGTGTAAGAGATGATCGGGTTGGTGATGATTTTGACATGGAAATGCATGGAGAAGGTGACCCGTCCAAGGACCATGCAAGCTTCCCAAAGAGGAGGTGCTTGGGATGACAAGTGGTGGTGGTTTGTGAGGAAGAGATTCAAAAATCCAAGGTCCAAGCATCGCTCACTGGCATCAGACTCTGCGGCCGCCGTCGCTTGCAGGAGGAGGAGGCACGACAAGGGTCAGATGTCCCTGGCGCCACGGTGGCGTCAGAACGCTAATCGCACGCGCGCATGGAGCGGCTTTGCGACCGACGCTGGGAGTCACATGAGATCGCTGCAGGCGCTACCGATTATGAGACGCGCGGCTGCAGTGAGGTCGCGGCGCGAAGCTTAGCGCTAGCGCGCGGCGGCTACCACCAAGACTATTCACTCGCTGCCCCGCAGAGGAAGCAGCCGGACAAGCCAGATGCCATCCCAACACTCACTGGAGGAAGCCGAGGACAAGCCGCCAGCCATCCAGAGCACTATTCACTCGGGCCGTGAGCACTTTGGCTAGATGTCGAAATGGCCGATCAAGTGGCCAATGGGGATGATGATATGGATGATGATGGTGAAGATCAAGATGGCCTTGTTAAGGCCAACAACACTCAAAAGGGCAAACCGAAAGCATGGAGGGGCTTCAACTTGGCCAAGGTATGTTCTATAATGAGCATGATATGGGTGATGTTAGGCTTGTTGCCCGCCATATGGATGAATTTTCGTGGAGATCATGTCAACACCCAAAGGAAAGGGGGGAGGCTGACCAAGATGTCTCAATGGAAGATGACATCGCTCCAAGACAATGCACACAAGGTGTTTGCACAAATGCCAAGGAGAACCCGAGCACCTTTGCTTGGGGTGTGCTTCAAGGATTGAACAAAGGGAAGGGCAAGGCTACTACCAACCCCTTGTTTGAAGACAATAGCCTCCCTAGAGAGCTCTTCCTAGAACTTCAAATGGTGCTAGCTCTACAAGGGAGGGCAAGGATCAAGCTAACCCTTGGAAGAAGAAGGAGTATGTTAAATGCTGATAAGAATGCAGACTCATGGAGGATGGCATTACTATTCACTGGATGACCCGTGGATGATAATCAAAGTGAAAGAGCACTTGTAGGAAAGGTGTTGGGGAGAAGACCACCCTATTTCTACCTTAATGCACTGCAGAGGAAGTGGAGTAGATGAGGGCTTTCAAATTGATTATGGTTGCTCCAGATTGCAGTATGCATCTTTGAAACCACCGAGGCTAGAGATGCGCTTTTGATGAATGGGCCTTGGTTCATCATGGAAATGTCATTGGATAAGTGGACTCCCACTTTCAATCCCAAATCTTTGATGGGCTCTCCTCTCCGATCTGGGTACGCTTCCCTAACCTCCCCTTGCTTTACTGGGACAATACTAATATTGCCGTGATCGCTTCCTTCATTGGAGCCACTGGGTGGACCACCCAACAAACTCATGGGGCAAAGCATGTTTGCTGAGTATGCATCGCTTGATCTTTCACAAAACTCCCCTGAGTTTGGATCCATGGAAGAAATGGAAAGTCTTTCCAACAGTATGAGGGGATTACTCAACTGCTTTGTTGTGGAAAGGTGGGACACAAGGTTGACTCTTGTCCCACCAAGGGAGTTCCTCCACCGCTACCACTCATGGTAAGACTTCCTGCTCACTAATGCGTGAGTCTATGCGAACTTAGCCCCATCACGAGAAGGGGAATGTAGCACTACTAATCAAAATCCTACCAATGGAAAAAATGCCGAGACACAACAGACTACTTCACCACCATTACCTACACAGCCTGAGGAGTCCATTTCTTCTGAGTATGGTCAATGGGTGCTGGTCACCAGAAAGAAGAGAACTAACAACAAGCAGCAGCAAATTAACTTAAAGAAGAAGGAAGATGGGAAGCAAGGCCATAGGAGTGGCCAACCTACAGCTACTCAACCCCCGGGAAGAGCTCCTCTTCAAGGAGCACCTTCAAAGCCCCTCCCTCGCTGAAGCCTCCCCGCCTCCTATATTCCAAGCCAAAGCCACGTGGAGAAGCTCAAAAGCCGAGGGAGAAGGCAACCACCCAACCTACCACAAGGTCTAGGGATGTCTCAGCCCACTTTGAGAGGGAGGTGCGTAAATTGAGGCCAACTCAAAGAAGAGGAAAAGATACACACCGAATCACTGGGGATAAATCCCCATGGTGACTTAATGTCATCGACATTATGTTTTTTGAATTGTAGGTGCCCGCAAGAAGACTACAAGTAACTACCACGCCACCTTATTGGTGGTAACGATCTCAAAGATTATTGGCTTTGAAACCGTGATTGAGTGCATCTCAAGACATGAAGTGGACAAAATGGCCGGATCAACTGCGCTTCTTTGTAAACCCTCAAATGGGCTTTCTGGAGGCATTATCATCCTTGGAGAAAGGATATTGTGGACTTCTCCTCCGTTATTTCACCGCCTTGTTTTGGGCACTGCTCTTGCCCAATGGCATTAGGACTATTGGTATTGCCAACAAGAGTTATCTTTACGGGACCTCGAAAACCATCAAGGACAATGTGGATCTTCAAGCTCCCATGGCTATCGGGGTGACTTTAATTGTATCTGGCTCAAAGTGACAAGAAGGGTGGGAGGCCCTTTCATTATACACTGCAACACGTGAGATGGAGGAGTGTATGGCTTTGTGCATGAGAGTTCAAAGTTCACTGACCAACAAGAGTGTAGGATCCGGTCCCGCTTGTGATCTCCTATGCTTCAACTCTAATAGGGGATACCCAAGGTTCACTTACCTCGATCGCTCGATCATGCTCCCCTTCTTCTTCCTCTTCTCGCCTATACCAAGCCCCGTGAGATGGTTATTTGAAGATACTTCTCTTATCCCATGAGTTGGAGGTGGTTTGGAAGAACTCGTAAGGAAGACTTTGGCTCAAAGGCCGCAATTCTCCATGTAAAGAGTTGCACTCACATCTCTTCCATCGAAAAGAGTATGTTGAAGAACCTCCACTCTCTCCGATTGACTTGGAAAAGGACATTACCTCTCCAAACTCTGATTGTCGATGATGACTCACTCCTACCCAAGAAGGGAGCTCCGCAAGTTATCGAGCTTAACTCTACATTGGCCGTGCTCAAGACTTGGTGGACAAAGGCTAAAGCTAGATGGCTCAAGGATGGAGATGGGAACACTCATTTTTCCATACGGTTGCCTCTCGCACACCCACCAACAGATTCGGTTTTGCAATCGGTGGATGGAGGTATGATTGAGAACCCTTCGAGATTTCGATATTTTCACTTCCTTCTTCGTGCAAAAATGGGTTGAGGGGATGTCTCCCTTGATGGTTGGCCTATTCCCCATAGAGAGGTGTTCCTCCGTCGCCAAATCTCTCCTTGAAGCCCCTGATCATCAAGATATTTGGGAGGCAATTCATTCTATGGGGAGTAACTGCTCACCTGACTCGATGGGATCACTACTTTTTTACAAGCATTTCGCCTTGTGTGAAGAAGGATGTCGTTGTCGCTGCTCGTGAGTTCTTGAACTTGATCATATGGAGGATTCATGGAATGAGACACTTATTGTTCTCATCCCCAAAGTTACCTACAAGCACTCCTTCCAAATTCCGCCCATTACTGCGTGACGATCTATAAAGTGGTGGCCAAGATTTTGGTGAACGTGTTAAAAGCATTTACTACCTCCTTGTTTCTCAAGAACAAGGTGCTTTTGTGCCCGAGAGGAACATCTCTCACCATGCTCTCCTTGCCCAAGAAATCATCAACAAATTCCAAAGATTCCTCTTCCCGTTGGACATGAATTAAAGTGGAGCAAGATAAGATGAGTCATGCATATGAGCAAGATGCTCACTTTGATGGGGTTCCTGATAGATTCGAAGTGGATTCTAGGTGTCACTCACCCTAGATTCTCCATCTTGTCAATAGAAGGTCTCCCTTGACGCAGTGTGGATTTATAGCCCACTCTCACCTTGCTTATTCTATGTTCTCGAGCCGCTTTTAGCTTTAAGCAGAGGGCCAAACCTATGACTGAAGACGGAGGTACCTCTATCTCTAATCTCCGCCATGACATTCGATTACCTCTCGTGCCTCTATTCTCGCCAAGCAAATTAAAGCCATCCTTGATGATTATTGTGGTCGGACGCCAACGGATCAGTTAAGTCCCATTCTCTTTAGCAAATCTGCTAAGAGATGGAGGACTAATCGGATTGCTAGTTTATTGGGGGTAAGGTCCAAGAGATGGAGTATCTTGGCCTTAAGTTATGAGGAAGCTTTACAAGCATGATTTCGCCTCTGCCCAAAGAGAAGATTATGTCCTGGGAACTTCGACATCTCTCCTATGCAGCTACCTTATTTCCTCGCCTCTTATACCAGTTCTATCGCCTAACACATACAACTATTCCCTCAATGTGTTGAGAGATTGAGCTTATGTAGTCCTTCCTATGGGACAAGAGTCCCACTCGAGGGCATTCACTATGTCGGGGTACCGCTTGCTTACCTATTAAGCATGGGGGCTTGGTTTTCACTCTACCCTGCTGGCCCTCGTGGCAAGGTTGGCTTGGGATTTTCTTCGTAAGCCACTTCATTACTTCACCACGATTCTGGAGCTATGGGGAAGATATTTGGAGTGGAAGTCAAGAGGGGGACTCTAAGACTTGGGTCGTCATTCTTAGTGGGGCTCAAAGTCTTGAACCTCTCATTCATTGGAAGATCACGATGGCAAAGAAAGTTCGATTTTGGATCACACATGGTTACGATTGTTCCTTAGCCCGAGACTTTCTTAGATGCTAGCCTGAGGATCGACTACGCTTCATCCATATGGACAGACATGGGATATTACACCGAAAGATTTTGGTGAGGATCTTGTGAAGCACATTACCAAGGTGGAGCTTCATTCGCACTTAGATGAAGAAGCACTGAGCTTCTTCACCTCCCATCGGGAAATCTCTACCGGGCCTTTGATGCCCACTTCCCCTTCCCGCTAGCCACTCTTGGCTACAAAGTTCCGCTTGCACCCAGAGAAGTTTTTTCTGGTGGCGATCCCAAGAATGCCTTACCAACCTACCACCGGCTCCACTCGAGGTCTTCTGAGGAGACTCATTGCCCGGGTCGCATGGAGATTGAAGACCGATCATATCCTCACTACCCGCTTCTTACTTCCTCTATCATTGTTTTGTCCTCTTGGGAGTTAACCTCCTCTTTTTTTTTTAATGCTCATGATCTGTTTCAGGCATTCGATCGGACCACCAAGTCAGACATGGCTTGGGGTAGAGTTTATTGCAGCATGATATATCAAGTTTGGAGGACACGGAATGCAAAGACACATGGTAGCCAACATGGGACACCAAAGGTCATTGCTGCTACTATTTTGGAGGCTTTTACAAATGCATCTACCTTTCTATTCCGGGGGCAATGGGAGCTCCACCGGTAGCAGCTCCACTCCCCTTTCCGACTCCCCTCGGGATGGCTAAAGGTGAATGTAGATGGTACTCTCCTCCCCTCGGCTTGGCATTGGAGTTATTTTCGTGGATGATCTTTGGTGACTTCATCAGGCTGGTATCCGCTTTCTCCATTGGGATAGTGCTTTCATAGAAATGCAGCTATGCTTCTTTGAGCGACTTTGATTTGGATGTATGAGTACAAGGGAATCATATTGGAGGGACAACATTAGTGTTGTCAATTTACTTAGGAAGACCATGCAGCAGACTTTCGGTCTTCTCTCTCAGGACTTGGGCTTTCTTCTAGCATTCCACCAAGTTCGTTCTCACGCTTCCGGGACTTCAACCGGGTGACGGATCTCTTCGCAGCTACCGGCAGACTTTACTTGGTTGTCTTTAGATGTTTCTACTTTACCTTCTATTTTTATTTGAGGATGATAAGAAGCATGTTGCTTCTATTTAGCTTCTTGTTTTAGACTCTCTAGCCTTTGCTAGTTCTTGTATTACTTTGTTTACTATTATTAAATGCAATATGCAAGTTTCAAAAAAAAAAAAAAAAAGATCTACAACAAAATAGATTGATAAAATCATTTTCAACATTTAATTTCTTTTTGCATACAAATCACAATCAATGCTTTTTTTTTCTTATTATTAATTTATTTTCGAAAAAAAATTTGGCTCATTTACTTCTGTATGACAAAAGGGATGATCAAAAACCTTTTCATGACAATTCAAAATCGTTGTTTTAACCTTAGGCTTCCAAGACCTCAACTGTATAATTTCCTTTAAACATGTAATTCCAAACCCAAATAAATGCACAAATGCTAATCACTAAGGAGCTATTTCGTTTAAGGGTTATGAGTATACAACATTTCAAATGCAAGGGTTTTAAATTTTTGAGTGTTTGGTTAAAAGGAAAGAAAATTCAAAGTAATATTTTTAAGGAATTAAAAACTCTTCCATTAGTATTTTTTAGTATAATTTGAATTTGGTTGATTTTGACTAATTCAGAATACATTGCACCTTCCTCATTGCAAAAATCCCCTAATGCCCACTGCGAAACTCCCTCAACACAACTCCATTGCAAAATCCCCCATCATGATGCTCGAACCTCTCCATCGCAACAATGTCATAAAATGACTTCCAAGCCCAAAAATCTTTGCATTACGATGCCACCACAACCTCACCAACGACCCTCCAAACCTCACTAACCTCAACGTCAATACAACTCTAGCAATCCTCCGTATCTTTTGGCTCTAGTTGTAGTGTCAGAGAAAGTTGCGGCATTCAATGCCATGCACTAGATCTTTGCATTGAAGTATTTAAAATCTATTTTCCTCCCAATCAAACACAAAATTATAATGTCTTGAATCCATTTTACAACCAATGAAATAACTATTAAGTATTTCAATATATTGACTTTACAATGAATTTTAAATACACCTAAATTCTAAGTACTCAACCAAACAGCCCCTAAGAAAAATCAACGCCTTAAATTATTAAACGGGAAAACAGTGATATTACCAAATGAAAATCAATGTATAGCCTCGTTCATGCTAAAATGCACATATTATAGCAATCACATTACACATCAAGTCAATAGCTTACTTAACGTTTCCCAAGCTCCTCCGAGTCCGATGAGTATCCTTCTGTCCAACCAATCGTAAAGCCGATACATTCATCTGAGAAAAACAGTATCTTCAGACCTCACTAACAACCATTCTAAAATAATAATAAAAGAAGAAAAGAGCAAGGAGATCTCGCCTTCAGAGATTCAAACGGCTTTCTATGAAACCCCATGAAGTTCCCATCGGTGGACAAATCAGTAGTCGATAGATAAAAGGAACACGAGCGAAGAAGGGAAGCCATCGGAAGAAAGAATCACCGAGCAAGAGTTAGGGTTCGATCGATATCTAAGTTTGCATTTGGAGACTCTGATATGGAGAGAGAAACCTGAGGGAATTGAGCATTGGCATTTTGAAGGCCGAAGATGACGACCGTTGACGGAGGAACCGAAGCTAGGCTTAAAAGCGTATATAATGGTGGAACAAACTGTGTTTGCGTGGCCATTAGATCGTCGTTTCCTTCTCCCGCGACTTCAGGTAGGCGGTGGAGAGTGGTTGGGTTTTAATGAGTTCGGATGAGATGTACCACCTAATGTACGGTACAGCGGTTTGTCCCAAAAAAAATGTCAAGAATTGTCAGCCTGATTTTTTATTTATTTTTTATTTATTTATTTTTTAGTACAGCAAGTAGATTTAAAATTATTTGATTAAGTAATTAAAGGTTAGGAATACTTTAAATGTAATATATATTAAATATAATATATTTAAAATTTTTACCAATTGAAAAAAAAGGTAAAATTAAGAAATAATCTTTGTATAAGAATTTCTTCTAAGATTATGATCAACAAAATTATCACATTTGATCTACACCTATTTATTTTTATGTCACATAAAATTTGAACTATACATTATACAAAAATTTTAAATTAATATTTTTCATTATCATTTAAAAAAATTTATTTTCACATACTTCATTAAAAAATTTTAAAATTAATTATGACATCATATAAACTATATTTTATATCAATTTTAATCAAGATAATATAATTTGATAAGGCAAATCCAAATGCTATCAAAAACACATACATTCCAAGTTAAAATAGATCTAAATTAAACAAAAAAAAAGTATAATTAAATTCAAAATCATTTTAAGGGTCAAATTTCTAAAGGTTTCACTAAAGCTAAACCTATGTTGTATAAAATATAATTATTTTTGGCCAAGAACATTGTGTGACATTATGGAGTTGTTGCTAAGAGCCTCCAAATTGTTATTACTATTATAGAATACATGAAGCATTATAAGTATTTAAACATTGAGTCATTGTTCAAACAAGAATAAACTTGACCACTCTCACAAGATCGATCCAAAAACAAATTATTCTTGCATCATCTTTAATGTTGCATGTTATTGAAAGCTGCAAATATTATATATCTCGTCAAATTTGTGAGCCATATAATTGAGATAGAGTAGAATTTTATATAAAAAATAAGCGTGACTTAATTTTATTTAGAAAAATTAAATAATATAATGTCAAATAATATGCATATACACATATAAAATAGGATGAGAGAGGAGGTATAAAAGATTTTTTTTATGTGAAAATTTTGAAAGAGAAAAATCACAAAGCCTAATATAATTGAAATGATTTCACTAGTGTATATTATAGGTTATAAACCCCCTGTCCCTAATTAGGGAAGATATTGATATAATGTTGTAAATATGAATTATATATGATAGCTTTCATGGTAGAATTTTGTGGAGTTTTGAGGTATTAAAAGTAACATCAATAGTTCATTAGTGATCTTTTTTTTTTTTCATTGTAAAAGTTGTGATATTAAAGATTAAGAAGTCTAACAAATGACTTGGTGTCTATGTTGTTGTCAATGCTAGTATTGATGTTGAGGATAGGTATCATTATTATCGGTGATACAATACATCAATATTATTAATAATGACATACATTAATATTATGTTGATGGCATGCATTGATTTTATTAGCGATAGTGGGCATTAATTTTAGAATCAATAATATGCACCAATCTTATTATAATGACATGCATCAATATTGTTAACAATTATGGATCAATAAGTATTATCATTTATGTTGATGTTACATATTAACCTTAATGGAGATGGTAAGCATTAATTTATTGGTAATGATAGGTGACAAAGTCAATCGGCATATAAATTTTAGTATTAATTGTATGAAACAATCTTATAGTGATGGCAGAAATCAATATAATTTGGTAAAAGGTAATAGTGCTTAGATGATGATAGTTAAGTGTCTATACTTAGTTAATAGTCATTAAAAGAGATGGTGGTCATGTAATAGTGAAAGCTAGTGAAGAATATTAGTGTTGATTGTTAAACATAACTCTTTTTTAACTTTAGCTTAAGGCCCAGTTCTAGCTCTCTCTCTCTCATGTGAAGAATAAATATCTATTTATAAATTTTTTGAATTGAGTTTTAATTATCTCAACAAAAATACAAAGCTCAATTAAATAACCTATGATAATTTGCTTGATTATGTATCTTACTCATATAATAATTGAATTTTTTGGGCTTGTTAGATTCCTCTTGATTAGAAGATCATTTTGAATATAATAACATAAAATTTGAAATTTATTTGATCTTTTAAATTATATCGTGAAGTTTCTAAATATGCTTTGAGTGTTTGATTATGTAAATTTAAACTCATATCAAGGAGCATTTAATGCCATCAAATTTATTTAATTAAAATATTTATTTAGACTATAAGTTTACTGAAATCAAAGTCTAAATAATTTTAAATTTAACTTTTAAAATGTTAAATTCTAATATTACATTAAGATTTGTACTTTAAAAGATTTTCTCATGAAGTATTAGCTACCCTCTTATTTTTAAACATTAGAATATGTGTCATTGGAAAACAAATAGAATCTTAAAAAAAGTATGATGCAAAATCATAATTTAAAAAGTTATAAAGTTCTCAACTAGTCTCAAGATATTAATGTGGACCTATGGTGTTTTAATTTGGAGTCATTGGACACCATGTAGATCTTAGGGGGTACTTATTGAAATGATCATGTACGATATTAAGGTATGATGTACCATCTCGAAAGATGAAAATATCACTCTATAATAGGCATAATCACCTAATAAGCACTCTAAGCATGATGGGTCTTCATATATACCAGAGATCTTTCCCCTACTTTACATGAAAAGTAAAGCATAGATTATTTTATGTCGGGTTCTTTAATTCCCTATGGAAGCAAACTTTCATAGTTAATTAGGAGAATTTCCTAAGAAAACTCTCGATTAAAATAGTTAATCATATCTCCAAAGATTTTAACGTTAGACTATCAAAGGATTGGCTATTTTTGGAAGATCAAGTGTGAATGTTCAATTTGAAAAGACCTATTTTTGGAATCCAAATGCAGATGAGTAGGGAGCACTCATGATACTAGGAAGCCTAGTGAGTACTCAAATCCACCCCATGATAAGGCTTTATATGTTTGAAGAAGAAAATTTATTTTGATTTGAGTTGGAATTTTATTAGAATGTTTGCTTACAATTCACCAACACAAGGTTGTGAAAGTGCATAAGAGGTGAGGATTTATGCTTATAGCCCGAAGAAAATAAGCAATCTCAACCCTAAATCTAGGGAGATTCAGCACAAGCTAAAAGCATTACCTAAATCTAAGTAGAAAGGGGGACATAAGGGTCCACCTCCATTAGAGAGAATAAATCCATCCGATTTTTTTAGACTTACAACAGCCTAGAGTGACCACCAGCTAAGACCTCCTGCACTTTAAACCCATGTAGGCCGGTCTTATGTTTGTGCAAGATAGCTAGGCTTAATATTTAATTTGAAAAAGAGATTAGAGTCTTAAACTCACTCCCTAAAAGATTAAATCATATTTGTTATGAAACCATGACTTAGACTAAGTGTAAAATCTTATCATTTTTTATATGATTTTGACACAATATTTCGAACAAAGGCTTTAGGATTTGGCATGCATGATGTGAGGCATACATCATTCAGCTAAGGGGTTGCTAAATCTTTTAATTATCTTGATTATATCCTAGGATTTAAAGTGAGGTTGAAAGTTATTTTAAATTTTAGTTATGAGTTATTAATTGAGGTAAAAAATTTATTTTTTTCCTAAGAGCCTACCATATCTAGGCTACACATTCAAACATCAAGTCTAAGAAGTATGATAAAGATGCAGTTCTGTTGCATAATCTAAACATAACATCAATCAGCCATGAATAGATTTTGTAAAAGAATAAAAGGTCGGTGTGGTCGGGTACTGCCATACATCCCGAAAAAGAGAAAAGTTCGGTAGCTGAGCTCTACCCTGATACAATTTGGATTATAAAATAATATTATAATTTATAATTGAATACATGCTATGAGGGTTTTCACTTCTTGATTCTTCTTCTTCTTCTATCTTTCATTTGATTTGATTTGCTCCAAGGCATCACAGGGCACCTCAAGATTATGTCTTCTAGCCAATGCTCATCCTAAACCCTATAGCACTAATCCTAATTCCTATTACGAAATTATAATTTTGAAAAAAGTAAATCTAACTACACCTGTAAAGTAAATGTTAGCTAAACATACATACAAATCCAAGCAGTTATATTTCATAATTTGGACTTAGCGCGCTACACATGGGTAAGCTCACATGTCCTAACATGGATTATGCTTAAGGCATAAACAACTTGCAAGCAAAGCATTTATATTTATTTTTTTACAACAGCTCCATAAGCATAATCCCTTACATAAAATAACATTAGGCTAGCAACGACTTAAAATCCAATCTACGATCCACATTCCTAACATCCAGTCTAAATATTACATCACAAAATAAAACACAACATTCTACATACACCGTCCTAACCTAAAGTTAGAAGTTGTGACTTAGCAATCTATTATGTGTGCTTAGGCTTAGTGTGGTATGTCTTAGCTAGGCATTAGAGTTATAATTTTCTAAGGTTTGGAATTATTTAAGTTAAACATTTAGGTGGTTTCACTTTAAGTTCTTTAGGAGATTTGCAAATTTTAATTTTTGTATTTTAGTTGTTTCATTTGATATTCACTTAGCATCTAAGTATTGTAAAGAGAAGAAAGAGGCTTAATCTCTTTTCATCCTTACTTTAAGTTGTTTTTTAAAAGCATATTTTTATGATTTAATTTTGTTTAGGGAATGATTTATCATATATTTTATTAATCCTAAGTTTAGGTTAACCTTAAAGAATTCTATTCAACATGAAAGGCATCTTAGGATTAATATAATTGAATTATCATCATATAGATAATATTGAATTATTCTTTTTCATCACTCATAACATGTATATGATTTAAGACTTAATATACCTATATACACAATATATTTTGGCACACTTAAATGATTTTGAATGCATATATTTTGATAGAAAAGGGGATTTTCATTCATTAGCTAAATACACATACACATGTATAAAAGTTTTAAGCAAGCACATGCCGTTGTTAAACTAAGGAAGTGAGATAATCAAATAATCTTCGTAGGACTACTTAAAGCCTCGTATTTCTGAGATGTCCAGACTATATACTTACTATTCTTAAATACATATGAATATATACACAATAATATAAATAAAAATTATGCAAAAGATTATATTTTGATTGAATTATTTACACATGTAAAGTAAAACTCTATCCCAATTCTAATACAAGTACACATAGGAATGAAATTAAATAAGTACGTGCATTTGTTAATCAGGGAAGTGAGATAATCAAATGACCTCCGTGGGACTACTTAAAGCCTCGTATTCTCGAGATGTCTAGATTATATACTTATTATAATTCAAACATATGTAAACCCATACATAAATATAGGAAAGAAAGCAACACTTTAACATGCTTAGGCTATAAACACATACAAATCCTATATATGTATTCATAGCTAATATCACACTAACTTTTCATTGTTAATTTATAATTTTGAAAATAATTTTGAGATTTATTAGTGATAATAGCCACACATATACTAAGATTAATTCAACACATACAAGATTTACATAAATAAAATTCATTTGATTATTTAATTTTTCAAAGCATGAGTGCATGATACCACATGACATACAACATTTATAGTGATTAAACATAGCCACATAACTCATTGAACTATATTAATTCCTAAGGACAATCAAATTAAATAAAATCATTTAAAGAAAACCAAAGCTTCTTATTAAATTTAATTTTTGGATTTTAATTAAACTTAAAGAGGAGGAAACATTTACTGTTTTTATCCCATCCCATATTGGTGATTTGATGTGTTTAAAGAGAAGCAATTAGACGAATTTTATGAATTAAAGTTGGAATGATTAAGAAATTCATTTAATTATCCTTTCCTATATTTTTTTAATTTAATTAAATACTTATTCAAGACTTTCAAATGATATGCAAATGAGAAATTAAAATTGCAATGCTCTTAAAGGACGTAATGCAATGGGCTCATGGTTAAGTGTTAATTAGATTAAAGAATCTAATTAAATATTTTTATGTTTTCTCACACCCACGGGTTAATCATAATTTTCTTAAGAGTATTTATATTATTAAACACATAAAGAGGAACCTAAGATTTGAATGTCAATTATCTGAAGTGATTATCATTTTAATTTGATTAATTTTCATTATTAATTACATAATTAATTCCTTAATTAAGTTTTGAATTAATTAAACCTCTAATGAAATGAGTTTGGAAAAATGATTAGGAAAGAGGTCATAATCACTCCCCTTCATCATCTCATTATTAATCAATGATTAATGAAGTTTAATTAATTAAATTTTACTATTTAGAATTTTAAATAATCATTAAATTAATTAAGAGAATAATTAAGGTTTGAATTTCAAATTTCCCTAATTGCCTAGCCAATAAATCCCAAGAAAATAATGGGAGACATAGGTCATTCCATTAAATCAGCATGTCAAGTTTGAGATTAATTGCCCAACTGATTAAAGCCTATTTAAGCTAATTAAAAAATATTCAAATCTTAATTAAGCTTTATTTAGTTATGATTTTTTGAAGTTCAGAGCATTTAAATATATTTTTAATCACTAATTAATCGTGTCGATGCCATGCGAGAGCTCACATGACAGCACTTTCTACGTGGCACCCCGGGATTGGCCACTTAAACGATTCAATGAGACGTGCTAAGTCAGCGGTGGCAAACACACTTTCGTCCCCGCCGTCCAATCTTGGATCGAACGGTGGGGATTAATCCCACGGACCTAATAAAATTAAAATTAATTTTTGAGTGGATTAAATCACGACCGTCTATTTCAATTATGAAGAATGGATGAAGGATGATCCTTCATCCCCTGAGCGATCAAAAACGGACACCGTCCACCCTCTTCTGCTCGATCTAAGCTCGCTAGAGCTTGTGAAGCTTCGAGATCGACTCCAAATCGTTCAAGGAGGGGATCTAGAGGAATCCTATGGTTGGATTCGCATGAAAACACAATTCGTTTCACAAAAGACCAACTCTTTTTAAATTTTTTATGGTTTGCAGAGTTTATTCGTCGAAGCTTAAGAATAGTGGTTTATCGATCGAGGTAGCTTCGTCTTGAAGAAATGAAGCCTTGTTGAGAAGGTCGCCTCGTTCCTCCTCATCGGTGGCTCTATGGACCAAACACTGTCAAAATCCTCGCTAGAGTTGGTCTAGGGACGGTCTTCGGTGCTCGAATAGATCAAGAATTGATTCGTTCTTGATCGTCAAAACTAGGGGAAGGTGTGGGTGAAGTTAACTTGGATTTAGTTATGTTTGAGAGGAGTTGGGTGGAGTGGAGGCTCGATTTCGTTCAGCTTTGGTGTCGCTGACGATGGGGAGTTCATGGGAGATTGGAAACTCACTGGGGAAGGTCGCCTCTACTCTTTGAAGGTCTCTTTGTACTTGGAATGGAATGGGGAGGAGTATACCCTCCTCCCCGATGGCGATAGGCGGCTCCCACGGAAAATTGGCGTCGTCCACCCTACCGCAATCAGGGGCGTAATGGATGGGCGGTGGCTCTTGAGTGGGTGAGGGGTGCAGGTGGGCTGCCAAGGCTGAGGTGGAGTGTCCTTCCTCCACAAGGTGAGCTAATGAAAGGGGATGTGTTAGCTCACCTCCTTTGACCTATGGCTAACCCAAGCAGCTTTTGGTCAAGTTAGCTAGTGGTCCAAGGATCCAATTTGAGCTAAGGGGGGCTGCAAAGTGCAAAAGGGTAAGTAAGACCACCCAAATGTGCATTTTGTCCCATTTTGAGAGCTTTACCCAATGAGTATTAGGCCAATTCAGGTTTGAAATAGGTTGGGTTTGATTTGGGATGACCCAAGGATGGGTCATGCCAAATTTTAATGGATTTGGAGTTAGTTTGGTTGGGTTTGGCTCAATTTGATCCATGTAAATCAAATTGGGTCAAACCATGAGTTGAGACAAGTTCAAATGATGATTTTAGATGTTTATGATCAATTGGTTTGACTTGGTTTGAAGTGAATTTCAATTTGGCTCATATGAGTTTATATGGGTTAAATGGGCTAAGTTGACCAATTTGGTCAAATTGACCAAATTGGCTTAGGTTAGGTATTGGTTTAGGTTAAATTGATCATTTGAAGCTGATGGTAGGTGTTGATTTTAATTAATTTGGATTTAAGAATGATTTAGATCAATTTGATCCTTTAGGTTAACTTGGGCTAAATGGGTCAATTATATTAGTTTGGTCAAATTGGGTTCAACCAAGGGTTTGATCATGTTCAAAAATCAATTTGTGATAGATTTGAGTCATTGGTTGTAGTCGATTTGATGTAAGATTTGATTTGGTGGACCTTTTAGGTCGAATTGGGTCAACTTGGGTCAACGGGTCAATTGGGCTTGATTTAGCTCAATTGATGGTCAAGTCATATTCAAGAATTAATTTAAGATGGGTAAGAATCATTGGTTTCAATTAATTGAGTTTGGAATGAAGTTTAATTCAATTTGATTTATGTAGGCTAATTAGGTCAACTTGGGTCAAGTGATCAAATTAAATTGGTTTGACCCAATTGATAGTAATTGATCAATCAAGGATGATTAATAGTCATTGTGGAAGAGATTGGAGGGATTGGATCAATCCAATTTGGATTGGATTGATGTTTGGGTTAAATGAGTTCTTTAGGTCACTTTGGGTCAAGTAAACCAAATAAGTCAATTGAGTTTGATGATTGATTTAGGATCGATTGATGGATTTGATTGCAATTGATTTGGGTTTAATTAAATTTTGGCTCGTTTGGATATTTTGGGTTTAAATGGGCTAACTTGGGTTGATTAAAATGATTTGGTTTGATTACTTGATTGTAGATTTTGGAAGAATTTGAAATGATGATTTGAATGGTTGGAGTACTTTAGTGAAAGTCAATTGGATTTGATTTGATTGAATGAACTTTGGGTTAAGCCCATAGGATGGGGTTATGGGTGGATTTCAATCACTTGGCTTGGAGTTTGGATATGAATTGTGATTCAATTTGGTTTGATTGCATTGATTTGGGGTTGGATTTACATGATTGGATAGGCATAGGTCTTCTGCTAGGCCATAAGATATGTAGGTTTCCTTAGTCTTAGGTATAGCTTAAGCCTAAGGCAAACCTTTCTAAGTCTTCAGGCTTGAGTTTAGTGTTCACTTAGCCACTAAAAGTATCTTATGACTAAGAAGATCCTAGCATCTAAAAGACTCCTAGATCTAAAATAGTATGAGTCAATCCTCACTCCAAAAGTGAGGTCAACAGGACCACTTAACTGGACTGAGAAATAGACTCATTTCTCTCGATCAAACTTGTACCTTTTGTTGAAGTTGATTAATCAACTAAAGAAAAATTATTAAAACTTTTATTCTCAACTCCTTAAGATTACTTATAGAGCTTTATTGGATGCTAAAAGAGCTAATGAGCATCAAAAGTAAAAAAAAAAAAAAATCTCAAAAATCACAAAAATGTCATAATAGGCTTACTTGGATCCAAAAAAGAACTTGAAACTATGTAAGTGAGAAGAACATCTTGCTAGTAGCCATATGAAGCCTATTTAAATTTATTATTAAAAAATATAATTATTTATAATTGCAAAATATCTTATAACTCCTCTAGCTCCTCTTAAATATAAATAAGATAAAACTCAATATTCTCTTCATAGGCTTTGATTCTTCTTGTAATAACATTTGACATTATTTTGTATAGGCAAAATTTTGAGTGGCTATCAAGATTCATAGTCCCTAACGTAGACTTTAGTGTTTCTATTAAAAATGGGTAAATTGGCCACCTTTGGGTGGGTGAATTAATTCCAAAATAATATGATCTTTATTTTATTGCAAGGCTTGATTTGATTCCTTTATAATTTATTTAGTATCTTAATTTGTCTATTTTTTAAAATAGATTTCATACTTATTTTTGCTCTTTTTACAACTTTTTGGTCTATTTTTTGTTGAAGTATCAAGTGTGTGTATTCTCACAAAAGAATTATTATGAAATTTTGAATTTAAGATGTTCTGACTAAAATTATAATATTTCTAGCTTCAAGGAATATTTATAATCAAACAAATGTTTATAATTTCAAAATTTTTCTATATGTTAAGACATTATTGCTTATCTTTATAATTTTTTTATTCAAAATAATGTCATTTAGGAATACAAAAAATTGAATAACAATAACTTTATTAAATATATTATTTTGTAGATTATATATTTTAGAAATTTCTTATGAGTTATTCCTTAGTCTAAGTTGAATGGATTTTTAGTTGCTTCACTTGATGTGTAGATTCTTAATTGATCGTTGTTACATTGCTATTTTTCCTCCCTCATATGCAATTCTTGTATCGGAAGACTACGTACTCAAAACGATACATAGTGGAAGCTTTTACTAGGCCGTGGTTTTCCCTCTTTTGAGGTTTTCCGTTAAAATTCGGATTGTCTCTTGTTCTCTTTAATTACCGTGTCTTTGGACTAATCGACAAGGCTAAGGCGTAAACTTTCACTCTACCGCGACTGGTTTTCTAGCACGCAACATTAATAAAAAAATTAATTTCCTTAAGAAAATTTGAAAAAAAAAATCTATGTAACTGTCAATTAGAAGTTCTTACACCATATAATTGTCATAAAAAATTTCATTAAAGTGCTAGGCAAGTGGATTCTCTATGTTTTTATAATACCATAAGAAAGAGAATTTATTGATCTATATATTTCCACAATATTCAATGTACTTAATATGTGCTTCTATCAAATTTTTTTAGTTTTACTTTAATTTGATTTGATGTATATATTTTACATATAATCAAAGATAGTGCTTGGTTCTCATATTTATAAAACATAGATTTTGTCATAATCAAGCAAAAATGAAGATTGTTTGTTGGTATTAGAGAAATGATAATTTTGAAAATGAATTAATGAATTTAGATGATGACAATGCCACCTTTTCCAAATGTGAAAAGATTGATAGTACCCAAAATGATTGAACACAATTTTTTTAGAGAATAAAGTGCTTCACTACTTTTGAAGTAGAAAAAAAACTTTTATGGCAAAGAAAAAGAGATAGATAGTTCGATATTAAAGAAAACTATCAAATTAGAGATTGAAGTTAGGATGAGAGTTGTAGGTTTTAAAATTGTAGAATATTTCAATAAACTTTTGATGATGGTTATAAAGATCTTGTTGACACCATATAGTTGTAGTAGCTCTTTTATGATGAAATGCATGTTAATCATCACTGATGCAACACATATAAGAAAGCCTAATTACATGAGGTAAAGCTACTGCAAAAGCCCATGCTAAAGTATAATAAAGGACTCATATTCTAGAACACTACCTTTGTCGGTCCTAAGTCCGGATGTGAAAAGTGGAGGATTGCGATAGGTAGTTGATAGCCAACATAAAACTTGTCGAAATAATCATGACATGAATCCTTTAAATCATTATGTTAATGCTAGGGCGTCCCCTGGAAGTGACGCGCTGTATGGTTTGAATACAGTGAAAAATGTGCTAGGGATGCTGCATTGGCGCCCGGGTGTAGTGTTAAATAAGCAAGAGTTCCTACATTATGGACGGATGCGGGCAAAGAAGTTAGTCCATGAAACTAGAATTATGTTAGGATCTTGGAATAGAAGTACTCTTACAGGTAACTTAATGGAATTAATAGATATTATGGTTCATAGAAAGATAAATATTTTATATGTTCAAGAAACTAAATGGGTTGGGGAGAAGGCCAAGATTGATAGTTTAGGTTTTAAACTTTGGTATTCAGGTAGAAGTCGATCTAGAAATAGTGTAGGTGTGATTATAAATAAAGGTGTGAAGGATAATGTTATAAATATTAATAGATGTGGAGATAGAATTATAGCTTTAAAGATTATTGTTGATACTAAGATTATCAATGTTATAAGTGTTTATGCTCCTCAAGTAGGTTTGGATGTAAGCTCAAAAGAAAAAATTTGGAATGAATTAAAGGGATTAATACAAAATATACCTCTTGAAGAAAAAGTATTTATTATAGGGGATTTAAATGGACATGTTGGTAGAGTGGTAGAAGATTTTAAAAGTATTCATGGTGATTATGAATTTGGAGTGACTAATGAAGAATGTAGGACTATATTAGATTTTGCCTTAGCTTATGATTTGGCAGTTGCTAATAATTTATTTAAGAAAAGAGATGAACATATTATTACTTATAAAAATGGATCTAGTAAAATACTGATTGATTATTTTCTGATAAGAAAAATAGATCGTTTAGATTGTAAAGATTGTAAGGTCATTCCAAGTAAAAATTTAAGTACCCAACATCGATTATTAGTTTTAAATTTTAAGATGAAAGGTTGTAAGAGGAAAAATAAATCAAATTATTATCCTAAGATTAGATGGGGACACTTAAAGAACACAAATAAAAATATTTTTAAGAGCAAGCTACAAGAGATTAGAATTTAGGATGTTCATAAGGAAGCTAATGTTATGTGAGAAAATATAGCAAGTGAAATTAAGAAAGTTGCTAAAGATGTGCTTGGAGAATCAAAAGGAAAAGTTTCTTTTAATAAGAATAGTTGGTGGTGGAGTCAGAGTGTGCAAGAAAATATAAGAAATAAGAAGCATTGTTATAAAACTTGGTTTAGATATAAAAACTTAGAGAACTGGGAAATATATAAAGTGGCCTGTAGAGATTCTAAGAAAGCAATATATGATGCAAAAAATTTAGCTTTTAGTGATTTATACAATATATTAGATACGAAAGAAGGTGAAAGATGTATATATAAGTTAGCCAACCAAAGAGATAGGAGAAGTAAAGACATAATTCAAGTGAGGTGTATTAAGGATGAAAATAATAAAATATTTTTCTTAGAAAAGGATATTGAAAATAGGTGGATGATGTATTTTGATAAACTTTTCAATGAAGGATCTAAAAATATGATTGATTTTAGCAACCTTAATACCCTAAACAAAAATAGAGAATTTTATTTTTATCATCGTATTAGTAAATCTGAAGTTAGAGAAGCTTTAAATAAAATGAAATATGGAAAAATATTAGGACCCGATAATATTCCAATAGAAGTGTGAAAATGTTTAGGAGATCAAGGAATTCCTTGGCTTACAAATCTTTTTAATGTTATTTTAAAGACTAAAAAGATGTCAGATGAGTGGAGAAAGAATGATGCACAAGAGTGTGCAAATTATAGAGGAATTAAGTTAATGTGTCATACATTAAAATTATGGGAGAGAGTAATTGAGCATAGGTTACGATGTGATACGAAAGTTTCTCACAATTAGTTTGGTTTCATGCCAGATAGATCTACTATGGATGCTATACATTTGTTAAGAGGTTTGATGGAGAAGCATAGAGAAAGTAATGAGGATCTACATATGATATTTATTGATTTAGAGAAAGCTTATGATAAAGTTTCAAGAGATGTTCTTTGGAGAGTTCTAGAAACGAGAAAGTTAATATTGGTTATATTCAAGTCATTAAGGATATGTATACTAGAGTAGTTACTTGTGTCCAAACACAAGGAGCATTGACAAAATATTTTCCTATTTTAGTTGGATTACATCAAGGATCAGCTTTAAGCCCTTATCTTTTTTACGTTAGTTATGGATGTTCTTACTAGGCATTTATAGGAAGATGTACCTTGGTGTATGCTTTTTACTGAAGACATTCTTCTTGTTGATAAGACCAGAGAGGGAGTCTAAGAGAAACTTGAATTATGGAGGTCAACTTTAGAGTCTAAAGGTTTTCATTTAAGTAGATCTAAAACTGAATATATGGAGTGTAATTTTAGTTTTAGAAGTTCTAGTGGTAGTGTTGTGACATTAGGTGAACAAGTCATTAATAAGAGTGAGCGATTCAAATATTTAGGCTCTACTGTTCAAAATGATGATGAAATAGATAGAGATGTTATTAGTCAAGTTGGATGGTTGAAGTGGAGGAATGCATCGGCCTGTGTGATAAAAAAGTTCCACTTAAACTTAAGGAAAAATTTTATAAGATGGTGGTAAGACCGCAATGACTTATGGTGCGGAATGTTGGCCAATAAAAGAGAAGACTAAGACTAAGTATTCTGAGATGAGGATGCTTAGGTGGATGAGTGGCTTTACTCTTAGAGATAAAATGCAAAATGAGTATGTTGGAAAAGTTGGAGTAGCTCTAGTGGCAGATAAGATTAGAGAGTCGCCTTAGATGGTTTGGCCACATGAAGCGTCGGTTGTCCGATGACCCGGTTAGGAGAGTAGATGCATTAGATTTGCCTTATGTTAAGAAAGGTAGAGGTAGACCTAAAAATACTTGGTTAAGATGTATAAAAAATGATTTTAGTATACTTGAATTAAATGAGAATTTGACACATAATAGGACACAATGGAGACGAAGGATTCATGTAGCTGACCCCACGTAGTGGGATTAAGGCTTGTTGTTGTTGTTGTTGTATATTTAATTTCTCATCTAAAATCTTGCATGACTAGCCTTGAAATAAAATGATATGAAAAACAAGTGGTTGAAATATTTCTTTCATAAATAACTACTAATCCCTTTTTTTCCTCCATTTTTTCTCTCAACTTTTCCCTACAAAAGTGATAGCACTAAAGTCTTGTAATGCATATAAATATGTGCTAAAATGATTTATAAATTTGGTTATTAAATGAATTATTTTGAGTGTAGTATTCCTCTTTTCTGTAGCTTGGTGCTGGATGGCCCAAGCTTATCATTTTTGGGAGAATAGGTAGTTATCCTTTATTTTAGTTTGTATTTGTTTTTACTCTCTTATTCATTTATTTTCATTTACTTAAGTATTTTTTTACATCCTTAGTTCCCTCCAAGACCAGCTATTACCTATTATAAATCACTTCTAATCCAAATCCCCACCTCAAGCTCTTGGGCAAACTAGGTATGATTAAGACCTAATCTTATTTCTTATCCATCAACACCTTTATAAACTCCAACAAATCTAATCATCTACTCTAGATCATTAGTTCACATCTCAATCTAATTATCTATAATTATTTCTTTCCATTTACCCCATCTAAAATCTACAAAATATCTCAATTCGAGCTAGTTTTGAAAGCACCAATAGAAGATCATACAAAATCCCTCAACATTTTACCAAAAACTCCATATCTTATTTTTAGACATTGATCTAAAGATCTGTAGTATTTTCTACCATTAATGTCACCAAAAGGCTACCCACCACCATCATATTTGATATCAAAGTAAAATGTGGGAAGAAGAAGATCTTAGTGAGAAATTTTTCAAGAAGATAAATTTTCTTACGGTGAACTTGCCTTAAAGAAGTTTGTAAGCCACTCAAACAAATTTGAGATTAGTTAACCACTTTTTATGATAATCTTACTTCATATTAATAGCTTGAATATTTGGCATATTTCTTACAAATTATTGGTAAAAGCATAAAGTCTAATTTTATAAGTCTGCCATATTAATTAACCAATATCCCTTATGTGAGCCTATTTAAAAATATTTTTTGAGTAAAACTTTTAGTAAGGGAATGCTCCACCTTAATAAGATTGAATCTTACTTTGATGTGAACAAAACTTTCTATAACATTTTTTATTTTCTATATTAGTTATTTATGATAAAACTAGTTGTTTATTTATCAAAATTTCAAATAATTTGTAATATTAAGGACTTAAGGCTTGTTAATTCTAGGCATTTTTTTCTTGCAATTAAAGTGCATGCATAAGAAAATATATGCATAGAACTTTGTATTTTTGTAGGATAAAAAGAGCTTTGACAAAAAGTTCTAAAATGTATAAGTAGAGCTTAGGACGTAAGTGGTTATTGTACCCCCTCCTCACATAGAAGTTCTTTTAGCTTGGATCTCACTGTGTTTGTTTGCATTTATATTTTCTTACTTTATCTAATTTATTATATTTTTTATATTTTTATTCATATTTTAAATTTATTTCATGGCACTCAATTAGTCACCCAAGATCACATCAAAAACTTGACTAGATTAGTAAATGCTCTAGACTTTAGGATCCATGATAATGAAATAAGAACTAGAGAAATATTTGAAAAGAGTAATGCTCAAATTCTTAAATTTATAAATAAATGTAAGTCATAATGAATTACTATAAAATATCAAAAATTCTTCTTCAGCTCTTGCACCCATCCATAATCCTAAAGAATAAGAATCTTACTTAGATCAAGAGAATGAAAAACCTATAAGAAGATGATCAATCGATTGAAATATAAGAAGAAGAGACAACTAACATAAAAAATATTGATGATTTTAATGACCCTCCTCGAAAAATTAAAATTGAAGCACTTCCTTATAATGACATTCATGACCCAAATAAATTCTTATATTGGTTGATTTAAATGGATGAATTTTTATTAGCATAAAATAGATGAATATCAAAAAGTAACTTTTGCTAAGATGAAGTTGGTTGGACATGCTAAAATTTATTGAATAAATACTAGTAAAGAATAAAGATTAGTCAGGATGAACCCAACATGATAGAAATGAAGAAGATGCTAAGAGCTAAATATTATGATAGGTACCATGATAAGTAACTTCATAGTCATCTACTTACTTTAATATATGGTAATCTTCATGAAAATGGATATTTAAATAAATTTAAAAACATGGTATCTAGAACTGCTTGTAGTGATTGTAATTGACAATTAGTTAACAAATTTATCATAAGACTTAGGATTAAAATTAACAATGAGTTTGAATTATTTAACCCCAAAATGTTATAGGAAGCCATTTATTATTCTTTATTAGTTGAACACAAAAAATCACTTCTATTTGTTGACTAAATATTCAAATTCAATCCAATTCAACTCACGGGTCTACTATTAGACCCACCCCAAGTGTTAACATAATTCCTTCACCCAAAATTCTCATTGATGGGAGTAAAGAATAAAGATACAATCTATTTCAACTATCATAAGAAAGGTCATATGCAAAATTAATGCAAAGCTCAAATTATATTCTTAGAAGAAATTGAGGAATGAGTAAACAATGACTAAGTTTATAATGACACCCCATTATTGGATGAGGAATTTATAGATAAATCTCAAATCAATGTGGTGAGATGTCTTATAAATATTAAGAATAAGACTGAAGATTTAAGAAGAAAAAATATTTATATCATGTATGTTATGTGTAATGAAAAAAGATATATGTTAGTCATAAGTGGGGGAAGTGCAATGAATGTTATTTCAACTTATACAATTACTAGAACCAACTTAAAAACTGAACATCACCAAAAGCCCTTTCACGTTAGTTGGGTAAACCATACCTATCTTCCTATTATCAATAGATATCTAGTTTATATTAAGATTTATAATTATGATAATCAAATTTGGTGTGATATCTACCTTATGGACATTGCTCATTTTTTGTTTGGATGATCATAGTTATATGATAGGAATGTAATTCATTATGGTAGGCATAATACTTATATTTTTTAATATAATAATATGACCATCAAACTTTTGCTTGTCGAGCCATTAGAGAAAACACCAAGTGTATCCAGCTTTGACCTTCTACTAAGCTCCACAATTAAGAAAGGAGCCTTTAATTAATTGTGATAGGAAATCCTATTGGTGGGAATGGTTCTATCATTTCTAATCTTAGCCCATCTACTTTATCTTTTTTCTAAACCTTTGAGATAAAAATTGTAGGACTTTGGATTTAAAAAAAAAGATTTTTTTGATCCATTTTTTTTTTAGGAAGTCTCTCTAGATATTAGCAATAATCGCATTCCTAATGAGATCATACCCCTTCCTTTTGAATTTAGTGATATAAAACCTAATAAATTATCTCCTTTTAAAATCATTCAATATGAAATTGACTTGATTCTCAGCTCCCAACTTTCTAGCTTTCTGCAATATAAGATGAATGAATATACTAAAATTAGGATGAATCTTACTAAACCAGTAAGTTGAGAAATTACTTCAGATGGGTTTTATATAAAAAATTCTTAGTCCTTGTGTAGTCTCTGCTTTGATAAACCCTAGAAAGAATGGAACATGGTGAATATATGTAGATAGTTAGGCCATTAATAAAATTACAATTAAGTATAGATTTTATATCCCTTGATTAGTTGAAATGTTAGATTTGGTATTCAGGGCTAATATTTTTTTCAAAATTGATTTGAAAAGTGGTTATCACTAAATCAGAATCTAAAAAGGAGATGAATGTAAAACTAATTTTAAGACTCCTACTGAACTTTAAAAGTGGTTAGTCATACCTTTTGGACACTCAATTCTCGAGCATATTGATGCGACTAATGAATAATCTTTAAGCCTTTTATAGAAAAATTTTTAGTTGTCTACTTTGATGATATTTTAATCTTGAATCTAAACAAAGTAGATCGCATGTATCATCTTATACATGTTTTTAAAACTTTTAGCGAAGAGAAATTATATATTAATTTGAAGAAGTTTTTTTACAAACCAAAGTAATTTTCTTAAGATTCATTATTTCCAGAACAGAAATAAAACTTGACCATGTCAAAGTTAAATTAATCTTAGATTGGCCAACACCAAGATTTTCACTAATATTCAAAATTTCCATGGTGTAGCCATTTTTTATAGATGGTTCATAAAAAATTTTAGAACCATTATAGCCCTAATAATTGACTTACTGAAGTTAGATAAATTTTATTGAACTCCAACTGCTCAAAACATCTTAGATTAGATTAAAATTTTGATGACTTGGGCCCATGCTCTTAAGGTTTCTAATTTATGTAAAACCTTCAAAGTAACTTGTGATGCATTTGGAGTTGGAATTAGTGAAATGTTAACTCAAAAAAAAAAAAATCATCCTATAACTTTTTTAATGAAAAATTAAATGAGACAAAATAATGATATTCAACATATGCTAGGGAGTTTTATGCTTTCATTCAATCTTTAAGGTATCAAAGCCACTATTTTTTGCATAAGGAGTTTATTCTTAACTCAGATCATCATACCCTCAAATCCATAAACACCGAACAAAAGTTAAGTCATAGACACGTCAAATAAATTGAATTTCTTCAAGATTCTTATTTTTTTCTCAAACATAAACTTGGAGTTGAAATAAGCCAATTGATGGGTAACATGACTATTACTTTGTTATAACTTAAAATTTTAGGTTTAAATTGAATGAATTTGAGATGAATACCTATTTTGTCCTAATTTTCAGTTAATCTATAACGAGCACATTGACAAATCTATAACTTTAAATAAACTATTTTGTATCATTAATGTGTATTTTATCGGAAAAAAATAACTTTGCATCCCTAGATTTTGTTCAGGAAATTTCTAATTCCTAAATTATATTCAAAATAAATCGTTGGCCATTTTAGAAAGGATAAGACAATTTATTTAATGAAAAATTAAAAAAAAAATTCGGTCATCTTTTAAAAGCGATGTTCAAAAACTTGTAGCCCAATCTTTTATATGTGAACAAACTAAAGACACAAAACAAAAATTTGGTCAATATATTGCTTTACTCATTATCTATAAGCTTTGGAAAGGTTTATCAATAAATTTTATCTTAGGAGTATCACATACAACTTGAGGAAATGACTACATTTTTATGGTAGTTGATAGGTTTTCTAAGATGACCCATTTTTTCATGCTTTAAAATAAATGGTAGTTGTTACATCAATAAACTATTCTTTAAAGAAATTATATGTTTCTATGGTATCTCGACAACCGTCATTTATAATCGAGATGTAAGATTTGTTTCATACTTATGAAAATTACTTAGTACCGAATTGAAATTCCTATTTACTTTCAACTCTTAAATTAATGGGCAAGCCAAAATAATAAGTCAAATCTTAGAAAACATACTTAGAAATCTTGTATGAAAAAATTTAAGAAATTGGGACTTGTATTTATGAACAGTTGAATTTGCATATAATAGTACAATCTCTTGATCAACCAAAACTTCATCTTTTAAAATAGTTTATGATCATAATCCTTAAAGACCTATTAATGTAGCCAATGTACCATCTCATGCATTTTTTGATTTTGTATTCTTATTTGTCATTGACTTTCAAAGCCTCCATGACACCATAAGACAATAAAAATTACTTTAAGTAATTAAAACTATGCTTTTAGGATAAATTATTATCGATAAAAAAATATATAAAAGGTAATTATATTTTCATTCGCATTCACTCTGAGTGATATCACACCACTAAATTCAAGGAACTACATCAAGGGCTTACGACCCATTCAAAGTACTTAAATTTTTTGGATTTAATGCTTACCGCTTTGAGTTGTCTGCTAATGTGTTAATTCATTTAGTTATTATAATCAAAGATATTCTATCATATGAGAAATTTAACAAGCTTCCACTTGTTTAATCTAACTCTTTGTTAGGAGACATAATTTCACACCTGTAGAATCCTTTATTTTTATAAGTTGATTAATCATCATTGAATAGGTCCCACTAATCCAACTTTTGAGCCTCAATATTTAGTTCATTAGAAAAGTAACCACCTACTAATGATATTTAGTTGGCCAGTACTATGGAGATCTTGTCCCCACAATTTATAGAAGACTTATTAGACTTTGACTCTAGGAAACAAAGTTCAATTTAAATTGAAGGAGTTGATCAGACATCATGAAGAAAATAAAATTAAAGACTCAATTACTAGAGCTAAAATTAAAGACCAAGGAAGAGAGCAAAAAATTAGCCTACTTATAAAAGCCTAAGCTAAAATCCAATAAAATGCTCATATTTTAAAACTTCTTAAATGTAATTTTAATTTTTATAACTTTATATTTTAGTTGTTCATCTAGAAACTTTGTATGGCTAGCTTTGATATGAAAGAGACATTGAAATAGAGTGGTTGAAATACTTTTTAAATAAATAGCCACCAACCCCTCCTTTCTCTTCATTTTTTCTCTCCACTTTTTTTCTCTAAAAGTGCTAGCCCTAAAGTCTTGTATGCCTATAAATATGGGCTAAAATTCTTTATAACTTTGATTGTCAAATGAATTATTTTGAGTGAGTATTTCCCTTTCTCTAACTTGGTGTTTGACGGCTCAAGTTTATCTTATCTTTGATGAGATTATGTTATCCTTTATTTTATTATATATTTATTTTTACTCTTTTAATATTTTATTTTTAATCCACTTAAGTATTTTCTACGTCCTTATTTTTCTCCAAGACTAACCATTACTCATCCAAAACCTCACATCCACTCCAAAAGCATAACCTAAAGCTCTTGGACAAACTAAGCAAGACTAAGACTAGTGTTATTCCCTGTCCATTGACACTCTCATAAAATCCACCAAATCTAACAATCTACTCCAGATTAAGCTATTCATCCATAATTATTTCTAGCTATTTGCCTCACCAAAATTTTATTTTCTAAAGATATCTTTTTTAAATTAGTCAAAATTAGCTTAATTTGAGCTAGTCTTGGAAGCTCCACTTGAAGACCATACTAATTCTCTCAACATTTCACTCAAAACTTCAAATCTTATCTTTAGACATTAATCTTAAAATTTATAGCATTTTTTACAACTTAATTCCCCCAAAAGGCTACCCACCACCATTAATAACAATGCTTGAGATATTAACAAGAACATTCTTTTGAGGCTAAAGGAGCCATTGTTACCCTCCAGCCTTAACTTACTTTTTACAAAACTAATAATCTAGTGCATGGTAAAAAGATTGCCCTTTTACAACAATACTCATAATATTAACCTAGAAGTTTGTTTAAGGTTGTAGCAAAAGTTAGCACTTAACCTAAATTTACTTTCCATATATAATATTAAATTTGATTATCATCAACCAATACTACTGCCTAATCAAACCATGTGCTGATCTGACCTTTGCAGTCCACATATTAGACATATTGTATTCCAACATCAGGGGAGTTATGACATCAAGAGCCCTCCAATTCATTTTGGTAGCAGTGGTATAGTGCCTTGTATATGGGGTGACACTTAATTATGTCGACCTTATTTCGGCTCAAGGAAATCATATTCTTGATGTCTTCTACTAGATTGTATATGCGGTGACAAAAATGCTTACCATTCTTCCAATGTAATGCTTGCTTTAGGGGATGCCAAAATATTATGAAGTTGATAAGTGCTATTAAATACTTGATATTGAATATAGAGTTTTATGCTTAAGTATGTATATTCGGATAAAAAAATCAATGATGATAATACATTAGTGCTTAATTTCACTTGCATACTTAATTGGACAAATTCTCATGAGAATATCACTTTACTTATCATAATATTACTTAAATGACACATGCACTTGTGTACACCGTTTTGTCAACTCACTTTCTTTTATTAGCAATGCTAAAATACAATTATGATTGGAGAATAAAAGTTCATCTAAGATGACTATATGTGGCTAGTTAACAAAATATTTTAATATTAATACAACCATAGATAAAACATCACTCATCAACTTTAAATGAAACTCATGTATCATTAATAATCTTATCATTGTAAATCTTACATCATAGCTTAATTTTAAGGATGCTTATGTATTTATGATTTATGTATTATATCTTACATAATAAAATTTTACATAGATGCTTATGTATTTATGATTTATATTATATCTTGAATGTAATAAAAAATATTGCTTCATCATTTTAATATATAATTGTATTATTATTTTTATAAATCTTTAATTTTCATATAATTATAATCTACTTACTCTTAAAAAATATCCTCATGATTTGGCATTAACTTAAATATATATAATTATTATATTAAAATTTTGGTTTTAAATCCAATTTATAACCTAAATGACTCTCCTTACAATGAGTTAGAATGAGTAGGTGAAATTCTCAAAGAAGAAATACAAAAAGGACACATTTAAAAAAAATTTTATTGAACAATTTAAAAAAAAATCCAAATGACATTTTTTTTATAGATATTGAACAAATTTAATCGCAAACTCTTGATGATTAAATACAAGATTATAAAATAATATTAGACCTAAAATTCATAAACTTATGATTATCGAATAAACGTGCATGAAAATTATTATAGGGCACATAAGATTCAATCATATTCAATTATGTTAATAGCTTTTTATAAAAAAATCAAAAATAGTTGATAAATATAATTATTATTATGATTTTGTGCTTAAATGTCTCCTACATTAAATTTATGTATAGTCATTCAAATTTTTTTTAAAATAAAAAAGAAAAAAAACAAAAACAATGAGCAACCTCATTGCAAGTAAAATAAATTTATACCCTCAAGTTTTCTATAACATCATATAATGTTACACAAGAAGACAAGGGTACATTTGTCCTAAAACTTCAGAACAAGCGGCTGCTTCTTCCAGGTCATGTGGTTGCAGAAGAAACAGGAAGTGAGATGCTCCTCACGCCGACCTTTCCATTTCCAGCGAGCTCCCTCTTCTTTCTCAACGGCGTTGACACGGCCACGCGTTCAGCAGTGAGGTTCTTTCCACTGGAAAGAGTTCCTGATCTCTTCCATGCCTTCTGCTGTTGCTGATTTTCTACTTCAACTTCATCCTCCGCCTCCTTCGTATAACCTGTCACCGAAGTTCCACCAGTAGAATCAATGGAGTTCATCTCCCACATCGAAGACCACGGTTGACCATCGAAGCTATTGCTACCAGCAGATTCCTGTGGCTCCAAATCCCTCTTTATATCCCTCACTGTAACATACTTGTGCAGGCTTGGCTCCATCAGATCATCTTTCACCACCAGCTCTGATTCTAAGAATGGCTCCCTCCGAGCCAATAGTCCCCTTCTCGCAAACCCACCGTTGTTGCCAGATTGGTCTGCTTCGTAGCTCCTGCGATCGGAGCAAGAGGAATTGAGATCGGCGACGGCATCGAGGATGGAGCAGGCCTTGGAGATGCAGGCTGGGAGGGAGAAGGCAGTGTGATGCAGCTGTTGTTGGTTCTGGATGTCTTCAAACAACAAGGCAGCATAAGATGTTGGATTGAGATTGTTATCAAGATCACGGGATGATCTTCTTGATGATCTGGTTCTTGTTAGAGTTCTTGGGATGTGGTTTTCTATTTCAATGCCTGACTTTGCATCTCTCTCTTCTTCTACTATTTCCTGCTTCTTCGGCTGCTGCTTAGTGGTGACGCTGACATGGCTGCTGTTTCTCTTATCTGAACTACAGATCTGGCTAATGCCTTGTCCAGCTTTCTGAAATCATAATAGCTCAACTAAGATAAGCAATGGCAAGTTATACACCCAAAGCTCCATACGAAATACAAAGGGGAGAGGGTCTACTTCAAATTTTTTTTCATAAAGGAATTCTAATTCTGCTGAAAGATTTGAATGATAAAAGAAAGTAACATTATCGGATTTATTTAGTCTGAAATAGCATTACTAATGTTACTACTTGTTATTAAATTCAAATTGGAGATATGCTGAAAATTTATGAGTGGATAAAAAGAGCATTTGCCAACTAAATTTGGTGCGAGAAGAGAGAAAAAGTTTGAGCTGAGAGACAGGACAAGAATAAATTGTGCTCACATGCTTTCTCACCCCCTCATCCACTTCTCTGCTCTTCTGAAACACGCTGTTGGAGCCTCCATTCTGGTTATCTTCGATCTCAGCCAGAGGATTTCTCCTAAAAGGAGACTGGTCTGCCTTCCTTGAGGAATTCCTACTCAGGGATTGAGGCTGGGGGTTCTCATTAGATGGCCTGGTGGTATTCGCCGGTGACCGGGACCTTGGAGATGAACTCCTTAATCCCCCAACTGCAGTGGTGACGGAGACTCTTTTAGCACCCAAATTCCCACCCCCTGTATCACCATTCACGAAAGGAATTCCCTTTTCCCTTGCAGGAACGGATACCATCTTAGCAGGTTGCTGCCTCTGCTTATCAGAAACAGATATAGTAGAAACCAGGCCGTCGGATCTTTTTCCAGGAGATCTGCTAACTCTCCTTTCTCGGCTATTCCCCCTCTCTCTACTCCCTGACCTGTCTCGGTTGGGAGCTCGCCTGCGAGGAGAAGGCCTCGACAACTGATTATCTTGCTCATCTTCTTGCTCCCTTCTCCTCTCGTCATCAAAGTCATAGCTTCTCTTCGAGCCAGAGTACCTCCTCTGCCCACTGCCATCCGTCTCTTTGGAAGTCTTACCAGAGGAACTGCGGCTAAGGCGGCCGCATTGGATGAGGATAGCATCGAGTTCATCTTTGGTACAGCTCGAAGTCCTCAATGGTGGCGCTCGCGGCTCATCAGCGGCAGCTGCAGCTTTACAAACCTGCTCCCCTTCAAGCAGAGAGCATTTCTTCACAGGGGTCTCCCCCTTCTTATCTTTTTCTTCAGGAACGAAAGCCTTCTTTGCACTCAAGGCAGAAGCGGCCACTGAGGAGGCCGGGTTCTTCTCTGTTACTTTAGGCTCCTTCGTCTCTTCCTTCGCTGAACTACTTTCCTTGGGTAAATCGTTGGAGGGAACTTTGGTAGGGGAGGAAATATATCCCTTCTTGCTGAAGCAAACTCCCATTGGTTTCTCTTCAGATTCCGATCAGTGCGAGAAGAGAGGATGAAGATCTGGGAGAGAAGCAAAGGGAGATTGAGACTTATAAGAGGATTCGAGGTAGATGGCACAGGAGTCGAGGAAGGTTTGGTGATTGGATTTCAAATTTTGTGTCAACGGGCGGGAGGTACAGTGTGGTCTTGGGCTGGATCTGCAGGTATCCGTTGGGCCAACTCCTTTAAAAAAAAAATTAGGTAAAGTATCAAAATTTCACCATTTTAATTTTGGGGAATTTACATACATACCACATAATTCTTATGAATTTAGGTATTTCACATCCAAACTTTAATTTTTACTTAAATAATACCTAAATCTTTATTATTACATCAAAAAAAATACATTTTCTTTCAGTGAAACGACTTTTTTTCGTAGAAAGTCTAATTTTGTAAATATTCAAGTTTGGGTGTGAAATATGTAAATGCAGAAGAATTGCGTGGTATGTATGTAAATTTCCCTTTAATTTTTTTGTCATTAAATTTTCATGCAATTATTGATGTCTTTATTATATTTATCCCCAAAAAATATAATTTTATAAAATTTATGAGTTTAGAATTAGAATATTTTGATCCCATTTTTTGTAAGCATACGTATATGATATAAAAACAAATTATATATATAAATATATTAAGATTCTTCACAGCAAATTAAAAAAAATATTAAAATACGGAAGAAAATTTAAAATTTCAGGATGTTTATATTTCTTAGAAAAATAATATTATAATTTTTTATAACATTTTTCAATTTGGAATATTTATTTTTTATATTTATTATTATCCTGATAATTTCTTTTACTTGACATAATTTTAAAAATTTGAACCCTACTATAATATTTATTTTCATTTCGAGCGGCAGCAAGGATTTATAGCATTATAATAATTGGCACAGGTGGAATCGACCGTTGGGAGACATGTCTGAAACTTCGAAGAGGAATATTGTATTTTGCAATGTTGGTTCTTATTTCATAGACTCATAGGTTAAGAAAGGGAATAGGAATTACTGTGCTTATTTATATCCATCATTTACTGCTACCCTCACTGATCTGAAATATTTGGAAAAAATTATGAATCAAAGGTCTTTTATGGAAATCTGATCAAAAGCTTTTCAATCAATTTCATAACATATTAATTCAAAAATAATCGAAATAAATTTAAAAAATTTAAGAAATTTGATTGGAATCATTTTTTATTTTATTTTTTATTTTTATTTATTTTATTTATATTTTATAGTTCAAAATATTAGCTAATGAAACATAAGCATAATATTAAGTTAAGTGTTGTAGGGAAGAGGATGCTCAAGCTAAGGGTGTAAACGAATCGAGTTGAATTTTTGTTTAATTGAGATGAGCTTGTTTAGTAACTGTTGAGCTCAAACTCGAGAAGCTCGAGCTCGACTTGATTTAAAGTAGTCCAGCTCGAGCTCGACTCGAATACTTGGACTCATTTAAAAAGCTCGAACTCGATTTAAAAAAGCTTGAACCTGAGCTTGATTAATAAAAGTGATTACTCGAACTCGGTTTAAAAAGCTCAAAGCTCGAATTCATAGTCCAAATATTATATTTTTTGAAATATATGCATTGGCCGAGCACAAGGAGCCTTGATCACTCGATGGCAGAATCTGATCATTGGCCGAGCACAATAGCTTGGATTCCTTGAAAGATAGGTGTCATCGTGTCGGGCTGTCACGAGATGGGAGATCGAAATCGTGAGTTACGTCGCAAGTCGGGAGAAGGGAATGGGGAATGGGGATTGGGGAGTGGGGAGAAGACTGGCTAGGGTTTAGAATCTTAGATTATAAAGTTAAAATTTTAGGAAATATTACGGGTTATCCCATTACAGCCCTTACGGGTAACGGAAGTGCAGTTGTGGCTTGCGGGATTCAGTTCAGGCCTTGGTATTTGGCCTATTTGGGAATCGGATACGAGTTAGCTCTTTTATTATATTTGATTTTAATAAAATGAGTTGGCTCAATAAGTTATCAAGTTGAGTCAAGATAAGCTCGAACTCGAGCTCAAAATGTTTTTGAGCTTGATAATGAGCTCGAGCTTATGGTTCGATATGCTCGGCTCTAGAGCTTGAGTCAACTCGCGAGCGGCTTGACTCACTTATACCCCTAGCTCAGGTGGTTGAATGGCTTTACACTTACAGGTCAGAAAGATGCCAGATTTGAATGTAATCAGATTCCAAAATGCACGCTTGTTGTAAGTAAAATTATCATAATCTAGTTAGAAAGTAGGTTCGAGATTTGAATTAAGTAAAAAATTTGATTCAAATACAGTATTAAAAATATCTTTGAGAACTGGTCTCTAGATCTGTTACATGAAACACACTAACTGGCATCACATGCCGTATCTATAGGCCGCCATACCAAATGTAGCCATTTTCTTATGGTCAGCTTATCCCCAACATCCACTATTTCTTTCATTACATTTTGTCAATAAACAAAATGCAGTCCTTAATTTATAAAATCTAATAACTTATAAAGTATCAAAATTTCTTTTACACATTCTTTACATGCATTCTGACAATAAATTTCTTAGAGATAAAATGTGAAGCATATATATTTGTGAAAAGATTGGAGTAGCTCTAATGGTAGATAAGATTAGAGGGAGTCGTCTTAAATAGTTTGGTCACATAAAATATCGCCCGATGATCTAGTTAGAAGAGTAGATGAATTGCTTATGTTACAATACCAAAAGATTTGATTAAGAAGTATTAAAAATAACCTTATTTTACAACAACAATAACAACAACAATAAGCCTTTATCCACTTGAGTTCTACATGAATCCTTCTCCATTGTGTGCTACTTATGTCAAATTTCATTTAATTCAAGTATACTAATCATTTTATACATCTTAAAGTCTTTATCCATTTTACCTTTCTTAACATAAAAATAATTTCTTTCTCATCATTATTGATTTGACTTTTATGGCCAAACCATAAAATCTAATCTTATATGTCATAGAGCTACTCCAACTTTTTTTTTGACATACTTTTTGTTTATCTCAAGTAAAGCTACTCATCCACCAGCATCCTCATCTCTGTAAACTTAGTCTTATGCTTCTCTTTATTGGCCAACATTCAATAAATCATTGTCTTATCTATCTTATATTTTTTCTTTAAGTTTAAATGGAACTTTTCTATCATTGGATGCTTTCCATACCATCCAACTTGAATTTTAATAACATCTCCATGATTTCACCATCATTTTGAACAATAGCCTAAATATCAAAATCGCTCACTCTTATTAATGACTTATTCTTAATATCACAATTTATTAAAATATAAAATTTTGATATTATATATTCAATTTAAAAAAAAATAATGATCTTATTTTATTAAAATTAAATGAAAATTTGACACTCAATAGAATACAATAAAGGAGTAATATAGCTGATCTCACATAATAAAGAGTTGTTGTCATATATATATATATATATATATATATATATATATATATATATATATATATATATATATATATATATATATAATTTGAAATAAAATATATTTAATGATGATAATTATTTTAGAAAGAAAAATAATTTAGAAAAGAATTTTATAGGCTCAAAAATTAGCATCGGGATCTTGAATATGAGAAAATTTATTTAGTGAAGAAAATGTTATGATTGAACGCATTTTTAAAGTCATAGTGGTGTCCACTTAAGAAAAAAAAAAAAAAAAAAAAAAAAAAAAAACCTTATGATCCATATTAGAACTCAATAATCACCACTTAATCTTCATAATTTTCTTAGAAGCATTTGTTTTTAAATTTGTATTATTCAAAGTGATGGTGATATAGATTGAGATGTTATTAGTAAAATTCAAGTTGGATGGTTGAAGTAGAGGATGCATCGAACTTGTTGCTGTGTGATAGGAAAGTGCCGCTTAGACTTAAGAAAAATTTTTATAAAATAATGGTGAGACCTACAATGCTTTACAATACAGAATATTGGTCAATAAAAGTGAAACATAAAATTAAGCCAAGTGTTGCAAAGTTGAGGATGGTCAGATGGATGAGTGGCTTTACAAAATAAGAAATAAATATATTTGTGACAAGGTTGGAGTAGCTTTAATGGCAAATAAGATTAAAGAGAATCGTCTTAGATGATTTGGTCATATAAAATGTTAGTCGTTCAGTGACTCAATTAAGAGAGTAGATGTATTAGATCCAGCTTATGTTAAGAAAGGTTGAAGTGGACTTAAAAAGATATGATTAAGAAGTATAAAAAATGACCTGAATATATTAAGATTAAATAAGAATATAATACTTAATATGACACATTGGAGAAAAAATGATTCATGCAATCAATACCATGTAGTGGGATAAAGGCTTGTTGTTGTTGTTTTTGTTGATGTTGTATTTGTTGCTAAATTTTTTACTATTAAAAATGATAATAAATTGAAAAAAAATCAATTTAAATCTTATATTATAAACAACTTATTGTTAGTATTCATGATAGTCAGTTTTATCTCCAAATTCATTCCATCTTCAGTTAGTTTTCATGATTCTTGCATTGAAATAGAGATAAAATTTCATGTAACTATAACATGAAGACTTGAGATGTGCCTAATTTTAGGCAAACACATTGCATAAATTTGAATGCCTTTTTAGTGTTTAGAATTATGCATTGCGAGAAGTGTGCATTACTGATAGGGTAATAAGTGGACAAGCACATTTAATGAACAACTTGATACTTGTTTATATAATACTCATTTGTGATCATTTATTTACATAAAACATAATAACTCATCATATAAATAAAAAAATTTGAATATTTATTTACTTTTTTATGAACTTGCTCTTTTTTAATTTAAGAAATAGCTTAGTCAAAAATATAATAACATGTTCATCAATGATGGCTTTATTATTTATTTAATGACTTAATCTATATTATTATAATAACTTTTCTATAATTTATAGCTTTAAAAATTAAGCATATTTTTAGATCTATATGTATAATAATAAAAATCAAATAAATAGCTTTCATATTAATATTTAAATTCACTAAATAATTTAATATAGCCTTATTAATTATACAAATTTTAATTAAATTTGATAATTCCAACTGTCTAATAGTTAGACTATATTTAAATTTTTAGTATAAATTCATGATTAGATAACTTGATTTCAACTTAAACTCTATTCAAAATATAATAACTAAGTTTGAACAAGATATTAAATTTTTATACTTATGAAATTTCCGTGTGATTCACAATCTTGAATATGCACTTTTATGAGGTAAGTATTGAGGCATTATGTTGGCATATAAAACAATGACAACCTATTCCCACTTCCATTTAGAACAGCATTATCGTCTAGTTTTCCTCACACATTGACATTATTAAAGACGCTTAAACGGTAACTTCAGTTAAGCAATGCAAGACACGGATCTTCAATCGATACAATTTTTGTAATATCCTAACAAATTTTTTCCAAAAAGTTCTAAGGCTGGCTTTTCTATTAGCATAGGTTTTTTAATCCTTGAATTAGCAGATTAATGAAATATATGAAGGCATGTATTTAATTAATTAGAGTTTATGTTACATTAATTTATATGTAAGTTCTATAAAACTATCCAAACATTCTACTAAGAATTAACAAACCTAATAAAATACTGCATCCTGCCACAATCCAATAAGAAAAGTTTCAATAAAAAATATCAAAATAAGAGATTATAAATATCCATATTTACAAAACAAATAAAAATTTCATAAGAAAAATCTTAAATTATCAATCTTTATCGTAAAGAAGCAAAGCTATGCCAAATTTATTTACAAATATCTCACATTATTCGGCCAACAAAATATAAATCACAGAAGGGTTATAGCAAATGATGTTTATATATATATATATGCAAGAAGGACAATGCTGCAATAGATCATACAAACCTTGAGAGTGATGGCTCTCTACTGTGGGCGGTAGTAGCCACCCTGAGGATAATTCTGAGGGGGAACATTGTAAGGCGACGGCGGGGGATGTCCAGTTGCGGGCTGCTGCATCTGTGTGTTATAATACGGGCCACGCCAACCCGGGTAAGCTGGCTGGCTGTAGTCATGGATGGGGGGCTGATTAGTGTATTGCTGGTATTGACCTGGAGCTTGGTAAGGCGATGATGGAGGTGGCGGCGAGTAATTTGAATATGGCTGAGAGAATCCAGGCCTTGGGTGGTCGCTGGACGGGTGGTAAAATGGCGGATTGAAGGAGTGCCGGGGTGGTGTGGTTTGTGGATCCGTCGCAGGATGAGAGGTGCTTCTCGGGAGGTTCGACTGAGCTGAAGCAAAGTTCAGCCCAGCCATTTGTCTCTGCACATCCTCAAGCATTTCTCTGGACTGAATGTTTCTGGTCATCACAAAGTCACTGCACTGCTGCTTCACATTGTTTAATGCATCCTGTTTGGAGAGAGAGAGAGAGAGATGAAAAATGTTTTAGGAAGGTAAATCATTTTCCTTAATTCATTAATTAAGGGGCTGTTTAGGACCACTTTTATCTTTTTTTATTTTCAGTGTTTTATTTTTATTTTTATTTTAATTTGTTTATATTTTATTTTAAATAAAACATATTTGAAGATGATAATTATTTTTTAAAACACACAAAACATACTAAAGTTATTTTGAATGTCTTTAAAAATAATATAATCTGTTTTCAAAAATAAAAAATAATAGTAGTTAAAAAATACACCAAACAAATATATTATTAAAAAAAGCATAGAAATAAAAATTAAAAATTGATTTCAAACAGGCCCCTGAAGGCACAACATGAAATCTAGGCCTTGTGTCACTTGCGGTTATACTTCAAAAGCTGAATGGAGAAGATGGGCAGAGTTCTGAATGCCAAGAATGGTCAAGCTGTGGCAATTGCAATTAGAAAAGGAAAATGCATACCTGAAGAGTAACATAAAATTTCATTCCCTCGTTGATGTTGTCTTTGATTTCTCGATATTTTGCTATTGCAGCGGCAATTTGCTTGTAACATTTGTCCCGAGCAACTGGAAAAGAAAAAATGTAATTCGTTTTAGAATGACAGGTCTGACTTTTAATCATGGAGAATGATAGTTTTAGTCTCAACAAAAGACGGCTCGGAATGCTCAAACAAACTTTCTTTCTCGGCTTTCTCATTTGACTAAATAGAAAAAACACAAGGTCTGATAGTGATTAAGTATGATTCCTTCGTACTAAATACAATCATGAACCTATATATCATATCACAGATGAAGAAAAAGTTCTAAAATAAACCAGGTGTCCACAGAAATCTATAGTGAAAACCTGCTTTGCGAAAGAAGCAACCTAACCATGATTGAAGTTCTGTTTGCGCAGAGCAACAGAAGCTTATGCTGTACTTATTTGGCAAGTTGCACACAAAAAAATAAATTCTGCCCTGAGAAATATTTACTTTCCTGGTTAAAAAAAACGATAAACTGAGACTAATATGGCCTCGAACATTTGATTAAAAAAAAGAATCTAAGGTGTAACCATTTAACATGATGTCATCATTAATGTTTGAGGTATGAGAAATAGCATCTCACTGACTTCAAAATTGCCTCATGTTTTATCAGGTTTAACTGATCAGGTAAGAACCACCATAACGTAAAACCAGATGCCATGATACCATGAAACTCAAAAACAAAATGACAGGAGTAAAGGATGAGAACCTTTATAATCTTCTAGATTAAATATGGCTGCGAACTCTTCATTTTGTGCCTGAAATACAAAAAAACTTCAAACATGAGAAATGACGCATACAGTTTTCTAGTCGGGGAAAAAAAGGAGAACATAAAAGAAACTTATTATTTCTCATGTATCTTAAGTTTGAAAAATTTATGTTGCACAGCAATAATGCTAAAATTACTCCGTGAAATGGTGGCATGAAAATAAACAAGAAAATAATTTAACCTCAGAAGATCATATAGAAAAGAATCCACATTTTTGTATGCATTCAATTAAAAAGGTTTTGTTTCTTCATCCGATTCATAATTTCAAATTCTGAATCATTGTTATTTCCAAGATCACAACTCCATGCCATGAACTAAATAAAGAAAAGTATGTTATATTAGGAAAAGCAGTAAAATTTAGCGATGCAGATCACAATATGATTACCAACATCCATGCAGGATCATCATCTTACATGTTATACCATTGTTGGTCATGTTTATTCCACAAAATAAGGACATGTCAGTCTTTTTATTAGCCTGATAATTTCATCCATGTGTGTCAACCAATATAGTCTATAATAGGTTCTAGTCTTCACTTAGAAACATTATGATAATACAAAAATTAGTCTCTTCTCTCTCCCTCTCTTCTAGCTAGATAGATTTCCCCTCTCTATTTATCAAAGGCACAACATTAGGATTAACGCTCACTCTTCCCCATCAATAGGCATCAAAGTTAAAGAGATTCATTATACCATGATAGGTATGTCCTAAAAAGAGTTAAATAAATTCCTTCTCTTGATTTTCCATCCTCCAGTGTGTGAACATTTTATTGGTATATTGAATTCTAAACCCAACTTGGTTTTCATGCCAACCATCAAAGAGTTGTTCCCTCACCATCCTCGGTGAGGTGCTCTGATTAATAGTCCCTTTTCTTTTGATGCATAACACCATTTTCATCATTGTAAGACCGCATAGACTCCAAATGCTAAAGATGCATAATCATATACTCAATCCAATCCATTTCAAATTATGACAACCTTTTCCTCTCATTCATCACCCACATATACTTCTCATGCATCACACCATCTCCATGAAAGCAGAACCGCATAAACTCCAAAGCCTAGAAACCCTCCTTGACATCTCCTAACCTTAATCCCCTTCATGCATAGAAGCTTAATTGACATTTTTAATCTCCACGTTTATTTCTTCCCAACCCTAAGGGCATGTATGTAAATCCACATTTTGCAAGAACCCCCTTTTCATTCTTAAAATTTCTCAAGATATTCTCCCTCATTCAAATCCAAAACTTGATTTTCCCAAACATCCCTTTCTTTCGGTCAAAATCTACCTACCCCACTACCCTTTAATTTATTAACGTGCATAATGGCTTCTTCCCAAAATAGCCATACAATGTCATATCTTTCATTAAGCAACATTTATCATCCTCAATTAACCCATAACCTAATATCCCTAAACCATTTACTATGGGTTATCATTGATAAATAAGTTGATTCTCATTACCACCATAATTAATATTCGAGTTCATAGTATGCACATACACATCATGATAGCTATCATTTCTACTCTTTAGTTGAACCATAACCTGTATGTATTATAATGATTTCAACCATATGGCATCACATTGTGAGCCAAAATACATTAAGGAACCCCATTTTGCATTTATTAAACAATCAATGTTAGAAACCATATCATGATTATGTACATAATTACACATCCTCCCCTCACCCATGTGATCATTATAATAGCTTGAATCATGTTGATCAATCTCTTTTGGTTGATCTTGATCAACCTATTATATTAACAACAAAAAAACAAATACATAAAAATAAAACTTAAAGAAATAAAGTATTTCTTGATTTTAATGAAAAATATCATCAAACTCAATCTTTTCCTTTGCAGCCAAACTACTATTTCAACATGTGCCACTACCCTTATGATCATCAAAGCCCAAAACATCATTAGCCACACTACTTCCATTGCCACAACAGATCTTGCTGACGAGAATATTGATCAATCATTTCATCTACTAACTAAGCTCAAGTCTAAGACCATGACCAAACATATTGTTCAGCCTAAGTTACTACTAATATTGTTCATTTACACCATGAGATGAAAAAAATAATAATTTCTTCAATTCCCGATACAATTGTTTGCTCCATCACCAAGCTCATAGGTTGAATTTGTTATACCACTTTCATTATGTCATGTTGTCATATGATTTTTTTGCCCAAGAAGCTACTCAATTAAGCATTTGAAGCCTCCAAATCCTTTGCAAAATAGCTTAATTATAATTATCAAAGCTAATGAACTATGTCTGGCATTTCTAATAGTATTGACAGGTATACACAAGTCTTTTCTGCCATTGCATCCTTTATGGACAACAACTCTTGAGCATATCAAGATATTCAACCCTTAGAAAAGTTCTTCACATCCCAAGGGAGTTGAAGTAAAGCACACATGATTATCTATATCCACACATGATCATCACATCATAACACCATGCTTATTCCATGTTTCATGTTTATTTCAAATAACAAGGAAAGGCTAGTCCATCTATTAACTATAGTCATTTTAGATCTTATGCATGAATCATTGGCCTATCTAATGGACTCTAGTCATGTACTAAGATAACTATGACATCATGAATGAATATTGAACTATGGTTGTGCATCAACCTCTCTACATTGTTCTCCCTTCTCTCTCCTCTCTCTGCCCACCACCTTTATCCTCACATTATCGATATCTCTTGGCCAATGAGTCTTTTCTCTCTCTCCCCTTTCCGGTTCCTCTTGCCTATACCAATTTTCTTCTCTTTATCAAAGACATGCCATCAAGATCAGTGCTTCCACCTTGTCATCATTTTCCATGATGAATTTTGGTCTAATGAGTTCAATGAGGCAGCCTATCCTTTGAAATTGGGTGAATGCTACGCCAGCAGATAATTTGGATATGAGTATCCTCAATTACACTTCACTGCTAGAGTGCTTAAAATGCTATAAAAGCAATAATATGATTTTCTTGATATTGCATACAAATAGCTGTGAATACCGAATAATGGCCAATTCAAAAGCTTTTAGAACTATGCCAGCCCAGCAATTACATATTAACTTTTATAAATTAATTTAAGTCATAACATGGCAATTATTAACAATTTTACCGTGATGGTCGTTGCAAACTTGTCCCTATGTTTTATAGCCATTACTAGAATTACAAAGTAGACAGTTCTAAGAGATGAGAAGCAATGCCAAAATAGGATCATATTATTTTGCAACTAAAACAAGTTAACAAACAAGTCGAAATGTTCACTGGACCAACTCATATTCACTTCCAAAGCTTAAATTCCTTTTCAATATGCTTTCAAATTGAATGAATGTCCGAACAACACAAGAAACAGCTAGTAACCAAGGGAGATTTAAATCAAACAAACTCTGCTTCTCGTAAAAACTCATTAATTCCATAGGATAACTCTTTTTTCTTTGTCCCCACCACACCAAACGTTAATATAACTTTGCTTCATTATTGAGTATGATGAATAAATGAAAGCATTTTTACCTACAGAAATTTTATATTTTCCCTTTTGATAAATTGAGTGTTGCCTACAATATAAACAGAGATACTGCCAAACAAGAAGCCATCCGACCTTTTGCATTTAGTCGGATTTGGCTGAACGGAACATATAAATAGAATCGCTTTACTGAAAAAATAAGGTTATATAGATATAACCATTAATTATTTTGATCATAACCGAGAAAAAAAAAAAACCTTCAAAGAAGAGGTTCTCTCCTAATCTAGCTTCCATAATGGTCCCAACTATTGCATTGTTGACCCCCACCTATAACTGCAGTTAAGGATTCACACTCGACTATTGTCAAGCTTCAATCAGTATATCCTCTATTCTTATGTTGATTGTCAAATCTTTATCAAACCTGCTCAGCTCAAACTCCTCTTCTCTATCCCTCCCGCCATGCTTGCTCCAAGTTTGCGAAGTCATAAATTAAATAATCAATTTGCACGTCACTAGGTTTACTGAAAATCTTCTCTCCATAAATACCCTTTCGTTGTTAGTAATAAACTTTGTTCGCAAGTCAAAAAAATAAAGAATAAAAAATCTTATATTCAGTTTAAAATGTCTGATCAAATCCCCCTGAAGTCTAAAATGATAGAACAAAAAAAATGCAATTTATTTAATAGGGTGTTTTTGTAATTAAAATTGCTCAGAAATCTCAAATGAGAATCAAATGTTTCCTTATCAATTGCTCATAGGAAATGCTGAACAAAGTACTACTTTGCACACCATGAATAAAATGGCAAGGCCTAACCATGCATTTTTGAGACAAAAGATCAACTTATGCTAAGCACCATCTTAGTTATCTTGTAATTATCTACTGTCCAGTGTTGTACAATATGTTAACACTATTTGGTACAAATCTTTTTACACAACTTATAGCCATTTCATAAGTAGTTGACTACTTTCATTCCTAATCCTATGACATTAAATGCATTTATCCATCTTATTAGTGCATTTCTACCCTTTTTTCATTCCGTGTCATCAGAAGTTATCATTATAATGCCCTTATCTATGTAGGTGATGCTTGGTCCATAAAAAGAAAAGTTTCTTATTCATTTCTCATCATTTAAAAATTATATGATAAATGTTAACAGCATTTGTATATTCCTCTTTTTATTAGGCAAACTGTAATCATTTTATGAAATTTTTTCCAAAGAATTAAGAGTATTTATTAATCGCTAATATTTGTAAATATCAAAAAAATTGACCAAAATATAAATCAAGGAAAGTAATATGCATGTGAGGTTAAGTTGATCTAGGGATTAGATCTTGTAAGAGATCAATCAAATCACCTATGATCTCAATTTGAGCATTTAATTATAAGAAGATGGATCATGTTTATTGATGTTTTAATGGTCTAACATCTTGATGAGAACAACCGACAATGGCAGTTTTGAAATCACATCACTGAGATTGAAGAAGATATTGTCAAAAATCCATAGTCCATAGGTGATTGAGTCATCAACTAATATTTGGGCATTAGATTGCAAGGGCATCAAAAGGATAGTGTTTGTTGGAGTTTTAACCATTCAATTTTTTGATGGAGATTGTTGACGATAATAATGCTCAAATCAAGCCATTAAGATCATAAAAGATATTGCTTGAAGTTTATAAACATGATCTAAATGGTATTAGACACCATATGAAAGAAATCGAAGCTCTAAAAACTATATCATTAATCAAAATTCATATTACAATAAAAAGGATGAGTTTGATCCTTAAACTTATTTAGATAAAATTTGTAACCTAAGATTAAAATAATTCTAATTGAAATTATCTTTAAGTTTGAACTTATGAAGATTATTAGTATAGATAAGAATTTTCCCTTTTGGTAGAATATAATTAGTTCTGAATTACAAATTATGTTAATTTTTACTATAATTTTTTATTTAAAGGCTTAAAATTTTGAAAAAAAAAACAATAAAAAATTACTCCTATAAAATCCTTCTTGATATCTACTCCTTGTCAGACAAATTCCTATTTCTCTACATGTAATAAGTGAGATTAATGTTGATCCATAGATAAGATCTAGTAAGAGATCAATCAAATCACTTACAATCTCATTTTGGGCATTACATTATGAGAAGAATGATCATGTTCATTGAAGTTTTAATGATCTGATATCTCGATAGAAGCAACCGACAACGGTAATTTTAAAACCACACGACTGAGATTGAAGAAGATATCGTCAAAAATCCATAGAGATGATTGGATTGTCAATTAACATAATTAGCGTAAATGCCATAAAACCCCTTTAATCATTCTTTCTTTAGTTTTCTCACAATGTTTCTCACAATTGATGCTTTGAATCTAGAGGCATCCACAAAAGCTACACATTAGTGAAAAAGCAACTACAAAACACTTAATAAAAATACAAAGAATCATAATTGTAATCCTATCAAGGTTCATTTGTAAGTATGAAATATTGATTGATTACATTTAAGGATTGCCTTAAAGGAGTAGGAAAGAAGCTAAAGACAATCAAGTATATGCTTTTAAAATTCTTTGGAAGATTGAAGATAATTCATGTCAAATGGAGCTACCACCATACATGGAGATGCATTCATTAGTAAATGTGGAGAATTTAAAGCCTTTTGAGCCTTCCATGCTTAATGATGAGGCAGAAAAAGTCCACCTAAGGGGGTGTTTGGTAACAAATTTGATTTATTTCAAGTAGGATTTAGTAAATCCAGTGCATTTGGATTTAGTAAATCAGCCTATTAAATCAAAAATATTTAGAACTGACAGTTAAATCCGCTAAATCGAAAGATGTTTGGTAAGTTATTTGAAGATTTAAGTCTGTTGGGATTTAAAAGTTTTTTTAATCAATAAGTCATTAATAGTACACAATTAAAATTAACTTAAATATATATTAATTAATCAATTAATAGTATCAATATTAATTTAAAATACTATGTATTAATATTAACTATTAATTAATTAAAATTTATAGCTATTAAATTCTATTAGTAGATTAATATTTTAGGAATAAAACTATATTAAGGCATGTGAAGAGATAAAATCGTACGAATTCTTTCAAATTTTCAATTAATTAACTATCAAATTTATAACAATTATAATTATATTTACTAAATTATAATTTAATTTTAATAACTTATAAGTTAATATTAAATAATATTTTATTAAATCAGTTTAAATAAAGTTAAATTAAATTAAAAACTATCAACTATTATATTAACTAAAATTACTTAAATCTAATTAATGATCATAATTAATAATTTATAATTAACTTAAAATTACATATTAATAAATAGTTAATAATATTAAATTAAAATTAATTTTAACATAATATTTTACTTAAGAAAAAATAGTAATTAAATGAATTATTTAAAATTAAGATTTTTTAAAGGATTAAAGAAAAAGAGCATTTACATACATAGCATACAATTCTTCTATATTTATATATCTAACACTTAAATTTTTATTATTACAATAAAAATACTCCTTTTCTTAATTTTTTTAAAGTAAAATTCAACTTTTGAAGTATAGAAAATATATTATATTTATAAATTTTAAACTTTAGATATTTGATATATAAATACATAAAATTTGTGTGCTATATACGTAAATTTCTTTTAAAAACTGAAATTTCTCTCTCTCACTCTCTGTCTCTCTCTCTCTCACTGCCTCTCTCTCTCTCTCCCTAACCAGAACTCCTACCTTCCGTAGGATTTACTAAACCGGGATTTAAGAGGATTTACTGATTTGCTGATTTAGCGATTTATTAAATCCTGATTTAGTAAATCTATTTTTGTGTTTGACAGATTTACCTGATTTAGCAGCCTAAATCCTAAGTAAATCCGTTGCCAAACACCCCTAAATATAGATTAATTATTCTTAGAGCAAGAATCTTTAAAAATGAATATTCTCTCGGAGCAAAAGACTACACCAAATATGGGAAAAAAGACACATTATGTATTGGCAATGAATGTCAAATACCTGGTAAAGTTAATATGACACATTAATAAAGCTAGGTAGACAACTTTTCTGCATCTAAAGATTAAATTTCATAATAGTTGCCAAACAAGGGACTTGTGATTTGAAGATTAGATTTAGAAGGTGATTAATCAGATCGGTTATAGTCATAACTTGAGTATCATATCATATGAAGATAGAAGGGGTCATGTTCATTAAATTTAAAAGTCCAATTTCTTAACAGAGATGGTCGACAGTAGTGATTCTCAAATTACGTGTTGAAATCAATGACAATATCACAGAAGGTCCACAGGCTCAATTTGATCTTTAATAGAACACCACATAAAAGAGATCAAAGCTACAAAAATTGATACAACAAGCCCTTATCTCATTACATGGAGTCAGCTACATGATCCTTTTTCTTCATTATGTCTTATTAAATGTCATATTCTCATTTAATTTTAATAAAAATAAGGTCATTTAGTATACTTCCTAATCAAGTCCTTTTAGATTTACCTGTCTTTCTTAATATAGTTGAATCTAATGCATTTTCACTCTCCTAATTTGGTCATCAGGCGGCCAATGTTTTATGTGACCAAGCTATCTGAGGCGACTCTCTCTAATCTTATCTGCCACTGGAGCTACTCTACTCTTATCACGTATATATTCTTTTTGCATTTAATCTCTAATTGTAAACCTACTCATCCACCCAAGCATCCTCATCTCTGCAACACTTAACATTATTTTATGCTTCTCTTTTACTAGCCAACATTCTGAGCATTAAAGCATCACGGGTCTCACCATCATCTTATAAAATTTTTCTTAAGTCTAAGCAGTACTATTCTATTACACAATAAGTCTGATATATTCCTCCACTTCAACCATCCAACTTGAACGCTACTGACGACATCGACATCCATTTCACCATCACTTCCCATAATGTTCACTCTTTTTAATGACTTGATCACTCATTGTCACAACTCTGCCACTAGACCTACTCAACTAAAATTACACTCCATGTATTTGGTTTTAGATCTACTCAAATGAAAGCCTTTAGACTCTAAGATTGACCACCATATTTCAAGTTTCTCTTTAATTCCCTCTCTTATCTTATCAACAATAAGAATATCATCAGCAAAAAGCATACGCCAAGGTACATCCTCTTATAAATATCCAATAAGAACATTCATAACTAAAGCCTAGATGTAATCCAACTGAAAAAGGAAAATAGTTGGTCAATCCTCCAGTGCACATATCCTTAATGACAAAGCCAAAAAAATTGATAGTTGGTTTAAAATTCAAATTAATGCAAATAAGAATATTTTTGAATTTTTAAATTTGTTCGCATAAGCTTTATCTTTTTAATTTGTAATCCAAAATAAGGATAATTTCTACTGAGATTATCATTTAAGTTTAGAGAAATCAAAATTATTATACATAAGATTTTCCTCTTTTTGTGGAGTATGTTATGGGTTTAATCAATCCTTACTATAACTATATATTTAAAGATCAGAAATTCTTCAAAAAAAAAACCTCCTTTTCATTCTATTCTGTCAATGCTCAATTACTTCCACCCCTCTACAAGCATTACGTTCCCATCTACTATTCCTGCAGCTAATTGCACCATGTTTGGTTTATGCTGCTGCTGTTTGCCTTGTTGTTTCGCCGTTGCAGTTTGCTAGATGATTGATTCTTGTTGGTTGCCACGCCAGTGGTGCTGCCAACAGTTGCTGCTCTGTGTTTGCTACTTCTAGTGCTGTCGCAACACCCCCATGAAGAAAAAAAGGCATTGATTGCTGTTTTCATGGAAAAAAGAGAAGAAGAAAACAGCAACAAACAAGAAGTCTATATCCAATGTGAAAAAAAATTAGAGAAGGTTGGTCTGCGGATCAAGTGCCATCATGGGCATCGTGCATGCCTAGCTCTTTAAAGTAGTATAAGTTGTGCATGGCTACCGTAAAAAAAAAGAAGTTAAATACATTTTGAAAAAGAAAGAAGCAATGCTTTACCTGAATTTGAAGCAACAGCTGCTCTTGTGCCTCAATATTTTGTGCAATTTCTTCACAGATTGAATCATACTTTGCTATCTCTTTCTTGAAGAGATCTTCATGTGATCCACTAGTCGCCAACAATTTTGGTAATATATCATCCTGCAAGTATACAACAATGAAATCATGAAGAAGGCCAAGCCTGTCAACAATTTCAAGTTGATTTTGAGCATTCTATGTGAAATCATTCACATAATGATGATATGCAAATTAAGCATTTTGCCATTCCCAGAATAAATGGCCATATCTTTGCAGAATGCCCAACAATACATGACACAAACTGCAATAACAAGAGCACTGATATAAATTGCATTCCTATAGAATATCTAGATGCTTGTTAAGATCCCGTGCACAGCTAGGCAGCATTAGAACAGAAACAATAGATAGGAATATGCGCAATATAATCAGGCATTTTATCATTTTCTATTATATTTTAACAAGGAACTTACTAAAAAAAATTCAGATATAAACTCAAGGTGAATTTATAACTTCCCATTCAAAAAGCATAATCTACAACAAATCCTCAGCATGTAAAAAAGTGTAGAAATATTTGAAAAAAAATGCATCACTTAGCTCTAGTTATGCAAATTGTTTTTCAAGATTATAGAATAAACATTTAACCAAATGTAGTATGCTAATAGGTTGCAGACTAGAAATAAATCTGTAAACGCACAGCTTCAAGTGCAAACCCATTTGGCTTAACCTAGTGGAAAGAATAGCAAAACAACTATCATGCTGTTTGCTGTGAGACTGAACACAACATAGTCACCCAGTAAAAGTTTCGCTGCAAATAAATGAAAATTAGAGCTCATGGCCTGATACATGAGTCAACGGGTTACTGGTTAGGATTTAATCTATATTTTAAGTGGCGGACAATATATGCTCTGAGTTACTTCCCAAAGCATGAATCTGAACAGTTGTTTTACAGCAGTAACATTCCAGTTTTGTCCAAACACATCTTTAGTAACAATCATTATTGAACGGTACACTCATTTCTGAGAGGTCATCAACTTAGCCATCACATCAGAAATCATGTTGGGAACTAAATATTCCAGCAAAATCATTTGCAAATACTAATCTAGAAAGGTACAAGCTTCAGTTTATTCATAAAATGAAAGGAGGGTAAAAGCCATTAAGAACGCTCAAGAAGATGCACACCTTCCTTTTCATTTCTTTTAGCATATCTTCCAAGCCTGCCCTTTGTGCACCAAGATTCTCCAGCTGCCTCTGTTCAGTTGAGAACAATTAAAATGAATAAGCATGGAAAGTATGCAAAAGCAGGTTATCAGAGGTGGGAGCTTGGATGCAGCTCCGATCAGCTGGGAAGAATGGTGGAAATGGTGACCATGAGAATTAAGTTTTCGTTTCTTTGGTATGACATCTATTACCGAAATGCAGTAATGAATGGGATGGGAACATTTGCACAATGCATGGAAAAAGTAATTTAGAAAAAAAAAAAAACAATCAACGATTTTCATGAAATATGGAACAAAGTAATGGAACTGATTGAGGGTAAAATTATCTAAATGCATAAAAAATAACCAACCGTTAGTCTAATAATGCTCACCAGTTCATTATGTTTATTTCACAATTATGCAGCTTTCCTTTTGATGTATGCAGTAACCTAATGTATATGTAATCAAACATATTCTAACTCAATAAACAAAATTAGAACCAAGACAAATTTCCTCTTATACTGCTAAGCAAAAACAATAAAGAATGATTTTGATTGGCTTTTGGATGACTATGTTAACACTAAAAAATCCACTCCCTCTTCTAACTCTCACAAAGTTGTCAACCCTTCTCTCACTTTCACCTTTATTATCTTGCCAGCAATCTAATGGGCAAAATCATTGATATCTTCCATTTTTTTCACTTTTTAATGTGAAACTTGGTCATTCATATCTATAATTTTAACCATAATGCTCCTTAGAATCTCAAAATGTTAGGGGAAAAGAAAAAGGTATGTACCCTTTCTTGAATAGTTCAACTAAAACAAATCCCTAAGGTGGTTTTGCTGTACGATCTGGACAAGATTATTGTTCCAGGTCTATATATTTATTATGTTGTTCCTGCTTCATGAAAAGGGGAAATGACCACAGGAGGAAAAATCCATGTAGAGTTGATGGAATGAAACAGTAAATACTGAAATAACATTATTCAGACTAAATCATTGAAATAGTGAGATATTAATTTGGTAAGAAAGAAAGAATGACCCACAACTGCTGATTTGGATTTTCAAGTAAAAAAATATTATCAAGTAACTAACCATAAGAAATGATATATAGCACATTAATATTTGAGGGAAAAAAAACAAAGGTATAATTGACAGCAAATATACGTATAAAAAATAATTATATTACCAAGCTCTGCTTTAGGGCTCCAACTATAGCATCTTCATTATTATCCAATGACATTATCGGCCTTGCAAGACTTGGAAGAGCAGATTCTATCTACATTTTTGTTGCAGGAAAAAAGCTGATTAAAATGAGCGAAATCCACAAACATGAATCAATCAATAAAAAAATTTCTCTTCAGCAAGAATACTTTTAATAATAAAAGAAAATTTAATGCAGGAAGCTCTGAATGAAGGCAAAATATAAAAACAAAGAAATCATATATTTCATATTCACTTACACTACTATACATCTCTCAACTAACATTTACATTCAGAATTTAGTTATTGTAAACTTACGACTCAACATAGAAACAATAGGTATGGAATCCATACCTTAAGGATTTCATCATCTTCATCAATAGCCTTATCCTGATTATTTGGGTTAGCCATATGAGTCATTTTCCATTCAATTCGCTGTAAGTGTTGCATGTCATGTTAACTTCACTTTATGCAATCCAACTTCTATCCAATTATCATTGCTTAACTACTTTTTCTCTCTTTCACATTAAATCTATTGCTATGCACTTGTGATAATATTTTTAAGTGCCTAAACCATAAAGTCTAATTACCATAACTAATCAGTAATGGAGTGATTTGTACACCACCACTTTAACACCTATTGAGGCAACAATAATAATGGGATTAAAATTATCATTGTTGGTTCAAAATCTAATCGAGAAAGCTCAAGAGTTGACAATCAACAATAAAACATAAGCACTAACCTAGAAAGATTGTCAGAAATCTGTGATTTGTTGCTTTTAATGTGTTTTACTTCGATGTTAATTCATAATTCACCATCATGATTAAAGAAATGATTTCTATAAAATTTTTTAAAGCATTCTAATGAGCAATTAACACTAATCCATACCAGTGATCCTAAGTCCATTAACAAGGACTCAATTAAGCACAAAAACTCAATCAACACCCACAAGGACAGTTGATTATAAATTGATTCTCTTTGTTAGAAGTAGATTACATTAACACTCAAAACGAGTAATCTCATTTAACGCCCTGGTAGATATGTTATGTTTTTTACATGTTGAGCATGTGAGCCGTTTTGCTATTCTTGTCCTTTTGACCACAATGAACGTGTACACTTCCTTTTCATATCAAAAACATGTTTTAAGGTTTATAAAATGCTTAATTTTATCTAGTGTTTTCAAAGCGCAGAGTACAATGTGATGCGTAAGGGTCTAATTTCGCTTCAAAGTGCTAAGCATAAAGCGCAATGCAAAGCAACGGTTTTGTTACAAAAGTGCTCATGGTTTGTATAAAATCTAAAATATATAATAAACTGTTAAAAAAGGTAAAGCAAATACCTACTTAGCTAAATGTCTTAAACAAGTAAGGAATAAATAAAATAAGAGTATAAATTAGGTAGATTATAAAACTTGCACTTTATGATATATTGTAAATCTTAGAAGAGTATAATAATTAACAAGATAATGTCTTTACATACCTTTGAAGATGAACATTTGAGGCAAAACCTAAAAATTAAATTCAACGATAATTTCCAAAATAAAAGCAAAACTTCGTAGAGTATAAACTTGATAGTTTATAAAACTTTTATTATATGACATTACATCTTTTATTATTAATCACTCTCAACGATCAGTCCAACTATCAGATATTAAAGTGCAACCCTTGTCCTACCAAATCTTTTGATGTTCTTCCACATCTTTCATAGTTGCTTGTAGTTCTTTTTCAAGCAAAAGAACTCTCAACTTGTGATATCAAGGTGGTTGAAGAACAAGGCCATACTGTGCAATTGCTTCCAGTATATGATCAAAGCTTTCTAATTTAACTGCATTTAAAGGTATACCTGCTTGATAAAACTACCTTGCAATATATTGAATAATTCTTACTCTAATTCCCTTAACTATATTCTCTTTGATATCTACCTGGCTCATTTGGTTTATTCCCATTTTCAAGTTCTTTAAACAAGAATTGTTCTATTGCACCTTTCAAACTAGAAGCACTAACATTTCCCAATCTTGAACATGTTTCAATTGGCCTCTTATCATAATTCTTAGAAGATTGATTTAATGATTCATATGTAGTGTCGACCACGTTCTCCTCATGTTCCATAATTAAGTTATATTTTAACTTGTTTACTCCTTGATAAGCTAACAGTTCCTCTTTTACTTATATAGGGACTTTTTTACATTTGATAACATTACTTTTTCAATAAGTGTTACACGGACCGATAAGATGTTCCTTTGCTTTATTTGTCTTTTTACCATAATAAATACATATGAAGCAAAGAGTGCATGTCTCAGATTTTAATTTTGTATATTTCCAAGTTGGTTCTTTTCTTCTTGTATTTGATTCATCCATATCTAAAATAGCAATACATAAACGAAGCAAAATGGACTCAAAGTAAAAAGTATTGAAAAAATAGAGATATTTATAATTAAACATTTAAGATCTAAAATTCAACTTGCTATGAAATAAAATGAAATCAAAGTAAAAAAGAGTATGCAAAGAAGCCACCAATAGTTACCAAAAAATCTCCTCTCAGGTTGCTGAGGACCCTCCATTTAGAATGCAAACTAACAAACCGGAGAAATAAGAAGTCCGAGCAAAACTATATATAAAAATTCGGCAAAATAACATAGAGCATTTGGTTAAGCAATAATCACAAAGGTTGCCCATGGTCATACAATGATAGGAGGTTTAAATTTTTTTTGCAACAAGCCATCAACAATGATCACAAAAGATACTCTGATTAGTCCAGAACAAGCCATCCAAAAAGAAATTAGGTTTCAAGGAAAACTTCAATAGACTAAAACTTAATAGTTCAAAAGCATCAAAGAACAAATACATCAACTGAATGAGCAATACCAAATGACAACTTCAATTAGCTTCTAAACATACCACACAACAAGAAAAAAGGCATACCAACTCAATTAGTCCAAAAACTCTACCTCAAAAAAAAAAAAAAAACCTGTAGATCGCGGCGTCAAGAGAGAGCAACAACTTCGGCTCAAAGCTGCAGTAGAACAAGCAATGGCAACACTGAATGTCAAAAGGTTTGGATTAGAGAAACAATGGCGACACAAATTGTCTCGAAGCTCTGCTACGACAAGCAATGGAAGCACGAATGTTAAAATATTCGGCTATAAAAGAAGCTCCACTACAACAAGCAATGGCTTCGACTTGCTCAAAGTTTTGTGCAAGGCTCGCAAGCAATGGGAGAGACGAGAAGCAGAGCGAACAGAGGCAGGCGAGATGACAGGCTGAGCAATTCGAAATTGAAAAACCCTAAATATTTATTTGCAAACTGCACTCGCCTTGCCTTGCTATGATCGTGTTCGAAAGCTGATCGCGGCGCTTATGAATAACGACGATGACGCTAGAAGCTGGTTTCCGACACGCTTCATTTTGCATATGAAGTGCGCTTTTAAAAATACTAATTTTATCATGGATAATATGAAAGGATGAGATAAGACTACTCGTTTGGCTTTATGTGTTGATCATGTCTTCAATTTGAGCTCCAAGTATATTTATATGTATGAGCATACGCTATTGTTTCTTAGACATTTTCAGTCTCTTGTTGCAGTTTAGCAGGACAGTTGAAGGAAGAACGTAACTATCCTAAAGCACCATATTACCAAAAGGTCGCCAAAGAAAAAATGGCGACACAAATTGGCTCGAAGCTCTGCTACGACAAGCAATAGAAGCATGAATGTTAAAATATTTGGCTCGAAAAGAAGCTCCACTACAACAAGCAATGGCTTCGACTTGCTCAAAGTTGTGTGCGAGGCTCGCAAGTAATGGGAGAGACGAGAGACAGAGCGAATAGAGACAGGCGAGATGACAAGCTGAACGATTTGAAACCGAAAAACCCTAAATATTTATTTGAAAACTGCGCTCGCCTTCGTGCTCGAAAGCGTGTTGCGCGCGCGCCTTGTGAATAACAACCGCATGACGCTGGAGCGAAGTGTGGCCTCCGGACTACGCTTCATTTTGCATATGAAGTACGCTTTTAAAAATACTAATTTTATCATGGATAAAGACTACTCGTTTGGCTTTATGTGTTGATCATGTGGCTCTTCAATTTGAGCTCCAAGTATATTTATATGTATGAGCATATGCTATGGTTTCTCACTTTCAGTCTCTTGTTGCAGTTTAGCAGGACGGTTGAAGGAAGAATGTAAGTATCCTAAAGCACCATATTACCAAGTTTGTTTGTTATATTTTCATCAATTCCAAAATATACAATCTCCCTCTATTTGATGATGTTAGACAATATTGCATCTATTTGATTTATTTGTTGTGACGATGGTTGGAGAAGTTTAAATTTTTTGAAGTTACCTCACGTAATGTAATATCGAATCATCCACAAAACTCAAATTTTCCCCATTATGTTGATATGAATTAGAGAGCACTTGTTTATGACTATTAATTGTATTACTTGAGTTGATAACATATGCGCATGATTTTTTTCTATAACCTGAACACATTATATAGAGGTATCCTATGAGTTGCTTAGATGTTATGCAATATTGTTGCTATTAATTGCTATAATGATGTTCAGATGATTTATATTTCCCTAAACTATCTTAAAGTAATATAATATTTAAGTATTTAAACATCTTATTCACCTGGTGGGTAATTGACCATTACAATTGATTGTACTATTTGAGTTGGCAATTCATATGCTTATGTAGTTCTAGTTAATCCATGACAACATAGGCCAATAATAATAAAAATTATGAATATGTTAGTGATACTTGTGTGGTGTATGTTGCAAACATTTGAATCGATGATGTACCTAATGAATAGGCTCATAAGTAATTTAGGTTTAAAAAATAATCGTGAAGCATACCAATTATACATAAGTGTTGATCTAGTCCTAGAATTTTATCTTCATAAATCTTCTTCAAAGCAAAATATACTTCACTCTTTTAAATCAATTGATAATAAACCTCATCATTCATTTATTATACTATTCTAAAATAATTTCTTTCTTAAAACTCAAATTGAACAATTTAATAATTTATTTACCATACTCTTTTGAAATAACTTCTTCCTTAAACTCAAATTTAACAATTTAATAAAGTAGTATTTTCATGTTCCTTATGTCTTCATCTTTAATGATGTTATTTTTGTTTCTAATGCATCTAACTTAATTAAAGTCTCTAGATATATTATCTTCGGTTTTAGCTATTTTACATATCTCCTTTTCTTTTTTCTTTATTGCCTAGTCTATAACTTAAATCATAAAAAATTGTACATTTTATTTTGTCACTTCCCTCATTGTAAGACTTCTAAACTTTCATAACATCTTTGTGGTATTTATCTTTCGTTCTTCTTTAAGAAAATATTTTTTTTCCAATCAAAATCTTTTATACCACCTCATTCCACCAAGATCCTTATTAATATATAATTTGTTTCTCAACACTACTAAAACTTCAATAGAAGTATTCTTAATGAAACTAATCACCTTATCACACAATAAGTTGGTTTGATCACAAACAAAAAAAAAAAAAAAAAAAAAAACAATTTACTTCTCTTAGCAATCTAATCTTAAAAGCATAATAATAACATCTAAAGTTAAATATGGGGGAGTAAAATGAAGAAGCACATCAAATTCTAATATAATAAGAGAATATGATGGAAACTTAAAAGTGAATACTCGAAAGAATTTCATCTTATACATCTGGTTTAAAGGAGTATTTGAGGCACACACCTCGAACTGAGGTGCATAAAGAACGCCTCAAAACTTAAGCTTCCCTCTCACCAGCGAGGCTCACAACTTTTTAGTATGAGGCATTTGAGGCGACGCCTCATTAGATTTAAGTATTTTTAATGTCATATTATATTATACTATTGATATATTTATAGTTGAAAGATAAAATGTTTGAATTTAAAGCAGCTCAAACATGCTACAAGACATGCACTTTTATTGAATTTGCATTTACTTATACTTTTAAATCTAAAAGTTTATCTCTGAGCTTCCTATCTTAATACATATTAATCATTTCATTTTCATTCTATTCTAGAATGTTGGTGGGTATAATTTGAAAATGACATACTTGAACTTAAAGAATTTGCAGTGCAAATTCTCGATCTAACTTGTTTAGTTTTTGCACATGAACATAATTGGAGTAAGTTCAAACAAAGAAAAGTAATCAATTAGCTACATAACAAATAAACAAATTAGTTTATAGTATATTTAATAAAAAATTAAAAGATAGATGTCTCAAGTTACATAGACAATGAAATGATGATTATGAAATGGATCCTTCGATTATTGATGCTGAATAGATAACATCAAAAATAGTGAAGGATTTCATGTTAAAGAAGAAAAAAGGCAACAAATATGAGAATGAAATTATCAATGCTGAAATTTAAAGGTCCACTAAATTAAAAGTAGCGTCCACTTCACAATCATTTAAAAGAAAGAAGTAAATAGTGGAATTCAAAAAAATCAAAAGATAATTTAAGGATAATGGATTATTTAGATAAGTTATTAATTTTTTGTTTTAGTTTAAATTATATTCAATCCAATATTAATTGATATAAGGATTAAGAAGAAAGGTGTAGTTATTAAAGAAATTTTTAAAGATGACAATGAGACAACAATCCAAGTATAATAGAATTATTACATATGATTATTCTTTTGAAGATGATGAAGCAAGAATGAAACTATTGTGAATCCTGATCCTCGTGACATATTTAAAGTAAGTGATTGTTCACCTTAAACTTCAAACTTTTATTTTATTTTAATATTTCAAATTGAAATTTGTGATTTATATCATTGTATTGATGAACTAAAAAAATATGCTGATAGTTTATATCATATTTATAAATATTTGTCATTTTATTAGTTTTTCATTTTTCTGTTTTGATGCTTATGCCTTGATTTGCCTCAATGCTTAAGAAAGAACGCCTCAAAACTTAAGCTTCCCTCTCACCAGTGAGGGTCACAACTTTTTAGTATGAGGCATACGCCTCAAGGCATGCTTGAGGTATTTGAGGCGATGCCTCATTGGATTTAAGTATTTTTAATGTCGTATTATATTATACTATTGATATATTTATAGTTGAAAGATAAAATGTTTGAATTTAAATAGCTCAAGCATACTACAAGACACGCTTTTTTACGGAATTTGCATTTACTTATACTTTTAAACCTAAAAGTTTATCTTTGAGCTTCCTACTTAATATGAATTAATCATTTCATTTTCATTCTATTCTAGAATGTTGGAGGGTACAATTTGAAGATGACTACTTGAACTTAAAGAATTTGCAGTGCAAATTCTCAATCTAACTTGTTACGTTTTGCACATGAACATAATTGGAGCAAGTTCATACAAAGAAAAGTAATCAATTAGCTACATAACAAATAAACAAATTAGTTTATAGTATATTTAATAAAAAATGAAAAGATAGATATCTCAAGTTACATAGACAAAGAAATAATGATTATGGAATGGACCCTTCGATTATTGATGCTAAATAGATAACATAAAAAATAGTGAAGGATTTCACAGTAAAGACGAAAAAATGATAACAAATATGAGAATGAAATTATCAATGCTGAAATTTAAAGGTCCGCTAAATTAAAAGTAGCTTCCACTTCACAATCATTTAAAAGAAAGAAGTAAATAGTGGAGCTTCAAAAAAATCAAAAGATAATTTAAGGATAATGGATTATTTAACTAAGTTATTAATTTTTTGTTTTAGTTTAAATTATATTCAATCCAATATCAATTGATATAAGGATTAAGAAGAAATGTGTAGTTATTAAAGAAATTTTTAAAGATGACAATGAGACAACAATCCAAGTATAATAGAATTATTACATATGATTATTCTTTTGAAGATGATGAAGTAAGAATGAAACTATTGTGAATCCTAATCCTCATGACATATTTAAAGTAAGTGATTGTTCACCTTAAACTTCAAACTTTTATTTTATTTTAATATTTCAAATTGAAATTTGTGATTTTTGATGAACTAAATAAATATGCTGATAGTTTATATCATATTTATAAATATTTGTCATTTTATTAGTTTTTCATTTTTCTGTTTTGATGCTTATGCCTTGATTTGCCTCGATGCTTAAGAAAGAACGCCTCAAAACTTAAGCTTCCATCTCACCAGTGAGGCTCACAACTTTTTAGTATGAGGCATACGCCTCAAGGCATGCTTGAGGCATTTGAGGCGATGCCTCATTGGATTTAAGTATTTTTAATGTCATATTATATTATACTATTGATATATTTATAGTTGAAAGATAAAATGTTTGAATTTAAACAGCTCAAGCATACTACAAGACACTTTTTTACAGAATTTGCATTTACTTATAGTTTTAAACCTAAAAGTTTATCTCTGAGCTTCCTACTTAATAGAATTAATCATTTCATTTTCATTCTATTCTAGAATGTTGGTGGGTACAATTTGAAGATGACATACTTGAACTTAAAGAATTTGCAGACAAATTCTCGATCTAACTTGTTCCGTTTTGCACATGAACATAATTGGAGCAAGTTCATACAAAGAAAAGTAATCAATTAGCTACATAACAAATAAACAAATTAGTTTATAGTATATTTAATAAAAAATGAAAAGGTGATATCTCAAGTTACATAGACAAAGAAATAATGATTATGGAATGGACCCTTCGATTATTGATGCTAAATAGATAACATAAAAAATAGTGAAGGATTTCACATTAAAGACGAAAAAATGGTAACAAATATGAGAATGAAATTATCAATGCTGAAATTTAAAGGTTGGTCCACTAAATTAAAAGTAGCTTCCACTTCACAATCATTTAAAAGAAAGAAGTAAATAGTGGAGCATCAAAAAAATCAAAAGATAATTTAAGGATAATGGATTATTTAACTAAGTTATTAAATTTTTGTTTTAGTTTAAATTATATTCAATCCAATATTAATTGATATAAGGATTAAGAAAAGAGGTGTAGTTATTAAAGAAATTTTTGAAGATGACAATGAGATAATAATCCAAGTATAATAGAATTATTACATATGATTATTCTTTTGAAGATGATGAAGTGAGAATGAAACTATTGTGAATTCTGATCCTCATGACATATTTAAAGTATGTGATTTCTTACCTTAAACTTAATTTCAAACTTTTATTTTATTTTAATATTTCAAATTGAAATTTGTGATTTATATCTTTGTGATGATGAACTAAATAAATATGTTGATAGTTTTTATCATATTTATAAATATTTGTCATTTTATGAGTTTTCATTTTTCTGTTTCGATGCTTACGCCTTGATTTGCCTCGATGCTTAAGCCTTGGCTCACCTTTCCAAAGAAAAATGTCACAAATCCTGATTTTGCCTCTTCAAATCTTGAGATACACCCACATGCTAAATATATATATCTAAGTTTTTTAGCAACAAAAGAATTACGAAACAACAAATTTAAAAATAATAGTAATGGGAAACGATAATAGAAGTCTATGGGCTAGTCAATCCCAATTAAGGCATTTTTATTACATATTAGCAACAAAACTAATGATACAAAAACAAATCAGAACAGGCATCATAAAATCATGCCTATCAAAAGCTCTAGCTGTTGGTACTTAATGCATAACTTCAATTTAGATCAATGTAAGACTCACTAGAATAAGCCTCTTAAAGATAACGAGTGTAGTCTACCATTTCAAATTTTGCAGGTAAAGGAATACATTTAAAAAAAAAGTCATCCTTCAGAAAAAATAAACTTCTCTCAATTTCAGGTTGGTTGCCGTCAAGTAAAAAATAATAGATGCAATACTTAATTAAAAAACAATCTATGTCAAACATAATTCAATTTGAAATGCTATGCCAAGATGAAAGTGAAAGCTATGCTAATATGGGTGATATGGAAAAATAATGAAAAGTAAAGTGTAATAGCACATGCATTTATTTAAGTTGATAGTGTATATAAATCATCCAACTGATGGATAGTACGCAACCTTATTTGAAATACTGATATGCATTTGTAAGTATAAAACAAGAAAAGGATTCCTTTGAAATAGTTAAAAACTTTCTTTCAAACATTATCATACAATTTCGTTAAAGTACAATATTCAAAAAGATTTAAATTATAATAGTATGAATTCTACAAGAATTATAAAAACATTACACTAAATGGATCCCATTACTGAGTTGTGTGCAGAAAAAATCAGGATATTCATACGAATGTGCATGCTACAACTAGAATGGTTAGAATGAGAAATGAATATATTTCAAAACAATAGGTTGTCATTACTGAAACTTAGATTAGAAAAACTACCTGAAAGAGATCTCAAAGTAGTAGAGAGCACATTGATTGTAAAATATCCCAACACATTAAGGAATGCTCTATTGTTTTCAGTGGGACATACTTGAGAGTTGAGATTTAGATAGTTTACTACGAAGGTAATGCCAAAAATTCAAATTGGATTTTTCCAGCTCTAATTTAGGCCCGATCAATAAGAAGAGTCCCAAAAATACATATAAAAAGTTTCCTACATGGGATGGCGAATCTTGGAAAAGCTCATACTAGTTGGGCATGCCTTCCATGAAAGACTTTCCAAAAGACCTTCAAGTATCTTATCTCAAAAAAGCCATGCTTTTTATCTGAAGAATGGTGAATTTTGTTTTCCAGGTGGAAAGCCTAGGAAGCTATGATTAAAAAAAAAATTAAGATAAAATGGGATAGAATATAGGAAGTGCAACTAGAAGTTGTGCAAACAAACTTGATGCAAAATGGAATCAATACCTATATAGCATTCAATAGAAATTAATGGATTGAAATATCCCCAAACAATTGAGATAAGACAAGAAACCTCAAGAAAGTGTAAACGTTATAATTCTTGAAAAGTTTTGTAGTAAATAGTTCATAACTTTGAGATACAAATCCACACAAAATTATTCCAAAACCCAAAATTATAGCAAAATAAATCTTACGCACAAATGAAATGGGTGCCTACAGCTGGAGACCATCAACAAATCAAGATTTAAGGACTAATAAAAAATTAGAACCAAAGAGCTGTGAATTATTTTAATAATCATGTGAGCAAGAAATTATCAGCACTAAAACAGAAGCAAACAATATAGCAAGAAAGAAAATATAAGGGTGCAAACGAAGATTTACTTACTGGTCTATGATCAAGAATTGACATAGGAGTGGTATGATCTCTGATAGCTCTCTCAATCCTAGCATCACTTTCAGCAGCTTGCTTAAGATTCATGGCAAATCTATTCAACCTATCCAGAAGGTTCTTTGTTAGGGTAGTTGACTGAGGTCTAGTCCACTTTGTTCCAAACTGGGTGCGGAATTGAGCGTCCTCATTTGCTTCTTTTTGTAATAGCTCCTCAGTCTGCACCAACAATTCCTGATTGACCCTTCTCAAATCTGAGAGTTGTTGCAATTCAGCTTGTAAACCTGATGGGCCACCACTTATCTGCACAGCTTCGACATCTTCCTTAAGATCCATGGGCAAACTGAAATTACCATCCAGTGCTAAGATGGAATCAGGAAGGTCCGTCTCCTTTAACTTGACCCTTGTAATCTCACTCCCCTGCTGCAATTTTTCAGCTTGTGTTCGAATAATATCATCAACCATCTCTGTATACCTTGACAAAGACTTTGTACTATTATCAGGGACAAGGTTTGAGAACAATCTTTCCTTGCTAGCATCTAAGACTTCAGTCATAGACGCAGACTTGACAAGAGAAGCAGCAGGCAGAGAAATTAATGAACTGGCTGGTGGAACACGCATGAGATACACCCTATCATTCTCCTTAATTGCCCGTTCCAGGTTCTGGTTCATATGGCCCTCCAGTCTGGAAACTGCATCAAGAAGAGCTGCAGCAACACCTTTAGCAGATTTCTTTGCATCAGTTAGAGCAGTAATCCCAATCTTAAGCCTAGCTATTTCTTCAGCGATCTCTTCTTTCCCATGGAGTTCTAGAGAACATCTAAAGCATGCCTCTGCATAGAACTGAGCTGCCTTCAACTGAATATGAGAGATCCACGTTCTGTCAAAATGCTGATTAAGTGGAGCAGCATTCAGTGTTGCGTAAGCTTCCTCATAGAAGAGGCCAACCTGCACCATTGCAAGTTACATGCCTGAACATAAACTTTTAATTCTTCACTTTCACAGAACTGTTTTCCACTCCCTGATGCAATAAATCTATCCGCTCAACAAAAAAAACAAATAAATAATTCCAAACATGAATTAAGAAAGAAGTTCGTCAAGATTAGGTACTAGTCCGCACATCTACAAAATACCCACGACCATACATTTCTATGCTACCGAGATTTTTTTTTGTTGGGTGGTCGATTACTCTAGGAAGTAACGTTTCTTCCTATAAGAATGGATAAAGAGTGACAGAATACTCTCGCACACAAATCATACGGTCCGTTGTCCGCATGATCTCCTCAAAAACAGTTTGCAGCGAGTACTAACAAGAAGTATGAATCTCCACTTCAACCAAAAAACTGAGAAATGAGCTTACTAAAACAATATAAGGAATGATAAGCGGGCAAAGAAATTTAAGAAATAGGTCAAACTAGTGGAAAGGGACAAACCTGCCGTGCGACCTTGGAGCATATACCGGGGGGTTTGGCATCTACAATAACCTTCTCAAAAAAGCACTCCTGTGCCTGCGCAAGCATGAGCCGCTCAAGCATTCCAGCACACTCGACCGATAGGTCAATAGTGGCGCCGCCGATCGCAGATAGCTTGGGTGCCACGGCCTCACGGAGCATTGCAAACGCCCCCGCCGCGCTCTGAAAGCCATTGCACGCCTGTTTGAGCCCCGCTGGCGAGGTTCTATCAGCCGATAGTGCGATCTGGCTGTAAGCTGCCCCAATGTTGAATAGGATGGCGGATTTCTCGAGGTGGATGCTCTGGAGGGAAGCCTTCCTAGAGGGCTTAAAGGCGTCGTACCAAGTGAAGGTGAGGGAGTTAACATGAGATCGGTCGGACGAGATAGGGAAGCGGGGTTCAATAAGGGCTAGAGCCCGGTAGTAGGACAGGAGAAGGTCACGACGGGACTCCGGTGAGGGGTCGGTAGGTTTCTCAACGCTGGATCGCATCTGGCGGACGGAGTCGAGGTCATCCTCAGCCATCTGAGCTTCGCGCTCGGAGAAATTGGCAGCGATGTACTGTCGGAGGGGGCGGTATAAATCGACAGCGGCCGTCTTCTTTTCGTGCACCGCGAGCATCACGTTTACAGCCGGCGCCGCCATCGCGCTTGAGCTCGGAGATCTTTCTCCCTTTCTCTTCTAGAATCGAGGATGGCCAGGCACTGCGCTACAGGGGGATCGCTTAGTAACTTTGGCTTGGGTAGGGGAAGGGGAAGTTGACGTCTTACTTGGGGAGTTTCTGCCAGAGTCGGCCTAATAGGACACGAAGTAACGCGGATTAGGAAGAGGGAAGGAGTTAATGATCTTGCGCTACTAACTAACATTTTGGGAGATTTACATACATTTCATATATTTTTGTTTATTTATATATTGCATATTTAAATTTTATTATTTGTAAAAATGATATTTAAATATTTAATATTATATTAAAAATATCTTTATTATTAATTTTTTAAAAACAAACATACCTTTTCATACATAAATTTTAGTGAAACTATGACACAAAAGTATTATATATAAAAATATAAAATTTTAGATATTAAATATAAAAATTCATAGAATTATGTATTGCGTAAATCTCCCTAAATTTTATTTTACAAGTAGAAAATGATTGGGATTCATATATACGACCCGATGTAGTGGGATAAATATTTGTGTTATTGTTGTTGGAGAAAACTAGTACATTTTAAGCTCTAAATAATTTATATACATATCACATAATTTTTATATATTTATATAACTAATATAAAAAATTTATACTAAAGTATATAACACTTTAGTGTCATAATCACATCAAAATTTATATATGAAAAGATATATTTTGCTTTAAAATTATAGTGATAATGATATTTTTAATGTAATATTATATATTTTAAGTGTAATATTCTTGATAAATTATTATAAAAAATGAATGGATAATTTATTATTATTATTATGGAGGTAATCTAATAGTATCACTGGACGCCTTATTATATTTTAATGTGTCACATATCTATAAGAAGTTAGTGATGTGTGCATTGAGATCCTTCATAGTTAAGCCCCTAACTTGAGAGCTTTGAATCATCTATAGGGTGTCCAGCTTAATTTCAAAGTTATTAGCCTACACCCCTACTTTAACAATAGCTTAAGAAATATCATTCACTATAGCAAGTGCATAGTCTTGTAAAGCTTGAGCCCCATGAGCAAGCATGCTTCGCTTTTCTTTTTTTAGTTTTGATGTCAACTTATGATATGCTTTCATGTGCTACTTTTCTCTTAATTTTCATAAAAGTGTTTATTCAATTTTTAGATCTATAAGTAATGGTGGTTCACCATCAAAATGATGCTAGCAACATACCACAATTTATGAAATAGAGTAGACCAAAATAAAAGAAAATAAAATAAAGTTAGTAAAAAAATATCTAAATTAATAGTAACCGACCTAGCATCAATATTGGTTATCCAATCTCTGGTAATGGCATCAAAACTTTGTTGTGATATATCAACATACACAAGAGTATATAGTTGCAGAAGTAATAAAGAGTCAATAGAGTATTTTTTTTTCCTATAAAGATTAAATACTAAGTATTTAAGTTTAAATAATAAAAAATAGGTGATAAAAAATAAACTTTAATTTGAATATACTTAAAAGTCTATCTAAACTAATTAACAAATGTTGATATTTCTAAGAAGAAATCAATACAATTAAAATCTAGAAATTGAGTTCCACATATGATAATTTGATCAAATAATTTAAATTAATAATTTTATTTTTATGTATTGAATTCCAATCAGAGGTGGTTGTTAATTTTCTCTCAAAAGCCTTGGGTTCTTATTTTCTTAACACAATGTACCTATTTTTCAGTGATAGATTCAATGCGAAGAAAATTCATTACGACTTTTTGGATCTTAAAATAGAGTACATGGGTTCTTCACAATTATCTCTAACCTATGATCTAGCCACCATGTTAATTTGTCCAAGATGAATCTATTCTCTACATCTCAATTTTGGATATATCTCTTGACCTATTAATTAATGCCTAGTCAATCAATAAGTAAAAAAAATACAAAAAATAAAAAACATGTTAATTATGAAAATAAGGCTCTAAAGCTTTGATAAAAAAAAAAATTTAAAATCAACTCAAATTATCATGGCTACATTTAGACCTTAAAAATGGAGTTCATTCATGATTAAGAAAATTATAACCCTAACACAATAATGCACAACATGTCATTGACCTCATTTGTAAAGGAGGCTAACATTCATCATCTTCTTAGTATTTATGACTCCAATCATAAACTAAAGACTTCCTCACCTAGACACTTAAGATACTTTCTTAGTGTTAAGTGAGTACCAAGCTCAAAAGCAAAATCAATACAAATAGAATTAAAATTAAAACCAAAACCAAACAAAATGAAATTCTAAATTGAAATTAAAAATTGAATCAAATAAAATGAAATTCAAAACTTAAATCTAAACTAAAACCAAAACCTAAGGATTAAACCTAGATCAGGCTAATGGGCTCCACTAAGACTTGACCTATCCCAATAGTTAAGTAAATTCAAACACTCCTAAATTCAATAAAATTGAATAAAAATTAAAATAAAACATATTTAAATTAAAATCTAAACTCAATTGAGTCTTAATTGTACTAATATGTTACTTAACCCAAATCAACTCATTTAGGGTCACATTGAGCTAAATTCAAACCAAATCAAGTTAACTCATGATCAAACTAAAATGAATCAATTTAAAAGCTAGAATTATTAATCACACTTAATTAAACACAATCTAAATTCAATTGAAGTTCAATTTGGCTAATTAGGTCATTTAACCTAAATTGGCATATGCGAGCCTCACTAAGCTTAAATCAAATCTAGTCAAAATTAAGTTAATTGAAACTTTCATAAAAGCTTAAAATCATTATACTAACTCAATCAAACATAAACCTGAATTCAATTAAGGCCTAATTTGGCTAATTAGACCACTTAACCCAAATAGACTCAATTGGATCCTATTGAGCTAAAATTAAATTAAATTGAAATTAAACTAAATTAAACACTCCAAATCACTTTAAACATATAATTGAACCCAACCTTATTTCTCCTTGGATCTATTTTGGCATATCTGTTCAATGGGCCCAAGTGAACTCAAATTGACCCAATTAGGTCACCTTAGACTAAAATCCAAAGTTAACATAAACCAATTGCTACCAATCACTCTCAACCACTCTAAATTACTCATTAAGCATGACTTAAGCTTAATCAAAGTTCAAAGAAAATTAATGAGGTTACTGACTGTACTTGACCAATTTAGGTTAGTTTGAGTTAGATTGCATTAAAACCTAAATTAACCCAAGTCAAACCTACTCCTAATCATGAACCACTACAAATTTAAGAAGATTTAATGCAATCTTCTCACCCCAATTGTGAAAGAAGAAAGTCAACACAAGAAAGACAAGGACATCCATTCTTAAATGTAATCCATGCCACCATAAATACTAAAGAGAACTTTTAGCCTTCTTATCTCCTTATCCTTGGCCTTAGATTTGATGGACTCACAATAGTTCCAAGAAAAAACCCAACCAACTGCCACACCTTTCCATCACCATTAATGGTGATTTTTCAATCAAACTTAACCCAAAGACATTTCTTTTGCTTTGCACACCTTCCTGGAGCTCCACTGATCACAACTAACCCTTCTCCTTCTCTTTTCACACATAAAATCACAAGAATTGATCAAAGTTTGGTGAACGAAGGCGATTTTTGATGTTTGGGACAATCCAAGAGGAGGCAAGAGAGGAGAATCATGCAAGAACTTCAACTTGAAGAAATGATGGATTTTGACATGAGAAACTCCACTGAACAAGAACTTCAGTGAAGTATTTCCTCAAATATTTAGTTAAAACCTAGCATTGGTGTTTGATAAAAAATCATTAATTGATCACTCTCATGGTCTCTAAGCTCGTTAGTGCAAACTTGCTCAAAATTTCAACTCAAATCACTAAGAAATTGGGATTAAGAGTGGATGATTCAGTCCCTCTCACCAGGATCAAAGGAGACAATGGTCATCCTTCCTATTGATTAGAATGGACGATCAAGATTAAATCCCACATATTTTCAATTTACACTCTTAAGATAAATCGGGTTTAATCTAGTATGTCCCATCTTTAATGGATGGTCCAGATCAAATCCTTCTTCTCATTGCCTACCACATAAGCAATTGAATGCCCCAATCATACATTGACATATCTAAAGGCATGCCTTGTTAGTGCTGATGAGAATCAGTAAAAAAATAAAGGATTTTTGGATTTAAAAATTACTAAAAAATAGCTAAAACTTTAAAAATAAAAAAAAATAAATACTAACTAAATAAATATGATTGACCTCTTTATAGAGTCAATATTTATAGAAGAATTTAATGAACTTAAAAGCCTCAATTTATACAACTAAAATTTCTTTACTTACTCTAGAAAATACAAGTTTGATTGAGCAAAAATTTCTTATGGGATAATCTTGATATTAATAACAACTTCTCATAAAAATTTCAAGCCAATTGAAACATTGGATTGAAAACAATAATTTTTGAAGCATTTTTAAGAAATCTAATTAAGTAATTAATTAAAATTTATATAAATTGTAAAAAATTCATCTAAATGTTTCAAAACTCTCTCATCAATTTTGGGTTTAATTAAACTCTAATTAATTAGCTTAATTAACTTGAATTTTAAAATTTCATACAAAATTAACCTTTAAGCTAGAAAATGCAAATAACCCCTCTATGGATTCATGTTTTTGAGAGGAATCCAATGGTCCAAAATGCTTTAAATTTTACTAAGTATTTTAAAATTAATTTAAGTTTTATTGAAAATAATAATTCCTCAATTACATCTAAAATATAAATCCAAAATAATTGAAATTTTTATAGAAGAAACAAAATGCTAAGATCTACCTACTCTGGAAATTTCAAGTTAATTAGACTCTAAATTAAGAGTTATGATTTTTGAAATATATTAGGGCATTTTGGATAATATTTTGTTATAAAATTAGAAAATTTATAAAAAAATACACTGAAATGGTTCAAAATATCTTCATTAACATGAAAGACATTCGAAAAATTAATTACATCCTTTGAATTTGATTAAATCATGCATTCACTCAATTTAAGGTTTAATAAGAAATTAAAATTCAATTAGATATTTTAATATAAGTTTGATATTAAAATATTCATAAGAAATTAACCAATTAGCTAGAAATTGAATTAAAAGTTATCAATTTTCACTTTTAAATCAACTCAAGGCAAGTTAATGAAATAATTAAGTTTAAAATCATTAAAATCATAATAATTTGATATTTGTCGATTTAAACCATTATTTATTTGAATAAAATAATTAAACTCACTTATCTCAATTATAACACCAAACCCTTAAATATATACCTAAATTAATCTAAGATTAATCAAATTCATTAAGCAAAATATAAAAAACTTAAATAAATAATGATAAATCAAATATTCAAAGAAGAATTTTATAAAAAATGGAAGACTCTAAACTTTATTAAAGGATTAAATATTAATTAAGGGCTTAATCAAAATCTTAATTAATAAAATTAATCATAAAATATAAGTTTAATTATGATGAAATATCCAAGAAATATTATTAGGGGCATTATCAACTTCTTATGATTTTTCTTGATTATTTAATACTAACATATGGTTAATATTTAAAGCTTAGGCTTACATGAAAATTGGAAGTTAATAATCAACCCTTAAGCAATAAGAGAATCATGGAAATTAATAAATCATATTTGAAACTAATAAATAGAATAAATTCAAACATAAGTTATTAAACCATTTGAACATGGTTAAATATAATTAATTACATGATTAAATTTAATTATACCTAAGTAATTATTAATTAAATTTTGATTTAATAATCTAATCATATTAAATAAAATTGCTAATTAAGTCAACCATTTAATAATGTTAATCAAATCAAACTTAACTAATCCTTAATTAAGCCTTAGTTAAGTTCATTATTGAATCAAATTAAACCTTATTGATTATTCATTAAACTTTGTTTAAGCTAATCACATAATTAAACAAATCATCTTGAACTCAACTAATATTTAATTAAGGCTTAATTAGTTAATGATTTATTTATGTTAATCTTGATTAATCATTAACTAAACTTCAATTAAATCAATAACTTAACTAAATCAACCACTTAATTAATTAATTTAATTTAATTTAGGTTAATCACTTAATTAAGTTAATTAATCTATCATTAATTAAGGTAATCACCTAATTGAATTAATCATGTAAAACTTAACTATTCATTAATTAGACTTTAATTATGTTAGTCACCTAATTAAATTAATCATGTTAAACTTAAGTATTTATAAATTAAATCTTAAGTTAAAATTTTGAGTTAACATAACTAATTAACCTCAATTAAGTTAATTATCTTAAATGCATAAAATTTATTAAATTATCCTATTTATTGCTTAGGAGGAGCTTCTTCACCTTTTAATGAGAAGTTTATCTTCTTAGGGTTAGAGTGTTGAAAGAAGTAGATCCCACCTCAAGTGGGGTTCATTATCTTATTCACTCTTTAAAAACTTAAGTCTAATTTTAATAACCCAAATTAAAGCCTTAAATTTATTTCAAAATAATTCAAATAATCAAATTAAAAACACCTAATGGTAAACAAAATTTAACTCTACATTCAAATCAAGACTTAAACTTTAAAAGCCTATTGTGGCCTCGCCATACAAGCCTCATTATACACACTAGACTAATAGGTAACCAATTTTAGATTTCAGTTGGGCTGGTGCTTTGTTTATGACTTGTTGAATTTTCTTTTTATGACATTTTATTTTAGATTTGATGTTAGGAATTTTTTCTCGTAAACTAGATGTTAGGGTGTTATTTATTAGACTAATATTACCTTTTACAAGGGATTATACTTGATAAAGGACCTACAATAATCAAATTAAAATTAATATATTTTACTTTCATGTGTTATTTTCTAAGTTCCCAAGCACAGCCCATTAAGACAAATTGTCTTGATACTTGCTAATGCTAAGTTGTGGGGAATTTTTATTCTTATCTTCATCTAAAAATGAATTAAATGAAGACAAAAATAAAACTCTTCTTTGTTGGACACCACGTAGATCCGCTGATGTTATTATTAGGGTGATAGAGTACGTCATTGAGGAATGATATACTATCTCGCGAGATAGAAGTCACCATCCTCCAATGTACTTAATCACCTTAATAAGGATTCCTAAGGACAATGGGTCTCTGGATGTACCAGAGATTCTTCCCCTACTTTACATGAAAAGTAAAGCAAGGTTTATTTTAAATTGGGTTCGTTAAGTTCCCTATGGAGGCAAGCCCTCATAGTTAATTACATCTTAAGGAATGAGTTTCCTTAAGAATACTCCAGATTAAAGTAAATGATCATTGTCTCCAAAGATTTTAAAGATAAGACTATCAATCAATTGTTATTTTTTAAAGATCAAGTGGATTGATCAAAAGGATGGAGTTATTATCGAAACCAAAGAAAATAAGGGGATGCTCATGATGCTAGGAGACCTGACGAGCATCCCAAACTATCATATGGTTGGTGTTTATATTTTTGAATTTAAGATAATTATTTATTTGAGTTGAATTTTTATTAGAAATCTAGGACTTACAATTCCATGATACAAGATCATGAAAATGCTTGAGAGGTGAAGATTTATTCTTGTAGCTCTACCAAGAAAAACAACAACCTCAGATCCTAAATCTAGGGAGCTTTGGCGAGGGCCGAAGCATGACCTAAATTTAAAAAGAAAATGAGTATATGATTTACCTCCACAAGAGAGGATAAATCACATGACTGTTGGATTTACAACCGCCTAGGGGTGGCCGCCAACTAAGTCCTCCTATGATTTTAAATACATGTAGGCAAGTTTTATGCTTTTGCAAGATAGCTAGGTTGTTTATTTAGAAAGAGATTAAGTCCTTAAACACACTCCTTAAGAGACTAAATCATGTAGGGCATGAATAAATGACTTAATCTAATGCAAATTTTGTTAAGTTTTATTTTCATTTTTGAACAATTAATTTGACACAGGCTATAGATTCATATGTCTAATACATGAGAATTTGATTATGGGCCAAAATTAACAAGAAGGAGGTGTGTTTCTACCATGGCTCTCAAAGGTCAAGCTAAGTTCCCTGGCAAAGGTGGAAGCCCTCCATTAGCAAGAGTGAAGTAAGATGATTTTATGTAGGGTGTGAAACATACAACATCCAACTAAGGGGTTCTAAATCTTTTATCTTGATTTATAACTTAGGCTTTATGTGAGGTTATGAGTTATTAACTTTAAAATTTGAGTTGATTAATTAAATAGAAAAATTATTTTTTTCTAGGCGCCTAATTGCATCCAGACCATTCATCAAAGTAAGGAAGAAACTATGAAAAATATGTCATCTTAATGCATAAGCTAAACAAACATCAAATAATTTATAAAGCTAGTGCAAAAGAATAAAAGGCTTTTGTGGTTGGGCTCCACTGCACAAACTTAAAAAGAAATGTGGGTAGCTGAGCTCTACCCTTATACAACCCGGATTACAAATTAATAATTATAATTTAGAAAGAATTCATGTTATTGGGGTCTTTATTCTTCATCCTTCTTTCTTCTTTTCTTCTTTCTTTTTTTCTTTTGATTGGTTGGGATGTATTTGGCTCCAAGGCTTCACATGGTACATAAAGTATAGTTTATGATCAATGTTCATCCTAATCCCCCATAACATTCATTCTAAATCTTAATTGTAAAATTACATGAAAATGAGAAACGTAAATATACCTAAAACCTACAAAATAGATATTAGCTAAACAAACCACACAATCCCAAGCATTTATATGAATAAATTAGACTTAGTACCCCACACATGGGTAACCAAGTCCACCTGATATATTTTAGATTATGCTTAGAGGTATAAGAAACCTACACAATAAAAGTATTTATGATTTTCATTACGCCTCTTAAGCACAATTCCTTATAAAAGATAATGAACAGACTAAGATCACTCTATGCCTATACATACACTCTAACATCACTAAATATTACATCATAAAATAAAATGCATCAAACTATACATCATCCTAACATAAAGCCAAAAGTGGTGACTTAGCCTAATGTGTGTGCCATTTAAGGCTTGTGCGACATGTCTTAGCTAGGCTTTAATGTTAGAGTTTTCTAAGTGTGAAGAGGTCAACTTAGAGGGTGGTTTCATTTAAGTGATTTAGTTGATTTGTTAATTTTATTTTGATGATTTGATTTAGTTTGAATGAACCTACACTTAATTACTAAAGGTTGTAAAGAGAAGAAAAGACAGGAGAACTTCTCTTTCATCCCTACCTTAAGTAATTTCTAAGATAGATTCATCAGTGATTTTTTTAGTGAATATTTTATTATGTTTTTTAATTAATCCAAAATTTATATTTTCTCTAAATAAATCTATTCAATAAGAAAAAAAATAAGGATTAATTAAGGTGAATTACTATCACATGACACACAACCATTTATTTCTTTCCAACATGTGTATCATGCATATGAATAAATCCTAAGCATATCTATACATGCAATGCAAATATTTAGCACCTTAATGATGAATGCTAAGAGATGTTACTTAAGAAATTTGGATGCTTCATGATGCATGATTTTGTTAAGTAGAAAAGAGGGGATTCTTTTATCCATTAATGAAATGCATATTTATATGTATAAAAGACATAAGTGAGTATGACGCCATTATTTTCTACACCAATGGTATAAGGTACAAGACCTTCTTAGGGCTACTTAAAGCCTCGCAATCCCGGATGTCCAGACTAATATGCCACTTTTCTTAAATATATGTGCATGTACAAAAAGAAAGCAAATGGATGAAGAATGATGCAAAAATATTTATATTTGTTTGTTTGATTTGGTTTATGCAATTTACATATGTGATGTGATACTCCTTCTTAAGTCATAATATAGAAGTGTATAGGAATGGATTTAAGCAAGTGTTATATTTTTTTCAAATGAACTATACACTTTGCAAATCCTATATAAACTATGTTAAGAAAAGGGAAGAAAATCACATAACACATTTTATATTATAATCACATGCAAGCTTATAAATATTTATAAGTAGCATACCTTCATTTATGATCTTTGATTTATAGATTTTAAAAATAATTTTTAATTTAGTAGTGATAATTACCATTCATATTTTTACTTTAGCCAAAACATACAATTTGATATAAAGAAATTATTTCATTTATTTTGATTCAAAAGATATGAATGCATGATTTTCATATCACAAACAATATTTAACATGCTTGGAAAGAGATAAAGTGATGTAAGCATGTAACTTCATTCACCCTAATTAATTTCTAAAGATAATCTTATGAAATAAGATCATTTAAAGAGAATCAACATTTCTTAAAGAGATTTTTATTTTTTGTTTTGAATTTGATTTGATTTAGAAAATATGAAAAGGTTTGCTGGTCCTAACCCATTTCCCCCATGTGTGAATTGATTTAGTTTAATTTTTAGAGCCATTAAGTTGATTTTATGTTTTGTTTAGGTTAATGTGTAAATTAAGTTCATTAATTACCCCTTACCTACACCACTTTAACATAATTAACCTAACAATTATGAGCCAACATATGATATGCAACCACATGAAAATTGAATCAACAATGCACCTAAGAAAGAAGGGGCCTAACGCAATTGGCTCACAATTATTGATTAATTAAGGTAATGAGTTTAATTAAGTACTTTCATAACCTTCTCACACATATGGGTTGGAAATAATTTTCTTAAATTTACCTTAGGCTTTTGAACACCTAAGGATCTACCTAACAAAGGATTGATTAAGTTCAGATTGATTTTGAAAGTTTGATTAAGCTAATTAAGTGGATCATTAGTGAATTAACCCTTAATTATGTTTGGATTAAGGAAGAAAGGGGTTAGGGAATAACTTAGGAAAATATCCCAAACCCATTCCATAAACCTCTACTTCACTTAAACAATACTTAATTATCATAATTAAGTGATTAAACTACTATTCACATGCTTAATTACTCTTAATTATATTTAGAGGGTGATTAAAGATTCATTAATTGATTTCCTTAATTAATTCATTAATAAATTTCAAGAAAATTGGGGGAGGCAGAGGTCATCCCCCTAAACATGCCTGAGAACTTTGGAATCAATTAATGAAATAATTAGGGATTAATTAGGGTTATTAAGTTTTTAATTAATCCTAATTAAGAAAAATTCACTATTCAAAATCAATCAAAAATAATTTTATATTATTCTTCACTGAATTATCTTTAAAATGAGCCCTTATTTATATTTTCTAAATTTTCTACATTTAATTATGATTTCAAGAAGTTTTAGTGATTACAGGATAATTAAATAGCCCTAATTATATAACTAATCTCGCGACCACATGGGTCATGCGGCGCTTTTCCACGTGGTGCAACAGATTGGTTATTTGCTATCAAATTCTATGATAGCGGTGATCTACGCTTTTTCCTTGTCGTCAGATCGGATCGGATCTGGGGATAAAACTCATGGTTATGAGGGATTAAATCAATGGATCTACGTGGATTAATCAAGATTGTCCCTCCAAAACATGCGGGATGGACGGTCCATGATTCATCCCTGCCTTTGCGTGCAGACAGATCGTCCAGGTCCTGTCTGATCCGCTTGAGCTTGATAAGATTTCAACCCACCATCTAAGCATAGAGAAGAAGATCTAATGGCAAAAATTCAATGGGATTAAAATTCTCTTCATAAAGGACCAAAGAATTTTCAACCTAAGCTTGATTTTGTTCATACCTTGTCGGAGGCTATCATTGACGCTTCCAACCATTGAGGTGGCTTCGTCTAGTGGAGACGAAGAATTATTGAAGATTTGAATGTTCAATTTGCAGTGGATCTTCCAATTGACCAAAGCTTGCTTCAATGGCTTGCGGCTTTGGTCTAGGTCCTCCTTCCCATGGCTTGGATGCTTGGGATTTGCTTTGAATCACTTCGACTAGGCGACCAAAGAACCCACCTCACGACTCGAATATTAAACGGGTTCAAAATTCAACCAATCAACCCAACCCAAACCCAACCACCCATAAGCTTAATAATGTTAAAAATCTGAAATAATTTATTTAACCAAATAGAAAAATTTAACATTAAATATTATTACTCAATTTTATGATATCTTATAATTTTTTATGAGATAGTTCTAAATTCTAAATTAAAGTTTAAATCTCTCTTGAGGCTTTAGTCTTGACATTATAAATAATTAATATTACAAATAATTAAAATAAAATAACATTTAATTAATCAAAATTACATTCACAACACTAAGTTACTAACCCATACAGTAATCAAATTTACATCCACAACTCTCCAATACACCCTAAGCAACAACATTTTAAAAAAAAAAAAACTAAAACTCCAAGTCTCCAACTCCAAGCAAGCTCAAAGAGTCAAAGTGAACTTCAAGGCAAAATTCACAAAAACACCTTCAAAAGAATAACTATATATACCATGGCGTGTACATCCCGCATTCCAATGACCGATAAAGCGCAAGGATGTAGAAGGATAAAATTAGCAAGTTAAAGTAATACAAACAAAGTGAAGGATAAAACATCATAAACATAGAAAATTAGATAGAGTATGTGAGAGAAGGCTCAAGCTCAATCACACCAAAATGGGGCAAATGCAAATATGAGCATCCAAACTTCAGCTGAAGGGTTACATCACAAGAAACGCCAAAAGAGGAAATCATCACCATCATTGCCTATGGAAAGATAGCATCCATTTGTTGAAAGTCTATGAGCCTTAGTACGCAAACCTAATCAAAGCCATATATTCTAGAGGATAGCAAAAGCGATGGGAAAGGGATTATCCCATATAGGATAATTATCACCGATATATTCACCATATCATGGGAGTCCATATGATAATGAAGCATCTTGGGACAAATAAGCCGAGTAAACAAAAAAGAAGAAATCTAGGAATATATCATATCAATAGCATGTAAATAGCAGTTATCAAACGGTCAGAATCTGACCACAATACAACCAATAAAATGGGATAACCAATCATATAGGAAAACTCAGAATATAGCATAGAATACAATAGTGATAAGTTCACCACAAAACAACACAAATAGACCACAAGTAGTAGGTGATAATGTGCATCCTGCACAAATAAACACAAAACAAACCCTGTAGCAATAGATAGGATATGCCACATTTGGCAAATACAACAGATGATAAGCTACACCCCTCCACAAACACAAACAGAGTAGCGGGATAATCATCCACAAATTAACACAAAACAAACCCGTAGCGTGAATGGGATATGCCACAAATAGTAAATACAACGGTGATAAGCTACACCATAAATAACACAAAACCCATAGCGACTCGGCAAAAAAATACCCCAGATTAAAATGTTGAAGGATGGTGTGCAAACAACCCCAACCCAATGAGAAAAGGTGTTAAACTGGAACCATATATAAGAATAGTGTGCAAAGTATGCAATTCTTCAAATTGTCAAGCATAAAATGTTTAGGATCAAAAAAACTAAATAACCAACAAGTTCACAAGGTCCCATTGCAACAACGACACTAACTATGTAAAATTTGCTTGAATTGTTACAATCATCCATTAAATTGTTGCTTGAAAATTAAAAAAAAACTCAAAGTGACTAGTTAATTAAGCTAATTATTAATTGATATATCACCATCATCCTTGTCACTTTGATTAGAAGTGCACTTCATAACATCTCCTGTGACTTCATCAAGTTCAGAATCATTTAAATCTACAACAAAGAAAGACTTCAATTATACAAATTAGAGATACATAAGTGATTTAAATGAAAATTTACTAAATTTATCAAAAGAAAGACTTCAAACCATTATATAACCAATCCTTCTGCATACCAATGCTTCCACAATATCATGTTTTGGTGCACTGATATTGATCAAGAATCCTCGCTATTACTAAATGCACTTTCAGATGCAACAGTAGAATTTGATATACACAAAACATCACGAGCCATTGCAACAACTTCAGGAAACCTATATTGGTTGCCCCTCCAATAATGCAATATGCCTAAATCCATTTTTCTATCAATCCTAGGCTCATCTAAGTATAGCTCAAGCTTAGATTTTCTCGACATACTATCTTCTTCATCAAAAGAATCAAAATCCTTAACAAAATAAAAGTATAATATAAAATGTTAACTAAATAAGCAAAAAAAATTGACCAAAATAAAGTAAGTATACGCAAAATTGTGATTTTGAAATTGTTGAAGTGAATGCCCTTGAATTATCAATTTGAGATGTTCTAGTAAATTCTGAAGTTTGTAATGATGAACCTTCCATGCTTGATTTTGAATAATTTCTAAACAATGAAAATAACTTCTCCCTCACATTTGTAACTTCTCTAACCCAATCACCTCCATAAAGTCTTTTATAACACCATTCAACGAAATTAAATTTGTATCTTGGATCAAGAATAACAGCTACTGCAAGAATTACACAAAAATCAGACCAATATTTCTTAAATTTTGAAAGCATATTTAAAGCCATCCTTCTGATGTAGTCATTATCACTTGAAATTTAATGCTTTAATGCTGCATATCTTGCTGAAAATAAAGATTCTTTGTAGGATACCTTGTCTTAGAAAATACACATGTAATTTCATAAAAGGTGCTAAGAAATTGCATATCGCGATAATTTTTCCCATTTAATTGTTGATGGACAACTCTTGTAGTTCGAGTCACCCAATTCTAAATGCAGAAAGACGCCTAATAGATATCAAGCATAATAAAAGTTGAATTCCTAGTAGGAACATCTTGCCTTAGTCCCTTCTTTTAATCAATAAAACTTTGTTTAGCACATTCCAAAAATTTTTGTTTTCTTGCTTGAGAACCTTTCACATATTTAATACTTCCATGAACCTTTGATATTGAGCTATCAATGTCTTTTAAACCCTCTTGAACAATCAAATTTATGATATGTGCACAACATCGTATGTGAAAGAGTTCCCCATTGCAAAGTAGGTCACCTCTCAAATTTAAATGATTTCTGAATTCACAGATACATTATTACGAAGCATTATCTAAAGTAGTATAATTTTTTTCAATCTCCCAATCAAGTAAATAAGTTTGAATTACTTCAAATAATGCAAGACCGTCATGCGGAGGTGCCATAAAACTGAAATTAAATTTTTTTTTTGCAATTTCTAAGTATTATCAATGAAATGTGATGTTAAACAAATAAATCCATCAGTATTGATGGAAGTCTATAAATTTGACGTCAAGCAAACTCGACTAGTGGTACTTTATAGCATTGTTCGGATTTGCCCCTTCTCTTTCATGAACATCTTTTTGCAATCTTTTCTAATAATATTTCTTGAAACAAATTACAAATCTCGATGCAAATAACATAAAAGTGCTCTAAAACTAGACCATTCAACGCATTGAAAAGGTAAATCATACATAATAATGCAAGCGGTAAGCAAGTCACGAAACTCTTGTTGGTTGAACTTAGCATTGCACATGGAAATAGATGAAGAAGAATTACTTTGCAAAATAAGTTGCCCATATGTGTATCCCTTTTTTGCAAGTTTGTAAGTGGCGTTTTAAATTCGGTGCCAAATTTGCTCACATATGTAGGTTGCACCACACTTTTTACATTTGCATCTTTGTTTCCCATTATTTCCAAAAGGTAGTAAATCAAAATATCCCTAAACAAATGATAACATTCTTCTCTTCTTTCTAGCAAGTCTATTGCTTGTCTCTTCATCAATTATTTGAATTTCATTCTCACCAATATCTCCATAAAAAAAACTTTATTTTCTTGAGCATTAGTAATAGTATTGGAATCCTCCATCTAAATTTAAAAAATTGATGATAAGAAATTTATAAATAATACATTATACATGTTTTACACATTTACACCCTAATCAGTAATCAGTAAATACTAAATAGCTAAATGATACATAGTAAATAAATTTTTCATTCAATATTCATCTCAACTTCTCAACAGTCAAGATAGCCGAATAAACAAGTAATCGAGCAAACAAATTTCAGATTTCCCATACAATATCCTTTTCAACTTCATCACATATGTTAAACACTAACAACATGTTCATTCAAATGTGCTATACAAACAAATAACCGAATAAACAATCACCAATCACGCATGATAGAGCACAACTGAAACAACATGGCCATCCATACAATTAAAAAGAAATGATCACCAAACACGAATGACAGAGAAGGATTGATTTTCAGATTACCTCAGACGTGAAATGAGAGAAAGATTTGAAAGAAGAAGGGTGACGGAGAGTCGAGAGAAAGAAGATGCCGAGATGGCAACGTCGGAAGGATTGACTTTTTACGAAAATCATCGAGAAGAGGTAGAAGCGGGCCGAGAGCTGAGAGGAAAGGAAGTCCGACTCCGAAGTGAGAACTGAGAAGAGAAATTAGGGCTTGCCACTACGCTTTCATCTTTCAGCTTCCCCTTTTTGGCATATAGGTTTTTACGAATAATCTGGGTCGTCGAAACAATCGGATGGTTCAGCCTGGCTCTTTGCTCGGCAAACCACGGCCACAATGGAAGGAAAAGTAGAATCCAAAGACGGATCGGACCGGACCAGTTATTAGGGTCAATTCTCTGTTTGGTTTTGGTCAACGACTCGATAGGACAATTCGTGTCATATATTACGACATTAACCCGACCCAAAAATCTATTTTACTAACCCAAACCCAGATTTTTCGAGTCGGGTTCGTATCGAGTTGTCGAGTCAGGCCATTTTTTGACACCCCTAAACCTGACTTAGTGCTTTGATGGTGCTTGTAAGAGCAATTGGACTTTAGTTCAGAATTAAGTGAGTTTGAAATCTCCCTCAGCTCCCCTATTTTTGGCTTAGGCAAAATCGAGAAAGGGAAATTGGAAAGAGGTTGAGAATGATTGGAGAAGCTTGGAGAAGCTTGCCATTGATCCTCTGAGCTCAATCGAAGGCAAGGTTGATGAATTGAATGGAAATGAGGGGATTATATCTCCCTCTACTTAGATCAGATGGTTGAGAGCATCCTTGCCATTTCGATCAAATTGCTCTCATAGAATGGGTTATTTTTATTGTTAGGAGTTCCACGTGGTTTGATTTTGACAGAGGAGTGAGAGTATGGAGGTGCACATGGGTCAAAATGAGTGTGGGAGGTGATTCATGTAGAGAATTTTGAGTGGAGTTGTCAGTTTTGGCTTTGGGTTGGGTTTGGTTGACCCAAATCCATTGGGTCATGTGTACCACCCTCCTTGGTGTCCAAATGGTCCACTAGGAGGATGCCAAGTGATTTTGAGTTAGAATATGATCAAATTCCAAGTGAATTTGATCATAGCCCTTTGACCTAAGGGTAAAATGGTCATTTGGCTTGATTTTGATTTAGGCATATTTGATATGATTGAAAAATGGGTTGTGCTAATTTTCAATGAATTTAGTGTTGATTAGATATCATTTGGCTCATGTTGACCCATTTAGGTTAAAATGGGTCAACTTGGGTCAAGTTGACCAATTGGTCAAATTGGTCAAACTATGGGTTGTGTTAAGTTCAAATGATCATTTGGAATGATTTGGTATCATTGGTTTGGTTTTATTTGATTTATATTTAGTTTTTGGTTCATTTGGGTTCACTAAGGTCAAATGGGTCAAGTTGACCAATTTGACCCATTTGATCCATTTGACCCAATTGGGTTAGGTCATGAGTTGGTTTAGGCTTGGTTGATCACTTGAAATGTTTTACAAGCTTTGGTTTCAATCAATTTTGGTTTGATTTGATTTTGGCAATTTGACCTTATCAAGTCGGGTTCAGGGTCAATTAGTGTCTAGTTGGCCAATTGAGGCTTTGGTCATGTTCAACAAGTGATTTAGAATGAATTTGACCCATTGGTTGCAATCAATTTGGCTTAGATCAAGATTTGACATATTTTGGCTTTTTAGGTCAACTTGGGTCAAGTGGCCAATTGGGCTAGTTTTGCTCAAATGATGACTTGGTCAAGTCTAATCATTGATCATGAATTGGTTTTGATCAATTGTTTCAATCAATTTGGCCTATGGTAGATTTTGGCTAGTTTGGATTTCATTTGGGTTAAGTGTTGATTTAGTCAAAGGATAGGTTTGACTTGGTTTGACTAATGAGTGATTGATATCTTGATGATTGACACAATGTGAGGTTAGATGAGCTTAGTTCAATCCAATTTGGGTAGGATTAGCTCAAAAAAGATGTTTTAGGTTACGGGTCAAGTGCTCAATCAATTTTATCAAGGCTTGATTTAAGCTTGGTTGAGCTCACATATGGACTTATGATTAAAATATAAATCTAATTGCAAGTGATTTGGAGTCAAATGGGTTTTGATTTATTTGATAATTTCAAGTTCAAATTGGATTTGGGTTTGAGTTTTGAATTAAGTTTTGGTTTGATGATTGAGGTTTATGATTGAATTTGGTTTGTGATTGAAGGATTGATTGTTTGAAGAGAAAATCTAAAAGTTTTAATTGATTTGAGTTTGAATTTGGTTTTGGTTATTTGAATTTATATTTTATTTATATTTGTGAATATAAATGAGAATATAAATGGCTTGTGAAAAATTTTGAATTTGAAATTTGGATTGGATTTGAAATGATTTGAGAAAAGTCATTTAAGTTGGAAATTGATTTGAATTTTGATTTGGAATTGATTTGAGTTTGAAGTTGATTTGAATTTGAAGTTGATTTTAATTTGAGGTTGATTTGAATTTGAAGTTGATTTGAAAGAAGAAAGTAAGGGTTGGGTTTAAGCTATATGGTAGGCAAATTTTTCTAACACCCCTAAGACATAACTATTCTCTATAAAGTGTTCACCTAATCATTAGAAGTGTTTTAAGACCAAGGAACTCTTAGTGTTTAAGAGGAATCTATGCAAGATGGAGAAGTTGAGATCATTCTAAAATAACAAGGTAAAAGGTGTGGTGTGGAGATAAGAAACCAATGGCGATTAGAAGTGAGGAAGCGATCTACTCTCACCCGGTCAGTGAGAAAAAGGAATCTACCAAAGATTGAGTATTCTCCCATTGTGGGAAGAGGTTCAAGTCATCCACTAGGGGATGAGAGGTTTGATTTGATTTGTGTCTCACTGGGGAGAAATTGATTTGATTTATTGATTTAAGATTTTGTGCTCCACTAGGGATGAAAAAGTGAACTCTCCGCTAGGTGAGAAAGTTCAAGTCATCCACTGGGGAAAATAGGTTGTGAAATTTTCTGGGGGATTAGAATTCGAGATCCATTGAGAATGAAAAGATTTGCATTTCACTGAGGAGAGGCAGATTGATTTGTTTGATTTGATTATTTAATTATTTTGATTGTTTGATTATTTTGATTGTTTGATTGTTTTGCTTGTTTGATTTGACTGTTTATTTTGACTCCATTAGGGAGGTTGATTGGATTTGTTTTGTTTATTTAATTTGACTCCATTGAGGGACGAGGGTTGAATTTGTTTTAGATTTTTAATTTTGAATTTTGAGATGGACCCTATTGGTTTGCGATGGATCACACTGAGTAGGAGACATGTAGGCCTTAGGCTAGCTCAAATTTACCAATCTAAAGGGGTAGTCTATCAATCACATAGTAAGACTATCCAACCAAAGGGGTGCCTTTTGGTTTGTAATGGTTAAGTTAAGAAGAAAGCTCGGAGACTCACATCTTCCAAAATAAGGAACCACTAGGGTGATCAGTTGCTTGTGCAACAAATCGAACCTGACCTAGGGCTGACTATTGAGTGAATGCCATTGGGGGACTTAAATCAACTCAAAGATAGTCACGATTAATTTCATTTTTAATTATTTCGGATGGATCCCATCATTTTATGATGGACTGCACTGAGTAAGGGCAATTGGCCTTGGTCTAATACAGATTTACAAATCCAAAGGGATAGTCTATCAACCATTTAGTAGGACTATCCAACAAAAGAAGTGCCTTTCGATTTGCAGTGGTTAATTCAGGGAAGAAAGCGCGGGGACTCACATCTTTCCTGAATAAAAGACCACTGGGGTGACATATTAGTGGGGTAACATGTCAACCCGACCTAGGGCTGACTACTGAGTGAATGCCACTGGGGAAATTAAATTAACTCAAGATAGTCAAAGTTAATTTCATTTTTAAAATTTTTTTGATGGATCTCATTGGTTTGCGATGAACTGCACTGAGTAGGGGCCATGTCAGCCTTGGGCTAGCTCAGATTGACCAATCCAAAGGGGTAGTCTACCAACCACATAGTAGGACTATCTAACCAAAGGGATGCTTTTTTTGGTATGCAATGGTCAAGTTAAGAAGAAAGCACAGGGACTCATATCTTCCAAAATAAGGAACCACTGGGGTGATCGGTTGCTTGTGGAACAAATCGAACCCAACTTAGGGATGATTATTGAGTGAATGCCTCTAGGGGACTTAAACCAGCTCAAAGATAGTCAAGATTAATTTCATTTAAAAGTATTTTTGATGGATCCCATCGGTTTATGATCGACTAGTAGGTCGTTTGATTTCATCAACTTCAAATTTATCAAGAGTAGCTTCCATGAGGGTAAAACTATCCAAGGGTGTCTTAGGTTTACAATGGTTAAGAAAGTATGGAGACTCTTTCCCTGAATAAAATCACCAGGGTGATACAAGAACATAACATGTAACCCGACTCGTCGACGATTTACAATCATGCTAGAAAGAATACGTAGTAGACTTACATCTTTCAAAGCGGAATGACTGATGGGGTAACCTGCTTGTGGAAAAATAAATTGAACCCTACATAAGGGTGACTACTGAGAGAGTGCCAACCTGGGGACTTATCTCTATGGAAAGGAGAACGCCACCTAAAGGATGCCTACGGAAAAGGATGCTTGAATTCCTAATCTACAAGTGAATTTATTTGTTTAATCATGGACCTTGTTAGGTAGAATCAGAAGGAGCTTATATTAGCCTAGACCTATCTCAGTTTTATAGAACCAAGGGAGAATTTATGCATTCGCTGAATGGATTCTCCAACCACAGGGGTGGCTACCAAGAAAGGAGGACTATCCAATCCAAAAGTAAACTGGGTAGTATCTAAATAGTGTTGCAAAGGATGTGATCCAAATAGAGTGCCCGTAGGTAAAGGGGCCACTAAGGGCTTTATCCAACTCTCTGGAGAGATAATTTGCATAGGTATTCGGTGGCCAACTCAAGGAGAAAGCATAGCGACTCACATCTGCCAAAAGTGGTGTATCATCACATAACAACATCAACCTAAGGTGTCCGCTTGTGAATCAACCTAGAAAGAAAGCATCGGAGACTCACATCCTCCTACAACAGAACTGGTTGTCGGGATAATGTGTCTTCGGCTCGACATATGCTATCCGACCTAGGGTGACTACTGAATGAATGCCACTAGGGGACTTATATCAACTCAAAAGTAGTCAAGAGGAAAGAAGCCACTCGGGGACTTACACTAAACCTCAAATATACTCAACCTGGTTAGTGCATGATGGCTAGTTCAAGAGGAAAGCATGCAAGCTTACATTTTCTTAAACAAAGTCAACATGAGGTAGCTTACTGGCTCTGCAGTGAAGCCTACCAAACTAACAAGGCACTCATCGATTTGCAATGGTCAAGTTAAGAAGAAAGCGTGGGGACTCACATCCAATGGACAAGTAACCACTGGGGTAATGTACTAACATGGTAGTATGTCAACTCGACCTAGAGCAGCTAATGAGTGAGTGTCACAGGGGGCTTATTCCCACATCAAAATAGCCTAGACAAAAGATATATGTTTATTTTTTTGTTTGTGTTAAAGGGAATAGAATGCAGCTTGAGTTATCTCATACCTACCCTAAACACATTTGGGGAATTTGATGAAATGGTGTCATGAATGGCAATTGTGATCCCACCAAGAAAGGATGACGCTTGGGTTCTCTTACCCAACTAATTGTGCTAATCAAATAGGATGCATCTTGGGTTCTCTACACATATTCTAGTAGCCTGGGAAATTGTGTTTGATTTGTGTTATGAAAGAGGGATATGATGCCTCTTCTGTTATTTTACACCTATCTTAAACATGTCATGGCGAATTCACAAACAAGCAAACAACACTTTGAATGAAGAGAAGATTTTGATGAATTGGAATGAAATTTTTGTTCTTTTGATGATAGTTGTTTTCAAACATGATTTTATGGGTAATATTTCTTCAAATAGAGCCCATTAATTGGAAGCATGTGTTCCCCTTTTCAATCAATAAGCTGATACGATCCTCCTTGGTAGGCCTTCTCTATGATAAAAGGGTCTTCCCAAGTGGGTAATATTTCTTCAAATAAACATGATTTTATGGGTAATATTTCTTTAAATAGAGCCCATTAATTGGAAGCATCGGTTGTTCCCCTTTTCAATTAATAAGCTGATAAGATCCTCCTTGGTAGGCCTTTTCTATGATAAAAGGGCCCAAGTGGGTTTATCCTCCCATCTTTAGAGCAATTAGTCTCTTTAGAACTAAAATAAGCTCTCCTACTTGAAAAGCTCTAGTGTGGACCAACTTGTTGTGAGCTTGAATCATTTTGTCTTTGTATAACTCGAGATTTTGGCACGCCTGCAGGCATCTCTCCTCAAAACTTGCAAGCTCTTCTAATCGTAACTTAACATTCTGCTATGTAGTAATTTTGCTATACAATGTTGTCCTTAGTGATGGGAGTTGAACTTAATGGTAGAATGGCTGGGACTATACTAGGAGAATGGAGGGATGCCCACAAAACTTCAACTCACTACCCATGTCTTCTTTAGTATCTGGATGAGAGTTTTGTTGAATTCTTCTAGACTATTTCCCATAGGATGGAGATGGAGTATCTCCAATATGTCTTGAGCAAAATTGTTGATTTTAATGCTTTTGAATGTAATACCATTATCAGATATAATTCATCGAGACTCCAACCTATACTGATATGGTTCCTAAAAAATTGAAGCACATCAGCCGTGACCTCTCTAAGGGGATTGCCTCCGCCCACTTGGAAAAGCTAGAATGAACCGATGACCCTTAGAAGAAGGAGGATCGATAGGATCCACAATGTCGATACTCTAACACTCAAATGGCCATGAGGCCAATGTAGGATGTAGACTGTTGGGTGGTTGATGTAGGACCACACCATGTACCTGACATTGATGGCATCTTCTAGATACATCAATGCAATATGTAATCATCAAAGGCTAGTAGTATCCTAGTCTCTTGATCTTTGCTTTCATCTTCAGACCAGATTGGTGCACTCCGCATAGACCTGAGTGCACCTTGGTCATGATCCTATGAGCTTCGTGTTTATCTAAATAATGTAACCACTTTTGATCGAAGGACTGTCGGTACAAGGTGCCATCCACAAGAGTATAGAAGAGAGCTCTCTATTTCATCTGATAGGCTTACGACTTCTCTTGAGGTAGTTTGCCTCTAGTCAAGTAATCCATGAATGGTTGCCTCTAATCCAACTCTTTATCCTTTTGACAATAACCTCCCCTTCAAAAGAAAGTCTTTCTTCGAGTTCAACGTCAATAAGGGATAGGACTTGTCTATTTTGGATCCTTATTAGAATTGGCTCATCTTCCGGACATGCCAATTCCTTGGCAAGTTTGGCCAAAGCATCTACTACTATGTTCTCTCCTCGAGGGACCTTGTAGATAGTGACCTTAGGGATTTAGGCCAATAGCTTCATGGTGTACTCATGGTAATGATGAAGCTTAGGTTTTAGAATCTTGTAGGACCCAACAATTTGGTTGATGACCACCTGAGAATCCCCATAGATGTTGAAGCTCTTGACACAAATCGTAATGGCTAACTCCGGACCGATAATCAAAGCCTCATACTCAGCTTCATTATTGGTGCATGGATTGGAGAGATATTATGAGAATCTCATCACATCACGGTCTAGAGTTAAGAGAACTATTCCTACCCCTACCTTTTATGTAAGAGTAGATCGTGGTTCTTCTCCTTTTTGAAAGGAAGCCGCACCATCAAAATATATCTCCCAACAATGATTGTCAACCTCCCCTAAGTTTATGATTTGTTCATCAGGGAGATCGTCACTAACCGAGGAAGCAATAGGTTGTGGGTGTGTTGCTAAGAAATCTACTAGTGCTTATCCTTTCATCACACGGAGGGGTACAAATGTGATATCAAATTATGAGAGAATCATGGATCAATGTGCCAATCATCTAGATAATGTCAACCATGTCATGGGATACTATAGTGGATTGGTTCTTGAAATCAAGTTCACCTTATGAGAAAGCATATACTGTCGTAGCTTTTGGGATGCAAAAATTAAAGCTAGGCAATGCTTCTCAATAAGTGGCTAGTTCGCTTCAACCGGGATTAGATGATGGCTGAGATAGTAGAGAGCACTCTCCTTCCCTTCATCATTGGCTTGGGCCAATAAATTGCCGAGGGAGTCATCCAATGCAACAGTGTAGAGGATGAGTGGCCTACCCAAGATAGGGGCTGCTAGAACTGGCAGCTTCACCAAATACTGCTTGATATCTTCAAAAGCATACTGACACTTATCATCTCACTTGAACTTGGCATCCTTTTTGATAAGTACTAAAAATGGCTTGCATCTTCTTGATAGGTTGGAGATAAATCATCTTAGATACGCTAACCGCCCTTGGAAAGATCTGAGTTGAGTTAAACTTTTAGATTGTGGCATTTCTAAGATAGCTTTGATCTTTTCTGGATCTATCTCTATTCTCCGATGTCAGACAACAAACCTAAGGAACTTCCTTGAATCTACTTTGAATGCACACTTTAGGGGGTTCATTTTGAGGTTAAATTATCTTAATCATTTGAAAATTACTCTCAAGTCAAAGAGATGGTCTTCCTTTTCTTTGGTTTTGACTACTAGATCATCTATATAGCATATAACTTGATGATGAGTGAGTTTGTTGAAGATCTGAGTCATGGCCATTGGGAAGACAAGATTTTAAAGGCCGAAAGGCATATAACAATAGATTTCGATCGGGGTTTGAAAAGTAGTGTTTCTTTCATCCTCATGGGCCATCTTGATTTGGTTGTAGCCAGATGACCCACCATGAAAGAGAATACTGCATGAGATGAGGCGATATCCATCATTAGTTCTGGTATAGGAAGAGGAAACTCATCCTTAGGATATGCCTTATGTAAATCCTTGAAATTGACACATATGCAAATTTGGCCAATCTTCTTCTTAATTGGGATGACGCTGGCTAACCAGGTAGGGTATTTTTCCTCCCAGATGAAACCAGCATCAATCAATTTCTTGACTTCAGAAATGACTTGTTGTTCCATTTCTAATCGCATGTGTCTAGAAGCTTGCTTGATAGGGTTAGCGTTAGGGTCTATTGCTAGTTTGTGGACTGCTACGTTAGGAGATAATCCAGACATCTCTTCATAACTCCATGCAAAGCAGTTCTTAAACTCAATCAATAGTCTAACTAAGTCATTGGATTCTTCTTTGTTCAATAAATAAATGATGCATCTCGAGTGGATTTTCTTCCGTCCCGAGGTTGATTTCTTTAAGCTTGTCGATTGTTGAATGAATTTCCTCTTCAAATTTTGGCAGTGCATCTTTGATTTGGAGATCATCTAGATCATCTGAAGTTTTTAAACACACATCCTCATAAGAGCTAATGTGGTGTGAAAAGAACCTATCAGACTCCAGATGATTGGTGACAACTAAGCAGTAATTGTCATCATCGACTGGACCCATTGTACCAAATCCTAGTCTTGATTTTGATTGTGCATCCATGCCTCTGTTGTTCATAGCTTTTTAAAGTACTCTGACATATGCTTGGACCATGTAAAAGGAATCAAATCCTTCTTTGCAAGATTAATGACACAAGGAGAGTATCAATCAAAAGGTAATTCCATTAATTTTTTATATGAATTATCCTCAAGTCCAACATCAGTTTCTAGACTTAAGGATGATGATCCCAATAGGAATCTCTTCAGCTTGACATCCCTGTAAGACTGAGGGTATTCTTTAACTACTAAATCTTCACCTTTTTGAGAGGAAAGTGAGGTTAGAGCTAAGGTTTCTAATTGTTGTCTGATAGTTTCACATAAACTTGATTCGAATATATTCGTGCTTTGCTTGGAGACCTAGTCTTCATCACTGTCAACTAGGTACTGGGCTATGATATCATCGAGAGAACAGTCCAACTGTATGGGCATAAATGATCATGTCTAACTGGTGGTAGGATCACTATCATGAACAGAGAGAAATCTAACCTCCCCTGCTGCTGGAGAGCTAATCTTGTGAGGACTACATTCACTAGAGGATACATGCTCCTGACTGCCACTAGATATGGGTGGAGTGGTACTCATAGGAGGATCTATAGCCATGAAGATAATGGTACTATCTCCCTCTCCCTCAATTGCTACTATCTCCAAGACCTGCTATGGTGGTGGTGGTGATGGCACAACTACAATGCTCTGAGGTTACCATTTCCTCTTCACAATAACTAGGGCAGGAGGTCGAGCAGTAGAACTCGGCCTCACCTCAATCGGTGGTGTAGATGGAATGAGATCTCTTGGATGTAGCCAGATCACCAGTGGGGCTCTCTTTTCCCTGGATGCTACCTTCATGAATTTTGCTAGAACTATGGATTATGGAATTTGTATTGGAGATGGTGGGTGTGGAGTAGAGTAGTGTGATGGAGGCACCACCGACTCTCTCCTATGGTGGGTATCAATACAATGTAGTGACCATGCAGCACACCGATATCAATGAGGGCAGGTCGCTAACGCTTGTTGCCTCTCTCTAGTAACATGTATTGATACCCGGGCCTCCCTGGCCCTCTCCTGTCTGATGTGCTCCTCTACGTTGCGAGGGATGACAACATGTAAATCAAATTGAGCTCTAGACTTTGATCGTCCGTAAGCTCCGCCAACTTGATACAGAACTGATCTAAGTTTGGCATACGACCTCCTCCTATCTCTGATAGAAGCCTCAAACTGTATTATAGGTGGAGGTGAAACTGAAATCCTCCTAATATCTTCTCTTCGTCAGATCCAGAGAGGGGATGAAACTTGTTCTTTGTGATAAGAGGAGACACTATCCTAAGTAACTCCTCTACTGCATACTGGGAAATTGCCTCTAGCTCTTGGCAGGTTGTGATGGATCTGCAGGACATTGAGTCCAGGGAGGGGCAACACGAGAACTAGACCCTACCTGGTAGGTGGGGGAGACTATCCCTGAAGATAGGGTAGACTTCCCCTTGGAAGGAGCCAAGGAGTGGGTGCTAGCTCGTCGGGCGAAGAGGAACCACCGAGACCGGCACCGAACAATTGTGCGAACTACCACAGCCTTTTACTTCAATGAGGGAAACTCTAAGTCAGACGACACCTGGATGACCGGCTTTTTCCCAGTCACCACACTCCCGTTGATGGTTGTGAGGGTGGTCCCCTCATAAGTGATCCTAGTCCTCTCAAAATCTCGGCCAAAATGAATAAGGTGGGCGAAGTCATTCTGTGCGAGGCTGACCCGATCCAAGGCAAAATCCATCCCAAAAGGAAAAGTAAACACGTACTTCTTGGCTGCCATTTAAACTGAATTTAACTGAAAGAAACTGACTGAAACCAGTTGAACTTCAGTAATTTTGGAAAACATACCTGAATCAGATTTCTGCTTTAATTTATTTTTAGAATTGGAGAAGAGATTTATTTATTTTTAATTTAGAATTCATTTTCAACAAATTTGTGTATGTTGAAAATGGGCTCAAATATTTTTTTGAAGAGATTGATGCTTCCATTAGTTCGTATTTGAATTTGTTTTTTGTGTTTGAGGATCATTCATTTAACAAATTTGAGTATGTTAAAGTAAAGGGTTAATTGATTTTTTTTTTATTTGTGATTTTGGAATTTACTCGCTTAGCAAATTTAGGTATGCTAGGTGAGGTGTTTGAAAATAATTTTCATCTTTTGTTTGTTTGTTTGTGAATTATGTGTGAATTTAAAAATGAAATCTTTACTTAGCAAATTTGGGTATGCTAAATGAAGAATCCAAATATTTTGTTGTTTTTGAAAAGATGATCTTTACTTAGCAAATTTGGGTATGCTAAATAAAGGATCCAAATGTGTTTTTTTTTTTTATTATTTTTGGAAAGAGAATTCTTTGCTTAGCAAATTTAGGTATGCTAAGTAAAAGAAATCCAAATGTGTTTTGTTTTGATGATTTTAAAAAGAGGATTTTTTTAACAAATTTAGGTATGCTAAAGAAATCCAAATGTGTTTTTTTTTTTTTTTTTGAAAAGAAGATTCTTTACTTAGCAAATTTAGGTATGCTAAATAAAGGATCCATGTGTGTTTTGATTTTTGATTTTGAAAAGAGGATTCTTTACTTAGCAAATTTAGGTATGCTAAATAAAGGATCCATGTGTGTTTGATTTTGATTTTGAACTTTGAAAATGAGAACTTTACTTAGCAAATTTGTGTATGCTAAATAAGGTTCAAATGTATTTTTGATTTTGATATTTTGATTTTTGAAATTGAGAACTTTACTTAGCTAATTTGTGTATGCTAAATAAGGTTCAAATGTATTTTGATTTTGATGTTTTGATTTTTGAAAGGAGGGATATTTACTTAGCAAATTTGGGTATGCTAAATAAAGTTCAAATGTATTTTTGGTTTTATGTTTTGATTTTAGAAAGAGGGATCTTTACTTAGGAAATTTGGGTATGCTAAATAAAGTCCAAATTTATTTTGAAAAATGAAACTCTCATTTAACAAATTTGGGTATGTCAAATAGGAGTCGATTATGTTTTATTTTTCAAAGATAAATTTTGTGTGTGATTTATTGCTTTTTGAAAGGATGGAAATTCCAACTTAACACATATAGAATGTGTTGAGTGGAATTTCAAATAGCGTGCTTTTGTTTTGGAAATGAAACCTCCATTCAACACACTTGGATGTGTTGAATGAAGAGATTTATCTTCAAATTTGTATATTTTTTTTTTGAAAAGAAAGAAATTCTAACTTCAATATATGTGAGATATGTTGAAATAGAATTTCAATGTTATGATATGATTTTATTTGAAAATGAAATCTATTTTCAATAAATTTGGGTATATTGAAAGAGGATGTTCATTTTCAAATATGTGTTTTTTGAAAAGATAATTGTTGATTTTGTTTTTAAAATGAAATCTTCATTCAATAAATTTTGGCATATTGAACGAGGATGTTCATAAGTACTTTTTGAAAAGATGTTTGCTGGATTTTATTTGAAATGAAGTCCTCATTCAATAAATTTAAGTATATTGAATGAGAATGTTCATTTGGGCTTTTTGAAAGATGATTGTTTGAATTTTGATTTGAAAAGATGATTGTGATTTTTTTTTTTTTTTTATTTTTTTGAAAAGATGATTGTAGATTTTATTTTTGAAAAGATGATTGTTGATTTTATTTTTTGAAAAAATGATTATTGATTTTATTTTTGAAAAGATGGTTATTGATTTTATTTTTGAATAGTTGATTGTTCATTTTTATTTGAAAATGAAATCTTCATTCAATAAATTTAATGAGAATGTTCATTTGTACTTTTGGAAAAGATGATTTTTGGATTTTATTTTTGAAAAGATAATTGTTGATTTTATTTTTGAAAAGATGATTGTTGATTTTATTTTTTTTGAAAAGATGGTTGTTGATTTTATTTTTGAAAGATGATTGTTGATTTTTATTTGAAAATGAAATATTCATTCAATAAATTGAATGAGAATGTTCATTAGTGCTTTTGGAAAAGATGATTTTGGATTTTATTTTTGAACATGATCCCACATGTAACAATCTTAAAGATTGTTAGATGAGGTCGAAATATTTTATTATGTGCATTTTGAATAAGTGCTTTTTGGGAATTCTTATTTTTATAAAGGATTTATTTTTCTTTATTTTTGGAATGAACCTTTCCTACCTTATAAATTGTAAGGAGGAAGTCCTTAGTTATTTCTTTTTATTAAATTTTTATTTTCACCTATCAACAATAGGATTTTAAGACCTACGAGTGAGGTCCTAAAACCTGATGTTGGCTAGCTTAGCTTAAGGATGAAATAAACTAAGTGCCAACAAAAAGAAGGATAGTCTGATTCAAATAAAATACAAACCACTATCGATACTTGGAGACAATGATCATTTACCAAAGATGGAGAGAGGAACCATCCTAGTGAGTTGAGAAAATGGTTTTTATTTTATCTTCATCTAAAAGGAATTAAATGAAGACAAAAATAAAATTCTTCTTGTGGACATCACTAGATCCAGATGTTCTTAAGGATCAGTAATTTACATCATCTGGTAGAGAAGTCACCATCCATACAATGGAACCATTCACCTAATAATGACTCTAAGATAATTGGTCTCGATGTAGAGATTCTTCCCTACTTTATGAAAAAAAAGCGGGTTTATTTTAAATCAAGTTGTTAAGTTCCTATGGCAATCTCCATAGTTAATTACATCTTAAGAATGAGATTCTTAAGAATGCTCTCGATTAAGTAAATGATTGTTATCTCCAAAGATTTCAAACATAGGACTATCAAATAGTTTTTTTAAGATCATGGGATTGATCAAAAGGGAGTTATTATCAAAACCAAAGTAAGAGGATGCTCACGATGCTAGACTACGAGCATCCCAAACTATCCTATGGTTGGGCTTTATATTTTTGAATTTGAAGAGAATTATTTGTTTGAGTTAAATTTTTATTAGAAATTCATGACTTACAATTCAATGATACAAGATCAAGAAAATGCCTAAGAGGTGAGGATGTATGCTTGTAGCCTTTAAAGAGAAACAATAATCTCGGATCCTAAATTTAGGGAGCTTTGGCGAGGGTTGAAGCATGACCTAAATCTAAGGCAAAAATGGGTATATGGTTTACCTCCACAAGAGAGGATAAACCACTAGACTGTTGGACTTACAACCGCTTGGGGTGGCTGCCAACTAACTCCTCCTATAATTTTAAATACATATAGGTAAGTCTTATGCTTTTGCAAGATAACTAGGCTATTGTTTATTTAGAAAGAGACTAAGTCCTTAAACACACTCCCAAAGAGACTAGATCATGTAGGGCATGAATAAATGACTTAATCTAATACAAATTTTGTTAAGTTTTATTTTCATATTTGGACAATTAATTTGACACAGGCTATGGGATTCATATGTAATGAAAATGGGCCAAAATCAGCAAAAAAAGAGGTGTGTTTCCATCATGGCTCTCAAAGATCAAGCCAAGTTATCTAGCAAAAGTGGAAGCCCTCCATAAGCAAGAGTGAAGCAAGATGATTTTTATGCATGATGTTAAACATACAACATCCAGCTAAGGGGTTGCTAAATCTTTTATCTTGATTTATAACATAAGCTTTAGGTGAGGTTATGATTTATTAATTTTTAATTTTGAGTTGATTAATTGAATAGAAAGATTATTTTTCCTTTGGAGCCTAATCGCATCCAAGCTATTCATCGAAGCAAGGAAGAAACTAGAAAAAATATGCCATCTTAATGCACAAGCTAAACAAACAACAAACAATTTATAAAGCTAGTGTAAAAGAATAAAAGGCCTTTATGGTCGGGCTCCACCACACAAACCCTAAACAAACAATTTATAGTTATTTTTATTGTTTATCTCTAATGGTTTAATTATATGAGGTTATGAGTTAATTATTTCTATATTTGAGTTATTTAATTAAATTAAGTAAACAACTTAATTTTATTTTAAGAGCCTACCACATAAACTAAGCTTTCACATTAATACGTCTTAAAGGTCCAAAAAGAATATGAAGCATGTCGGTGATAATATGCACCCAAAATAAATGCACTCGAGGAAATTAAAATAATATAAAGAAATGCTAGTGTGCTACGTTTTATTATACACCCTAGATAAATGCAAAAAATGGAAAGCTAACCTGTGTCCAAATACAACTCGGTATATAACTAAAGTTTTGATCTATAAGAATCCTCATTTGGTTTACTCTTTGGATTGTTTCTTTTTTTAAGAACCTTCTTAGGCTATATAGGAGATCATCGACTCATACAATAGTTCATTCTTTTTAATCTTAACCTAATTCAAGTATTAAATTACATTTTAAAATTCTAAAAAAAAAATTCAAACTAAACTTATAAAATAAATATTAGCTTGAAAAAATACATATGAACCAACAGTTACATTCTACATAGTAGGCTTATGTTGACCTCATTTTTAGAATGAGCTCTCAACTTCTCCATCTTAGACATAGGACTCCTCTTTGACACTAAGATTTTCTTAGTCTTAAGACACTTCTAGTGATTAGGTGAACACTTAACCTAATCCTAGATACTTAAAAATTAGTGGAATTGGTTATGTCTTGGGGTGTTAGGAAAACTTGCCTACTATAGCTTAAACCCAACCCTTACTTTCTTCTTTCAAATCAACTTCAAATTCAAAATCAAAACCAACTTCAAATTCAAATCAACTTCAAATGAATCAATTCCAAATCAAAATTCAAATTTCTAACTTAAACTTTTCTCAAATAATTCAAATCAATCCAACAATCCAAATCACTTCAAATTCAAAAGATTTTTCTCACAACCCATTTATATTCTCATTTATATTCACAAATAAAAATGAAATATAAATTCAAATAACCAAAACCAAATTCAAACTCAAATGAATTCAAACCTTTGGATTTTCTCTCCAAATAATTAATTCTTCAATAACAAACCAAATTTAATCATAAACTTCAGTCATCAAACCAAAACTAAATTCAAAACTCAAACCCAAATCAAACCCATGTTCACCCTTTGAACTTAAAATTATCAAATGAATCAAAACCATTTGACTCCAAATCACTTGCAAATGGATTTATATTTCAATCATAAGTTCATATGTGAGTTCAACCAAGCTTAAATCAAGCCTTGATTAAGTCAATTGACCTACTTAGGCTCACTTGACCCAAAGTGACCTAAAGTATCCTTTTGAGCCAAATTCTAATCCTACCCAAATTGAAAACTAAACTCCTAAGCCTCACATTGTGAGCAACAATCATCATGAGATGATCAATCACTCAAATTGGGTCAAACCTACCGGTTGACCAAGTCAACACTTAGCCAAAATGAAACCTAAACTAGCCAAAATCTATCATAGGACAAATTGATTGAAATCATTGATCTAGACTCATTCTAAATTAATGTTTGAACTTGACCAAGTCATCATTTGAGCCTAACCTAGTCCAATTGGCCACTTAACCCAAGTTGACACAACTTGACCTAAAATGTCAAAATATGTCAAATCTTGATCTAAGCTAAATTGATTGCAACCAATGGGTCAAATTCAATCTAAACCACTTGTTGAACTTGATCAAAGCCTCAATTGGCCAACTAGACCTAACCTAGCCCAATTGATCATGAACCCAACTTGACCTAAAATGTCAAATTGAGATAAATTCAAAACAAACCAAAATTGATTGAAACAAAAGCTACCAAAATATTTCAAATGACCAACCAAACCTAAACCAACCCCTGACCTAACCCTATTAGGTTAAATGGGTCAAATTGGTCAACTTGACCCATTTGACCTAAATGAAATCAAATGAACCAAAACCAAATATAAATCAAATTGAACCAAACCAATGATATCAAAATATTTCAAATGATCATATGAACTTGACCCAACCCTTGGTTTGACCCAATTTGATCAATTGGTCAACTTGACCCAAGTTGACCCATTTTGATATAAATGGGTCAACATGAGCCAAATGACATCAAATCAACTCTAAATTTCTTGAAGTTTGGACCAACCCAATTTCAAACTATTCTAAATCAGTCCAAACTAAAATCAAAGCCAAATGACCATTTTACCCCTAGGTCAAGGGGTAACCTATGGCCAATTCCACTTAGAATTTGGTCATATCCTTTCATGGCCACTTGGCACACTTTAAGTGGACCAAGTGGACACTAGTGAGTGTGGTGCACATGACCCAATAGGCTTGGGTCAGCCAAACCCAACCCCAAGGCCAAAATCAACCCTCCACTTGAAATATCTCCACATGGGATCACTCCTCCACTCAAATGAGCACATGGAAACTTCTCCACTCCCTTCCTCTGCCAAAACTGAATCACATGCCACTGAAAATGGCCTAACCAACTCACTCAATGGGATCAATTTGATCAAAATGGCAAAACACCTCTCGGCCGTCTGATCCTTGTAGGGGGAGATATACTCCCCCTAATTTCACTTGAATTCAAATCATTCACACTTGATTGAGCTAAGGGAATTCAAAGCAAGCTTCTTCAAGTTCCTCCAAGATTCTTCAACCTACTTTGAATTCTCCATTTTTGGACTTCCTCAAAATAGGGAGCTTGAAAATTCCAACTCACATCACTCAACCAAAGCCAATTGCTCTTACAAGCACCCTCGAGGACCCAATCGAGTCATCCAAAACTTCTTCCAAGCTTCTAAGGCATGGGAGGAGGGAGCTAGACCAAACCGCAAGAGTGAGGGCCAAAGAATCTACTCAACCTCAAGCCTTCAAACCTTCAACAAGGCTTCATCTCACACGAAGCTACCTCAACTGGGAGTGCCGATAGCCTCCCATCAGGTATGGATCAAATCGAGCCAGTGTAGATTCTTGGTCCTTTATGGAAGAAAGTTTCACCCATTGTAATTCAACCGTTGGATGTCTTTGTTTGCTCTGAGATGGTGTGTGATCAATCTAGCTCAATCATCGAGCTGGATCAAGCCTTAGGGATGGATGTCACGCCTCTCTCGGCGAGGGCAGGATGAATCAGCCCATCCTGCATGTTTTGGGTGGACGGTCCTGATTAAAACACGTGAGATCTCGTGATTAATCACTTTAATATCGTGAGATTGATCTTGATCGTCCGATCTTTGATTAGACGGTCCAAGAAAAAGCGCATAGCACCGCCGGTTGATTGTGTAGTCGATGTGACAACTTAAATAATGAATCTCATCGTGCCACGTGGAAAGTGCACGCCGCATCAGCGGTCCACGTGGCGCCGACGGGATTAGTTATATAATTAGAGATTTAATTATCTAATAATCACAGAAACTTCAAAATTATATAACTAAATTTAGAAAAAAATAGAAAAAAATATAAACTCAAATGCATTTTGAAGATATTTTAAAGGGGAATAATATAAAATTATGTTTATTTGATTTTAAATAGTAAATTTTATGCAATTTGGTTTTATTCAATATAATTATGTTAATTACTCCCTAATTATTTCATTGATTAATCCCAAACTTTTAGTATATTAGTGGGATGACTTTGCCTCCCTAATTTTCTTGGGATTTATTAATGGTTTAATTAGAGAATTACTTGATTCTAATCACTCCTTAATCAATTAAATGATTAATTAACCTATTAAATATGATTAATTCATTAATTAAATTTGTTAACCACCTTAAAATAGTAGATAGACTTAGGGAATGAGATTAGGATGCCTTCTCTAAATCTTTTTCCCTAAGTCTATTTCATTTGAATGAACACTTAATTAATCTACAAATTGATTAATGATTTAATCATTTCATTGAATAGCTTAATTAACCAAACTCAAATTCAAAAATTAATCCAAAAATTTAATCATTTAATCAATTCCTTCTTGGGTAGATACTTAGGTGTTCAATAACCTAAGTAGCTTAAGGAAATCATATCTAATCCACATGTGTGAGAAGGGTTATGAAAGTACTTAAATTAAACCATTTAGCTTAATTAATCATTAATTGTGAGCCAAATGCATTAAGCCCCTTTCTTTCTTAGGAGCATTGTTGATTTAAATTCCTTGTGATTTTATGTCATACATTGGCTCATAATTATTTGGTTAAATATTAAAGTGATGTAGGTAAGGGGTAATTAATGGACTTAATGTACACCTTAACCTTAGCAAAATATAAAATCAATCTAATGGTTTTAAAAACAAACTAAATCAACTCACACATAGGGGGAATGGGTTAGGACCAGTAAACTCATTTCACATTTCCTAAATTCAAATCAACAAAAACAAAACAAAAATCTCTTTAAAATAATTTTGATTCTCTTTAAATAATCTTATTCCATAAGATTATCTTTAGGAATTAATTAGGGTGAATGAATTTACATTCTTTCATCACTTTATTTTTTTTCCTAACATGCTAAATGTGTATGTCATATGAAAATCATGCATTTATGTCTTTTGAAAAATCAAATTAAAATGAAATATTTCCTTTATGTCAAATTGCATGTTTTTGCTAAAGTAAGAATATGCATGGCTGTTATTACTACTAAATCCAAAATTATTTTTAAAACTTATAAATCAAATATTACAAATGAAATGAATGCTACTTATAATTATTTATGAGCTTGCATGTGAGTATAATATAAGATGTGCATTATGTGACTTTTCCTTTTCTTCTCTTTTAACATAGTTTTGAATATGATTTGCCAAGTGTATATTTCATTTGAAAAGAACACAACACTTGCTTAAATCCATTACTATTTATTTTCATGTAATTAATTAAGAAGGATATTCACATTTACACATATAAATTGCATAAATAAATCAAACAAATAAAAATCTTTTGCATGTTTCTTTTTTCATTCATTCTCTTTTTATACATGCACATGTATTTAAGAAAAGTAGTATATTAGTCTGGAAATCTTAGGATTGAGAGGCTTTAAGTAGCCCCAGTAGTGTCTTGTACCACCCCGGTGTTGAAAATAATAATGGTACTCACTTATGTCTTTCATACATGTAAATGTGCATATGAATAATGGATAAAAGAATCTCCTCTTTTCTACTTAATCAAAAAACTTGCAAACATGAAACATTCCAAATTTTCTTAAGCAACAGCTCTTAACATTCATCATGAAGGTGTGCTAAACATTTCCATTTGCATGTATAGATATGCTTAGATTCATCCATATGCATGTTACACATGTTGGAAAGAAATAAAGTGTTGTGTGTTTTGTGATAATAATTCACTTTACTTAATCTTAAAATGCTTTCTTTTGAATATTACTTTAGAAAATCTACACTTAGGATTAATTAAAACACATAATAAAATATTTACTAAATAAGAATCACTAATGAATCTATCTTAGAAATTACTTAAGGTAGGGAGGAAAGAGAAGTTCTCTTCTCTTTTCCTCTCTTTACAACACTTAATAATTAATTGTAAGTTCATTCAAACCAAAATAAATCACCAAATAAAATCAACCAAATCAACTAAATTACTTAAATGAAATCACTCTCTAAGTTGAACTCTTTCACACTTAGAAAACTTAAACCTTAAAGACAAACTAAGACATACCACATAAATCTTAAATGACACACACATTAGGCTAAGTCATCATTTCTAGTCCTATGTTAGGGCGATGCATGATTTGATGTTTACTTTTATTTTGTGATGTGATATTTTAGTCAAGATGTTAGGGTGTATGTGCGTAGACTGAATGATAGGGCAATCTTAGTCTAACCATTGTCTTCTGTAGAGGATTGTGCTTAAGGGGCGCCGTAATAAAAATATAAAAATGCTTTTTGCTATGAAGGTTGCTTAAGGGGCGGCCACCCCCAGGAGGTTGTAAGTTCAATAGCCAAATGGTTTATCCTCTCTTCTGGAGGTAAATCAAATATATATTTTTGCCTTAAATTTAGGTCGTACGCCTCTCTAAAGCTCCTAGATTTGTTTAGGTTCTTACTTCCTGTTATGAGCATAAATCCTCACCTCTTTAACATTTCTATGATCTTGTGTCGTGGAATTGTAAGTCCCATATTTCTAATGTAAATTTAACTAACACAAATAAATCATTTCAATTTCAAAAATGTAAAGCCGTCATAGTTTGGTTGCTTTACTTGAAATAGTATCCTAAGCATCCCCTACTTATCTTCATTTGGCTTCGATAAGAACTCCCACCTCTTGATCAATCCCACTTGATCTTCTAAAAATAAACCAATTGATTGATAGTCCTACTTTAAAAACTTTGGAGATAACGATCATTTACCTTAATCGAGAGTATTCTTAAGGAATCTCATTTCTTAGGATGCAATTAACTATGGAGGCTTGCCTCCGTAGGGAACTTAACGAACCCAATTTAAAATAAACTTTGCTTTACTTTTTCATATAATGTAGGGGAAGAATCTCTGGTATATTTTGAAGACCCATAGTCCTTAGGAGTCCTTATTAAGGTGATTAAGTCTATTTGTATGATGGTGACTTCTATCTCTCGAGATAGTACATTATTCCTCAATGCCGTATCTGATCACCCTAATAAGAATATCATGGATCTGCGTGGTATCCAACACAAGAAATGTTGAGGAATTATTTTTGTTCTTCATTTTATTTCTTTTTTCTCTCCGAAAAGAGATATTAGAATGAAGGATTGAAAAATTTTCATTTCCCATAGACACATTAACTTAATTCCTCTATAATTTGGACACTCTTATGTGTTGACCTCCATGTATGCTCCATAAGTCAAGTCGAGCTTACATGATGAATTCGACGAGCTTTGGATATAACAGTGCGCAAATTAGAGCTAAAATACACTAAGCATCTAAAATCAACGACTCGATTGTAAACACGCATCATTGAGATATTGAAATAATCTTTAATTGACATCCAATTTATCTATGTGGTGATGCAATTATAAAAGTCAAAATTAAAGGTTATTTAATATCAAAGAAAGAGAGAAAGAGAGAGAGAAATCTATTTAAATCAAATTAAAATTATTATAATCTGTGTGATTACATATCAATTAGTAGGTCCGTAATTAAAATTAAATTGAAATATTAAAACCTCGTATTCCCTATCAATCTCGTAAATCCCGCTGATTTCTGTCGACTTCGTACTCGCACAGCTCGATCAGTCATATCGCTCGTCAAATTCAAAAAAAAGTGATAATAATCACTAATACTAAATCGACACCGGCCTCAGTAGTGGGGACGGATTCCCAAACTCACGCGATAGTTTTCTCCGTCTGCACACAAAACTTGCAGTACTCTCTTCACCATTTCCCCTCCCATTTCCGAATGAGAAGCCCTCAACTTGCCTCAAAATCCCGTTGGCCAACCAAGTTGCTTGCCTCGGATAACACCTCCCGCCTATACATCATCGACCAGCCAAGCTCATCGTCATCGACATATACACCCATCTCCAAACCTCCTACCTCTGCCTCTATTACCCAAGCCATCGATGAGGTACTCCGGCTGGACTTGCCAACTCGAGCTTACTCCTTCCTCTCTCCAAACCGACTAGCACAAAAAAGACTCCTCACCCTTTCTGTGCTCATGTGGTTTACGTTCTCAACCCGCCTCTCCAAACAATCTACGAATATTATATATTGCTTCTCGGGAGCTCACATCTTGCTCTCCTTCTCCACGTGAATCCACTGGCACCCTTCCCCACTGAACCAGCCAAGTTGTTTGATATGATCCCAAATCATATAATTGCCAATTCGGAACAGCCTATCCTATATACAAGATATATGAAACAGCTGAATAAAAGCTCCCAAAGACTGACAGAGAAATTACAGCAAACAGTACAGAATAACCCAGGAACAATATACAACAGAGAATAAATCAACTTATTACAACAGCCGACAACAAGAACAAGGCTTTCATAAATACTAAAATCCAATCCAACAGAATAACAGAAATAGAGATCAAGAAACCTAATTTGTCAGCACAGATAAACGGAAGAACTAATAGCATGAGATCAAGAAATGCTCGACAAGCAAAACATCCAAGGGCAGAATATCCCGAATGAAATCATTGCTTGTAAAGTAGTTAGGATGATAGAGCTTAGATCCAACCTAAGCGAGAAAACTATAAATAGGACTCCAAAGCCAAAGCAGCGGATAATCAAGAACTTTCTGAAAGAACTTAGCTCTCTTTCCCCTGTCTTCTCTTCTTCCAGATTCCTCGGGTTCCCTCACGGAAACCATCACAAAACCGGAAAGCACTTCTCAGTGCCTCCATCCGCCATCTTCCTCTCAGGTCTTGATCGACTTCGAGCAGACAAGCAGTGAAACAGAAGGAAACAAAGCATCGAATCAGGTTAGATTAATTCAAAAGGTCGATCTAACGATCAAGATCAACCGCGCCTTTTTAATCCACGGATCAGATCTCATCCAGAGATCGGCCGATCCAACACCATCCATTAATTGAGCAAACCGGGCAGATAGATCAAGAAACAAATCCAAAGTCGGTAATAAACAATTTAATCCAAAGGTTAAAAGCACGTTTGACAAAACCACAATCCGAAATCGGATCCAAGCCACACTCTGGCGCGATCCAACGGATCAGCGGCCGGGTTCAGAACACTCAGTCAACTCGAGGTGAATCAAGCTCAAGTTTCACCCAATTGAACGATCAAGACGGTAGCTCAAGCGAAATAATCACTCAATCCTCATGGATCTAAGATCAAGAAAAAGTACTTATCATTGGTGCTCTCGTTGACTTCCCACTCTTGCTGATTCCCACAACTCACCTACAACACTCGAAAATGGCGAAGGAACCGAGACAATGCCAAAACACTTGAAGCATGTGTTACCGGCGAACAATGAGCGAAAATGACCTCAATCACTATGGCATTGAATGAAATATTAAAGAGATTGACATCAATAGAAAAGCGGTTAGAAAAAGCGACCTCAAAGCCAGGTATGTAATGCATCCCTTGATGAATCCTATTCTCCAAACATACCACATACACACACACCCATATCAATGCCTCTTAAAATAGATATGCCCAGATTTAAGGGAGAAGATCCTAGAGGATGGATCTTTAAAGCAGAGCAATTTTTTCAGTATTATCAATCCTCAGATGATCAGAAATTTTTAATATCCTCAATATACATGGATGGACCTGCATTAAGTTGGTATCAATGGATGCAAGCAAATAAACAATTGCATTCTTGGCCACAGTTCAAGAACAAGTCTTTGCGAGATTTGGCCCTTCCCTACCGATTTAAGAGGAGAACTAGCTAAGCTTCAACAACAAACAAGGTCTTGAGTTTTATCTTGAGTTTGAAGACCTAGGTAACCAAATGTCGATATCCCAGAATTGCTACAAAGTTGCTTTGAATCGGGCTTAAACCCGTAGAAGAGAAATCGAGCCTACAACCTACTTCATTGCAACAAGCATTTCAATTGGCCAAGCTAATGGAGGATAGCTATCGATACTGACAAATCTGAAATACGGTGATGCAAAGCGACAAATATGAAAACACCTACCGCCTAATCCACCACACAATGAATATAGCAACAAACCCTTAGCCAACTTATGTGCATTCATGAGTGTCAATGAAGAACAAGAATATCAACTACTGACATTATAGTCAACCGAAAACTTCGGTGGATACAAGAGAATGCCTTAGAACCAAACTTCAAATATCGACCATTCAATCCGGGTTAAGGCGGACATATAAATGTCTAATTATAAAATAGCCTAAATAAGTTCGCATAGTTCGAACATAGAATTAGCCTAGATAGATAAGTCGGATATAGCCCAATTATCTAGCATAAGATAGTCCACGGTGATAAGTCATGGGGCACAACAATTCCTTCCAACCTCAAGTAGATGGCCACAACATTTCCCACAGTACGATCATAATCCGCCATATTACAAGTGAGCACAACAAGGTGACAACCCAAAATAAGATGGAGCAGTGTCACATAATACAACCACATATAGGTTGGACAAACCATATAACTCACAGGAAGCTCAACAACAACATGAAACAAAGGGCTAATAAAGAGAGCTTCAATCCAAGACTCAAGACAATTCAGACAAGCTTTACACTACAATCAGTAAAATCACCAATTGAGTTCAGAAGAGGGACAGAGGATAATCAAGCTTGTTGAAGTTTTAGATCCTGAGAAAAACACCGGCGGAGACCCACAAAACTAAGAAATATCAAAGCAAAGCGAAAGTTCAGTAAATTCCACGACCTCTTAGACTCGGTAGGGTTAGACCAAGGGTGGTTTAACTCGAAGAATAGACTCAAGTCCAAAGGTCCAAATTCAAAGGAATGCGATCCAAACGTAACTAATTAACCAATAAGAGCCAAATTACAGGATTAAGCTTCTAATCAAAAGGATTTCTAGCCACGTAAACCGCCGCAATTTCAAGTAAAGAAAGACGTAAAGCATCTACGTAAACTTGAGGACAAGGTCAGGAGAGGGAGTAATGATATGATCCCAAATCATATAATTGCTAATTCGAATTTCTATCCTATATACAAGATATATGAAATAATAAAAGCTCCCAAAGACCGAGAGAAATTACAAAGAACAAGAATAACCCGTGAACAATATACAAAGAGAGAATAAATCAACTTATTACAACAAATACAACAAGAACAAGGCTTTCATAAATACTAAAATCCAATCCAAATGTAAATGTAAATAGAGATCAAGAAACCTAATTTGTCAACAGAAAATGTAAGAACTAATAGCATGAGATCAAGAAATGCTCGAAGCAAAACATCCAAGGGCAAATGTAATATCCAACCGTAACAGAATTGCTAGTAAATGTAGTAGTTAGGATGATAGAGCTTAGATCCAACCTAAAAAAAAACTATAAATAGGACTCCAAAGCCAAACAGCAGATGATAATCAAGAACTTTACAAAGAACTTAGCTCTTTTTTCCTCTTCCTCCTTTCTCTTCTTCCCGCCAGATTCTCGTTCCCTCACCGAAACCATCACAAGCCACCGGAGAAAGCAGCCTCCACGCTTCCATCCGCCATCTTCCTGAGTCTTCGCCGACTCGAACAAACAAACAAATGTAAGGAAACAAAGCATCGAATCAGGTTAGATTAATTCAAAAGGTCGATCCAACGATCAAGATCAACCGCGCCTTTTTAATCCACGGATCAGATCTCATCCAGAGATCAAGCCGAGCGCAGATCCAACACCTGTAATCCATTAATTCAGAAGCAAACCGGAACCGATAGATCAAGAAACAAATCCAAAGGTCAGTAATAAACAATTTAATCCAAAGGTTAAAAGCACGGTTTGACAAAACCACAATCCGAGTGAATCGGATCCAACGGCCACACTCTCAAGGCGCAGATCCAACGGATCGAAGCCGTTCCAACACTCAAACGGTCAACTCGGTGAATCAAGCTCAAGTTTCACCCAATGCCCCAATTGAAACAAGAAACCGAACTAATTAGCTCAAATGTAAATAATCACTCAATCTCATCAGATCGCATCTAAGATCAAGAAAAGTACTTACTATTGTTCTCATCTCAAATATCCTTTCTCACTTCTCAACCAAGAAACTCTCAAGCTCCACTATTGTCAAAACCAAGCCCCCTCCTCTCATTCCATCTATACACAAGCTAGCCGAACCTTCCCATTCACGTCATCGAGCAGCCACAACCTCCTCCACCATCAACCCCTTACAATTAATGTTAGTTTAGCCAACTCCACTTCTAGCCGGCTCTCCCCAACCATGATAACCGGCAACCAACAAATCTCACTCTTCCCTCTTCTCTCTCTCCCCCTCTCTCTTCTCTCTCTCTCTCTCTCTCTCTCTCTCTGATTTGGCAAGGAGAAGAGCAAAATATATATATATAGATATATATATATATATATATATATATATATATATATATATATATATATATATATATATATATATATATATATATATATATATTACTTATTTCTATTTCATCGTCAATTTCACCACTCTCTCTCTCAGATGTATAATGTGTTGTACTAAATTATAAGATTTCTGAAATATGAGTGCATACCGACTCTCTTGGCGTGGAAATATGCTTTTTTTGTGCGTTAATTCTTATATGGCCTTTCTTGGAGGATGACTCGAGTGGTGCTCGCACCACCCATACACATACCTTTCTTGACATGGTGGGCAGGCCCAGTGTTCTTGTGTGACTCCCTGCATAGGGAGGAGAAGTCGGAATTATGCCGGAGCAATGCCAAAATCCACAACTATAGGGGACTTGGAACAAGATGAAATGAAATGATTATTGGATATAAGTTCAAAATTAAATCAAAGTTAAGAATGTCAAAATGTAAAGCCACAAAATTAAAATTAATTTGCAAAGAAATCAAACTTTGAATGATATTTATAAAGGATTTAATGACACATCATAAAGTTGATGATTTGTTCAATGGATACTAGATCATTACATTTTATGTGAGAGCAATATAAAGTGATCTTAATTAAGCATAATCGAGTTTAAAGATCTTACATAGAGCTTGATAGCTCACTTAAGAGCAAAAACATAATTGAATTAATAATTTGCCAATAAACACAAACTAGACTTCCTAATAGGCAATTAACGATGTCACTGTTCACATTGAACAATCAATCATGATCAAATGGATTGCTTGAGATTTGTGATATACTTGAAAGCTCCTCGATAAATGTGTCTAATCCAAAATATATGAGCATGTGTGTATCTTAAGCCAAACCTGTGCTTAAAATTATTACACTAGAAGTCTGTCAATGATCTAAAATGAAATTATTCTGCATGTGTCATAAGATGTATTTACATTTGAAATCCTCATAAATATGTTCAGATGATACAAAATTTCAAATGATTGAGTTGCACATGTATATTGAGGTAGTCTAATACTCAAATTATTGCATTAATAGGCATGCAAATAATCTAGAGTTGCAAGTCAATTGAACACATATTTTGAAGCAGTTATAGACTCCTAATCGCAGCGTTAAGTTTTGTGCAAATAATGAGATGACTATTATATATGCATATTTTAAGAGAAATTAATTTAAGTATAGTGTTTGAAAAAGAGTTCAATTGTCTCTTGATTAATTTACATGCTTTATGAGAAGTCTCTAAAATAAAGCTTCAAATGCCTCTATAAGCATGTACATCTTCTAAATTACACAATATTCAATGAAAATGAAACTGAATTCTCATGAGTTGCTTTATCTATATGGTGAAGTCGTAAGTCTCACTTAATCAATCAAATCCTCCTTGCAAAATAGGAGTTAACATGATTGATTTTAAATCAAATGCTCAATAACCAAAAAGAGAATTTGATTTATATATTTGCGTATGAACATCAAAGGTCTAAATAGAGAAAGTTTATAATCAAATACCCCAAAGGTAGCTGAGTTAATTGAAGATATCAACGGAGGGGTAATTATTATCAAAATATCTCAGATAATTATATTCAATGTTCTTAAATTCAAAGTCCTCAAAATATAAATTAGAAATCTAGATCTGATCCTCTATTATTAAATTAATAGGGTAGATAGGATCTGAAACCATAAACTAAATGATCAAACAAACTTATACACTCCGATGCTCGCTGTGTTGAATAAAGATTGCAATTGAAAGGGATACTACCATCAACATATGTTTAAAATTTCAAATCAAGCTAATATAAATTAAATATCAATCCAAATGAAGAATCTGATGAATTATTAAGTTTAAAATGAGTAAATGAAAATTATCAATCTAAAAACTTAAAGCTAAAATTTAACTCACCTTCTGCAATTATTTGTTAAAGGTGACAAATTAAGAAAACTCTAGCTCACAAAGGAGTCAATGCTAAGTCAAGTGTATTTCTATATTCACTTTCAATCAATCTCATGCCCGGGATATGTTGTCCTTAAGCGTATGGTTTGGCCGGTAGCTCCATGATCGATTCACAGGTTCTAAAGTGGTTGCCATCAAATGACACCATTATATTATGGTCACGATTATAGCTCGTATGTTCCCCAATGGTTCTGCCCTTTGAGATGTGAACCATAGGGTGCACTAGATAGGACAAAAATTCCTCTATTAGCTAAGGTGGACTTAAGCTTGTCTCCTCAGACAAACACCATCCCAAGTCTATAAGATTTTATTGACACGTAATGATTGATCCTTTGGTCGTTGGTGACTTCCTCCTCCTCTAAGTAGACTAGGGACCACAATAGCCGAGGATAACGGAACCATGGGATCTTGATGGGGCACATCATCATTCCCCCAACCATCCGCTTTAAGTTAAAGGATAATGAATTTCATAAATCCAAAATCCAAAAACTCTGCATATTGCTACTGTAAGCTACGCATTAAGCGATCAAACGACTAGCCTTAATTGAAAGTTCTCTCTCAGCATTGAGAGGGGTAATTAATTATAGGTGTTTGCGCCTATAGGAAATCTAGAACCAGATCTAAAGTCCTCACAAAATGAGGGCAAAATCTCTAGGTAGTGTCTTATTTACTATTCCATCTATCTGAAAATTTCACTGACATTTTAATCTACTCTCTTCATTGAAAGGTCAGTGGTGAATTTTTGGAGCCCACATTGTGCATCACTTTATTCTTAAAAATAGGAACCAAGAAACTCTTTCTCCACTCATCCATCATCTTTTAGCCTTTAAAATAATATTAAAAAGATTCATAGGCTAATAAATTCCTTGATCTTCTAAGAATTTCCATATTTCTATTAGAATATCATCAGGTCCTACTACTTTTCCACATTTTATTTTTTTTAAGGACTATCCAACTTCAATTTTAGTGATATAACGATAAATATAAAAACAAACTTATTTAAGGTTATTAAGATCGCTAAAGGTCTATCCAACCTCAATTTTATGTTATATGTTCTCTTATAAGAAAAGCATTATATGTGATTTTCATCTTTAATGCATTTCCCTTGACTAAATCTTTCCTTCTCCTATCTCTTTACTTAGCTAACTTATACATACATCTTTTACCCTCATTAATATTAATCTATTATATAAATAATTAAAGTTGAATTCTTTGTATCAGTTGTTCTATATATTTACTAATTCTCAGTGCTTTTATATTTAAACTAATTTTACAACAAATTTTTTTTAATTTTTATTCTTTTCTTGCACATTTGACTATACTATCAACTACTTTAATAACATGAGATGTTTTTTTATTCTCCAAGCATTTTTTTTTGTAACTTGCTTAATCTCACTCACTATTTTTTTCAACATAATGTTGACCTCACTTTTAGAGTGAGTTCTCAACTTCCTCATCATAGATCTAGGACTCTTATAAAAACTAAGAGCTCCTTAGTCCTTAGACACTTCTAGTGATTAGGTAAACACTTAATATAAGCTTAGAGAGTTAGAAGGGTTATCCATAGGGATGGGTCATGCCTTAGGGACTTCAGGAGATTTTCCTGCCCTATAGCCTAAACCCAATCCATGCTTTCCTTCTCAAACCAAACCTCATATTCATTCCAAATCTAAACCAAATTTCCAAGACTCATAATCAATTCCAAGCTCAAGATTCTCCATAAACCTTATGATTAAATTCCATGGCCTTAACCTTAGCCAAGTCTAATTAAATTTCAATTCAATTGATTTTCTCAAAGATCAATTCAATCTCTCAATCATTTATCAAATCTAAATCCAAATTCAATTTCAAGTGGTTAAAACCTAAAATCAAATCCAAGTTCCAAAATTCCTTCCTATGCCATATGACCCATTCTCATAAGCTTAGCCAAATCTCCACTTAAGTTATCCCAAACTTGATTGATTTATTTTATAAATCAATTATTCATTCATTTATATTCACATATATAAATGAAATCCATACTCAAATGACCAAAACCTAAATCAAACTAAATCAAACCAAGCCAAGACCTTTCTTAAGCCATATGGACCTACTTCCATAAGCTTAACCAAATATTAATCCAAATCAACCCAAAGTCAATTAGTTTCTTTACAAATTAATTATTCCTTCATTTATATTCACAAATATAAATGAAACCCAGTTCCAATGATCAAAATCAAATCAAACTAAATCAATTTCTTATTTAAGCCCTTTTGACCTACATCCATGAGCTTGGTCAAATTTGCTTTCAAATCACTCCAAACTCAAGTGATTATCTCATAAATAATTTATATCTTTATTTATATATCCAAATATAAATAAAATATAAATTCAAATAGCCAAAACCAAATCCAAAATCAAATCAAAATCCAATTCAAGCCTTTTAAGCCATTTCCTTGAACTTAACTAAATCCTGTCCAAATTGAGTGAAAACTAATGTATTTTCTCTTGAATCAATCATTCCTTTAATCATCTATCCAAATATAAATGAAACCTATAATCACCAAACCAAACTCAAGGCAACCCAAGTCAAGCCCAAGTTAGCCTTTCAACTTGAAAACTTCAAATGAGCCAAAATCTATTGGACTCCAAATTGATTGTAGTTGAATTTATATTTTAATCATAGACTCATGTATAAGTTCAACTAAACTTGAATCAAGTCAAGACAAAACCAATTGACCCATTTAGGTCTACTTGACCTAAAGTGGCCTAAAAGTCTTTCTTGAGCCAAGTTTTAATCCAACTCAAACTGGATTGAACTAAGCCCATCCAAGCCTCACATCATGATCAACAATCACCATAGGATGACCAATCACCTTGAATTGGGTCAAATCAAGTCAACTTGGTCATTTGACCAAGTCAACCCTTAGCCCATATGAAACCCAAACTAGCGAAAACTCATTCTACACCAAATTGATTGAAATCATTGATTCACTAACCCATGATCAATGATTGAACATGACTTGACCCTCACTTGAGCCAAATCAATTCCAATTGGCCATTTGACCCAAGTTGACCCAAATTGGCCTAAAAGGCCAAAATGAGTCAAATCATAATCTAACCCAATTTGATTGCAACCAATGGCTCAAGTTCATTTCAAATTGATTATTGAACTTAACCAAAGCCATAATCGAGCCCAATTTGCCAATTGGTCAACTTGGCCCAACTTAGCCCAAACTGACATAAAGGGTCAAATTGGCCAAAATTCAAATTAAATTCAAATTGATTCAAACCAAAGCCTACAATAATTTTCAATTAACCAATTGAACATGAACCAATACCTAACTCAACCCAATTTGGTCAATTTGGTCAAATCGGTCAACTTAACCCATTTAACCCATTTGATTCTAAATGAACCAAAATCAAACCTAGGCCAAATTAATTAAAACCAAAAAACAAAACTCTCCAAGTCATTATTTGAACCTAACCCAAGCCTTGGTTTGACTCACTTTGACCAATTAGTCAACCAACATAACCCAAATTCATATGACCCAATTGAGCCAAAACCCATAAAACTGACACATGGGACTTTGGAGGCGACTAACCACAAACCCATCCTAGGTCCCCAAAAACCCATTTAGAGCCAAGTCCAATGCAAATCCTCCATGGATCCTATCCCACATTGGATTATATCATTTAATGGTAAAATCCACTCTCCCATGACATGGCAGCCCTCACTCACCCCATTTGAGGTCTAACCTAACCTCCTAGCCTACCCTAAAAGGGCTAGGACTTGCCATGGATCAAAGGGAGGTGAGCTAACTCACCTCCCTTACAAACCGAGCATCCCTTGGATCCAAGGAGGACAATCTGACCAAATCATGCTTGGAGCCTCCTGCCATGGCTTCTCCCAATCCAGACGAGCCACGTGGACTTGATGGCGACCACTTCGTTGCTTTGGCGGTGGCTGATCGGCCAAAAATTGGGAAGTAATCCTGTCCGTCCACCTCAACAAATGGAGGGGTATACCCCCTCAATAAGCATGGGAAGTCAGCTCATTGAAATCGTCTGAGCTTCCAAGGGCAAATTTGAGCCTCCTTGCAATCCCTAGAGTGATTCCAAGCTTTCCTCCTTTGGCATTTCTCCTTCCCGAGCAAGGTCAAAATAGAGGAGCTCAATTCCAATTCCAACTTCTCCATTTCTCCCCCAAACCTCAATTCCTTCTTCCCTCACCATCTCTACACCTCGTCGAGCCTGCCTAAAGCTTCCTTCGAGTTCCAAACCCACCAGAGTAAGATTTACGATCAAAGTCGAGCTCCATAGTGATGAAAGTTGATCCACCGAGCAAACTAAGGGGAATTGGCTTACATGCTGCTCAATAGGGCCTCGTCTCTACTAGAAGAAGCTACCTTCGTCGATGTCACCGCCGGTCTTGAGCTCTGATAAGGTAATTTTTCAAAATCATAGAATTAGAATTTTGGTTGTTCCTTTATGAAGAAAATTCACATGCGAGTCGATCTTGGCCATTGGATGTGTGCGATTTCTTCCCTGATGGTGTGGGATCATTTTGAAGTTCATCCGAGCTAGGGTGAGCTCAGATCGAATGATCCATGGTGAACGAACTCCGTCGTTCATCGCTCATGGGATGAGGGATCACGGGTCATCCGTTCACGTGATTGGAATGGACAGCTCTGATCAAATCATGCTAGATTTTCTCTATTTTCGCCCTTTATGCTGCATTATTAATCTGCACCGTCTGATCCAAGATCAATACCACATTCCCCGCCAATTGACTCAGTGAGCGAAAGTGATTATTTTAATAGCCAATCCGGACCCCCATGTGGCGCACGCATCGGCGTTATGTGATGCCGATGGGATTGAGGCTTAATTAGGTTATTTAATGAGTTTTTAACATTGAAACTTCTATAATTCACAACTAATTGCAGAAAAATCTAAAAAATATAAATAATGACTCATTTTAAAGGTATTTCAGAGGGGAATCCATTTAAGTTATCCTTAATTAATTTTTGAATAGTAATTTTAGCTTAATTAGAATTTAATTAAAAATTTAATTAGCCTAATTACTCCTTAATTAATTAACTAATTAATTTCAAACTTTTTGGGGGATGACCTCTGCCACTCTTATTTTTCTTAGAATTTATTGGTTGTTTAATTGGGAAAATTGATTGCTTAAGCCCTAATTATCTTCTTAACTTAATTAAGTGATAATTAAGCATGTGAACAATAATTAATCAATAAATTGGACCCCTTAATCACTATTTTATGAGCAGACTTAAGGAATTGGATTGGAGCCTCCCTCCTAATCTTTTCCTAAGTTTCCTTCTCTTTTTCAATCAAAATGCTAATTAAAGATTAATTAACTAATTAATGACTTAATTAGTTAAATTGAAACACAAATCATACCAAGTCATGTTTGATTAAGTAAGAGGCTTATGGAATTAGGTTGAGACCTCTTTCCCAACCTTTTCCCTTTAAGCCCATTTCATTTCAAAGGATAATCAATTAAATTTGGTAATTAAGTAAAGAGAGATGGATTAATGTATTAATGACTTGTTTAACCTAATTAAAAGGGTAATTGCATCTAATTTTCCTTAATTGATTCATGGGTAGTGCTTTAGGACTTTAATAACCTAAAAAGAGTTAATGAAATTATGGTTTGCCCATATGCGTGGGGAAGTTATAAAAGTAGTTAAGTTAGTTCCTTAAGCTTAATTAATAAATGATTGTGAGCTAATTGCATTAGACCCCTTTCATTTCATAGGGTCATTGCTATTTATCTTTCAATTCATTTGCATATTACATTGGCTCATAATGATTTGATTAATTATCTTAAGGTAACATAGGTAAGGGTGAATTAATTGATTTAATTCATACCTTAACCTAATTAATCCATAAAATCAACTTAATTACCTCTCATTAAATCAAATTAACTCACACATGGGGAATGAGATTAGGATTAGCAAACCTCTTCTCGCATCTCCTACATTAAATCAAACATGAAATTAAAAATGATAGTAAAATTTTTTGGTTTATTCTAAATGAGCTTATTTAATATGATTGTCCTTAAGAGTTAATTGGATTGAATGAAATCATGTACTTATGTCCTTTAATTTCTTTCCAATCATATTAAATGTTGTATGTCACTTGATTCATGCATTCATCTCTTGCAAAATCAATTAAATTAAATGGTTTCCTTTATGTCAAGCTTGCATGTGTTGATTTAAATTAATATATGTATGGCTATTATCATTACTAAATCCAAATCTATTTTTCAAAACTTATAAATGAATGATTATATATGCTATGAATGCTAGTTATAAATACATAGGAGATATATATAATTATAGCTTAAGTGTATGAAGTGAAATTTATTTTCTTTCATTCATGCATTGATTTATGTAAGTAAGAATATTAATGGGTATATAGCTTGCACATCCTGGGAATATGAGACTTTAGTTAGCCCCAAGGAGGTCATTTGATTACCTCACTTCCCTGATTTAACAACGGCATGTACTCCGTTTGATTTCATTCTTACATGCTTCAATACTAGAATTTATATAAGCTTTATTCCATATACATAAATATTTCAAAAAATATCTAACTTTAGCATGATTTTTCCATTCTTGTAGTTGTTTGCACATTCATGTGTATCTAAGAATAGCGGGTATATCTAGTCTGGACATTCTGGGGATGCACGACTTTAAGTAGCCCCAAGGAGGTCTTTACCTCACTCCTTGGTTAATAATGGTGAAGTACTTGCATATAACTTTTATACACTTGTGTATGCATTTGGCTATTGAATGAAAGTCTTCCCTTTTCAACTTTATTCCATATGCATAAATATTTCAAGAATGCAACTTTAGCATGGTTTTCCACTCTTGTAGTTATTTGTACATCCATATGTATTTAAGAATAGCTGGTATATCTATTCTGGACATTCAGGGGACACATGGCTTTAAGAAGCCCCAAGGAGGTTTTTATCTCACTCCATTGGCTCATAATGGCAAAGTATTTGCTTAAAACTTTTATACATATGAATATGCATTTAGTTAATGAGTGAAAATATCATTTTACAAAATTCATTTATGCATCTTTCATTTAAGTGTGCTAAAAATATATTGCATGTATAAGTATGCTTAGGATTTAATCATATGCATGCTACATATGATGAAAAGAAATGGATGAATATGTGTCTTGTGATAGTAATTTATTCTAATTAATCTTAATATTCCTTTCTAATTGAATGAGAGTACATTAAAGTAAACTTAAACTTATGATTAATTTAAAATACATAATAGGCCATTCATTAAAATAACTTACTAATTAATATGCTTTAGAAGTAGCTTAAGGTAGGGATGAAAGAGGGCAACTTCTTTTCTTCTCTTGACAACACTTAGTTGCTAAGTATCAGTCACATGAAACAAAAGAAAATACTAAGTAAAATTCTCAAATCAATTAAATCACTTAAAATGAAATCAACTTCTTATGATTAAACATCCTTTCATACTTAAAAATCATAATAAAGCTTAGTTAAGGCATACCACACAAGCCTTAATACACACACTTTAGACTAAGTCACCACTTCTAGCTTTATGTTAGGGTGGTGTTTGGTTTGATGTATGTTTGGTTTTATGATGTATTATTTTAGATTGGATGTTATGGTGTATGCTTCGTAGACTGGATGGTAGGTCTTGATTAGCCTAATCATATTTTTTACAGGAGATTGTGCTTAAGGGGTGCCTAATTAAATATAAATGCTCTCTTTTATAGGTTGCTTAACCCCTAAGCATAATCCAAGTTAAGGCATGTGGGCTTGGTTACTATGTGCATGGTGCTAAGTCCAAATTATTCATATAACTTCTTAGGTTGTATGGTGTGTTTTAGATTTACTTTTCCTATTTTTATTTATTAGTGTTATGAGTGATTAGGACTAGAAATACAGGCCCTATGCCATTTGAAGCAAGCACATCTAAATCAAATCCAAATGAAGAAATGAAAGATATATTAAGACTTGAAGATTAGAAGACCCCCTTACCATTTATCATTTATAAATTATAATTCTTTCTTTCTTGTATATATAAAGCTTCGGCTACATTTTCTCTTTTTGGATTGTATGGTGGTACCTGACCGCATTAGCTTTTTATTCTTTTGCGTTAGATTTATAAAATATTTGATGATATGTTTAAATTGCACAGTAGAAACAACATGCCTTTTTCTAGTTTTTTTTTTATGAATAATGATTTAATGTGTGGCCCGGATCGGATTAGGTCTTAGGAAAAAATTAATTTTTTTGCCCCAACTATAACTCATAATTAAATTTTCTAAATAACTCATAATCACATAAATCCTAGACATTAAATCAATATAATTAAAAAATTTAGCAGCCCCTTAGCGGGATATAGTATGTCTAATATCATGCATTCATATTATTTCACTCTTGCTATGAGAGGATTTTCATCCTTGCACGATAAGGGAAGACTTGACCTTTGAGGGTCTCCTCTGTGGTGAAAAATACCTCATTCTCTCTGATTTAGCCCATAACTTCATTTCATCATGCATTTAGGCATAAGAAATCCTATGACCTTTGTCAAAATGAAGAGTCCAAAATCAAATAAAAATTTAAAAGATTTGTATTAGACTAAGTCATTGCTTATACCACTCATGCTCTAGTCTCTTAGGGAGTGAGTTTAAGGACTTTAGTTTATTTCAAAATAATAATAACCCAACTATCTTGCCAAATCATATAACTTGCCCACATGGTTTTAAAGCATATGAGGAGTTAGGCACCACTCACGGTTATAGTGTCATGTGGTTTACCCTCTATTATGGAGATAAACCTTATGCCCACTTTTGCTTAGATTTAAGTCATGCTTTAGATCTTGCTAAAGCTTCCCAGATTCAAGATCCAAGGTAGCTGTTTCCATTAGGCTACTAGCATAAATCCTCACCTCTTATGCATTTTTATAATCTTGTATTGTGAGATTATAAATCCTAGCTTTCTAATAAAATTTCAACTCAAATAAATAAATCTCCTCAATTTTAAACATATAAAGCCCAACTATAAGGTAGATTGAAATGCTCACTAGGTTTCCTAGTATCATGAGGATTCCTTACTCATCTCCTTTGGCTTAAATAATAAGTCTCTCTCATTTTTATCTATCCCATTTAATTTTCCAATATAACCAATTTTATGAAAGTCTTATCTTTAAAATCTTTGGAGACAACAATTGCTTACTTTAATCGAGAGTATTCCTAAGAAATTCACCTTTCTTAGGATATAATTAACTATGAGGGCTCACCCTAATAGGGAATTTTAGAACTCAGTTTAATATAAACACTACTTTATTCATCCATGTAAAGTAGGGAAAAAAAATATCTGGTACATTCGAAGACCCATCATATCTTTGGAGTCCTTATTAGGTGATTAGGTCCATTGAAGGGTGATGTCTTTATCTTTCGAGATAGTACATCATACCTCAATGTCATACTCGATCACATCAATAAATACACCCTCAGATCTGCATGGTGTCCCCATACACATATTTAAAAATAAACATCACACATAATATTAGCTTTCTCATGAGCATCCCAAATCTTAAGATCTTATAGCTTACTTTTGAAAATATTTTTATTAGCATTTTTTAAAATACTCCCATTTGATCTGAGGGTAATGCTTCAATTTATTTTTTATTTTGTCAACTCTTTATCTTAAAATCCAAACCTAGTAGTCAAATTAGGTGCTTAAACTTTTACCCAAAATTATCTTATAATTTTTATAATATAAATGATATATTTTTATTATAAGAAAATAATCAATTTGTGTTTTATTAGGTCCATTCTCATAAGCAATAATATGCTCATATCTTTTCTTAAATAAATTATTAGCAATTACACATTTATAAATCAAAATAAAATCTAATATAGTTCTACCTTCTTAATCAGTCATTACATACATATAGTCACCATAAATATTTAAAATCTTCTACTACTCTTCCAACATATTCATTTAAATCTCCACTAATAAATACTCTTTCTTCAAGATGAATTCTTTGTATTAATTCTTTTAAATCATTCCAAAAATATTCTTTTGAGCATGCATCCAAACCTACTTCAAGGACATAAGCACTTATAATATTAATAATCTTAGCATCAACAACAATAATAAGAAAAATGAATTAATTCTTGAGATTAAATTGATTTTGTGAGAAAGCATGTAAGGTTGAAATTTTTTAATAATAAAACTTAGTATTAAATAATACTTCTTAATTAAAGAATATCATACTTTTACTCGATTAATGTTATGCTAATATATTAGAGAGTATTCTTTTTCTCTCTTATCATGTTTTGCTACTATACTTTTACTCCTATTAAACAATACTTCAAGGGACCATAGAGGTCCCTTAAAATTGATATCACAAAAAATAGGTGGACTCAATAAATATTAAATGATTTAGTAAAAGGTTTCTTGGAATGCTTTGTCTTATTTGAAGAGAATATTTGTTTCATTAACTTTACAAATAATATTGACATTGACATATTTAATATAAACTATCAAATGAACACGAATTATATTTGTAATGAATGAGCTGTAGAGGACTTTTAGCTGAGATATCTTGATGATAGCCTTGATCTTCATATAGTCAATCTCAATTATATTATGACATATACTATAACATACAATATATTCCAAGAACTTGTTTAAGGATACCCTAAAAGCACAATTAAAGGAATTCATCTTAAGATCAAATTTTCTAATTCTCTTAATTGTAAACCTTAAATCATTAAGATGACCTTTGTGATCTTTACTTTTGACAACAAGATCATTCAAATAATATTCTACTTTCTATTGAATTAGGTTTTCAAAAATACTATCATGGCCCTTTGGTATGTAGTTCGCGTACTTTCCAAATTGAAGGGCAAGACTTTATTACAAAATATCTCAATTGGCATCATCAATGATTTATGATTTTCATCTTTGGTTGTTGACCTTAGTACGAATTCGACAACTAAAAAAAAACATATATGGGGAAATTTTTGGACTACGGATGAACATAATGCTAATCAGGGTCGAAATAAACTAATTTTAGCCAAAATAATCTCAACGACCTTAATTTCAAAATAGACTTTGCAAATGGCCCAAAACATAAAAATTAATTAACATATACATTTTACACTATCTAACAGTCAATTAAAAGAAAAGAAGAGTCATCGACAAGCTTACACACATATCAAGTTAGGGGGCCATGATATCCAAATAACCTTCTTTCATGAAATTGATTATGCCATTATAGCAAAAATGCTAAAATATATCAAACGAGACTATTCACATTTAATTCAAATGAGTCCGTGTGAGTATCAAGTGAGTGGATGAGACAATGCATATTTTGAGTTGGAATTGACTTGATTTGACACTAAAATCAATTAAATGACCTTCGATCATGAAACATATTACATCATTACGTCCGAATAGTCAAAATTATCGACGATAGAAACCCATACTACCTAGGGTTGTATAAAAAGCTTCATCAAAATTGGTACACATTTCTAGGGAAAATGTAACTTTCAATGACTCAAAATGTTTCGACTCATGCACATATCTCCACCACCCGCTTCTGCCAATAACAAGCTACCACCGCATCTCCCCAAGATGCTCCACGTGAAAGACAAAAAAAAAACCTGCATTTCTTATTATCTCTCTGAACTCCTCATTGCAACAAGAAAATATTACGTCCGATCCGCATCAGACTCAATTAGAATTGGACACGTCTTTGATTTTACTATTTTTTAACTTTACCATGCAGTAATGGCGGGACCGAATGCCGTTATCATTTGGGGACCCGACCTGGCCCGTTAAGTTGACTGGATGGCACTTGCTAGATGACATTTTTGCATGTTGGGGACTAAATTTAAGTTTTTTTTACTGTGCTCATTCACTCACAGATTGTATTAAGCTCCCTCCTTCCCGATACATCAATGCAAGCATCCGACCTTCATCCAATTTAGGGCTACTTCTCGAACATTAAAATTTGAGGTACTATCTCATCTTCTCCGTCGAAATGACTTGAGGTATTATTTCATGCATTCTTGAACTATAGGGCTTTTAGGGTTTTCACATTTATTTTGACTGTTACCATCTCATCTCCTCCATCGAATACGACTATAGAAGGTGTTATTCTAGACTCTTTTTAAGTTTTTGAGATGTACACTTTGTACACTCTAGAGTATACACCTATTTTTTAATTTTAAATGACTAGAGGACTGCCTAATATGGATCTCAATGGTATAATATGATATATGGAATGTCTTTTAACATGATTTGAGTATTACTCTTGAGTATACACTATGTACATTCTAGAGTGTACACTCTGTACACTCATTTTTTTATTTTAAACCACAGTGGGACTTTCTATATCTCTTCTAAATGCTATTATAAGCTGCTTTAGGTACTTTCCAAGAGAATTTAGGTGATTTGGAGCTATTTTTCATGTGTACACTCTGAACACTCTGGAGTGTACACCATTTTTTTATTTCAAACTACTGGGGGACTTCCTATATCCTTTTTAAATGCTATTATAGGATGCTTTGAGTTCTTTCTAGGAGGAATTTTTTGATTTTGGAGCATTTCTCTGGAGTGTATATTATGTACACTCTATACACTCTAGAGTATACACTCTTTTTTATTGTAAACCACTGGGAGACAGTCTATATCCCTTCTAAATGCTAATATAAGTTGCTTTGAGTTCTTTCCAGAAGAATTTGGATGATTTTGGAGTAGTTTTTCATATGTACATTCTGTACACTCTGAAGTGTACACTCTGTACACTCTGGAGTGTACACTCTTTTTTTATTTTAAAACACTGGGAGACTTGGAATTATAGATCTCAATAGTGTAATATGCTGTATGAAATGCCTTTCAACATGATTTGAGTATTTTTTTTATCAATTTTTCAGAGTGTACACTATGTACACTCTCAAGTGTACACCCATTTTTTATTTTAAACCACTATGAGACTTTCTATATCTCTTCTAAATATTATTATAAGCTGCTTTAGGTATTTTCGAAGAGGATTTGAGTGATTTTAGAGCAATTTTCTATGTGTACACTCTATACACTCTAATGTGTACATCTTTTATTTTAAATCACTGGGGACTTCCTATATCCTTTCTAAATGCTATTATAGACTGCTTTGAGTTCTTTCAAAGAGGAATTTTTTTTATTATGGAGCCTTTCTCTAGAGTGTACACTCAGAGTTTACACTTTTTTTTTATTGTAAACTATTGGGGGACTACCTATATCCCTTCTAAATGCTAATATAAGTTCCTTTGAGTTCTTTTCATAAAAATTTGGGTAATTTTAGAGCAATTTTTTATGTGTACACTCTATACACTCCGGAGTGTACACACTTTTTTTTATTTTAAACCACTAGGGGACTTCCTATATTCTTTTTAAATGCTATTATAGGCTACTTTGAGTTCTTTCCAGGAGGATTTTTTTGATTTTGGTGTATTTCTCTAGAGTGTACACTCTGTACACTCTAGAGTATACACTCTTTTTTATTTTAAACTACTGGAGGACTTCCTATATCCCTTATAAATGATATTATTAGCTGCTTTGAGTTTTTTCTTAGAGGATTTCTCTAATTTTAGAGCATTTCTCTTGAGTGTACACTTTGGAGTATACACCCTTTTTTATTTTAAATCACTGAGGGACTGGCTATATCTCATCTAAATGCTATACTTTTCAGAAAGATTTGAGTGATTTTGGAGTAGTTTTCTATGTATACACTCTGCACACTCTAGAGTGTACACTATGTACACTCTGGAGTGTACACCCTTTTTTAAGTTTAAATATTAGGGGGACTTTCAAATATGGATCTCAATAATTTTATATGTTGTTTGGAGTCCCTTTCAACGAGAATGGAGTTTTTTTTTGTCAATTTTCCAGAGTGTACACTTTGTACATCATGGAGTGTACACTATGTATGTAATGCAATGGGGGACTTCCAATCTGGTTGTAATGGTCTTATTATTTCACTTTTCATTTGAAGCTTAAAATGTCTGGAAAATGGATAACTTTCAGATGTAGGCAATCCACCATCAGAGCATTGCTTGATTTCATTTCAAAACACTTATTGAGGATGTACTTGTGATTCTAAGGAGGCTACACATACATCAATTCATTAAAATTCCTACCATTCAGCAAGATTTGGTTGCTATCACTTCCCTTATGTCATGCTGGAGTATAGAAAAGCAAGCTTTCTATATTAGTAACTGCCTCCCCTTCACACCCAATGAAGTTGCTTTAATCATAAGGATGTCAAATAGAGGGGAGAAAGTCACATGGCAAAAATCCTCACTATCAAAGTCCAATTCAATAGATTTTAAGAATAAAATTGAGAAGCTCGATTGTCTATTGAGCTCAGCCCAATTTATGAAGTTTTTGATTACAAATCTATTTGATCTTTAGCATGACTAATCACGACCATTCATTCTAATAAAGTGAAATGATCGATTGATGATCTATCAACCCGCGATGATCAATGACACCATATGTCTTTTCGCTCAATTTAAGCTTTTCAAAGCTCATTTGATGGCAGAATCAATTCCAAATCGATCAATGGGACATTAAAGGGATCTTATGGCTCGATTTGCATCACTTGCATATTTTCTTCATAAAAGACCAACACCTAGGAGGTTGGAGCTACAATTTATAGGGATTACCTCGCTAGAGCTAAAAATTGGCAGTCCATCAACCAAGGTAGTTTCATCTTGAAAAGGTAAAACCTTGCTGAGAAGATCATCTTTTGCATCCTCGTCGAATATTCTTGAGACCAAGCTCCATCACTGCTTGCTGGAGTTTGTTCGAACTCGATGCTTTGGTGATTGAATCAAATGGGAATCAATTTGTTTTGGTTCTTTTAAGTGTAAGGAAGGTGTAGGAAAGGTTAATTTGGGTTTAGTAGAATTTTGGTGAGGTTGGATGGAAGGGAGGTTCAGGTTTGAGGTGGGGATAATCTTGCTGGTCATTGAGGAACGGAGCTCTGGAGATGCTTGGGGACTCATACTTTTGCTCTGAAGGAGTTGTCTCTGAAGTTTGAATGTAAGGGGAGTATACTCTCTTCCCTAAGTGAACTATGCCATAAAATTGGTTCAACCTTTTGGCAACCATCAGACCAGTGTAGGTGGCCAAAATGGCATGGGACTAATGATGTGGAGGTGTTATAGTGGTTGAGGAGGTTTGGTGGCTTGACAAGGGGAGTATACCTCCCTTGGGCTAAATCAATGACCAACAAAGGGGAGAAGATCCTCCCCTTGGTTAAGGACTGAGCCCAATAGCTTTGGGTTAGGTTAGGTCAGTGGTTTTATGTCCCAAGAGGGCTAAAGGTGGCTGCCATATGCTAAGGGAGTGAGTAGACCTTCCAAATGGGTATTTTTTTCTTATTTGGAACCCTTGGATCACTGATTTGGGTCAAAGTAGGTTCAACATGGGTTGGGTTCACTTGTGTAGGTTAAGGGGGACCTAATAATGAGTAATGTTAAGTTTGGTAGTGTTTTGGTTTGGTTTGATTGGGTTTAGCTCAATTTGACCTTATAGGCCAATTTAGGTTCAAATGAGTTAGATTGATCAATTGACCCAATTGGGTCAAAAGAGCTATTGGATTATCTTCAATTGGTCACTTGGAATGCATTGGTGCTTTTAGTTTGATTTAATTTGAAGTGGATTTAGATTTGGTTTATATGAGTTCATTTGGGTTAAATGGGCTAAGTTGACTAATTTGGTTAAATTGGATTGGATGAAGGTTTAGCTATGTTTGATTGATCATTTGATTGAAAGTTTTGATTTGAATTGATTTGGGTTATAATAGGTTTTAGCTCAATTTGGTCTTTTATGACAATATGGGCTAAATGGGTTAATTGTGTTGGTTTTACAAAATTGGTTTTAATTGGTGATTGAAGAGTGTACAATAGTTAATTTATGATTAATTGGAGGCATTGATTCAATTCAATTTGATTTGGAATGAGTTTCACCCAATTAACCTAAAGAGACAAATTTGATCAATTGAGCTCAGTTGATTGTAATTAAGTGATTAGTCATAATCAATGATCATTCTAGAAGCGATTCGATGAGTTAGTTTGGTCCAATTTGAGTTGAATTATGATTGAACTTAATTTGGCCTTTTAGACCAAATTGAGTTAAGTGAGTCAATTGGCTTCATTGATTAAATTGAGATCAATTGAATATCGAGAGATGTTCAATAATGAGTTTGAATGGATTTATAGTTTTAGTTGTAATCAATTCAAGTTAGAATGGATTCTGGCTCATTTAAACCCTTTAGGTCAAATGGATCAAATTGGTTAATTAAATCAATTGGTGGAATTGGATTGATTGGGATGAATGAGACTGTTCAATTAAGTGTTTAGAATGATCATGAGGTTTGGATTGATTTAATTTAGCTTAGATCAAATTGAATTGAATTTTGGCCCTATAGGTTCAAATGAGTCAACTTGGGTTGAGGGCTAATTTGGCTTGGTTTGATTCAATTAGATTGTAATCAACATGTTCAAATGTGTTTAATTAAAGTTTAAATGAGTTTGAGTGAGTTCTATTTTAGTTGGATCAAATTAATTTTGGATTTAACCCTCTTAAGCCCAAATGGGTTGATTTAGGTCAACTTAGCCACTTGGACATGGTCAAATTAGGTATAAGAGGTTTGGTTTGTAATCCTTTGATTTGGTTGAGAAATTAGCTTGATGTGTGACTTAATTGAGTTTGGGATAGGTGGGCTCTACCTATCCTAAGTCAAGGTCTAACCCTAAGGTTGAACCCTATGGGTCTTTTATTTTGGGATTGGTGCTCACCTACCTACTAGAAGTGTCCTAACACTAGAAACATCTCAGTGTCTAATGAAACCTAGGTCTAAGGAGGAGATAGTTAACCTCACTAAAAAGTTATGTCAATAATGATAGTTTTCTTCCTTCCTAAAGATTGATTTCTTCTTGTTCTCCTTATGAATGATTTCCTTATTGGAAATTATATCTTGTGGTCTTTAGTAATTAGTTCATATTTGGTCTCTTGATGAAGAGAGTTTTGATTTGTGTTGGCCAAACTTTTAGGAGGCAGATGAAGTTTGTAGAAAAGACATTACTTAGAGATTTCACCCTTATTTTGTGAGGAATTTAGATCTACTACGTTCCAGGTTTTCTATAGGTGTAAACACATATAGTTACTTATCTTTCTTGATGATGAGAGGTAACTTTCGATTAAAGATAATTGTTAGGTTGCTAAATACTTAGCATATAATAGTAATAATTTTATATTTAGAATTGATAAAATCCACCCCCTTTAACTTAAAGCGGATTATGGGAGAAATGATAATGAGCTCAATCAAGATCCAATGATTTCATTGTCATAGGCTATCTTGGTCCCTAGTCTACTTAGTTAGAGGAGTAGTTGACCCAATTTGATTGAAGAATCCTTGTAGACCTGAGGTGAATGTTTGTTCAAGGGGATAAATTTAAGTCCACCATCGCTAATAGAGAACTTTATGCCCTATCAAATGCACATTATATTTCATAACTCAATGAGTAGAGCTGTTGGAGAACATATAAACTACAACAATGATTGTAATTTAATGACATAATTTGGCAGCAAACCACCTTATTAGGGCTATAATCATAACCATAACTTAGCCACATCCCTATTGGTGTTAAGTTATATAAGAGTGAACATAATGATACACTTGATTTAACATTTGTTCATTTATGAGCTAGAGTTTTCTTATATTGTCACCCTCTACAAAAGGAATTATGGAGTGTGGATAAATTTGTTTTAAATATTTAAATGATGTATTTCACTTGAATATATTAGACTTAGTAGTTTGTCAAACTCTTATATTTTGTTAAGATTTGATTTAGGATAACTTGATAGAATTTCAAGAATATTTAAATGGCAATATCCCTCAAATGAGATGTTCATTCAATACAACCAACATTGGGAATTTGACTAGTTTCATTTTATTGTGGACCTTATCAACTCTATTATCATTTTATTATAGGATTAGATCTATGGTTACAACTGATGATTATAATTTTAATTTTAAAATATCAAGTTTGTAATCTCAATTATGATATTTCATCATTAAAGTTTTTGATGGTCTTATGTAAATATAAATAATATTAAATTATTACTTTATAAGTGACTATCCAATTTGATGATTAGTTCTATCAACTTTAGTCCTTATGAGGAGAAGGATTGTGTTAATCAACTAGGATTTATGAATCTCATAATATAGGTGGAGCGACCTACTCAAGAATGTGCATGGTCGATAAGTCTAAGTTTATCTTTTGAAAAGATATTATATTTTTATGAAAATATTGGTTGGTTATTAAAAATATTTACACAAATCTTGAGATTAGAGTGAACTTAAAATTAATTTTAATTTTAACCTACACAACATTCTCATACCATATAATTGAGCATTCAACATACTCATCAAAACACATGCAGACAAATTTAAATTTATTATGATTAACATGACAACATCTTTAGACACTAAGTTTGGATGTTTAACACATATGTGAGGGCACATTTGGGTATTCATTTCAATTTCAATGACTTTTGTGTTGCATAGTTTGCACACTTATTAAAGCAATTAAAGTTAAGCTTAGATAAATTCTCATATGACATGTAAATCATTTAATAATATATTCAAAACCTTTTGAGGTATTAAATTTGAGGTGGTTTCTTCATGATATGTGCACACAATTATTATAAATCAAAAAAATAATTGCCTCATGAGATGCCATTTTAAATTATTTGCATGCATTTTGATGTGAAAATTTTGAATGCAAAGCCACCTTGAGATGTGTGAGTGCTTCAATCCTAAAGTTGTTTGCACATATTTTGGTGGAGCACATCTAAATGAGATGTCACCCTAAGATGCAAGCATGTTTCACCTCATTTAAGTGTTTGCCCTTTTGAAAATGAGATGTTACATTTTTATGAAAATATTGGTTGGCCATTAAAAATATTTGCATGATTCACAAGATAAAGTGAACTTCAATTAATTTTAATTTTAACATACACAACATTTTCATACTATATAATTGAGCATTCAACATACTTGTCGGAATACATGTAGACAAATTTAAATTTATTTTATGCTTAACATGACAACATCTTTAGACACAAAGTTTGGACTTTTAACACATATGTTAGGTAGAGCACATGTAGATATTCATTCCAATTTCAATAATTTATGTGTTGCATAGTTTGCACGCTTGTTAAAGCAATTAAAGTTAAGCTTAGATAATTTCTCATAAGACATGTAGATCATTTAAGAATATATTCACACCTTTTGAGGATTAAATTTGAGCTGGTTTTACCTCATGATATATGCACACAATTATTACATATCCAAAAAAATAGTTGCCTCAAGATATATGCACTTTTAAATTATTTACATGCATTTTGATGTGATAATTTGAATGCAAAATCACTCAAAGATGCTTGAGTGCTTCAATCCTTTAAGCTATTTGAACATATTTTGGTGTAATACATCTAAGTGAGATGTTACCCAGAGAGACATGTATGTTTCACCTCATTTAAGAGCTTGCATGAATTACAGAGCATGAGTTGAATGTAAGGTCATCTCATAATATGTGCTAGCGTTCAATCAAAGTCTTTATTAATACCTTTTATTTGCTTGTATGTTAGGGTTGTGGATTAGACATCGCGTTTGAATAAATTAAGTTGCATTACATAATTTCTTATCTCTTGAGTGCAATGAGATTTATTTTTATATAATTTAAATATTATTTAATGAGCACCATAAGACATCTTTCTTCAATTATAAATAGAGGGGTTTTTAAGTTCATTTTCACTCAATCTGAAAGTTCTAAGTATGAGGAGATTCTGTTTGAGAGAGAGAGAGAGAGAGAGAGAGAGAGAGAGAGAGAGAGAGAGAGAGAGAGAGAGAGAGAGAGAGAGAGCTTTCAAGTTCTCTTTGAGTCCCATATTTAAGATAAATTTCTACAAATTTATTCTTATTTCAAGATTTTATAATTTCATATTTCAAAGTTAATTTTTGATTTGATTTTCAATTTTTAGTTTTTTAGCTATTTTATTTTGTCCTATTTAAGTCCTATATGAGTCTAAATTTTGATGAAATTTGGTAGCATCTCGATATCATTGTCGCATAAGGGGTTACTTTGAGTATGTTGGGTTTACTCATCATAGCTAAAAATCCTTCATAGTTAACATCATGTGACATCACAACCTAAGGTCTTTGAACCCATCACATCTAAATAATGTACATGGGGTTTCTTTACCTACAAAGAAAATCATGTGCATAATAAAAACCCTCTCATCTCATTGACACTAAAGGTCAACCTACCATGCTTATAATAGCCTACATAAATCTTCAATACTTGGACAAAAATATTAAAAATCGATGAAATTTTCTAGCAAATATTAATGAAAATTGGGCATTGTTTTATTCATCATTCATACTTTATAATGTATGAAATAATGCAATGAAAATAGATGTTAATTTCAAGGAAGAATGTGGATTTTTTTTTGTTTCATTGATATTATATCTTTACTAAATATGTAAGTAATATATGTAGAAAATCAAGCTAAATGAAAGGGGAGGTAGAAAAAGTTATCTATTTGAATAGATAAATAGAAAAAAAGGGTGAAAGAGGAATGTTTGGTGGTTCAAGTAGGTGACTATTGAAGAGCATAATGGCAAGTGAGGAGGGCTAGAGCTTTAGGATCTTAGGAACAAGTGAGAGGAGCGGATCTATGTGGCCTCATGATAAGTAGTTGTAATCAAAGAGAGGCAAGGACGGGAAAGAAGCTCGAGTAGGGTATGGCTAGCTTTGGGGTTGCCGACAACGAAAAAGATGTGGGGCTCTAGCAAGTTAGTGTGAGCTCGAGCATAAAGGGAGAAGATGAAGTGTGCATTTGGTGCAGCGGTGCAAAAATGCATTATAGATATCAGCTTCTTCTGCGTTTTCCAACCACACATGGTAAAGTGTGGTGGCTACTAGAAAGTTGTGGTCTAACTTTTTTAAAATAAAAAAAATTTGTATTACCCTTCGCAGCATTTTAGATATCAGCTTTTTCTACAATAGCTCCACAACTACTTTTCAGACAATTGTAATTGACCCAAACGCACCCGAAGTGATTTGGATTGTAAAGTTAAGGGAGAGGGACTGCTTTGTGTGTTTTAGGAGGCAAGAATAAGAGATGAGGGTTGGCATTAGAGCATAGAGTGGGATGGAGAAGCCGTGACTTAAGGAGATAAAAAGATGATGGCTTGGGGCAATTTTGTGAACAAGGGAGTGAAGCCTTTGATTTTTGGAGAAGAGGTGATGCAAGGCCAATGTAACTTATTATTAAATGAATTTGATTATACCAATACAAATAAGTAAGGATAAACATGCACTAGTATTAAGTACAATCATAATTGATAGAATATAATGAGATTGAAAAGACTCAAGCTAATGTTATTTAAACCATATGAGATTTAAATTTTATAAGTGTAAGAAAAGAATTGAAAAGCAATGAACAATCAACATGTGGTAGATTTAAAGTAACCAGAGGCAAAGTGGGGCTAAGTTGAAGTTGACATCTATAAACAATCCATCATAGAAGTTCTTCTCTAAAAGTTGTGAGCTCAAACACTCAAGTAATCTTTCACTCGAGAGGAAAATACAAAAAAGAGCAAACCAAACTTAAGAAAATTTTTTTTATTATCAAATCAAGCTAAGCATTGCAAGAGCCACCCTATTTATAGGATTAAGAGAAAGAGTTCAAAATACTCAAAACATAACTCTAAATATAAACCTATCGTCATATAACCATACTTATCATCATCATCATCAAACCTAATACCAAACCTATCACCACTTTAAAACATAATACCAAGCCTACCACCATTATACCATCCACTCTTACCATAACTATCACCAATACCATACTTATTGCCATGAAATAAATATTCGGTCATGACATAAGAATGACCTAATATATATAAGCTCAAAGTACAATAATATGATACAAAAATAATATAAAAAATCAATAATACTTAACCCAAATTATAATATAAAAATTCAATAATTTTTGAATACACAAGTTTAAATTTTACGATGATGACATCGTCGTTCGTGGTGATGATGCCCTGCATAAGAGGGCGCTAAAGTTCTTGAGTATGATGAGGGAGATCGGGTGGAAGGAGTGCAGCCAAGAGGAGGGGTGATGATGACACCTTGCATAAATTTAAATTTTATGATAATGACATCGACGATGACGACGATGATGCCCTGAATAAGAGGGGTGCTAGAGTTCTCGAGTGCAAGGAGGGAGATCGTGCGGAAGGAGTGCAACCATGAGGAGGAGTGTCAAGGTGTGGTGCTTGGCTTGATATAGAAGAAGATGAATGAATCAATTGAAGATGCAAAGAAGGGGCTGCTCAACGTGCATAATTGAGCGAGAGAGAGGTGCTACTTGTGATGGAGGCTTAAGTGGAAATTGGAGAAGTAGGGGAAGTTCATGTGCTCTGAGGCTTGGATACTGAGTTGAGAGGGGGTACTCATGTGCGAGGTTGCTTGAAGAGATGGGATGGAATGGTGAAGTGAGGGTAAAGGCTTTGTGTTGGCTAGATAGGAGAGGATGAGAGAGGAGCTGGGGGAGGGCATCAGTGAGAGAGGAAGCAAGGGATGGGTCTCAGTAAGATAAAACAAGAAGGAGGGCTATTAAAGAGGTGGTTAGCACATGGGAGAAGAATTTTGTGAACTAGGAGATGGAGAGAATGAGGAGTTAGTAAAGACATGTGAAGTAATACAACTTTACATGTGAAGGAGGGCTTTATGAATGCTCATCAACTACCATTATGATTGCAAGTATTGAGACAAAACTTATGCGCTATAAAAAGAGATCCTCTTTCTCTCTTCTTCTTCTTCTTCTTCTTCTTCTTCATATTGCACATATAAGCATTGATCACAAAATGAGGTGGATATTCTTAGTAGTATGTATACTTTATCTTTCATAGTGGACTCCTTCCACTAATAACACCATAGACATAGGCTAAAAAGTTAAATCACATATATCACCATCGTTATGAATTTCTCTCTCTCTCTCTCTCTCTCTCTCTCTATATATATATATATATATATATATATATATATATATATATATATATATATATATATATATATATATATATATATATATATATATATCTCCTTTAAGGTCCACATGTTCTTACATCAAACATCAACTATTATCCTTAACTCCTCATTTTCTTCTATTGAGCAAGATAGTATCTTAGGATTAAGGCTCGACTTTTGTCATTTCCCCTTCCTCATCAGGTAATATCTCCTCTCCTTCATGAGTTATGTTCACATGCCTCTAGTGGGCTTATTTTTGTCATTCACAATTACCTAAGGTTTAAGGCTAATTAAGAGGATCATTTCTAATATAGCTTTCAATTTTTAAGGCTAAAATAGGGCAACTTAGAATTTAGTTTGGTAGGTTATGAGAAGTATATAAGGAGGCATGACATTTAGGACTCTAGGTTAAGGATCTTAATCTACTAGCATAAGTTAAGGATAAACCAATGAAAAGTAATATTAGGTTATTTATTATGTATTAAACTATGAAATAACTTAACGAAATAGTCGCCATACCTCCTACCACTCTTAAGGCTTATTTGGTTGAAATTCAAAATCATGATATAAAAATAAAAAGTTTATTAAATTTATTTTATTATATATATCATTTGACTGGATATAATTAAATATTAATTTCAAACTCAACAAAACTTTCTAAAAAATTATGATTCCAATTAACTAATTTATGAGATAAACAGAACATAAGCACAATTATGTCTAACAATTTTTTGAATTGCTTATCAACTTTGAAATAATATACACATAATCATCTAGAACTTATGCAGAAAAGAAAGATGACAAATCCATATATTATATTTGTTCATATGTTCCAAAAGTTATATACAAGAAATCATAGCTAGAGTCTAAAATTGCACATACAAATATAGTTACAAGTAAAATGAGGAAAATTTGAGAAAAAAGAAAGAAAATTTGTCCCCAAGCTCACTGACCTAAAATCAGGCACGCACTCTGTAGTTGAAATTTGAATCCTTGTAAACATCCTTGCAGAGAATCGATCGAACCTCTAATATTGATCTTGGAGGTTCCAAGTCATTCTCCTGCAATGTGTTGTTTCCAAGCAACTTTTGCATTTGTGATGCAAAAGTTTCATCAAGTACCTGCATCATTCAAATCATAATTCAAATTGCAAAAATTCAAAAAGCTAAGATAATAAAATCATTAACAAAAGTAAGAATTTGGATATATTTTGCTTACAGCTATAGTGGCCCTTGAAGCTTTGCACAATGACCTATTCTCTTTATGATTCTCCAAGAACTTCAACACATCTTGTCCCAGTCTGTCCCAAAGGCATCGACACACAGAAACAAAGACAGTTACTTCAAGGACTTTGTCAATGTGATTAATGGTCTCTGTTAGGTGATCCTTCAGTGGTTGCATTCTCTTCCGAACATCACTTTCTGCGATGATGCTTTTAGATTCTTGAAGAATTTTCTTAAGATTTGTAGCACTATGTGCGCGAGTCTGACACCACAAGTGGATTTGTTACAGTTAGACATCTAGCTAAAGGGAAATAGAAGGAGAAAACAAAAAGAAATAGACGGAGTTTAAAATTAAGCACAAGATTATAAATGCTGATTGAATGTTGATGAGAACGTTGCCCTACAAGAGCATGAATGCAATAATTAAGGGCAATGTTGATGAGAACGTTGCCCTAAATATTTTTACTCTATCCTTGATAATCCTATAACACACCCTTCTTAGTTTTATCACGCATTCAACTTAGCTCTATCAATAGTTTCTTTAGTTTCCAATGACGTTTCAATACAAAAACTAAAAGGTCAATGGGAGATGAGTCATTTAAGGTTTGCTTTTTTGGATTGCTGAGAAATTACATCTAGATGATTGGTTTGGCATAAATTTCCTCCATTCACTACAACTTTTTAGATTGTTTCCTTCTCTAAAACCTTCATAGGATTTTAACTTAAACTACAAATGTTTGAACTTCACACCAATAAGCACTTTAGAGATTGTTATCAGTCCATTATAATCACATAACCATAAAGTGATAGTTCATATTGCACTCACATTCTCTGCCAGCTTCTCCACAACAGCTTGGAGGTAGTTTCTAAACTTGGATCTCAGAATTACAGCAACTTCACTCAAACGCTCCCCAGCCACCGCATTCCCAGCATCAGGCATGCAGGAACACCAAGATTTTAATTGCATTTCTATTCTGGGCCTCAATACATCCAGTAGTCTTTTCATGGTGTTCAGGAGAATTCCGAGCTGTGAGGGGAGAAGTTAATAATATTATGCAGTGAAGCAAGAAGATACAATGGAGTAAGCAGAATAGCAAACTCTCACCTCATCAGGAATGTTGTAAGGACAGACTTTTTTACCTTTGGCAAGTTTCTGCACGAATTTAAGGCCTATGGATTTAGGTGCCATACTATCCTTCAATGGAGTCAGAACATCTGCATACTGCTTTTGCAGAGTCTCAATCATGGCCTTCTCAACATCCGCAATTGCCTTTTAAGAAAAAAAAATATTATCATGAAAATTAGCTCTTAGAACTTGGTGGATTCTCTGAAAAGAACGAGAAAGAAATAGATGGATAAAGAGATTTTGGGCAATACTAATCCAACCATACATTTTCCAGGACAAGTATATATTCAGGCCAACGACGCATTATGATTTCATATTCATTCAGGGTCTCCTTCAGACGATCATAAACCTCATCAACGAAGGGAGTTGTCAAATGCTGAGTTCGTACTCCATACCATTTCACCTACTCAATGATTGATTAGTAGACAGATTACAAAAATATAGGGGAAAAGATGCCATTTTTTCAATCAAATATTGTAAGTTTGGCTAAAACCTGTGAAAGAACCATATAGTTTCACTAAAACATGGAAATTTTTTTTTGTCACTATCGGCTTGAACTCTCTCTCTCTCTCTCTCTCTCTCTCTCTCTATATATATATATATATATATATAATTTGGTCTTGCAACCCCTAAACAAAGCACTGTTTAAATTCAGATTAACCAACAGGATCGTAGATATTGTCTACATGCTATTTTACTCTAAGAAAATTTCAATGCAGGTAAGTGCCCTCCCCTGTAAACACGCCCTTTTTTAAGCAGTAGCGAGCTGGCTTAAAAAGAAGAATATCGTTTCTTTTCCCAATCTTACCCGCCCAAACCTGGTCTGTAGGACCTCGCCGCCTTACCTGCCCGGCCCTTAGCCGAGCTGCCGCACGGGAGAATCCCGATCCTCAGCGGCCTTTACTGCGCGAGATTGACGTGCCTTACCGCCTCTGGTTGGCGATTGAAGGAGAAAACGGGTTAGTTTTTCTTCTCACGCCTTCTTCTCCTCATTTTCTCCTTCGACCGCAATCCATCCTCTACCATCCTATTCTTTCGTTCCCATTCCCATTGCGAGGAGAGAGTTCCTTCTTCGACGTTCCTCTCTTATTTTTAAATCTAATTGTTTAGAAATGTTGAGGTCACAATCTGTTTTTCTTTCCGTATCGCAATCATCTTATCTCATGAAAAATAAATGCATTTTTTTTTTGTGTGTGAAAGTCAGTTCATGTAACTGTATCAGCATGAAATCCATTTTAAACCAGCTCTTGGTAGTATTATTATTATTATTTTGTGAGTAAAGCTTGATGAAGTGAATTGTAAATTGATGCCTACATAATGCACTGGAAAATATGAACCTTGATATTTGTTCTAGTACTTAAAATTTAGACCAGTCTACTGGAAGAAAACATAGACCCTGGCAATCATGTTTTAGGATTTTTATGACCGCAAGACAACTTTTTTGTTGAAAATGAGTAAATGAATATAAATAATGAAAAAAAAAAGTATTCGAGATACCTTATCTAGTTTGCAAGATTCAAGCAGTGAAAGACGCTTTTCTTGAATCCACAAATTGATGTACAAGTGAAACAACTCTTTGGCATCCACACCTCCCTTCACAGGACTGCAATGGCGGCAAAATTGTAAAAAAGGAAGATTTAAAACTTCAACTTTATCATGCATTGACTGTATTTACCAAATGCTCCAGCTAGCAAGATCCTTCTGAAAATCAGCAGTTGCAATAACAAGATCTGCCACAGGTGGTGAAAGGCCTGTGGGTGGGCACGCTTTAAGGAATGAACGCAATCTTGTACAGAGCTCCACACTGTAGATCGATGCTGATATGTTTGGAAGGTCTATAAAACTGTTTGCCAATGAAAGAACAGAAGCCAAAATCAGATTAAAAAGGTGGTGATGGAAATATACTTATAGAAACATTTATTGTGCTAGGGAAGGATAAGAACCTTACGCTTCTAGCAACAACAAAAGCAACTAAGGAATTTCGGCTCCAAATTCAAAAGGATTACAATTGCAGTCATGAATCCACTTGTTTAACTCTTGCATTGCAAAGGACCTTATTCATTCATCTTTAGGCACTCCAAATTATGTTGAACAACTTTTATGGAATTAAATTCATAGAATTTCACAGGAGCATGGAGGTAAATGTACCTGTTTTCACCTGCAGTTTAAAGGCCAAGCACCTCTAGGGCATCTATCACCTCCCCCTCACTCACGCACGATCTAATTTCTGGATTTGAGTCTGGTTGGGGAGAATGGTTCTCTTGTTGAATTCGGTCCTTGGCTTAGTGGGGTTGGTGAGTTGACATCGAGTTTGGAACCCATTTGATTCGATAATGGGGAAGAGTTCTCTTGCTTTATGAACCGTATTTACGTCTTATTCTCGTTGGATCTAATCTGTTTCTGGATTCTTAACCGTGAATTTAGTTTTTTTTGGATTTGTGTTTCTTGGGTGTTTGATCCCGATGTAAGTGGATTACAGTATGTTGATCCTTGATCATCTGAACTTGGTGGTTTGCGGTACTTCTTGGTAGTTGGATGAAGCTTTGAGAGAACCTAACTTTATATTTTACTTTGTTTGTTTGCCGACTGGTGAGTAAATGAATAGAAAAGATTTGGGGAGGATCTAGTTAGGAGATTCACAAAGGGTACAAGTGAAGATCCACTTTTTCAAGAAGAGGGAAGAACTCGTGAAGGAGATTTAAAGATTTTCATTTGATTACTCATTCTCTCTCCATCTCTTTATACTCTTCTTTCCAGTTGGATCAAGGCTTTCACATCTGTAACCTGATTTTGTTATATTCTGTTGACGTTCTCTCGTACAGAGCTCCACTGTAGATCGCTGATATGTCTACTATTCTTCTATTATTTTGCCAATGACAGGTTTTAGCTCAGATTGGGTGGAGGATTAAAGCTATAGGCCTTGTTATTATTATTCCACTTCCAAAGAAAGTATTTATCTTGATTTCATAGTGATTATATTTTGTTTGTAATATCCACTTGTTTAATTGCATTGCAAACACCTTATTGTTATTTTCTTTTAGGACTACTTGTAGGATGATTTATCATTGTAGTTTGGGAATGTCAGAAGTAAATGTTTGGCCTTCTCTCTCTCTTTGTTTCTTGTTATTGCCATGGGGATATGGATTCATATCACACGCTCTCCTCTCATAGCTGCCAAACCCATCTCTTTTTCCCTAGGTCAGCAGTAAGCGTAAATTGCTGACCAAACCCAACTTTAGAGTTTTCTTTATCTCTCGGGACATAGGAACTGATCCTTTCTTGTTGCGAAGAGTTCTTTCTTCTCTCCTTATTATTCATTCTTTGTATTATCCTGGAAGTGTTGGTTGATTGATCTTCCTTGCTCATAAGGAAGAGAAAGATTTGATTATTTGCAATTTTTGATGTCTTATAATATATGTTTGTTTAATTACCCATTTTTGTATTTATTTTTTATATATTTTATTAGAGATTGACAACTTCTTTTATATTTTAAAATATATACTATTCAAAGAAAATTCTAGCTTTATTTGATGTTTGGTTAATATATACTATTCAAATAAAATTCATTAAATTGTTGCAATCATGAATCAAACTGTTGCATTGTAAATGACCTTATTCCTTCATCTTAGGCACTCCAAACTATGTTGTTTATGAAATTAATTTCATAAAATTTCATGGGAGCATGGAGGTAATTGTGCCAAGTCTTACATCATTTTCACCTGGTTAATTATGTGATCTCTTCCTTCACGTGAATTGTCGTAACCACTGCTAATTGCATTAATTTCACTATTTTTCCCCATCGATTTTTTGTTGTTTTCACTTGCCTCTAGGGCATCTATCACCTCACCTCTCACTCATGCTCTCCTCTCTAGGGTTGCAAATTAGCTGAGCCGAGGCTTGTTCGAGTTCAAGCTCGTTTATCATTCTTGAGCTCGAACTCGATTCGAGCTTTTAGGATGGTGTTCAAGCTCGAGCTAGTTTAAAAAATTTTGTTCGAGCTCAACTCGAGCTTGTTCGCGAGCTCGGTTCAAATTGGGCTTATCGAGTTAAAGCAAGCTGCTTAAAAAATAAACAGCCTTAATCGAGCTTGTTCAAGCAAAGATGTTGAGAAATATAAATGATACGCCATGAACATGTTTTAATCGAGCCTTAATCGAGCTATAATCGAGCTCCTTAACGAGCTTGTGGCTTTAAATGATCGTTTCATGAACATAAATGAACCGAACAACAACTTGTTCAAGCTTGTTCATTTAGAACCGAAGTTTTACAAAAGTGTTCAAGCTCGATTAGTTAAATGAACGAACATAAACGAAGTTCTAATCGAGTGTCAATGATAGCTTGTTGAACGCTTCATTTGCGCCTACTCTCTTATAGTTGCCAAACCCATCTCTTTCCCCTAGTTCAGCAACAAGCGTAAATTGTTGACCAGACCCCCCTTAGAATTTTCTTTATCTCTCAGGACATCAACCGATCCTTCCTTGTTGTGAAGAGTTCTTCTTGCTCCTCTCCTTATATTTTCTTTATTCTTCATTCTTTGTATTATCCTAAAAGTGTTGGCTGATTTATCTTTAAACTATAGTTGAGTTTTATAATTATTTGCAATTTTTGATGTCTTATACTATATGTTTGTTTAATTACCCATTTATTGCATTTAGTTTCTGTATATTTTATTAGATATTGACAACTTCTTTTATATTTTAAAATATATACTATTCAAAAAAATTCTTGATTTATTTAAGTTTGCGTTAATATATACTATTCAAAGAAAATTCATTGAAAGGATTACAATTGCAATCTAACTCTTGCATTGCAAAAGACCTTATTCCTTCATGGTAGGCACTCCAAATTATGTTAAACAATTATTATGAAATTAAATTTCATAGAATTTCGTGGAGCATGGAGGTAACTATATTAAGTCTTATGCCATTTTCACCTGGTTAATTGTGCGACCCCTTCCTTCACATGAATTATCGTAACCGCTAATCGTGTTAATTTCGATTTTTTCCCTTCAATCTTTGTTGCTTTCACTTGTGATTTAAAGGTCGAGTGTCTCTAGGGCATATATCACCTCCCCTCTCACTTGTGCTCTTCTCTCATAACTATCAAACCAATCTCTTATCCCCTAAGCTAGCAACAAGCATAAATCGCTGACCAGACACATCCTTAGAGTTTTCTTTATCTCTTAGGTTAAAGCAACTGATCCTTCCTTGTTGTTAAGAGTTCTTTCTCTTCTGCTTATATTTTCTTTATTCTTCATTCTTTGTATTATCCTAGAAGTGTTGGTTGCTTGATCTTCCTTGCATACAGAAAAGAAAGATTTGATTAAACTATAGTTGAGTTTTATAGTTATTTGCAATTTTTGATGTCATATAATATATGTTTGTTTAGTTACCCATTTATTGCATTTAGTTTTTGTATATTTTATTAGATATTGACAACTTTTATATTTTAAAATATATACTATTCAAAGAAAATTCTTGATTTATTTGAGGTTGGGTTAATCTCTTATAATGATTATATTCAGTTTATTGTCATTTGATTTTTAATTATTTGTATTTAAGATTGTATATATTTCTAGGTAGGTTAGGTCTTATGTCATTTTTTATGCAACTCATATTATAATGTATGTATTAATTTAGAGTACTTTTGTATAGGTATTCCTAGTTAACTTTCACCTTGTTAATTGTGTGGGATTTAAATTTAGATTGGAGCTTGTCGTTGAATATTTGGGTAAGCAATTATTATTTATTAAGGAAAAATATACTCTTCGTTGTTAGGGGCATAATTCTCATTAATTGTACTAGAATTTTTAGTTATCATGTAAATTTGCTAGTCATATTATTGATATTTTGGTACTCACCATATAAATGTAGTAGTCTTTTATTTTCATGTTCTTAAAGAATTTTATATTTAGTTAGTATTGCTTTATTGTTGCATAAGTTCCTACACATTTAGTTGAGTATTATACTTGCAACATTCATTGTCTCTGCATATTATGTCTATTTTGGACTCAATTTTTGCAGCTTATATTTGTATATAATTAATATCAATCATATTATAAATAATATCTTTGATAGTTACTAGCATATTATTAATATAAATTTATGTCGGTATTACTACAAGTCCTTAGAAAAATCATTAAATTTTCATGGGGTTGGTGCCCACCTTTCATTGTTTAGGGCGTCGAAGAAAACAGACTATATATGCACAATTGGATGTTATCAAATAATAATAAGTGACGGATGAGTATCAGATAGACATAGTTGAGCATACTTGATATGATAACATTTATTCTGACATAAGATGGTTATAGATATTTCATACACTTGATCATTAGTATATTATTAGCATAAGTTGCATAAGTAGATGTTATTCTTTTACTGATTCACTGCTACTTTAATAATAATAACTTGAGGATATCAACTTTTCTATTAGTTGTGATAATTGAATCTTTGCATTTGTTCACATTGTATGCCCTGGTCCTTTGACATTCATGTTTTAATAAATAATGAATATTATTGAGTTTAATTCATTAAAATTATTTGTTGTAAATTTTTCTCGTAACAAGTTCTATTGATGTAGTTGGAGGACCTTCACCAGAGAAGGCGGCTTTTCATATTTTTGAGTTTTTTATGCTATTAGGTTTGGGTAGATTTATTTCTTGCTATATTGTTCTTTTAGTTTTTTTTTGAATCTTAGTTATGTTGTTGTTGGATATATCTTCTTTGATATTGAATCTTATTTTTCTTTTTTGTTGGACTATTTTATGAGCCCTATTAATAAAATAAAATATTGTTTATTTCTTTTATTATCATTTGTTTAACTTTTTTATTATTGTATATAGAAATTTTTTTGGGAGTAGAAAACAAGTTTTCATATTGCTTCATCACTCTCCATGTAGCCGATGTGTACTTTCCTGGACCCGGGGTGTGACAGTAACTAGTGAAAAATATGGTCTTGAGTGTTATAAAATCTCATAGTTCACAATTCCTTTTTACCTAAAGGAGCTGCAAAAATACAGCAGCTACATTTTTGTGTAGATAAGGCATGATAGACACCTTGCATTCTTCCTTTATCACATTATTTCATACTTAATACTGTTCATATTCACTTAATTTAAAATATCACATATATCAACATCCTAAAAAAGAAAAAAAATGTTTAAATTCTAATGAAGCTATATTTATTGCCAAATCATATCAGCAACCTAAATCAATATTGATAACTAGGCACCACCAAAAGTAGTGCTTCAGTGCTGCAAACTAAAAATAAAAATTTTGTGAGTTGTTTTCTTAAGAACTTTCTGAATTCTTAATATTTTCACATCCATGCATGCAGCTAGCAACTAGCTAAGGAATACATGCACATGCATTGCATAAACATCACAATATTATTTGTGCTTTTCAACTGATGATTGGTTTAGTTAAAGAAGAAATCAACTTATTTGAGATAATTTCTTCTCTGCCTGAGTTTGATGTTTGGGTTGATTAACAAACTAATCTACAATAACCAAACAAGAAAATTTGGTCATGTCTGAGGTCAATAAAAGCCATTGTCGCAACGCCCTTATCAGAGAACTTATGGCTGCCTTAACATTATATATGATTTGCTTTCATCTCCCAACAATTAGTTGGGTATTTTACTAAAGGAAAGTTTTGCTAATCATTTAATTGTAAGAACTCATTTAATGTGTAGAAGGCAGTCCTTATATTCGATGCCACATCAACATTCGACAAGTTTATGATTGCAAATTGTGAAGGAACAAGTTTATCATAAACATGACCGCTATCTCTTTATTAATAATCGTAAAAGTATAATAATATTCACAACTTATCTGAACAAGTCAGTAGTTTAGTTTCCCTTTGTTCCCTGACAGAGAATGGAAATGCAAACAAAGTTTTCCTGGTTATGCCCATCTCGGTTTTTCCAATGTCCATTTCTAGCTCACAAAATTCACTGATTGGACCAGCTATGAGGCCCTCAAAAACTACTTCAAAGAAAGTTCATCCTTTTATGAAGTCTTCACAAACTTAAGAGTTTACTCAACAGAACCTAAAGGGGAAGAACTTTCTTAAAGCTTGTTTTAAAGAGAAGGCTGCAAATTCAAGTTATATGATTGCTAAAGAGCTATCAAGTTCACCGATCTGCATAGCATTCTTAGCTTGAAAAACATGACCACCAAAAGCTGAGGTACAATATTCAACTGAGCAGTAGGATTAAGCTGAATGTTGACAAAATATTATGTGGGCATATCATAAATCATTGAAGAAGAATCATCCAGTTACCTGGGAAGAATATGATGATTGTGTATTTCAATATCAGTACTAATTTCTTTGAGTATATTATAGCACAGAGTTTTCATCTTTTGGTAAGCAGTAGCGATTCCAACAACATCCAATAAAATTTCTTCAGTGCTGTTGGCAAAAATCTCATCAGTATCCAGCATGTGCCTCCTTGATCTCTTCTTGATAGCAACCTGAGCATACAAAAGCATACCAATGACATTTCTACATGCAGTATTTGTTATGAAAACACAAAGGTGCTGCACATTAATGAGATCCTATACCTGAAAATAGTTGCACAACGCTTAGCTGAGCTTCGGGAGATAGTATATCATGAATAAGAGTGTATAGCTTCACAGCGGGTACCAATGCTGGTGCTGGATTTCCATTTGGAGCGATGAAGACTTCAACCACTCCAGACAAAGATGACTCATCTAAGGACTTGTAATTCTCAAAAACCGAAGATAGGACATGGTCAATCTGTTCCCTTATTTCTCCAAGAATGCGATTCTAAAGAAGTGCCATATCAGTTGTTTTAGAAATGATCATTTCCAAAGAAAATAATTAAAGTTGACAAAGAAACATAAGAAATTGACATAAGGACTAGTTTCATTTACTTTTCATGCTTAAAAACAAACCATAATTCGTGATTTGAAGTCTGCATGACGGTGCTGAAGTTGCATCTATGGTTGTAAACAAAGTTTAAAATTGGGTGGGTAATTGGATGTTGATGCATTTTTTGTCTTTTAAATAAGATGTGAGCCTTGGAATCAACAAATTTTATAATTTAAAAACTACTATGCTAACATCAAAGTATGAAAAAATATCATACAAATATCAAAGTATACAATCATACATGTCTTGACCTTAATTGAAATATATTTGTAGGTCATGATAAAATATGGCTCTAAGCTTATTTGAATTTTGTTTATATTTAGTAACAAGGTTCAAACAATGATCGAACAAATATTTTGATCAAGATACAAACAAGATTTGATCAATGTTGAAATCTTGTTCAAATAAGCTCTAACAAGGTTGGTCGATTCGATTAAAGTTTGAGCAAAGTTTAAGAAAAGCTCAAGCAAGATAAAATTAAGCATGAACATGAATCAATTTATTATTTTGCACTCAATCATCTTTAGAATTGACTTATTTGAATTATTATACTCAATATGAGGCGTACTCCTCTTAAATCTTGTAGCAAGATGCACTTGAGATGCATATATCATACAACTCATGGTGAATATTCTTGAAAGGTATAGCGTTATAATGCACAATTTTAAATCAAGTTGAACCATAAATAAGTCAAGTAGGAAAATTTTCCAATTGCATTATTCAATTAGTTGAGTTTAATGAAGTGTTTGGATTTCTATGTTTGAATGTGTAGTACAAATTAGTGGGTTCCATTGGCATGAGATAAGAAAAATCATCGGATTTCTACATTTTGTGAGATATGCCAGAGTGAAGCTGCTAACAAGCCTGACAACTCACCACAACTCATTCTTGATTTGAAGTCTGCATGACTAGGTGCTGAAGTTGCATCTATGGTTGTAAACAAAGTTTAAAATTGGGTGGGTAATTGGATATTGATACATTTTTTGTTTGTTAAGTAAGATGAGCCTCCAAATCAACAAAATTTATAATTTAAAACTACTATGCTAACATCAAAGTATGAAAAAGTATCATACAAATATCAAGGTATACAATCGTACATGTCTTGACCTTAATTGAAATATATTTGTAGGTCATGATATAAATATGGCTCTAAGCTTATTTGAGTTTTGTTTATATTTAGTAACAAGGTTCAAACAATGATCGAAGAAGGTTTGATTGTTCACAAATATTTTGATCAAGATACGAACAAGATTTGATCAATGTTGAAATCTTGTTCAAATAAGTTCTAACAAGGTTGGTCGATTCGATTAAGGTTTGAACAAAGTTTTAGAAAAGCTCAAGCAAGATAAAATTAAGCATGAACATGAATCAATTTATTATTTTGCACCCAACCATCTTTAGAATTGACTTATTTGAATTATCATACTCAATATGAGGCGTACTCCTCTTAAATTTTGTGTCAAGATGCACTCGAGATGCATATATCATACGACTCATGGTGAATATTCTTGAAAGGTATTGAGGCGGACGTTATAATGCACAATTTTAAATCAAGTTGAACCATAAATAAGTCAAGTAGGAAAATGATCCAATTGCATTATTCAATTAGATGAGTTTAATGAAGTGTTTGAATTTCTATGTTTGAATGTGTAGTACAAATTATTGGTTTCCATTGGCATGAGATAAGACAAACCATCAGATTTCTACATTTTGTGAGATATGCCAGAGTGAAGCTGTTAACAAGCCTGACAACTCATCACAACCAATTGCAACCAATAGGCATGACACAGTGATATACTAGTAGCCACTTGCACCCAACTAGATTGTGCAAGACCTGATTTGACCAAATCTAAGTTTGAAAGCATAGTCTAAACTAGTTGATTTTTATTGGCACGATCCCATCTAATTTTTTGCATTTTTAGTGACATGCCATAATTATTAAAGCACTTGATGAGCCTAACAACTCATCGCTATCAATGCTCTCAACTGGCATGTTATAGTGATGTAGTTATAGGAGATGACCTAGGTAGGTTGTTCTAGATCTGATTTGTTCAAATCTACTTGACACTATGCCAATCAGTTACTGACACAATTTTGTATGAAGGAATTAACAATCCATTAATTATTGATAGATTTTTGGGTATAAATTGATACAAGGATTTGATGAAAGCTAGCATATAAGCTATTCTTATGAGCCATGTTTTGTTATCAACAAACTAATTATAAGGTATCTAGATTTGTACAAATTCAAGGTTTGCCTACATGGATTTATAAGGGTAGCACACATGAATAAAAAAAAAAACACTTACACCATCTTATGATTTTATTGATTGGTTTTCTTACAAAAAAAAAAAAAAAAAAAGAAAAGAGTAAGAAAAAGAAGGTAGAAAAAAAGAAAACTAAACAAAGTTGGAATATCATAAAAAAGGTTCTCATATTTCACTCTACAACACTAGATATAACTTATTACTATTCTGATTTAAGTGATGTTATTTTGATTTTGTTGTTTGGTAGTATTAGGTTATGCTGGATTTCTATTTTTATGCATGCTTTTGTAATAGAAAACATCTAGCAAAAAGCAAGAGCTATTTTGATGAAAAAAAATATAACTTTCTCCTTGTTTATTTTTTTAGGGAATAGAGATCAACTTTTTCATGAATACAAAAGGATAATAGTACACATAAAAAAAACACTTATACAATCACTTTATGAATTTATTAACTGATTTTTCTATCAAAAAATGAAGTAAAAAATAGAAAACTGAATGAAGTTGGAATGTTGTAAAAAAAGTTCTTATGTTTCACTTTGTAACAGAATTCGATATACCTAAATGCTATTTTGATCTAAGTGGTGTTGTTTTGAATTTGTACTATGAAGGGCTTAGGCTTTGTTTGATTTCTATTTTTCTTTATATTTTTGTGGTAGGAAAAATAGCCAACAATAATCAAGAGCTGTTAGATGAAAAAAATAAATAAAATTTTCTTTGCTTTTTATAGAATTTATTTTTTGAAATGTTACTTTTGAAAAAAAAAATTATGCCTGAAAAAATAACTTTTAAAACATAGAAAACTGAATGAAGTTGGAATGTTGTAAAAAAGTTCGTATGTTCACTTTGTAACAAAATTCAATGTACTTAATAACTATTTTGGTCTAAGTGGTGTTGTTTTGAATTTGTATCATGAAGGCTTAGGCTTTGTTTGATTTCTATTTTTCTTTATATTTTTGTGGTAGGAAAAATAGCTAACAATAATCAAGAGCCGTTTAGATGAAATAAATAAATAAAATTTCTATGCTTTTCATAGAATTCATTTTTTAAATGTTACTTTTGAAAAAAAAAGAAATTAAGCCTGAAAATTAACTTTTAAAACATATCAACAATAAAAATTCATAAACTATACAACATAAAGACTTATTTTTTCCTACAAAAGTCAAGAATATGAGAATAAAATGAATTGCCTTGTGTGCTTCTCTTTTCATTGAAAAATTTCATTTTAACTCCAATTCTCCATAAAAACTTCTCTATTCACTTTCATGGTTATATGAATTATCAGTAGTAATCTAGTGATTTATCATTCTCTTTTTGTAAATATGTTAATTTTTTTTTCTATTCATTCCTCTCTTCTTATTGCTAGACATAAAAGAAGTTTTATGCTACTCTATCATTACTATTTTCCTCAAATATATTTAAGATGAATTTAGAATCGTAATTTTAAAGTAGCTTTTCTTTAGTCAATCATGTCAAATTCATGCATGCACTTTTATAGTAGAATTCATATTTATTTGGGTTTGGGTTGTAAGTTGACCTAGGTTAGAATTTAGGGTTTTGTCTCAAAATATTTTATCACATTCATTAATGTTATGCAAGATTGGATTTATTAATTATGTCTCTCTAGCCTTACATATTTAGGACTATGTGTGATATTAACTCTTACTTATTGAAATATTTATTCACAATAATTTTTCTTCCATATTAATTATATATTTTTATGTTAAACTAGTAGATATTTTTTCTTTTATTCCACATGCCCAAACCATCCAAATTATCATTAAGGTTATGCTTCAATTAAAAATACTTCAGTTTAACAATGCTTTAAAAGGGTGAGAATTATTGTGTTATATTTATTTTTCTTATATTTATCCTACAAATTAAAAATATTCATCTTTTCTAAATTATTAATTAGTTACATCGTACCTTCATATTATAAAGTTGTATCATGGGGGAACCTAAGCATGCATGGCTTGATAGGCTTATATGATCTAACACTGAGCATTGTCAATATTTTTTTCTAGATTTCATAAGTTTGATGAAACCAAGGACCTATCAAAAGAATAATACACTTGTTAGGTGGACAACTCCATCAACTCATAACTTATTGAACAAAGGTAAATATATTTGAAATTTAAATCTTAATTTATGAAGAGACTACTCACCCACTTTGTTCAATAGTATTAAAAACCACTACAAACTATAGGAACTACAAACCATATATAAAACATGATTAAGTTAAGTCATTAACTATAATTGCACTTGTTAGGAGGAAAAATATCAGAGACTCGAATTAGATGAATACTAATCAAACAAAAACTTAATCTAATTGAAAAAAAAACCATTAGTTGTATACAAGGAACTCCACATATTTCACTCCACTATGAAATAAAGTTGGGCTAAATATACTTGTGGTCAAGCTTATTTTCAACCAAAAAATTATTATCATTTTGTAATTTTGAATCAACATATTTTTAACTATCTAATGTGAAGCAAAATATAAAATCTTATGATTTCTTTTAAATTAGTGATCCCCTCAAATGAAAGCTTTTCAATATCATTGAATATCATGTAAGTTTTAAGTCAGCAGACCAAGAGCCAATTCAACATGTTGTCAGAGCCAACTTAATGGATTAAGCTTAAAGTTGATGACTAATCTTTTGGTATTTCTGAACCAACATAATTTTCAATTATATGACAAAATCTTTCTAGATTAGTCATCACTCTCACCTCAAATGTAAGCTTTTTATTATCATTGAGTGCAAGTTTAAGCCAATGTACTAATTACCAATTTAACCACATGGAGGCATTGTAGCAGTCACCCACTCTTTATCTTTGCACAATCACAGTGGACGGCAATTGAAAAGCTTAAGCTTATTATGGGTGATGATGACTAGCCTTTTGATATTTTCGACCTAACATGATTACCAACGATCTGATATGGGACTAAATCTAAGTTCTTAAGCTCCTTAATAGTTCTCTAATATCATATGCTTCAACTTTGCTTGATTGTCTTTTTGGGTTAGGTTAGATAAGGATAACTATATTTGCCCAAAAAAACACTTTAAAATGTGTCAACTATGTTGACTTGAGCTATACCAACCAAAAATGCTAGCCAAAATCTTTGGCTCAATTACCAAATCAAGGCTTGATCCAAATTTAAATCCTTGCAAGTAGACTTTTCTAGCCAGAATACATCCTCAACCTGGTCTATTGCTAGCCTTTATACTTCTCTTATGACAGCCTTAAACTATAACTTTTAAAAGCCAAAACAGGCAGTTGCTCGTTCAAAAATAACCAGAAGTACCAGATTGATTTGCTGTTTGTATAAATTTTTTAAAAAAAAATCATATAGAAAGATGAATGTTGTTATGGGTACCTCTTGATGACTTAATCTATTCATGCTGTTGCTCTTCGTAATTACAGGTAAAAGCAAATCATGTACGAGCATTAGGCAATCTGCTGTAGGTGTTGCCACATCCATTACATAGGAGAGATATCTGCCAATTGTTAGAAAGTAAGATTATCATAAGCTATTGGAGCAAAAAATTGTTAAAATATTTGAAACAAATAGTGCAATGTCCTCTTATTACTGAGGCATTGCAGCAAATTCTCAGCATCCATGCAGCGTCAAATTTCTTTGCTGAAATTGTTGAGCTTTCATTGCAACTTCCATTACAACATCATATGCTACTGTTTCAGCTATTGATCCACACTGCATAGGGAGGAATTGTTAGTTCCATTTAACACGAGATAAAAGAAATAAAAAATAAAAAAGATCATTTTTGACATAGGAAATAATACGTTGTCATTAATGCTAAAAAAACTCAAGAAAAAGATGATGAAATGAAAAATGATTTCGGTCCAACAATTGTGAAGTAAAATAATGTTGATACAAAAGTTCATATTGGATTATAAGTCGTCTTCCTATCTTTTAATAATAAAGATTTAGGACCATCCAAATACATAGAATGCTAAAGGAAATTACAAAATAGTAAAAGCCGCCTAGAGAAATAAATAATGAAAATCAAAAGAGTAAACCACCTCCTTAAAGATATAAACTAAGCAAACAATTGAAGAAAATAACAATCATCTTGAGTAGAGAGAGCATATGGTAGCAAGGATGCATTTTGATACATCGTCCAAATTTCAAGAAAAAAATCAAAAAAATAAAAAAAACAGAAAAATTTGTACTGGATTTTATAGTTTTGGTACCTTTTCATTATTCTCATCTGAATTTGATGTATAGTTCAAATGTATTTGCATTCGACCCACTAGTAGATGCTCGGGTTCAAGATAAATAGGCCACCAGCGAGTCTTTTCACTCTGCAAACCAAAAAAAAATAAAAGGTCAAGTCCTTGGATGGTTGTCTACCATCTTAACATGTACAAAGACATGGGGGCCCTTACAACATCAGAAACACTGGCCATTTGAACTACAACTCTTCCACATGGCAACCCCTTGGAATCATACACTTCAACGTAGAGATCATCTCCAATATTATCAGGGAAGCTGCCATCACCATAAAAGAATAAGACATGTGAAACCTCTTTGTCACACATAGATAACATAAAATTAAATGCTCCAAAGGAAGATCTTCGACAATATCAGTTGAAGATAGCATACAAAGTATGTGCTTCGCCTGATCCAGGATCCATTCGGACTGCTTCCTCTTCAACTGTACTTTTTAACTTCAACCGGCAAGTGTATGTTTCTGAATAGAAAATACATAATCAGTTGAGCCAGCCAACAATGTTCTACTTAGTTACAAGTTAACTACTGGTACCTTGGCTCATGTCATATGATGAACTGGTTTGCATGCTGCTAACACCAACCTTAAAGAGAGCTGAAGCTTTCTTTGCATACTGAGTACTAGCATTAACACAAGCTAAACTGTGTCTTGAGAAGGAGCTATTAGATGGAAGACAGAGAAAAAAGCGCACATTACGAATCGATTTCCATTCTGCAGCAATAAAGGAATGCAGGCTGGATATACAGCATCGAAGAGATTGTACGTTCACCATGGGTAAACTCAGTGCTGAAATATTGCATCCTGAAGGCATGTCTGGAGACATTCTGACTTTATGGACTGCAGCAGGAGAAGAATCAACATTTTTACATATTATGGTCGCTTGGCAAAATAACTATAAAAAGATATTTGAAATGCAATAACAATCACAGATGACATTGTCTAAGCTATATCTTTTAATAAAAAGGAAGCAATCTCAAGCTAGGCAGAAAGTACTTTGAATCTTAATTTTTCCTATGACTTTTTTGGGCTTTGGTATGATCCCTTCACAGGAAATACCAGAAGACTGCTGACCTAGCAACTCCTCCTCTGACTGCAATAAGATTTGCTGCAATCTAGGAAAAGATCAATGAAAATCAGAAGTAATTGAGATTAGATGTTTCAAAAGGTTGGATATTGTAAGAACTTGCAATAAAGTAGAAATGTAATCCTCACATAGGTGAAATTTTAAAAGAGAGGTGCATGCTGTAAAACGACTACTAAAGGTTCTATTCACATGCTTCAACTGCTTTGATTACAAACTCAAGTGCCAATTTTCCAACAAATATAAGCCAGTGAATCATGATCAAGTTGCTAATTCACCAATGAAAAAATGACTTAATCAACATATAATTCATTTTTACAAGGATTGCAGTTGTGGCTTGAAGAAGAAAAAGAACATAGTTGAATCAGAAGCTGCACAATCTGTTATGACGCATTAAAAAATTAAACTTTTTATTTCTAGAAGATTTACTGAAGTATATTGTTGCGGCCTTCAGTACAAATCATGTAAAATATGAAGGAATAGCAAAAACACACTTGATGTAGTTCATGAACCCCCCAAAAAATCTGATTTAAAACAGAAATTGCTTCTCTTTTCAGTTAACTTTGAATTTTGCACGTAAATGAAGATTTTTTTTTACAAGGATTGCAGTTGTTGCTTGAAGAAGAAAAAGAACATATTTGAATCAGAAGCTGCACAATCTGTTATGACGCATTAAAAAAATAAACTTTTTATTTCTAGAAGATTTACTGAAGTATATTGTTGCGGCCTTCAGTACAAATCATGTAAAATATGAAGGAATAGCAAAAACACACATGTAGTTCATGAACCCCAAAATCTGATTTAAAACAGAAATTGCTTCTCTTTTCAGTTAACTTTGAATTTTGCACGTAAATGAAGATTTTTTTTAGCACTCGAAAATTATTTCAAGTAATTCACTTCAAATGCATATAATTTTTAGTTAAAAAATCTATACAAGTAGAACATGCTGCATTTAGACGAAGCCAATGAAAACTAAATTGTAGAAATCTACAGCATAGCTGCATTTCAAGCAAAGATGAAACTGTTATCATTGTCTATAACAACAACAACAACAATAACAACAACAACAACAACAACAACAACAAAAAACCTATTTTTAATTAATCTGCATTGCATAATAAAATCGAGAAATCAAATCTTACCCAAATGCTTCTCTCAGCAAAGCACATTCATTTTCCAAAAAAGAGGGTGCTTCCATGCAACCTCTAGCCCAGGAATGAAGGCATAGTCGAACACTAATCATATGCAGAAATGCCAGGGAACTATTTCATTTAAGAAAATAAATTAAACATCTCATTAAGTTAACAACCTCGCATGAAACTTAGGAAGTCGAGTTGGTAATGAGCCAGACTTTCCAGTTTTTTGTAAACCGCATGAAGAGCTCCTTCAAAACAAAAACATACAAGTTAATACAAGTTGATTTATATGATCTATGAAAACATTCAACATAGATGTGCCAATAACCAGATCGCTAACCTAGACTTTTTGTCAGAGATATTGTTTTCAGAATGAGCATTCGAAATGCTCTCCTTGATAAACGAACCATCCACACCTAGTGAGACAGGAGGACAGCAGGCACTTATGGATGGCTTGTCCTCAGCAGCTTGGCTGCTTTCCTTTGTGCAACCATCAAATGGTGGTGCACTTGGGATGTTAGAGTGTTTGTCCTATATATACATATATATATTGAATGAGCTATAATAATACAAGAGAGACACAGAGGGCTGTCGAAATTAATTTTAATTAAAATTAGCATGCAACAACCTATTTATAAGGACCGATATATAGCAATGTGATTTGAAGACAAAAAAAGTTCATTGGAATTAATGGCATCTCAAATAGAGCAGTACTAGTGAATCTCCAAATTCTGCAATCATTTGTCTTATTTGTGTTCTTCAACGCTGTATCAGGACAACATTTTGGAAGAGTTCTCTTTGAACCAACTACTAATTATTAAAAATGGAATTAGCAGCATGCCAAGTAAAGAAAACAAATGGAGAAGATTTCTTTTATTTTATTATTTCGATGCTAAACCTTGCGGCTGACCACCTATTTCTGACACGTCAATTTTATTAACATCTAAGCCACTGTACTCTAAGAACAAAAGGGTTCGAATATGACAGTTAACAGAAACATCATGATCCTCATAATGCAAGAATCAATCGAGTCAAATATAGAGAAGGAAGCAGAGATATTATCTTAGCAATGAATTGCCAGCTAAACTGGAAATGCAGATACAGAATCAATTAGAATTTTTGTGGTAAGTAAAAGTGTCATGAGGCCATGCGGAAATACAATGATATAAATTTTATTCATCTGACTTCATACAAGAAAGAAACACCAGGTGAATTCTTTCAGACACAGTAGCATTCCTCTGTTCTTTTAGTTAAAAAAATTTGCTGCTCTAAACATTATGGATTAAAAAAAAAAACTAAAACTACAAACGAGTAACTAATAATGAACATAGTTTAGACTTTGAAATTTTGATTTTAGGATGAGTTTTCATGCTAACCTTCTCAGAATTAGAATCCACACCTTTGAACTTATCACTGGAATGAGAGCCCTTGAAGGTGCAATTCACTCTCGAAGGCATACTCTTTGCAGAATTGAAGTTTCCATCTTCTCTGCTTCCAAATTTTGCAGCAGATCGTCCTTGTAAAGGAAAGTCATTACCTGCAGTTTTCCTTTCCACCTGCCCATTGAAACCAAAGCTTTCACCAGATTCTGACCACTCTTCCTCTTCTTCAGCATACCTATTCACATCAACCAGTTTTCTCGGCTTAAGTGGCCTCTGCTGTGCAGTATCTCGTGATGAACTGTAACCTGAGTATCCATCACTTGAGTAGTAATGTTGTTGAACAACTGAGTTCGTATATATACTATAGTGACCATTGGAAACTCCATTGTGAACCCTCTGCTTTGAGATGTCATCATAAGGCATAGAAGAAGAAGATTCTGCAGAATGTTGACCAGCATAAATTTCCTCAGTATCTGAAGTCTCGTCCATATCAGAATCAAAATCACTGTCTTCTTCCAAAGGCACGGCATAAGAAACAGGAATTGATCCACTCGGAAGATGCCCGCTTTTGAACTTTTCTGGCGGTGGGATACCTAGTCTCCAGCCAGTAGTTCTAAATTCCTGAACATCATGTGCCCTTTGTTGAGCGTTTGACATCGTTGCATGCTCCTAAGTTTCAGAGCAAATGGTGAGCTAGAAGAAAATTGGTAGTTCCACAAAAGAAGCAGAATAAACAAATTTTGGCAAACCCTACTTCTTGTACCCATCGAAGGGCTTGAGCATCCAGTCCTTCCGTGAACATTGTGGATACAAAAGTAGATTGCTATCAAAGTTCCCTCACCAAAAATCTGACTCAAAAAACCATTTTATTATATAAACAATAGAAATAAGGGAAATTTACTAATCAATAGGGTGACTGTGTATGTAAAAGCCCCTAAAAATAAATAAAAAACTACTAAAATTTTTCCAAATGCTTCTTCTAAGCTACATAGAACTAAAAAGTAAAGGAGGAGAAGAGCCTCGAGAGGAAGAAACCCTTGATCACTCACAAGGCATGGGATACTTCAAACCAGAACGAAAAATTACCTTTAATTGTGACGATTTCGAGGATCGCTAGAGAAACCAAGCTTTCATTTAACCGCTGAGTTATTCCGAATGAAATCGAGAATCCAAGAAAAAGAGAGAGGGAGTTGGAGCTAGCTGAATTGGAATTTTTGAGGAGGTGAACGTTGGGATGCGGACAAGGGGATGCTGACCTGGTAAGCGGCTGGATTCAAATTTCGCAACGGTCGAAAGATAGTGGGCAGGAGCCAGCCGGGTGTGGGTGCGTGCGTCGCCTCAGTTCAGTGTGCTAGGAGTGTCGGACGAACTCAGTCCAACTACAGTAGTCTGAAGACACGTGTCAAGAAATTTACTGTTCTAACTTTCATACACTTTTATAGTAGAGCTTTAACGGCTTCTGCTGGTATAAGATAGTTTTCTTTCCATGGAGCTGATACACCTGTTTGACGCCTGTTCAAAATGGCGCGTGGAGGGTAGTTTTGGACTCACGCTCTCCGGTCCTCCAGATCCCACGTATTCTTAATTATTCATTTCCAATTTTAAAAATCAAATTCTTACATAATAAGAGGAAAATTCATTGATAAATATATTTTATAAAAAAATTAAAAATTTAAATTTATCATATTTAAATGAAACATAGTTTTGATTAACATAGCTCTCCGGGCCTTCTCTCTCTTTCTCTCTCTCTCTCATATAATGATTATTTCTTCTTTTATAATTCATTTGTTCACTTTATAAAAGGAGAGACTAGAAACTAAAAAGATGAGATTTGTTGGTAATAAAATACATTGATGTGGTTCGTATTGATATCAATAGAGTCAATATAAGTGGACGTTAGTTTCAGCAATAAGCGACACGTGTAATTGTATCAATTATTTTTGATATTGATGTCGATGGTAGGCGGTAATCTTATTGGTGTCAGTAGGCATCAATGTTGTTGGGGACAACAAGCAAGACTTTTATTGGCATTGATTGGATTAGCATTGGTGTCAATGATAAATGACTTTGAACATCAGGAGATAACCTTGTTGGCATTAATAGCGATAATATTGGTTTTGTCTTTGTGTTTGTTGATAATGAATGTTGGTGTTGGTGTTGATGGCGGACAACATCCTTGTTGATATTAATAGGTGTTAACAGTGAGCGGTCATCTTGTTGGTGCAATAAGCATCAACATTATACAAATGACAATTAGATGATGCCGATCATGGCTAGTGTCGATGATTAAGAAAAATTTTACGATCCTTCAAGTATATGAGCTTTCACCGGCTCAAGATTCCCTTTATATGCATAACGGGAGATATTAAAAATTTGCCCTTCACTTGATTTACTTGTAAAAATATTTAATAGAATATCAAATAATATTATAAAATTATTGTCATTAAATCACTAATAAATCATTCCATAATCATCATAAAATTGAACACAGTTATTTTATCTGCAAAGTTCTCTAAATAAAATGGATCACATTTATCTATGAATCAAAATTTTGCCTCAAAAAAAGTTTTTTACTTCATTCTTCCACATTTAAAGCATTTCTTTGTTGTCCCTCACATCTACTCCATAAGGTGAATTGGGCGGATATAAAAAAAAGACAATCACCAAACATGATGTCACGCAATATGAAATTAAATCATTTCAATCAAATTCGGCGCAGACTTTAAATTAAACAGCCTCTAATAGTAAAACGGATTATGCCGTTGGATTTGTAACATTGAATTTGCCTAGAAACAACATCCATATTACATGAAATTAATTTCGATGAATTTTTCACATAAAAATGATCATATAAAAAATAACTATATTCGGATATTTACTTCAATTTTGATCGAATATGATTTCTTAACATCCCAATTATTTCAGAATCAATTCAAAAAATTTGGGTATAAATTATTTTCAAAATAGATCCAATCTTATTCAAATATTTTGAAGAAAAAAAAAAAACAACTTATAAATAAAGTAATCGTTCGTATTTATCCAGCAATATTCTTTTGTAAATCTTTATTATTACATCAAAATCTGCATTCTTTTAAGTGAAATTGCATCATAGGAAAGTGGTAGTTTTATTAAATATTGATTTGTGAAATGCATAAAGAATTCCGTGTATGTAAATTTCCCTTCTTTTTTTTTTTTTCCATCTCGGTGGAAAGCAAAAAAAGGAGACCTCTCGTTCGAACCCAGCCCACACTCACCCGCTCTACCACAGCCTTCTTCAAGCTTCAAGCCGCGATCGCTCCCTGTCTGCTCTTCTTCCAGCTACACAGGTAAATCCCTCCTTCTCCTTCCACGTCTCGTCCTACATTGCCCCCAAAATTGTCGGTCGCCCAACCAAGGTCTTCCACACCTGGTAGATCTTCTACACCCACAAAGTCCTCCATACTACCTGCCAGCAAGCCTGCATCAAGGTCTAATACTCCAACAAAGAGGCCATCCATCCCATCGAACCTGCATGCTAACTCAGCTCCGGCTAGTTGTTCTTCTTCTATTATAAAATCAGGCACCGGAACAAATTCCAGTTTTGGAACCAGTTCTATGGAAAGGTCGAACCCTGCAACTTCCTCCAAACCTCCACCTCCACCTCCACCTTTGGAACAGCATATCCAGCACCTGCAACCTGAGCAACAACACTATGCACCACAAAGAGCTCAAATTCAAAATCTTTCTCACCAATCACCTTCGCAGCAGCAACCACCATTTTCTCCACAGCCACTGCAATGGTCTCAACCAATGCTACCTCAACAACCTTCTTCACAAAGCCAAGTTCCAAGGACACAAACTCCACCAATCTACCCCCCATATAATCCTTATCAACCTTCCATTACCGAATCATTCCAAAGCAGCAACATGCTGCCGCCTGCTCCGTACTCCTCCACTCTGACATCAATCAGATATGGAGTTTCAGGCAACAGCATTTCCCATCCGCCACCTCTATGCAGCACTCTGGCGGAAAATTTTTATTCCCGCCTTCATCTATCCTCCTTTTTAAGAAAGAAGATAAATGAAAACATAAATATAATGCCTTGGTCGGACCCCATGCAGATCCGCAGATGTACTTATTAGGGTGATCGGGTATGACATTGAGGAGAGGTGTATTATCTCAAAAGATGAAATCACCACCCTGATGGACTGTCAAAATAAGGACTCACAGGACGTTGGGTCTTCGAGTGTAGAGATTCTTCCTATTTACATGAAAAGTAAAGCATATTTATTTTAGGGTTCATTAAGTTCCTACAGCAAGCCTCCATAATTAATTACATCTAATGAGATTCCAGGAAAACTCTCGATTAAGGTAAATGATCATTGTCTTTAAAGATTTCAATAGGGTAGGACTATCAATTGATTAGTTCATTTTTGAAGATCAAATGAGATTGATCAAAGAAAGAGTTATTATCGAAGCTAAACGAAGATAAATAGGAGATGCTCACGATGCTAGGAAATCTAGCGAGCATCTCAAACTATCCTATGATTGGGTGTTACATTTTTGAAATTGATTTAATTTATTTGAGTTGAATTTTGCATTAGAAATTTAGGGCTTATGATTCTACAACACAAGATTATAGAAATGCCTAAGAGGTGAGGATTTATGCTTATGGCCCATAAAGGGAGAAACAACCTCAGAACCTAAATCTTGGGGACTTTAGCGAGGACCAAAATCACAACCTAAATCTAAGGCAAAAATGAGTATTTGGTTTGCCTCCATAAAAGAGGACAAACAACCTGACTACTTGGACTTACAACTACTTGGGGGTGGCCACCAACTAACTCCTCATCCGATTTTAAATTCATGTAGACAAGCCATATGCTTTATGCAAGATAGTTTAGCTGTTATTTATTTAGAAAGAGACTAAGTCCTTAAACTCACTCCTAAGAGATTAGATCATGTAATGAGTAATGACTAAATCTAATGCAATTCATATTACATTTTATTTTCATTTTGAACAATTATTTTTACTCGGCTAATAGGATTCATACATGAGAAATAAGATTATTGGCCAAAATCGTGAAAGGGAGGAGGTGTGTTTCTACCATGGCTCTCAAGCCAAGTTTTCAGCAAGGTGGAAGCTCTCCAATTAAGAGTGAAGCAAGATGCATTTATGCATGCTGTTATAAAAAAATACTCATCTAGCTAAGGGGTTGATAATTCTTTTATCTTGATTTTAAGTCTAAACTTTATGTGAGGTTATGAGTTTTTTATTTTAATTTTGAATTATTAAATTTGATAGAAGATTTATTTTTTCCTTAGAGCCTAATCGTTATCCGGCCATACATCAAGCAAGGAATAAACTAGGAAAAGGATGCCACCTTAATGCACAAGCTAAACAAATTATCAATCAATTTATAAAGCTAACACAAAAGAATAAAATGTCATTTATGGTCGGGCACCACCACACAAACTCGAAAACAAATTGGATAACCTCGCTATACCCTTATACAACCCATTTTACAAATGAATTAAGTACAATTAAGTAAGAAATTTATTGTTATGGGGGTCTTCAAGCTTCATTTCTTCATTCTTCTTTTCTTCTTTCTTCTTCTTTTCTTCTTTCATTTTGGTTCCTTCTTTTGGATGGTTGGAAGGTGGATGCTCCAAAGGCTTCACATGGTACATAAGGCATGACCTTATAACTAATGCTCATCCTAATCCCCATAACAATCATTCCAAAATCTTAATTACAAAAATTACATGAAAAGTAAAAAATGAAAATCTAACTAACACCTGTAAAATAGAGATTAACTAAAACAAACCATAAAATCCCTAAGCATGTATATTGGACTTAACATTCCACACATGGGTGACTAAGTCCACTTGGCCTATTGGATTATGGTTAGAGGTATAAGCACCTGGACAGCAAAAAAACATTTATACTTTATTTATTAGAGTGCCCCTTAAGCACAATCTCCTATAGAAGATAATGGTTAGACTAAGATTGCCCTATCATTCAATCTACGCACATGCACCTTAACATCCAGTCTAAAATATTACATTATAAAATAAAAGCAAACATCAAATGCATCACCTAAAGCTAGAAGTGGTGACTTAGCCTTTATGTGTGCTTTTAAAGTTTGTGTGGTATGCTTAGCTATGACTTTAAGTTAGAATTTTCTAAGTGTGAAGAATGTTCAATTTAGAGGAGGGTTTCATTTAAGTGGTTTAGCCATTTTGGGTTAATTTTATTTTATGTTTTGATTGGGTTCAAGTGAATCCAACAAGTAATTACTAAGTTGTAAAGAGAGGGAAAGAGAAGAGAACTTCTCCTTCCTTCCCTAACCTAAGTAATTTCTAAAGTGGATTCATATTTTAGTTTTGTTTAGTGAATATTTTATTATGTGTTTTAATTAATCCTAAGTTTAGATGAATTCTAAATAAACCTATTTAAAAAGAAAGCCATTTTAAGATTAAATAAATTGAGTTAAGCTCACAAAACACACATCACTTCATTTCTTTTCCAACATGTATAACATGCATATGAATGAATCCTAAGCATATATATATATATATATATACACACCAAATGGGAATGTTTAGCACACTTTATGATGCATGCTAAGTGAGTTACTTAAGAAGATTTGAATGTTTATGATGCATGATTTTCATTGAGTAAAAAAGAGATTTCTTATCCAATTTTCACATGCACATATGAATGTATGAAATGCATAAGTAAGTACAACACTATTGTTAGCACCAGGGGTGCAAGGTACAAGACCTACTTGGGGCTATTTAAAGTCTCACAACCCCGGAGTTGTCCAGACTAATATACCACTTTCCTAAAATACAAGCATGTGTACAAAAGAAATGAATGGAAAAGAAAGATGCAAAAGTTTGTATTTATTTGATTTTGGTTTGTTTATGCAATTTATATATATAAGTGTAGGTGTCCTTCTTAAGTCATAGCATAGGAGTGAATAGGAAATGGAATTAGGCAAGTATTGTGTTCTTTTCAGTTGAACTATACACTTTGCTAAATCATATTCAAAACTATACCAAAAGAGAGGAGAAGAAAAACTACACTAAGCACATCCTTATATTTTACTCACATGCAAGCTTATAAATAAGATATAAGTAACACACTTTCAATTTTGATAATTGATTCATATATTTTGAAAATAATTTAGATTTAATAGTGATAATAACTACTCATATTCTTACTTTAGCCAAAATATGCAATTTGACATAAAGAAAATATTTTCATTTTGAATTTGATTTTTGAAAAGCATGAATGTATGAAATCATATGACACACATATTTATTATGTTGGGAAAGAACTAAAGTAATGAAAGCATGTAAACACATTCACCTTAATTAATTCCTAAAGGCAATCTTATGAAATAAGAAAGCTTAAATCAAATAAAATTATTTTTTTTGATTTTTTTGTTTGATTTAATTTGGAAAATGTGAGGTGAGTTTACTATTCCTAACCCATTCCCACATTTGTTTGATATTTTTGTTCAATTTTTAAGTGATTAGATTCATTTTATATTTTGATTAGGTTAAGGTATGAATTAAGCATGTTAATTACCTTACCTACACCTTAGCATAGTTAATCAAATAATTATGAGCCAAAGAGATGACATAAATCACACAAAGAATTTAAATCAGTAATGCACCTAGGAAGAAAAGGGCCTAATGCAATTGGGCTCATGAATAATGATTAATTAAACTAAGGGATTTAACTTAAGTAATTTCAAAACACTCCTCACACATATGAGTTGAATTTTGATTTTCTTAATTGTACCACTCTTGAACACATAAGCATCTACCCAAGAAGAATTAATTAAGTTCTGAAAAGTTTTAGAATTTTATGAAATTAATTAAGGAGATAATTAGTGAATTAACCCTTAATTAAGGATGTATTAAGAAAGAAAAGAGGGTTTAGAAAATATCTCAAGGAAAGTATCCCAAAATTATTCCTTAAATCTCACATTCACTTAATCAAAACTTAATTGACACAATCAGAGGGTTAAACCACTAATTATTCCCTTAATTAAGCTTAATTATATTAATGGAGTGATTAAGGAATGAACTAGCAATTCTCCAAATTATACCCAATAAATCCTAAGAAAATTAGAGGAGGTAGAAGTCATCCCTCTAATTACCCAAGAAATTTGGAATTAATCAGTGGATTAATTAGAGAGTAATTAATAAATTAATATTCCTAATAAAACCCAAATTTAGAGAAAAGAACTATTCAAAATCAATCAAAATCAATTTTAGAATATTCTATGTTTAATTATCTTTCTAATGCAATTTATTTCATATTTTTTGATTTTTCTATGTTGAGATATGAATTTTAGAAATTTAGGTGATTAATTAGGAATTAAATCATCCATGATCATATTATTAATTCCACTGGCGCCACGTATGCCGTTAACGTGGCATGCGCTTTACACGCGGCGCATCTTGATTGGATATTTAACCCATCACATCATAGCGCCATGTGGCGGTAGCGCTACGTGCTTTCTCCTCAGCCGTCTGATCAAGGATCGGAAGGCTGAGATTAAAGCCGCAGATTAGAGGGAGAAAAATAAAGATATTACACATTTTAATCTCGACCGTCCATCCAAAATGTGCGGATGGATGGCCAAAGATCCATTCCTATTATCCCCTGTGAGCAATGGAGGCCATCCATGTTCTAGGGTAAGATCCGAGCTCGATTGAGCTCGGATTGGGCTAAAATTTAGCCCACACCATCTAAACCTAATGACAAGCACATCTAATAGCCAAAATCCTATGAGATTAAATTCTTTTTACAAGGGACTAACACACATTGAAATTAAGTTTGAAAAAATGGCTGACCTTGCAGGAGGTGATCACTAGTGCTCGATTCCCTTAGAGAAGCTTCGTCTATTTGAGATGAAGCTTTACTGAGAGTTTGAGAGGTTGAGGTTGAGTAACTTTTCCTATGGACCAATTCCTCTTCTAATTGAGCTTGGCTTTGGTCTAGAACACTCCTCCTCCGCCTTTGGAGCTTGGGAAAGAGTTTGGGTGAGTTTGATTGAGCTCATTGATGGAGCTTACAAAAGGATTGCATTGATTTTGAGTATGGAGTAAGTTGGCAATCAAGCTAAGCTCCCCTATTTTCAGTGTATGAAAACTGAGAAGATGAACTTTTAATCTCCCTATAGGAAGCTTATGATCACTTGCAAATGACTCCTCTAGCTTCCTAACACTCAATCGATAATGGCACCCTTGGAATGAGAGTGAATTAGGGGGAGTATATCTCCCCCTTTGGCAATCGGATGACCGAGCAAGGAGAAGCCATTTTTGATCAATTGCCTTGATTCAAAGGGTTTGTTAGGCTGTTTAAGATGTCCTTGAATTCGGTTTTGGCCAAGGAGTGGAATGGTGAAGTGGCCATGTGCTTCAATTGAGTGGGAAGAGGTTTGCCATGTGGCCATTTCCATGCACATGGTTGGTTTGGCCATTGGGTCAGGTTAGCTGACCCAAACCCATTGAGTTAGGTGCACTACACTCCCTAGTGTTCACTTGATCCATCTAAGAGAGTGCCAAGTGGGTATGAAGAGGATTTGACCAAATTCCAAGTGGAATTGGCCAAAATTTACCTTATGGCCTAGGGGTAAAATGGTCATTTGGTTGATTTTTGAATTTGGGTATGTTTGGTATGTTGAGAAAAGAGGTTTGGCTAAGTTTCATTGAATTTAGAGTTGGTTTGATGTGATTTGGCTCATGTTGACCCATTTAGGTCAAAATGGGTCAACTTGGGTCAACTTGGGTCAACTTGAACAATTGGTCAAATTGGGTCAAACCAAGGGTTGAGTCAATTTCATATGACCATTTGAAATATTTTGGTGGCTTTAGTTTGATTCAATTTGGTTTATATTTGGTTTTGGTTTAATTGAGTTCATTTAGGTCAAATGGCTCAAGTTGACCAAATTGACCCATTTGACCTATTTGGGTTAGGTCAAGGGTTGGTTCATGTTTGGTTGGTCATATGAAATGGATTGATATCTTTGTTTCTAATCAAATTTAGTTAAGTTTGAATTTGGCTCAATTTGATCCTTTAGGTCAAGTTGGGTTCATGGTCAATTAGGCTAGGTTAGATCTAGTTGGCCAATTGAGGCTTTGGTCAAGTTAAACAAGTGATTTGGAATGAACTTGACCCATTGGTTTCAATCAATTTAGCTTAGATCAAGTTTTGACACATTTTGACTTTTTAGGTCAAGTTGAGTCAACTTGGGTCAAGTGGCCAATTGGGCTTGGTTAGGCTTAAATGTTGACTTGGTCAAGTTCAAACATTGGTTATGAATAAACTTAGATCAATGGTTTTAATCAATTTGGCCTATGGTGGATTTTAGCTATGTTAGGTTTCATTTTAGCTAAGTGTTGACTTGGTCAATCCTTAGGTTTGACTTGGCATGACCCAATTTGAGTGATTGATCATCTTATGATGATTGTTGATCATGGTGAGAGTTTAGATGGGTTAGTTAAATCTAATTTGGTTAGGATTATAATTTGGCTCATAAGGGTACTTTAGGTCACTTTGGGTTAAGCGAGCCTAAGTGGGTCAAATGGCTTGGTCAAAGCTTGATTTGGGTTTGATTGAACTCACATATGGACTTATGATTGAAATATAAATCCATTTGCAAGTGATTTGAAGTCAAATATGTATTGATTCATTTGACAATATCAAGTTCAAAGGGTGAACATGAGTTGGATTTTAGCTTGATTTTTGAATTGAGTTTTGATTAAGTGATTGAAGTTTATGTTTATATTTGGATTCATGATTGAAGGATTGATTGAATCATGAAGAAAAATCAAGCTTTGGGTTTGGCTTGATTTGAAATTGATTTGGCTAAGTTCAAGATTTTAAGTTGAAAGACTTAGGTTGGATTTTGAATGAGTTTGAGTTTGAGTTTTGGAATTGGTTTTGGTTGTTTGAATTTATATTTCATTTATATGTGTGAATATAAATGAGAATATAAATGGGTTATGAGAAAATTTCAAGGATTTGAAGTGCTTTGAATATGATCTAGGTTAAGTCCTTAAGAGAAAATCAAAGTGACTTAGGAAAGATATGTTATTTGAACTTAACTTTTAGGTTTAGTTTGATTGATTTGAATTTATATTTCATTTATATATGTGAATATAAATGAGAATATAAATGAGTTGTGAAAAAATTTCATGAATTTGAAGTGATTTGAAGTTGATTTGAGTTAAGTCCTTAAGAGAGATTTAAAGGACTTAGGAAATATTTGGAATTTTGAATTTGAATTTTCGATTTAGTTTAATTGATTTGAGTTTATATTTCATTTATATATGTGAATATAAATGAGAATATAAATGAGTTATGAGAAAATTTCAGAATTTGAATTAATTTGAAGTTGATTTAGGTTAAGTCCATGAAGGGAAATCAAAGGACTTAGGCAAGATTTGGAATTTCAACTTGGAATTTGATTTGAATTTATATTTCATTTATATATATGAATATAAATGAGAATATAAGTGAATCATGAGAAAATTTAATGAATTTGAATTGATTTAGATTTGATTTAGGCTAAGTCCATAAGAAGGGAACTAAAGGACTTAGAAAAGATTTTTGAACTTGGAATTTCAATAATGGGTTTCAATCATGGATTTCAATCATATGGTATTGATGTGAGTTTGGAGAAAATCAAATAAGATTGATTTGGAGTTTAAGAAAATTAATTAGGATTGATTTGGAATTTGACTGACGGAAGGAAGGTGAGGAGTGGTTCAAGTTAAGGGTAGGAAAATTTTCCTAACACCCCTAAGGCATGACCTATTCATATGGCTAACCCTTCTGAGTCTCTAGGGCTAGGTTGAGTGTCCACCTAATCACTAGATATATCTTAAGACTGAGGATCTCTTAATGTCTAAGAGGAGTCCTATGTCTAAGATGGAGGGGTTGAGAGCTCATCCTAAATATGAGGTCAACAAGCACCCACCACCACCATCATCGTCACCGTCATCGCTTGTCATGAGCAGTCACATGGGATCAATCTCCTATCCACCTCAGTCAAACATGCAGGCTTATAATCCAGTATTTGCCATTGATGGAAGCAGAGCTCCTCATCCATAGAACTACCATACAAATATGAGTATGCCTTTCTCGATTCCTCCTCCTTTCCCTTCCCCTCAGCACCCCCTACAGCCAAACAACCCCTCTTTCTTTCCTTGTAAGCCACAAAACCACCATCATCAGGCGGTTCTCCTCTAGGTTTCTGGCATTTCCATTATTGTTGTAGCCAAATAGCCCCTCTTTCCTTCCTTGCAAGTGACAAAAACTGAGAAGCAACATCATCATCAGGTGGGTTCTCCTCTAGGTTTCTGATATTTCTATTATTTCTGCACCCAAATAGCCCCTTTCTTTCCTTGCAAGCGATGGAAATCGATAAACAACACCATCATCAGGCAGGTTCTCCTCTAGGTTTTCGATGTTTCCATTATTCTTGTAGCCAAACAACCCCTCTTTCCTTCCTTGCAAATGACGAAAATTGAGAAAGAACATCGTTATCAGGCGAGTTTTTCTCTAGGTTTCTGACATTTTCTCATCTATTCAATCCAAATAATTGAACTCCAATATCTCCCATTCAATCCCTACTAGCCAAACTCATGTAAAATCATTAGTGTTGTGGATTGTGGATGTATAAAAATATATGAAAAATATATGCATATGCTTGTGCATCTTTATGTAGGTTTGAAGGCCACGCCTCATTGGTGATGAGATGAAAATAAAGTGTTGCAAAACACCAATCATCATACTCATGTATGAAGGCCTAAAACTCAGATGCAACTCCCATGCCAATCCGCCAAAATTTTGATTAAATTTTGGACTTAAAAAAAGGAGGAAGAATCAAGGTTCATTTTAAAAAGAAATCAAGCACATAAAAAAAAGATAATCTAAAATGAAATTTGAATGATTTGAAATTGCATATATATATTTGCTTTTATGCAGGTGATCGAAGACCTCACTAATGCTCAATAGGGCTTAGTGGGCATGAAGACTCGGTGTCAAACACCATTTATACTTAGAGTGTAAAAGTAAGCCAAAGTCTACCTCACCGAGGATGACGCCAATACTACCAAAATTTTGATTAAATTTTGGACTCAAAAGGGTTGGGAGAATCAAGATTCATTTAAAAAGAAATCGAGCACATTAAAAATAAATAATCTAAAATGAAATTTGAATGATTTAAAATTGCATATTCACTTTTATGCAGATGATCGAAGACCCTACTAATGCTCAATAGGCATAAGCCAAAAGTGTAGCCCCTACGGGATGATCAAATCAAATGCTACCAAATTTTATCCAAAATTCATACTTGCAAAATTTAAACAAATAAATGCCTAATCTTGCTAAAATAAAATTGATATCAAATTGAATTTTGAATTATAAATGATAATAAATTTGAAAATAATATTTCAAATAAAGAAAGATGGATTGAACTCAAACAGATTTATGAACTTGAAGCAAATTAAATATTTTGGCAGTAAATATAAATTTGCCACTTAAATATATATTATTCCAAGGGATCTAATAAGATGTTAGAATAATTTAAAACACCTTCCTCGCCACAGATATGCAATTCTTCATATAAGTAGATAGAAGATGACACTAAATTAAATTCTATACGAATGACGGAGCTTCTTTCAATCCAAAAAATTAGAAAATTCTTATTCTAATTATGATTTTGAAAATCAATTATTTCATTAATTAGATAAAATTATCTAACTTAAAAACACCTGTATGTGCTCAGACATAGAGATTTAAAGTGTAAATTTTAATGTCTAAAAAGACTACGCAGGCTAAATTGAAATTAAATAAATATAAAATTAATCTCATAATTTAGAAATAAAATTACCTAAATTACTAAATACCTGCATGGGCCCCGACACTTATACTAAGCGCTTAACCTTAGTGTCTGAGGATGCTGCGCAAGTTAAGAAAGAAGAATGATGAATTAAATTTGATTCTTTATGACTATATGTATGCGAGCTAATGAATGTCTCCATATGTTAATTCAAATCAATGAAAGAGATAAATATTTAACTCCATAGAGTATGATCATAGTAGGCCTAAACCTCTATATTTGAAATAGAGTTGACACGATCTATTAAATAATCAACTTCTAAATGAATTTAAATTACATTATGTTATAAGACCCAATCTTCTATATTTACAATAGAGTTGACAAGGTCTATTATGATATCAATTTCTTGAAAAATTTAAATTACACATAAGTTATAGACCTGATCTTTTACCAGCAAATAAGTAGAGTTGACAAGATTTACCCCGATGATGGCCACATTGATTGAAAATCTCAATCGGAGGATATTATCATCAAAAGATGCTTGAGGTTTAGATTAATTCATCATAAAATTAAATTTCAACTAAGTAAACATCTGAACTAAATTAAATTCATTATTAAATGCTTAAAGCAAATAATTCATCCGCTCATCCACCATCGTTTGTTGGGGATGATAGATTAAGAAACTCTAGCCCACAAAGGAGCTAATGTTGAGTCAAATAAATCACTATATTCAAACTCAAATAATCTCATGTTAGTAAGGCGTGGCCCATGTACTCTATCCATGTGGTTTGACTAGTAGGCTCCACACATGATATGATTACGACTAGAGTCCTCTGATCGGGTGGTTGCCACCAAATGGAACCATTATATTATGGTCATGATTGTAGCCCGTATGTTCCCCAATGGCTCGACTTTGAGTTATGAATATTAGGGTATATTTGATGAAATAAAGCCTCTTTCGGTGACTTAAGCTTATCTCCTTAGATAAACACCACCCCAGGTCTACGAGGATTTCTTGGACGATATAACCCATGTGTTATTGATAAATATCCTTCGGTCAGGTTGGGTCAACTACCTCCTCTGACTAAGTAGACTAGGGACTATGACAGCCCGAGATGACGAAACCATGTGATTTAGATCAGTCACATCATCATTCCACCAACCATCGTTTTAAGTTAAATAATGGTGAATTCCTAAACCCCAAATTTTAAACTCCACATGTTGCTACTATACGCTACATTAAGAGATCTAATGATTAGCCTTAATTGGAAGTTCTCTCTCAGTATTGGGAGGGGTAATTAACTATAGGTGCTTGCGCCTATAGGAAACCTGGAACTAGAACTAAAGTCCTCATAAAATAAGGGCAAAATCTTTGGGTAGTGTCTTATCCACTATTTCATTTGCCTTTTAAAAATTACACCGACACTTAAAATCAAACTCTCTTTGTCGAGAGGTCGGTGGTCAATTTTTGGAGCCCACAAATTTTGGTGATTCCACTAAGGAAGGTTTCTTTCCATATTTGGCTAGTCAAATTTGGAGTATAGCAGCAGTAGAGTATAAGTAATCAAAATTGAAATTTAGTTATAAAATAAAATCTTTAATGAACATTATAGTTTATCGTGTATGATTTTATTTGCTTGAAATTTTATTTTGAATATATTATTTTATTTCTGTTCTGCTGTATCTTTGCATTTTGAAAGTATGGGATAAAATATTTATTTCGGATTATTGATCCCCATCTTTCATTTGTGTAGATGGATCTTCAGAACACTCTATTCATTGTGAAGCTGAGCTACGGGTCTAACATCCATCTGGTTAATGCTATCATCAACACTGAAGATGTTGGAGCTACCATTCAATTTGGTAGTGTGGACTTTCCAGCAATTGCAGCTAAAGCTCATGTCACATCAATCCAGTATGCATCTACATGTATATCACTGCAACAAAGAAAGTTTACTAAAGTAGTTATTGCTGAAGCTCCTCAGAAGAGAGCTTCTGTGTTTCAAAGATTGAGATATTATGACACTCTGACTATGAAGAGAACTATTGTTGGGCAGAAAGTCTCAGTCATGCCTATAAACACCACTCTGCCAATTGAACCATTCATACTAGGAAAGCATGATCATGAAGCTTTCTCATATGGAGGAAAATTAATGAGAAGGCAAAGAAGAAGGATGAATTGCAAGCTACGAGCTCAATAACTATTGTCTGAATGATAAGCTATGCAGTTAGCATCAGAATTTGAAGTGAGTATTCCCACCCATAATAAATTTAAGAGCTTGAAATGGGTAAAGAGGAATAGCTCTACTGGTGAGCTGAAACAATCTTTTTGGGATCCACCACTACGTCAAGCTCCGGTGCCCCAAAAGAAAATTGTTGAAACCTTATTTGCTAGAGTGTATCAAATGTTGAAAGTTGCCAAGGAAACATGCTTAATGAAAAGAAGAGTCCAAAGACCTGTGATGATTGAAGCTGATAATGTTTCATTTGGTAGGCTACCATATGTTGTGCGAGCTTGTAATCAATTTAAGCAAATCCTGTATGATGAGTATTGAAGTGTGACAACCATACTATATATCAGGGAATCTACTTTCGAAAAATCCCAACAGAAGGGCAAGCAAGCTTGGAGGCCAAGGCCACGAAGAGAAATTGTTGAAATAAAAAAAGAGGCTTGGCATCTGGTTCACACTCCTAAAAATTTGCCAATGATAAGAATCAACAAAAATGGGTTCAAAGAAGAAATCTTATGATGATGAATTACAGGATGGTCGACACCCAGGTGAACATTTCAAGGAATCCCATCACCGGTCAGCTGAATCTCCATGAAAAAAAATTGACTTTGATCATAGCCCTTCAGTTGAAGAGGGGTTTATCTCAAATCCAGAGCTAAAATTCACTAGAGGAGATGTTCTAAAGTCAAATTATAAGAAGATGAAGAATATGATGAGGATACTATGGAAGTGGAAGTAGTGTATGTGGTATAGCATGTTGGAGAACCAACTAGTGCACGACAACACCAACATAGATGGCATGGAGCCACACCTCCTATTCATATTGAAGAACCAGCTCTTGAACAAATAGAAAGAGGAGCTTCAAGTACATCCTCAGGTGATGAAGAGGAGGAAGAACTAGAAAGAGAAGAAGATAACTCTCTTTGTCATACCACATTAGCCCAAATGAAAATGAATAAAGCGGTAGAAGAAGAAGTTAAAGGATAGGGAGATCATCCAGTTAAATACAAAGATGAATTAAATGATGGAAAAAATGAATATGATGCTATAAATGATGCAGAGAAATATGGCTGCAGTGCCAGCATCTACTCCACTTGCCAACCATCCGACAACTAATGTTACATCTGCTGATCCACCAGTTGACTCAGTGCCTCAAGTTTCTGGAGCATGGAATGCACCCGAGGAGAGAAATGAAATCAATCAGCTAGCTTCTCAACCCATCCCTCAAGATGTGCCTAACATATCTAAGCCCGTGATACCAACTTAATTGGAAACAATTATAAATGAAAAGATCAAAGCTGTTATTGACGTTGACCAAGCAGAAAAATTGGTAAGAAAAGGTCATCCATACCCAGTATAGTACGATCAAGTGACATACCCTAAGGGTTATTCAGTGCTTAAATCCATTACATTCAGTGGCACTGGGAACCCCAGACAACACCTGGTGCAATTTAAACCAACATGTGGCAATACAATGGGCAATGATGAAATTAGGTACATTTTAAGACCCATTATCCTTAGGAGACCTTATTAGGTGATTAGGTCCATTGTAGGATGGTGACTTTTATCTCTTAAGATAGTACATCATTCCTCAATATCGCATCCAATCACCCTAATGAGTACATCTATGAAACTACGTGGTGTCCCAACTATAATTTTCAGCACTCCAAAATTCACCACACTATCGTAGATCCTTTGAACAAATATGGCTACGATGCTTAGAACAGATGAAGCCAACAAAGTTATGTCTAAAATTCATGAAAGACTTTATGGGGCACATCAATCAGGTCCTAAAATGGCAACAAAAATCAAGAGAATGGGATATTATTGGCCATCGATGGTGAAAGATTATATTGATCATGCCAAAAGGTGCCATGAATGCCAAGTCCATGGGAATCTCATTCATCAACCTCCGAACCCACTACATCCAACAGTCGCATCTTGGCCATTTGAGTGTCGAGGAATAAATATAATTGAACTTATTAATCCACCATCGTTAGCAGGTCATCGCTTTATCTTAGCAGCAACTGACTATTTTTCCAAGTGGGCTGAGGCAACTCCATTTAAAGAGGTTACTACTGATCGAGTCCTCGACTTCTTCACTCATAATGTTGTCTATAGATTTGGTATGCCACGATGAGTTATCTCAGGTGAGTGCAAAGATCTATAAATTTGCTGATTGATACCAAATCAATTGACGATATTCATCAATTTATAATCCAAGAGCCAATGATTTGGCAAAAGATTTTAATAAAATACTGATCAAGCTACTCAGAAAGATCCTCACAAGAAATAAAAGAGAGTGGCACATCAAAATACTCGAGGTGTTTTGGTCATATAGAATTACTTACAAGATGCCAACTAAAGCCAATCCTTATGCTCTAACTTTTGGAGTCGAAGTAATTTTACCACTAGAAGTTGAACTATCTTCACTTTGAGTAGCCATCCAGTATAATCTAACTCAAGCAGAGAACACACATTTACGGATGGAAGAGCTTGACATGCTCGATGAAATTAGACTTCAAGCCCAACAAAGCTTAGAAATCTATTGAGCAAGAATGTCTTAAGCCTTCGATGGAACAGTGCGTCCTGGAACTTTTCAAAGAGGACAGTTGGTCTTAGTGCTGAGAAGATCGATAATCCCTTAAAAAAGAATCGATGATAAATTTGAAGCTAATTGGGAAGACCCTTACATCATAGAGAAGGTATACAAGGAGGAGCCTACCAGCTTGTTGATTCGAGTGTCGGCGGCCTATGCCACCCATCAATGGTCATTATCTCAAGAAGTATCATGCCTGAGTGCACATGATTACATGATTAGATAAACATTATATTTATGACTGCTCATATTATATATATAACACCAAACAATTCTCTTGCATTGCGAGAAAGCATTTTTGAGTTGCGATGAAATTCCCCCTATAAGATAGGAGACATTTTTATATATTTATTTAGGTTGATATCGTGCTTTTTGTCGATATCCCAAGATGAAAGTATACATATGTGGTGATTGACAATAGGTCTCATACTCTTACAATTGATATAAAAAGAGATATAAGTACCTCTTTATCTTAGCTAAAAAATGCCCCTGTCTGACAGGGGGCATTTTTAAATTTTTATATTAGAAAAATACTTATGTCTATTTTGAGTTGACATCACGATTCGTACTGAAATCCCCAAATAACATTTATAATTATTTTGTTAGTATAATAAAAAAGATCACGTTCACAGCATGAAGAAGAAGACAACTAGAAGCTGAGATCTATCCTCCAAAGTCCAATTTCTCAATGATTAAGATCGAAATTTTTTCAATTGGAATTTGAGGAGAATGCAAGTAACCATAAAGCATAAACCTATATAACTTCTTCAACAAGTCGCAAAGCAAAAACAAGAAGCTATCTTAGAGTTTGTAAAAAGCTCACAGCTGAACTAAGAAAACTTTATAGTCAACCAGCCCACTAAAACACCAAGTGTTGGACTAACGACTTCTTGCCATAGACCTAATGCTCATCTTGAAGACTAGGTCACTAGATCACATCCTTCAATAAGTCCACCAAAAGTAACAAGCAAAATACTGAAGGTATGCACATTCTCCTGACAAGTCAATCTGGATAAATCAGGTTAATCCTTCAACAAGTCTGCTAAATCAATAAGCAAAGGACCAAAGGTATGCACATCCTCCTAACAAATTAATTTGAATAAATTAGGTTAATCCTTCAACAAGTCCACCAAAGCAATAAGCAAATGACCGAAGGTATGCACATTCTCCTGACAAGTCAATTCTGACAAATCAGGTTAATCCTTTAACAAGTCCACCAAAGCAATAAATAAAGGACCGAAGGTATGTATATCCTCGACAAGTCAAGTTAGACAAATCAGGCCTATTCTTCATCAAGTCCGTCAAGCTCGAAGCAAGGAAAAAGGAACATAAATCACAAAATAAATAAAATTCTTCCTTCATCTAGCCTACTAAGCACGAAGCTAAGGCGAAAGGAGGATTAAAGATACAAACCGCTAAGATTAGACCTTCTTCAAGCTTATCAAAGTGTTAAGCTTATGGCCGAAGGTATCTCTCTTCCAACTTGATGAGTCAATAAAGATAAATCAGGTCAAATCTTGTATGGTCAACTAGTTTGTAACAAACATGGTCCGCTTCATACACGCATCATATCTGTTGAGGCATTTATTGACCTACATGTATGCTCCATTAGTCATGTCGAGCTCATAAGCTGAATTTGATGAACTTTGGATGCAACGAAGGGAAAATTGAAGCTGAAATACACTCGATGTCACCGAAACTAGTTGAAATGGTTCAAAATGGACTACATCATTGAATTTTGAGTCTGCATGAATATCAAGCGATTGGAAGCAACGATGCGTAACTCTGAACCAAAATTGACATAATTTAGTGCCTACTTTAATAAAATGGCCTCCAATCATGAAACGAATTACACCATTGAATCCAGAATGTCAAATTTATCTAGAAATGATACTCATATTATCTGGGTTTAATTTCAGCAAGATTTAGAAGAATTTTGATGATATAGCATAAATTAAACATCCAATTTAATTTTAATTATTAAATGATTAAATTAGAATTTTTACATGATTAGGAATTAGTAATCTGATTATACTCTTCCCATAAATGCTCTTCAAATTCGCCAATTTTAAAAATCTCTAAATAAGGAAATTAACAAGGGCTCTAATCCCTATTTTCCCTCCCATGGAAAAGAGGAAGCCAAGAATTTTTGTACACACACCAAAACCTTTCTCACTTTCTCTATCTCACTCGCTCCTTCAAGTCTCTTCTCTTCCCCCATCTTTCATCTATCTACCTCGTAGGTATTGGGACTCTCTCTTTCTCTCTTCCTAAAGCCAACAAGGAGAGCCAAACACCTCCTAATCCTGATTCATCCCGTTGAATGCACCTTCCCATCATGTCGCTCCAAGCCCTCTCCCATCCGTCCATTGCTCATATACCCACCAAAATATGAAATATGATCTCCCATCAAAATTTTGATTTCTCCATAGAACTGAAACTTCATCTGGACTCTCACACAAATCCTGCTTTCTACCATCACACTGTGCAATTCCTCCCAAAAAGAAAATCAAATTTTGCATCAGAATATTATAGAAAAACATTAGCAAATTCCTGTAGTAATTATTATTGACCCAAAAAAAAAATTTTATTCCTTTTGCTACAATTGCATCTCCAATTCATCCAAACCTTCCCATAATCCATATTCTCTTACCATAATCAAGAGGTAACTCTGTCATCAGGCGGGTTCCTCTCAATTTTTGGCATCTTCCTCTTCCTTTCCCTTCCTCTTGGCATACCTTTCCCAATTTCCTACTCTGATCAATACCATTGCCGCAATAGAGAAAGAACATTATCATCAGGTGGGTTCCTCTCAATTTCTGACATCTTCCTCCTCCTTTACCTTCCTCTCGGCATACCTTTCCCAATTTCTTACTCTGATCATCCCTTTTGCCACAGCCAAGAGGTAACACTGTCATTAGGCAGGTTCCTCTTCTAGGTTTTTGACATTTCCATTATTCATGCAGCCAAATAGCTCCTCTTTCCTTCCTTGCAGGTGGCAGGAACCAAGAAAGAACACCATCACCAGGCGGATTCCTCTCTAAGTTTTCAACATTTTCTCCCTATTCAATCCAAATATTCAACACTCCAATATCACCTATTCAATCCCTGCTAGCTGAACTCATGCAAAATCATTAATGTTATGGAATTTGGATGTATGGAAATATGTGAAAAATATATGCATATGCTTGTGCTTTTTTATGCAAGTTTAAAGGCTTCGTCATGCTCATCAAGATGTGATGAGATGAAATTTGGTTGTGGTGTCGCAAGACACCACTCTCTACATTCAATAGGGCATACCGAGTAAGCCAAAATTGTTAGATGCAACCTCCTTTGAATGTGTTAAAATTGTATATATGCTTGTGTTTCTTTATGCAGGTGATCAAAGACCCAACTAATGCTCAATAAGGCTTAGTGGGTATGAAGATTCGGTTGTGGTGTCACAAGACACCATCCACTATGCACAATAGGGCATATCAGGTAAGCCAAAGCAGTTTTAATGTAACCCCCTATGTGGGGATGATGCTGAAATATTGTTGAAATGCTGCCAAAATTTTGATTAAATTTTGGACTTAAAAATGGTGGGGGGAGAATCAAGTTTCATTTAAAATGAAATCAAGCACATCAAAATAAATAATCTAAAATAAAACTTGAATGATTTGAAATTGCATATATATTTGCTTTTATACAGGTGATCGAAGACCTCACTAATGCTTAATAGGGCTCAGTGGGTATGATGACTCTGCTGTGGTGTCATAAGACACTGACTGTTACGCTCAATAAGGCATACTAGGTAAGCCAATGCAGTTCTGATTTAGCCCCTATGTGGGGATGATGCCGGAATACTGTCGAAATGCTGCCAAAATTTTTTCCAAAATTCATACTTGCAAATAAAATTCAAGCTAAACAACTAGCACTGCCTAAGCTCATCAAAATAAAATTGATATCAATTAAATTTTGAATTATAAATGAGAATGAATTTGAAGATTATATTTCAAATAAAGAAAGATGGATTAAATTCAAACAGATTTATGAACTTGAAGTGAATTGAATATTTTGATAGTAAATATAAATTTGACACTTTAATATATGTTATTCTAAGAGATCTAATAAGATATTAAAATAATTTAAAACACCTTCATCTCCATCAGATCTGCAACTCTTTGTACAAGCAGACAGAAGGTGATACCAAATTAAATTCTCTATGAATTATAGAGCTTCTTTCAATCCAAAAATTAAGGAATTTCATTCTAATTATGATTTTTAAAATCAATGATTTTATTTATTAGATGAAATTATCTAAGCTATAAACGCCTGCATGTGCTCAGATATAAAAATTTAGAGTGTAAATTTTAATGTCTAAAAGGGCGCAGGCTAAGTTGAAATTAAATGAAAATATGAAATTAATCTCATGATTTAGAAATAAAATTATGTGAATTGTTAAATACCAACATGGGCTCCGACACCTATACCAAACATCTAAACTTCATGTATGAGGATGTTGCACGGGTTTTAAAAAGAAGAGAAAGAATGATGAAATTGATTGAATCTTTTATGACTATATGTAAACTAATGATTGTCTTCATATGCTAAATCAAGTCAATGAAAGATATAAGTATTCAACTCCATAGAATGTGATCATAGTAGGCCTAATCCTCTATGTTTGAAACAGAGTTGACATCTATTAAATAATCAACTTCTAAATGAATTTAAATTACATTGGATTATAAGACCCAATCCTCTATATTTGTAATAGAGTTGACAAGGTCTGTTATGATATCAATTTCCTAAAGAATTTAAATTACACATAAGTCATAGACTTGATCCTCTACTAACAAATAGCAGAGTTGACAAGGTTGACCCTGATGATGGCTGTGTTGAATAAAAATCTCAACCAGAGAGGATTATTACTATTTAGATTTTTAAATTATTATATCTCAAATTCAAATTTATAAATTCAAGTTGTAGAATGATCTGCTAAGAAAATAACAGAGTTGACAAGGTCTACCCTGATGATGGCTGCATTGATTAAAATCTCAACCAGAGAGGATATTATCATTAAAAGATGTTTGAGGTCTAAATGAATTCACTTTAAAACTAAATTTCATAAGAAAATATCTGAACTAAATGAAATTTATCATTTAAATACTCAAAATAAATAATTCATCCACCCATCCATCGTTTTGTTGGGATGATAGATTAAGAAAACCCTAGCTCATAAAGGAGCTAATGTCAGGTCAAATAAATCACTATATTCAACTCAAATAATCTCATGCCAGTAAGGACATGGCCCATATCCTCTATCCATGTGGTTTGGCCAGTAGGTTCTACATATTATGCAGTTATAACTAGAGTCCTCTAATCGGGTGGTGGCCACCAAATGACATCATTATATTACGGTCATGACTGTAGCACATATGTTCCCCAATGGCTCAGCCCTTTGAGTTATGAATCATAAGGTATATTTGATAGGCACAAAGCCTTTTTATCAGCTAAGGTAGACTTAAGCCTGTCTCCTTAGATAAACACCACCCCAAGTCTATACGGATTTCTTGTATGATGTAACACATGTGTTGCTGATAAAGATCCTTCGGTCAGGTTGGGTCGACTACCTCCTCTGATTAAGCAGACTAGGGACCACGACAGTCCGGGATGATGAAACCATGGGATCTAGATCGGGTACGTTATCATTCTACCAACCATATGCTTTAAGTTAAGTAATGATGAATTTCATAAATTCTAAAACCAAAAATTTTAAAATCCACATGCTACTACTATACTCTACGCATTAAGCAGTCTGACGACTAGCCTTAATCGAAAGTTCTCTCTCAGAATTGGGAGGGGTAATTAACTATAGGTGTTTGCTTCTATATGAACCTGGAACTAGATCTAAAGTCCTCACAAAATGAGAAAAAAATCTCTGGGTAGTGTCTTATCTACTATTCTATCTGCCTTTTGAAAATTACACCGACACTTAAATTATACTCTCTTCATTTGTGAGAGGTCGGTGGTGAATTTTTGGAGCCCACAGCAGTAGCCCTCCATCACCGCTAGCCACCCACAGTCAACACTGACGTCGATGACAACCCCTATTACTAGCTACCACCATCGGCACCCTTAACCCCAAAAAATACTTTACATTACATTTACTCTATCAAACAAGAAAAAACACTCATGTATTTGTAGAGTTTTTAACCAAATAATCTAAAATAATTCAAATACATTACATTCACTTTACACTACATTTTTTTTCAGACAATCAAACAAACCCTAAATTTAAATTTTATTTGTGCACCATTCTCAAGCCATATGATCTACATTTAGCACATTCATTAGAGTACATGTAGGCTAATTTTTCAATGTACATGCATCTTGGTGCACTTGTGTGATATATTTAACTATATTTTAATGGGTTTGCAAGATGCATAAGTATGTGTTTCAATGCATTAGAAAGAGTTCCTCATGTTGTATGCACATCTTAAAGATATTAAAATTTTGTTAAATGCACATTTTGGATCTTTGAATGAATCTCAAGATGCTTGTACATTCTTCAAGGTAATATGTTTGAATCAAGAATAGCTTTGAGAAAGGTGTAAGGCATGAAATTATCTAAAATTTGATCACTTGCATGAATAATTTGATTATTGGAAAATGTGCAATATTTCATTTTAAATTTTCTAAAGTTTGTCTACTATCTACTTGTGTGTTTGTGATATGGATTCGATGGTGTGTAAGGTGTTCTTAATTCTTGTTGTGCATTTTTTTTAAATGTGGTTCAATTTAATTCAATATACAATTATGAAGGTTTTAAGTGTTCGATGAAGTTTTCTTTGTTCTCATGGAGAACTATCAAGTTCATTGTAAGTCCCTTCTTATTATTGCATATGTAAATATTGAGATCCTTCAATTCCATATAAGAGTCCAAATACCCATTAGAAAGGTCCAACTCATACTTATTACCAAGCTACTGAGTTCGTTCCAATCCTCCTTTGAATTCATTTCAATCTAATTACGTGCAAAATTTGTTCTTTTAGATGCAACTTACAAGACATTTTAAGTGTCTATTTCATTCTTATTTTGTATTGTATTCATTCATCTAATCACACATGTTTATTAAGGTTATCCATAGAAATTCAATTTAGTCCAAATTTCAATAGTCTCCTGGCATTATTTTAAATATGAGCATATCCATTGCACCAAGAAAGGTGCACATGGTGGATGTCATGAGATACCTTTGAAATCCACCATATTAAGAAAGGTGCACAAATAGCATCTATATAAAAATTTTGCAATGAATATATTATCTACTGTGATAAGAAAAGCATACACAAGGTTCCCCCATTGCATCACAAATGTTGCATATGAGTTCCCCCATCATGTTAAGAACTACATGGATAAGTTTTGCTCATCACGCAAAATACATTGCAATCGAGATTTTTAGGATTTGGAAATACAACCCTTTTTATACATTCATTAAACTATGATGATAAGGACGAGTCAAAAAATTTTGAAAGACAAGCATACATACTTCTCTCTATCTCATTTTGAAACTTTTATGAGTTTATATAAAGAAGGAGTGAGGTAAACTTAGAGTTAAAGAGTGTGAAGAAAGAAAGGATTATTTTGTGGCAGAATTTTAGTAGAAAATTGGATATGGTTGAGTTGGAGCTGGCAGTAAACTTGTAGAAGAAGAGAGAAGCAGGGATGTTGAAGCAAGTAATGGAGAGTGTAACTTTTGGAGATAGGATTTTGATGGCTTTGAGAACCAAAATGTGATGTGCAGGTTGGATTTTGTTTTCAGCCTCAAGAGTAGGAGATATGGGAGTGAGGTCAGAGTAAGGATAAGAGAGAGCTACAGGGAGACAACCTTAGCTCTACTAAGTATGAGTGGAGGTTGTATTCATGTAAATGTAAAATAAAGATGAGAGTAGAGGGGCAAGCAAATCATTTGGATAGTAAGTTTGGTGAGTGAGAGTAAAGGCTAGGGATAGGTGTGATACTAGTACAATGGATGGGTTACTTACATGATGCTCGGTATAAAGGATGGGTCTTTAGCGTAGAGATTGAAGGTTTCTTGTACGATATGAAAGAGAGGCCCTAAAGTTGTGCATGCTATTCGCAATAAGAGGAAATGGAGATCGAGGTTCTTGCTTGACAAGAAGGGAGAGGCAGACAAGAAAGGGTCACAAGCTATGTGTTTCTGGTTGCAATTATGAAGAGTTGTGGTAGCAGAATAGAGGAGTTTGGGAAATAGAAGAGCGAAGGAAAGGAGAGATAAAATGAGTAGGCATGAGACGAGTGTCAGGTAAAGAGATGAAGAGGAGCAAGCGTGTGAGTTTGTGAGGAATTGAGGTGTGGGAGGTATGATTTAGATAGTTTTTTATTGTATTTTTTTAATTTAGATAAAGAGGCGGTGACAACTTGACATGGATAAGGAATTTATTTATTTAATTATTTCTTATAATAATGATATTATTATTAATATTATTATAAATATTACAATTATATTAATTTGTATATTTTAAATTGAGTGATTTATGCATTGATCCCTCCTCGCAAATATTTATTTGTGTGTGAGGACTGGCTCAAAATCGACCTCTACAAAGAGAGTTTGATTTAAGTGTCTGTAATTTTTAGAAAGTGATGGAATAGTAGATAAAGCATAAAAGATCCGGTTCGAGGACTTTAGATCTGGTTCTAGGTTTCCTATAGGCGCAAGCACCTATAGTTAATTACCCTTCCCAATGTTGAGAGAGAACTTTCAATTAAGGCAAGTCATTAGATCGCCTAATGCGTAGCATATTGTAGTAGCATGTGCAGTTTAAAATTTGGGGTTTAGAATTTATGAAATTCACCATTATTTAACTTAAAGCATATGGTTGGTGGAATGATGACGTGTCTGATCTAGATCCCATGGTTCCATCATTCTGGGCTATAGCGGTCCCTAGTTTACTTAGTTATAGGAGATAGTTGACCCAACTTGACTGAATGATCCTTATCAGTAATACATGGGTCACATCATCCAAGAAATTCTTGTAGACCTAGGATGGTGTTTGTCTAAGGAGAGAGGCTTAAGTCTACCTTAGCTGGCAAAAAAGCTTTGTGCCTATCAAATATACCTTATGATTCATAACTCAAAGGACTGAGCCATTGGGGAACACATGGGCTATAGTCATGACCATAATATAATGGTGTCATTTGGAAACCACCCGATTAGAGGACTCTGGTCGTAACCACATCATATATAGAGCCTACTAGTCAAACTACACGGACGGAGTACACGGGCCACGTCCTTACTGGCATGAGATTATTTGGAGTTTGAATATAGTGATTTATTTTACTCAATATTAGCTCTTTTGTGAGCTAGAATTTTCTTAATCTGTCATCCCCAACAAATGATGGTGGATGAGTGGATACATTATTTATTTTAAGCATTTAATAATGAATTTCATTTAGTTCAGATATTTATTTAGTTGAAATTTAGTTTTATGATGAATTAATTTAGAGCTCAAGCATCTTTTGATAATAATATCCCCTCTGATTGAGATTTTCAATCAACGCAGCCATCATCGGGGTAAACCTTGTCAACTCAACTTATTTGTTGGTAGAAGATTAGGTCAATGACTTATGTGTAATTTAAATTTTTTAAGAAATTGATATTATAATAGACCTTGTCAACTCTATTGTAAATATAGAGGATTGGGTCTTATTATATAATGTAATTTAAATTCATTTAAAAGTTGATTATTTAGTAGACCATGTCAACTCTATTTCAAACATAGAGGATTAGACCTACTATGATCATACTCTATGGAGTTGAATATTTATCTCTTTCATTGATTTGAATTAGCATATGAAGACATTCATTAGCTTGCATACATATAGTCATAAAGAATCGAATTAATTTTATCATTCTTCTTTCTTAACCCAGGCAGCATCCTCAGACACTAAGTTTAAGCGCTTAATATAAGTGTTGGGGCCCATGCAGGTATTTAGTGATTTAGGTAATTTTATTTCTAAATTATGAGATTAATTTCATATTTATTTAATCTCAATTTAGCTTGTGTAGCCTTTTCAGACATTAAAAATTACACTTTAAATCTCTATGTCCGAGCACATGCAGGTATTTTTAACTTAGATAATTTTATCTAATTAATAAAATCATTGATTTTGAAAATCTTGCAACAACAACAACAACAACAACAACAACAACAAGCCTTAATCCCACTAGGAGGGGTCGGCTACATGAATCCTTCATCTCCATTGTGTCCTATTATGTGTCAAATTCTCATTTAATTCAAGTATACTAAGATCATTTTTTATACATCTTAACCAAGTCTTTTTAGGTCTACCTCTACCTTTCTTAACATAAGGCAAATCTAATGAATCTACTCTCCTAATCGGGTCATCGGACGGCCGACGCTTTATGTGGCCAAACCATCTAAGGCGACTCCCTAATCTTATCTACCACTGAGCTCCAACTTTTTCCAACATACTCATTTTGCATTCTATCTCTAAGGGTAAAGCCACTCATCCACCCGAGCATCCTCATCTCTCGTAACACTTAACTTAGTCTTATATTTTCTTTTATTGGCCAACATTCGCACCATAAGTCATTGTAGGTCTTACCACCATCTTATAAAATTTTCCTTAAGTTTAAGTGGAACTTTTCTATCACATAATAGGCCAGATGCATTCCTCCACTTCAACCATCCAACTTGAATTCTACTAATAACATCTCCATCTATTTTACCATCATTTTGAACAATAGAGTCTAAATATTTGAATCACTCACTCTTATTAATGACTTGATCACCAAAAGTCACAACACTACCACTAAAACTTCTACAACTAAAATTACACTCCATATATTCAGTTTTAGATCTACTTAAACGAAAACCTTTAGACTCTAAAGTTGACCTCCATAATTCAAGTTTTGTCGGACTCCCTCTCTAGTCTTATCAACAAGAAGAATGCCATTAGCAAAAAGCATACACTAAGGTACATCTTCTTGTAAATGCCTCGTAAGAACATCCATAACTAAAGTAAAAGGATAAGGGCTTAATGTTGATCCTTGATGTAATCCAACTGAAATAGGAGAATATTTTGTCAATCCTACTTATGTTTGGACACAAGTAACAGCTCTAGTATACATATCCTTAATGACTTGAATATAACCAATATTAACTTCTTTCTATTCTAGAACTCTCCAAAGAACGTCTCTTGAGACTTTATCATAAGCTTTCTATAAATCAATAAATATCATATGTAGATCCTTCTTATTTTCTCTATGCTTCTCCATCAAACCTCATAACAAATGTATAGCATCCATAGTAGATCTACCGGCATGAAACCAAGCATTTGTGAGAAACTTACGTATCACATGTAACTATGCTCAATTACTCTCTCCCATAATTTTAATGTATGACACATTAATTTAATTCATCTATAATTTGCACACTCTTGTGCATCACCTTTATTCTTAAATATAGGAACCAACAAACTCTTTCTCCACTCATCTGACATCTTTTAGTTTTAAAATAACATTAAAAGATTTGTAAAGAAATTCCTTGATCTCTAAACATTTCCACACTTCTATTGGAATATTATCTCTTTGCTTTTCCACATTTCATTTTCTTTAAAGCTTCACTAACTTCAGTTACTAATCTGATGATAAAATAAAATTTTCTATTTTTGTATTAAGGTTATTACTTTCAGTTCATTGAAAAAATTTATTAAAATACCTCATCCACCTATTTTCAATATCTTTTTCTAAGAAAAGCACTTTATTATTTTCATCCTTAATACCCCTCACTTGAATTATGGCTTTCTCTCCTATCTCTTTGGTTGGCTAACTTATACATACATCTTTCACCTTCTTTGGTATCTAATCTATTGTATAATTCACTAAAGCTAAATTTTTTGCATCATATATTGCTTTCTTAGAATCTCTGAGCCATTTTATATCTTTCCCAATTCTTTGAGTTTTTACATCTAAACTAAGTTTTATAACAATGTTTCTTATTTCTTATCTTTTCTTGCACACTCTAACTCCACCACCAACTATTCTTATTAAAAGAAGCTTTTCCTTTTGATTCGCCAAGCACATCTTTAGCAACTTACTTAATTTCACTTGATATTTTTTCCCACATAATGTTAGCTTCCTTATGAACATCCCAAACTCTAATTTCTTGTAGCTTACTCTTAAAAATATATTTATTTGTGTTCTTTAAGTGTCCCCATCTAATTCTAGGACAATAATTTAGTTTATTTTTCTCTTACAACCTTTCATCTTAAAATCTAAAACTAATAGTCGATGTTGGGTACTTAAAATTTCACTTGGAATGACTTTACAATCTTTACAATCTAAAGCGATCTATTTTTCTTATCAAAAATAATCAATCGTGTTTTATTAGATCCATTTTATAAGTAATAATATGTTCATCTCTTTTCTTAAATAAAGTATTAGCAACTACAAAATCATAAGCTAAGAAAAAATCTAATATAGTCCTACCTTCTTCATTAGGTACTCCAAATCCATAACCACCATGAATACTTTTAAAATCTTCTACCACTCTACCAACATGTCCATTTAAATCTCCCCAATAAATACTTTTCTTCAAGAGGTATCTTTTGTATTAATCCCTCTAATTCATTCCAAAAATTTTCTTTTGAGCTTTCCTCCAAACCTACTTGAGGAGCATAGACACTTATAACATCGATAATCTTAGTATCAACAATAATCTTTAAAGCTATAATTCTATCTCCACATCTATTAATACTTATAACATTATCTTTCGAACTTTTATCTATAATCACACCTACACCATTTTTAGTTCGACTTTTACCTGAATACCAAAGTTTAAAACCTAAACTATCAATCTCCTTGGCCTTCTCACCAACCCATTTTGAAAATCATAATTAGAATAAAAATTTTCTAATTTTCTGGATTGAAGGATGCTCCTTCATTCATGCATAATTTAACTTAGTGTTGCATTCTGTTGGCTTGTATGAAGAATTGCAGATGTGGTGGTGAGGAAGGCATTTTAAATTATTCTAACATCTTTTAGATCCCTTGGAATAACAATATTGAAGTGCCAAATTTATATTTATTGCTAAAATATTCAATTCGCTTCAAGTTCATAAATCTGTTTGAGTTCAATCCATCTTTATTTATTTGAAATATAATTTTCTAATTCATTTCAAATTCATTCTCACTTATAATTTAAAAATAAAGTTGATGCCAATTTTATTTTAGCTAGTTTAGGCAGTGCTATTTGCTTAGCTTGAATTTTATTGCAAGTATGAATTTTGGATAAAATTTTGATAGCATTTCGACAGTATTTCAACATCATCCCTGCATAGGGGGCTACTTTGAAACTATTTTGGCTTACTTAGTACACTCTATTGAGCATAGCAATCGGTGTCTTTCGACCCCACAACCGAGTCTTTATACCGACTAAGCCCTATTGAGCATTAGTGGGGTCTTTGATCATCTGCATAAAAGTGAATATATATATATGCAATTTCAAATCATTCAAATTTCATTTTAGATTATTTATTTTTGATGTGCTCGATTTATTTTTAAATGAATCTTGAATCTCCCCCTCATTTTAAGTCCAAAATTTAATCAAAATTTTAGCGATATTTTAATGAGATTGTCATCCCAGTGGCTACATTAGACTTTGGCTTACCCTCATTGAGCATAGTGGGCCGGTGTCTTTGCGACACCATAGCAGTCTTCGCACCCACTAAGCCCTATTGAGCATTAGTGGGGTCTTGATCATAAGAAAAATATATATGCAATTTCAAATCATTCAAATTTCATTTTAGATTATTTATTTTTGATGTGCTTGATTTATTTTTTAAATTAATCTTGAATCTTCCCCCTTTTTTTTAAGTCTAAAATTTAATCAAAATTTTGGTAACATTTTGACATAGGGGGTCACATTTAACAATTTTGGAGGCCTTTTCGTCACTTGATGAGTAAGGCGGTTGGTGTTTTACAACACCTCGATCAATTTTCACCTCGTCACGCCCTGATGAGCATGATGAGGCCTTCAAAATTGCATAAAGAAGCATGTGGTTGAATATTTCCTCCTTCATCTATCCTTCTAAAGAGGGTAAATGAAAATAGAAATATACGCCTTTAGTTGGGACACCACGTAGATCCGTAGATGTTCTTATTAGGGTGATTGGGTACAACATTGAGGAGAGGTGTACTATCTTAAAAGGTAGAAGTCACCACCCTACAATAGACCAAATCACTTGAATAAGGACTCCTAAGGACTAAGGGTCTTCGTATGTACTGGAGATTCTTCCCCTACTTTATATGAAAAAGTAAAGTAGGGTTTATTTTAAACCAGATTCGTTAAGTTCCCTATGGAGGTAAGCCCCTATAGTTAATTACATCTTAAGGAATGAGATTCTTTAAGAATACTCTTGATTAAGGTAAATGATCATTGTCTCTAAAGATTTTGAAGGTTAGACTATCAATAAATTTGTTTATTTTGTTAGACCAAATGAGATTGATCAAAGGGAGAGAGTTATTATCGAAGCCAAAGGAAGATAACTAGGAGATGCTCACGATGCTAGGAAACTTAGTGAGCAACTCAAACTATCCTATGGTTGGGCTTTACATTTTTGAAATTTGAAAAGGATTTATTTGTTTGAGTTGGATTTTTATTAGAAATTTAGGGCTTATAATTCCATGATGCAAGGTCATGGAAATGCCTAAGAGGCGAGGATTTATTCTTACAGCCCCGAAGGGAAATAATAACCTCAGAACCTAAATCTAGGGAGCTTTGGTGAGGGCCAAGGCATGACCTAAATCTAAAGTGAAAATGGGCATATGGTTTACCTCCATAAGAGAGGATAAACTACCTGTTGGATGGCCTGATCATGCAGGGGTTGTGCTGACTAACTCACAGATTAAATACATGTTGGCAAGTCTTATGCTTTTTCTGAGATAGCTAGGGTGTTGTTTATTTAGAAGACTAGAGATTCTTAAACACACTCTGAGGCTGGATCATGTAGGGACATGATTAATGACTTAAATCTAAAGCAAATTTTCCATATATTTTTATTTTTTATTTTGGACAATCAATTTGACACAGGCTTTAGGATTTTTATGCATAATGCATGAGAAATTAGATTATGGGCCAAAATCAGCAAGATGGGAGGTGTGTTTTCACCATGGCTCTCAAAGGTCAAGCTAAGTTCTCTGGCACAGGTTGGAAGCCCTCCAAATCAAGAGTGAAGTAATATATTTTTATGCATGATGTTAGGAAAGAAAAGACAACATCTAGCTAAGAGGTTGCTAATTCTTTTATCTTGATTTATAGCCTAAGCTTTAAGTGAGGTTATGAGTTGTTTATTTTAAATTTTGAGTTGTTTAATTTGGCAGTAGATTTATTTTTTCCTAAGAGCCTATTGTCATCCAGGCCATATATTAAAGCAAGGAAGAAATTAAGAAAATATTTTATTTTTAATGCACAAGCTAAATAAAACATCAAACATTTTATAAAGCCAACACAAAAGAATAAAAGGCCAAGTGTGGTCAAACACCACCACAAAAACCCAAAAATTAATTGGGTAGCCGAGCTCTACCCTTATATAACCCGGATTACAAATGAATTAATTATAATTAGGAAAGGAATTTATGTTATAAGGGTCTTCATTTCTTCATTTCTTCTTTCTTCTTTCTTCTTTTGGTTCCTTCTTTTGAATGGTTGGAATGTAGATGCTTCAAAAGCTTCACATGGTACATAAGACATAGTCTTATAACCAATATTCATCCTAATCTCCCATAACAATCATTCTAAAATCCTAATTATAAAATTACATAAAAAGGAAAAAGTAAATCTAACTAAAACCTGCAAAATAGAGATTAGCTAAACAAACCACACATTCCCAAGCATGTATATAAACAAATTGGACTTAGCACCCCACACATGGGTAACCAAGTCCACTGGCCTATTTTGGATTATGCTTAAGGGTATAAGCAACTGCACAAAAGCGATTACATTTTTTATTAAAGCACCCCTTAAGCACAATCCCCTGTAGAAGATAATGATTAGACAAAATCATCGTACCATTCATTCTACGTGCATACATCCTAGCATCCAGACTAAAATATCACTTCACAAAATAAAAGCAAACATCAACATGCACTGCCCTAACATAGGACTAGAAGTGGTAACTTAGCCTAATGTGTATACCATATAAGGTTTGTGTGTGATATGCTTGGCTTTAAGGTTAGATTTTCTAAGTGTGAAAAGGTTCAACTTAGAAGGGTGGTCTCATTTAAGTTGTTTAGTTGATATGGGTTAATTTTATTTGATGATTTAATTTGGTTTGAATGAACTTAATTACTAAAGGTTGTAAAGAGAGGAAAGAGAGAGAACTTCTCTTTCCTCCCTACCTTAAGTGATTTCTAAGGTAGATTAATAATTTTATTTAGTGAATGTTTTATTATGTATTTTAATTAATCCTAAGTTTAGATTTTCTAAGAACCTATTAAAATAGAAAGGTATTTTAAGATTAAGTAAATTATTACTATCACAAAACACACATTTTATTTCTTTCCCACATGTGTATCATGCACATGAATGAATCTAAGCATATATATACATGATGCAAGTATTTAACACCTTAATAATGAATGCTAAGAGATTAAGGAAATTTGAAATGTTTCATGTATGCATGATTTTGTTAAGTAAAAGAGGATTCTTTTATCCATTTTCATATGCACATTTACAAGTATAAAAGACATAAGTGAGTATGGTGTATTTTGCAGTGTAAGGTACAAGACCTACTTAGGGTGACTTAAAAACCTCGAGGTTGTCGGACTAATATACCACTTTTCTTAAATACATGTGCATGTACAAAAAGAAATGCATGGAAAGAGAATCATACAAAAAGTTTATGTTTGTTTGTTTGATTTTGGTTGTTTAATTTTTTATGTGTGATGTGAAATTCCTTCTTGAGTCATGACATAGGATTGTATAGGAATAGATTTTAAGCAAGTGTCATGTCCTTTTCAAATGGACTATACACTTTACAAATCCAACACAAACCTATGTTAAGAAAGAGAAAAAAAGTCACATAACAAATTTTATACTATTCACATGCAAGCTCATAAGTACTTATAGATAGCATACTTTTCAATAATGTTTGGTTTATAAGTTTTGAAAATAGTTTTGGATTTAGTAGTGATAATAGCCATTAATATCTTACTTTAGCCAAAACATGCAATTTGACATAAATGAAACTTTTCATTTTAATTTTATTTTCTAAAGACATGAATGCATGATTTTCATATGACATACACATTTAGCATGCTAGGAAAGAAATAAAGTGATGTAAGCATGTAACTTCACTCACCCTAATTAATTCCTAAAGACAATCTTATGAAGTAAGATCATTTAAAGAGAATCAAAAGTTATTTTAAGAGACTTTCATATTATTTTGAGTTTGATTTGAATTAGAAAAGTGTGAAAAGGTTTGCTGGTCCTAACCCATTCCCACATGTGTGTATTATTTTAGTTTAATTTTTTGATAATTAGATCAATTTTATGGTTTGGTTAGGTTAAGCTGTAAATTAAGTTCATTAATTACCCCTTACATATACCACTTTAATATATTTAATCAAATAATTATGAGCCAATGTATGACATAAAACCATAAGGAATTTAAATTAGCAATTCACCTAAGAAAGAAAGGGGCCTAATGCATTTGGCTCACGATTAATGATTAATTAAACTAAAGGGTTTAATTTAAGTACTTTCATAACCTTTCCCACACATATGGGTTAGGTATGATTTCCTAAGTTTACTTAGGTTATTGATTAAGTTCGGAATGTTTTGAAAATTTATCAAGTTAATTAAGTAGGTCATTAGTGGATTAGATTAAATTTAGATTAAGGAAATGGGTTTAGAGGGAATGACTTGGGAAAAACCCAAACCCATTCCATAAACCTCTCTTCACTTAAACAAAGTTTAATTTCATTGAGTGTAATTACATTCATTAATTTCCCTATTTAACTCATTAATAAATTCCAAGAAAATTAGGGGAGGTAGAAGTTATCTCACTAAACATGCCTGAGAAGTTTGGAATTAATTAATGAAGTCATTTGGGAGTAATTATAGTTATTAAGTTTTCAAATAAACTCTAATTAAGAAAATATATTATTTAAATTCAATTAGAAAAGATGAACTTGAGTTTGTATTTTTTGGAGTTTTTTTACAATTAGATATGAATTTATGAAGTTTCAGTTGATTTAAGTGATTTATATAAATTCTGTTAATTTATTTAATTAAAATAAATCATTTGACACTCAAAATTCATTATCTCTTAATCCAAAGGTTCTTTTGACTTGAAATTTTTATAGTAGGTGTATTTTAATTTGATTTTAATCTCTAAAAATTTCAACTTAATTTGACATGTATTTTTAGTTTAATTAATAAAATTTGATTTTTACTAAAACTTAAATTAAGCTCAAAATACTTAGTCAAATTTGGGGATTTTGGGTTTGTTGCCCTTATCTGCAATCTTTGGTTAAGTTTTTTTTTATTTTCTATGAATTTTTGAAGTTTCAGGTGATTTCAATAATTTTTTAAATATGAAAAATTTGATTTTCTTATTTGGTCGACCGGCTTGACGCAGCACATGTGGTGCCACATGAATGGATGCATGCGGCGTGCCATGCGTCACGTAGTGCCGCGTGATTGGTTCATGATGTCGCGAGCTTTGAGCAGAATTTGAGTCGCAAGTTGGCCGTGATGCCATGATCCATCCGATCGATGGTCCATTCGATCGAGATGCGGATGCCTCGATTGGATCCCGAGCGCCGGATCGATATCGAGATCCACATCGAAAGCAGATCGCGCGATCCAATATGCTTTCGATCCTGAATGGAACACGGTACTATGATGGTTGTAAAATAGAGGTATTTTAGGTAAAATGAGAAATTCTAAGTGAAAACTTATCCAAATGGACTCATTTTGTCGATTCCTGAAAAACTTCTAATTGGATGATTTAAAGTAAAAATGTGGGATTATCTAGGTAAATTTCTATAAATCATGAAAACTATCACAAATGAAGAATCTAAGGCCGATGATTTTGAAAGTTACCTCACTAGGGGATGCTGGTGATGACTCGAGCACACTATTGAGTGAGGAAGAGGCTTGGATGAGCCTTCACGTTGAAATGAAGTTTCCATCATTTTCTCCACTTGATTTTGGAGTATTTCTCTCCAAAATGAAGTGGGAGGTGATTTTCAATGGGTTTGGGAGCTCTAGGAGAGGGAGAATGGGCGGAATGGGTGAATGCTTCAGCCTCCGATGCCTTAGAATGAAAAGTGAAAATCACACTTTTATTTGAATTTTTGGCTCCAAACTCATGTAATTTGGCTTGGGGTGGTTGGGAATGAAAGAGAATCATCCTAGTCAGCTCACTTTGGTTGGCTAAGGCATGGAAAGTGGCTACCATGATGGATAAATGGGTGTCCTAGCCGAGGGGAGGTGAGAGTCCTTCGTGTCAAGTGTTCCAATGGGAGAGGTGAGGTGATTTCACCTCCCCATGAGTCATGGCTGCCCCAACTACTCCTTGGGTCAGAAAACCAATGTCCTTGTTGCCTATGTGGACCAATGGATGAGTGCCAAGTGGCCAAGAAAGAGAAAAGACCACTTGGGTAAGTGTCTTTTCTCATGGGATGCCCTTGACCCAAGGGCAAAGTGGTCATTTGGCATTGAATTTGATTTAGATAGATTTAAAATGAGTCAAAGTAAGTTGGACCAAATTTCATGCCATTTGAAGTTCATTTGGTTTAATTTGGGTCAATTTGACCCATTTGGGTCAAAATGGGTTAGGTTGACCAATTGGTCAAATTGGGTCAAACCAAGAGTTGGGTCAAGTTCAAATGATCATTTGGATTGCATTGGTTCAATTTGTTTTAATTAATTTGGTTTAATTTGGATTTAATTTAGATTTTGGCCAATTTGATTCTTTAGGTCAATTTGGGCTAAGTTGACCAATTTGACCCAATTGACCGATTGGCTTGAATCATGGCTTGATTTGGGTTTGCTTGATCATTTAGAATATTTTGCAAACTTTGGTTTCAATTAATCTTAGTTTGATTTGATTTTGGCTTGATTTGAGCTTTTAGGTCAAGTTGGGTTTATGGTCAATTGGGCTAAGTTGGGCCTAGTTGGCCAATTGATCAAATTGGTTTTAATTGAGGCTTTGGTCAAGTTCAATAATCAATTTGGAGTGAACTTGAGCCATTGGTTGCAATCAATTTGGTTTAGGTTGTAATTTGGCTAGTTTGGGTTCATATGGGTTAAAGGGTTGACTTGGTCAATGGGCTAGGTTGACTTGGTTTGACCTAATTCATGACAATTGATTAACTATGATGATCAAAAAATATGACATGAAGTTTGGATTGGCTTAACTCACTTTGATTTGAATTGAATTGGATTTTGATTCATGTAGGTCAAATTGGCCATTTTGGGTCAAGTGAGCCAATTGGGGTTAGTTGGCTTGATCAAGGCTTGATTCAAGTTTAGTTGAACTCACATATGGACTTGTGATTGAAATATAAAATCCATTTTCAAGTGATTTAGAGTTAAATGGGTTTTGATTCATTTGATAATTTCAAGTCAAAAGGGTGAATATGGGTTTGACTTGGGTTAGCTTGATTTTGATTTGGTGATTGAAGTTTATGTTTGATATTTGGATTCATGATTGAAAGATTGATTGAATCATGAAAAAATCTAAGGGTTTGGATTGATTTGAATTTGATTTGGTTAAGTTCAAGACTTTGACTTGAAAGGGTATAAGTTGGATTTTTGTTCGATTTGGATTTGAGTTTTGAATTGGTTTTGATTATTTGAATTTATATTTTATTTATATTTGTGAATATAAATGAGAATATAAATGGATTATGAGAACATCTTTTGAGTTTGAAGTGATTTGGATTTGGTTTGGCTAAGTCCATAAGGTGAAATCAAATGGGCTTAGGAAAGATTTTGGATTTGGAATTGATCATGGATTTCAATCATTTGGAATTGATTCATGATTTGGATTTTTGGGATTGCTTTGATAGTTTGAGAAAATTAATTGGGTTTCAAGATTTGATTTGGAATTGATTTGAATGATTTGAGAAAAATCACTTAAGTTGGAGTTGATATGAATGATTTGAGAAAAATCATTTAAGTTGGAAATTGATTTGAATTTGGAATTTTGACTTGGAAGAAGGAAGTGAGGAATTTGGTCCAAGCTATAGGGTAGGCAAGTTTTCCTAACACCCCTATGGCATGACCTATTCCTATGGCTAAATCTTCTAAGTCTCTAGGGTTAGGTTAAGTATCCACTGAATCACTAGATGTGTCTTAAGACTAAGGAACTCTTAAAGTCTAAGAGAAGTCCTATGTCTAAGATGGAGGCATTGAGAGCTCATTCCAAAAATGAGGTCAACAAAGCACAAGAATATGCATATATTTTTCATATATTTCCATACTTCCATAATCCACAATACTAATGATTTTTCATGAGTTCGGCTAGCAGGGATTGAATGAGAGATTTTGGAGTGTCGATTATTTGGATTGAATAGGTGAGGAAATGCCAGAAACCTAAGAAGAACCCGCCTGATGATAGTGTTCTTTCTCAGTTTCCGTCATTTGCAAGGAAGGAAATAGGGGCTATTTGGCTGTAAGAATAATGGAAACGTCGAAAACCTAAAGGAGAACCTACTTGATGGCGATGTTGCTTCTCAGTTTCTATCGCTTGAAAGGAAAGAAAGAGGGGCTATTTGGCTACAGGAATAATGGAAACATTGGAAACCTAAAGGTGAACCTGCTTGATGATGGTGTTGCTTCAATTTTCATAAAAGGAAAGAAAGAAATTTGTGTGCAAGAATAATAGAAATGTCAAAAACCTAGAGGATAACCCGCCTGATGATGGTGTTGCTTCTGATTTTGTCACTTGCAAGGAAAGAAAGAGGGGTTGTTTGGCTGTAGGGGATAGTGCTGAGGGTAAGGGAAAGGATGAGAATCACGAAGGGCATACTCATATTTGTATGGAGGTTCTATGGATGAGGAGCTCTGCTTTCATCAACAACAAATACTAGATTATAAGCCTGTATGTTTGATTGAGGTGGATAGGGGATTGATCCCATATGATTGCTCATAACAAGCGGTGGTGGTGACGATGATGGTGTTGGTGGGTGCCGCAGCATGGTATGCTGAGGGGGTGGATGGGAAATGCTGCTACCTAAAACTCCATATCTGATTGATTACAAAGTTGAGGAGTACAGAGCAGGCGGCATCATGTTTCTACTTTGGAATGATTCAATAATGGAAGGTTGATAAGGATTATATGGGGCATAGGTTGGTGGAGTTTGTGGCCTTGGAACTTGGCTTTGTGAATAAGGTTGTTGAGGTAGCATTGGTGAGACCATTACTGCTGGTATGGAGAGAATGGTGGTTGCTGCTGTGAAGGTGATTGGTGAGAAAGATTTTGCATTTGAGCTCTTTGTGGTGCATAGTGTTGTTGCTCAGGTTGCAGGTGCTGGATATGCTGTTCCAGAGGTGGAGGTGGAGGTTTGGAGGAAGTTGCAGGGTTTTACCTTACCATAGAACTGGTTCCATGACTAGAATTTATTCCGGTGCCTGATTTTATGATAGAAGAAGAACGATTAGTCGTAGCTGAGTTAGCATCCAGGTTCGATGGCATGGATGGCCTCCTTGTTGGAGTATTAGACCTTGATGCAAGCTTGCTGGCAGGTAGTATGGAGGACCTTGTGGGTGTAGAAATTCTACCAGGTGTGGAAGACCATGGTTGGGTGACCGGCAATTTTGAGGGCAATGTAGGACGAGACATGGAGGAGAAGAAGGGATTTACCTGTGTAGCCGGAAGTAGAGCGGACAGGGAGTGATAGGCTTGAAGCTTGAAGAAGGCTGTGGTAGAGGGGGTGAGTGTGAGTTGGGTTTGAACGAGAGGTCTCCTTCTTTTTTTGCTTTTCATTGAGAGGGAAAATAAAAAAAGAATTAAGACTCTTAATTGCATATTAGTTACTTTCCTTATGAGTTTAGGCAAGATTCTTTTTTTTTCTTCAAAAATATTTGAATAAGATTGGATCCATTTTGAAAATAATTTATACCCAAATTTTTTGAATTGATTTTGAAATAATTCGGATGTTAAGAAATCATATTCGATCAAAATTAAGTAAATATCCAAATTTAGTTATTTTTTCTATGATCATATTTATGCAAAAAATTCATCAAAATAAATCTCATACAATATGGATGTTATTTCTAGGAAAATTTGATGTTCTGGATTCAACGGCGTAATCCATTTTACAATCGGTAGTTTGATTAAAGTTAGTGTCGAATAGTGTCAATTTTGGGTTCAAAGTTGCGCGGTGTCGCTTTTGATCACTTGATATTTGCATAGACTCATCCAAATTGAGCTCGAATAGTCTCATTTAATAGGTTTTGATGATAATAACATGATCAATTTTGCAAATGGAGGTTATTTGGGCATCACCGTGCCTTCCCGACCTCAGTATGTGCATAGGCGCATCGACGGATTTCCTTCTTGATCGGCCGACCATTGAATTATGTGATATGTATATTTCAATCAATTTCGATGTTCTAAATACTATGGAAAAGTCCGTTCATCGATTGGAGATCATTTTGACTTGTTTCGGTGATGTTGAGTGTATTTTAGCTTTGATTTGTGCATTGTCACATCCAAAGTTCGTCGAATTCAGCTTCTAGACTTGACTAATGAAGCATACATGTAGGTCAATGCCCCTCAACAAATATGGTTACGCATGAAGTGGATAATGTTTGTTGCAAACTAGTTGACCATACAAGATTTGACCTGATTTTCATTATTGACTCATTCGGTAGGAAGAGAGATACCTCCCATATGCTTAACGCTTTGATAGGCTTGAAGAAGGTCTCATCTTAGTTGTTTGTATCTTTAATCCTCCTTTTGCCTTAGCTTCATGCTTAGTAGGCTTGAAGGAAGAATTTTATTTGTTTTGTGATTTAGGTTCCTTCTATCCTAAATTCAAGCTTGATGGACTTGATGAAGGATTAGCATGATTTGTCTAACTTGACTTGTCAGGAGGATATACATACCTTTGGTCCTTTGCTTATTTCTTTGGTGGACTTGTTGAAGGATTAAGCTAATTTATCGGAATTGACTTGTCAGGGGAATGTGCATACCTTGATCCTTTGCTTATTGCTTTAGTAGACTTGTTGAAGGATTAACCTAAATTTTTGGAATTGACTTGTCAGAAGAATGTGCATACCTTAGATCCTTTGCTTGTTGCTTTTGATGGACTTGTTGAAGGATTAACCTTCGATCCTTTGCTTGTTGATTTTGGCACTGTTGAAGGATACGAGTTGGCAACCTAGTCTTCATGATGAGCATTAGGTCTATGGCAAGAAGTTAAGTCCAACACTTGGTATTTTAGTGGACTTGTTGACTATAAAGTTATCTTAGTTTAGTTATGAGCTTTTTTGAACTCCAAGATAACTTCTTTGGCTCTGATCTTGCTGCTTTGTCAGACTTGTTCAAGAAGTTATATAGGTTTATGTTTTGTGGTTACTTAGACCTCTCCTCAGATCCTCTCTTGATTCGTCGATCAATTTGAAAATATCTCTAGATTTGGATCACTTAAATTCATTGAGTTGGATCAGCCTTGGAGGATAGATAGCCTTATCCTTCGAAGTTGTCTTCTACATGCTCTAAGTGAACGTGATCTTTTCTATTATTCACATAGCCACCTATGACCTAAACAAATATAATTGTAAATGTTATTTGGGGATTTTAGCATGAGTCATGATGTCAACCCAAAATAGACATAAGCTTTTCTAATGTAAAAAAATTTGAAAATGTCCCCTATCTGGCAGGGGAATTTTTGAGCTAAGATAAAGATGTGCTTATATCTCTTTTTATATCAATTATAAGAGTAGATGAGACTTATTGTCAATCACCACATATGTATACTTTTCTTCTTGGGATATTGGCAAAAGGCTCGATATCAACCTAAATAAATATATAAAAATGCCCTCTGTCTTGTAGGGGGAATTTTATTGTAACTCGAAAATGCATTCTCGTAATGCAAGAGAATTTTTGAGTGCTATTTCATATATATATATATATATATATATATATATATATATATATAATATGAGGAGTCATGAATATAATGTTTATCCAATCATGCAATCATGTGCACTCTGACATGATACTTCTTGAGATAACGACCATTGATGGGTGTCATATGTCGTCGACCGCTCGAATCAACAAGCTGGTAGGCTTCTCCTTCGTATACCTTCTATATGATGTAAGGGCCTTCCCAGTTAGGTTCAAATTACCACTAATTCTTTTGAAAGGAATTATAGGTCTTCTACTAAGACCAACTCTCCTTTTTGAAAAGTTCAAGGACGCTTGTTCCATTGAAGGCTTTAGACATTCTTGATTGATAGATTTCTAAGATTTGTTGGGCTTGAAGTCTAATTTCATCAAGCATGTCAAGCTCTTCCATCCGTAAACATGTGTTCTCCTCTTGGGTGAGATTATACTGGATGGCTACTCAAAGTGATGGTAGTTCGACTTCTAGTGGCAAGATTACTTCGACTCAAAATGTTAGAGCATAAGGAGTGGCTTTAGTTGGCGTCTTGTAAGTACTTCTATATGCCTATAACACCTCAAGCATTTTTATGTGCCACTCTCTTTTTTTCCTCATGAAGATCTTTTTGAGTTGCTTGATCAGTGTTTTATTAAAAGCTTCTGCCAAACCATTGGCTCTTGGATTATAAATTGATGAATATCACCAATCAATTTTGTATCGATCAACAAATTTATAGATCTTTGAACTCTTGAATATTGGGCCATTATCTGAGATGAATCATTGTGGTATGCCAAATCAATATACAACATTATGAGTGAAGAAGTTGATGACTCGATCAGTAGTAACCTCTTTAAATGGGCCACTTGGAAAAATTGTCGGTTGCTGTTAAGAGAAAGTGATGACTTGCTGATGATGGTGGATCAACAAGTCCAATTATATCTATTCCCCAACACTCAAATGGCCAAGATGCAACCGTTAGATGCAATTGATTTGGAGGTTGATGAATGAGATTCCCGTGGACTTGGCATTCATGGCACCTTTTGGCATATCAATACAATCTTCCACCATCGATGGCCAATAATATCCCATTCTCTTGATTTTTGTTGCCATTTTAGGACTTAATTGATGTGCCCCACAAAGTCCTTCATGAATTTCAGACATAACTTTGTTGGCTTATTCATCCCTAAGCATCATAACCACATTTGTTCAAAGGATCTACATATACAATGTATCATTAACATAGGCATATCGTAGGATCCTCTTTGTAATTTTTCTGGCTAGTGATTTATTGCTCGACAATTTACTTTCCTTGAAATAATCGATGAAGGGTTGTCTCCAATCATCAGGCTCTTCCACTATTAAAGCTTTACATGATTTCTTTGTAGTAATTTTGAGCTTTCCTATCTCTTGTATTTATTATTTGGGAGAATGAGGAGCAGTTTGAATTGCTTCATGCTGGCTTGAGTTTGATGTCTCCCTACCTGTGGAGAATATGGATTTACTGGTTGTAGAACTTGATGAGTGAAGACTTCTATCAACACATGCTCATCGTTCATGCTTGCCATCTCTTTGGCTAGTTTTGCTAAGCAGTGCTATTTTTGGATCGAGAGAATCGAGTCAATGTAACATTCAAAATTTGTGTCATTAGCTCGATGAACTCGCTTATGATAATAAGCATTCCCAAAACTTGATTGATGATCAGCTGAGAGTCTCCAAAAACTTGCAAGTTTTGGATACCTATGGTAATAGCTTCTTCAAGACCCACTATCAAAGCCTCATACTCAGCTTCATTATTAGTGAGGTTCAATCAAGCCATATGAATGTCTTATCATACCTCTTTCCGGTGTTATGAATACGAGGCCAATACCGACTCACGCCTTGGGTATGTTCAGGTTGCGGCTTGATCGATGATGCCCCATCAAAATACCTCTCCCAAATCTGCAGCTTTTCTCTTTCATTAATAGATAAAATCTGCTAATCAAGTAAGTCATCATTAAGTGGTGAGTCAGTTGGGATAGATGCAAGAAAAGAAGTCCCCTTCCCTTCCGCTTTTACGGGGTATGTATGTAATATCAAATTGTAATAAGAGTATTGCTCATTGAGCTAAATGACTTATCAATGTTGGTCTCATCATCAAGAACTTTAGTGGATAAACCTTTGAGATTAGTTTGATTCTATGATAAAGCATGTAATGGTGAAGCTTCTAACTACAAATATCAGTGCCAGATAATGCCTCTCTATTGGAGAGTAGCATACTTCATCTCTTCCCAATCTTCAACTGATACAATATAGCACATTTTCTTTATTTTCTTCATTATGTTGTGCAAGTAAAGCCCCAAGGGACTCCTCTAAGGCTGCGGTGTATAAGATAAGAGGTCTCCCTGGGATAGAAGCTGGTATAATTGGTGGATTGAGTAGATACTTTTTAATTCTCTCAAATGCTTCTTGGCATTCCTCATCCCATTTGAATGGAGCATTCTTTTTCATTAGCTTCACAAACGGTTGACATCTTCCTGATAGGTTTGATATAAAATGCCACATGAATGTGAGTTATCCTTATAAAGAATGAAGCTGGTGAGGTTCTTTGGTGGTGGCATCTCCATGATCTCCTTGATTTTGTTAGGGTCAATCTCAATTCCTTTATGACTTACAACATATCCAAGAAATTTCTTGAAGATACCCCAAAAGCACACTTGAGAGGATTCATCTTGAGATCATACTTTCTAATCCTTTCAAAGATAATCCTTAAATCTTCAAAGTGATCTTTTTTATCAATGCTTTTAATGATGAGGTCATCAATGTAGCATTCTACCTTCTTATGAATCAACTCATTGGAGATGCATGTCATGGCCCTCTGATATGTATCTCCGACATTCTTCAATTTGAATGACATGACTGTGTAATAATAAATACCAATTAGTGTTCTGAATGATGTGTATTTCTCATCTTTAAGAGCCATCTTGATCTCATTATAGCCCCATGATCCATCCATAAATGAGAACATATCATAGTTGGAGGTGTTATCCATTAGCAATTATGACATAGGGAGCAAAAAAATTATCTTTTGGGCATGCCTTATTTAAGCTCGAATTTGATCATTCTTCTTCTTTACAGGAGTGATGTTGGCTATCCAATATGCATACTTCTCTCATGAATAAAACCTTCTTCAATTAGCTTTTTTGTTTATGCGACCACTTATTCTTCAACATCCAACCTCATTCTTCTAGGAGCTTGTTTTACTGGTATTGAAATGGAATTGATGGCTAGCTTATGAACTGCCACATTAGAGGATAAGCCTGACATCTCAGAGTATGTACAAGCAAAGTAATCCTTGAATTCACAAAGTAATATTTTTATTTCTTCAACCTTATCATTAGGGAGAAGGGCACTAACAAATGTTGGACGGGGTTCTTCTTCAGTCCCCAAATTAATTTCTTTCAACTCATCCATGGTAGACGTCTGCCCACCATCTTCAAGTTCTTGGTGCCTATTGACTTTTAATTCCCCCTCAATTGTGAGAATGACTTCATGAAAGTCATCTTCTTCAATCCCCCAAAAAGGCTGCTTAACATCACCAGTAGAGCTATCCCTTTTCACCCATTTCAAAATTTCAAATTTGTTATGGGTAGGAATACTCGCTTTTGGTTGTGTAATAGATGACCCAGGTGAGAGCCGATGAGCTCCAACTCAACATTCATTCTTTCTCTACTGCCTCTAGGTTAGTTTTCTTTACAAAAGCGGAGGCTTCAGCATCATGCCTTCCTAGTGTGAAAGGTTCAACTGGCAGAGTTATGGTATTCACAAGTATGACTGAAACTTTCTACCCGTGATGGTTCTTTTCATGACTGGCTCTTCAGAATTACCCAATCCTTCAAATATAGAGGCTTTCTTTCTACAAACCTCGATAGCACTAGTGGTCATTTTGGTTGTCCTCCTCCCCAATTTGGATTGTAGTTCCAGCATCTCCAGTATTGATTACAGCATTATCCATACGATGTTGGTTCCATGACCTTACTTCATAATGAACGGTATGTTCATTTTTTATTTTAAATTTTCAAATATTTTTTTGCTATTATAACATGTATATGACTAGCCAAAGATGGAAAGAGAATCTGTTCCCTAGTCATGAAATATGTGGGCTCCAAAAATTACCAATGCCAAATTGAATTGAGGAGAGTGATTTAAGTGTCAGTGTAATTTTCAGAAGGTAGATTGAATAGAAGATAAGACACTACCTAAAGATTTTTCCCTCATTTTGTGAGGACTTTAGTTATGGTTCTAGGTTTCTTATAGGCACAAGCCCCTATAGTTAATTACCCCTCTCAATGCTGAGAGAGAGAACTTTTGATTAAAGCTAGTCATTAGATCGCTTAATGCGTAGTGTATAGTAACAACATATGGAATTTTATAATTTAAGATTATGAAATTCATCATTTTAGCTTAAACTAGATGGTTGGGGGAATGATGATGTGCCCGATCTAGATCTCATGGTTTCATCATCCCGGGCTATCATGGTCCCTAGTTACTTAGTTAGAGGAGGTAGTCGACTCAACCTGACCGAAGGATTCTTATCAGCAACACATGGGTTATGTCATCCATGAAATTCTTGTAGACCTGGGGTGGTGTTTGTCTAAGGAGACAATCTTAAGTCTACCTTAAGGGTTGTTTGTTATCAAGTATACCCTATGATTCTCTAAAGAAAGAGCCATTGGGAGCATACTACGGTGATCGTAATATAATGAGCCTTACTAGCCAAAACCACGTTTAGGACTTTATAGCGCATTTATGGCCAAAGTAGTCAGAGGACTTGGGCCACGTCCTTACTGCCATGAGATTAGTTAAAAGTGAACATAGTAGAACACTTGATTTGACATTGGCTCCTTTGTGAGCCAGAGTTTTCTTAATTTATCACCTCCGATAAATGATTATGGAAGGTGGATATATTAAGTTTTGCTTTAAGCTTTTAATGATTGAATTTCAATTAAATAGTTTTTAGATTGTTACTTAATTTGATTTAAAAATTTGATTAATCTGAATATATTTAAGAGCTTTAGATCCTGTCAACTCTGTTTAGCTCCTAACATAGGATCAGATCTACTGTCACATGACAGAAGTAGTTTCTTAAATATTTTAAAAGTTGAAATTTTTATAATAATTGGATTTTTAGGTTTTGTTAACCCAGGCCCGGTCCAAAGACCAAACCAGGTAGTAACCCGTGTAGCATCCTCAGATACTTGAATTTAAGCACTCAGCGTTATGTCGGGGCTCATGTGGGTGTATTTGAGAATGCCTTAATTAACGCCTTCTATTCGCTTGTACAAAGTGTTGCCAATCTGGCATAGAAGATGTTATAGATTTTATATTACAATTTGGAATAGCACATCACGATTCATATTTACTTCTTTAGTATTTGGGCTTTAGAGAATTCATATATATTTCTTATGCTTATTGATAATCCTTTGAATTTATTACATACTTCTAATGAATTTACTTCTCTCAATTTGATTGAAGTGAACTGTGAGAAAATCTATCATTCATTAGAAAATTTGTTGCACTCAATAATGACTAATTGAAGCTATTGTAAGCATCTGTATAGTTCAGACATGGATTATTCCAATTGACTTAATATAGGATATGGCTCCACCATTTATTAGAAATTAATACTTATGATTTGTGCTCATTGATGAACCACTTAATCAACCCCCTTAATTTGGGGTGCACATTTGAGCTTCTTATAGCCTTCAGATGGTTAAACTATGTACTCATACAAAACATTTTATTTATCTCAAAGTGAATAAGAAAGTAATCATAATGATCAATGATGACTCTCTTTTATGTTTGTTAGCAAGCCATTTAAACTCATTTTTAACCTCCTACAAAACTTTTCCTCTCCTTCAAGTCATTTGAAATGAATCATTGTAGAGTTTAGTATTCATAAGGATGACTTGTTCCTATCCAATGGTGAGTTATTTGGCTTAATATAAGTTCTCCTTTCAAATTTAACACGTGCACTTATATTTATTTTATTTTTTTTGTAACTTCACATTTGTTGTGCTCAAAATTTCAATTTAAGTCTTTTATTTAATTTCATTTAAATTCTTTGATTATCCCTTTTTTCATTTTATTTTTTAAGTCCAAAAATTTGATGAAATTTTGGCGACCTCCCTCATCCCACATAGTGGGTGAGTAGTGTTTTGGCTTTTTCGGTATGCCCTAATGAGCATAGTGAGTGGTATCTTATGACACCACAACCAATTTCCATCTCATCATGCCCTAATGAGCGTGATGAGGTCTTAAACCTGAAAGAAGACAAATGCAATGCAATATATATTAATTTTTTCTAAGTCTAAAAATTTGATGAAATTTCAACATTTAATTTAAGGCGACATCTAACAAATTCTTTTTCTTCTAATGAGCATAGCGGCGTGTCTTCGACACTGATCAATTTTTTTAGCTAATGGGCCTGAGCCTTCAAACTTACAAAGAAACACAAGCATATATACATCCACATCACACATGACTTATTTCTCTGTGTTCTGATAATATGAAAAGAGATAGAGTTGGAAATGTGAGACTAGAGAGAATCATTTAATGATTGTTCCTCTTATGTAAAGAGAAATTGGAAAGGTAATGGAAGAGACGATGCCAAAAATAGGAAGAAGAATCTACATAATGACGGTGTTCTTCTTCGGTTGCGGCAAAGCAGAATTAGAAATTCGGATTGGGGAAATGAGGGATTTTCAGATTGAGGAAATGAAGGAATTTGAAAGTGGATTTTTGGTTTTGGTGGAAATGAAGGGATTTGAAAGTGGATTTTTTTTGGTGGAAAATGAGAAAATGGGAGAAAGGATTAGTTTTGGTTGAAAATGAGAAATGGAAGAACAAAGTGAAATGAGGGAAGGGAGAATGATTCAAAAGCTAGAAATAAGAGGAAATTTGGATTGGAATGTTGAGAAAGAAAAAGAAATTAGGAAGAGAAGAAGAAGATGGAGGAAGAAGAAGACCACTTATCTTTTTTGGTTTTGGATGAGGGAGTGGAAAAACAAAAAATGGGATTGCCAAGGGGGCCCTCAGTTTGGAGGGAGGAAAATGGAAGTTCACCTCATTGCATGCGGTTGAAGGGAAGAGGGATGTCATTTGTTTGAGGAGTAGGGAATGATTGTGGAGCATGTAGAGGCAGATGAGTTGTTGGATGGCGACTCCTAGTGGTTGAAGCGTGGAGCTTCGAGCTCGTATGATAGAGGTGACTTATACACAGAGACAGACAGTGAAATTGAGCATGAAAGAAGAAGTTAAAAGAGAACTAGGGCTAGTCACATGTGATGGATAATTGAATGGGTTAGGGTTTAGTAATTTAGGGATTTAGGTTTTTTAAATTGATTTTTAAATTAAGTAATCGACTTTAATGTGAATTTTATATTGACATGATTTGATAATTAATATATATCAATTCAAGGTTATTCCGATGTTCCAAACTCAAATGTCCATTTCAATTAAAGTTTGGTTGGTGATCAAATTGAGTTAATTTTTGCTCAAAATGCGTGTCATCAGTTTTAACCACTCAATTTTTACGCAGACTTGCCTAAATTGAGTGCGAATTGTCTTACTTCATAGATTTATATGTTTCAAAGCTAATGGCATAATCAATTTCAAAAACGGAGGTCGTTTGGCTTATGTTAGCACCTCCTGACCTTGATGTGCATGCAGATGCATTGATGACTTGATCACTTGATTGGTTGATCTTCAAGTTGTGTAATATTTATATTCTGACCAATTTCGATGTTCTGAATGTGATGGTGAGTCCATTCATTGATCGGAGTTCATTTAGAGTGATTTTGGAGATGTCCAGTGTATTTCAGCCTCAATTTGCACACTGTCACTTCTGATCATTTGACATTTGTACAGACTCATCCGAATTGAGCATGGATAGTCTTATTTGGTAGTTTTTGATGTTTCAGAACTAACGACATAATCAATTTTATAAATGGAGGTCATTTGGTTTGTGTCGGTGCCTCCTAACCTCTATATGCGTGCAGACACGTTGACCACTCGATCGCTTGATTAATTTCTTCTCAAGTTGTGCAATATTTTTATTCTAACTAATTTTAAGATTCTGAATGCAATGGCATAGTTCGTTTGTCAATTAAAGGTCATTTGGGTTGATTTTGGTGACGCCCAGTGCATTTCAACTTTGATTTGTGCATGTCACTTCCGATCATTCGATATTTGCACAGACTCGTCCAAATTGAGTGTGGATAGTCTCATTTGGTAGTTTTTAATATTTTGAAGCTAACAACATGATCAATTTCATGAACGTTATTTGGACTTCATCGTAGCTTCTTTTCAGATATGTGCATCGACATATTGATAGCTTGATCGCTTCATTGATTGATCGTTAGATCGTGCAATATTTATATTTCGATCAATTTTGATATTCTAACACAACAACAAGTTTGTTCATTTATGGAGGTCATTTTGACCATTTTTGACGTCTAGTGCATTTTGAGCCGATTTTATGCGCCACCTCTGAATGTTGAATTGACTTTAGTGATATGTCATGAGTTTTAGAGAGATTTAATATAGCCTTCTTTCCTCCTTTTCACTCATTCTCTTCTTTGGGTTGCTTTGTAGTTTTTGAAGTTGGAGCTGTAGATTGCTGAAGCTTACTTTCTTTTGAAAGAAAATACTTTGCATCCTCATACATTTTTCTTCATGAACTGTAAATGGTTGAATAGTGACGAGAATCTTATGTTATGCTCTATTTTTTATGTACTTCATACATTAATGTAAAGTAGACAGAACCATACCATATTCATGGAGCTAAGAATAGCCTAATAGAGCTTTGAATGAGGTGTCGGCATCTATCACATGAAATTTAGCTTGGGTATGGAGTTCTCCAAACTTAAGCAATAAAATGAAAGATCTGAGAGTCCTCTACCCCAATTCATTAAAGCCATGAACCATCAATTTATCTCATCCAAGGTGCTGAATGTCTAGGGACAACCCCCTAAGTGTTCGTAGACTCATAAGATTTATTCATGAACTTGGGTCAATTAGAATTTGATTGATCATAATTCCATCACTTTCTATAGATTATAATGGGTGATTGTGTTCCATTATCCCAAGCATAAGATCTTCTTTAGAGAAAGTGATCATCAAGAGATCTTGAGCTTACAAAACTTCAGTCATGTATCATTCAACAAAATAAGCTTCATATCTCTCTGGATCTTTAAGAGCTTGAATCAACATTTCTTAAAGGTCCTTCGACATCAAGAGAGCCTCATACACACTTAGTTGTGCAGGGATCTTTCTTAGATGTGATAGGATATTATAATCAATTCCTCTACTTGAATTTGCTTTATTATTGGGGTCTTTAGGGATGATATCTTCATCAACTTAAATATTTTTGTCTTCATTTTTAATTTTATGCTTATTAGATGTCCCTTTCCTTAATGGAGGTGGTGGTATCTTACTACTCCTTAGTTGCACTTGGACTGCTTTATTTGTCTTATGCTCTTCAGATGAGGTAGCTCCCTCAGAGTAATAATCTACCCTAGAGGACTATGCGATGCTTCAGAGTCACTACCAAGCTTCAAGCGGCTCATTTGGGATATCTTTGAAGGCTCAGACTCATCTTCGTTGGGAAAACATAAGTCTTCTTCTGAATTATCTTTTGTTTGTCGCACCATCAAGCACGACTTTGATGTTATGGGCTTAGGAGTTCCCCTGCTTGGCGGGATAAACTTCTTGATTTCATTTTTGTAAATTGCATTTTCAAAAGTTTGATTCCAATTATCCAGGCATGGATCACATTGGGGCTTGTTCGACACCACATAAATAACTTGACATGTTTCTCTAGGAAGCAAGTCTTCATTACTATTTCCTTCTTCATTTGACTCAGTGATCCGAAGTCTTCACATGTAATCAGGAAGTCTGAAAGTCCCTAGTGTGTTTAGAGTTGGTGTAAGAGTCCCCCAGAGGTGACCTACTCCCTTTAGAGCTAACACCTTCACATACACATATCCTATTTTGGGCTATTTTGATGTGGGAGCAAGCCCCTATGACACTCACACAATAGCTGCTCTAGGTCGGGTTCGATTTGTCGCCCAAAGCGACTGATCACCCCAGTGGTCATTTGTTGGAGGATGTAAGTCCTCGCACTTTCTTCCTAAATTGACCATTGCAAATTGATGAGCACCTTATCATTTTGGTAGTCCTCACTGTTCAGCAAGTAAACTACCTCATGATGACTCTGTTTAAGAAGGTGTGAGTCTCAGTGCTTTCTTCTTGAACTAGCCATCATGCACTGAATAGGTTGAGTATCCTTGAGGTTTAGGTGTAAGATTCCCCCAATGGCATCCTATTCCTTCACATAAACACAAATCTTTTATCTCAGGCTATTTTGATGTGGGAGCAAGCCCCCTGGCACTCACTCATTAGCTGCTCTAGGATGGGTCTACATGCTACCTCGCTAGTATGTCACCCCAGTGGTCACTTGTTGGAGGATGTGAGTCCCTGTGCTTTCTTCTTAACTTGATCATTGTAAACCAATGAGTGCCTTGTTAGTACAATAGATTTCACTGCCCAGCTAGTGAGCTACCTCATGCTGACTTTGCTTAAGAAGATGTGAGTCCTCGTGCTTTCTTCTTGAACTAACTATCATGCACTAACTAGGTTGAGTATATTTGAGGTTTAGGATAAGTCCCCCAGAGGCTCCTTTCCTCTTGAATACTCTTGAGTTGATATAAGTCTTCCAGTGGCATTCACTTTCGGTGCCTAGTGGATGGCCAAAGATTGACTATGCGGTCAGTTCCATATAGGAGTATGTAAGCTTTCTTCTAGGTTGATTATTGCAAACAGCACCTTAAGTTGGTTGATGTTCGCTATGCTGATAGTGACTCACCCGGTGAGTACACCACTCTTGGCATATGTGAGTCCTCGCGCTTTCTCCTTGAGTTGGACATCGAATGCCTATTATATATATGACTAGCTATGTGATCTTCTCCAGGGTGTTGGATTAATCCTTTAATGGCCACATCCCCATGAGCATTCTATTTGGATTACATCCTTTGTGACCCCATTTAGACACTTCCCGGGTTACTATTAGATTGGACAATCCCCCTTTCCTTATAGCCACCCCTGTGGTTGGATATTTTGTTCAACAGATGCACATATTCTCCCTTGGTTCTGCAAATTTGAGATATGTCTAGGATAATATAAGCTCCTTCTCAGTTTGATCTCTCATAAACCAATAGGGTCCATGATAAAATAAATAAACTAAACAAACAAAATTAATTCACATGTGGATTAGAATTCAAGCCCCCAAAGGGCCCCTTTTCCCAAGTAAGCATCCTATCTTTAGGGAAGTGTCAGTAGAACTCCTATAGAATTGCGACTACACGAGTTGAGATAAATCCTCAGGTCATTCTCTCGTAGTCACCCTTAGGTTGGGTTTAATCTATTTTGCCATAAGCAGGTTACCCCGATAGTCATTCCGCTATGAAAGATATAAGACTATGATGCATTCTTTCTAGCATGACTTTCACAAACTGATGGGCAGCCTTAGGTCAGGTTTGATTTATTGCCCAAAGCAACCGATCACCCCAGTGGTCTTTTATGGTGGAAGATGTGAGTCTCCGAGCTTTCTTCCCCTAAATTGATCACTACAAGCTGAAAGACACTCCTTTGGTTGGATAACTCTCCCATAGGCCGGGAAGCTACTCCCTTTGGTTTAGTAAATCTTAGATAGGTCTAGGCTGATATAAGTTCCTTCTCAGTTTGACCATCACAAACCAATGGAATCCATCAAAATAAATCTTAAAAAAATGAAATTAATCTTGACTATTCTTGAGTTGATTTAAGTCCCCCAGTGGCATTCACTCAATAGTCAGCCCTAAGTTGGGTTCAATTTATTGCCCAAAGCAACCAATCACTCCAGTGGTACCTTATTTTGGAAGATGTGAGTTCCCGTTCTTTCTTCTTAAGACTTGACCATTACAAACTGAAAGGCACCCATTTGGTTGGATAGTCTTACCTTATGGTTGGTAGACTACTCCCTTTGGGTTAGTAAATCTGAGTTAGATCTAGACCACCATGGCCCCTACTCAATGTAGTCCATCGCAAACCAACAAATCCATCAAAATAAATTTAAAAATGAAATTAATCTTGACAATCCTTGTGTTGATTTAGGTCTCCCATCATTCACTCAATAGTCAGCTCTAGGTTGGGTTCGATCTGGTGCCTTGCTAATAGATCACTCCAGCAACTGGTCCCTACTTTGGAGGATGTAAGTCTACTATGCTTTCTTTCTAGTATAGCTGTAGCACACCCAAAGGCATTTCTTTGGTTGGCTAGTCCTACTATGTGTTTAGTAGACTACTACTTTGGATTGGTAAATCTAAGTTAGGTCTAGGCCTCTTTGGCTCTTACTCAGTGCGATCCATCATAAATCAATAGGGTCCATCTCAAAATCCAAAATCTAAAAATTTGAAACAAACAAAATAAAATAATCAATCAATCTAAATTAAATTTTTTGCTTCTCCTTAGTGAGATGCAAATCTTTCTAGTCCCCAGATCTAGAATTCTAATCCCTCAGATTTCATAACCCCTCCCTTGTGAATGACTTTAACTTGCCTCCCTAGTGGAGTTCACTTGTCTATCCTGGTGGAATCAAAACAAATAACAAATTGAAACAAGTTCAACCCTCTTCCACAGCAAAAATTAATTAAACAAATCAAAAAATCTCTCCTCAATGAGACTCATATCAAATCAAACTTCTCATCCCCTTGTGGATGACTTGAACCTGCTTCCCTAGTGGAAGGTTCACCTACTTTATCCCTTAGTGGGTTCCTCCCTCTCTCTTATGTCTTGGACATAAGTAGAGCCACATTGCATTAAACTCTGGATTCCTTCTACACCTTGGGTTAGGGGTACATTATTTCTGTTAGTGCTTGTGATCGTTAGGTGTTGTTGATCATTTCGGTCAACACCAATATGTGCAATGTATCTGGTTAGTCACACCACACCTATTGGGCACCCTTTGTTGACCTCATTTTAGGATGAGCTCTCAACCACTCCCTCTTAGACATAGGGCTTCTCTTAGATACTAAGAGTTCCTTAGCTTAAGACACATCTAGTGATTAGGTGGATACTCAACCTAGCCATGGAGACTTAGAAGAGTTAGCCATAGGAATAGGTCATGACTTAGGGGTGTTAGGAAAATTCTCCCTACCCTATAGCTTGAACCACATTCCTCACTTCCTTCCTTAATGTCAAACTCCAGATCAATCCTATTTGATTTTCTCAAACTCAAATCAAAATCAATCCTAATTGATTTTCTCCAAACTCAAATCAATTCTATGATTGAAATTCATGATTGAAACCATGATTGAAATTCCAAGTTTGAAATATTTCCTAAATCCTTTAATTCCCTCTTTAGGACTTAGCTCAAATCACCTCAAATTCTTGAAATTTTCTCATAACCTATTTATATTCTCATTTATATTCACATATATAAATGAAATATAAATTCAAACTACCAAAACCAACTCCAGAAATCAAACTCAAATTCATTCAAAATCCAATCTAAGCCTTTCAAGTCAAATTCTTGAACTTAGCCAAATTAATTTCAAATCAAGCCAAACCCTTGATTTTTCTTCATGATTCAATCAATCCTTCAATTATGAATCCAAATATAAATAGAAACTTCAATCACTTAACCAAAACTCAATTCAAAAATCAAGCCAAATCAAACTCATGTTCACCCTTTGAACTTGAAATTATCAAATGAATCAAAACCCATTTGACTTCAAATCTCTTGCAAATGGATTTATATTTCAATCATAAGTCCATATGTGAGTTCAATTAAACTCAAATCAAGCTTTGACCAAGCCATTTGACCTACTTAGGCTCACTTGACCCAAAGTGACCTAAAGTACCCTTATGAGCCAAATTCTAATCCTAACCAAATTGGATTGAACTAAGCCTATCTATGCCTCTCATCATGATCAACAATAATCATGAGATAAACAATCACTCAAATTTGGTCAAATAAAGTCAAACCTAAGGGTTGACCAAGTCAAAACTTAGCCAAAATGAAATCTAACATAGCCAAAATCCACCATAGGCCAAATTATTTGAAACCATTGATCTAAGTTCATTCATGACCAATGTTTGAACTTGACCAAGTCAACATTTGAGCCTAGCCTAGCCCAATTGGCCACTTGACCCAAGTTGACAATTAAAAGTCAAAATGTGTCAAAACTTGATCTAAGCCAAATTGATTGAAACCAATGGGTCAAGTTCATTCCAAATCACTTGTTGAACTTGACAAACCTCAATTGGCCAACTAGATCCCACTTGACCTGAACAACTTGACCAAAGGGTCAAATTGAGCCAAATTCAAACTTAACCAAAATTTATTGGAAACAAAGATACCAATCCCTTTCATATGACCAACCAAACCTAAACTACCATGAGCTCAAATAGGTCAAATGAGTCAAATTGGTCAACTTGACCCTTTTGACCTAAATGAACTAAATTGAACCAAATTCAAACCTAAATCAAATTGAATCAAACCAAAGAAATAAAAATATTTTAAATGATCATATGAACTTGATCCAACTCTTGGTTTAACCTAATTTGACCATCTGGTCAACTTGACCTAAGTTGACCCATTTTGACCTAAATGGGTCAACATGAGCCAAATCACATCAAACCAACTCCAAATTTAATGAAACTTGGCCAAACCTATTTTCTCATCATATCAAACATGTCCAAACTGAAATCAAGGTTAAATGACCATTTTACCCCTAGGTCAAAGGGTAAATTTTGGCCAAATTCTCTTCATAACCACTTAGCACTCTCTTAGTGGATCAAGTGAACACTAGGGAGTGTTGTGCACCCAACCCAATGGGTTTGGGTCAGCCTAGCCCAATGGCCATGATCACATGCCTTGAAATGGAGCACATGGAATCCTCCTTCCACTTGATTTAAGCACATGGGGAGTTCACCATTCCACTCCTTTGGCCAAACTCAAGGATACCCTAAACGGTCTAATAAACCCACACCTTGTGGTCAAATGGATCAAAATGGTAGGGAGGCTTGCGGCCATCTGATTGCCAAAGGGGGAGATATACTCCCCTAATTTGAATTCAATTCAACATTCCTCAATTCGATTGAACCTAGGGAAGTCAGAGAAGCCATTCCTCAACCTCCCCAAGCTTTCTAGAGTGAAATCAAATTCCCATTTCTTGGTTTTTATATATTGAAAATAGGGGAGCTCCACCTAAAAACCAACTTGCTCTACACTTCAAATTAACCCATTTCCCTTTGCAAGCTCCATCAGTGAGCTCAATCGAGCTTGCCGAAAGCTTCATACAAGCTCTTGAAGCAAGGGAGGAGTGCCCTAGACCAAAATTGAGTTCAAGATAAAGGGGAGTTGGTCTGTACAAACATCTACTCAATTTCAAAGCCTCCAAAACATCAACAAAGCTTCGTCTCCACTAGACGAAGCTTCTCCAAGGGAATCAAACGCCAACGATCACCTCTGGTGAGGTATGCCATTAAACTGAGCTTAAGTTCAATGTATATTGGTCCTTTGTGAAGTGGATTTCAATCCTATGTTGATCTAGCCATTAGATGTGCTTGTCCTCATGCTTGGTGTGGGTTGATTTTCAATCCAATCTAACCTCAATCGAGCTCAGATCAATTCCTTAAAGATGGACGGTCTCATCATCCATGCATTTTCGATGGACGGCCGTGATTTAATCCACGTAGATCACACGTTTCCTTTCTTAGATCTATTGCTTTACCTCGACCGATCCTTGATGGACGATTGAGGAAGCAATGTATGATGTGGCTAAATGTGACAAGTCATCACATGGAAAGCGCATGGCTACGCATGGTGGGATTAAAAATTTAATTAGGCTTATTTAATTACTAATTAATCAAGAAAACTTCAAATATTCATATCTAAGCCTAGAAAAATTAAAAAAATATGAAATAAATTGCACTAGAAAGATAATTGAACATAGAATATTCTAAATTTAATTTTAATTGATTTTGAATAGTTCTTTTCTCTGAATTTGGGTTTTATTGGGAATGTTAATTTGTGAATTACCCTTTAATTTCACTATTGATTAATTCTAAACTTCTTGAGCATGATTAGTGGGATGACTTCTGCCTCCCCTAATTTTTTGGGATTTATTGGTGATTTAATTAGAGGAATTGCTTGATTAATTCCTAATTACTCCCTTTCTGTAATTAAGCTTAATTAAGGGTATAATTAGTGGTTTAAGCCTATGATTGAGTCAATTAAGTTTTGATTAAGTGAATGTGAGGTTTAGAGAATAATTTCGGGATACTTTCCTTAAGATATTCCCTAAACCCCTTTTCTTTAATCCATCTCAATTAAGGGTTAATTCACTAGTACCCCTTAATTAATTTCATAAAATTCTAAAACTTTAGAACTTAATAATCTATCTTGGGTAGATGCTTAGGTGTTCAGAGGCTAAGTACAATTAAAATCAAAATTCAACTCATATGTGTGAGAGGGTTTTGAAAGTACTTAAGTTAAACCCTTAGTTTAATTAATCATTAATCATGAGCCAAATTGCATTAGGCTCCTTTCTTCGGTGCATTGCAAATTTAAATTTTCTTGTGATTTTATGTCATCTCATTGGCTCATAATTATTTGATTAAGTTATGCTAAGGTGGTATAGGTAAGTAATTAACATGCTTAATTCATACCTTAACCTAAATCATATAAAATCATCTAATCACCTTAAAATTAAACTAAAATAATCAACATATGTGGGAATGGGTTAGGAATAGTAAACTCACCTCACATTTCCTAAATTAAATCAAACTCAAACAAAATCAAACCTTCTTTAAAAATAATTTGATTTACTTTAAGCTTTCTTATTTCATTAGATTATCTTTAGGAATTAATTAGGGTGGATGAATTTACATTATTTTCATCACTTGATTTCTTTCCTAGCATGCTCAATGTGCATGTCATATAAATTTCATGCATTCATACCTTTTAAAAATCAAATTCAAAAATGAAATATTTCTTTGTGTCAAATTGCATGTTTTGGCTAAAGTAAAAATATGAATGGCTATTATCATTATTAAATCTAAATTATTTACAAAAATATATGAATCAATTACCAAAAATGAAAGTGTGCTACTTATAATTTATTTATAAGTTTGCATGTGAATATAAAAATGTGTCTTATGTTTGCTTCCTTTCCTTCCTCTTAATATGGATTTGAATAAGATTTGCAAAGTGTATAATTCTTTTAAAAGAACATAACACTTGCTTAAATCTATTCTTATTCTCTTCCATGTTATGACTTAAGAAATATCCTTACACTTACACATATAAATTGCATAAACAAATCCAAAATACAAATACAAACTTTTGCATATTTTCTTTTTCCATTCATTTCTTTTGTACATATGCTTGTATTTAAGGAAAGAGGTATATTAGTATAGACAACCCCAGGGTTGTGAAGCTTTAAGTAGCCTGAAGTAGGTCTTGTACCTTACACACTTGGTGCTAACAATGGTGTCGTACTCACTTATGCCTTTCATACATTCATGTGTGCATGTAAAAATTATAAAAAAAAAAATCCTTTTCTACTTAATGAAAAAATTATGCATCATAATCATTGAAATTTTCTTAAGTAACTCACTTAGCATTCATCATAAAGTGTGCTAAACATTTCCATTTGGTGTGTATAGATATGCTTAGGATTCATCCATGTGCATGTTATACATGTTGGGAAAGAAATCAAGTGATGTGTGTTTTGTGATATTAATTTACTTTACTTAATCTTAAAATGCCTTTCTTTTGAATAGGTTTGTTTAAATTTTATCTAAACTTAGGATTAATTAAAGCACATAATATAACATTCACTAAAAAAAATTAAAATATGAGTCTACTTTAGAAATTACTTAAGGTAGGGAAGGAAAGAGAATTTTTTCTTCTCCTTCTCTTTCTTTACAACTTAGTAATTAATTGTAAGATTCACTTAAGCCTAATCAAAACATAAAATAAAATCAACCCAAATCAAATAAACAACTTAAATGAAACCCTCCTCTAAGTTGAACATTCTTCACACTTAGAAAACTCTAACTTAAAGCCATAGCTAAGCATACCACACAAACCTCTAAACCACACACATTGGACTAAGTCACCACTTCTAACTTTAGGTTAGGGTGGTGCATGGTTTAATGTTTTAATTTTTATTTTATGATGTAATGTTTTAGACTAGATGTTAGGGTGAATATGTGGCGAATGGTAGGCGATCTTAGTCTAACCATTGTCTTTTGTAAGAGATTGTGCTTAAGAAGGGTTGTAATAAATAAAAATATAAATGCTTTTTATTGTGCAGGTGCTTATACCCCTAAGCATAATCCAATAGGCTAGGTGGACTTAGTCACCCATGTGTGGGGTGTTAAGTCCAATATATATGCTTAGGATTTGTATGGTTTGTTTTAGCTAATCTCTATTTTACAGGTGTTAGTTAGATTTCCATTTTTTCCTTTTTATGTAATTTTTTACAATTAGGATCTTGGAATGATTATTATGGGGATTAGAATGAGCATTGTTTATAAGGTCATGCCTTATGTACCATGTGAAGCCTTTGGAGCATCCACCAACCATCCAAAGAAGGAACCAAAGAAGAAAGAAGAAAAGAAGAAGAAAGAAGAAAAGAAGAATGAAGAAATGAAGCTTGAAGACCCCCATAACAATGAATTCCTTGCTTAATTGTACTTAATTCATTTATAATTCAGGTTATATAAGGGTAGAGCTCGGCTACCCAATTTGTTTTCGGGTTTGTGTGGTGGTTCCTGACCATAAATGGCCTCTTATTCTTTTGCATTAACTTTATAAATTAATTGATGATTTGTTTAGCTTGTGCATTAAGATGATATCTTTTTTCCTAGTTTCTTCCTTGCTTGATGTATGTCCTGGATGTGGATTAGGCTCTTAGAAAAATAAATCTTCTACCAAATTTAATAATTCAAAATTAAAATAAAGAACTCATAACCTCACCTAAAGCTTAGGCTAAAAAAATCAAGATAAAAGAATTAGCACTTTGGATGAGTATTTCTTTATAACATCATGCATAAAGCATCTTATTTTACTCTTGATTGGAGGGCTTCCACCTTTGCGAACTTGGCTTGACCTTTGAGAGCCATGGTGGAAAACACCTCCTCCCTTCTCACTTGATTTTGGCCAATAATCTTACTTCTCATGCATTAGGCATATGAATCTATAAGAGTCAAATGATTGTCCAAAATGAAAATAAAATGTAATATGAATTACATTAGATTTAGGTCATTTTCTGCTTACATGATCTAGTCTCTTAGAGTGAGTTTAAGCACTTAGTCTCTTTCTAAATAAATAACAACCTAGCTATCTTGCATAAAGCATATGACTTGCTACATGAATTTAAAATCATAGGAGGAGTTAGTTGGCGGCCACCCCCAGGCAATTGTAAGTCCAAGCAGTCGGGTGGTTTGTCCTCTCTTGTGGAGGCAAACCAAATACCCATTTTTTAGATTTAGGTTGTGCTTTGGCCCTCACCAAAGCTCCCTAGATTTAGTTTGAGGTTGCTTCTCCCTTTTATGGGCCATAAGCATAAATCCTCACCTCTTAGGCATTTCCATAATCTTGTGTTGTAGAATCATAAGCCCTAAATTTCTAATGAAATATTCAACTCAAACAAATTAAATCAATTTAAAAATTGTAAAGGCCAACCATAGGGTAGTTTGAGATGCTTTCTAGTTTTAGCATCGAGCATCTCTACTTATCTTCTTTGGCTTGATAATAACTCCCTCTCTTTGATCAATCCCATTTGATCTTCCAAAATAAACTAATGATTGATAGTCCTACCTGAAATCTTTGGAGACAATGATCATTTACCTTAATGAGTATTCTAAGGAATCCCTTCCTTAGGATGTAATTAATTGCTTGAGAACTTAACAAACCCAGTTTAAAATAAACCTACTTTACTTTTCCATGTAAAGTAGGGAAGAATATCTGGTACACATGGACCTTGTCCTTAGGAGTCCTTATTCAGGTGATTTGGTCCACTGTAGGGTGGTGACTTCTATCTTTCGAGATAGTACACCTCTCTAATGTTGTACCTGATTACCTTAATAAGAACATCTACAAATCTACGTGGTGTCCAAATGCATAAAAAAGAGAAAGTATATTTTATCTACATTTTATTCCATATAGAGTGAAGATGGAAGTATACACTTTTTCTTTTTAAGAGAAATAAAAAAAATTTTCACCACTGATTTTTCTACTGACTCCACTGGGGATGGTTCCTCTCTCCATCTTTGGTAAATGATCATTGTCTCTGAGTATAGATGGTGGTTTGTATATTTATGTTGAATGTAGACTATCTTTCCATTGACTTAGCTTATTTCATTCTTAAGTTGAGTTAGCCAACATCTTTAGGTTTTAGGACCTCTCCCCGTGTTGGTCTTAATACCCCCGTTGGGTTCCCCAATGGGTGAAAATCAAAATTTAATAAAAATAGAATAATTAAAGACTTCCTCTTTACAATTTCTATGGTAAGGAAAGGTTCATTCTAAAAAAATAAAGAAAATGATTTTTTCATAAAAATTTGACTTTTCAAAAGCACTTTTTCAAAATGCACTTGATAAAATATTTGCACCACATCTAACAATTCTCATAATTGTTACATGTAGGAATCTTCAAAAATAAAACCAACAATCTTTTCCAAAAGCACAAATGAACATCTTCCCTCAATTCATTTTGATGAAGATTTCATTTTCAAAAATAAAATGAACAATCATCTTTCAAAAAAATCAAAATCAAAATCAAAAATAAAACTTTGAAAAAAAAGCACATATGAAACCTTTCCATTCAATATACTAAATTTATTGAATGGTTTCATTCAAATAAATCAAAATAAATTTTTAAAAGCACATATGAACTCTCCATTAAATATACCCATTTATTGAATGAAGTTTCATTTTCAAACAAAATAAATTTTCCAAAAGCTATGAATCTCCATTCAATATACCCAAATTTATTGAATGAAGATTTCATTTCAAATAAAATTACATTACTTTGAAATCCCACTTAACATATTCCATATGATTAAGTTGAGATTTCCTCTTTGAAAAATTGGTTTCCATCTCACATACCCAAATTTGTTAAATGGAAATCTCCCTTTTCAGAAGTAAATGAAAACAAAATTTTTTGCAAAACACATTTGGAACTTCAATCTAGCATGCCCCATTTGCTAAAATGAAGTCTCCACTTTCCAAAACAAAAATTTGAAACATATTTTTTTGAACTTCATTCTAGCATATCCGATTTGCTAAAGTGAAGTCTCCCTTTTTCAAAATACAAAGAACAAAAATTTGAAACACCTTTGGAATTTCATTTAGCTTACTCAAATTTGCTAAATGAAATCTCCCTTACACAAAAAATTTCAAAATGTATTTGGGATTTCAATTTAGCATACCGCATTTGCTAAAGTGAAGTTTTTCCTTTTCAAAATCCAAAATACAAAAATTTTTAAACACATACTTTGGAATTTCATTTAGCATACTCAAATTTGCTAAGTGAAATCTCCATTTCATAAAAATTTTCAAAACACATTTGGAACTTCATTTTTTTAGCATGCCATATTTGCCAAAGTGAAGTCTTCCTCTTTCAAAATAAAACTTTCAAAACATCTTTGGACTTTCAATTTAGCTTACCCCATTTGCTAGAGTGAAGTTTCCCCTTTTCAAAATCCAAAAACCAAAAAAAAAATTTAAACACACTTTTTTGGTTTCATTTAACATACTCAAATTTGTTAAGTGAAATTTCATTTAACAAAATTAACATGGAACTTCATTTTAACATACCAAATTTGCTAAGTAAACTCTCCATTTTCAAAATAAAATCAAAACACAAAATTTTGAACTCATCTTTTGAATTTCATTTAACATACTCAATTTGCTAAAAGAAATTCCATTTTACAAAATTAAATGGAACTTTATTTTTAGCATACCATTTGCTAAGTGAATCTCCACTTTCAAAAAAAAAAATCAAAAAAAAGAAACACATTAGGATTCTTAGCATACTCAAATTTGCTAAGGATCCACTTTTCAAAAAATCAAAATAAAAAAGAAACACATTAGGATTTCCTTAGCATACCCAAATTTGCTAAGGATCCTATTTTCAAAATCAAAATTTAAAAATGAAACACTTTAGGATTTTTTGCATACTCAAATTTACTAAGAATCCTATTCAAAATTTTCAAAAAACAAAACACACTTGGGTTCTTCACTTATCATACCCAAATTTGTTAAGTGAGAATTCCAATTTTCAAAATCACCAATAATTCACAAGACAAAGCAAACAAAATTGAAAGAAACAATTATTTTCAAACAACTCACTTAGCATACCCAAATTTGCTAAGTGAGTGAATTCCAATTGACCCTTACTTTAACATACTCAAATTTGCTAAAGAAAAGGTTCCTCAAATCTAAATATAATTTTAAACATGAACCTATGGAAGCATCTTTCCTAAAAAAAATATTTGAACCTATTTTCAACATACCCAAATTTGTTAAAGTTGGATTCATATTCAAAAATCTTTCCAATCAAATCTCTAAAATCTTCTCTAAATCCATTTGAACCCCACTTAACACTTCCAAGATGTTGGATGTGGGTTCAAATTTTTTTAATTCAAATTCAGAAATCAACAAAATAGAAATTTGATCCAAGTTTGTTTCCAACATTGTAGATTCTCAGCATCAGTCTCAGTTGTAGCTACAGTTCAATTTTTAGTTTTCAGTTGACTATAATGGCGCAGTATGTGTTTACTTTCCCTGGCATGGACTTGGCCTTGGATCAACCAATCTCCTCGGCTTACACCCATCTCATCCATTTTAGAGGTTTTAAGGGATTACAGAGGGCACTCCCCTCACAACTGCCAGACCACGTGGTAGCGGATCATTGATTGATTTGCCATGGACTCTAATTCCCTCAGAAGAGGAAGCGGTGATAATTTCTATAGTTCGATTGAGTACATGATATCTGAGTGTCACGTGGTTTTCTTGCCTAGTGGCTAGCACCCACTCATTAGCACCCCCTCAGGGTAAGGCTCCTTTGATCCCAGATTGTCTCCCCACTTTTGAGGTTGGGTCTAGCTCTTACTCCACTCACCTAGACTGGAGGAGAACAAAACGCATGATAAAAGGTATCATACATGGATTTAGGGAGATGGAGGCTATACAATGTTATGGAGGTTGCCACTGATTTCCCTGGTTATAACAAACCCATTTCATCCTCTCTGTCGAGAGGATGCTAGAGGATCATACTTCACCTCCACCGGTTCAATACCGGCCTCGGTTAGTCGGTGGGAGGTCATATGTCGCCTCCGTTGTTCTCGCCAGGTTGGCGAGCTTGGCGTTGAGTCAGCTCAATTTGATTTATATCATATCCCCAGTGTGGGGAACATCTATGTAGGAGAGGGCCGAGGCCCATACTTATATCACTGAGAGGAGAGGTTTGGTCGGTAGTCAGTGGCCTCTGCACTCAATGATTTTTGATCGGTGCTACGCGATCACCGCAGTATTCTTATAGGATGACCCATCACGGAGGATCTCAGAGCGGTGGTGTCTCCACCACAGCTCTACACCCTCACCATCACGTTCATGTTGGCATCTCTAGTTCCAGGCCATGAAGGCCACATCGGGAGAAGAGGACCGTTGGTGATTATGACCAAGGGATCTATTCCATCTACACCTACTTGTGGCAGCTCTCTGCTCGACCTTCTGCCCCAGTTATGGTGCGGAAGGAATGGCAACCCCAAAATATAGTGGTCATCCCTTCACCAACACCACCAGTTCAGGAGGACATAGAGATGGTTAGCGGATTGAGAACAAATGGCTGATTGCACATGATATAGAACATCTTAGGAGTGTCACCCTCAGTCGATTAGCGGTCGAGTGCATTTCTTCTAGTGAGTAGTCCTCATAGGATTGATTCTCCAACGGTAGAGGAGGTCGGTGCCTCTGTACATGATAGTGATCACACCGTCACAAAGCATTGTACTATTTAGATTGATCTTTCTTTATAGGATATAGTGGCACATTATTTTATGGAAAAGAAAGAAATTCTAGGGTAAAATTGGTCTGATGAGGAGAAGGTTAGCTTTGATCCCAATGATGATTTATTGGGAGACTCGAGTTTGCATGGTAGATACTAGGATCCCTCCTCGAGAAGCGGCTATGGAAGGTGATGAGGCGGCGAAGACACAACCCACTCGCACCAACACCTCCTAGCACAAATAAATAGAAAGATGAAAATATTGATAGGATGGTGAGGCAACTTGAGGACTTGTTAGCAGCAGTCTCAGTACTTCAAAAATAAGCACCAACAGTTCATCCTACCACAACTGAGATCAGTCAGCTAGAGTTAGTGCATGTCTTGGACCCAGCCGAGACCTTATCTCTTGTCGATTAATGTAGCAATAACATGTATAGGAAGGTAGTGGAAAGTACCTCCATATAGGAAAAAGATATATAGTCCATGGTTGAGCAGCAAGTGAAGGAAGCATTGGCTCAAGCCCGGGGAGGATCATCAGTTCCAAAGGGTAGACCTACCTGGAGGAATTTGATGCAATCCAATATCCCAAGGGTTTTGTGCCACCTTCCTTCAAGAGTTTTGATGGCAGTGGAAACCGAGGCGACATCACATTTTAGAGCTAGTTGTTTACACGGTGGCAGCGACACTGCTTTTCCACCTCTTCATGTAGCTTAGTGGGGATAGCTTTTGATTGGTATGCTGAACTTCCCAATAGTTCAGTAAAGATATTTGCTGAGTTGGAGCAACTCTTCATCAAGAGGTTTGCTGGAGCAAAATAAAGGGTCACTATGGGCGATCTCATTGTAGCACAACAACACCTAGGTGAGTCCCTTGTTGACTATATTCTCAGATGGCATAACTTGAGTATGAAATGTGAGCACAGCTGTCTAAATAGTATGCCATTGAAATTCTTCTAAAGAATATCCATGGCCCGGTCGCCTTCATGCTTAAGGGCTTCACTATCAAAACTTTTGATAAGCTAATCAACAAGGCGACTAGTCTACAAGGAGAGCCAAACAGTTATCTTTTCAAGATTAGTTGCCAAAGCCAAAGCCGTAGAAGGTCTATGAGAAGAATAGTGGCAGTAGTAGATAATAGGAAGCAACTAGCTAGAGATCAGTCCGAGAGACCACGAACTCTGCAGCCTTCACTTCCATCTCCTCTACCCCCACCGAGGTAGCCTGCACAGCCTCCACCTTGCACCACCACCTTAGCCACATCGTGATGGCGGTACACATATTGCCAGGTAGCTATGGTCCACCTACTCTTTTAGATAAACTTAATAAGCCTTATTCATTTAAGAGGGAGTGTCAGGAAGATCTTTAAGAATCTCTTAAAGAAGCCCGATTTTATTCAAACCTAGGACAGGAGGAAGTGGGAAAAAATCCATGATCCTAACTTTTTTTCCCTACCATGTATGCTAGGTCATGTTTTGGAAGATTGCTTCACCTTCAAGGGCGGCTTGAACATAGCTTCAAGGCGGTCTATAGTTATCCCAAAGGAATACCTTGTGGAACAACCATCTAGTTCTATTAGGGTAATCCTTGGGGATACTTGTGATCTTTTTCAAAACCAAAGAAGGTTGGGATATCTCCTTGTCCAAAACCTCTAAAAAGATCATTTAGAAGATAAAGAAACTTTCCTTCCAGGTGCTTGAGTCAGCTCAAACCTCTAACATCAAGGAAGGTTTATAAGTTGCCAGTGCCAACTCAAGGAAAGGGGAGCTCAGCGGCAATGTAGCATCAAACACAGGATAGCCAGTAGTGCAACCATAGAGGAGTCCAACCTCGGTCTATGCGGCTACCATATCAGAGACTTCTCTTACTTTAGCTAGCTCTTCTTCTTCTGCTAGTAGAACTCTTGTATCGACAGATAAGGGCACCAAATTCCTTATCCCTCTTACTTTACTTGACTTCTACTTTGTACCTCTTATAAAATCCAAGAAATTAAAGAATAAAGCTAGCATGAATTACATCTGTGTCACTTTTGATGGGTTATCTACTTCTATCCTAATGATAACTCTTCAAGCCAAAATAATTATAATAATTCTGATCTTCCTCTTTCTGATTCAAAGTTGGACTTTCCTACTTTGAATACTATGGGTTCACCTCTTGAGATAGACTTGGAATCATCCAATTTTGAGGGTCCCATAGGAGAAGCTGTAGGTGAGCTTGACGTGCAGGTAGAATCTTCCATTACCCAAGAGATCACCAAGTCAACCATAGTGGCAAGGTTCTACCTCCTAGGGGTGCACCTCAAGATAGAGGAAAATAAGTCATTGGTAGAGGATTGAAGCCCCTCCACGATGCTCCACCCTTGGATATGCTGTGGAGGATCACCCAAGGTGGACTACATATCCTCTCTCTATAAGTTTATATAAGCTAAGCATATATGATGCCCTCATCTTATCCAAAGAGATGAGGGAATCATTAATCAAGGCTCTCCTTGATCGAAATATGCTTAGCTCGGTGATCTATTGGTGAGGAGGCACATTACACAAAAAGCTCGGGATCACTTTCACGGATGAAGACCTTCTTTTGGGGACATAGAACCAGTCCCCTCTACATCATAGTTGACATGGGAAATTTAGACTTCCCAGTTCTCATCGATCAGTGCATCGATGAACATTATGAGTCTAAAGACCCTTGCCTATTTGAGGATCGACATCTCTACACTTCGAGGAGATCAGATGATGTTGAGAGGATTCAATGAACAAGGCGATAGGGCTTTAGGTTCCATAGTGTTACCTTTGGAGATCGGTGATTGAAGGACTGAAGCCAAGTTTTACATAATTAATTTGAATACTTCATTCACTACTTTGCTTAGTAGGCCTTGGATACATCAGAATAAGATGATTCCATCCTCCCTCCATCAGTGCATCAAGTTTAGAAAGGATGGGATTGAATCGTGTCAATGGAGATGAAAAGCCATTTTCGTTAGAGGTTGAGATTTATGAGATGCGACCTACTATCTTCCTCAAAACACCCTTTCTCATGAACTTGGACAAAATTCAAACACAAAAGAAAAGAAAATGAAGAAAAGAAAAGAGAAAAAAAGAAAAAAAATCCAAGTGAACAAGAAAATTGAAGAAGAAATAGAGCATATCACATTCCACCCCAGTTCATTCCATCATATGGACATGTGGGTAGGATGACTCAACCTCCATTAGGAGGAGATAGAAATAGAGCGGTTCGAGGTGGAAGACCCCGGTTGGCCATTAAGGTTATGTTCAGTTCAGAGTACCCTTACTATTCATATACACTTGAAATCCAGCTCAGAGGATGAGTCTAATGTGATTAGCATACCAGCTAACCCCTCTCAGTGGGTTCTAATGGAGGTGACTTTTGATCCAGACAACAACGAAAATCATGACTTCAGACAAAGTAAAGTATTTGAATCAACTTTATGTGAGACTATTATGCATCGGCTGAGAACCTTAGCTCTAACCTCACTTTCATCTCAAAATGCTGAAGGTTTAGTAGTTAAGGAAGCCCCTAAGTCTTCCATGGATGCAAAGTTGAAGAGATTCTTTTTAGGATCATCATCCTCAAGTCTTGAAGTTGATGTAGAACTTGAGGAGGATTCATTTAAAGAATTAATGGAATTTTTGACTTTTACTTTGCCTGTTCATAATCTTATATAGAAAGGTTTGGTTCCTCATACATGGTCCGAGCATGAGTATTTTGAAAAGCTATGGAACAATATAGGCAGAAGCACAATCAAGAGCGACTAGGATTGATTATAGTGGGTCGGTCGATGATGATGCTTAGTTGTTACAAATCATTTGGTCGATAGGTTCTTTTCACAAACCCAACTCTATGAGAATGTGTGTTTAGAAATCTCGGATGATCGGATGATCTCAAATCAAGATGCACCTCCAAAATTTGAAGAGGAAATTCATTCAACAATTGACAAGCTTAAAGAAATCAACCTGGGAAGAAAATCCACTATGTACATCGTTCATTGAATGAAGAAGAAACTGACTTAGTTAGGCTATTGATAGAGTTTAAAGATGCTTCACATGGAGTTATGAAGAGATGCCTGGATTATCTCCTGACGTAGCAGTCCACAAGCTAGCAATAGATCCTAATGCTACCCCTATCAAGCAAGCTCCTATACGCATGCGATTAGAAATCGAACAATAGGTCATTTCTAAAGTCAAAAAATTGATCGATGATGGTTTCATTAGGGAAGAAAATACCCTACTTGGTTAGCCAGTGTTGTACCAGTTAAGAAGAAGAATGGCCAAATTCATATTTATGTCAAATTTAGGGACTTAAACAAGGCATGTCCAAAGGATGAGTTTCCTCTTCCTATATCATAATTAATGGTGGACATTGCCTCATCTCATGCCGTGTTCTATTTCATGGATGGGTCATCCTACAACAAATCAAATGTCTCGAGATGAAAGAAACACCACTTTTCGAACCCCATTTGGAATCTTTTATTATAAGGTCATGCCTTTCGGCCTTAAAAATGCTGGTGCTACATACCAACGGGCCATGACTCAGATCTTCAATGAACTCATCCATCATCAGGTTGAGCGCTATGTTGATGATCAAGTAGTAAAAAGCAGAGAAAAGGAAGACCTTCTCATTGAGTTGAGAGTAGTTTTCAAATAGTTAAGATAATATAACCTCAAAATGAATCCCTTGAAGTGTGCATTCATAGTAACTTCAGGAAATTCCTTAGGTTTGTTGTTCGACATTAGGAATAGAGATAGATCATGAAAAGATCAAAGCTATCTTAGAAATGCCACCTCCTAAAAGCTTAACACAACTCAGATCATTCCAAGGATGGTTGGCATTTCTGAGATGCTTTATCTCCAACCTATCTGGGTGATGCAAGCCATTTTTAGCACTCATCAAAAAGGATGCCAAGTTCAAGTGGGATGCCAATGCTAGCACACCTTTGAAGAGACATCAAGCATTTGGTGAAGTTCGTTCTAGCTATCCAGGCAGGCCACTCATCCTACCTACATTGGATGACTCTCTCGGTGCTCTGTTGGCCCAAAACCAGAGGAAGAGAGCTCTCTACTACCTCATTAATCGATTCTGAAGTGAACTACCAAAACATTGCCTAGCTTTGATCTTTGCTTCCCAAAAGCTATGACACTATATGCTTTCTCATAAGGTGAACTTGATCTCCAGAATAAATCCACTGTAGTACCTCATGACATGACAATGTATGTTCATGATGGTCCATGATCTATCTTTGATATCACATTGTACCCCTCATGTGATAAAAGGACAAGCACTAGTGGATTTCTTAGCATCACTCACTTCCAGCGATTCTCGCTTAGTGATCTCACGATGAACAAATCATGAACTTAGGGGGGACAACCATCGATGGGAGATGTATTTTGATGGTGCCTTTTTTCACAAAGGGAAGCACCATGATCTATTCTAGAAGGTAGGGGTAGGAATAGTTCTTCTAACTCTAAATCATGATGTGATGAGATTCTCATACTATCTTTCCAACCCTTGCACCAATAATGAAGCTAAGTATAAGGCTTTGATTATCAGTCTGGAGTTAGCCATCACAATCAGTGTCAAGAGCATCAACATCTTTGGGAATTCTCAGTTGATCATCAACCAAATTATCTGGTCTTACAAGGTTCTCGAACCCAAGCTTCTTCATTACCATGAGTATACTATGAAGCTGTTGGCCTAGATTCTCAATTCCCAGAAGCACATGCGGATGCTTTTGGCCAAACTTGCCAAAGAATGTTTGGAAGATGAGTCCATTTCAATAAGGGTCCAAAATAGATAAGTCTTGTCCCTTATTGATGATGAACTCATTGAGAGACATTCTCTTGAAGGGGAGGTTGCTGTTGCCCAAAGGACAAGGAGCTGGATTGGAGGCAACCGTTCATAGACTATTTGAACACTGGCAAATTACCTCAAGAAAAGTCACAAACCATCATGAAATAGAGCTCTCTCTACATCTCGTTGATGGCACCTTGTACCTTTGACCAAATGTGGTTACGTTGTTTGACAAACGAAGCCATGGCATTATAACAGGTACATTCAAGTCTATCGCACATCTTCAAGATGAACATGAAGATCAAGAGGATACTCTTGGCCTTGATGATTATAGGCGCATGGATGTAGGTAGGAGATGCCATCAATGTCAGGTACACAGTGTGGTCCTCCACCAACCACCCAACATTCTACACCCTACATGGCCTCATGGTCATTTGAGTGTTGGGGTATCGACATTATGGGTCCGATCGATCCTCCTTCTTCCAAGGGACATCGGTTCATCTTAGTTGCCATTGACTATTTTCCAAGTGGCGAGAATCCACTCGAGAGGTCATTTCGGCATGTGCTAATTTTTTAGGAACCATATCATATATAGGTTCAGGGTGCCTCGACGAATTATATTCGATAATGGTACTGCATTCAAATGCATGAAGATCAACAGCTTTTTCAAAAGACACGGTATAGATTGGAGATACTCGACCATACCCTAGAGCAAATGGATTAGCATAAGCATTCAATAAAACTCTCACCCAGATATTGAATAAGACTCTTGATGACAACAAATGATAGTGGCATGAACAGTTGGTTGAAGCCTTGTGGGCTCAGCATCACATACCTCCTCATCTACTCCATTTTCTTAGTGTATGGGTTTGTCATTCTACCTTTATAAGTTCAACTCCCATCACTAAGGATAGCATTGGGTAAAGATCACTTAAGAATGCAAGTTATGGTTAGAAGAGCTTGAAGGTTTGGAGGAGAGTCCATGGGTGCCAAAACCTCAAGTTGTACAAAGCCAAAATGATTCAAGCTCACAACAATTTGGTATCAGGTCTTTAAGTAGGAGAACTTGTGTTAGTCCTAAGGAGACCAATTGTTGCCTTTGAAGATGGAGGCAAGTTTGAACCCACTTGGGAAGGCCCTATGTCATAGAAAACCTACCAAGGAGGATCTTATCAGCTTATTGATTGTAAAGGGAAACACCCGATGCTTCCAATTAATGGGCTCTACCTAAAGAAATATTACCCATGAAATAAATCATATTTGAAAATAATTAATAATAAAAAGAACAAAAGTTAGATTCCATTCATCAAATCTTCTCTTCATTATAAGCGTTGTTTGTTTATCTTGTGAATCCTCCATGACATGTTTAGGGTAGTGTAGAGTCTCCCATCTATCCACTTTCATGACACAAACATAATCTCTCTATTAGAATAGGTGTGAGAGAACCCAAGAGGTATCTATTTTGATTAGCACAACTAGTTAATGTAAGATCAAACATCCTTTCTTAGTGGGAATTCATTGCCATCCGTGGCACCATCATCAAACTTCCCATGTGTTTAGGTAGGTGTAAGAGTCCCCAAATGATCTCATTTGACCATACCTTCACATCACATATCCTTGTTATTTTGATGTAGGATCAAACCCTTGTGGCACTCACTCAATAGCTACTCTAGGTTGGGTTTGATTTATCAAATATCACCCATGGTCATTTGTTAATGTGAGTCCCCATGCTTTCTTAACTTGACCATTACAAACCAAGTGCCTTGTGTTTGTAGTCTTCCTTGTCAGTCAAACTACCTTGATGACTCATTTAAGAATGTGAGTCACTTTCTTATTGAACTAGCCATCATGCACTGAATATGTCAAGTATCCTTATGGTTTAGGTGTAAGATTCAACATCTGTTCAATAAACATAAATCTTTCATCTCATTTTGATGTGATAAGCCCAGTGGCACTCACTCTATGCTCTAGGATGGGTCTACATGCTACCTTAGATGTCACCCAGTCACTTGTTGAGGATGTGAGTCCTCTGCTTTCTTTAACTTGATCAAAACCAATGAGCCTTGTTAGTATGGTAGATTTCCTGTCAACATTGAGCTATCTCATGTTGACTTTGCTTAAAGATGTAAACTCCATGCTTTCTTCTTGAACTAGCTATCATGCACTAGCTATTGAAATTTGATTTTAAGTCTGATTCCTTTCTTGAACTCTTGATTGATGATATAAATCCTTTAGTGGCATTCACTCATAGTAAATGGGTCAAATTGATCAAATAGATTATCCCATCACATTCATAGAAGAATGTGATCCCAACTTTCTTTCTACAAAACTTGACCAAACCTTGTTAGTTGATGTTAAATCTTGGTCACTCACTGAGTCACCATTTGGCTCTGAGTCCCAACTTGAGTTGGACAAATGCCATTAGATATATGACTAGCCATGTCATCTTCTCATGTTAAACTTGGTCCCATCCCAATGACATTTTATTTGGATCACATCCTGACCCTTTTGACCTTTCATTACTTTCTCATGATAGTCCCCTTTTCCAATAGCCACCCTTGTGGTTAGAAATTTATTCACATGCATTCTCCCCCATAAATCAGATATTCAGTGATATAAGCTCCTTCTCGGCCTCTCTTAGTGGATCAAGTGAACAAGAGTGTGCACCCAATGGGTTTGGGTCATACCCTAGTGCAAATTGACACATGCCTTGAAATGGTACATGAAATCCTCCCTTCCATGATTTAAGCACATGGGAGTTCACCATTCCACTCCTCTGTAAATCAAACTCAAGGACACTAAATAGCCAACAAACCCACTCCTATTAATTGGATCAAAATGATAAGGAGGCTTGTAGTCATCCGATTGCCAAAGGGGAGATATACTCCCCCTAATTTGAATTCACAACATTCCTCAATTCGATTGAACCTAGGGAAGTTAGAGAAGCCATTCCTAATCCTCCCCAAGATTCCTAGAGTGAAATCAAATTCCCATTTCTCAATTTTTAGAGATTGAAAATAGGGTGCTAAAAAACCCAACTTCTCACACTTCAAATTCCATTCCTTGCAAGCTCCATTGGGACCAAGTCGAGCTTGCCAAGCTTCTCAAGCTCTTGAGGAGGGATCTAACGGGCTCAAGACAAGGGGGGAGTTGGTCTCACAGAAACATTTACTCAAATCCTCAAACTTCAACAAAGTCACTAGATGAAGCTTCTCAGAATCGAGTGCGGTGATCACCTGGATGAGGTATGCTATTAAACCAAACTTAAGTTCAATGTAGGTTGGTCCTTTGTGAAGTGGATTTCAATTCTATGTTAATATAGCCATTAGATGTGCTTGTCCTCATGCTTAGATGATGTGGGTTGATTTTCAATCCAACCCGAGCTCAATCGAGCTTGGATCATCTCCTTAAAGATGGATGATCTCCATTCACAAAATTATAGGATGAATCTCGCCATCCATTTTACATTTTGGATGGTGAGATTTAATGCAGATACACATTTCCTCCCTTAGAGACTTAATCATGATCAGATCCTCGGATGGGTGAAACTCCAGATAGATCTTGATGTGGACAAGTTAAAGATCAATCCATCATGCATGGAAAGTGCATGCCATGTTAGCGGATTAGTAATGGGATTAAACATTTAAAATTATTTAATTACTAATTAATCAAAAAATTCAAATATTCATATATAATCAAAAAAAATGAAATAAATTGCATAGAAAGATAATTGAACATAGAATATTCTAAAATTAATTTTGATTTTGAATAGTTCTTTTCTCTTGGGTTTTATTGGGAATGTTAATTTTAGTACCTTTAATTACACAATTGATTAATCCCAAACTTCTTGAGCATGATTAGTGGGATGACTCCTGCCTCCCCTAATTTTCTTGGGATTTATTGGTGGTTTAATTAGAGGAATTGCTTAACTAATTCCTAATTACCCCCTTTATGTAATTAAGCTTAATTAATGGTATAATTAGTGGTTTAACCCTCTGATTGAGTCAATTAAGTTTTGATTAAGTGAATGTGAGGTTTAAGAAATAATTTTGGGATACTTTCCTTAAGATCCCTTTTCTTCCTTAATCCATCCTCAATTAAGGGTTAATTCACTAATTACCCCCTTAATTAATTTCATAAAATTCTAAAACTTTCCAGAACTTAATTAATCTATCTTGGGTAGATGCTTAGGTGTTCAAGAGCCTAAGTACAATTAAGGAAATCAAAATCTAACACATGTGTGAGAGGGGTTTTGAAATTACTTAAGCTTAAACCCCTTAGTTTAATTAATCATTAATCATGAGCCAAATTGCATTTGCCCTTTCTTCTAGGTGCATTGCAAATTTAAATTCTTTATGATTTTATGTCATCTCATTGGCTCATAATTATTTGATTAAGTTATGCTAAGGTGGTATAGGTAAGTAATTAACATGCTTAATTCATACCTTAACCTAAGCAAATATAAAATCATCTAATCATCTAAAATTTAACTAAAACCAACATATGTGGAATGGGTTAGGAACAAAAATCACCTCACATTTCTCAAATTAAATCAAACTCAAAAAACAAACCTTCTTTAAAATTAATTTGATTTACTTTAAGCTTTCTTATTTCATAAGATTGTCTTTAGGAATTAATTAGGTGAATGTGTTTACATGCTTTCATCACTTTAGTTTTTTCCTAACATGCTAAATGTGTATGTCATATGAATTTCATGCATTCATTCTTTTCAAAAATCAAATTAAAAAAATGAAATATTTCTTTATGTCAAATTGCATGTTTGGCTAAAGTAAAAATATGAATGGCTATTATCACTATTAAATCCAAATTATTTTCAAAAATGTATGAATTAATTTCCAAAATTGAAAGTGTGCTACTTATACTTTATTTATAAGTTTACATGTGAATGTAAAAATGTGTCATATTTACTTCCTTTCCTTCCTCTTAATATGGATTTGAATAAGATTTGCAAAGTGTATAGTTCATTTTTTAAAGAACATAACACTTGCTTAATTATATTCTTATTCTCTTCCATGTTATAAGAAATATCCTTACACACACATATAAATTGCATAAATAAATCCAAATCAAATACAAACTTTTGCATCTTTCTTTTCCATTCATTTCTTTTGTACATGTATTTGTATTTAAAAGAAGTGGTATATTAGTCGGACAATCCAGGTTGAGGCTTTAAGTAGGTCTTGTACCTTACACTAGTTAACAATGGCATACTCACTTATGCCTTTCATACATTCATGTGTGTATGTAAAAATTGGATAAGAAACCCCTTTCTACTTAATGAAAATCATGCATCATAAGCATTCAAATTTTCTTAAGTAACTCACTTAGCATTCATCATAAAGTGTGCTAAACATTCCCATTTGTATGTGTATAGATATGCTTAGGATTCATCCATATGCATGTTATACATGTTGGGAAAGAAATGAAGTGATGTGTGTTTTGTGATATTAATTCACTTTATTTAATCTTAAAATGCCTTTCTTTTGAATAGGTTTGTTTAGAGTTTATCTAAACTTAGGATTAATTAAAACACATAATAAACATTCACTAAATAAAACTAAATATGAATCACTTTAGAAATTACTTAGGTAGGGAAGGAAAGAAGTTCTCTTCTCTTTCCCTCTTTACAACTTAGTAATTAATTGTAGGATTCACTTGAACCTAATCAAAACACAAAATAAAATCAAAATAACTAAATAACTTAAATGAAACCCTCCTCTAAGTTGAACATTCTTCACACTTAGAAAACTCTAACTTAAAGCCATAGCTAAGCATACCACACAAACCTCTAAAGCACACACATTAGACTAAGTCACCACGTCTAATTTTAGGTTAGGGCGGTGTATGGTTTGATGTTTTGGTTTTTATTTTATGATGTAATGTTTTAGATTATATTTTAGGGTGAATGTGCGTAGACTAAATGGTAGGGCGATCTTAGTCTAACCATTATCTTCTGTAGAGGATTGTGCTTAAGGGGCATTGTAATAAATAAAATATAAATGCTTTTGCTATGCAGGTGCTTATACCCTAAGCATAATCAATAGCAGTGAACTTAGTCACCCATATAAGTCTAATATACATGCTTGGGATTTGTGGTTTGTTTTAGCTAATCTCTATTTTGCATGTTAGTTAGATTTATTTTTCCTTTTATGTATTTTTTTTAAATTAGGATTTTGGAATGATTGTTATGGGGATTAGGATGAGCATTGGTTATAACTCATCTTATGTACCATGTGAAGCCTTTGGAGCATCCACCTTCCAACCATCAAAAGAAGGAACCAAAGAAGAAGAAGAAAAGAAGAAGAAGAAGAAAAGAAGAATGAAGAAATGAAGCTTGAAGACCCCCATAATAAATTCCTTGCTTGTATTTAATTCATTTGTAATCGGGTTGTATAAGGGTAGAGTTCTACCCAATTTATTTTGGGTTTGTCGGTGGTGCCGACAAAACCTCTTATTCTTTTGCATTTGCTTTATAAATTGATTGATGATTTATTTAGCTTATGCATTAAGATGGCATCCTTTTCCTTGTTTCTTTCTTGCTTAATGTATGACCTGGATGTGGATTAGGCTCTTAAGGAAAAATAAATCTTCTACTAAATTTAACAATTCAAAATTAAAATAAATAACTCATAACCTCAGCTAAAGTTTAGGCTAAAAAAAATTAAGATAAAAGAATTAGCAACCTCTTAGCTGGATGAGTATTTCTTTTATAACATCATGCATAAAAGTATCTTATTTCACTCTTGATTGGAGGGCTTCCACCTTTTCCAGAGAAACTTGGCTTGACCTTTGAGAGCCATGGTGAAAATACACCTCCTCCCTTCTTACTAATTTTGGCCAATAATTTTACTTCTCATGCATTAGGCATATGAATCTTATAAGGCTGAGTCAAAATGGTTGTCTAAAAATGAAAATAAAATGTAATATAAATTGTCTTAGATATGGGTCATTTTTCATGATCTTACATGATCTAGTCTCTTAAGGAGTGAGTTTAAGGACTTAGTATCTTTCTAAATAAATAACAACCTAGCTATCTTGCATAAAGCATATGACTTGCCTTCATGAATTTAAAATCATAGGAGGAGTTAGTTGGCAGTTGTAAGTCCAAGCAGTCAGGTGGATTGTCCTCTCTTGTAGAGGCAAACCAAATACCCATTTTTGCCTTAGATTTAGGTTGTGCTTTTGGCCCTCTCCATAGCTCCCTAGATTTAGGTTCTGAGGTTACTTCTCCCTTTTATGGGCCATAAGCATAAATCCTCACCTCTTAGGCATTCCCATAATCTTGTGTTATGGAATCATAAGCCTTAAATTTCTAATGAAAAATTCAACTCAAACAAATTAAATCAATTTAAAAAAATGTAAAGCCCAACCATAGGATAGTTTGAGATGCTCGCTAGGTTTCCTAGCATCTGAGCATCTCTATCTTCATTTGGCTTGATAATAACTCCTCTCTTTGATTAAACCCATTTGATCTTATAAAATAAATCAATTGATAGTCCTACCTATTGAAATCTTCGGAGACAACGATCATTTACCTTAATCGAGAATATTCATAAGGAATCTCCTTCCTTAGGATGTAATTAACTATGGGGGCTTTCTCCTGTAGGAAACTTAATGAATCCAGTTTAAAATAAATCCTACTTTACTTTTTCAAGTAAAGTAGGGGAAGAATCTCTGGTACACATGCATACCCATTATCCTTAGGAGTCCTTATTCAGGTGATTATGTCCATTATAGGGCGGTGACTTCTATCTTTCAAGATAATACACCTCTACTCAATGTGATACCCGATTACCTTAATAAGATCATCTGTAGATCTATGTGGTGTCCAAATGCATAAAAAAAAGAGAAAGTATATTTCTATCTTCATTTTATCCAACATAAAGTGAAGATGGAAGTATACACTTTTTCTTTTTAAGAGAAATAAAAAATATTTCACCACAAGGGGTTAATTGATTGCTTTCCCCCCTTCATTCGCATAAGTGGGCTATTTTCCTTTATCAAAATTATAAGTTGCTCACTTTTTGCTGCTCCAGCTGTGGGAGGTTGTATGAGACTCATTCCTTTTTGAGTCTGAGAATTTATTATTCTTTAGCTTTTCTGAGTGACCCTCAAGTTTTGAGCGATTCAACTTTTCAAACTTTGCCACTCGGTCCAATAACTCTTGAAATGTTGAGATAGAGGCCATACATAAATATGGTGTCATCTTATCATCGATGTTACCCATCAACAATTGGATTGCATGTTCCTCTTCTAGCTGTTATTCAGATTTCATGCTCATAATTCACCAACGTGAAATATATTTAGTCATTGACTCATCTTTTCTTCTTTGTTCTAATGTGAGGTTAGTAATTGTAATCTTTTCAGTTGCACTGACAAATCTCTTGACAATATCATCTCTAATTCAGTAAAAGTCTTGACCGAGTCATTAGGCAACTCAGTGTACCATTCAAAAGCAGTTGAGTTTAAACTACTATTGAACTAGCAGAATAGTAGTGCATCATTGCCTCCTGTATTGCCACATGTTGCTTTAAATTGCACCGGGTGTTGTTTGGGGTTCCCAGTGCCATTGAATGTATTGAATTTAGGCACTAAATAACCCTTAGGGTATGTCACTTGATCATACTCTACCAGGTATGGATGACCTTTGCTTACAAATTTTTTTTTTGTGGTGGCTGACTTTGATCTTTTCATTTATAATTATTTCCAATTGAGTTATTATCACGGGCTCAGATATGTTAGGAACATCTTGAGGGATGGGTTGAGAAGCTAGCTGATTGACTTCATTTCTCTCCTCAGGTGCATTCTATGCTCCGGAAGCTTGAGGCATTGAGTCAATTGGTGGATCAACAGATATAACATTAGCTGTAGGATGGTTGGCAGGTGGGGTAGATGCTAACACTGCTGCCACATTTCTCTACATCATTTATAGCATCACATTCATTTGTTCCATCATTTGGTTCATCTTTGCATTTAAATGGATGATCTCCCTATCCTTTGCCTTCATTTGTCGTTGCACTCATTTCTATATTTGGGCTAATGTGGTAGTGTCGGAAAAGAGAGAGTTATCTTCTTCTCTTTCCAATTCTTGCTCCTCTTCATCACCTAAGGATGCTTGAAGCTCCTCCTTCAATTTTCTTAAGAGCTTGTTCTTCAATATGAATAGGAGGTGTAGCTCCACACAGTCTATGTTTATGTTGTCATGCACTAGATGGTTCTCTAATGTGTTGTACCACGTACACTACTTTCACTTCCATAGTATCTTCATCATATTCTTTATCTTCTTGTAATTTGACTTCAGAATGTCTCCTCCAGTGAATTTCTAGCTTTGGATTTGAGACAAACCTCTCTTGGACTAGAGGGCTATGATCAAAGTCAACTTTCTTTCATGGATATTTGGTTGATTGATGATGGGATTCCCTGGAATGTTCACCTGGGTGTCGACCATACTATGATTCATCATCATAAGATTTCTTCTTTTGAACCTACTTTTGTTGGTTCTTATCATTATAAAATTTCTTCAAGTGCAAACCAGATGTCATGCCTCTTTCTTTATTTTCAACAGTTTCTCTTTGGGGCCTTGGCCTCCAAGCTTGCTTGCCCTTCGTGGGACCTTTCGAAAGTGGATTCCCTGACATATGGTCTGGGTGTCACGCTTTGATGCTCACCATATGGGATTTGCTTGAATCGATCATGAGCTCTCAAAACAGGTGGTAGTCTACTAGATTAAACATTATCAACTTCAATCATCATAGGCTTTGGACCCTTTTTTCATTAAGCCTATTTCTTTTGCAACTTTTAGCACTTGATGCACTCTAGTGGATAAGGTTTTAAGAATTTTTTTTGGGGCACCGGAGCTTGGATGGTGGATCCCAAAAGATTATCTCACCGGTAGAGTTATTCCTCTTTACCCATTTAGGTTCTCAAATTTATTAGGTAGAATACTCACTTACGGTTATTGAGACTAGCGCATAATAGGTTGTTCAGATAGCAATTGTTAAGCTCTTAGTTCAGTATTCATCCTTCTTCTCTATCTTCTTATTAATTTTTCTCCAGAAGAGGAAGCTTCATGATCATGCTTTCTTGGTATGAAAGGTTCAATTGGCAGAGTGGTGTTTACAAGCTTGACTGAGACTTTCTGCCCAATAATAGTTCTCTTCATAGTCAAAGTGTCATAATATCCCAATCTTTGAAACACAGAAGCTCTCTTTTGGGGAGCTTTAAATGCTTGATAAATTTTCTCTTTGCAGTGATGTACCCGATGATGTATCCTAAATTGATGTGGCATTAGCTTTAGCTATAATTGCTGGAAAGTCCACACTACTAAATTGAATGGTAGCCCCAGCATCTCTAGTGTTGATGATAGCATTAGCCAGATGGATGTTAGGCCCATGGCTTAACTTCACAATGAACGGAGTGTTCTAAAAATCCATCTGCACAAATGAAAGATGGGGATCAATAATCAGAAATAAATATTCTACCCCATACTTTCAAAATGCAGAGATACAACAGAACAGAAATAAAATAACATATTCAAAAGAAAATTTCAAATAAAATCATACTCAACAAACTATAATGTTCATTAAAGATTTTATTTTATGACTAAATTTCAATTTTGATTACTTATACTCCCCCGCTACTATACTCCAAATTTGACCAAAGATGAAAAGAGAAACCAGTCCCCAGTGGAGTCACCAAAAATCTGCGAGCTCTAAAAATTCATCACCGACCTCTCATAAATGAAGAGAGTATAATTTAATTGTCAGTATAATTTTCAGAAGGTAGATGTAATAGTAGATAAGACACTACCCTTAGATATTGTCCTCATTTTGTGAGGACTTTAGATTTGGTTCAAGGTTTCATATAGGCACAAGCACCTATAGTTAATTACCCCTCCTAATTCTGAGAGAGAACTTTCGATTAAGGCTAGTCATTAGATTGCTTAATGCGCAGCGTATTGTAGCAGCATGTGGAGTTTAAAATTTGGGATTTTAGAATTTATGAAATTCACCATTATTTAACTTAAAGCATATGGTTGGTGAAATGATGATGTGCCTGATCTAGATCCCATGGTTATCATCAGAGTCATGGTCCCTAGTCTACTTAGTCGGAGGTAGTCGCGACGGCGAAGGATCCTTATCAACACACATGGGTTGTCGTCAAGAAATCTTTGTAGACACAGGGGTGGTGTTTGTCTAGATAAGGCTTAAGTCTACCTTAGGCGACAAAAGGATCAAATACACATGATTCATAACTCAAAGGCTAAACCATTGGGGACACATACAACCATGACCTTAATATAATGGTGCCATTTGGTGGACCACCTCGAGGACTCGGTCGTGTCGCGATTATGTGGAATCTTGGCCAAACCACGACGAGGACATGGGCCATGTCCTTACAGGCATGAGATTATTTGAGTTTGAATATAGTGATTTATTTGACCTGACATTAGCGCTTTTGTGAGCTAGAGTTTTCTTAATCTGTCATCCCCAACAAACGATGGTGGATGGGTGGATGAATTATTTTCTTTAAGTATTTAAATGATAAATTTCATTTAATTCAGATATTTTTTTAGTTGAAATTTAGCTTTAAAGTGAATTAATTTAGAGTGCAAATATCTTTTAATGATAATATCCCCCCCGGTTGAGATTTTTAGTCAACGTAGCCATCATCATGGTATACCTTATCAACTCTACTATTTTGTTAGCAGAGGATTGATTCTACAACTTGAATTTATAAATTTGAATTTGAGATACAATAATTTAAAAATCTAAATAGTTGTAAGCCCCTCCGATTGAGATTTTCATTCAACACAGCCATCATCGGGGACGACTTTGTCAACTCTACTATTTTGTTAGCAGAGGATCGAGTATATGATTTATGTGTAATATAAATTCTTTAGGAAATTGATATCATATTAGACCTTGTCAACTCTATTGTGAATTTAGAGGATTGGGTCTTATAAATAATGTAATTTAAATTCATTTAGAAGTTGATTATTTAGTAGACTGTGTCAACTCTATTTCAAACATAGAGGATTAGGCCTACTATGACCACATTCTATGGAGTTGAATACTTATATCTTTCATTGACTTGATTTAGCATATGAAGACATTCATAGTTTACATATAATCATAAAAGATTGAATCGATTTCATCATTCTTTCTCTTTTTTTAAAAAAAAACTCACGCAGCATCCTCATACATGAAGTTTAGATGCTTGGTATAGGTGTGTCCATGCGGGTATTTAAAATTCAGATAAATTTATTTCTAAATCATGAGATTAGTTTTATATTTTTATTTAATTTCAACTTAGCCTGTGTAGCCTTTTTAGACATTATAGTTTACACTAAATTTATGTATCTGAGCACATGCAGACATTTATAGCTTATATAATCATTTTTGCTCACCATCCAAGTCCCCATATAGCTAAGAATTTTTGAGCAATTGGAAGCCGCTTTCGATGATGAGGCTAGAAATTTCTATTACGTGATCGTCCACCCTTCCTAAAACACCATAAAAAAAGGTGCGAAGCATTTCACTTAGACAAGTTCAAGGCAATAGTAGATTTCTTGAAAAAGAAAAGAAAATAAAGGAGACTGAAGATAGGGGCTTGAACGCGCTATCCATCCTTCTTTTCTATACTAGGCCATCTATTTAGAAAAAAGTAGTTCAAGAAAATAATTTGATATCATCTAATAAATAAAATTATAATTAGAATAAAATTTCTTAATTTTTGATTGAAAGAAGCTCTATAATTCATAGAGAATTTAATTTAGCATCATCTTCTGTCTGCTTGTACGAAGATCCGATGGCGATGAAAGCATTTTTAATTGTTCTAATATCATATTAGATCAATTGGAATAACATATATTGCCAAATTTATATTTACTATCAAAATATTCTATTCACTTCAAGTTTATAAATCTGTTTAAGTTCAATCCATCTTTCTTTATTTGAAATATAATCTTCAAATTAATTTCAAATTTTTTCTCATTTATAATTCAAAATTTAATTCGATATCAATTTTATTTTAACGAGCTTAGGCAATGCTATTTGTTTAGCTTGAATTTTGTTTGCAAGTATGATTTTTGGATAAAATTTTGGTAGTATTTTGGCGTCATCCCCATTGGGGTCTTTGCATCAGCTGCTTTGGCTTACATGCAGCATAGCTAGCGGTCGATGTCTTGTGACACCACAACTGAGTCTTCATACCCACTAAGCCTTATTGAGTATTAGTGGGGTGTTCGATCACATCCATAAAAGCAAATATATATATGCAATTTGAAATCATTCAAGTTTCATTTTAGATTATTTATTTTTGATGTGCTTGATTTCTTGTTTAAATGAATCTTGATTCTTCTCTCTCTTTTTAAGTCCAAAATTTAATCAAAATTTTGGCAGCATTTTGGCAGTATTCGGACATCATCCACGTGTAGGGGGCTACATCGAAACTGCTTTGGCTTACCCGATACGCCCTATTGAGCATAGAGGATGGTGCCTTGTGACACCACAACCAAGTCTTCATACCCACTAAGCCCTATTGACAATTAGTGGGGTCTTTAATGACGTGCATAAAAGAAAATATATATGCAATTTCAAATCATTCAAGTTTCATTTTAGATTATTTATTTTGATGTGCTGGATTTCTTTTTTAAATGAATCTTGATTTTTTGCCCCCCTCCCCCACCCCCTTTTTTGTGTCCAAAATTTAATCAAAATTTAAGCAGCATTTCGATAATATTTCGGTGTCATCCCCGTGTAGGGGGCTACATTAGAACTGCTTTTGCTTTTATTGAGCATAGCGGATAGGGTCTTGCGACACCACATCTAAATATTCATACCCACTAAGTCCTATTGAGCATTAGTGGGGTCTTCGATCACCTGCATAAAGAAGCATAAGCATATATATAATTTTCACACATTCAAAGAAGGTTGCATCTAACAATTTTGGCTTTTCAGTGCATACATTGAGCATAGCGGCGTCTTGATACCAGCAATTTCATCTCGTCCATACGATGAGCATGACGAGGCCTTCAAAGCTGCATAAAAAAGCACAAGGATATGCATAGGTGGGGAAATGCTAGAAATCTAGAGAAGAACCCACCTAATGATGGTGTTCTTTCTTGGTGCCCTCCACTTGCAAGGAAAGAGGGGTTATTTGGCTACAGGAATAATGGAAATGCCAGAAACCTAGATGAGGAACCCACCTGATGATGGTGTTGCCTCTTGGCTATGGAAAAAGGAGTGATTGGAGTAGGAAATTGACAAAGGTATGCCGAGAGGAAGGTAAAGAAGGAGGAAGATGCTGGAAATCAGGAGGAACCCACCTGATGATGAAGTTCTTTCTCGACCGCGATAAAGAGAATTATCAGAGTAGGAAATTGGGAAAGGTATGATGAGAGGAAGGGAAAGGAGGAGGAAGATGTTGAAAATCGAGAGGAACCTGCCTAATGATGAAGTTGCCTCTTGATTATGCCAAGAGAACATAGATTATAGGAAGGTTTGGATGAATTGGAGGTTGGTGTTGTGGTTATTGTAGCAGAAGGGATAAAAAATTTATTTATTTTTAGGTCTACATTAATTTACTATAGTATCTTGATACAATGTTTCACTACAATAATATTTCTACAGTATTTCTCTACAATAATATTCTAGTGTTTCCTACAATAATATTATTATAGTACATTCAATTTTTTGGGAGGAATTAGTGCTACTGATGTGATGATGCTTGGCAAAGGATTCAGCATGAGGATATCGGGTCCAGGAAGTTTGATTATGGAGAGGAATCAAATTTTGATGGGAGATCATATTTTAGATTTTAGTGGGTATATGAGTAATGGATGGATGGGAGAGGGCTTGGAGCAACAGGATGGGAAAGTGCGTTCGACAGGATGAATCAGGATTAGGAGGTGTTTGGCTCGCCTTGCTAGGCAGCCTTTGGAATTGATGATAGAATGAATGGAGAGAAGAGAAAGAGAGAGTCCAATACATGTGGCAGATGGGAGATAGATGAAAGAGGGGGGAAGAGCAGAGGCTTGAATGAGCGAGCGAGACAGAGAGAGTGAGAGAGGTTTTGTTGTGCGTGCAAAAATTATTGGTAGCCTCTGTTGACCTACACATATATTCCATAACTTAAAATTAAGCATTAAGGGCAAAATTCATGAAAAGCAGCGGCAAACGACACACAATTGGAAAATTTAAAATTCTTAATCATAATCATATTTGGTTAAAAAAAAGTTGCCTCGATTTGAGAAATTGACTTCGCAATTGCATTTAAGAAATCAAAGATAATTATAAGAAAATTATCGGATCAAAAGCGATCGGTCAATTAAAATTATTTCCAAATGAAATAACATAAAAGGTAAGTGTGACTTGACTCAAATCATCACCGATGACGTCCAAACAGCCTATGTTTGCAAAATTGACTACGTTGTTGTCATCAAAATGTCAAAATCTATTACACGATACATTCCATGATCAATTTAGCAAAGTCTATGCAAATGTTGATTGATTCGAACATGACGTCGTGCAATTTAACTATAATTTCACTTCGACTATCGCCGACGTGGTCCAAATGACCTCTGATTGTGAAATCAATCGCTCCGTTACGTCGGCATAATGGAAACATCTTAAATTGACATCCATATTGTTATAATTTATTAACTAAGACGATTCGACAAATTATTTATATTTAATCTCAATATTTCATCGGTAGGCTAATTAACAACTGACATTAGCTAATGATCTCTTAATCTTTGCTTAATTAGCCGCCCGAATCGTCTAATCCAACTCAGCCGCAGAATTGGCCAATCAAAATAGCTACTGAGTGTACCTAATCAAATTAGCCACCCTTTTATTTCTATTGGCTATCGTTTGGGTAGCCAATCGAAATAGTCAATCGACTTTTAGGGCCGAAATGAGGGCTTCGATCCCTCAGTTTTCTCTCACATGACTCTCGGCCGAAGCTCTCCTCTCTTCCGCTTGTGCGGTTCCTCTTGACCAAAACTCCTCTCCCTTCTCTCTCGCGTGATTGTTCAGTTTCCTGCTCAACTGAGCAGCACGGACGAAGGAAATCTCCCATCTGAGCTCTCCTCTCTTGCGTGAAACCGAGGCAGCCAAGCCCTAGTTAGCTCAACCGAACTCTCTATCCTTCCTTTCTCTCTTGCAATCAGAAACTCCAGGTCATTTCCTTTCAACCTTAAGCTTGTCATTATTATTCTATTTTGGCATGGTTGAGATGAAATGGGTTTATCAAATGTTTCTTTTATGAAACTATATTATGCTTGGATTGTTTTCTTATGCAAATGAAAAAGGAGGGTTCACTATTTGCATATGGTTACTTCTATCTTTATGGGTGAAGTGATTTCTCTAATTCATTTTATTTTACATGTTTAAAATGAAATTAGAAGTGTGGAAATAGGGTTTGAGATAATGTTTGGCTCAAACCCAAAGTTATATGCAAGTTTCCTTCTCTTTTTATGCTTCAGTTTTGCTGTTTGGATGTAATGATACTTGCTTAACCTCTTTTACATGTTCAAAAATGAAATTAGAAGTGTGAAAATAGGATTTGAGATAATGTATGGCTCAAATCCTAAGTTATATTTAAGTTTTCTTCTCTTTTATGCTTCAGTTTTGTTGTTTGGATAGAATGATACTTGTTAAGCCTCTTTTACATGTTTGAAATGAAATTAGAAGTGTGGAAATAGGATTTGAGATGATGTATGGCTCAAATCCTAAGTTATATGCAAGTTTCCTTCACTTTCATGCTTCAAATTTCTGTTTGGATGGAATAATGTTCATTAAGCTTCTCTTATATGTTTAAAATAAAATTGAAAATGTGAAAATGGGGTTAGAAATGATAAAACAACAAGTGTGAATGTTTATCCTTTGATTTGAGATGGTTAGAAATGAAGGGAAGTGGCTTATGCATATTGGTCTAATATAATTGCTTGCTCATTTTTCTACCACTACTTTTTAGTGATGAGCTTTATTCTTAGCAAGTTTTTTTAATATGCAAGCATACCTTTAGCTAAAATCTAAAAGTTTAAAGCTTATGAATGAGTTTAGTGCTTTGACTTTCTTGCAATTGTTGATCAATAATAGGCTCTATTCTCATCTTTCTCCATTAATAGAAAAGTGTTCTTTTAATTGAATCTAAAAATTCAGATTTATGTACATGTTATTTCCTTAGATAAAAAAAAGGTGGAAGGAAAATCTATTGTTGGGGTGCTCCTCATTCTATTACATGACTTGTTGTTATTATGAAAATAATGATTTGGGTGAAGATTAGTTTTCAGATTTTCTGGGTTTGTTAAGTTCAAATGCAAGTGTTCACCACATATACTAATTTTCTAGATTTACCTCATGTAGTCTATCCTACTTTGCTTCCATTACTTAGTTGTTTGCTAATATGGAGATGAGGATTTGGGCAAAGTTTTTTTAGATTTCTTTTCTTGATTTGGCAAATTCGAATGTAAGTATTACCACATATACGATTTTTTGGATTTACCTCATGAAGTCTATCCTACTTTGCTTCCATTACTTGGTTGTTTGCTAATATGGAGATGAGGATTTGGGCAAAGTTTATTTTCAGATTTCTTTTCTTGATTTGGCAAATTTGAATGCAAGTATTACCTCATATTTGATTTTATGGATTTTGCTAGTCTAAATGAAATGGTGTATTTCATATAGATTAAGTTCATTAAGAATCTTGCCAAAAGAAAGAAGATTGAAAGGGATAATCTTGTTTTATTAACATTGCTTACCTTCTTTCTAATTGCTATTATCATCCACATGATAAATCCTTGAAGTAAATTGTGAGATATTTATGTGGGATATATTATATTTGCCTTATCTCTTAGGATTTTGAAGATGATTGTTAAATTTTGAAATCATATGAATATGAGTTTTGTTTATGCTTCGTACTTTGACACCTCTTCAAGCTTATGTAAGTATTGAAATAATGAAATATATGCTTATGATTTGACATATGAATGTTATCTACTTTCCAAATTTGGGAAAAGTATTTCATCCCTTATGCTAAAAAAAATAAGAAGAAAAGAGGAGAAATGATATAAGCAATTGAAAACTCATGTAATGATTTCTTATTTGTGATGTTCCCAATGCAATGCTTAATTAAAATCATAAATGCCATATGTCTTGCCCAAGTACATGTACATGAATGCTTATGTGTAAATGCAAGATTGGAAATTATTTGTGTTATAAGTACCCGTTCACTTTGTTCTAATACAGTGGGGAAACTTGATAAGTACCTATTCACGTTGTTCCAACGTGGTAGGGAAATTTTTTGTGATAAGTACCTGTTCACATTATTTAAATGTGGCAGAGAAATTTGTTGTAATAAGTACTGCTCATGTTGTTCCAATGTGATAGAAATTGTTTCTTCTTTTATGATATAAGTATCTTATGTTGTTCCAACGTGATAAGAAAATACTATGTTATGTTGTACTAACCCATGCACACCTTTCTTGGGATGGTAGGCAAATAAATTTTTGGTCATGTGTCTCAAGACACCTACCATACACGCCTTTCTTGGCATGGGAAGGCTAGTCTTGGCTTCCCCATATGCAGGGATGACGGAGGTCTTTTGGTAAAAAAAGAGTTTGTATGAATGCTTAAGTTCTTAAGAAGGAAAGTAATTACATATGTTTAGTCATGCTTAGCTCATCATTATTTAAATCTTCATAACATGTGGAAATTGCTTGTGTAAAATTCAAATTTTTTTGCCTAAATGGTGTTTATGCTACATGAATGAGCTATTTGAAACAAGACATCTTATGTGCCATGTGATTTAAATCTTGTCTTACTTCTAAGCATATGATTATGACATGATTGCTTCCCCTTTGCCTAAGTCTTGAAATAAGATTGAGATACATCTATTCATATGAGGTGAGAAAGGATAAAATTAAAAGCATCAAGTTAGACATAACTTCCAAGTTGATGTGTTATGATAAGAACAAGCTTAAGGTTAGGGATCTCTTCCTTTGAAGGGTAGATGAACTCTCTCTTAGGAGACTTAGACTTCCAATAGATTTTGTAAGGATAATGGGGAGAAGTGGGAAAGTAAAGTCTTCATGAGAGAATGATTCTCTCTTATTTATAATGATTAGCCCCTTAGCATGAGGCCAAAAAAAAAATGGAAATGGGACTTGTGTCATCCCATTAATTTCTATAATTTCTTTTTACATGCCATTAAGAAGGAGAGGAAATATTTCTTTATCATTCATCTCTTAATATCTCATAACATATGCATGGGTTTAAGGGGAGATCTACACTTCTTTATCATTCTCTCTTAATGCCTCATGACATATGCATGGATCTAAGGGGAGATCTTTTATTTCTTTATCATTCTCTCTTAATGTCTCATAACATATGCATGGGTTTAAGGGGAGATCTACACTTCTTTGTCATTCTCTCTTAATGCCTCATGACATATGCATGGATCTAAGGGGAGATCTTTTATGTTTTTTTGTCACTCTCTCTTAATGCCTCATAACATATGCATGGGTGTAAGGGGAGATCTATACTTATTTGTCATTCTCTCTTAATGCCTCATGACATAAGCATGGATCTAAGGGGATATCTTTTATTTCTTTCTCATTATCTCTTAATGTCTCATGACATATTCATGGATCTAAGGGGAGATCTTACACTTCTTTGTCATTCACTCTTAATGTCTCATAACATGAGCATAGATCTAAGGGGAGGAATTTATTTCTTTATCATTACCTCTTAATGTCTCATGGCATGAGCATAGATCTAAGGGGAGGCCTTTACTTCTTTGTCATTACCTCTTAATGTCTCATGACATGAGCATAGATCTAAGGGGAGGCCTTTACTTCTTTGTCATTCTCTCTTAATGCCTCATAACATATGCATGGGTTTAAGGGGAGATCTACACTTCTTTGTCATTCTCGCGTAATGTCTCATAACATGAGCATAGATCTAAGGAGAGGCTTTTAACTCTTTTGTCATTCTCTTTTCATGCCTCATAACATGAGCATGGATCTAAGGAGAGATATTTATTTCTTTGTCATTCTCTCTTAATGCCTCAAAACATGAGCATGGATCTAAGGAGAGATCTTTATTTCTTTGTCATTCTCTCTTAATTCCTCATAAAATGTGCATGTATCTAAGGGGAGATCTTTACTTCTTTTGTCATTCCCTCTTCTCTCATTTATGAGTGCATGTCATGATAAAAAGGGGACATGACAAATAACTAAAATATAATAAATGAAATTATGAATGGATCATAATGTCATGGGCATTCTCCCTCATACTTGGCCCATCCTAAAAAAAAAAAATTCTCAAATGGCCTTATACAAAACATTACAAATGGGCTTATACAAAATATTACAACTGGGCTTATACAAAATAGTATAAATGGGCTTGTGCAAAGTATGATAAAGATAAGACTTAATGGTATGGGCACATGGTTTAAGTTGCATGTTGCCATGAATTAAATGTTGCAAGCTCATGATCACCCTTTCTTTTTATCTCCTCCTATGGCTTGGTCATTTACAATCATAAGGATCAATATTCATTTAAGAAAGAATTTCAGATTTCTTTAACCTTGTATAAGGAAGATTTTAGATTTCTCAATCATGAGCTAAGGAAGAGAATGAAAGAAAAAGTTAATGACTTTATATTTGATCTAATAGGCTTTTAAAATGCCATTTGAAATGAAGTTTAATTCCCTTTTAGCTTGCTAATTAGTAATGTTAAAGTGGTATTTTACTTAATAAATGTTCATTTTACACCTATAAATAAGTGTCAAACTTATATCTTGCATAAGATAGTACATAATCCTCAAAATTAGTTACTTTATATGAAGGCCAAAAGCTAATGGATTATTATTTAAAAGAATGAGAGAATGAAAGATGGGAAATAAGTAGGTAGCTTCCATAGTATCATCATTCTTTCCTTTCTATGAATATGTGAAGGGTGTCTTGAAGTAAGAATGACTATTCATTAAGCATGAAGCTCTCTTTCAAATTCAAAGAAGCATCAAATAGAAACTCATATACAAGTCTACATTTGAATTGATCTCTATCCATCCAAATTCTAATATGCACTTATGTGTGATTCATAATCTTTCCTCAAATTTTGCCTTTAAGATAGATATTGCACTCGATGCTTAGCGAATGCTTTAAAAGGTTAAATGTATATCCTATTAAGATATACATGTTTGATTCATGATAAATTGAGAAGGGTTTAAATTCAAATCATTAAAAAATAAATGCTCACTTGATGTGAAAGTAGATATCTTATCTTTTTTGACCAGATACATGCTTGATCATCTAGAATAGATACTCATTTGGTTTGCATTTGAGAATGTTGAATTCAAGAACAGATGCAAGCTTGATCAAGAATATATCATTACTTATTTTATAATATGTATTAAAGATGACATGTCATATTAAACATAGTCATTTCAACTTAGACATCTAAATTTTCATATAACATTTTAAAAGAACATATACTTGTATGTACGAAGTATCTACTAGATCAAACATTTAGGGAAAATATGCAACCCAAATGCAAAGTAAAAGAATAGATAACTACACTTTCCAATTTGGTCTTAGAACCGAGTCCGGGTTAACAAAACCCATACTTGTAATTTCACATCTACACTTTAACTTAGACATCTCAATGTCCATATAATATTTTAAAAGAACAGATACTAGTATGTATGTTGAAGTGTTCACTAAATCATAAACAAAAGAATAGATAACTACACTTCGGTTTGGTCTTAGGACTGAGTCCGGGTTAACAAAACCCAAAAGCTCATATAAAACTTATGCTTGCAATATGACACATATGTCATGCTGAACACAATTACTTCAACTTAGACATCTAAATGTCCATACATCATTTTAAAAGAACAAATACTTATATATATGTTAAAGTATTCATTAGATCAAGCATCTAAAAAGATATACAAGTCATGTGTGAAATGAAAGAACAGATATTTACACCTCAGTTTGGTCTTAGGACCTAGTCCGGGTTAACAAAACCTAAAAATTTGATTATGATATTATAAGAATTTTTATTTAATAAAATATGAGAAGCTAATTCTATCATAAAATGATAAATCTATCGACACTCAAGTTCAAGCTTTCAAGAGAAAAAGTCTCAAACCCGATCTTCTATGCTCAAGCTAGAGTTGATAAAGTTTGGAGGACTATGATTCTGAGGCAATGAGTTTAGACCCAATCCTCTACAAGGAAGCAAATATAGTTGATAAGGTCTTACATTCAAAAAAACTATCATTATTATGATTTAAATGATCAATTATCACATTTTCAAATCTAAATCAATTATAAAATGATCAAATATTCAAATATAAAAAAATAAAATATAAATTAAATTAATTTAATTATTTAAAATTTAAACATAAAATCATTCACTCCATAACTATTTGTCTCGGGGTGAAATTAAGAAGACTTTTGCTCACAAAGAGCCAATGTCAAATCAAATGCATAACTATTTTCACACTCAAATAATCTTAAGCCCGTAAGGACGTGGCCCGTGTCCTCTACCCATGTGGTTTTGTCAAAAAGTGGCACCACATAAATGGTGGTTACGACCAGAGCCCTCTGACTTGGTGGTTCACCACGATATGACACCACTAAATTATGGTCATAGCCATAGCTCATATTCCCCAAAGACTTTGCTCTTTGAGCTATGAAATATAAAATGTATATGGTTGGGTAAAAGTTCTATGTTAGCTAAGGTTGACTTATATTTGTCCCCTTAGACAAACTCCACCCTAGGTCCACAAGGACACCTTGGACTTCGTAACTCATGTGTTGTTGACAAAGATCCTTCACTCAGGTTGGGTTGATGATCTCCTCTGACTAAGTGGATCAGGGACTCGGGATGATGAACCATGGGATCTAGATCGGGCATGTCATCATTCCCCAACCAAAAGTTTTAAATTAAAATGAAAAATTTCATAATTTTCAAACTCCACTCACTGTTATTATATACTCATTATTTAATGATTCATCAATTATCCTTAATCGAAAGTGCTCTCTAAGTATTGTGAGGGGTAATTAATTATAAGGGCTTGCACCTATAGGAAACCTGGAACCAGATCTAAAAAGTCCTCACAAAATGAGGATGAAATCTCTAGTGTCTTATCTACTATTCATCTATCTTCTAAAATTTTCACTGACACTTAAAACACTCTTTCATCAAAAAGAGGTCGGTCAATTTTTAGATCCCACAACCTCTTTGCCTTGGGTGGGAAAAATAGGGGATTATGAGACCTAATTACTGATTAATTAGTTTCCTTATGTATTTGAGCAGGATTTTCAAAATTAGAGTGCAATTTGAACGTGACTGAAGAGCATTTATGGGAAGAGTATAATCTGATTACTAATTCTTATTCATGCAAAAATTCTAATTTAATCATTTAATAATTAAAATTAAATCAAACTTTGTCTAATTAAATTGGATGTTTGATTTCTGCGATATCACGTCAAAATTCTTGTGAATCTTGCCGAAATTAAACCTAGATATTATGAGTATTATTTCTAGGTAAATTTGATATTCTAGATTCAATGACATAATTTATTTTGCGATGAGAGGCCATTTGATTAAAGTAGGCGCCGAAACGAGTCAATTTTGGTTCAAAGTTGCGGGTTGTTGCTTTCGATCACTCGATATTCATGCAGACTCGTCCGAATTGAGAGAGAATAGTCTCATTTAATAGGTTTCAATATTTTGACATTAACGGCACAATTAATTTCATGAACGGAGGTCATTTGAGCATTATCATAGTCTCCCGACTCTGATATGTGCATAGATGCGCATGGACGAATCGATGGATTTCCTTCTTGATCGGTTGTGCCGAATTGTGCAATATGTATATATGGATTTCCTTCCGATTGCTCAATATTCATTGAAAATGAAAAAAAAAGACTTCTTTCATGACTCTATGATTATACCTCCATTAATTATTATTGCATGTTTTTTAATTAATAAAATATAGAGTAAATCCACCACCTAGCTTTTTTTTTTTACTTTAATTTACTATTTATTTTATTAATTATTTTCTTTAGATTATTAAGTTTAATTTGTTAGGAGCCATTGGTTGAAGATCATCTTGAAATTAGAAAATGAGGCTAAAATTATTTAAAAAATATATTAAAAGAAGTTTTAGTGAATAAAGTTTGTATATTAAATGTTAGTATTAGTGATGATATTTATACAAAATTTTTATGAAATATAATTTTAATATCATAAAATCTAATTTTAAAATCATATTTATAATCTTAGATGAAAAAACTTGAATATTTTTTACATTTTTGATTTCATCAACCTAACCAAGTTTCATGGATTTTTCAATCTATTGGCTGAAAGCTCTGTCATACCCTTTTCTTCCTCGATGAATGGAATCTCTAAATGAACTGAAGTAGTGTTGGAAAACCAAGAGTGGGGTGATCTGATTGTTATAGGTGTTCCCATTATTGAAGTATGCAGATGGAGTAATTTTTAGATATTCTTTCTTATTCCTAATAAATTCTATAGGGGTATGTTTCATCCATTCCTTTCTTTGAACCATGGTGACAAAGTCTGATGTCATCGAATCTGTAGATCTGAGTAGAGAGCTCATAAGGATAACGATGAGCATCATGGTTGAAATGACAACATAAATGCCAACCAGAGAGGATATATATTAAAGCTGTGAAGGAAGAGGATTTCAATGGATTGGGTCCAGATGGGATGAGGAAAACAAGAGGGCTGATGTTGACCTTAATTTTGGAGTGAGGATTCAACTCTTTCAACATACATCTAGGAGTCTTCTAGAAACTAGACTCTTCTTAGTCATATGACACTTCTAGTAACTAAGTGAACACTTACCTCAAACTTAAAGGCTTAAGAGGATTTGCCATAGGATTAGGCTAAGCCTTAGGACCTAAGATGACCTACACATCCCATGGCCTAAACCATGACTCATGGCTACCTCCTTAGCCAAATCCAAATCCCAAATCAATATAACCAATTCAAATTGAACCTCAACTCATGTCCAAATCCCAAATCAAATGATTGAAGTCCATGATCTAAGCCTAAGCCCTATGATTTAATCCTATGGGCTTAATCAAATTCCCTTCAATCCAAACCTAAATAAATTGATTTTCTCATAAATCCATCAATCCATCAATCATCATGCCAAGCAATACCAAAATCTATAATCAAAGCCAATCAGAACCAAAATCAATCTAATCAACTTAACCTAACCCATTTCACCTGAAATATCCAAATGAACCAAAATCTAATTAAACCCAAATAAATTGCAACCAAAGTTATAAACCAATATTAAATCAATATCTAAACTCAAATCAATTTAATTCAACACAAAACTAATTCATTTGACCCATTTAGGCTCATTTAACCCAAAGTGACCTGAAGGACCTATTTGAACCAAACCTCAATCCAGCCCAAATTGGATTAAATAAACCAATCAAAACCTCATATAATGATTGTTGATCATCCTTAATTGATCAATTGCATCAATTGAGTCAAACCAAGTCAATTTGGTCATTTGACCAAATCAACCCACTTAACTTACATGAGCCAAATGAACCAAATATTATCCTAAACCAAATAAATTAAAACCAAAGATTCTTACCAACCTAAAATCAACACTTGAATATGACTTGACCATCAAAAGCTAAACCAAACCCAATTGGCCCTTTAACCTAAGTTGATTTAATTTGATCTAAAAGGCTAAATTGGGTCAAATCAAAATCAATCCAAGTTGATTCGAACCAATGACTCAAATTAATTCCAAATTGATTATTGAACTTGGTCAAAGCCTTGATTGAACCCAATTTGGCCAATTGAACCCAATTGACCCATTTAGCTCAAATTGACATAAAAGGGTCAAAGCCTACAATCATTTTCAAATGATCAACTGAACCTAAACCAATGTCTAACCCATGAAAATTTGGCCAATTTAGCCAAATTGGTCAACTTGACTTATTTGACCCACATGAAATCAAATGGGTTAAATCCAAATCCAAACCAAATTAAACTAAACCAATTAAACCAAAACATCCCAAATACTCATTTGATTTCATTCATATGTATGTTTGTATTAGAATTTGGATAGAGCTTTAATTCACATGCATAGATAATTCAATCAAGCAAAATATAATCTTTGCATGATTTTCATTCTTCTAATTATGTATACATGTGTATGTATTTAAGATAGCAAGTATATAGTCTAGACATTCTGGGATTACGAGACTTTAAGTATCCCCAAGAAGGTCATTTGATTACCTCACTTTCCTTGTTTAACAATGGCACGTACTTGCTTATGTCTTTTATACATGCATGTGTGTGTTTAATTGAAGGATGAAATCCCTTTTCTAATTAAAAACACATGCATACGTAACTATTTAAATTTGCTAAAATACATAACATGTAAAAATATTGCTCTCTTTCCTACATTTACATATGGATTTATATGAGTTTGAATGATGAGTATATATTTTGGACATTTTGGGATCACGAGGCTTTAAGTATCCCTAAGGAGGTCATTTGATTACCTTCCCTGGTTTAACAAAGGCACATACTTATAATTTCATTCATATGTATATTTATATTAGAATTTGGATAGAGCTTTAATTTACATGTATAAATAATTTAATTAAACAAAATACAATCTCTATATGATTTTCACCTCTCTAATTGTATATACATTTATATATATTAAGATAGAAAATATATAATATGAACATCCCAGGAATATGAGACTTTAAGTATCCCCAAGGAAGTCATTTGATTATCTCACTTTCTTAGTTTAATAATGACACATACTTGCTCAAATCTTTTATACATATGTATGTGTGTTTAATTAATGGATGAAAATCCTTTATTTCCACCAAAATGTATGCATTCGTCCATTATTTAAGTGTCTCAAAATATATGTGGCATGGATAAGTATGTTAAGGATTAAATCATATGCAGGTTAATAAGTGATGGGAAGGAATGGTTTAACATGTGCTATGTGGTGGTAATTCAACTATACTAATCTTAAGATGTCTTTTATATTGGATGGGATTATTTAGAGTCAACCTAGACTTAACATTAATAAAAATATTTAATAAGTCATTCAGTAAAGAGAACTAAATCAAATTAATGTGCTTTTGAAAGTGGCATAAGGTAGGGATGAAAGGGGGTAAGTCTCTTTCTTCTCTTTAAAAAACATAGATGTTAAGTGCAAATCAAATGAAACAAAACAAAACATGAATTAAAAAATTTGCAAATCATCTAAACAACTTAAAATGAAACCAACCATCATTGTTAATTTAAACAATTTTCAAATTTAGAAAATCATAACTCTAATGCTTAGTTAAGACATATCACATAAAGCCTTAACACACACATTAGAATTAAGCCACCACTTCTAGTCCTAAGTTAGAACAGTGTATGAGTGATGCATATTTTTTTTTGTAATGTAATATTTTAGACTAGATATTAGGTGTATAATTTGTAGACTGGATGTTAGGCCATTCTTAGCCAAATTATATTTTTTGTAGGAGATTGTGCTTAAGAGATTTCTTAACAATAAATATAAATATTTTGCTTGAATTGCTTAAGCCCCTAAACATAATCCATATTAGGGCATGTGGGCTTGGCTACCTATGTGCAGGGTGCCAAGTATAAATTATGAAATATAATTGCTTAGGATTGTATGTATGTTTAGCTAACCTCTATTTTGCAGGTGCAGTTAGATTTAATTTTTCATATAAATATAATTTTTTAATAAGAATTTGGATTAGTGCTATGGGGATTAGGATGAGTAGTGGTTAAAAGGCTTAGTCCTGGGTGCCTTGTGATGCCTTAGAGCAAATCAAATCAAGAGAAAGAAGAAAGAAGATATGAAGAAATGAAGGAATGAAGACCCTAATGGAATCCAATTTAATTATAATTGTAATTATTCTTTCATGTTTTGGGTTGTATATATTCTCTTTTTTGTATGTTACACCCTTTTATTCTTTTGCGGTATTCTAAAAAATGTTTGATGTTATGTTTAGATTGTGCATTAGAAAGTGCATGATTTTCATAGTTTCTTTATGTTTGATGTTCGAATGTGTGTCCTAGATGCGTAAGCTCTTATAATAAAATTAAATTTTCTACCCCAATTAATAACTTGTAATTAAAGTCTTAAACAACTTATAACTTCATTATAAAGCCTAACCATCTCCATCCTTACATGTCATCATAAAGCCTAACCATCTCCATCATAAATCCTAACCATCTCCATCTTAAAAGATTTAGCAACCCCATAGCTATATAATTATATGTCTCACATCATGCATGTCATTTTTTTTCCTTGAATATGGGGATCTCCATCCTGGCACAATATGGGAATGCTTGACCTGTGAGGGCATCCCTTGTGGTGGAGAAAACACCCTCTTCTCGTAATTTAGCTGATAACCTATTTCATCATGCATTTAGGCATAAAATTCTCAAAGCCTTTGTCCAAAATATCATGTCAAAATAATATAAAATTTGTAAGATTTTGTATTTGTAGATTAAGTCATATATTTGTACCACTCATGCTTAGCTTCCTTCTAATTAAATGACAAGTCTAACCATCTTGCAATTTCATAAGATTAGACTACATGGTTTTGAATCACAGGAGGTGTTAGATGATGGCCACTCTAGGCAGTTGAAAGTCCAGAAGTCGGATGGGTTTATCCTCTCTTATGGAGATAAACCTTATGTCCACCCTTCACTTAGATTTAGCTTTTAGCTTGTGCTAAAGTTTCCTAGATTTAGGATCCAATGTTGCTAGTTTCTTTCGCCACAAGCATAAATTCTCACCTCTTAGGCATTTCATAATCTCATATTGATGGATTATAAGCCTTAACATTCAAATATAATTCAACTTAAATAAAATAAATTCTTCACTTTCAAACATATAAAGCCTTACCATAGGATAAATTGAAATGCTCACTAGTGTTAGAGTTAGTCACTAACTCTTGTTGATCTTACTTTTAGAGTGATGATTCAATTATCTCATCTTAGATCTAGGAGTCTTCTAGACACTAAGATCTCCTTAGTCATAAGACACTTCTAGTGACTAAGTGAATACTTAACCCAAAACCTAAACTTAGGATTAATAAAAATATTTAATACACCATTTACTAAAAAAACTAAATCATAATAATATGCTTTAGAAAATAACTTAAGGTAGGGATGAAAGAGAATAAGCCTATTTTCTCTCTTTATAACACTTAGATGTTAAGTGTAAATAAAATAAAATAAAATAAAATACAAAGTAGAATATATAAGACATCTAAATAACTTGAAATGAAACCACCATTATGATAACTTAAACATTCAAAACTTAGAAAATCTTAATTTAAAGTCTAGTTAAGACATACCATATAAAGTTTTAGCACACATATTAGAATTAAGCCACCACTTCTAGTTTTAAGTTAGGATGATGTATGTGTGATGTTATATTTTGTTTTGTTATGTAATATTTTAGACTGGATGTTAGGGTGTATGTTTCGTAGACTTAATGTTAGGCCATTCTTTGTCTAATATTGCTTTATGCAGGGGATTGTGCTTAAGGAGATGCTAAATAAATAAATATAAATGCTTTACTTGTAGGTTTCTTATGCCCCTAAACATAATCCATATTAGGACAGGTGGGTTTGGTTACCCATGTGCGGGGTGCTAAGTCCAAATTATGAAATATAACAACTTGGGATTATATGTATGTTTAACTAACCTTTATTTTGTGGTGTTAGATTAACTTTTCTATAAAGTGTAATTTTGTAATAGGAATTATGATTAATGCTATGGGGATTAGGATGAGCAGTGGCTGGAAGGCTTAGTCTTGAGGTGTCATGTGATACCTTGAAGCAAATAAAATGAAATCAAAGAAGGAGAGAAGATAGAAGAGGAATGAAGAAGTGAAGACCCCCCATAACATGTATTCAATTTCAATTGTAATATTATTTTTAATTTTGGATTGTAAAAGGGTAGAGCTCAGCTACCCATTTTCTCTCTTTGTGTACGGTGGTACCCGGCTGCACCTGCCTTTTATTCTTTTACAAAATCTATTCATGGTTGATTGATGTTATGTTTAGATTATGCAATATAATTGTATCTTTATTGATCTCACATTTCAATTGAGCTTTCAACCTCCTCTTCTTAGACTTAGGACTCTTCTAGACACTAAGAGCTCCTAAGTTATAAGACACTTCTAGTGATTAGGTGAACACTTAACCTGAACCTAGAGACTTAGAAGGGTTAATCATAGGATTAGGCTATGCCTTAAGACTTAAGAAAATCATATATTCTATAGCCTAAACCCAATCCATGTGCACCTTCTTAAATCTAATCAAAATCCAAATCTCAAATAAAACCTCAAATTCAAATTCAAATTTCAAATCCAAATCCAAATTCCAAATCGAATGATTGAAATCTATAATCAAATCCAAATTCAAAATCCTTCATAAGCCCTATGATTTTATCTTATGGCTTAACTTTAGCCAAATTCAATCCATCCAAACTCAATTGATTTTCTCAAATATTAATTCAATCCTTCAATCAAATAATCAAATTCCAATTGAAATCTCGCTTTAAATGATCAAACCCCAAAATCCTTCTCAAACTCCAAAATCCTTCTTAAAAATAATTACCATACAATCCTTTTTTGTGACTCCTTACTTGGTAGTTGCCCTTAGGCCAGGTTTGATCTATTGCACTGTCAACGGAATGTCCTGGTTGATCCCTACTTTGGCAGATGTAAGTCTGCTATGCTTTCTTCTTAAGTATAGCCATTGCACACCGATGGGCAACCCTAGGTCAAATAACACCTGTCGAGCAGAAGACAAACCATCCTGACAATCAATTTTGCTTTAGGAAGATATAATTATACACACCTTCTCTCAAGACTAATTATCACACACTGATGAGCACCTTAGGTTGGTTGGTGTTCGCTATGCTAATAGCGACCCATTAGGTGGATACACCACTCTAGCAGATGTAAGACTACTACGCTTTCCTTGAATTGGCTACCAAATACCTACATGAATTATTTTCTTCAGGGATCAAGATAACGCCCCTAGTGGCACATCTCCTGAGCACTCTACTTGGCTCACATCTTTGCGACCCCATTTAGATAGTATCTGGGTTACTTTTGGATTGGATAGTCCCCCTTTCCTAGTAACCACCCTGCGATTAGATATTATGTATAGCGGGTGCGCAGATTCTCTTGGTCCAATAAATTTGATTGGTCAAGGCCAACATAGCCCCTTCTCAATGCAATCCATCACACACCAATAGGGTCCACGATAACAAACAAATAAAATATATTTTCACTTTTGAATCAGGAATTAACGCCCCTGGCACCTTCCCAAGCAGGCATCCTATCTTTAGGGTAGTGTTAGCAAAACTCCATATAGGAATTGTGTGACTACTCTTGAGTTGAGATAAGTCCCTGCGGCACTCTCTCAGTAGTCGCCCTTAGGTCGGGTTCAATCTATTCTGCCACCAACAGGTTACCCGGTCGTTCTCACTTTAGAAGATGTAAGTATACATTCTTTCTAGTATGACTATTGCACATCGATGAGCAACCTTAGGTTGGTTTGATCTGTGATCATCACCACGGGCTGGTCCCGCAGAAAGATGTAAGTCTGCTATGCTTTCTTTCTAAGTACAACGGTTGCACATCAACGACCAGCCCTAAGTCGGGTTCGATTTATTGTGCCATCGATAGATCACCCCAACAGCTGATCCCTACTTTGAAAGATGTAAGTCTGCTATATTTTCTTCCTAGTATAATAGTTGCACACCGAAAAGCAACCCCTTAGGTCGGATAGTCCTACCTTGTGTAGACTACCCCTTTGGATCAATAAATCTGAGATAGGCTAAGGTCGACATTGCACCTTCTCAATGGGTCCATCACAAATCAACAGGGTCCACAAAATAACACACCAAATTAAACTAAGTCAAATCAAATTAAATCAAATGAAATTAAAATCAAATTAAAATCAAATTAATCATCAGGACTACTCTTGAGTTGAGGTAAGATCCCTAGTGACGTTCACTTAGTAGTCACCTTAGGTCAAGTTTGATTTATTGCTCCATCAACGGGTCACCCCAACAGTTATTCTTACTTTGAAAGATGTAAGTCTGCTATGCTTTCTCCTTAGAATAACCATTGTACAATGAAAACCCTTTGGTTGGATAGTCCTACCTTGTGGCTAGATTACCCTTTAACTTGTGGATACAAGGCTGGCATAGCCCCTTCTTAGTGGGTTCATCGCACACCGATAAGGTCCATAACAAACCAAATTCAAAGCCAACCTCCCTAGTGGAGTCAAATCAAACATGTCAGACAAACCAAACTTATTCCCAATGAGGAATAAATTAGATTAGTCTTCTTAGTGGCCTAAATCAAAAATTTAAATCTAACAAATTCAACCAGGCTTTATATCCCTAGCGGATGTACCCTCAATTCAAAATCATTATCTCTAGTGGAGCCATAAAAAATCCAATCAAACTCTTATCCCCAACGGATAGCCCGAACCTACTTCCTAGTGGAAGGTTCACATTTCCAATCCCTAGTAGATTTAAATCCATATCCTAGTAGATATGCCTCTACATCAATTAAAATAAAATAATTAAAATTAATTCAATCTCGATCCCTAGTAGGTTATAGATTCTTATCCCCAACAGATACACACCCAAATTAATCATAATCATAATCAAACTTAAATCCATATCCCTAGTGGATACCTTGAACCTGCCTCCATAGTGGAAGGTTCATATACTCAATCCCCCGCGGATTCCTCCTTCTGTCTCTCTTATGCCCTTGACATAAAGAGAGCTGCATTGCACTAGCATCATGATTCTATCTATCTTTCGGGTCTAGGTATAGATCATTTTCAGTATTGATTGTAATATTCTGGATGTTGTTGATCATTTTAGTCAACAACAATATGTGCGGCGTGTCTTGTCAGTTACAACACACCTATTGGGGGTCCTTTTATTGACCTCACTTTTAGAGTGAGCTCTCAACCTCCTCTTCTTAGACTTAGGGCTCTTCTAAACATTAAGAGCTCTTTAGTCATAAGACACTTCTAATGATTAGGGGAACACTTAATTTAAGCTTAGAGACTTAGAAGGGTTAATCATAGGATTAGGCTATGCCTTAGGAATTAAGGAAATCACTTATCCTATAACCTAAGCCCAATCCATGTGCACCATCTTAAATCTAATCAAAATTCAAATCTCAAACCAAACCTCAAATTAAAATTCAAATTTCAAATCCAAATCCAAATTCTAAATTGAATGATTAAAATTTATAATCAAATCCAAATTTAAAATCCTTCCTAAGCCTTATGGTTTTATCTTATGGGCTTAACCTTAGCCAAATTTTAAATACACCCAAACTCAATTGATTTTCTTAAATATAAATTCAATACTTCAATCAAACAATTAAATTCCAATTCAAATCCATCCAAATGATTTAAGCTCATGATCAAACTTAAACCCCAAAATCCTTCTTAAGCCATTTGAGTTGGTGCTTGAACCTACCAAACCTTAACCCAATTTAACCCCAAATTTGATTTATTTCTTTATAAATCAATCATATCTTCAATCATATTCAAAAATCCAAATAAAATATATGCTCAAATCATCAAAACTAAATCAAACTAATTCAAATCCCCTTCTAAGCCCTTTGAACCTACCTTCACGAGCTTCACCAAATTTTCTTGCAAATAACTTCAAACTCAATTGATTTTCTTATAAATAAATTGTTCCCTTGATTATCTTCCCAAATATAAATAGAATCTCCATTCAAATACCCAAAACCAAATCCAAAAATCAAATCAAAACCCGATCTAAGCCTTTTTAAGCCAATTCTTTAGACTTAGCCAAATCCTACCCAAATCAAGTCAAAACCAATGGATTTTCTCTTGAATCAATCATTCCTCCAATCACCTAAGCATAAAGAGAGCTCCATATTCCCACTTCATCTCACTTGCACAAGAAAGGAACCTATATAAAGAGAGCCTTGCTCTTAGAAATATGCAAGTAAAAGAATGATGTAGTGGCCATACATAAACAAGTTTACACCAACTCCCTCCCTTTTAGTTGCACTTAGTCAAAAAAATGCAAACAAGAGAAAAGGAAAGAGAGCCAAGCTCGATTGGTTAGCCGGAGAGAAAAAGAAGGACATAAGTGAATAAGGATCACTCAATCAAAGCACAAAACCAAAACAATAAATTTCAACAATCAAAAGCAATCTGTGAATCAACATGAACACTATATACTCATCACTTCCTTTAGGAAAAACTTAGTTTACCCAGCAAGAAAAGAAACTTAGGGTTGAATAGAAATAACTGGATCTTTCGATCACAAAGGGAAAGGAAGAGGAGCTCGGACTCAGTCGGCTCAAGAGGGATGGACGGAAGGTTCATCCGATCATTCGGCTACTCGAGGGAGATGGACGGTAGAGGGGGGTTCAGCTAGGGCTCATGAGAGATGGACGGGAGTTTCATGAGAGTGAGAGAGGGAGTTTTGAAGAGTCACGCGAGAGAGGGGGCTCGGGAGAGGGGAGAGTTGCGTGTGAGAATGATGCCCTAGCCACTCGATCTCTTTGAACATAGGGCTAATCAGTTTCATCTAATTGGTTTTATAAACAGCAACCAATTAGAAATAGCGCTCGACTACTTTAATTGGGTAAATGGGTGGCTAGGATAAGGATAAGGATTAGGGAGAATTAAGCGATTAAGCAGCTGTTAATTATTTTAATTACAAATTAATATCATTTCATGTTAAATATGATGAAATTATTTTGTGTGATAAACCCTAGCAATATGGTTGTCGATTTTAGGTTTTTTTGTTATGTCGGACGCAATGGCGTGATCCATTTCATGATCAGAGGTCATTTAGACAACATCGACGATGATCAAAGTGAAATTAGGATTAAATTACATGACATCGCATTTGAATAGCTCAACGTTCACATAGACTTTGTTGAATTGATTGCGAAAGGCATCATTTGATAGGTTTTGATGTTTCAATGAGAATGTCAATAAATTTCACGAACGGAGATCGTTCGAATGTTATCAAGGCTTTCTGACTTTGATATGCATGTAATTTCATTAAAAATTAACATTGATCATTTGAATATTTATTAATTGATCCAATAAATTTTACTTAATTAATTTTAATATTTTAAACGCAATTACCAAGTTGAATTTTAGATCAAGATAACTTTTTTGATCAAATTTGATCGCGATTAGGGCATTTTAAATCCAATTCATGCGATATTATTTCCATTAATTATTATTTCAACCTTAGTGCTTCGTTTCATTTGTGAACCATATGTGGAGGTCAACATTGATCAAATTGGTCAACTTGACCCATTTGATTCCAAATGAGCCAAAATAAATTCAAGGTCAAATTAAATCAAATTAATCATACCAAAACACTTTAAATCATCATTTGAATCTAACCTAAGCCTTGGTTTGACCCAATTTGACCAATAGGACAACCTAACCCAAAATGATCCAATGTGACCCAAATAACCCAAATTGAGCCAAATCCTTTGAAACCAATGCATGGTATCTTGAAAGCTGATCAAACCCAACCTAAACCCACTTGGGATCAGCCCAAAATCAACCCAAACCCAATCAAATCCCTCATGGATCCTCCCCCATATAGGATTCACACAATCTCACACAATCCCCTAATTCAATCCTCCCCATCACTTGCATTCAATGAAGACTAACTTCACAGCCTCAAAGGAAGACTTTGGAGCTAAATACAAAGTCCCTAATTAGCCATCACATGACAACCATCTACCCATCACCTTTAATGATGATTTTCGACCATCCCAAAAAGGAAGAAAATTGAAGCCTCCAAGAGCTTGCTCCTGCCTTTATTCACTCTCCAAGAGCTCCCCCAAGCAACCAACAATCTTTTCCCCACTTCTTTTGAGCTAAAAATACCAAAACCAGGCATATTCTAATAAAGAGGTGATGACTATTGGTGAATTCAAATTCTAAGGGGAGACATGAGGTTACATTCACTCCAAAGCTTCCACTTGCATCCAAGAGCTTGCTCGAATCAACACCACCACCAGAAATCATCTCTCAAGAGGTAATTTTCAAGAACCATTGCCTTAGGAGCTTTTATTTGTAATGATTTTTCATGATTTTAAGAATTTCACTTAGTTAAAGATTGCATTTTTCATTTTATATCATTCTCATGCTAATCGGGAAGTTTTTTAGCAAAGATCGCCATAAAATCAAGCCCAAACGGATGAAATCTCATCTGATTTTGCCAAATCACTCAATTTTTACTATTCACTACAATATTCCACCATTTTCATTTCCTAGGAATCACATGCAACAGCGGCCATCCAATCTTCCGTTCAGGGCGATGGACGGCTAAGATTAATGTTAGATCTACCCATTTCAGCCCATTAGATTGTGCAGATCGATCTGGATGATCTGATTCATGATCGACAGTCCAATCTGATTCATGGTCGAACAATAATCCGATCCATGCATCGCGATCCCTATTCATTTATCGTTCCCACTCATCTGCTGATGTGACACCACGCCAGCCAACCGGGTGGTGTCACGTGGTATCGCGCACCACATGGAACGTGCAAACCAATCACGCGGTACCGTGTGGCACCGTGTTGCCACATCAACGCCTCACAGTGTTGACTGGGTTAAGTAAGAAATTCAGCCATTTTTTGAATTTTAAAAATCATTTAAATCACTTGGAACTTCAAAATTAATGAAAAAATACTTAACAAAAATTTATAAATAAGGGCTCGTTGGATTCATCTTTTTGAGAGAAATCCATCAAATTCAAAATCCTCAAATTTTACTGAATATTTTGAGCTTAATTTGAGTTTTAGTGAAAATTAGATTTAATCAATTACTCTAAAAATACAAATTAGATTAAGTTGAAAATTTTATAGATTAAAATTGAACTTAGATATACTTACCATAAAAATTTCAAACCTAAATGACCTTTGGATTAAGAGATATTGAATTTGAAGTTCATATAGTATACTTTAATAAAATAAATTAATAGACTTTATAAAATTATTTAAATCGGCTGAAACTTTGATAAATCATAACAAATTATATAAAATTCTAAAAAATGCAAATATATACTCATTTTAAAGGTATTTTAGAGGATAATTTAATAAAAATATTTCCAATTAATTTTGAATAATAATTAAGGCTTAATTAGGATTTAATTACAAATTTAATTAACTTATTTACTCTTTAAGTAATCATGGATTAATCCCAAACTTTCTAAGATTGTCTAAGAGGATGACCTCTATCTCCCCTAATTTTCTTGAGATTTATTACTTGCTTGAATAGAAATTAACCTTAATTACTCTCCTAATTAAATTAATGATTAATTAATCACATGAACATTAATGAATCTGTTAATTAAGTAATTAATCCTTTGAGCAATAGTTAATGAGCCCATGGAATAATATTAAGATCTCCTTCTTAATCTATTCCTTCAAATTCATTTAATTAATTGAGTTAATTATGGCTTTATTAATTAATTGAATCACTTAATCAATCAAACTAAGATCCAAATTATTCCAGAACTTAATCACTTAAGTCTTTAGTAGACTCTTAGGTGTTCAATAGCCTAACAGAATTCTAAAAAATTATAACTAATCTACATGTGTGGGAGGGTTATAATAGTACTTAATTAAACCCTTAAGCTTAACTAACTAAGAATTGTGAGCCAATTAAATTAGGACCTTTTATCTTCATAAGATCATTGCTAATTTTATTTCCAAAGCATGTGCATATCATGTTTGCTCATAATCACTTGGATAATTATGCTAAAGTGGCATAGGAAAGGGGTAATTAATGGAATTAACTCATATTACAATCTAATTAACCAATAAAATTAACCTAATTACCTTTTTCATTAAGCTAAATTAAACTACAAACGTAGGAATGGATTAAGATCGACAAACTTTCTCTTTCTTCATTAAATCAAGTCAAAACATAAAATGAAAGATGGTATTGACAAGCTTTGGTTTCCTTTAAATGCTTTTATTTAATATGATTGTCCTTAGAAATTAGTTTGATTGAATGATATTATATGCTTATATTTAATATTTCCTTTCCTATCATGTTAAATGTTGTATGTCATTTGATTCCATGCATCCATCTCTTTTCAAAATTAATTAAATAAAATAAATTTTTTTTATGTTAAGCTTGCATGTGTTGACTTAACTTAATATATATATGGCTATTATCATTAATAAATCCAAATTATTTTTCCAAAGTTTATAAAACAATTACATTGATTAGAGTGATAGTAATTATGATTACATATAGGTATGCATGTGCTTATAGCTTAGGTATGTGAAGTAAATCTTTCTTTTCCTTAATTCATGTGTAGTTTTATATGTATTTGAATGTTAATAAGTATATAGTTTAGAAATGGTAATAAGAGGCTTTAGCTAGCTCCAAGGAGGTCATTTGATTACCTTACTTCCCTGGTTAATAATGACACATACTTATTTGATTTCATTTACATGTATTTCTACATTAAAATTTGGATGGGACTTTGTTTCATATACATAAATGTTTTAATTAAATAAAAATGTAATTTTTGCATGATTTTCTTCCTCTTGTTTACATATACATTCATATGAACTGAGATAGTAAAGTATATAGTCTGGACATCCCGGGAATACGAGGTTTTAGCAAGCCCCAAGGAGGTCATTTGATTACCTTACTTCCCTGGTTAACAAAAGCACATACTTGCTCATTTCTCTTTACATATGTGTGCAAATGTGGCTAAAGGATGAAAAATATCTCTTTTATACTAAAATTAAATGAATTCATTATTGGCTAAATGATTGAATTAACTAGTCATATAGTTGGAAGCTTCCTTTCCTACATTCATTCATATATATATATATATATATATATATACACATATTTTTAATGAAAATGGGTATATTGTTTGGACATCCCAGGAATACAAGGCTTTTGCTAGCCCAAAAGAGGTCATTTGATTACCTCACTTTCCTGGTTTAACAATGGTACGTACCCGTTTAATTTCATCTTTATGTTTTTTTGTATAAGAATTTGGATAGAGCTTTAAATTAATATGATGAAATAATTCAATCAAATAAAAATATAAAGTTTAAATGTACATGTTCACACCATCATTGTGCTAAAATATATGTATGTAGTATACTTAGGATTTAATCATATGTATGTTATATGTGATGGAAAGGAATGATTATATATATATATATATATATATATATCATGTGATAGTAATTCAATCAAATTAATCTTAAGAAGCCTTTCATATTGAATGGAATCATTTAATGTGAACCTAAACTTAGGATTAATTTAAAATGTGTAATAAGCTATTCACTAAAGAGAACTAAATTAAATTAACATGCATTCAAAAGTGATTTAGGTTAGGGATAAAAGAGAGAAATTCTCCTTCCTCTCTTTATAACACTTAGTTGCTAAGTGTAGGTCATATGAAACTAAATAAAACATAAATTAAAATTGTCAAATCAATTAAACAACTTGAAGTGAAATCATCCTTTATGGTTAAATTGAATTCCTTTCACACTAAAAAAATCATAACCTTAATGCCTAGTTAGGAATTACCACACAAGCCTTAACACACACATGATAATTAAGTTACCACTTTTAGCCCTATGTTAAGACAGTGAATGGTGTGATGTATGTTTTGTTTTATGATGTGTTATTTTAGACTGGATGTTATGGTGTATGTTTCATAGACTAGATGTTAGGTCGTGATTAGTCTAATCATATTTTTTTTGTAGGGGATTGTGCTTAAGGGGTCGCTAAAAATAAATATAAATGCTCTTTTTGCAGGTTGCTTAAGCCCCTAAACATAATCCAAGATAGGATAGGTGAGCTTGGTTACCCATGTGCAGGGTGCTAAGTCCAAATTCTAAATATAACTGCTTGGGTTGTATGTATGTTTAGCTAATACGTGTCTTGTAAGTGTAGTTAGATTTACTTTTCCTATTTTTAATATAATTTTGTATTAGGAATTAGGATTAGTGTTATGGGAGATCAGAATGAGCAGAGCCTAGAAGGCTTAGTCCCTGGAGTGCCTTGTGATTCCCTTGGAGAAAATCAAATCAAAAGGAAGAGAAGGAGGACACGAAGAAATGAAGAAATGAAGACCCCCATAATATGTATTATTTTTATAATCCAGGTTGTATAAGGGTAGATCTCGGCTACCCATCTTTTTTTTTCTCTTTTCGGGGTGTACAACAGAAGCCGACTGCACCGGCCTTTTATTCTTTTGTTGTTGTCTATAAAATTATTTGATGTCATGTTTAAATTGCACACTAGAATTGTATGCTTTTTCTAGTTTCTTCATGTTTGATATTTGAATGTGTGGCCTGGATGCGATAGACTCTTTGGATAAAATTAATTTTGCTACCCCAACTAATAACTCATAATTAAATTTTAATCAACTCACAAGCTCATCATAAAGCCTAGGCTATAAGTAAGATAATTAAAAGTTTTAACAACTCCTTAGCTGAATGTTATATATCTTAGATCATGCATGTCCTTTATTTCATCATGCATCTAGGCATCAAAAATCCCAAGCCTTTGTCTAAATGAAGTGTTAAAATAAAATAAAATTTGTAAAGATTTTTGCATTTAGCTGAAGTCATACGCTCATGCCACTCATTCTCTAGTCTCCTAGGAAGTGGGTTTAGGACTTTAATCTCTTTCAAATTAAATAATAGCCCAACTATCTTGCTCTTTTATAAGACCAGACTACATGGCTTTAAATCATAGGAGGTGTAAGTTGGCTGTTACTCTAGGTGGTTATAAGTCCAACAGTCAGGTGGTGTTGACCTCACTTTTGGGAGTGAGCTCTCAACTTCCTCATCATAGATCTAGGACTCTTATAGAAACTAAGAGTTACTTAGTCTTAAGACAATTCTAGTGAATAGTTGAACACTTAACCTAAGCTTAGAGACTTAGAAGAGTTAGCCATAGGAATAGGTTATGCCATAGGGATTTAGGAAGACTTGCCTACCCTATAGCCTTAAACCCAATCCTTGCTTCCTTCTTCCAAACAAAGCCACAAATTCAAATCCAAGATCATAAATTCAATCACAAATCAAATGATTGAAACCCATGATTGAATTCAAACTCAAAAACCCCTTTCTAAGCCATATGAACCATTTTCATATGCTTAGCCAAAACCTCCTCAAACTAAATCAAATTTGGTTGATTTCTTTATAAATCAATCATTCCCTCATTTATATTCACAAATATAAATGAAATCTAAATTCAAACCATTCAAATCAAATCAAACTAAACCAAACCAAATCAATTCCCTACTTAAGCCCTTTTGACCTACATCCCTCAACTTGGTCAAATTTGCTTTCAAATCACTCCAAACCCAAGTGATTTTTCATGAATAATTTTGTATCTTCATTTATATTTACAAATATAAATAAAATATAAATCCAAATGTCAAAACCAAACCCAAATCAAATAAAATTCCCAATTTTAGCCCTTTTAGCCAATTTGTTGAACTTGGCTAAATGATATCCAAATTAACTCAAAACACATGGATTTCTTCATGATTCAATCACTTCTTCAATCATTATTCTAAATATAAACACAAACTATAATTATCAATCCAAATCCAAGTCAACCCAAGTCAAGCCCATGTTGAACCCTTTTGACTTGAAATTATCATATGAACCAAAATCCATAGGGCTTCAAACCACTTGCAATTAGATTTATATTTCCATTCTAAGTCCATATGTGAGTTCAATTAAACTTAAATCAAACCATGATCAAGCCAATTGACTTATTTAGGTCCACTTGACCCAAAGTGACCTAAAAGACCTTTTTGAGCCAAGTTCTAATTCAACCCAAATTGGATTGAACTAAGTCCATCCAAACACCATATCATGATCAACAATCATCCTAGGTTAATCAATTATCTTGAATAAGGTCAAACCAAGTCAACCTAGCCCATTGATGAAGTTAACCTTTAGCCCAAATAAAATTCAAACTAGCCAAAACCTACATATATCAAATTGATTGAAGTCATTGACTCAAACCTACTCATAATCAATGAATGAATATGACCAAATCATAAATTGAGCCAAACCAAGCCCAATTGGCCATTTGACCTAAGTTGACCCAAATAGGCCTAAAAAGCCAAAATGGGTCAAATCATGATTTGATCTAAATTGATTTCAACCAATGGCTCAAGTTCATTCCAAATCACTTACTGAACTTGACCAAAGCCATGATTGAGCCCAATTTGACCAATTGGTCAACTTGACTAAACCTAGCCCAAATTGACCTAAAGGATCAAATTGGCCAAAATTCAAATTAAATCTAAATTGAACCAAACCAAAGCCTGCAATCATTTTCAATTAAACAATTGAACTTGACTCAACACTTAAGCCAACCCATTTTGGTCAAATTGGTTAACTTGACCCATTTCACCCTTTTGAATCCAAATGAGTAAAATTCAAACCTAAACAAATTAATCAAAACTAATTGAACCAAAACAACCCAAATCATCATATGAACCTAACCCAAGTTTGGTTTGACCCAATTTGACCAATTGGTCAACCCAACCCTACTCAAATGAGCATATTTTGATCATATGAAGCCAAATTATCCAAAACCAAACTATGGGACCTTGTTGGTTGACGTAACCTGACCCAAATGGACCCTAGGTCAACTCCAAACTAGCCCAAGTCCATGTGGGATCCATCCCAAGGGGATAACCAATGGACACCCTCTCTTTTCATTGGATTCTTACCTTAAATGGAAAAGTCCACTTTGCCTCCCCATGGCAGCCATCAAACTTCCTAATGAGAAGCTCCTAGGCCACCTTAACCCACTCTAAGCCATCCTAGCACTTGCCATGGACCAAGGGAAATAAGCCAAGCCCCTCCCTCTCATGGCCGAACCCAATAGATGTAAGGCAAAGATCAATCCCGCACAATCCTTCCATATATAACTTTGAGACTCTTGCCACCACTTCCTCCACTTTTGGCATGCCACGTGGACCTGATGGAGACCCCTCCAATGACTCAATGGTGGCCAATCAATGAATTTTCAATGATCAATCTCGTCTGTCCATCAAGTGCAATTGAGGGGTATACCCCCTCAATTCGAGCGGGATTCTTCACCAATTGCTTTGTGTGAGTCCTTAAGGCATTTTTGAAATCCAGAGACTTCCCAAGAGCATTCATGGAGCTTCTTCAATTGGCATTCCTCCTCCCCAAGCAAAGTCAAAACATCACAACCTCCTTCTGAGCAATACTCCTCTACTTAATCAAACTTTAATTCCTTGCACCCACACCATCCTCACACTTCATCAAAGCCAACCGAACCATCTCCGAGCCTTCCCGATCATCGGAGATCAGAGTTCGGTCAGAGTCAAAGCCTTTATGCATGTGGATTGGTCGACCAAGGTCTTTACACCAAATCATACCCCAAGCTTCTCGGCTTCAACTAAAGCGGTTACCTCCATCGATCCCACCACTAGGCATTAGCTCCGGTGAGATAATTTTGAAAAATCAAACCTTGTATGAAAAATTATTTGGTATTTTGTGAAGAAAATTTGATTGTCATTGGATCTTAGTTGTTGGATGTGTGCACCTCCCCTCCCAGAAGGTGTGGGATCAATTTGGAGGCAATCCAAACTCGGGTGAGCTCAGATCGAATGGGGAAAATATGGACGACATCTGTCTTTTGCCGCTTGTGAATGGGATGGATCACGGACCATCCATTTCACATGATCAGAGCAGATGGTCATGATCTAGTCCTACTTTAGATCCCCTGATTCCTTTCCTAAATTGTGGATCAAATCATGGTCATCCGATCTTAGATCGACAATCCATGGAGTTAGCGTGCTTGTCGCAATCCGAGTCAACAGTGGATGTAATAACTTAAATAGCTAATTGCATTATGCCATGTGGAAAGTGCACCGCATCAACCGTGACATGGCTCGACGGGATTAAGGCTTTAATTAAGCTTAAATAATATATTTCTAAGGCTGAAACTTCCTAAAATCATAACTAATCCTAGAGAAATCCAAAAAATACAAACTTGGGCTCATTTTGAAGATATTTCAGAGTAAAATCTAGCAAGTTATTTTTAATTAATTTTGAATAGTGATTTTAGGTTAGTTAAGGTTTAATTGAAAATTTAATTAGTTTACTACTCCTTAATTAATCACCCAATTAATCTCAAATTTTCTATGGATGTTTAGGGGGATGACATCTGCCTCCCCTATTTTATTGAGATTTTACTGGTTACTTAATTAGAGAATTTAGTTTATTAAGCCTTAATAAATTTTTTAATTTAATTAATAATAATTAGTGAATGAATAGTAGCTTAATTAATTATTTAAACCTAATTACTTCTGTTGAATAGTAATGGAGCTTAGGGAATATGATTGAGATATTTTATCTAATTCATTTCTATGATTTCTTTACTTTTTGGAATCAAATTAATTATGATTGATAATGTAATTAATTGCTTAATTAATTAAATAATCCAAGATAAAATCAATGCTTAAGTGATCAGATATGGGACTTAGGGATTGAGATTAGGCCTCTTTCTTGATCTCTTTCCATAGGTTAATTTTAATTCATTATTTGAACATGCTTAATGCTTAAACAAATGATTTAATGAGCTTAATTAACTCAATCTAAAATCTAATTCACATTTAATCACCTTTAATCAATCTTGGGTAGCTCTTTGGGTGTTCATAATCTAAAGAGAGAGCTAATGAAATTATAGTTAGCTCACATGTATGAGAAAACTATAAAAGTAGTTAAGTGGAGATCCCTTAAGCATAATTAACTATTAATCATGAGTCAATTGCATTAGGCCCCTTTCATTTCTTAGGTGCATTGCTAATTTACTTTTCATGCAGTTTCATCTCATATTGTCTTATTATTAATTAGTTAATTAACTTAAGGTGATGTAGGTAAGGGTTAATTAATTGACTTGATTCATATCCTAATCAAATTAATACATGACATTAACCTAATTATTCTTCATTAAACTAAATTAACTCACACATGGGGAATGGGATTAGGATTAGCAAACCTCTTTCACATTTCCTTAAATCAAATCAAACATGAAAATGAAATGACATTAAAGAACTTTGGTTTGTTTTAAATAATTTTATTTATTTTGATTGTCCTTAGGAGTTAATTGATTTGAATGAAATCACATGCTTGTGTTATTTTAGTTCTTTCCAATCATGCTAAGTATTGTATGCCACTTGTACTCATGCATTCATGTCTTTCAAATTAATCAAATGAAAATGATTTCCTTTATGTTAAATTGCATGTGTTGATTTAAATTTAAAATATGTGTGGCTAGTATCATTATTAAATCTCAAATATATTTTCTAAGTTTACTAATGATTGAATATACATACATACATACATATATATATATATATATATATATATATATATATATATATATATATATATATTGTAAATTTAGGATAGCGGGTATATTAGTCTAGACATTCTAGAGACGCACGGCTTTAAGCAGCCCCAAGGAGGTTCGTACCTCATTCCATTGATGTAGAACAATGGTGACATACTTGCTTAAAACTTTTATACATGTGGATGTGTACTTAGCTAATGAATGAAAAACCCCCTTTTTTATTAAAAAACCATGCATTCATACTTTGTTTATTTGTTTGAGTTGACTAGTCATGTGATTTAAGGTTCTTTCCTTATGCTTTTGCATAAGAATTTAAATAGAGCTTTAAATTAATATGAAAAAAATCATTCAACGAAATGAAATGTCAATTCCAAATACATTTACTCACATTCTTCATTTAAGTGTGCTAAGATGCAAATTGCATGTATAGCTATGCTTAGGATTTAATCATATGCATGATATACATGATGGAAAGAAATGAACAAACATGTGTTATGTGTTAGCAATTCATTCCAACTAACCTTAAGATGCCTTTGTTATTGAATGAGCTTATTTAAAATGAATCTAAACTTAAGATTAATTAAAATATGTAATAAGACATTCACTAAAGGGAATCAATTAATTAATTTGCTTTAGATGTGACTTAAGATAGGGATAAAAGAGATTGATCCTCTCTTTCTCTCTCTTCATAACACTTAGTTATTTTGTGAAGGTCAAATGAAATAAAATAAAATATTAAGTAAAATTTGTAAACTAATTAAACCAGTCAAAGTCAAAATCACCCTTTATAATTAAATGTCCTTCATACTTAGAAAATCTTAACTCTAAAGGTTAGGAAATACCACTTAAGCCTTAACACACACATTAGATTAAGTCACCACTTCTAGCTTTATGTTAGGACGGTGTATGGTTTGATGTATGCTTATTTTATGATATAATATTATAGACTGGATGTTAGGGTGTATATGCGTAGACTGGATATTAAGTCATGGTTAGCCTAATCATGTTTTATGTAGGAGATTATGCTTAATGGTCTGTTGTAATAAAAATATAAATAATTTGATATGTAGGTTACTTAACCCCTAAGCACAATCTACATTAAGACAGGTGGACTTGGTTACCCATGTGCAGGGTGCTAAGTCCAACTTATTCATATAACTGCTTGGGTTGTATGGTGTGTTTACCTACCACTTATTTTGTAGGTGTAGTTAGAATTACTTTTCATATTTTTAATATGATTTTGCCTTAAGAATTAGGAATAGTGCTATAGAGGTTAAGGATGAACATTGGTCATAAGGTTTAGTCTTGGGGTGCCATGTGATTCCTTGAAGCCTACCAAATCAAAAGAAGAAAATCAAATGAAGAAATGGAGGATACATGAAGACTTGAAGACCCCCATAGCATTTATCATTTGTAAATTGTAATTAGTATTTCATTTACTGGGTTGTATAAGGGTAGAGCTCGGCTACCTATCTCCCTTTTTCGGGTTGTATTAGGGTGCCCGATCTTACCAGTCTTTTATTATTTTGTGTTAAATTTATAAAGTTGATTGAAGTTTTATTTAAAATTGTGCAATATAAATGGCATGCTTATTTATAATTTCTTTATGAATGATGATTTAATGTGTGGCATGAATTTGATTAGGCTCTTAAGGAAAAATAAATCTTTTTACCCAATTACAACTCACAAATAAAGTTTGAAATAACTCATAATCTCACATAAAGCCTAAGCATTAAATCAAGATAATTAAAAGATTTAACAACCCCTTAACTGAATGTTGTATGTCTCACACCATACATTCCATATTACATCACTCTTGTAAAATAAGGGCCTCCGTCCTTACACATATAGGGAAGGCTTGACCTGTGAGAGCAACCCCCACCAATGGAGTTCCACCCTCTTCTCTTTTGATTTAACCCATAACTCATCTCAATATGCATTTAGGCATACAAAAATCCTATGGCCTTTGTCAAAATGAAGAGTTAAAAATCAAATAAAAATTAAAAAGATTTATATTAGACTAAGCCATTACTCATACCACTCTTACTCTAGTCTCTTTGAGAGTAGGTTTAAGGACTTCAATTTTTTTTTCTAAATAATAACAACCCAACTATCTTGCAAAATCATATGACTTGATCACATGATTTTAAAGCGTAAGAGGAGTTAGCTGGCTACTACCGCATGCAGTTATAAGTTTAATAGTTGGGTGGTTTACTCTCTCTTGTGGAGGTAGACCATATACACATTTTTGCTTAGATTTTGGTGCTTTGGCTTTTTCCAAAGCTCCCTAGATTTAGGATCCGAGGTAGCTATTTTTTTGGGCTACAAGCATAAATCCTCACCTCTTAGAAATTTTCACAATCTTGCATTATTGGATTATAAGCCCTAGGAATGTAATAAAAATTCAATTCAAACAAATGACTCTCTTCAATTTTAAACATATAAAGCCCAACTATAGGATAGATTGGAATGCTCACTAGATTTTCTAGTATCATGAGCATTCCCTACTCATTTCCTTTAGCTTTGATAATAAGTCTCTGCTTTTGATCTATCTCGATTGATTTTCTAAATATAATAAATTTATTGATAGTCTTACCCTTAAAATCTTTGGAGACAATAATTTTCTACTTTAATCAAGAGTATTCCTAAGGAACTCACCTTCCTTAGGATGTAATTAACTATGGGGGCTTATCCTTATAGGGAACTTTAGAACCCAATTTAATAAAAACCCTGCCTTTATCATCCATGTAAAGAAGGAGAAAATCTCTAATATATTAGAAGACCCATCATACCTTAGGAGTCCTCATTAGGTGATTAGGTCCATTGAAGGGTGACGTCTCTATCTTTCGAGATAGTATGTCATACCTCAATGTTGTATCCGATTGCTTCAATGAGTACCTCCTCATATTTGCATTGTGTCCCCATACGACATCCAAAAATAAACACTAAAGATTTTTTTGGTGACTCTGCGGATAGTTCCTCTCTCCATCTCTAGTAGATAATTGTTGTTTCCAAGCATCAATAGTGGACTTATATTCCACATAAGCCCAAGACTATCTTTCTTTTCATTGGCACTTAGCTTATTTCATCCTTAAGCAAAGCTAGCAAACTACTCACCTATTAAAAAGCATTGCCTATCTTTAATCTTGGCACCCCAAATGTTACAACATTTTATGCTTTCCCACAAGGTGAACCTGATCTCTAGGATCAATCCACTATAATATCTCATGACACGGCCGATGCTGTCTGGATGGTTGGCACGTTGGTCCATGATTTTTTCACAGTTTTATATTACTTTCATACCCCTCCGTGCGATAAAAAGACAAGCACTAGCAGATTTCTTAGCAGCGCACCCACTTCCTGCTAATTCTCCACTCGGTGATGACCTCCCCAATGAATAAATCATGAACTTAGGGGACACTAGCATTCACTACTGGTAGATCTATTTTGATGGTACGGCTTCCTTCAAAAGGGAGAATAATCATGATCTACTATCCTAGGAAAGGCAGGGGTAGTTCTCCTAACTCTGGATTGCGATGTGATGAGATTCTCATATCATCTGTCCAATCCATGCACCATACAATGAAGTTGAATATGAGGCTCTGATTGCCGATCTGGAGTTAGCTGTTATGTTATGCATTCAACATATTAACATCTTTAGGGATTCTCGGTTAGTTATCAACCAAATTGCTGGGTCCTATAAGGTTCTAAAGCCTAAGCTCCATCACTACCATAAGTACACTATGGAGTTATTGGCCCAAATCCTAGAGGTTACCATTTATAAAATTCCTCATGGAGAAAATGCCATAGTAGATGCTTTAGCCAAGTTCGTTAAGGAGTTGGCATGCCTGGAAGATGAGTCCATACAAATAAGGGTCCAAAATAGACATGACGCTGAACTCATTGAGAGACTCTCTCTTGAAGGAGAGGTTGCCGTTGCCAAAAAGGATGATGAGTCAGATTGGAGGCGACCTTTCATGGATTACCTAAATATAGGCAAACTACCTTAAGAGAAGTCCCTAGCACATCAGATGAAGTAGAGCGCTTTCCCGTACTCTCATAGATGGAACCTTGTACCGGTGGTTCTTTGATCATATGTGGTTATGCTGTTTGGACAAACATGAAGCCTATAACATCGTGATCGAGGTACACTTAGGTTTATGCGGAGCGCACCAATCCAGTCTGAAGATAAAATCTAAGATTAAGAGACTAGGATATTACTGGCCGTTGATGATTACATATTGCATGGATGTAGCTAGGAGTGCCACCAATGTCAGGTGCACGGTGTGGTCCTACATCAACCACCCAACATTCTACACCCTACATTGGCCTCATGACCATTCAAGTGTTGGGGTATCGATATAGTGGGTTTGATCGATCCTCCTTCCTCCAAGAGTCATCAGTTAATTTTAGCTGCCACCGACTACTTTTAAAAGTGGGAAAAGGCAATATCACTCAAAGATGTCATAGCTCAGCATGTGCTCTAATTTTTTAGAAACCATATCATAGATAAGTTTCGGGTGCCTCGATGAATTATATCTAATAATGGTACTGCATTCAAGAGCACCAAAATCAACAGCTTTGCCCGGAGACACAACATAGTTTAGAGATACTCTACCATCTATTTCCTAAGAGCAAATATCTTGGCAGAAGCCTTTAACAAAGCTCTCATCTGAATATTAAAGAAGACACTTGACAATAATAAGTGATAGTGGCATGAGCAGTTATTTGAAGCCTTGTGGGATTACTGCACCACATACAGAACTCCAACTTAGTTTACACCTTTCTCTTTAGTATATGTCTGAAGCCATTCTACCATTATAAGTTCAACTCCCATCATTAAGGATAGCTGTGGGTAATAAGATCACAATAGAGTAGAATGCAAAGTTGAGGTTAGAAGAGCTCAAAGGTTTGGAGGAGAGATGACTCTGGGCATGCCAGAACCTCGAGTTGTACAAAGCCAAAATGATTTAAGCTCATAAGTAGTTATTCCATCATAAAGCTTTTCAAGTAGAAGAGCTTGTATTAGTTCTAAGGAGACCAATTATTGCCTGCCAAAATATGGGAAGCAAGTTTGAACCCACTTGGGAAGGCCCTTTTGCTATAGAGAAGGCCTACTAAGGAGGATCTTATCAGCTTATAAATTATAAGGGAGAGTGTCCAATGCTTCCAATCAATGGGTTCTACCTAAAAAAATATTATCCATAAATCTTGTTTAAAAATAATTATTAATAAAAATTTTCATCTCAAATCCCATCCCTTCATATTTGAAAACATCTTTACTTGCGAATCTGCCATGATGTGTTTAGGGTAGGTGTAAAGAACTCGAACGGCGTTCTATACTTTGTCAACACAACTTCAACACAAACAACACACAACCACATATAAAACAAACACATATATTTTGTCTCGGGCTACTTTGATGTGGGATAAAGCCCCCTGTGGCACTCACTCATTAGTTGTTCAAGGTTGGGCTGACATGTTACCCTGCTAGTGTGTCACCCTAGTGGTTTCTTGTTTGGAGGATGCAAGTCTACAAGCTTTCTCCCTGACTTGACCATTGCGAATCGACGAGCACCTTATTAGTTTTTGCTTTACGCTTAGTTACCTCATGTTGACTTTGTTTAAGAAGATATAAGTCTACACACTTTCTCCTTGAACTGGCCATTATGCACTGACTGGGTCGAGTATATTTGAGGTTTAGGATAAGTCCCCCAATGGCTCCTTTTTTCCTGACTACTTCAAGTCTAGGTCCAGTCCTTACACGAGACCCCACACTTAGTAGTCGCCCTAGGTCAAATAGCACATATCCCACCAATGATAGACTATCCCAATGATCATTTTCATCTGAGAAGATGTAAGTCTACAGGTCGTATTCCTAGATTGATCATTGTACATCAATGGGCACCTTAGGTTAGTTGGTCCTCACTCTATTGACAACGACCCACCCGATGGATACACCACTCATGGTAGATGTAAGTCTACAAGTTTTCTCCTTGAGTCAGCCATTATACACCTATAGTCTTTCTTTAGGTCAGATAAAGCCTAGGCACCTCTCTGTGGCACTCTATTTGGATCATGTCCTTGAACCCCATTTAGACACTACGGTTACTCTGGATTAGAGTTTCTAGTAGCGTGGTTGGAGAATCTATCTTGCGAATATACAGATTCTCCCTTGGCCCAATAAGTCTAAGATATAATGAGGCTGATATAAGCTTCTTCTCAATGTGGTCCCTTGCACACCAATTGGGCCCATACAAACATATAAATAAAAAAATATATATTCACTTATGGATTAGAGGACACCCCAGGATACCTTTTCCCAAGCATCTTCATAGGTCAACAAAACTCTAGAATCAGACTACTCTTGAGTTGAGATAAGTTTCAAGTGACACTCTCTCAGTAGTCACCTTTAGGTCGGGTTCGACTTATTGTGCCACCAATAGTCCACCCTAGCAGTTGTCCTTGTTTTGAAAGATATAAGTCTATTATGCATTCTTCTCTTGATCGTACACACGCTTAAGTCAAGTTTGTTTTGTTGTCAGTCATCCAAGCATTTTCGCTTTGGAAGATGTATGTCACACGCTTCTTCTGACATTGCACAGAAAGGCACCTTAGGTTGGTTGGCTCTACCCCACATCCAGTGGACTATCCCTTTGGATTTGTAAATTTGAGATAGGCCAAGGCTGATATAGCCCCTTCTTTGTGGATCCATCACAAACCAATAGTTTCCATTAAACTAAAAAAGGAAATTGACCTTGGCTACTTTTGAATTGAGATAAGTCTGCATCTCTCAATTGTCACCCCAGTTGGTTACCCACACCCTGGACTATCCTTTGGATTTGTAAATTGAGATAGGCCAACCGAGATATAGCCTTCTCGGGATCTATCACACACCAATAGGGTCCATTAAATTAAAAAAGAAAATTAACCTTGACTACTTTTGAATTGAGATAAGTCCCTAGTGGCACTGTCTTAGTAATCACCCTTAGTTTGGTTATCTCTATCCCGCAGTCGGTGGAATATCCCTTTGGATTTATAAATCTGAGATAGGCCAAGGTTGATATAGTCCCTTCTCAGTGGATCCGTCGCACTCCAACAGAGTCCATTAAATTAGAAAAGAAACTAACCTTGGCTACCTTTGAGTCATGATAAGTCTCTAGCGACACTCTCTCAGTAGTCACCCTTAGGTTGGATAGTCCTACCTTGTGGCTGGTAGACAGTCTCTTTGGATTTGTAAATCTGAGATAGGTCAAGGTTGATATGAGGCCCTTCTTAGTGGATCCATCACACATCGATAGGGTCCATAAATTAGACCAAGTCATCCCACTGATTTCCCAAATGAATCAAACCAAGCATATTCTTATCCTCGGAGCTTAACTGCTTCCCAATTTGTATTCTCAATCTCATACTCAAGCTCATATCTCCAACATATATGCCCTCAATCCAAAATTATCATCCCCGGTGGAGCCCCCAATCATAACAATCAAACAAATCAAATCAAACTCTTATCCCCAGCAGATACAAACCTAAACAAATTTGAACTTGCTTCCTTAGTGGAAGGTTCATGCACCCATCCTCGGTGGATTATAAATCATAATCCCTAACGGATCTTTTTTCCCTGAATCATATCTATAATTAAACTCAAACCCTTATCCCTAGTGGATAATCTAAACCTGCTACCCTAGTGGAAGGTTCGTATACTCAATCCCTTAGCAGATTCCTCCTTTCTATCTTATGCCCTTGGCATAAGTTGAGTTGCATTGCACTAAGATCATGATTCTGTCTACATCTTGGGTTTAGGGATAGGTCATTTCCATTAGTATTTGTGAGCCTTTGGTTGTTATTGATTATCTCAGTCAATGCCAAAACATGCAGTGTGCCTTATTAGTTACACCACACCTATTGGAGGTCCTTTTATTGACCTCACTTTAGAGTGAGTTCTCAACTTCCTCATCATAGATCTAGGAATCTTATAGATACTAAGAGCTTCTTAGCCTTAAGACACTTCTAGTGCTTAGGTGAACACTTAACCTAAGCCTAGAGACTTAAAGAGGTTAGCCATAGGGACTTAGGGAGACTTGCTTACCCCATAGCCTAAACCCAACTTATGTTCACCTTATCAAACCAAACCTCAAACTCATACAAAAAAAAAAATCAAATTCCAAAGTTCACAACCAATCCCATGATCAAATCCAAGCTCAAAATCCTTCATAAACCTTATGATTGAATTGCATGGCCTTAGCCTTAGCCAAGTCCAATTAAATTCCAATTCACTTGATTTTCTCAAAGATCAATTCAATCCCTAAATCATTTATCAAAGTCCAAACCCAATTCCAAATGATTGAAATCCAAAATCAAATCCAACTCCCAAAATTCTTCCTAAAACCATATGATCCAAAATCCCCTTTAAACCAAATGAAAATCAATTGATTTCTTTATAAATCAATTATTCCTTCATTTATATTAACAAATATAAATGAAATCCACACTCAAATGATCTAAACCAAATCAAACTAAATTAAACCAAAATAAGAACCTTCTTAAGCCATATGGACCTACCTCTATGAGTTTAACCCAATCTTAACCCAAATCAATCCAAAATCAATTGGTTTCTTTATAAATCAATTATTCCTTCATTTATATTCATAAATATAAATGAAACTCACCCTCCAATGACCAAAAATAAATCAAACTAAATTGATTTCCTTCTAAGCCCTTTTGACCTACATCCATGAGCTTAGTCAAATTTGCTTCCAAATCACTCCAAACTCAAGTGATTTTCTCATGAATCATTTATATCTTCATTTATATTCATAAATATAAATGAAATATAAATCCAAGTGGCCAAAACCAAATCCAAAATCCAAATTATACCCTTTAAGCCAATTTCTTGGACTTAACCAAAATCCATCTAAATCAAGCCAAAATCAATGAATTTTTCTCTAGAATCAGTCATTCCTTCAATCATCTATTAAAATATAAATGAAACTACAATTATCAGCCAACCAATCAACCCAAGCCCCAAGTTAGCCCTTTTGACTTGAAAATTTTAAATGAGCTAAAACCTATCATAGCCCAAATTGATTACAGTTGGATTTATATTTCAATCCAAGCTCATATATAAATCTTACTAAACCTTAATCAAGCCAAAACCAAGTCAATTAACCCATTTAAGTCCACTTGACCCAAAGTAGCCTAAAGAACCCATATGAACCAAGTTTCAATCCAACCCAAATTGGATTGAACCAAGGCCATCCAAGCCTCATGCCATGATCATTGATCACCCTGGGATGATCAATTGCCTTGAATTGGGTTAAACCAAGTCAACTTGGTCATTTGACCAAGTCAACCTTTAGCCCAAATGAAACCTAAACTAGCCAAAACTCACCATACACTAAATCAATTGAAACCATTAATTCACACCAACCCATGATCAATGATTGAACATGACTTGACCCTCAAAAGCCAAAACCAAGTTCAATTATTTGACCCAAGTTGACCCAAATTAGCCTAAAAGGCCAAAATGGGTCAAATCATGATCCAACCCAAATTGATTGCAACCAATGGCTCAAGTTCATTCCAAATTGATTATTGAACTTGACTAAAACTATAATTGAGCACAATTTAATCAATTGGTCAACTTAACCCAACCTAGGTCAAATTGACCTAAAGGATTAACTTGACCAAAATCCAAATTAAATCTAAATTGATTCAAACCAAAGCCTACAATAATTTTCAATTAACCAATTGAACATGAACCAACACCTAACCCAACCCAATTTGCTCAATTTGGTCAAATTGGTCAACTCAACCCATTTGGCCCATTTGATTCCAAATGAGCCAAAATCAAATCTAGGACAAATTAATTAAAATCACTTGAACAAAAACTCTCCAGATCATCATTTGAACCTAACCCAAGCTTTGGTTTGACCCAATTTGACTAATTAGTCAACCTAACCCAACATGACCTAATATTAACCCATTTTACCAAATGAAGCCAAAACCCATGAAACTAACCCATGGCCCATTGGAGGCTGATCAAACCTGACCTGAACCCATCTTGGGTCAGCCTAAAGTCATCTAAGGGAGCCCAATCCAAGCCATTGTCCATTGGTCATGCCCTCTTTACATAGGATTCCACCCATAAATGGCAAAGTCCAATCTTCCATCACATGGCTACCCTCACTCACCCCATTTAAGGTCTGACCTAACCTCGTAGCCCACCCTAAGTGGGCTAGGACTTGCCATGGACTAAAGGGAGGTGAGTTAACTCACCTCCCTTACAAATCGAGCATCCATTGGATCTAAGGAAGGAGATCAAACCATATCAAGCCTTGAGCCATCGCCTACACCTTACCAAACTGAGCCACGTGGATGTGATGGCGACCACTCCGGCGCCCTGACGACAACTAACTAGCCAAAAAAATGGGAGACAATCCCGTATGTCCACCTCAACAAATTGAGGGATATACCCCTCAATTCAAACTGAATTTCACTTGCATTTGAATTCTCTGAACTCCTGAGAGAGAAACAAAACTCCATAGCACTCCTCAGAGCTTCCTCAAGGCCTCCCCACTTTGAATTTTCCCTTCTTGTGCACAGCCAAATAGGGGAGCTCAATCCTAATCTAAGCTTGCTATTCTCTTAACCAAACTTCAGTTCCTCTTACACACGCCTTCCACACATCGTCAAAGCCACCCAAGTCATTTCCCAAGCTCCAAAGCCACCAGAGGATGGACTTCGATCAAAGCTGAAGCTCCAAAGAACCGTTCTTAGTCAATCGAGCGACCCACTTGGAACCAATCTAATTACTGCTCAATAGGATCTCATCTCTACTAGATGAAGCTTCCTCAAGCATGTGAATCACCAGTCTTAGCTCTGGTGATGTAATTACTTTAAATTGAGCTCTAGGGGGAAGATGGGTTCGCCTTTTATGAAAAAATTTTGCATGAGAGCCGATCCTAGCCATTGGATCATCAGAATCTCCGCGGTGATTTTGGAATGATTCTAAGCTTGAGATCCATGTGGATGGCTCCATCATTCACCATCGTAGGAAGAGAGATATCATGGGCCCATCTCTGATTGGAATACATCCATGGTCAAATCACACTAGATCCTTTCTTTCTCCTTACGAGTTTGATCCATCCGAACTATCGACGGCCCAAAGGAAAGCATATCCCACCACCATCTGAGTCAGCTATGGATGTGATAACTTAAATAGTCAATCCCGCGGTGCCACGTGAAAAGTGTGCTGCATCAGCGTGCCACGTGGTGCCAACGAGATTAGGCTTAATTAAGGCTAATTAAATGGATTTTAAGGCTAAAACTTCAATAATTCATAACTAATTTTAGTAAAATCCTAAAAATATAAATAATGGCTCATTTTAAAGGTATTTTAGAGGGGAATCCATTAAAATTATTCTTAATTAAATTTAAATAGTAATCTTAGCTTAATTAGAGTTTAATTAAAAATTTAATTAGCATAATTACTCTCTAATTAATCAATAAATCAATTTCAAACTTTCTAAGAATGTTTAGGGGGATGACCCCTGCCTCCCTTATTTTTCTTAAAATTTATTTGTTGATTAATTGGGGAAATTACTTTCTTAAGCCTTAATTACCTTCTTAACTTAATTAAGTGATAATCAAGCATGTGAATGGTAATTAATCAAGAAATTGGACCCCCTGAATCACCGTTTAATAGTAGGGAGACTTAGGGAATTGGATTGGGGCCTCCCTCCTAATCTTTCCCTTAAGTTTCCTTCTCTTTTTCAACAAAATGCTAAGTAAAGATTCATTACCTAATTAATAACTCAATTAGTCAAATTTAAGCTCAAATCATAATAATTTATATTTAATTTGGATGAGAGGGATTATTGAATTAGGTTGGGACCTCTTTCCCAACCTCTTCCCTTTAAGCCCATTTCATTTCAAAGGATAATCAATCAAATTTAGCAATTAAGTAAAGAGAAATGGACTAATGGATTAATGACTTGAATTAACTAAATTAAAAATCCAAATCACATCTGATTTTTCTTAATCGATCCATGGGTAGACCTTTAGATGTTTAATAGCCTAAAGAGAGTTAATGAAATTATAATTTGCCCATGTGTGTGGGGAAGTCATAAAAGTAATTAAGTTCCTTAAGCTTAATTAACTATTAGGCCCCTTTCATTTCATAAGACCATTGCTAATTTATTTTTTAATTCATTTGCATATTACATTGGCTCATAATTATTTGGATAATTACTTTAAGGTAACATAGGTAAGGGTTAATTAATTGATTTAATTCATATCTCAATTTCATCAATCCATAAAATCAACTTAATTACCTCTCTTTAAATCAAATTACCTCACACATATGGAAATGGGATTAGGATTAGCAAACCTTTCTCTATTTCTTAAATCAAATTAAATATGAAAGAAAAGTGACATTAAGATTAGTTTGTTTTTTAAGTACTTTTATTTATATGATCCTTAGGAATTAGTTGGATTGAATGAAACTATATGCTTATGTCTCTTTTTTTTCTTTCAAATCATATTAAATGTTGTATGTCACTTATGATCATGCATTCATCCTTTCCAAAAATTAATTAAATCAAATGATTTCCTTTATGCCAATCTTGCATGTGTTTATTTAAATTAATATATGTGTGGCTATTATCATTATTAAATCTAAATCTATTTTCTAAAACTTATAAATGAATGATTATATATGCCATGAATGCTAGTTATAAATACGTAGGAGTTGTATGTGACTATAGCTTAAGTGTATGAAGTGAAGTTCCTTTTATTTCATTCATGCATTGATTTATGTAATGTTAATCGGTATATAGCTTAGACATCCCAGGATTATTAATGGGTATATATCTTGTTAAGTGTAAGTCAAATGAAATAAAAGAAAACATTAAGTAAAAATTCTCAAATCAATTAAATAACTTAAAATGAAATCAACTTCTTATGATTAAACAACCTGTCATACTTAGAAAATCATAACAAAGCTTAGTTAAGGCATACCACACAAGCCTTAATACACACACTTTAGAATTAAGTCACCATTTCTAACTTTATGTTAGGACGGTGCATGGAGTGATATATGTTTGATTTTATGATGCATTATTTTAGACTGGAGGCTATTGTGTATGCCTCGTAGACTGGATGTTAGGCAGTGATTAGCTTAATCATATTTTTCTACAGGAGATTATGCTTAAGGGGTGCTTAAAATAAATATAAATTCTCTCTTTTGCAGATTGCTTACCCCTAAGCATAATTCAAATTAAGCCAGGTGAGCTTAGTTACCCATGTGCAGGGAGCTAAGTCAAAATTATTCATATAACTGCTTGGGTTGCATGGTGTTTTTAGTAAATACTTATTTTGCAGGTGTAGTTAGATTTACTTTTCATATTTTTAATATAATTTTGCATTAAAAGTTAAGATTAGTGTTATGGAGGTTAAGGATGAACATTGGCCAGAAGGTTTAGTCCTGGGGTGCTATGTGATGCCTTGAAGCCTACCAAATCAAAATAAGCAAATCAAATGAAGAAATAAAGGAGACATGAAGACATGAAGACTTGAAGACCCCCATATCATTTATCATTTATAAACTATAATTAGTATTTCATTTATTGGGTTGTATAAGGGTAGAGCTCGGCTACCTATCTCCCTTTTTTTTGAGTTGTATGGCAGTACACGATCGCACCGGCCTTTTATTCTTTTGTGTTAGATTTATAAAGTTGATTAATGTTTTATTTAAAATTTTGCAATAGAAAGGCATGCTTCTTTATAATTTTTTTATGAATGATGATTTAATGTATGGACTGGATCTGATTAGGCTCTTAGGAAAAAATAAATCTTTTTACACAACTACAACTCACAAATAAAGTTTAAAATAACTCATAACCTCACATAAATCCTACACATTAAATCAAGATAATTAAAAGATTTAGCAACCCCTTAGCTAAATGTTGTATGTTCATATATTTCTTTCTTTTTTTGATTTAGCCCATAACTCATCTCAACATGCATTTAGGCATATAAAAATCCTATGTCCTTTGTCAAAATGAAGAGTTAAAAATCAAATAAAAATTGAATAGATTTGCATTAGACTAATTCATTACTGATACCACTCATGCTCTAATCTCTTAGGGAGTGGGTTTAAGGACTTTAGTTTCTTTCTAAATAATAACAACCCAACTATCTTGCAAAATCATACAACTTGGCCATATGGTTTTAATGTGTATGACGAGTTAGCTAGCTGCCACTGCATGCGGTTATAAATCCAGTAGTTGGCTGGTTTACTCTCTCTTGTGGAGGTAGACCATATACCCATTTTTGCTTAGATTTAGGTCATGCTTTCACTTATGCTAAAGCTCCCTAGATTTAGGATTTGAGGTAGCTATTTCTTTTGGGTTATAAGCATAAATCCTCACCTTTTGGGCATTTTCATAATCTTGTATTGTTGAATTATAAACCCTAGCAATCTAATAAAAATTTAATTCAAACAAATGGCTCTCTTCAATTTCAAACATATAAAGCCCAACTATATGATAGATTGGAATTCTCACTAAGTTTCCTAATATCATGAGCATTCCCTTCTCATTTTTTTTGGCTTCGATAATAGGTCTCTCCTTTTGATCTATCCTGATTAATTTTCCAAATATAATGAATTTATTGATAATGTTATCCTTGAAATATTTGGAGACAATAATTGTCTACTTTAATCAAGAGTATTCCTTAGGATGTAATTAACTAGGGGGCTTTCCCCCATAGGGAACTTTAGAACCTGATTTATTATAAACCCTAGTTTATTCATCCATGTAATGTAGGATAAAAACCTTTGGTATATTCGAAGACCCATCATGCCTTAGGAGACCTCATTAGGTGATTAAGTCCATTGAAGGGTGACGTCCCTATCTTTCGAGATAGTATATCATACCTCAATATCATACCCAATTGCTTCAATGATTACTCCCTCAGATCTATGTGGTGTCCCCCATACAACATCCAAAAATAAACACCACACTTTTGGGATAGTACATCATACCTTAATGTCATACTCGATTACTACAATAAGTGCCCCCTACGATCTGCGTGGTGTTCTCTTACATCCAAAAATAAACACCACAACTAACTACACCTATCCATGCGATCTTTAGTCTAAAGTAATGATTTACAAAGGTCGATGACGAAGAGTGACGAGTAGGCAGCGAAGGGCACTGAACAACGACTGGATAAACCGCTCCATGATGGCTTTAGCCTTGTTTTGATGATGAGAGGTAATTTTGTTTAGGATAGATATTTTGAGTTCTACATGTGTAATATTTAGAGGTTGTTTGGCTGCACATAAGATTTAACTCAAGTATGATTTAGTAAATCTAGTAAATTCAGATTTAGTAAATCTTGTGTAAGTTAAATCTAGAAAACTATTTGGTATATTGATGGTTAAATCCAGTTAAATCCTGTGATATTATTTAGTTATTTATATTAGAATTTAAGCTAGTTATTTCATTTAATATTAAAATAATGAATAGTTAGAGGTTATTTTTTGTTGTATTTTTTATCATAAAATAAAAGACAAACTAAATAAATAATTCTAAGAGATGTAAGCTAATTAAAAATACAATATCAATATAACTAACAATATCCAAATTATACTCAAATTGAAACAAAAATAAATAATATGTAATAGATATCCAAATAAAAGTTATACAAGCAAACAAAAAAAAATATAATAAATGATAGTGAATAACATAGTTATCTCAAACTATAAATGTGTGTTGAGACTACAATTTAGGATATTAAGAGGAATGATGCCTTTGTGCAAGATCCTGCATTTTAAAATAAATTGGAATAATTATGGTTGAAAACACACAGAAAAAGTTAACAAGCACTAAACTTCAAGACTTACACATGCATTATACATGTAGCAATAACATGTCTCACTCTATTTCTCAAAACTCTCTCTTTATCTGTCACATATAAGTTGGGGTTTTCATTATTTATTGTCATTTCTCCTAAGTTGCTATCATGGCACATCTCAGTTTGAGACATGTTAATGTATATATTATTATTGTGAAAATGGCCAATGCAATTGCATACTACCGCACATGCAAAGATAATATCAACTCGACCACTTAGAGGATATTATCGCATATGGGTGAGCACATAAAACCTCCATTTCTAAATACCAAATGTTCTCTCTACAACATTTCGTATATGAATATGTCAATGATTGTACAGCTCTTATGCAACTTCATATCTGTGAGTACTACCAAGTGCAATCAAAGTGTCAGAGTTAGTCACTCACACTTATTGATCTCACTTTTAGTGTGAGGATTCAATCATCCCAACTTAGATCTAGGAGTCTTCTAAACACTGAGATCTCTTTAGTCATAAGACATTCTAGTGACTAAGTGAACACTTAACCCTAACCTAAACTTAGGATTAATAAAAATATTTAATATGTCATTCACTAAAGAAACTAAATCATAATAATATGCTTTAAAAATAACTTAAGATAGGGATGAAAGAGAGTATGCCTCTTTCCTTTCTTTATAACACTTAGATGTTAAGTATAAATCAAATGAAATAAAACAAAATATAAAGTATAATTTATAAGTCATCTAAACAACTTGAAATGAAACCACCATTATGATGACTTAAGCATTCAAAACTTAGAAAATTTTAATTCAAAGCCTAGTCAAGATATACCACATAAAGCCTTAGCACACACTTTAGAATTAGGCCACCACTTCTAGTTCTAAGTTAGGACAATGTATGTGTGATGTTATATTTTATTTTATTATATAATATTTTAGACTGGATGTTAGAGTGTATATTTCATAGACAGAATGTTAGGCCGCTCTTAGTCGAATATTGCTTTATGCAGAGGATTATGCTTAAGGGCCTGCTCAAAAAATAAATATTAATGCTTTACTTGTAGGTTGCTTATGCCCCTAAACATATTCCAAATTAGGATAGGTGGGCTTGGTTATCCATGTGCGAGGTACTAAGTCCAAATTATGAAATATAACTACTTGGGATTGTATGTATGTTTAGCTAACCTTTATTTTGTAGGTGTAGTTAGATTTACTTTTCTATAAAGTGTACTTTTATAATAGGAATTAGGATTAATACTATGGGAAATTAGGATGAGCAGTGGCTAGAAAGCTTAGTCCTGGGGTGCCCTGTGATGCCTTGAAGCAAATCAAATCAAATCAAAGAATGAGAGAAGATAGAAGAGGAATGAAGAAGTGAAGACTCCCATAACATGTATTCAATTTAAATTGTGATAGTATTTTATAATTTTGGGTTGTATAAGAGTACAGCTCGGCTACCAATTTTCTCTTTTTTTTGGGGTGTACGACACTACCCAGCTACACCGACCTTTTATTCTTTTACAGAATCTATTCATGTTTGATTGATGCTATGCTTAGATTGTGCAATAGAATTGCATCTTCTTCATAGTTTCTTTATGATTGATTTTTGAATGTGTGGCCTGAATGCGGTAGGCTCTTAACATAAAATTAATTTTTCTATCCAATTAATAACTCAATCAAAATTTAAATCAACTCACAACTTCATCATAAATCTTAGGTTATAAATAAGATAATTAAAAGATTTAACAACTCCCTTGCTATATGTTGTATGTCTCACATCATGCATAACATATTGCTTCACACTTGAATAGGGAGGGTCTCCATTCTTGCACGATAGGGGCATGCATGACCTGTGAGGGCATCCCTTGTAGTAAAGAACACCGCTCCCTCTGATTTAGCCAACAATCTTATTTTATCATGCATTTAGGCATATAAAATCCTAAATCCTTTGTCCAAATGAATTAAAAATTGTAAATTGCATTTAGACTAAGTCATATGCTCATACCACTCATGCTCTAGTCTCTTAGGGAGTGGACTTAGGACTTTAGCTTCTTTTCAATTAAATAACAAGCCTAACCATCTTGCAATTTTATAAGATCATATTATATAGTTTTGAATCATACGAAGTGTTAGCTGGCAGCTACTCCAAGCAGTTGTAAGTCCAGAGGTCATATGGGTTTATTCTATCATGCGGAGATAAACCCTTATGTCCTTTTTCTGCTTAGATTTAGGTCACACTTTTAACTTATGTTAAAGCTCCCTAGATTTAGGATCTGAGATTGCTTGTTTCCCTTGGGATACGAGCATAACTCCTCACCTCTTAGACATTTCCATAATCTTGTGTTGATCGATTATAAGCTCTAGCAATCTAATAAAATTTCAACTCAAACAAAATAAATCCTCTTTTTAAATCATATAAAGCCTCACCATAGGGTGGATTGGAATGCTCACCAGGCTTCCTAGTATCATGAGCATTTCCAACTTATTTTCCCTTTGATTCCAAAATAAGTCTTCAAATTGAACATTCTCAATTAATTTTTAAAATAACCAATCCTTTGATAGTCAAACCTTAAAATATTTGGAGACAATAATTGACTACTTTAATTGAGAGTATTCTTAGAAAATCTCATTTTCTAGGATGTAATTAACTATGGAGGCTTGCCTCCATAGGGAACTTAAGAACATGGCTTAAAATAAACCCTGCTTACTTTTTTATATAAAGTAGGGGAAAGATCTCTAGAATATTCGAAGACCCATGATGCCTTAGGAGTCCTTATTAGGTGATTAGGTTCATTGTAGGGTAATGTCTCAATATTTCGAGATAATACATAATACCTTAATATCGTACCAGAACACTTCAATAAGTACCCCCTACGATCTGCGTGGTGTCCACCCCACATCCAAAAATAAACACCATAACTCTAAATTATGTATTTTCTAACTCCCCAATTTTTAAAACTAGGTTATTAAATAGGCACTTAATGAGCTAACCAAATAATCCAATAATTTATTAGAGTGGGATGTTTATGTGTGGAGAAGATGAATGAGAACTGTATTCATAGTTTTATGATTTAGCTAAGGGCTAGCATTAATTTACTCTGAACATTGAAAATATATAACAAATAATTTACTATGACTTAACTAAATTAAGAATCTAGCTATTCAAACAATTTTAAGAATTTACTAAATCTAAATTTACAAGATGTCTAAATAGTATTAAATTAAATTTTATTTGTAGAAAGAATAAAATAGAACATATTTAAGAGAATAAACAAAGAACTGATTTTCATTGAGGAATGAATCTCTTCAAAGATTTAGAAACAATTGAACTAGAAAACACTAACATTCATTCTTACAAATCTAAGAACATTCAAACAAAAAAATAAACAAAAATTATATAAGAAATTTATATGCATACGACATTAGCCATTCAAAAACTAAAGGAATTGAACTCAATAAGTGCTTCCTACATATTCTCCTTTGGACTTTATTAAAAACTCTTCCTAATTGAGTTTTTTCATTTGCTTTCAAAATCATTAATCATTTGCGCTAATCATTGAAATACATAGATATTATGATTGACTACTTTAATTAGGAGTATTCTTAAGAGACCTCATTTCTTAAGATGTAAGTAACTATAGGTGCTTGCCCCTATAGGAAACTTAGAAACCTAGCTTAAAATAATTCATGTTTTACATCATCCATCTAAGATAAGAAAAAGATCTCTAGTATATATAGATCCGCTAGCCTTAGGAGTCTTTATTAGGTGATTGAATCTATCATAGGATGATTTTTCTATCTCTATGACAGTGTTTCATTTCATAATATTGTATTTGATCACTTCAATATATATCTATAAGATCTACATGGTGTTCTTATGATATAATTTTAAACACCACACCATCATCAAAAAGAGAGATATTATTAACCTCTTGAACCTTCAATTAAATTTACAAGTTTTGATGATCACGAGATATGGTATACTTTTAATCTAAGAATTATAATTAAATAGCTTAATGAAGATTGGTTTTTAGGGCATAAATAATAACAAATTTTTAAAAGGTTGATCAAGTAAGAGCTTATGTAGACAATAATTGAGAAACGATTGATACAATAAGACTCATGTCAAGTCCAAATATTATGGTGTTATTTCTAGTACTTATATATTATTTTTTTTCTTCATGCATTTGACATGTGAATGATGAATAACAACCAAACACACTCACACTTGAGAGGATATAAATTAAATTTTTAAAATTAAAAATTTAAAAGACATCAAACTATAATGATCTTGATCGTATTATATGATGGTCCATTTTTGTTAATTATTTTTATCCACCATAATTAAGATAGTTAATTTTAAAAATTATCAAATTTTAACTGCTCGTGGTACACAATCATGATCATACTATATTATTATAATTTTTTATCAATTATTTATGTTTCCAAAATTAAATTAGCTAATTACAATTTTTCCTAACTTGATAAATTATATATTACGACGTAAATCATAAAGTATGAATTTATTTGGTAATTATGTAATTTAATTTAAAATATGTGGGATTCAATTTCTAAGAATTTTTTCTTAATTTGTTCATACAATATATGTTTGTATATGATGAACAAATAAAGAGCTGAATTTTAATTTGCACAGTTCGTATAATGCAATCCTTGATCACATGGTATGAATAGTGGCAATTGCAAGGATGATCCAATCGTTCAGAACTCCTAACTCTACTAAAATGAACTAATAATATCATATGATGTTAGATAATTTAGTACAATTGAGCTAATTTTCTTTAGTTTAAATGGGTCTTTAATTTGATAATCAAGGACCATGGAAAAGTCATTTGTAAAGATAGTTAATGCATGAAAAATAGCTCATTAGAAGTGACACATTTGAGTCAATTGATTAAATTGACCAAGTTGGACCAATAGGAAGGTTGGGGTAAGTTCAAATAGCATATTCAAATGATTTGTCATGAATAACTTGACCCAATTTGGGTTCAAATTGATTTTTGTTCATTGTGATTTAGTTGTGTCAATTTTGATAAATCAAACCAATTAGTAAAATTTGCATTCAATTGATCGAGGGTTGTGCTCAATTTGGTTTGAATAACAATCCTCAGTCATTTGAAAGGTTCAATTTGACTGAATTTCAAAATAATTTAAATTTGACCTTATAGGGTTCGATTGGGTCAACTGAACCAAAATTAAGCTCTAATTTGACCTCAATTATTTTGATTAATGTTTCTAATGCTTTATAATATTTAATTTTAGCATTTAATTAGATTTTGGCACAATAAGGCCTAATTGACTAAATTATAATTTAATTGAGTCACAATCTTGTCTAACCTTAGTTCACTTATGTTGAGATTAGCCTCAGGGATTACTTTATTGATTAATTGGGTCCAAGGTACATTGTAGGATGGCACTCAAAATGAGAGATAAATTCTATAAAGGGATTGGAATGTCATTTGGCCTTTATAACACACCCATTACCTTTATTATCTTTTATGAGATAAGTTTGTTGTTCATTCATCTACAAGTTCATGGCAAAGTACTTCAAAGAATCCTAATGTATAGTTATACCTTGGAAGAATAACTACAACACCATCAAATGCTTTACAATACTATAATCGAGAAAAAGCTTTATGCTTTTCTACAAGAAATTGTATTCTTGTAAATAAAATTAGTTTTTTTGGGATGCCATCTTATGTGTGAATATCAAGGCAAATAAGGCCAAGGTCAAGGTTATCATGGATTGGCCTACTCATCTTTCACAAATGTCTGAATCTTCCATGATCATATGTCATTATGCCACTTATTTATTAAAACAAAGTTAGTAATATGGGTACTCCATTGATTGAAAATGGTAAATTTGATTAGATGTCATCAACCCATCTAATTTTAGTGTATTACAACAAACAATTACATAATCTCTTTTGATGGATTTACTAAATCCTAATCCTACTTTTAAGTAGATTGTGATGCATCTAATATGGGAGTCCTGATGAGTAAGTCAAGCTAGCATCCAATTGTATTCTTTACTAAAAATTTAAAGGATCAAAACATAAATAATCAATGTATAACAAAATGTTTTTTAAATATTATAGCTTTAGAACATTGAAATCATTATCTTGTATCTAATGAGCTTATCTTGTACTTTGATCATGAGGATCTAAGGTACTTACATAGTTTAAACTAACTCAATGTTAGGCATGACAAATGGGCTATTTTTTTTCTAGCATTCAAAATATGATTGTTAATGACCACAAGCAATAATATTCTTTTCCTAGCACTCTTAAATGATTCATACTAAGGTGGTTGGGTTTAATATAATAAAAAGACTTTACCCCAATGATATTGACTTTGAAAAAAAATAGAAACTATCTAAAAGGAAGCCATGTTAATGTTTCCAACTTGAAGTTAGGTGTTGTTTTCAAAACATTATATATATATATATATATATATATATATATATATATATAATGTTATGCTCACTATAAAATACTATTTTTCATAAAGGTAGAATTGCTAGACATTTTGGCATGACAAAACTATAAGCTTAGTTTAGAAAAATTTTTAGTGGCCATCTATTCAATGGGGTGTAGACCAACTCATCAAGGGATATCGGGTATCTATTCAACCAACCACCAGAATAAATAATAAGAACGAAATAGCCTTAATACAAGATAGGCGTAAATACAAATCATATGAGCTAGGAAGTTTAGGTGAGCTTTCTAATTAAAACCACAAAAACAAAGTCAACATTGTCAAATAGATGCTGCAGGACTTTATTGTTTTAAAGAATACTGTTTATATGATAGAATGACTAATAAGCATACTTCTCTTATCTAGCTTGGATTGAGCCTAAATCTTAAACGGAGACAAACAAATATAAGACCTCTTTAGAATAAGGTGTGGACTTAGAATGCAAGGCCTATAAAATTTAAGAAGCAAATTAACGTTAAACTTTTCATTTGAAAATGATGCGAGTGCCTCTTATTGTTTAAAAAAAAAAAAAGGTATGTGTATTTAAATCAAATGAGAAAGTAAAATATAAGAACTACATGTTTGTTAAAGCAGTTAAAGCACTTAATATTTTGAAAGGGAGCCACCTTAATTGTATGTTGAATGCTTAATTAACCAAACTAAACTTTATCTAATATCAATGAATGAGAGAAAGGCACAAAACTTAGTCTTAAATGTGTGTAATTTGTAATAAGTTTTCAATAGAATGTCATCATTCCATTTTTTTTGGTGCACCTAATAAGATATTGGAAAACTGTAATAATAAAATGCTAGTATGTAGCACTAAAATTCTTTAAATTAAATTGTATGATTTTGTAACAATATAGACCTTTATATGTGCAAAAGGATGTGTCCTCTTCATCAAAATGGTGCATTTTTATTTAATTGTAATAAACATTCATAAAGTTTAAGCATTTGTTGCCTTAAGATGGCATTGTCTAGCTAGTTAATATGAAAAAAAGATTTTTTTTTAGATCGGATTTATTGAGGTTAATGTATCTAACACATATCCTCCAATAATGTTTAGCTTATATGACTTTAACAATGTAGAAATAGGGTATCTTCTTGATAAATTTAGGTACCAAAATTCTGTCAACTTCTTATTCGAGGTCTCAAGGTAGTATTCTTCAACAGCCTCATCTCACATTCATCATTTTCAAAAAGCCACCATATTAAATAATTTAATCGTTTATCGATTCTATATCATCAACATGTTTCAAATTTTCTTCAATCATTATTTTTATTTCTCCTTATATAATTTAAAATTAAAATTAATATACTTAAAATAAAAATATTATATAATTTTAATAAATTATAGAATTAGATATCAATATATTAATAAATATAACTTCTTACATAATCATATTAAGGAGTCACCTAAATTGCCTCGATGTGTATGCCTCAGACAAAAAAGGTGTAAGCATCACTGATGATAGGGAGGCATAAGCCACATAGCACTTTCCGTGCATCTCATCTCCAAGTGATCCTCAAGACATCCAACTCAAGTGCTTTTTAAACAAAGATAATATCCTCTATATGCCTCAAATTTGTATGCCATTTGTAGAGAATAGTTACTAAAAAATATGAGCATTTCAATTCAAAAATGACAACTTAGCCTCATCATTTTCTAGTTCTCCTAAATTTAATCCATAAATATTTTCAAACTTATTACAACCAATCCAACTACAATAGTTTTGATTTGACAAAATCATTTAATTTATGGCATTTAGAATTATAAGATATACACTTTTTTTCAATGATTAAAAAATTTCTATAATAGTAGCAACTTGTAAACAACCATCATCAATCCATTTAGTCGAACCCCAAGTGTGTTAATTGAGTCAACTGAAGAGAAAAATTGTCCACTTGACTTCCCAATTAAGGGAGGGCACAATATAAGAAATTCATTATTAATATGAATAAAGATGACTCCAGCAAATAGAAGTAAAACACTCCCATCACATAGTATATAAATAGATTATAGAGAAGAGGTGAAACCCCATGATCATAAAGGTGAAACACCCCCACCACATAATATAGTATAACACATTTGGGGCCCATTAAGATAGAGCTGAATCCCCATGATCATAGAGAATTCATATGCTCTAACCATTCTATGGAGTACTAGATGGTCATTCTAAATGTTCTAGGATCTATCCTAAAATGTTATCTTCAATCTACTTGATTCTACTTCTTTCATAGAAGGGATTAGCATAATATCTTCAACTAATCATTGACTTTAATCATTCAATTTTCCATCCTAAGTGAGGAATTGTTGTGAATGGTGTTGGTTACTCATTGACTTTAAGTCAGTTAATCCCATCTTATTCAAGAAGAGGGATTGTATCGATTACCACATGCCATCCACTTTAGCATCCTTGTATTGCCTTCACCACCACCATAGTTTAAAACTCCTAATTCTAAAAAAATATTTATTTGAAATCAGTTAATCAAGATCCCTATGAGTTTTATCCTTTCTATTTTTCTACATAAAATATTCACAAGTGACTTCCTTGTGCATTTAATCTTAAATTTCTAATCATATGTGGATCATTATTCAAAGCTAAAATGATAAACTCCTTCCTCTCACTCTTTTCTCTACCAACACAACTTCTAGCATGTAAAAGGAATTATAAAATAACAAAAGTGGATGTTTTGGTAAAAAAAATCCAAATGCTATAAAAAAAATACATTCTTGAAGATGCCATCCTGAAGAATATGATATATTCTAAAATTTAGACTGCAATCCATGCGTTATATAGGATACATAGGGCAAAACAATCTATGATTAGAAAAAAAATAATTAAAATGCAAAATCAATCTGAATATTTAAATTATAAATTGATCTTAAGCCCTCAATAGCATCATGAAAAACAAACATCAATTCTCCAATTATTAGTGATAGGAATTGAAGCCTCCAAACAATAAAAACTAATCCAAAGAAACTTTATAGTAGATAAAAGAGTTTTAAACTCAAATCAGAACAACGTAAAACATCTCCAGGACAACAACTGAAGCAAATAAATCACCAACAAATGTATTAAAAATTATGCAAAACTGACTTGCAATTTGGCAAGCATTCTCCGACAAATTTAGAATCTTAAAGCAGAATATAGAGAAGTTGAGTGCAAGTCCAAGTCTGGTTGGATTTCTTAAGGAGAGATGCATTGGGCGATATCCTGGCAAAATATGAACAAATAATTAAGCCACAAAGGCTTTAACCATTGCCTTCTAGTCTGCCTTTTAGAGGTGTACCTCATCATCTTAAATAAGCCATAGACAGAAAGGGGGGTCTGAAGTGTTGTTCTTCTTCGATCTTCATAGAGCTTGATAAAATAAACTGTCCATCCAATCTTCATGCCTCAACGAAGTAAAAGCCTTTTACGTCCAAAAATAAATTGGTTGATAAATACTAACTATGTATAATGATTGGTTACATATTAGCTTCTCCTCACCAACATTTATGTTTTCGTAAAAGCTTTGTCCTATGAAAGTGTAAAAAAACTCTATATTATTAAATATAGGATTTTTTTTATAATGAGACAAGGATTAAAAATGTTAGTAGTTTTCTCAGCCTTTCTTTTTATATTTATTTGTGATACGTAAGAGGCTTTTACTGAAATGTTGTAGCTGTAAGAGAAAAGATAAATATAAATATAGTAACCAAAGATGTAAATTAAAAAATTAATTAGAAGAACAAGTGTTAGTATCTTACATAAATTTTAGTAGAAAGAATGGGGTGATGTTAAGTGGTTGAGGTCTAGACAAATATAGTTGATCTTCAATACTAGTGTCTTCATATTGCTACAAAAGAATAGAAAAAATAGTAAAGCATTTTTTATATGCTCTTCAACAAACAAAATAAAAGACAAATAATTTTGAGGTTAGATTAGAGTCATACTATATAATTATTTTATTTATAGAAGAGTAGGATTGTAAAATAATGGTTATTTTTTTGGGTATAAAATTATATCGTAGTAGTCCAAACATCTATAATATCAAGAAAATAAATGTATTTGGCAAAAAAAAAAAAATTTGTAACAAAACATTAAGACAATTTTAGGCATAAGTAATATTAATTTGCAATGTTGATGAATTGAGAAATAAAAGAATGATACAATATTTTGGTGAGCTACATTTTATTGATAAGTATGGTGTCAACACTCGCTTCTTGGTTAAAGATATTTGAATCTCATATCCACTCATATAGTTTCTAGTTATTTTATATCCTTTGTTAGTGTCAACACTATAATTGCTTAGGTATCTCCTTAAATGACTAGTCATATGTTTTCACTATTTTTAGGCACTTATTAAGAAATAAACTTTAAATTTTGGCTTATATTAAAATTCTTCATGGTAATGATTTATTAAACTTCATTATTACTCTAGATTAATATTTTAGATGAAATATTTTATGATTGTTTGAAGGATATGCCTTTCTAACATCTTGAAACTTAATTATGTCATCAATTAGAAGAAGGATTTTTTCAATTCTTCCATCTCTTTCCTCACTAAGATTCTAGAGAGATAAACTCAATGGCCAGAGGGGTGGCCTACTATCACCCCTCACTATTGAGCGAGCAAAGGTGGTACAAAAGAAGGTGGAAAAACTCAACATAATGGCATGAACGATGGTTGTAGGAATGTCATTTAAGCATCTAAGCATATATGAAAAAATGAGGAACATATTAAGATGATATGAAAAGGGAGACAAATACATCTTATAGATAAGATATACATGAAAGATATGTGTACGTGGCTTTTATTTTTATTATCCACCATATGATGTATTTTAATCTTTCTACAAACTCACTAGGCCATATTATGATACGAATTAGCTAGAGTTTTATATTAATGGGGTCATGTCTATAACTCAGGGTGAGATAAATATCAAATCATTGTGTATATTGAACATTAAATAAGGCAAGTTGATTTAAAATTTTTTTATCTTGCATGTTTTAGTATAGAAAAATCCCTTAGTCTAATAACCAATCCACATTACATCATAAGTAGGTATAAAAGTAATGTATAAATAGTAATGCAAGTGGATAAAAGTACAATGAACATCAATCCTAAAACTACCCATCCCTTGGAGCTCGCCACTTAGGTCTCTCCTAAAACAAAGATTAGTAACATGCACATCATCATCATCAATAAGTCATCACACATCACTATTTTATTGCAACACTATCATCAAAAATAATGCATTAATTAAACAATTTCTAGCATAGGTACTCAATTAATGTTTGTCGACATCTAGAGTAGAAGACACATCAATCTAGCCACAAATGATTATCAGAGGTGTGTAACTAATGGTATACTATGTGAGTGCATGTCACGAGGTGACCATTAAGGCCATGAGCTGATCGTGCAAGGATGCACATGACTAATGGCTTATTACATGAGAGGATTAGCATATGCTGGCAAGATTGATCATTAGCATGAAGTACTATCATACCCATTGTTAAAGGTATCAAGGTGTGTTTGGCTAATGATTTGTTGAGCAAAGGTATATGTTTGCAAGGTTAATCATTAGCAATTAGAAATGGCACACCCACAATCAATAAACTAATAAGACTAGGACATAACTTGACTAACAACTTTGAAAGTGTACTCATATACTAGAGTGATAGTGGCTATCTTATTGGATCATCCTTGAATTGATGCAACAAAAGACATAAAATTTAAAAAGTGGTCACATTACTCACTTATCACTCTACTGAATTAAGAAACTACATATTTTCATGTTCGTGGAGGCACATAAAATACAATCAATTGTGTTACAACATGTAAACAAGACAACACTGTCATCAATATATAAAATCAAATCCCAAAGTAGCTCATAGTTACAATGGTACTCTAGTCCTCCTCACCCGTCAGGAAGACCTATCAGGATAATTAGTGGATCAAGTAGCTAGAGTCGAACATGATACCTGTGAATGATTAATGTGTAATAAATTGTTCATCCAATCACCTGAATAGGTGATTCCCAAATGTTTCATTAGGATATACTAGGCAATGAGTAAGCAAACAACAAGACCAATGAGGTCGAGCATGCGAGTTTGTAGCTGAAGTAGATTCACAATCCTTCGAGCTGATGATAACTCCATTTTTCCAAATCCAGAGCCAGGGTGATGCCCTTCACGGCACAAATTTAAAAGCTAGCATTCGTAAATGGCTAAATGAAAATATTAAAAGTGAATTCATACTAAAAAGAATATTACATAATAGTCACATCATTATCAAGTCATAAGTAATGATACTGGCAATATCATTACCTCTTTTTTAATAAGGATACAAGTATGACTTTACATTTAAATTTATTATTTATTAAATTTTACTTTTTACATAAATAAAAAATTAGTAAAAAAAAATTGTTCTTTTTAAAATAAATTTTTTCTTTTTAAATTAATTAGAAAATATTAAATTTTTTACAGAAATACTTTTAATTTAAAAAAACATATAATAAACAGAAGATGCCTATTTTAATTATTTTAAAATTTTCTCTCTTGAATAGAATCATTTTTAAAATTATCCAAGTTATGAGAGAATATAAATTGTTTAAATTATAAATTAAAAACAAAATCTTAATTTTTTTTAGCAGGTCACGTAGGGTTTAGGGTACTCCCCCTTGTTGAAATAACACTGCAAATAATATCAGTAATAGGAATGAAATCAAGTGACAGCTAAGGTTCCAAAAAAATAGAATATAAACTATGGAGCATCTTATTGAAAAAGAACAAATAATATGGTCAAGCCTTTTGATTTCAAATAAATGTTAGTGCATCCAAGATTTATACTATCTGAACTATACTTCGAGAAAAGTGAAATTTTTTGAATGGCACGTTCGCAAGATTAGACAAGTTGAGGTATGCTGCCTCCTGCCAAACATCCAAACACTCTTATGAATATCTTTAAGGGATCTGACTAGATTTGGTAAATCTAATCAATCCAAGATATGTTTTTTTTTTTTTTTTGAAGGAGTAATGAGGCCTCGCCTAGGTTTCATTTCATTAAGTTAAAAATAATACAAACGGATAAAATAGGAGAGAAAAATTACATCAACTATAAAACTGGGCAATAAGCAGTCTAAGCCAAAAAAGTAAAACTTCCAAAAATGGAAGATAAGTAAAATTGAAACAGCTTACGGTTTATCAATGGACCAAAAAAATGGTCTACATTTATGTGATCAAATAAAAATGGTCTACATTCAGCCCAATCCAAGATATGTTTTGTATAAATAAAGAAAAAAATGGTCTACATTCATGTGATCAATCAATCCTACTGAGGCCATTCTAAAAGGAGAAAACTTCAAACTCTCAGGCATTAAAGATCACGTACTATGAGGTAAGACTGCTAGGGTTTGCTAAGGCGGCGGAGTTTGGATCTTGGGTTCTTCTGGCTATCAGTGTTCTCTTCCTTACAGGTTGGCGTATTTATTCACTGTTGTTCATCCCTTCTAGCTCCACCCCGTGACCTCCAGCCCTGGGCTACAGGTCCCTCCCTCCCTCCCTTGTCATCATAGCATCGAGTCATCTTTTGATGTCTCCTTCATCTCTTGTGATTTTGACAGTGCTTCTCTGAGGAAGATCTTTGGGAGGGTCAAAATGAGGGGAAGTTGTCCTTGTTTGGACACTCACTTGGGAAAAGACCTTACTATGGCTCTCTTTTCGGCGGCAATCAAGAAAAAAATGGAATTTCAAAGGTGGGTTAGAGCTGCTCACCTTGGATGGAGATTTCTTCTTTTCAAGTTTGCTTGCCAAGAAGACTACGACTAAGTTTGGGATAATGACCCTTGTTTCCTGAATGGACCTTTCATTTTCCATAAGTGATCTTGGAATTTTAGACCATCCGAGGAGAACTTTATAGAAATCCCTTTGTGGATCAAGCTCCCTAACTTCCCCCTGTGTTGCTAGAACGAGGCTGGATTCTCTAAAGTGGCTAGTTTGATTGGCATCCCCCTTGCAGTGGATAATCTGACAGCATCTAAGTTGAAAATTACTTTCTCCAGAGTCTATGTTCAAGTTAACACTGCTTCCCCTCTTCTTGATTTTGTTAACATCAATCTGAATGGTATGAGGTTCAAGCAAGAAATAATCTCTGGAAACTAAAAGTATGTCATAAGTGTACCTCCTTCTCTCATGATGACACTTCTTGCCCTCTCAATCCATTTGTTGACCTCACTTTTTGAGTGAGATCTCAACTTCCTCATCATAGATCTAGGACTCTTGTAGACACGAAGAGCTCCTTAGTCTTAAGAAACTTCTAGTGATTAGGTGAACACTTAACCTAAGCTAAGAGATATAGAAGGGTTAGCCATAGGGCTAGGTTATGCCTTTGGGAATTAAGGAGACTTACCTACCCTATAGCCTAAACCCAATACATGCTTTCCTTCTCAAACCAAACCTCAAATTCATGCCAAATCCAAATTAAATTTCCAAGACTCATAATCAATCCCATAATCAAATTCAAGCTCAAAGTTCTCCATGAACTTTATGATTGAATTCAAAACCCTTTCTAAGCCCTTTGATTTCATCTTATGGACTTAGCCTTAAATTCAAATCAACCCCAATTCAATTGATTCCTCAAATATCAATATAATCCTTCAACCAAACTATCAAATTCCAATTCAATTCTAACTTCAAATAATTCAATCCCAAAATCAAATCCAAGTTCCAAAATTCCTTCCTAAGCCATATGACCCATTCTCATAAATTTAACCAAATCTCTACCTAAATCAACCCAAAATCAATTGGTTCTTTATAAATCAATTATTCCTTCATTTATATTCATATATATACATGAAACCCACCTTCCAATGACCAAAATAAATCAAACTAAATTGATTTCCCTCTTAGCCCTTTTGACCTACATCCTTAAGCTTGGTCAAATGTACTTCCAAATCACTCCAAACTCAAGTGATTTTCTCATGAGTTATTTATATATTTCATTTATATTCATAAATATAAATGAAATATAAATCCAAATGGCCAAAACCAAATCCAAAATCAAACAAAAACCCCATTCAAGCCTTTTAAGCCGATTTCTTGGACTTAACCAAATCCACCTAAACCAAGCCAAAACCAATAGGTTTTCTCTTGAATCAATCATTCTTTCAGTCATCTATCCAAATAAAAATGAAACCTATAATTATCAAACCAAACTCAAGTCAACCCAAGTCAAGCCCAAGTTAACCCTTTTACCTTGGAAACTTGAAATGAGCCAAAATCCATTGGACTCTAAACCAATTACAATTTATATTTTAATCCTAGGCTCATATATGAGTTCAACTAAACTTGAATCAAACTAAAACAAAATCAATTGACCCATTTAGGTCCACTTGACCCAAAGTGCCCTAAATGATCTTTTTGAACCAAGTTTCAATCCAAAAAATTAGATTGAACCAAGGCCATCCAAGCCTCATATCATGACCAACAATCGCTCTACGATGATCAATCACTTCAGTTGGGTTAAACCAAGTCAACTTGGTCCTTTGATAAAGTCAAGCTTTAGCCCAAATGAAACCTAAACTAGCCAAAACTCACCATACACCAAATCAATTAAAACCTTTGATTCAAATCAACCCATAATCAATGATTGAACATTACTAAACCCTCAATTAAGCAAACCAAGTCCAATTGGCCATTTGACCCAAGTTGACCCAAATTGGCCTAAAAGGTCAAAACAGGTCAAATCATAATCCAACCCAAATTGATTGCAACCAATGGCTCAAGTTCATTCCAAATTGATTATTGAACTTGACCAAAGCCATAACTGACCCCAATTTGACAAATTGGTCAACTTGATTCAACCTAGCCCAAATAGACCTAAAGGGTCAAGTTGGCCAAAATCCAAATTAAATCCAAATTGGTACAAACCAAAGCCTACAATCATCTTCAATTAACCAATTGAACATGAACCAATACCTAACCCAACCCAATTTGGTCAATTTGGTCAAATTGGTCAACTTAGCCCATTTGACTTATATGACTCCAAATGAGCCAAAATCGAACCTAAGCCAAATTAATTGACCACTTGAACCAAAACTCTTCAAATCATCATTTGACCTAACCCAAGCCTTAGTTTGACTCAATTTGACCAATTGGTCAACCCGACCCAATATAACCCAAATTAAACCTATTTAACCTAAACTAGTCAAAACCCATAACACCAACCCATGGGACTTTGGTGGTTGATCAAATCCAACCCAAACTCAACCTTGGTTAGCCCAAAATAAACCTAAAGCCATTTGGAGCCAAGTCTAATGCAAATCTTTCATGGATCCTATCCCTGTCCACCCTCCTTTCACCTTGGTAGGCCTCACTCACCCAAATGAGGGATCCCTAAGCATCCTAGCCCACTCTACAAAGGGATAGGACTTACCATGGAACAAAGGAAAGTGAGTTAACTCACCTCCCATGCAAGCTGCACACCCAAAGAATCAATGAAACCCAATCTGCCCCAATCTAGCTTGGAGCCTCCTACTATGGCTTCTCCCAATCCATACGAGCCACGTGGACTCAATTGAGGCCCCTACGGTGCTCTGACAGGGGCTGGCCAATCGAAAAATAGGAAGCTATCCCATTCATCCACATCAGCAAATTGAGGGTTATACCCCCTCAATTCGAATGGGAAATACATCACTTCGATTTATGAGAACCTCCTAACACAATTTTGAGTCTCCTTGTAATTCCCAGAGCCATCCCAAGCTCTCCCCTTATAGCATTTCCTCTTCCTGTGAAACCAAAATAGGGGAGGCTAATCTTGATCCAAGCTCGCTCATTCCTCAACCAAAACCAAATCACTCTTTCACACACCTTCCACATAGTCGAAGCCATCCAAGTCTTTTCCCAAGCTTCCAAGCCACCAGGAGGAATTGATCCAGTGAACCAAGGGGAATTGGCATGATTGCTCTCACAGGCCTCTCTACTGGAAGCTACCATCGATCCCACAACCGATCTTGAGTTCTGTTGTGGTAATTCCTCAAAACCGTAAAAATAGGAAATTTTGGTTAGCCTTGTGGTGGAAATTTATATTCCTGCCTTCATCTATCCTCCTTTTTTTTGGAAGATAAATGAAAACATGAATATAATGCCTAGGTCGAATGCCACGTAGATCTGTAAATGTACTTATTAAGGTGATCAGGTATGACATTGAGGAAAGGTGTACTATCTCGAAAGATAAAAATTACCACCCTACAATGAAGCTAATCACCAAAATAAGGACTCCTAAAGACGTTGGGTTTTCGAGGTGTACCAGAGATTCTTCCCCTAATTTATATGAAAAAGTAAAGAAATGCTTATTTTAAATTGAGTTCATTAAGTTCCCTACAGGGGCAAGCCCTCATAGTTAATTACATCCTAAGGAATGGGGATTCCTTACAAAAACTCTTGATTAAGGTAAATGATAGTTGTCTCTAAAGATTTCAAGAGGGTAGGACTATCAATCGATTAGTTCATTTTTGAAGATCAAATGGGATTGATCAAAGAGAAAGTTATTATCGAATCCAAATGAAGATAAATAGGAGATGCTCACGATGCTAGAAAACCTAGCGAGCATCTCAAACTATCCTACGATTGGGCTTTACATTATTGAAATTGATCTAATTTATTTGAGTTGAATTTTTCATTAAAAAATTAGGGCTTATGATTTCATAACACAAGATTATAGAAATATCTAAGAGGTGAGGATTTATTGTTATGGCCCACAAAGGGGAGAAGCAACCTCAGAACCTTAATCTAGGGAGCTTTGGCAAGGGTCAAAAGCATAACCTAAATCTAAGGCAAAAATGGGTATTTGGTTTACCTCCATAAGAGAGGACAAGCCACCCAACTCCTTCAACTTACAACTGCCTGAGGGTGGCCGCAACCTAATTCCTCCTACAATTTTTAACCTCATGTAGGCAAGTCATATGCTTTATGCAAGATAGCTAGGTTGTTATTCATTTAGAAAGACAGTAAGTAATTAAACTCACTCCCTAAGAGACTAGATCATGTACGGGCATGAGTAATGACCTAACTCTAATGTAATTCATATTACACTTTATTTTCATTTTTGGATAATCATTTTGACTCGGGCTAATAGGATTCATATGCATAATGCATGAGAAATAAGATTATAGGGCAAAATCAGCGAGAAGGGAGGAGGTGTGTTTCCACCATGGCTCTCACAGGTCAAGCCAAGTTTCTCTGGCAAAGGTGGAAGCCCTTCAAACAAGAGTGAAATAAGATACTTTTATGCATGATGCTATAAAAGAAATACTCATCCAGCTAAGGGGTTGCTAATTCTTTTATCTTGATTTTTAGCCTAAGATTTTAGGTGAGGTTATGAATTCATTATTTTAATTTTGAATTGTTAAATTTGGTAGAAGATTTATTTTTCTCTAAGAGCTTAATCGTCATCCAGGCCATACATCAATCAAGTAAGAAACTAGAAAAGGATGCCATCTTAATGCACAAGCTAAAAAAATGATCAATCAATTTATAAAACTAACGTGAAAGAATAAGAGGCAATTTATGGTTGGGTATCATCGCACAAACCCAAAAATAAATTGGGTAATCAAGCTCTACCCTTATACAACCTGGATTACAAATAAATTAAGTACAATTAAGTAAGGAATTCATTATTATGGGGGTCTTCAAGCTTTATTTCTTCATTCTTCTTTTCTTCTTTATTCTTCTTTTCTTCTTTCTTCTTTGGTTCCTTCTTTTGGATGGTTGAAAGATGGATGCTCCAAAGGCTTCACATGGTACATAAGACGAGATCTTATGGACAATGTTCACCCTAATCTCTATAACAATCATACCAAAATGTTAATGACAAAAATTACATCAAAAGGAAAAAAAGGAAATCTAACTAACACCTGCAAAATAGAGATTAGCTAAAATAAATCATACAAATCCCAAGCATGTATATTGGACTTAACACCCCACACATGGGTGACTAAGTCCACCTGGCCTATTAGATTATGCTTAGGGGTATAAGCACCTGCACAGCAAAAAGTATTTATATTTTTATTTATTACAGTGCCCCTTAAACACAATCCCCTGCAGAAGATAATGGTTAGACTAAGATCGCCTACCATTCAGTCTATGTATATGCACCCTAACATCTAGTCTAAAACATTACATCATAAAATAAAAGCAAACATCAAATCATGCATCGTCTAAACCTAAAGCTAGAAGTGGTGACTTAGCCTAATGTATGTGCTTTAGAGGTTTGTGTGGCATGCTTAGCTATGGTTTTAAGTTAGAGTTTTCTAAGTGTAAAGGGTGTTCAACTTAGATGAGGGTTTCATTTAAGTTATTTAGTTATTTTGGGTTGATTTTATTTTGTATTTTTATTAGGTTTGAGTGAATCCTACAATTAATTACTAAGTTATAAAGAGAGGAAAAGAGAAAAGAACTTCTCTTTCCTTCCCTAACTTATGTAATTTCTAAAGTGGATTCATATTTTAATTTTGTTTAGTGAATGTTTTATTATATTTTTTAATTAATCCTAAGTTTAGATGAACTCTAAACAAACCTATTCAAAAGAAAGGTATTTTAAAATTAAGTAAAGTGAATTAAATTCACAAAACACACATCACTTCATTTCTTTCCCAACATGTATAACGTGCATATGAATGGATCCTAAGCATATTTATACATGCCAAATGGGAATGTTTAGCACACTTTATGATGCATTATGAGTAAGTTACTTAAGAAAATTTAAATGCTTATGATGCATGATTTTCATTAAGTAGAAAAAGGTTTCTTATCCAATTTTCACATGCACATATGAGTGTATGAAAGGCATAAGTGAGTATGACGTCAGTGTTAGCACCAAGGGTATAAGGTATAAGACTTACTTGAGACTACTTAAAGCCTCGCAACCCTGGGGTTGTCCAGACTACTATACCACTTTCCTTAAATACAAGCATGTGTACAAAAGAAATGAATGGAAAAGAAAGATGCAAAAGTTTGTATTTGTTTTGTTGGATTTTGTTTATGCAATTTATATGTGTAAGTGTAGGTATCCTTCTTAAGTAATAGCATAGGAGTGAATAGGAAATGAAATTAGGCAAGTATTGTGTTCTTTTCAAATGAACTAAACACTTTGCCAAATCTAGTCAAACTATACCAAAAGAGAGGAGAAGGAAAACTACACTAAGCACATCCTTATATTTTACTCACATGCAAGCTTATAAGTAAGATATAAGTAGCACACTTTCATTTTTGATAATTGATTCATATATTTTGAAAATAATTTGGATTTAATAGTGATAATAGTCATTCATATTCTTACTTTAGCTAAAACATGTAATTTGACATAAAGGAAACATTTTCATTTTAAATTTGATTTTTGAAAAGCATGAATGTATAAAATCATATGACACACATATTTAGCATGTTGGAAAGAACTAAAGTAATGAAAGCATGTAAACACATTCACCTTAATTAATTCCTAAAGACAATCTTATGAAATAAGAAAGCTTAAAGCAAATCAAAGTTTATTTAATGTGATTTTTATTTGATCTTGAGTTTGATTTAATTTGGAAAATGTGAGGTGAGTTTGTTGTTCTTAACCCATTCCCACATGTGTTTGATATTTTTGTTTAATTTTTAGATGATTAGATTCATTTTATATTTTGATTAGGTTAAGGTATGAATTAAGCATGTTAATCACCAATAACCTACACCACCTTAGCATAGTTAATCATATAATTATGAGCCAATGAGGTGACATAAATCACACAAGAAATTTAAATCAGCGATGCACCTAGAAATAAAATGGGCCTAATGCAATTTGGCTCATGATTAATGATTAATTAAGCTAAGGGATTTATCTTAAGTAATTTCAAAACACCCCTCACAGATATGAGTTGAATTTTTATTTCCTTAATGATACTTAAGCTCTTGAACACCTAAGAATCTACCCAAGAAGAATTAATTGAGTTTTGGAAAGTTTTAGAATTTTATGAAATTAATTAAGGGGATAATTAGTGAATTAACCCTTAATTAAGGTAAGATTAAGGAATAAAGGGGTTTAAGGAATATCTTAAGGAGAGTATCCCAAAATTATCCCTAAACCTCACATTCACTTAATCAAAACTTAATTGGCTCAATCAAAGGGTTAAATCACTAATTATATCCTTAATTAAGTCTAATTATATTAAGGGAGTGATTAAGGAATGAACTAGCAATTCTCTTAATTAAGCCACTAATAAATCTTAAGAAAATTAGGGGAGGCAAAAGTCATCCCTCTAATTACACCCAAGAAGTTTGAGATTAATCAGTGGATTAATTAGAGAGTAATTAGAAAATTACCATTCCTAATAAAACCTAAATTTAGATAAAAAATTATTCAAAATCAATCAAAATCAATTTTAAAATATTCTATGTTCAATTATCTTTCTAATGCAATTTATTTTATATTTCCTAATTTTTTATGTTGATATATGAATTCTAGAAGTTTAGGTGATTAGTTAGGACTTAAATAAACCACTTTACATACATCACAACTGGGTTGGTCACTTAACCTACCACATCGTAGCGTCGCGTGGCAGCGGCGCTACCCGCTTTCTCCTCAGTTGTCCGACCAAGGATTGGATGGATGAGATTAAAGCCACGGATTAGAGGAGTAAAAATAAATAAATAACACATTTTAATCTTGGTCGTCCATCCAAAATGCACGAATGGACGGCCAGAGATCCATCCCTATAATTCCTTGTGGGAAAGGGGATCCGTCCATCTTCTAGGCCATGATCCGGGCTCGGATTGAGCTCAGATTGGGCTAGAATTTGGCCCACACCTTCATCATGCATCCTAGATCACATCTTATGGTCAAGATCCTATGTCATGAAAATTTCTTCTACAAAGCTCCAAACCATATTAAATTTAAGCTCGAAAAATGGTTAACTTCGCTGGAGGTGATCACAAGTGTTCGATTCCCTTGGAGAAGCTTTGTCTAGTCGAGACAAAGCTTTCATGAAAGTTTGAGCTCTTGAGGTTGAGTAGATGGCTCTTGAGGCTGAGATGACATAAACCACTCAAAGAATTTAAATCAGCAATGCACCTAGGAAGATAAGGGCAATTTGGCTCATGATTAATGATTAATTAATCTAAGGGATTTATCTTAAGTAATTTCAAAACACCCCTCACACATATGAGTTGAATTTTGATTTCCTTAATGGTGCTTAGGCTCTTGAACACCTAAGCATCTACCCAAGAAGAATTAATTGAGTTCTGGAAAGTTTTAGAATTTTATGAAATTAATTAATGGGATAATTAGTGAGTTAATCCTTAATTAAGGTAAGATTAAGGAATAAAGGGAGTTTAAGGAATATCTTAAGGAGAGTGTCCCAAATTTGTCCTAAACCTCATATTCACTTAATCAAAACTTATGGCTCAATCAAGGGTTAAATCAATTAAATCCTTTAAGTCTAATTATATTAAGGGAGTGATTAAGAATGAACTAGCAATTCTCTTAATTAAGCAACCAATAAATCCTAAGAAAATTAGGGGAGGTAGAAGTCATCCCTCTAATTACACCCAAGAAGATTGAGATTAATCAGCGAATTAATTAGAGGGTAATTAGCAAATTACCATTTCTAATAAAACCCAAATTCAAAGAAAAAAACTATTCAAAATCAATCAAAATCAATTTTAAAATATTCTATGTTCAATTATCTTTCTAATGCAATTTATTTCATATTTTCCTAATTTTTTTATGTTCATATATGAATTCTAGAAGTTCAAGTGATTAGTTAGGAATTAAATAAACCCTAAGTAAATCATTAATCCCATGGGCGCCACACATGCGGTTGACGCGACATGCAGTTTACACGCATCGCAACTGGGTTGGTCATTTAACCTATCACATCGTAGCACCGCGTGGCGATGGCGCTACCCGCTTTCTCCTTAATTGTCCGATCAAGGATTGGACATATGAGATTAAAGCCACAGATTAGAGGAGTAAACATAAATAAATTACACATTTTAATCTCAGCCGTCCATCCAAAATGCACGGATGGATGGCTAGAGATCCGTCCCTATAATTTCCTATGGGGAAGAGGATCCATCCATCTTGTAGGCCATGATCCGAGCTTGATTGAGCTTAGATTGGGCTAGAATTTGGCTCATACCTTCATCATGCATCCTATATCACATCTAACGGTCAAGATCCTATGTCATGAAATTTTCTTTTACAAAGCTCCAAACCAAATTAAATTTAAGCTCATGGATAACCCATCACCCCTTAGCTTCATCTTTGAGCTTTCATGAAAGTTTGAGCTTTGAGGTTTGGATGGCTATACCCTCCCTTGCACTTGAGCTTGGTCTCACCTTTCCTTTGCCTTTTGAGCTTGGGAAAGAACTTAGGTGAGCTTGACTTGGTCCTCTAGTGATGCTTGAAGAAGGAATTGAGTTGGTTTGATGTGTAGAGCAAGTTGGAAAATCAGTGGACCTCCCCTATTTTCTCTTAAGGAAAACCGAGAATGGAGATTTTCAATCCTCTCTAGGAAGCTTGGGAAGATTCTCTAAAGCTTGCTCTGAGTTCCTATGCTTCAATCGATAGGGGGAAAGTGAAAATTCAAATGAATTAGGGGGAGTATATCTCCCACTTTGGCAATCGGATGACTTAGCTTCCCTTTGCCATTTTGATCCAATTGCCCATAAGGAGTGGGTTTGTTAGGCTATTAAGAGTTTCATTGAGTTCATTTTTGGCTAGGGAGTGGAATGGTGAACTCCCCATGTGCTTCAATTGAGTGTAAGGAAGATTCCCATGTGGCCATTTCAAAGCATGTGCTTGATTTGGCCATTGGGTCGGGTTGGGAGCAGCACCCTCCCTAGTGTTCACTTGATCCACTAAGAGAGTGCCAAGTGAGTATGAAGAGGATTTTACCAAATTCCAAGTGAAATTGGCCAAAATTTACCCTATGGCCTAGGGATAAAATGATTATTTGGCTGATTTTTTAATTTGGGTATGTTTGGTATGTCGAGAAAATAGATTTGGCCAAGTTTCATTGAATTTGTAGTTCATTTAGTATGGTTTGGCTCATGTTGACCCATTTAGGTCAAAATGGGTCAACTTGGGTTAGGTTGACCAATTGGTCAAATTGGGTCAAACCAAGGGTTGGGTCAAGTTCATATGACCATTTGAAATGTTTTGGTGGCTTTGGTTTGATTCAATTTGGTTTAGGTTTGAATTTGGTTCATATGACTTCATTTAGGTCAAATGGGTCAAGTTGACCAATTTGACCCATTTGACCTATTTGAGCTAGGTCATGGTAGGTTTAGGTTTGGTTGGTCATGAAGTGGATTGGTATCTTTATTTTCGTCAATTTTGATTAAGTTTGAATTTGGCTCAATATGACCCTTTAGGTCAAGTTGGGTTCAAGGTCAAGAGCTGGCTAGGTTAGTTGGCTAATTGAGGCTTTGGTCAAGTTCAACAAGTGATTTGGAATGAACTTGACCCATTGGTTTCAATCAATTTGGCTTAGATCAAGTTTTGACACATTTTGACTTTTAAGTCAAGTTGGGTCAATTTGGGTCAAGTGGCCAATTGGGCTAGGTTAGGCTCAAATGTTGACTTGGTCAAGTTCAAACATTGGTCATGAATGAAATTAGATCATTGGTTTCAATCAATTTGGCCTATGGTGGATTTTGGCTATGTTAAGTTTCATTTTGGCTAAGTGTTGACTTGGTCAACCCTTATGTTTGACTTGATTTAACCCAATTTGATTGATTGATCATCCCATGATGATTGTTGATCATGATGAGAGGCATAGATGGGCTTAATTCAATCCAATTTGGTTAGGATTAGAATTTGGCTCATAAGATACTTTAGGTCACTTTGGGTCAAGTGAGCCTAAGTGGGTCAAATGGCTTGGTCAAAGCTTGATTTGAGTTTGATTGAACTTGTATATGGACTTATGATTGAAATATAAATCCATTTGCAAGTGGTTTGAAATCAAATGGGTTTTGATTCATTTGATAATTTCAAGTTCAAAGGATGAACATGAAATGGATTTTGGCTTGATTTTTTGAATTGAGTTTTGATTAAGTGATTGAAGTTTGTATTTATATTTGGATTCATGACTGAAAAGATTGATTGAATGAAGAAAAATCAAGAGTTTGGCTTGATTTGAATTTGATTTGGCTAAGTTCAAGATTTTGACTTGAAAGGATTAGGTTGGATTTTGAATGAGTTTGAGTTTGATTTTTGGAATTGGTTTTGGTTGTTTGAATTTATATTTTATTTATATATATGAATATAAATGAGAATATAAATAGGTTATGAAAAAATTTCATGGATTTGAAGTGATTTGAACTTGATTTGGGCTAAGTCATTAAGAGGGTGATAAAGGACTTAGGAAAGATTTTTAGAATTTGGATTTGATTGTTGAGTTTAGTTTGATTGATTTGAATTTATATTTCATTTATATATGTGAATATAAATGAGAATATAAATGAGTTGTGAGAAAATTTCATGAATTTGAATTGATTTGAAGCTGATTTAGGCTAAGTCCTTAAGAGGAAATTAAGGACTTAGTAAATATTTTGGAAGTTGGAATTTCAATTTGGAATTTGATTTGATTGATTTAAATATAAATGAGAATATATGTGAGTTATGAGAAAATTTCATGAATTTCAATTTATTTGAATATGATTTAGACTAAGTTCTTAAGAGGAATTAAGGACTTAGGAAATATTTCTAATTTTGGATTTGAATTTTGAATTTAGTTTGATTGATTTGAATTTCTATTTCATTTATATATGTGAATATAAATGAGAATATAAATGAATTATGAGAAAATTTCATGAATTTAAATTGATTTGATGATGATTTGAGCTAAGTCCTTAAGAGGGAAATAAAGGACTTAGGAAATATTTGGAATTTTGGAATTGAACTTTGGATTTGATTTGATTGATTTGAATTTATATTACATTTATATATGTAAATATAAATGAGAATATAAATGAATTATGAGAAAATTTCATGAATTTAAATGATTTGAATATGATTTAGATTAAGTTCTTAAGAGGGAATTAAGGACTTAGGAAATATTTTGAACTTGGAATTTCAATCATGGGTTTCAATCATATGGTATTGATGTGGGTTTGGAGAAAATCAAATAAGATTGATTTGGAGTTTTCAGAAAATCAATTAAGATTGATTTGGAATTTGACTTGAAGGAAGGAAGGTAAGGAGTGGTTCAAGCTAAGGGTAGGAAAATTTTTCTAACACCCCTAAGGCATGACCTATTTCTATGGCTAACCCTTTTAAGTCTCTAGGGCTAGATTGAGTGTCCACCTAATCACTAGATGTGTCTTAAGACTAAGGAACCCTTAGTGTCTGAGAAGCCCCTATGTGTCTATATGGAGGGGTTGAGAGCTCATCCAAAAAAAATGAGGTCCGTCCTTTATGAAAGAAAATGTAGCTCAACAGCTTGGATCCTTGGATCTTCGCCAGGTGTGGCTTGGTTTTGGAGTGAATCCAAGCTCAGGTGAGCTCGAATCAAGCAATCCATGGCAGACGGGCTCTGTCATTTGTCGCTCGAGGGAAGGAGGATCACAGGTTATCTGTTCTGCATGATTGGAATTGATGACTCTGATCAAATCATGTTAGATCCATCTATTTTTCTCCACCCATATGCCGCAGCTTTGATATGTAAATCCATCAGATCAAGATCATCTCATCCGCGAAGTGCATGGTGACTACTTAAATAGCCAATCCTGTGGTGCCACATGGAAAGCACGCTGCATCAACACGTCACATGGCGTCGACGGGTTTAGGCTTAATTAAGGTTAATTAATTGGATTTTAAGGTTGAGACTTCCATAATTTGTAACTAATTGTAGTAAAATCTAAAAAAATATAAATAATATTTCATTTTAAAGGTGTTTTAGAGGGGATTCCATTAAAATTATTCTTAATTAATTTTGAACAATAATTTTGGTTTAATTAGAGTTTAATTGAAATTTTAATTAGCCTAATAACTCCCTAATTAATTAACCAATCAATTTGAAACTTTTGAAAATGTTTAGGGGAAGACCCCTACCTCCCCTATTTTTCTTGGAATTTATTAGTTGATTAATTGGGGGAATTGATTTCTTAAGCCTTAATTACTCTTTTAACTTAATTAAGTGATAATTAAGCATTTGAATAGTAATTAATCAACACATTGGACACCTTAATCACTATTGAATAGTTGGGAGATTTAGGGAATTGGATTGGAGTCTCCTTTCTAATATTTTCCCTAAGTTTCCTTCTCTTTTTCAACAAAAGTGCTAATTCATGGATTAATTAACTAATTAGTGGGCTAATTGGTTAATTTAAAATTCACATCATGTCAAATAATGCTTAATTGAATAAGAGGGCTTATGGAAGTAGGTTGGGACCTCCTTCCTAACCTTTTCCCCTTAAACCCATTTCATTTCAAAGGGTGATTAATTATTTTGGTAATTAAGTAAGAGAAATGGATTAATAACTTGATTGACCTAATTAAAAGGGTAATTGCTTTTGATTTCCCTTAATTAATCATTTGGTAGAGATTTAGGTGTTTAATAACCTAAAGAGAGTTAATGAAATTATGGTTAGCTCACATGTGTGAGAAAATCATAAAAGTAATTAAGTGAGTATCTTAAGCTCAATTGATTAATGATTGTGAGCTAATTGCATTAGCCCTAAGGAGGTCATTTGATTACCTCACTTCCCTAGTTAACAATGGCATGTACTAGCTTATGTCTCTTATACATGTGTGTGTGTATTTAATTATGGAATTCCATTATCTTTTATCAAAATCCATCCATTCATGAATGATTTTGTTATTGAATTAATTAATCATATGACTTGGAGCTCTCTTTCTTAAATTTGTGTATACAAATTTACATATGTTTGAATGCAATGGGTATATAGTTTGGACATCCCAGAAACATGAAGCTTTAGCTAGCCCCAAGGAGGTCATTTGATTACCTCACTTTCTTGGTTAACAATGACAAGTACCTATTTAATTTCATTCCTATATGTTTTTGTATAAGAATTTAGATAGATCTTTAAATTAATATGATGAAATAATTCAATCAAAAGGAAAATACAAACTCTACATACATATATACTCATATCCATCATGTAAGTGTGCTAAGAAATATTGCATGTATAGGTATGCTTAAGGTTTAATCATGTGTATGTTATATATGATGGGAAAAAATGAATGTACATGTATCATGTGATAGTAATTAATTCTAATTAGTCTTAAGTTGTCTTTCTTATTGAATGAGATTATGTAAGTGAACCTAAACTTACGATTGATTTAAAAATATGTAATAAGCTAACCATTAAAGAGAATTAATTAATTTATTTATTTTAGATATGACTTAAGGTAGGAATAAAAGAGATTCACCCTCTCTTTTATTCTCTTTATAACACTTAGTTATGTGTAAACAAAATAGAACATGAGAAAGCATTAAGAAAATTCTCAAATCAATTAAACCACTTAAAGTGAAACCCTCCTTTATAATTAAATCCTTTCATACTTAAAAAATCATAAGAAAGCCTAGTTAAGACATACCACACAAGCCTTAATACACGCTCTTTAGAAGTATGTCTCCACTAATAGTTTTATGTTAGGACAGTGCATGGAATGATGTATATTTGATTTTATTATATATTGTTATAGACTGATGTTAGGTTGTATGCTTAGTAGATTGGATGTTAGGCCGTGATTAGCTTAACCATATTTCTTGCAGGAGATTGTGCTTAAGGAGTGCTGAAAATAAATATAAATGCACTTTATTGCAGGTTGCTTAACTCCTAACCATAATCTAAATTAGGACAGGTGGGCTTGGTTACCCATGTGTAGGGTACTAAGTCCAAATTATTTATATAACTGCTTGGGTTGTGTGGTGTATTTAGCCAACACTTATTTTGCAGGTGTAGTTAAATTTACTTTTTCTATTTTTAATATAATTTTGTATTAGAATTAGGATTAGTGTTATGGGGGATTAGGATGAGCAGTGCTTAGAAGGCTTTGTCATGGGAGGCCCATGATGCCTTTGAAGCAAGCACATCCAAATCAAATCAAAGGAGGAAAGAAGTGAAGACATGATGAATGAAGAAATAAAGACCCCCCCCATAAAACATTTATCATTTTATAAATTGTAATTAATCTTTTATATTGGGTTATATAAGGGTAGAGCTACCATTTCCCATTTCTCTTTCGGGTTATGATGTTACTCACCAACATATTATTCCTTTGCATTAGATTTATAAAATTGTTTGATGTTATGTTTAGGTTGTGCATTAGAAATTACATGCCTCTTCAAAGTTTATTTATGATTGGTGTTTATTATATGGCCTGGATCCGATTAGGCTCTTAGAGAAAAATAAATTTTCTACCCCAACTACTACTCATAACTAATTTTTCTAAATAATTCATAACCTCACATAAAGCCTAGGCATTAAATCAAGATAATTAAAATATTTAGCATCCCTTAGTTGAATGGTTGTATGTTTAATATCATGCATTCAAATTGTTTCATTCTTGCAAAGAGAGGGTTTCCATCTTGCATGATAGGGGAAGATTTGACCTTTGAGAGTCTTCTATGGTGGAAAACACCTCTTTCTCATTGATTTAGCCAATAACCTCATTTCATCATGCATCTAAACAAATAAAAATCCTATGGCCTTTATCAAAATATAGAGTCCAAAATCAAATAAAATTGAAAATATTTGCATTAGATTAAGTCATGGCTCATACCACTCATGCTCTAGTCTCTTAGAGAGTGGGTTTAAGGACTTTAGTCTCTTTCTAAGTAATAATAACTCAACTATCTTGCAAAATCATATGACTTGCCTACATGGTTTTAAAGCATAGGAGGAGTTAGTGTCACTCTGCAAGTCCCAAGCGGCTTACTCTCTCTCTTGTGGAGGTAAATCATGTACCCATTTTTGCTTAGATTTAGGTCATGCTTTAGCCTTGCTAAAGCTCCTTAGATTCAGGATCCGAGGTAGTTTTCTTCAAACTACAAGCATAAATCCTCACTTCTTATGCATTTCTATCTTGTGTTGTGGGATTATAAGCCCTAACAATTTAATAAAAATTCAACTCAAATAAATAATTCTCCTCAAATTTCAAATATATAAAGCCCAACCATAGGATAGATTGGAATACTTACTAGGCTTCAGTATCATGAGCATTCCCTACTGATCTCTTCTGGCTTCGATAATAAGTCTCTCTTTTTTTATCTATCCCGATTGATTTTTCCAAATATAACTAATTTATTGATAGTACTATCATTGAAATCTTTGGAGATAACAATTACTTACTTTAATCGAGAGTATTCCTAAGGAATTCACATTCCTTATGATGTAATTAACTATGGGGGCTTGCCCTAAAGGGAACTTTAGAACCCAGCTTAATATAAACCCTACTTTATTCATCCATGTAAAGTAGGGAAAAACTCTCATATATTTGAAGACCCATCATGCCTTAGGAGTCCTTATTAGGTGATTAGGTCCATTATATGGTGGTGATTTCTATCTTTTGAGATAGTGCAACATTCCTTGATGTTGTACCCGATCACTTCAATAAGTACACTCTCAGATCTACGTGGTATCTCCCATACACATATCAAAAATTAAAACCACAATTTTTTTGGTGACACCATTGGGGATAATTTCTCTCTCCATCTCTAGTAGACAATTATTATCTCCAAGCATTGATAGTGGACTCATATTTTATATGAGTTTGAGACTATCTTTCCTTCCTTCGGCACTTAGCTTATTTCATTCTTAAGCAAAGCTGGCCAACATCCTCTAGGTTTTAGGATCTCACTCCTTGTAGGTCTTGAAACCCTTGTTGGGTTCCCCAATAGGTAAAAAATAAATTAACTAATGAAAGGAAATGACTAAAAATTTAGAACCTCTTTACCACTAGCTTGGTGAGGCAAGGTTCATCTTATATTCAAGAAAATAACCTCTTTTGCAAAATAACACTCTTTCAAAAGCACTTTTCAAATTTCACATAATAAAAGATTTTGCACAAAATTCATAAGAAGTTTTCAAAAAGCACAAAAATTCATATAACCAAACCTAATTCAACAATTCTTATAATTATTACATGAAGGTTCTTTTCAAAATCAAAATCAACAATTTTAAAATCCCTTTCTCAAAAGCACATTTTTGAAAGTGGCTATCTCCATTCAACATACCCAAATTTGTTGAATGAAGATTCTATTTTCAAATAAAATCATAACATAAAATTGAAACTCCACTTAACATATTTCACATGTGCTAGAGTTGAAGTTTTCCTCTTTTCAAAAGCAAGAAATCATACAAAAAAAATCAAGACATATTTTGAACCTCCATTTGACATACCTAAATTTGTCAAATGGGAGTTCCCTTTTCTTTTGGAAAATCAAAACAAATTGAATTCTATTTATCAATACCCACATTTGTTAAATAGAATTCCTCTTTTCCAAAGTCTTGAACATCAAAACACATTTGGACTCCATTTGATTTACCCAAATTTGTCAAATGAGAGTCCCATTTTCAAAAATCACAAAAAACAAATTGAACTCTATTTAACATACCTAAATTTGTTAAATAGATTTCCGTCTTTCAAAATCACAACATATTTTTGAACTCTACTTGGCATACCATATTTGTCAAACAAAGAGACCACTTTTCAAAAGAGAAAGAGCAAATCATAAACACTTGGCTCCTACTTAACATACCAAATTTGTTAAATAAGAGTCTCATTTTCAAATCAAAAATACACTTGACTTCTACTTAACATACCAAATTTGTTAAGTAATAGCCTCATTTTCAAAGATACACTTGACTCCTACTTAACATACCAAATTTGTTATGTAAGATCCCCATTTTCAAATCATAAATACACTTGACTCTTACTTGGCATACCAAATTTGTTAAGTAAGAGACTCATTTTCAAAAATCATAAATACACTTGACTCCTACTTAACATATCAAATTTGTTAAGTAAGAGCCTCATTTCCAAAAATACACTTGACTCCTATTTAACATACCAAATTTGTTAAATAGGAGTCTCATTTTCAAATCAACACATATCAAACACATTTGCCTCTATTTAACATGCAAATTTGCCTCTATTTAACATGCCAAATTTTTTAAGTAAAGGCACTTTTTCAAATCAAATCAATATATATCACACGCATAACAAATCACAAACAAAGATGTTTTCTCAAAATTTTCAAACATATAATGGAAAATCTTTTTTAGCATACCTAAATTTGCTAAGTAAATGCTTTCCAAATCAAATTTTCAAATAAGACATACAACACATATATATCTCTAAAGTCTCTCCAAATATTTGAATCCTACTCAACATACTTATATTTGTTAAGTATGGGTTCTAAATCAAAATCATATGACAAAGTCTCTCCTCAATTGTCAAAAATCTCTCCCAAAAATTCAATGAACCCCACTTGGCATACCTAAATTTGTTAAGTGTGGTTCAAATTCCAAATCAAGTTTAGAAGTCAATGATTGAAGACAAATACTAAAGCAAGGGTCTGACTCAGTTACATTTCAAACAAATGCTATGATTTCACCGTAGTCAATCTTTTCAGCTTTCAGTCAATGTAGTGATCATGGCCTTGATAAGTTTGTTTTCTTCTTCCCCTCTAGTGTAGATCTGGCATTGGATCAGGCTAATCTCATCATGACTAATGCCGCACATCTGATTTACTTTTGCCATGGCTTTGAGGGAGTCTGGATCACTTGTGAGGGGACAGCCCTCACAACTGTTAGTAGGGAGGAGGTGGTGGGATAGATGCCACTTATCTTCTTTGACATGACACTGACTCTGAGTTCCCCTCATTAAAGATAAAAGCTGTAGTGGTTCCCACACCCCGATTAGTGTCAGTGTTAGTGACAGCTGCTTCATCACGGGTTCAATCAGTTACCCCTGCCATAACTCCAGTGAGGGCTACTACCTCCTCTTTGGTCACCCCAAAGGGGAATGCTATCTTGGCCTCCGAGATAGTCTCCCCTACCTTTGAGTTAGGTTTCAGTTCTCACTCTACTTTTCTCACCCACACCCAACATTGTAACAAAAATAGGAAGGTCAAGCGGGACCATGAGCGAGCAGTCAGGGAGCTTAATGATGATTCCCATATAACTGAGGAGAGTTCTCGCCATGAGACCTCTCCATTTTTGAGTGGCAGTAGGTTTCACCCCCTCTCATCCTTAGATGGAGAGGAAGACTAGGAGGATACATCACTCACCAGATACTTTGAGACAGGATTAGAGGCCTATGTCACTTAGGACTGTTCTACACTAGGTTGACAGAGCTTATGGATGCTCAGAGTCTGGTACCATGTTTGATTTGAGATCTATGATCCTTAGGAGCATTAGGGGTCAAATCCATAGAGAGAGAGAGAGAGAGAACCATGGAGGCTCAAGTATCTGCCCAGGCAGGTAAGAGAGAGCGATGGAGGTATGTCAGGAAGTCAACAGTCTCTACCCTTATGCATTTCCTTGATTTGCCTATCAGGGCCAATCATTCAGACAATATTATACTTACTAGCACAGTCAGATGTAGGAGGAGATCTCCAATTGAGAGGCAATCGGTGTTGCCATCACACCGCTCCCCTCGCCATCCACCATCACCAGATCAGCATGCAGCATCCACTACTCCTGCCAAGCTTCAGAAGCCCCCATATAAGGAAAGACCATCCCCACTTGGTGATCCGACTATGGCCCAAGATCCCACTCCATCCACTCCACCTGTTGAGGTGAGATCGAGCTCCCCTATTCAATCCTCTACCTTAGCTGCGGTCAGGAAGGAGTGGCGACCCAACAGCATCCTCGTTGCATCACTACCACCGTAGATAGAGGGAGAGAGAGTGGACATAGACATAGTCCCATGACAGTTGATCCTCCTTGTGAGGAAGTCTTGACAGTAGTTAGCATCCGTTGCATAGAGACATAGGAGCACAATCCTACGACTAGCAGTCAGTGGGTGTTTGTACCAGTTCAACCGGCCATAGTAGACCAATCGATAAATGACATATTAGTGGACTACTTTATCGAGTAAAGGTGAATTCTCGAGTGACCATTCAGATCAGGAGGAGGATAGGTCCACTTTGATCTTGATGAGTTTGATATGTTGGATGACACAACTGAGATCTACATGGTTGATACATGGGGGTCCTTACAGGGGATCAACTTAGCTAGGAAGGTGTTGTACTCAAAAAAGGTGACACTTCTCACTCGAATCAACACCTCCTCCACAAGCACAGGCAGAGGGATGATCACATTGGCAAGATGGAAAAGAAAGTAGAGGAGTTGATGATAGTGATTTTATCATTGCAGACTTTAACCCCAGTTTCACAACCTTCTCCCATGATAGCTGACAGGCCATAGTTGGTACATACTTTAGACCATCCTAACTACACTCAAGTAGAGGACATTGTTGGTAGCTTGCATAGGAAGGTTACAGATGGCACCTCCATGCATGAAAAAATCAAGCATATGGTAGAGCAGTAGGTGAGGGAAGTAATGGCATATCGGAGATCATCTCATTCCAAAGGTAGACCATACCGAGAATTGATGTAGTTTAATACCCCAAGGGTTTTGTGCCACCTTCCTTCAAGATTTTGATGGCGGTGGGAACTTACAAGATATTGCACATTTTGAGACTGTTGCAATGCTGGTGACACACTCTTATTCGAATTTTTGTCTGACTAGGGGGTTGCATTTGATTGGTATGTCAAACGCCCAATGAGAGTTAGGACTTTTGCTAAGTTTGAGCACCTCTTCATCAAGAGGTTTGCTGGAGCTCAGCAAAGAGTGTCTATAGACAACCTCGTTGTAGTGAAGTAAGTTCCCAATGAGTCCATTGTTAATTATATTCTTAGATGGTCCAACTAGAGCTTGAAATGCGAGCCACAGCTATCCGAATAGCATTCCATTAAGATTCTTCTCTAGAATATTCATGGCTCAGTCGCCTTCATGCTTAAGGTCTTTACCATTCAGACATTTGAGAAACTAATCAACAATGTGATTAGCCTGCAAAAGGAAGCCAAACAGTTGACCTTTCCAGACCAATCAACTCGGCCCAAGTTGTAGAAGGTGTTCGAGAAGAAACCAGGGACAGTTTCATTAGTGGAAAGAGGGAAGCAACCAACCGAGTCCAAGATGAGACCCGATCTTATCACCTCCTTTGCCACCTCCTCCCCACCACCTCTAGTCATATCAACACAATGGCCATTCCACCACCTCGGTAGCATACCCGGCTGTATTCTTATCCACCGCCATAGCTATTACCACTACTCTTGATAGATTCAATAAATCATATTCATTCAAGAGGGAGGTAGTTAGAAAAATTTGTAAGAATCTCTTAAAAAACGTAACTTACCAGAACCCAAGAGGCTGAAGGAAGCGGGCATCATCCTCAACTTATCCATAGATGGGAAGACTGAGAGATTCTTTTTGGGAGCATCATCCTCAAGTCAAGAAACTGATATAGAACTTAAGAATGATTCATATAAAGATTTAATAGAATTATCTTTTAATTGGTACTCTCCTAGTCTTCTTAATCTAGCAAAGATGGGATTAATCCCACATACTTGGTTTAAACATAGGTTAGACTACTTTGAAATATTATGGGATAACCATAGACATCCTCAATCAAGACTAGGACTAGGATTCATGTTGTGTGGGTCTAGTGATGATGAGCATTGCCTAGTCATCACCAATCATTTGGAATCTGATAGGTTCTTTTAATCATGCTAACTCATATGAAAAGGTGTGTTTAGAAACTTTAGATGATCCAAATGACTTTGAAGTCAAAGATGCACCACCAGAGTTCAAAGAGGAGATCAGATCAACCATCGACAAGCTCAAAGAAATTAACTTAGGAACTGAAGACAATCCACATCCGACATAAATCAATTATTTGTTGAATGATACTGAAACCAATGACTTAGTTTAGTTGTTGATTGAGTTTAAGGACTACTTCGCATGGAGTTACAAAGAGATGCCCTATTTATCTTCTGATATAGCAGTCCATAAACTAGCAATAAAGCCTAGTGCTAACCCTATCAAGCAAGCTCCTAGACATGTGTGATTAGACATTGAATAATAAGTCATTTCTGAAGTCAAGAAATTGATTGATGTTGGCTTTATCAGGGAAGAAAAATATCCTACCTGGTTGGCTAGTGTCGTTCAAGTTAAGAATAGAATGGCTAAATTCATATATGCATAAATTTTAGAGATTTAAATAAGGCATGTCTAAAAGACAAATTTCTACTAACAATACCAAAATGGATGGTGGATATTGCCTCATCTCATGCAGTCTTCTCTTTTATGGATGGCTCATCTGGCTATAACCAAATAAAGATGGTCCCTGAGGATGAAAGAAAAAATTATGTTTCAAACCCCGATCAGAATCTTTTGCTATAAAGTCCTACCCTTTCAACATAAAAAATTTCGGTGCTACCTACCAACGGGCCATGACTCAGATCTTTGACGAACTCATTCATCATCAAGTTGAATGTTATGTCGATGATCTCGTAGTCAAAAGCAAAGAAAAGGAAGGTCATCTCTTTCACTTGAGAGTAGTTTTCAAATGATTAAGATAATTTAACCATAAAATGAATCCCATGAAGTGTGCATTTGGAGTAGCTTTAGGGAAATTCCTTGGGTTTGTTGTTCAGCACCATGGAATAGAAATTGATCAAGAGAAGATCAAGGCGATAATAGAAATGCCACCTCCTAAAAGTCTAACTCAACTCAGATCATTTCAAGAATAGTTGGTGTATCTAAGAAGCTTCATTTCTAACCTATCAGGAAGATGCCAACCATTTTCCACACTTGTTAAAAAGGATGCTAAGTTCAAGTGGGATGATAAGTGCCAACATGCCTTCGAGACATCAAGCACTACCTAAAGATAGCTTCTAGTAACCCTATCTGCAAGCTCATCTTCTTTGTTGTATTAGATGACTCCCTTGGTGCTTTATTGGCTTAAACCAATGATGAAGGAAAAGAGAATGCACTCTACTATCTTAGTCATCATCTAATCCCTATTGAGGCAAATTATCCACATATTAAAAAGTACTACCTAGCTTTAATCTTTGCATCCCAAAAGCTACGACACTACATGCTTTCTCATAAGGTGAAATTAATCTCCAGGATCAATCCACTGCAATATTTCATGACATGGCTGACACTATCTGAACGGTTAGCACGTTGGTCCATGATTTTGTCATAGTTTGATATCACTTTTGTACCCCTCCATGCGTTGAAAGGATAAGCACTAGCGAATTTTTTAGCATTACACCACTTCCTGCTGATTCCCCGCTTAGTGATGACCTCCCTGATGAACAACTCATGAACTTAGGGAACACTAGCATTCACCACTAGGAGATGTATTTTGATGGCACGATTTCCCTTCAAAAGGGAGAAGAACCACGATCTACTCTTCCAAGGAAGGTAAGGGTATGAATAGTTCACCTAACTCTCGACCACAATGTGATGAGATTTTCATATCATCTGTCCAATTCATGCACCAACAACGAAGCTAAATATAAGGCTCTGATTACGAGTATGGAGTTAGCCATTACGCTATGCATCCAGGATATCAACATATTCAGGGATTCTCAGTTAGTTATCAACCAAATTATTGGGTCCTACAAAGTTCTAAAGCCTAAGCTCCATCATTACCACAAGTACACTATGGAGTTGTTGGCCTAAATCCCAAAAGTTACTATTTACAGGATTTCTCAAGGAAAGCAGTAGCGAGATGCATTAAACTTAAAGAGTTATCATGTCGGAAGATGAGTCCAAACTTATAAGGGTCTAAAATCAACAAGTCTTATCCTTTGTTGATGCTAAACTCATCTAGAAACTCTCTTGAAGGGAGGTTATCATTGCCAAAAGGATGATGAGAGAAGGAAACCATTCATGGATTATCTACATATAGGTAAACTACCTCAAGAGAAGTCACTAGCATCAAGTGAAGAGTGGCATTTCTTTCTCTCATAGATGGCACCTTGTACTTGGTGATCATATGTGGTTACGTTGTTTGGACAAACATGAAGCCCATAAGATCATGATCAAAGTACATTTAGGTTTATGCAAGTGCATCAATCCGGTCCGAAGATGAAAGCCAAGATCAAGAGACTAGAATACTACTAGCCTTCGATGATCACAGACTGCATGGATGTAGCTAGGAGATGCCATAATGCAGTTGCACGGTGTGGTCTTACACCAACCACCGAACATTCTACACCCTACCTTGGCCTTATGTCCATTTGAGTGTCAGGGTACTGACATAGTGGGTCTGATCGATCCTCCTTCCAAGGCTCATCAGTTCATTCTAGCTGCAACAATTACTTTTCAAGTGAGCAGAGGCAATCCCACTCAGAGAGGTCACAGCTCAGCATGAGCTCCAGTTTTTCAGGAACCATATCCTATATAAGTTTGGGGTACCTCGATGAATTATATCTAATAATGGTACTGCATTCAAGATCACTAAAATCAACAACTTTGCCTAGAGACAAAGCATAGATTGGAGATATTCTACCATCTATTACCCGAGGGAAAATGGCTTGGCAGAAGCCTTCAACAAAACTCTCATCTGAATATTGAAGAAGATGCTCGATGATAGCAAGCGATACTGGCATAAGCAGTTGGTTGAAGCCTTATGGGCTTATTGCACCACATACAGAGCTCCAACTCAATCTACCACATTCTCCTTAGTGTATGGGTTTGAAGCTGTTCTACCATTAGAAGTCCAACTCCCATCACTAAGGATAGTTGTGGTAGCAAGATCATAACGGAGCATAATGCCAAGTTGCGATTAGAAGAGCTCAAAGGTTTGGAGGAGAGATGCCTACAGGCATGCCAAAACCTCAAGTTATACAAAGCCAAAATGATTCAACCTCATAACAAGTTGGTCTGTCCTAGAGCTTTTCAAGTAGGAGAGCTTATTTTAGTTCTAAGGAGACCAATTATTTCTCGTCAAGATGGGAGGCAAGTTTGAACCCACTTGGGAAGGCCCTTTTTCCATAGAGAAGGCCTACCAAGGAGGATCTTATCAACTTATAAATTGTAAGGGAGAGTGCCTAATGCTTCCAATCAATGGGCTCTACCTAAAGAAATATTATCCATAAGTCTTGTTTCAAAATAATTATCAATGAAAATTTTCATCTCAAATTCCATCTCTTCTATGTTGAGAAGCATCTGTTTATGAATGCCATGATGTGTTTATGGTAGTGTAAGGAACCCAAGTGGCATCCTATCCTTTATCAACACAACACCAACATAAACTACACACAACCATATAAAATATACACATATCTTTTATCTTGGGCTACTTTGATGTGGGATAAAGCCCCCTATGGCACTCACTCATTAGCTTCTAAGTTAGGTGACTTCTTTGCCACAAGTGTGTCACATGGTTCCTTCTAGAGGATGTAAGTCTATAAACTTTCTTCTTAACTTGACCATTATAAACGAGCATCTTGTTAGTTTGGTAGCTTCTTGCGCATAGCTAGCCTGTGTTAACTTTAAGAAGATATAAGTCTACACATTTTCTTCTTAGACTAGCCATCATGCACTGACTGGGTCGAGTATATTTGAGGCTTAGGATAAGTCTCCTAGAGGCTCCTTTCCTCCTAACTACTTCAAGTATCGGTCCTTATGACCCCACTTGTAGTGTCTAGGTCGGATAGCATGTGTCCCGCTGATGACAGACTATCCCGGTGATCATCTCCTTCTTTGAAGATGTAAGTCTACAAGCCTTCTTCTCAGATTGATCGTCATACACTGATGGGCACCTTAGCTTGGTTGGTTCTATCGATGCGACCCTCATGGATACACCACTCATGGCGATGTAAGTCTACAAGCTTTTCTGAGTTGGCCATCAATACCTATAGGCTTTCTTTTATAGGGTCCAGGATTATACCCCTAGTGGCACCTCCCCTATGGGAACTCTATTAGAATCACATCCTTAATGACCCCATTTAGACACTACCCAGGTTACTCTTGGATTGAATAGTACCCCTTTCCTAGTAACCACCCCTGTGGTTAGAGAACTTGTCTTGCGAATATGCAGATTCTCCCTTAGTCCAGTAAGTCGAGATAAAAATCGATATAAGCCCCTTCTCAATGTATCCCACCATAAATCCATGCAAACATATAAATAAGATATATATTCTCGCTTGTGGATTAGGAGGACACCTCCAACTATACATTTTTTTAAGCAGGCATCTTATCTTTAGGGTAGTGTCAGGAAAACTCCCTATAGGAATCGACTACTCTTGAGTTGGGATAAGTCCCAAGCGACGCCCTCTCAATAGTCACCCTTAGGTATGATTTGACTTGTTGTGCCACCAACGGGTCACCCTGACAGTCATCCTTGCTTTGGAAGATGTAAGTCTATGATGCATTCTTTCCAGCACGATCGTTGCACACCGATGGGCAGCCTTAGGTCGGGTTTGATTTATTGTGCTACCAATTGATCACCCCAGTGGTTACTCCCCACTTTGGAAGATGTAAGTCTACACCGTTTCATCCTAGCATAGTCATTGCACACTGAAAGGCACCCTATAGGTTGGTTAGATCTATCCCACGATCGGTAGACTATCCCTATAAATTTGTAAATCTGAGGTAGGCCAAGGTTGATATAGCCCCTTCTTAGTGAATCTATCGCACACCGACAGGGTCCATTTAAATGAAAATGATATTTATGGCTACTCTTGAGTTGAGATAAGTCCCAAGAGACACTCTCTCAGTAGTCATCCTTAGGCTAGTTCGCTATACCCCGCGGCCAATAGACTATTCCTTTGGATTTGGAAATCTGAGATAGGCCAAGGTTGATATAGCCCCTTCTCAGTAGATCCATCGCACACCAACAGGGTCCATGTATCAAATCCAATCTTATCCCTAGCGGATACTTCCTCAACCAAACCAAATAAATCCATAAATCAAATCCACCTTATCCCCTCGGTGGATCCAAGCTCATATCTCCAGTAGATATACTCTTGACTCCTTTAAACCAAATCATACCTTCTCTCTAGTGGAGCCCCACATCAGACCAAATCAAATTCTCATCCCCCAGTGGATGCTCACCAATTAAATAAAACCATTTTCCTCCCCAACAAGGTGCAAATCATATCCTCTCCTTGGTGGAGCCCCATAAATCAAACCAAATCAAATTCTTATCCCTAGCCGATAATCTGAACCTGCTTCCCTAGTGGAACATTCATGAACCCATCTCCGACGGCTTATAAATCCTAATCCCTAGTGGATCTTCTCTCCCCAAATCATATTTGTAACCAAACTCAAACCCTTATCCTTTATGGATAACCTGAACCTGCTTCCCTAGTGGAAGGTTCACATACTCAATCAGCTAGCATTCTTCCTCCCTCTCTTATGCCCTTGGCATAAGTTGAGCTACATTGCACTATGATCGTGATTTCTTCTACACCTCAAGTTTAGGGATAGATCATTTCCATTAGCACTTGCAATCCTTTGGATGTTGTTGATCATCTCGGTCAACACCAATATGTTAGGTGTGCCTTGTTAGTTACACGATACCTATTGGGGGTCCTTTTGTTGACCTCACTTTTGGAGTGAGTTCTTAACTTCCTCATCATAGATTTAGGACTCTTGAAGACACTAGTAGCTGCTTAATCTTAAGACACTTCTAATTGTTAGGTGAACACTTAATCTAAGCCTAGAGACTTAGAAGGGTTAGCCATAGAGCTAGGTCATGCCTTTGGGACTTAGGGAGACTTATCTACCCTATGGCCTAAACCCAATCCATGCTTTCCTTCTCAAACCACCTAATTCATGCCAAATTCCTAAATTTCAAGACTCATAATCAATCCCATAATCAAATTCAAGCTCAAAGTTCTCCATGAACTTAATGATTGAATTAAAACCTTTCTAAGCCCTTTGATTTCATCTTATGGACTTAGCCTTAACCAAATTCAAATCAACCCCAATTCAATTGATTCCCTCAAAAATCAATACAATATTTCAATCAAACTATCAAATTCTAATTCAAATCCAACTTCAAATAATTCAATCCCAAAATCAAATCCAAGTTCCAAAATTCCTTCCTAAGCCATATGACCCATTCTCATAAATTTAGCCAAATCTCTACCTAAATCAACCCAAAATCAATTAGTTTCTTTATAAATCAATTATTCCTTCATTTATATTCATAAATATAAATGAAAGCCACCTTCCAATGTTCAAAAATAAATCAAACTAAATTGATTTCCCTCTTAGCCCTTTTGACCTATTTCCTTAAGCTTGGTCAAATTTGCTTTCAAGTCACTTCAAACTCAAGTGATTTTCTCATGAATTATTTATATTTTTATTTATATTCATAAATATAAATGAAATATAAATCTAAATAGCCAAAACCAAATCCAAAATTAAACCAAAGCCCAATTCAAACCTTTTAAGCTAATTTCTTGGACTTAACCAAAATCCACCTAAACCAAGCCAAAACCAATGGATTTTCTCTTGAATCAAACATTTTTTCCATCATCTATCCAAATATAAATAAAACCTACAATTATTGAATCAAACTCAAGCCAAGCCCAAGTTAACACTTTTACCATAGAAACTTCAAATTAGCAAAAATCCATTGGACTTCAAATCGATTGTAGTTGAATTTATATTTCAATCCTAGGCTCATATATAAGTTCAACTAAACTTGAACCAAGTCAAAACCAAACCAATTGACCCATTTAGGTCCACTTGACCCAAAGTGTTCTAAAGTACCTTTTTGAACCAAGTATCAATCCAACCCAAATTGGATTGAACCAAGGCCATACAAGCCTCATATCATGACCAACAATCACCCTAGGATGATCAATCACCTCAATTGGGTCAAACCAAGTCAACTTGGTCCATTGACTAAGTCAACCTTTAGACCAAATGAAACCTAAACTAGCCAAAACCTACCATACACAAAATCAATTAAAACCATTGATTCAACCATAATCAATGATTGAACATGACTAAACCCACAATTAAGCCAAACCAAGTCCAATTGGCCATTTGACCCAAGTTGACCCAAATTAGCCTAAAAGGTCAAAATAGGTCAAATCATAATCTAACCTGAATTGATTGTAACCAATGGCTCAAGTTCATTCCAAATTGATTATTAAACTTGACCAAAGCCATAACTGATCCCAATTTGACCAATTGATCAACTTGATCCAACCTAGCCCAAATTGACCTAAAGGGTCAAGTTGGCCAAAATCCAAATTAAATCCAAATTGGTTCAAATATAAGCCTACTATCATCTTCAATTAGCCAATTGAACATGAACCAACAACAACCCAATTTGGTCAATTTGGTTAAATTGGTCAACTTAGCCTATTTGTCTTATATGGTTCCAAATAAGACAAAATCGAACCTAGACCGAATTAATTAAAACCACTTGATCCAAAACTCTTCATATCATCATTTGAACCTAACCCAAGCCTTAGTTTGACCCAATTTGACCAATTGGTCAACCCAACCGAACATAACCCAAATTAAACCCATTTAACCTAAACTAGCCAAAACTTAGAAAACCAACCCATGGGACTTTGGTGGCTAATCAAATCCAACCCAAACTCAACCTAGGTAAGCCAAAAATCATCCTAAATCCATTTGGAGCCAAGTCTAATGAAAATCTTTCATGGATCCTCTCCTCCAAGTGGGATTTTGCCAAGTATGGCAAAGTCCACCCTCCTTTCACCTTGGCAGCCCTCACTCACCCAAATGAGGGATCCTTAAGCTTCCTAGCCCATTCTACAAGGGGATAAGACTTACCATGGACCAAAGGGAGGTGAATTAACTCACCTCCCATGCAAGCCAAACACCCAAAGGATCAAGGAAACCCAATGCCCAAATTGCTTGGCCATGGCTTCTCCCTTCCATTCGAGCCACATGGACTCGATTGAGACCCTCGATGCTCGATGGTGGCCGGTCAAAATGGGAAGCCATCCCATCCGCCTCAAGAAATGGTATTACCCCTCAATTCAAATGGGAAACACAACCAGCTTCTACATGATTTTGAGTCTCCACAATTCCCAAAGCCATCCCAAGCTCTCCCCTTGCAAAACCAAAATAGGGGAGGCTAATCCTGATCCAAGCTTGCTCATTCCTCAACCAAAATAAAATTAATCTTGCACACACCTTCCACTCCCATTATTGAAGACATCCAAGTCTTTTTCCAAGCTTCCAAGCCACCAAAGGAGGGACTTAAATCACCACCAAGCTCCACAGTGAAGGAAATTGATCTATCGAGCAAACCAAAGGGATTGGCTTGATTGCTTCCCAATAGAGCCTCATCTCTACTAGACGAACCTACCTTTGCCGATCCCACTATCGGTCTTGAGCTCCGCTGAGGTAATTCCTCAAAACTATAGAAATAGGAAAATTTGGTTGGTCATTTATGAAGGAAATTTGCATGTGAGCCCATCCTAGCCATTGGGTCCTTGTGGATCCTTTGCTTGAAGGTGTGGGTTGATTTTGGAGTGAATCTGAGCTTGGGTGAGCTCAGATCGAACAATCAAAGGCAGATTGGCTTCATCATTTGTCACTCGCAGGAAGGAGGATCACTGGTCATCCATTCCGTGTGATTAGAATGGACAGCTCTGATCAAATCACGTTAGATCCATCCATTTTTCTCCCCTTATGCCATGAGTTTGATCGCCCCATCAATAGATTAGATGAGATCAATACGCATCCCACTCGACTAATAATGTGACACTTAAATAGCCAATCCCACGGTCATGTGGAAAGCGCGACTACGCCGCGTAAGTGGCACCGATGACGGTGCGATGGGATTAATTAATAATTAATTAGATTTTAAGGTTGGAACTTCCATAATTCATAACCAATTGTAGAAAAATTCAAAAATATAAAGAATGACTCATTTTAAAGGTATTTCAGAGGGAAATCCATTCAAATTATTCTTAATTAATTTTGAACAATAATTTTGGTTTAATTAAAATTTTAATTAGCCTAATTACTCCTTAATTAATTGACCAATCAATTTGAAACTTTTTAAGAATGTTTAAGGGGATGACCTCTACCTCCCCTTTTTTTTGGAATTTTTCGGTTGATTAATTGGGGGAATTGATTGCTTAAGCCTTAATTAATCTTTAAACTTAATTAAGTGATAATTAAGCATTTAAATAGTTATTAATCAACACATTGGACCCCATAATCATATTGAATAGTGGGAGATTTAGAAAGAGGATTGGAGCCTCCCTCCTAATCTTCTCCCTAAGTTTCCTTCTCTTTTTTAACAAAAGTGCTAATTAATGGATTAATTAACTAATTAGTTGGTTAATTTGAAATTCACATCATTTCAAATCATGCTTAATTGAATGAGAGGGATTATGGAAGTAGGTTGGGACCTCTTTCCCAACCTTTTCCCCTTAAACCCATTTTATTTCAAATGATAATTAATTAATTTGGTAATTAAGTAAGAAAAATGGATTAATGGATTACTAACTTGATTAACCTAATTAAAAGAGTAATTGCTTCTTATTTCCCTTTATTAATCCATTTTTAGAATGAGCTCTCAACACCTCCATCTTAAGCTTAGGATAGTCTTAGGACACATCTAGTGATTAGATGGACACTCCCCTAGCCCTAGAGCCTTAGAAGAGTTAGCCATAGGAATAGGTCATGCTTTAGGGGTGTTAGGAAAATCTTCTACCCTTTAGCTTAAACCATTCCTCACTTCCCTTCTTTCAAGTCAAACTGCAAATCAATTCTATTTGATTTTCTCCAAACTCAAATCAACTCCATATGATTGAAATCCATGATTAAAGATATGATTGAAACCCATGATCAAAATTCATCAAAATTCATAAGTTCAAATTTTCTAAGTCCTTAACCCTTCCTTAAGGACTTACCAAAACTATGATTCAAACTTATTCAAATCTTTGAGATTTTCTCATGATCCATTTATATTCTCATTTATATTCATATATAAATGAAATATAAATTCAAACCCATCAAATCAAATTAAAAATTCCAAATCAATCCATGAAAATTTTCTTAAGTCCCTTTAATTTTCCATTAAAGGACTTAGCCAAAATCAACTCTAAACCTTGATCAAATCACTTCAAACCCTTGGGATTTTCTCAAAACTTATTTATATTCTCATTTATATTCTCATATATAAATGAAATATAAAAATAACTCAATCAAATCAAACCCAAAAATTAAATTCCAAATTTAAAATCCTTGAAATTCCCTTAAATCTCTTAATTTTCCATTAATGGATTTAACCTAAACTTTAATCAAACCATTTCAAACTCATGGGATTTTCTCAAAATCAATTTATATTCTCATTTATATTCTCAAATATAAATGAAATATAAATATAAATCAATCAAATCCAATACAAAAAATTAAATTTCAAATTAAAAATTCCCTTAAATCCTTTAAATTCCCTTTAATGGATTTATCCCAAATCATGATTAAACTCTTTCAAATCCTCAAAATTATTTCATGATCAATTTATATCATCATTTATATTCACATATATAAATGAAATATAAATTCAAACAATCAAAACCAACTCCAAAAATCAAACTCAAATCCATTCAAAATCAAATCTAAGCCTTTCAAGCCTAAATCTTGAACTTAGCCAAATCACTTCCAAATCAAGCCAAATCCTTGATTTTCTCTCATGGTTCAATCAATCCTACAATCATGAGCTCATATATAAATCCAAACTTCAATCAAACAATCAAAACCCAAATCAAAATCAAACCAAAACCCTTCATATTCTTCCTTTGAATATGAAATTTTCAAATGGATCAAAATCCATTTGACTTCAAACCTCTTGTAAATGGATTTAAATTTCAATCATAAGTCCATGTACAAGATCAATCAACTTCAAATCAAGCTTTGACCAAGCGATTTGACTCACTTAGGCTCACTTGACCCAAAGTGACCTAAAGTACCCTTATGAGTCAACTTTTGATCCTAACCAAATTGGATTGAACCAAACTCATTTTTGCCTCTCACCATGATCAACAATTATCATGGGATGATCAATCAATCAAATTGGGTCAAACCAAGTCGAACCTGAGGGTTGACCAAGTCAACACTTAACTTAAAATGAAACCTAACATAGCCAAAATCCACCATAGGCCAAATTGATTGAAACCATTGATCTAAGTTCACTCATGACCTATGTTTGAACTTAACCAAGCCAACATTTGAGCCTAACCTAGCCCAATTGGACTTGACCAAGTTGACCCATTTTGACCTAAAGGGCCAAAATGTGTCAAAACTTGATCTAAGCCAAATTGATTGAAACCAATGGGTCAAGTCCATCCCAAATCACTTGTGGAACTTGACCAAAGACTCAATTGGCCAACTAGATTGACAATTGACCTTGACCCAACATGACCTAAAGGAGTCATGTTGAGCCAAAAATTGAACCTAACACAAATTGATTGGAAACAAAGATACCAATCCACTCCATATGACTAACCAAACCTAAACCTACCCTTGACCTAACCCAAATAGGTCCAATGGGTCAAATGGGTCAACTTGACCCATTTGACCTAAATGAGTCATATGAGCCAAAACCAAATCTATACCAAATTGAACCAAACCAAAGGCACCAAAATATTTCAAATGGTCATATGAACTTAACCTTGGTTTGACCCAATTTGATTGGTCAACTAACCAAGTTGACCCATTTTGACCTAAATGGATCAACATGAGCCAAACCCTATCAAATGGATTCCAAATCCAATAAAACTTGGCCAAACCTATTTTCTCAACATACAAACATACCCAAAGTGAAAAAATAGCAAAATGACCATTTTACCCCTAGGCCATAGAACAAATTTTGGCCTAGCCCATGGGTATTTTGGTCATACACTCTTCATAATCACTTGAGGCTTTCCTAAAAGCTCAAGGGGACTTAATGAACCAATGGGTTTGGGTCAACCCATTTGACCCATGGACCAAACCCAACCCTATGGCTTGAAATTAAAATTTCAAATTCCCTCTTAAGCTCAATTCAAGCACATGGGAAATTGGAATTCCCCTCCTCTGGCCAAACTGACCATGTGCACACTCAAAACAACCAAAATGGCTCACTCCATAGGCTCAATTGGATCAAAACGGCATGGACATTGTCAGTCGTCCGATCCTTCAAGGGGGGGATATACTCCCCCTAACTCGATTGGAGCCTACAAACCATTAGTAATTATCAGAGAGCTTTCCCAAGGTCTTGAGATGGATTTAGAATTCTTCATTCTTCAGTTTTGCACAGTACAAAATAGGGGAGGTGGAGTGATTAGCAAACTTCCTATACACTTGATCCCATCCAAATTCCTTCTACACACCCCTTCTAAGGACCAATTCAAACTTGCCCAAGCATCCATTTGAGTTCCCACGGCAAGGAGAGCCTCAATTGGATCAAAGCTACAAGAGGGAGCAAGTGGTGTTGGTCTATAGGAAGATCCACTCAACCCCAAGGCTTGAAACTTTCAACAGGGCTTCGTCTCCACTAGACAAAGCTACCTCATCGAGCTTGAGTGCCGGTGAGGCATGTAATTTTTCATCCACTTAGCTTGATAGGTGTTGGTCCCTTGTGAAAGGAACTTTCATTGCATGATAAATCAACCATTGGATAGGTTGGTAATGATGCCTAGATGGTGTGGGTTGAGTCTTGCATGATTTTATGCTAGATCAGGCTCGGATCTCCCCTTGGATCATGGACGATCTCCATTAATCCTCAGGGAAGAACTTGGCTCATCTCAGCCATCCATCTGTGCATTTGAGATGAACAGCTGAGATTATTTGGCACATTTTAGAAATATGTTATCTATTTTAAACTGCGAGTATATCCTCAACCGTCCAATCTCTGATCGGACGGCCAAGGATATTAGCGTGTGCACCGCCAGCCGCCTTCTCGATTTGACATTTAAGTGGGTGGCTCATGGCATGATGCGTGTAAAGCGCACGCCACCGCACATCAGTGAGCATTAGTTAAGGATTAATAAAAATGTTTACTTAATTCCTAATTCACTTAGAGAACTTCAAAAATTCATAACTCTTCATAGAAAAATAAAAAAAATAAAAGGAAAAATGCTATGGAAAGATAATTTTATCTAGAATATTTTAAAAATATTTTCAATGGATTTTGATTTACCCTTTTCTTTAAATTTAGGTTTCTTTAGGAATTTTAATTAGCTAATTACTCCTTAATTAAGTCATCAATTAATCTCAAATTTCTAGGGTTCATTTTAGGATGACCTCTGCCTCCCCTAATTTTCTTGAGATTTATTGAGGCCTTAATTGGGAAATTTCTATTTCATTTTCTAATTACCCCTTTCATGTAATTAAGGATAATTAAGGTTTAATTAGTGGATTTTCCCTATGATTAAGTTTGATTAAGGTCATATCCAGTGAGTAGGGGTTTTATCAAATAATTTTGTGGCATTTCCCCAAAGTTATTCCCTAAACTCCCTTTTCTCTCCTTAATCCCCACTTAATTAACAGTTAACTCATTAGTTATCCCTTTAAACAATTTTCAAAAATTCTAAAAAGTTCTAGAATTTAATTAATCAACCTTGGGTAGATGCTTAAGTGTTTAATAGCTTAAGTTCAATTAAGGAAATTAAAACTCCTTTCATAAGTTTGAAAGGCTATTCTAAAAGTACTTATGCTAAACCCCTTAGCTTAATTAACTTTTAATTATGAGCCAAATTGCATTAGGCCTTTTCATTATTAGGTGCATTGCAAATTTAAATTCTTTATGGGTTTTATGTCATCTCATTGTCTCATAATTACTTAGTTAATTTTTCTAAGGTGGGGTAGATAAGGGTTAATTAAGCCACTTAATTCATGCCTTAAAAAATGGATTTAATTATCTGAAAATTAAACAAACATACAAAACACATGTGGGAATGGGTTAGGAATAGCAAACTCATCTCACTTTTCAAAATTAAATCAAACTTCAAAATTAAACAAAAATCATTTTGAATTCACTTTGATTTATTCTAAAATTTTCTTATTCCTTAAGAATGTCTTTAGGATTTAAGTAAAGTGAGTTTGTTCATATGCTTTCATTGCTTTGTATCTTTCCCAACATGTTAAGTTGTATGCCATATGATTCATGCATTCATAATTTCATATTTTAAAATTTTAAAAATGAAATTGTTTACTTTATGTCAAATATGCATGTGTTGGATAAAATAAAATATGAGTAGCTATTATCACTACTAAATCTAAAATATTTTTAAAACTTATAATTGAAACATCAAATATGTAACTGTGCTATTCTTATACTTTAATTATAAGTTTGCATGTGATGGATTATAAAGTAATGTTTAGTGTAGCCTTTCCTTCCTTTCTTATGTTAGCATAGTTTTGAATAGGAGTTGGTAAGATGTAGGGTTCATTTGAAAAGAACCCAACACTTACTTAATTCTATACCCTATTCATCCCTATGCTATCATCTAAGAAGGATTATACACTTGCATGAATAAATTGCATAAACAAAATGAAATCTATTAAACAAGTTTTGCATCTTCGCTTTCCATTTCATTTCTTTTACATGTATGTTGGTATTTAAGGAAAGTGGTATATTAGTCTGGACAACCCAGGTTGAGGCTTTAAGTAGCTAAGTAGGTCTTGTACCTTTTCACCTCGGTTAACAATGATGTTGTACTCAATTATGCCTTTCTTGCTTTCATGCATGTATGTGAAATTTTGGATAAGGAAAACCTTTTCTACTTAAGAAAATCATACATGTTTAACTTTTAAACTTTCTTAAATGGATTACTTAGCATGCATCATAAAGTGTGTGTTACTCTCATTTGCATGTATAGATATGCTTAGGGTCCATCCATATGCATGTTATATATATATATATATAAAATATATATATATATGTATATATATATTTTTTTTTTTTTTTTATATATAATTTTTTTTTTTTTTTTTTGTTTATTTTATTTATATATATATATATATAAATATATATCAAAATATAAATAAATGAAAAAAAACTTACTTAAAATCTTAGTAGAGAAGGAAATTAAAGTTTAATCCTTCAACTTTTAAATCTTACCTTAGAAATTACTTTAGAAGTTCTCTTCTCCTTCATAACTTAGTAATTAAAACATAAACTAAATTAAAACAGGAAATAAAAATAACACAAAAAACTTAAACAACTTAAATGAAACATTCCTTTAAGTTGAACATGTCCTTCACACTTAGAAAATTTGAACCTAAAGTCCTAGCTAAGCATACCACACAAGTCTTCAAAGCACACACATTAGCCTAAGTCACCACTTCTAGCCTTAGGTTAGGTTGGTGCATAGTTTGGTATTATGTTTTGTTTTATGATGAATGTTTTAGACTATATGTTAGGGTGTATGCTCATAGAATAAATGGTAGGACGTGCTTAGTCTAATTATTCTTTTCTGGGATTATAGAGGCTATCATAAATAAAATATAAAATGCTTCTTGCTTAACCCTTTGCATAATCCATAGGCAGTGGACTTAGTCACCCATGTGTGGGGTGATAGATCCAATATACATACTTGGGATTTGTGTGGTGTGATTTAACTAACCTTTTATTTTACAGGTGTTAGTTAGATTTCTACTTTTCCTTTTCATGTAAAAATTTGTATATTTAAGATTTTGGAATGATTTATTATGGGGATTAAGATGAGCATTGGTCATAAGATCCCATCTTATACACCATGTGAAGCCTTGGAACATCCACCTTCCAACCATCCAAAAGGAGGAAAGAAGAAGAAGAAAGAAAAGAAAGAAAGAAGAAGAAAGAAGAATAAAGCTTGAAGACCCCATAACAATGAATTCTTTACTTAAATTGTAAATTCATTTGTAATAGGTTGTATAAGAGTAGAGCTTCGGCAACCCACATTTGATATTTTTGGGTTTGTCCGGTGGTGCCCGACCACAAATAGCCATTTATTCTTTTTGTGATTAGCGTTATATATTGATTGATGATTTGTTTAAATTTTACATTAAGTGGCATACTTTTTCTAATTTCTTCCCTACTTTATATATGGCCTGGATGTGGATTAGGCTCTTTAGGTAAAAATAAATCTTTTACCCAAATTAACAACTTGAAATAAAATTAAACAACTCATAACCTCACCTAAAGCTTAGGATTAAAATCAAGATAAAAGAATTAGCAACCCCTTAGCTGGATGAGCATTTCTTTATAATATCATGCACAAATGCATCTTAATTCACTCTTGATTGGAGGGGTTCCACCTTTGCTAGAGAATCCAGCTTGACCTTTGAGGCCCATGGTGGAAACTCACCTCCTAAACTTCTCATTGATTTTGGCCAATAATCTAATTTCTCATGTATTAGTCATAAAAATCCTATTAGCCTGAGTCAAAATAATTGTCCAAAATAATAATAAAATTAAATTAAAATGCATTAGATTTAGGTCATTTGAAGCATGTCCCTTTACATATTCTAGTCTCTTTAGGGAGTGAGTTTAAGTACTTAGTCTCTTTCTAAATAAAAATGGCCTAACTATCTTGCATAAGCATAAAGACTTCGACATGTATTTAAAATCATAGAAGAAGTTAGTTGGCGCCACCCCGGGTTGTAAGTCCAAGCTGTCGGTGGTTTGTCCTCTCTTGTGGAGACAAACCAATTACCATTTTGCCTTAGATTTAGGTTGTGCTTCCGGCCCAAGCTCCCTAGATTTAGATTCTGAGATTGCTTTTCCCCTTTGTGGGCCATAATCATAATTTCTCACATCTTAGGCATTTCCTTAATCTTATGTTATGGAATCTTAAGTCCTAAAATTCTAATGAAAAATTCAACTCAAACAAATTAAATCAATTTCTAAAATATAAAGCCTAATTTTAGGACAATTTGAGATGCTTGCTAGGTTTCCTAACAATGTGGGCATCTCCTACTTATCTTCCATTTTGACTTTGATAATAACTCCCTCTTTTGATTAATCCCATTTAATCTTCAAACATAAAACCAATCGATTGATAGTCTTTCCTATTAAAATCTTTAAAGACAATGATCATTTACCTTAATCGAGTTTTCTAAGGGATCCCATCCCAGATGTATTAACTATGGGGCTTTGTAGGAACTTAACGAACCCGTTTAAAATAAATCCTTTACTTTTCATGTAAAGCGGGGAAGAATCTCTGGTACATATATGCCCATCATCCTTAGTAGTCCTTATTGAGGTGATTGGTTCATTAAAGGGTAGTTCTATCTCTCGAGATAGTACACTATACCTTAATGATATATCTGATCACTTGAATAAGTACATCTGTGAATCTACATCTCTAAGATGAATTTCTATAAGATCTCTTCTTTCTTTTCTCCACGATTTGAAAGGCAACTCCCAATAGAATTTATTCACCATAAGTATATAGCATGGACATCCCAGAATACGAGGCTTTAGTTAGCCCCAAGGAGGTCATTTGATTCGTCACTTCCCTAGTTTAAGGGTAATTTTCTTTGATTTCATTCTTATGTATTTAATATTATAGTTTGGATAAAACTTTATTCCATATGCATAAATGTTTCAATCAAATAAAATATAACTTTTGCATGGTTTTCTTTCCTTTATTTATGTATACATTCATATGTATTTGAGAAAGTAAATATTTAGTCTGACATCCGAGAATATGAGGTTTTAAGTAGCCCCAAGGAGGTCATTTGATTACCTCACTTCCCAGTTAACAATGGCATGTACTAAATGTCTCTTATACATGTGTGTATTTAATTATGGAATTAGAACAATATCTTTTATCAAAAATCCATACATTCATGAATGATTAAGTTGTAGAATTAATTAATGATATTACTTGGAGCTCTCTTTCTTATATTCATGTATACAAATTTACATATATTTGAATGTAATGGGTATATAGTTTGGACATCCCGGGAACACGATGCTTTGGCTAGCCCCAAGGAGGTCATTTGATTATCTCACTTCCACATTAACAATGATGCATTACCTATTTAATTTCATTCTATGTGTTTTATATAAGAATTTAGATAGAGCTTTAAATTAATATGATGAAATAATTCAATCAAAAGGAAATTCAAATTCTACATACATATATACTCATATCCATCATCTAAGTGTGCTAAGATATATTTCATGTATAGGTATACTTAAGGTTTAATCATGTGTATATATATATGATGGGAAGAAATGAATGTACATGTGTCATGTGATTGTAATTAATTCCAATTAGTCTTAAGATGCCTTCTTATTGAATGAGATTATTTAAAGTGAACCTAAACTTAGGATTGATTTAAATATATATAATAAGGCATTCACTAAAGAGAATTGATTAATTAATTTACTTTAGATTGACTTAAGGTAGGGATAAAAGAGAATGACCCTCTCTTTTATTCTCTTTATAACATTTAGTTGTTAGGTGTAAACAAAATGAAACTTGAGAAAGCATTAAGTAAAATTCTCGAATCAATTAAACCACTTAAAGTGAAACCCTCCTTTATAATTAAATCCTTTTGTACTTAGAAAATTATAACAAAGCCTAGTTAAGGCATACCACACAAGCCTTAATACATGCACTTTAGAAGTAAGTCACCATTTCTAACTTTATGTTATGATGGTGCATAGAATATTGTATGTTTGATTTTATGATGTATTATTCTAGAATGGATGTTATGGTGTCTTCATAGACTAGAGTTGTTAGGTGATTAATCTAATCATATTTTCTTGGAGATTGTGCTTAAGGGTGTTAAAATAAATATAAATGCTCTCTTTTTTGCTTGCTTAACTCCAAGTATAATCTAAATTAGACATGGGCTTGGTTACCCATGTGCAGGGTGCTAAGTCAAAATTATTCATATAACTATTTGAGTTGTATGGTGTGTTTAGCTAACACTTGTTATGAAGGTGTAGTTAGATTTACTTTTCTTATTTTGAATGTAATTTTTATTAGAAATTAGGATTAGTGTTATGGGAGATTAGAATGAGCAGTGGCTAGAAGGCTTTGTCCTGGGAGACCCTGTGATGCCTTTGAAGCAAGCACATCCAAATCAAATCAAAGGAGAAAAGAAGTGAAGACATGATGAATGAAGAAATGAAGACCCCATAACATTTATCATTTGTAAATTGTAATTATTCTTTCATACCGAGTTGTAAAAGGGTAGAGCTTGGCTACCATATTTCCTCTTTTCGGGTTGTATGGTGGAACCCGACCGCACCAGCCTTTTATTCCTTTGTATTAGATTTATAAAATTATTTGATGTTATGTTTAGCTTGTGCATTAGAAATTGCATGCCTCTTCATAGTTTCTTTATGATTGTTTGTTGTATGGCTGAATCCGATTAGGCTATTAGGAAAAATAAATTTTCTACACCAACTATAACTAACTAATTTTTTATAATTCATAGATATTTAGCAAGCCCTTAGCTGAATGGTTGTATATTTATTATCATGCATTCGTATTGTTTCATTCTTGCAAAGAGAGGGTTTCCATCTTAGCATGATAGGGGAAGACTTGACCTTTGAGGGTCTCCTCTATGGTGGAAAACACCTCTTTCTCTGTGATTTAGCTAATAATCTCATTTCATCAAGCATCTAGATATATAAAAATCATATGGCCTTTATCAAAATAAAGAGTCCAAAATCAAATAAAATTTGAAAAGAATTACATTAGATTAAGTCATGGCTTATACCACTCATGCTCTAGTCTCTTAGGAATGAGTTTAAGGACTCTAATCTCTTTCTAAATAATAACAATCCAACTATCTTGCAAAATCATATGACTTGCCTACATTATTTTAAAGCATAGGAGGAGTTAGATGGCTGCCACTCTAGGTGATTGTAAGCTCAGCAGTCGAGCAGTTTACTCTCTCTTGTGGAGGTAAATCATATACCCATTTTTGCTTAGATTTAGGTCATTCTTTAGACCTTGCTAAAGTTCCCTAGATTTAGGATTCAAGGTAGTTGTTTCCTTCGAGCTAGAAGCATAAATCTTTACCTCGTAGGCATTTCCATAATCTTGTGTTTTGGGATTATAAGCCCTAGCAATCTAATAAAAATTCAACTCAAATAAATAAATTTTCTCAAATTTTAAATATATAAAGCCCAACCATAGGATAGATTGGAATGCTCACTAGGCTTCCTAGTATCATGAGCATTCCCTACTTATCTCCTTTGGCTTTAATAATAAGTTTCTCCTTTTTTATTTATCTCAATTAATTTTTCCAAATATAACCAGTTTATTGATAGCCCTTTCATTGAAATCTTTGGAGACAATAATTGCCTGCTTTAATCGAGAGTATTTTTAAAAAATTCACCTTTCTTAGATTGTAATTAACTATGGGGGCTTGCCCCCATAAGGAAATTTAGAACTTGGTTTATAATAAACCCTACTTTATTAATCCATGTAAAGTAAGGAAAAATCTTTGTTATATTTGAAGACCTATCCCACCTTAGGAGTCCTTATTAGGTGATTAGGTCCATTATAGGGTGGTGATTTCTATCTTTTAAGATAGTGCACTATTCTTTGATTTCATACCCAATCACCTCAATAAGTACACCCTCATATATACGCGGTGTCTCCCATACACATATCCAAAATAAACACCGCACCATCCAAACTGCCTCTTATTAGGGGTAGAAGTAATAATAGGCCACCTGACCAACCTCTTTTATCCCACCACCCAACCCACAACAGCCCCCCTTGCTGTAGATAATTCCCCCCTCTTCGACAGTTCCTCTAGAAGATAGAAATATTACTTCCTCTAACTTACCCATCAATGACCTTAACTAATTACCAGCCCAATCCCTTCCCCTCATGAAGATACTATAGACCGTGTTGTAACGCAGGAAACTTCTTTCCTCATGGCCAGGATCGGACATCTCTTCTTCTTATATTATCATTACTCATTCTATAGCCCTTTCCCTTAGCAAATTGCAAGCTCAAAAGGAAACTGAACTTACTCAACTTTCCTTTAAGAAATCTTTCCCTGACTCTGGTGAGAACTCTCAAAACTCACCTGCTAATAAAGGTAATTTTGTTCTTAAAGTAAACAATAAGAAGAAAGATAAAAAAAGGCAAAAAGCCATCCTCTTCTCGCTTCTCTTCATGTGATTCCTAGTCTTAGGTAGTTGGAATGTATGTGGTATACAGGCTTATTAAAGACTACAGTCTTGATATTCTCTATCTCTTAGAGACCAAGTTGTCTCCTGACTCACTTAATGATCAAGTTCTGCTCAATAGATCAAAACTTTTTCCTCATGAAGAAGTGTACATAATTTTGACTGTTGCTCTGGTGGGCACATTTGGATCAAGTGGAACCCAAGTTGGGTCTCCTTTACTCCGACTGTTATTTTCCCCTAACTCATTCATGGATTCTTGCTACTTAACAGTTCTATTTATGTTTCTTTTACCTATATTTATGCTCACAATGGGTCTCACGATCGTCTCTCTCTTTGTTAAACCATCAGGGAACTTTACACTTCTATGAATTCCCCATGGCTTCTTATTAGTGACTGCAACAGTGTTCTTTATAGTTTTGAGAAGTTTGGGAGAAATGTTGTGTCGCTTAGACTTTTGGTTTCCATTTGGAATGCTCTTCAAATGCGCTTTCATTTCAAAATTTTGGTTATGTAGTAAAATTCAATTTCAAATACACCAAGAAGTTATTTCTGTATTTGAATTAAGGTGTCATTCCCAAATGTAAAGTGATCTACTCCACCTCTTTATATGAAGGTTGAGTATCATTAATTACCTCATAAAGATCGATCAGAGAATGCTTATGGATGTCAAAACCTTTTTACTTTATTTTTTCAATAAACAAAAAAAAAAAGCAAAGTCATGAATTTGTAAAGCTCTAACAACTATAGTAATTTTTTTCATTCCTACAACTCTTCTTTTTTTTTGATCAAAGAAACCAAATAACACCTTAATAGAACTACTTATATTGTATTGATGGTGATCTCTTAACCTTCCTAGCATTGGTTTAATTCCCTTGGTCTTAAATGTTCATCCATCACATAATTGATAGCTTTGTGTAAGAAATCAGTCATTTTTCCTTATAAGGTTTCTATCCTCTATCCTCTTATCACTCTCCTCTTGTGCTTCTTTAGTGTCATTGTCTCCTCCTCATAGATTCCTCTTTAATCTAGACCTTTTCTATAATTTATCACTTGGAACAATTATTTTCAAATCTCTTTGCTAAGAAACTCAAGAAGATACTTTGACCTCACTTTTAGTGAGCTCTCAATCTTCTCTTAGACTTAGGACTCTTCTAGACACTAAGAGTTCTTAGTCATAAAACACTTCTAGTGATTAGGTGAACACTTAACTAGAGACTTGAAGTTAATCAGGATTAGGCCATGCCTCTTAAGGAAATCATATCCATACTAAACCCAATCTAGATACACTCTCAAATCAAATCTAGATTCAAATCTCAAATCAAACCTCAAATTCAAATCCAAATTCCAAATCTATATCCCAAATTTGACTCCAAATGATTGAAACCTAAAATCAAATTCAAATCCCATGACCCTTCCTAAGCCATATGAACCACCTTCATAAGCTTAGCCAAAACTCCCTTTAGATCAAATCAAACTCAATTGATTTCTTTATGAATCAATTATTCCTTCATTTATATTCACAAATATAAATGAAATTTCAAATGACCAAAAATGAATCAACTAATTGATAACCCTAAGCCTTTTTTGACCTACATCCATGGACTTTATCTTCAAATCACTCAAACTAATGGATTTTCTCATGAATCATTTAGATCTTCATTTATACTTAAAATTTAAATGAAAATATAAATCAAATCAAACCAAATCAAACATCAAACTAAAATCCAATTTATACCTTAAGCTAATTTCAAATTAACAAATCTTATCCAAACTCAAATTAATGGATTTTCTCTTGAATCATCATTCATTCAATTATCTATCCAAATATAAATGAAACCTACAATCATCAAATCAAATTGAAACCACCAATTCAAATTTTAAAATTTCAAATGAGCCAAAGACTCAAATTGATTGTAATTTATATTTCAATCACTCATATACTTTAACTAAACCATCAACCAAAACCAAACCAATTGACCCACTTAGGTCCACTTGATCTAAAGTGACCTAAATGACCCATTTGAGTCAATCCAACCCAAATTGGATTGAACCAAGCTCACCAAAACCTTCCACCATGATTGTTGATCACCCTGATGATCAATTGTAATCAATGGTCAAACCAAGTCAACTTAGTTATAAATATGAACCAAAACTAGCCAAAACTCATCCTACATCAAATTGATTAAAACCAATGATTTGAATCAACCAAAATCAATATTTAAATATGACTTGATCACCCAATTAAAAACCAAGCCCAATTGGCCATTTGATCCAAGTTGACCCAAATTGGCCTAAAGGACCAAATTGGGTCAAATCATGATCTAACCTAAATTGATTACAACTAATGGCTCAAATTCATTCCAAATTGATTATTGAACTTGACCAAATCCATAATTGAACTAATTTGATCAATCGAGCCCAATTGAGCCATTTAGCCCAAATTGGCCTAAAGGGTCAATTTGGCCTAAATCTAAATTAAATATAAACTGATTCGAACCAAAGACCACATTCATCTTCAATTAGCCAATTGAACATGAATCAACCCATAACCCAAGCCAATTTGGCCAATTTTGGTCAAATTGGTCAACTTCACCCATTTGACCCATTTGATTTCAAATGAGCCAAAATCAATTCTAAGCCTCAATTCTAAGCCAAATTAAATCAAATTATTGATCATACCAAAGTCTTCAAATCATCATTTGAACTAACATAAGCTTTGGTTTGACAATTTGACCAATTGGTCAACCTAATCCAATTTCACCCAATATGGCTCATATGACCCAAATAGCAACCCATTTGAATCAAGTCAAAACCCATTGCAATCGATCCAACCATCTAACCCACTTGGGATCATAGATCATCCCAACCAATCAAATCTCATGGATCCTCCCACATAGGATTCCACCAATCTCATTCAATTCTCCCTCATCACTTGCATTCAAACCTCCCCACCACTTGCATTCAATGGAGCTGATTCTATGATAGCAAATGAAGATTTTGGGAGCTAAATCCAAAGTCCCTAATCAGCCATTACCTCCCAACCATCTCCCCATCACACTTAATAATGGATTTTCGTTCATCCACTTGAAGAAGAGATAAAGGCGAGCATATTCTCCTCATTCCACCCTCTTGAAACCCCCCAAAGCCATCATCCACCACTTTCTCACTTCTCTTGAGCTAAAAACTTCAAAATTGGGTGGATTCTGGTGAGGAAGTGGTGGCAATTGAAGAATACATCATTCAGTGAAAGGCAAAGTTTGCTAACTCCAAGACTTCTTCCTCTCCACTATGCTTGATCATCACGCCATAAACCATCCCTGAGGTAATTTCATCAAACCATATTCCTTAGATCTTCCATTTGCAAGTGTATGCTCGATTCTAGAATTTCTCAGATTACTACTGCATTTTCATTTTACACTTTCCCAATATGATTTGGAGTGTTTCGAAAGTTCGAAAAATCAAGGCCAAAACTACCCAAGCATTTTTGAAAATACCCTATTTTGTCGGTTTATTTGAGGAAAGCGTCGATCTCGGTTGAAATGGGCGGCTGCTAGATCGCATAGTTTTGACATCCGCGTGATCGGTGGATCGGATCTACCATCGATTCGCGATGGTCTGATCCGCCGATTCGCCGCCATTTGGCGTCAGATCATCGATCTGATCGAATGGTTGATCCAATCCTGCATTTTCCCGGATCCATCCGTTTCTTTGAATCTGGATCGGATCGACGTCGTCCACCGGTGATCAATCGTTTTATCAATCGCGATCGACTTCGATGACGTCGACACCAGCTGACGCGCCGCGACGCTGCGTGCCACGCGTATGTGCGGCACGCGTCGCGGTGCCATGAGGCACCATGTTGCCCGTCGGCCTTGTGATCGGTTAAGTGAAAATCTCTATTTTTTTTGATTTAAAAATTAATTAAATTGCTCAAAATTTTAAAAATTTATAGAAAATAAAATATTTAACAAACAAATACAAATAAGAGCTTGTTGGATTTGTCCTTCCGAGAGTAATCTAAAGAAATAAAAATTCTTAAATTCCACTGAATAGTTTGGGCTTAATTTAGGTTTTAGCAAAAATAAAATTTTATTAATTAGTCTAAAAATACAAGTCAAATTGAGTTGAAATTTTTTGAAATTGAAATTAAGGTTAAAACACACTTATCATAAAAAAATGAAGTAAAAATGACTTCTAGATTGGGTGAAATTAAATTTTGAAGTTCAGATTGTCTAATTTAATAAAATAAATCAAATAAAAATTCAAAAATTTACAAAAATTTTCAAAATAGCTTAAATCACTTCAGTTGACATCTAAGACACTTAAGAAAATAATGTGATTTTCTGAACCCCAAACAAACACTTAAGATTAAAAGTTTAATTAATTAAGGAATTAATTAAAGCATAATCTAAAAATAATTTAAATACCAAAATCAAAATCGAAAATGATGTAATACCCAAATGAATGGTAATCAAATCTTAAATCAGAAAAGTATTATGTATCCCTCAAATGAAATTAAATTTAAACATAATTGAACCTGAGTTAATGAAATTCAATTAAATGATTAGATTTTAAATTAAACTCATAATTAAATAAATCAATGAAACTTTAATATAAAATCAAACTAATTTTATTAAACCAACACCAAGTATTGAATCTTAATTATATGAAACTACTTAACAAATTAAAATAAATTGAACATTAATTAATCATTAAATAAACTAAAAATCAAACTGATTAATAAACAAATTCAACATAATCATTTAATATTAATTAAATTAAACCAAATAAAGTTAAAGTAAACTTAGTTAACATATAATTAAATCACATCTATTTGGAATAAGATAATTAATGAACTATTAATACATAAACTTAATAATTATATCAAATATAAATTCATAATTAAAGCGTTAAATAAAATATAATGAACATAATGAATGAAATCAAACTTAACTATAATTATGAATAATTAAGTTTAACTAAAATAAAAATAAAGAATTAACTCACTTAATCAAACACTTAATTAAATAAAATTTAAGTAAAACACTTAATTAAACTTATTAAATCAAACCATTCACATGTGGACAATTAAGTCATTAATTTATAATTAAACAAATCTTTAATTAATCTAATAATTCAAAATTCAATTACCCTTAATCAAACTTAATTAATTAAACATCTAATTAATGCAAACTTAATGAATTAATCCATCATCTTAATGATCCAAATTGATTTAAATAAATCACATTAAAATTAATTCTTAAATCAAACTCAAATCAAATCTTTAATTACTCCACTAATTAATTTAATCACACATCTTAAAATAAACTAATTAAGTTAATTAAAGCAATCACATTAAACTTAAGCTTAAGCAAACATAAATTTGAACATAATTAAAATGCAATTAAATGTCAATCAAAACCTAAATTAAATCTAAATCATTAGGTCATTAATTACATCATTAACCTAAACAAATATGAAACCAAATTAAAAATTAAACAAATCTTTATTTAATTTAATAATTAACTAAACACACTTCTTAATTAAACTAATTATATAATCACATTGAACCTAAGAAAACCTATAGATTAATAAAGCTAATCAAATCAAATTAAACCAAATAAAGAAGACTCTCATCAATTTAATACATGATCAAATTAAATCTAAATTCAACCTACCTAAATAAGATGAACTAATTAATTATTAAAATATGTAAAATCAAAACATAAACTAAAATCTAATAAACATGATATTTGAATGAAATTAAAATGAAATTTTAATCATAAATAATCAAACTCAATTAAATGAAAGCAAACTTTCAATTCATTTTTTATCCAATCGAACTATAAATAAATGACCATAATCAAAATCAAAAAACAAACATAAAATTAAATCACATAATATTATCAAAGAAAAGAATTAGATATTAATTTAAAAGGATATTGAATTGTCAAGATTTAATTAAATCAAAACATCTAATTAAAATTAATCAATCAAATTACATGAAGGTAAATACAAAATAAATGTAATAAACACTAATTAAATCAAATCAACTCAACTAAATCATTCAAATAAATCAAATCAAATCAAACCTTAAATACAAACAATCAAATTAAGAGTTCCTCTTTAAGTGTTTAACAACATAAAGACCCTTTAAATTATGATTATGGGAGAATCATAAATAAGTATAATTCAACTTAAAAGTCCTTAATTATGAGAGACAATTGCATTAGATTCTTTAGGCAATCTTTATTTCTTCACATGTTCATTTTATGTCATTATAATAAATGGTTAATCAAATTAAAGAAGCATAGGTAAGGTAATTAATTGATTTAATTAAGAATCCAACATAATTAATTCAATTCACTTAATTATTTCTTATTAAACCATATTAAATCACGAACATGGGGCATGGAATAGGATTAATAAATCTCTTCTTATATTTATAGAATCAAATCAAACATGAAATCAGAATTAAGAAGCTTTAGTTTGTCTTAAATTATCTTATTTAATATGATTGCCCCTAGAATTTAATTGGATTGAATAAAAGTATGTGTTTATGTTCTTTTATTTCTTTCCAATCATATTTTCCTATATGATCATCCATTCATCTCTTTCAAAAATTAATTAAACAAAATTATTTCTTTTATGTAATTGCATGTGTTGACTTAAATTAAAATAGTGTGGCTATTATCACTATTAAATCAAAATTACTTTCAAAAGTGTATAAATCAATTATAATATATGGAGTGATGCTGATTATGAAACATTTATGAGTTTGCATGTGTTTATTATTTAAGATACATGGTATGAAGTCTTCTCTCTTTACTTTACATGGGCTTACATAGGATTTATAAATGTATAGTTCATTACAAAAGAACACAATATTTGTCCAAATCTGTTCATATGTATGTCCATGCTAAAGCTAAGAAAGAATTTCATATCACATATGTAAATCATATGATCGAATCAAACACAACAGTTTGCATGACTTTTTCTTCTTATGGTTAATTGTACATTCATATGTATATAAGAAGAGTGATATATTAGCCTGGACATCCTGGGGATGCATGGCTTTAAGTAGCCCTAAGGAGATCTTTACCTCACTCCCCTAGTGCGAAACAATGACGCCATACCTACTCATATCTCTTACACATATGTAAATGTGACTAATGAATAGAAATTCATAATTCAATCAAGTTAATTTCTTCTTTTGCATGACTCTTCATCCTTATAGTTGTGTATACATTTATATGTGTATGAGAATAATGGATATATTAGTCTAGACATCCCGGGAATGCACGACTTTAAGTATCCCTAAGGAGGTCTTTACCTCACTCCCTTGGTGCGAAAGAATTGTGCCATACCCACTTTAAACATTTATGCATTTGAGTGTACATGTTGCTAATGGATTGAAGTCTCCTTTTTCTATTAAAAAAGACATCCATTCATATTAATCCAATTAAATGAAATATAAACTTTAAATATACTTCATTACATTCATCATCTAAGTGTGCTAAGACATATTATATGTGTAGGTATACTTAGGATCCAATCATGTGCATGTTACATGTGATGGAAAGAAATGGATGAACATGTGTCATGTGATAGTAATTCAATTATTCTTAAGAATCCTTTCACATTGAATAAGATTATTTATGGTGAACCCAAACCTAGGATTGATTAAACATGTAATAAGCCATTCACTAAAAGAAACTAAGTCATAATAGCATACTTTAGAAAATGACTTAAGATAGGGATGAAGAGGGCAATCCCCTTTCTTCTCTTTATAACACTTAAATGTTAAGTGTCTTATGGAACCAATAAATCATAAATTAAAACTTGCAAAATCAACTAAACAACTTAAAGTGAAACCAACATTCCATGTTAAATTGAATTCTTTTACACTTAAAAAACTTCAACATTAATGCCTAATTAAGACATACTACATAAGCCTTATGCACACACATTAGAATACAAAGTCATCACTTCTAGTGCTAAGTTAGGCCAGTGTATGTGTGATGGATGTTTTGTTTTATGATATAATATTTTAGACTGGATGTTAGGGTGTATTTTTTGTAGACTGGATGTAAGCCGTTATTAGCCTAATCATAATTTTTTACAAGGAGTTGTGCTCAAGGGGTCGTTGTGATAAAAATATAAATACTTTTATTGTTCAAGTTACTTAGCCCCTAAGCATAACCCACGTTAGGACAGGTGGGCTTGGTTACCCATGTGTGAGGTGCTAAGTTCAAATTATTCATATAACTGCTTGGGTTGTATGGTGTGTTTAGCTAACATTTATTTTATAGGTGTAGCTAGATTTACTTTTTCTATTTTTAATATAATTTTGCATTAGGAATTAGGATTAGTATTATAGGAGATTAGGATGAGCAGTGGCCAGAAGGCTTAATCTCTAGGGTGCCTTGTGATGCCTTTGGAGCAAATCAAATCAAAAGGAAGAGAAGGAAGAAATGAAGAAAAGAAGACCCCTATAGCATATATTATTTTTAGAATCTGAGATGTATAAGGGTAGAGCTCTACTACCCATCTTTTTTTTCCTCTGAGAACATTACACTTTTTTATTCTTTTATGGTATTCTATAAAATTGTTTGATGATGTTGTGTTTAGATTTTAGAATTGCATATTTTTCCTAGTTTCTTCATGTTTGATATTTGAATGTGTACTGGATGTAGTAGGCTCTGGATAAAATTAATTTTTCTACCCCAATTAACAGCTCATAATTAAATGTTTAAAACAATTCATAACCTCACATAAAAGCCTTAGTATTAAATCATGATAACAAAATATTTAGCAACCTTTACATGGATGATTGTATGTATAACATCATGCATGTCATATTCTTCCGCTCTTATTAAGAGGGGGCTTCCATCTATGCCAGAGAATAAAAGCTTAACGTGTGAGAGCCTTTGATGGAAGAACACCCCTTTCTCTCTTGATTTGGCCCATAATCAAGTTCTCATGCATTTAGGCATACAAAATCCCATATCCTATGTCAAAATAAAGAGTCCAAAAGAATCAAATAAATTTGATAAAATTTGTATTAGATTAAGTCATGAATTCATACAACTCATGCTCTAGTCTCTAGAGAGTGAGTTTAAGGACTTTGTCTCCTTTTAAATAAATAATATTCTAGCCATCTTGCAAAGCATAAGACTTGCCTACATAGATTTAAAGCAGGAAGAGTTAGTCATTTACCCATAAGTCAGCAATGGGTGATTTATTCTCTCTTATGGAGGTAAACCATATACCCATTTTCACCTTAAATTCAGGTCGTGCTTTGGCCCTCGCCAAAGCTCCCTAGATTTAGGATTTGAGGTTGTTGTTTTCCTTTGGAGCTATAAGCATATATCATCACCTCTTAGGCATTTTCATAATCTTGTGTTTGGATTATCAGCCCTAGCAATCTAATAAAATTTTAACTAAAACATATAATTCTCTTCAATTTTAAATATCTAAAGCCCAATTATATGGTATATTAGAATGCTCACTAGACTTTCTAATATCATGAGCATTTCCTACTTTCTCCCTTTGGATTCTAAAGATAAGTCTTCTCCTTGATCTATCTCATTTGATTTTCTAAAATAGCCAATCCTTTGATAGTCTTAGGCTTGAAATCTTTGAAGACTTTAATTCTTACTTTAATCGAGAGTATTTCTAACGGATTCCTTTCCTTAGGATGTAATTAACTATGGGGGATTGCCTCCATTGGGAACTTAACGAACCCGACTTAAAATAAATCCTACTTTACTTTTTCATGTAAAGTAGGGGAAAGATCTCTAGTATATTCAAAGATCCATCATGCCTTAGGTGTTCTTATTAGGTGATTAGGTCCATTATAGGGTGTTGATTTCTATCTTTCGAGATAATACATCATTTCTTAATGTCGTACCTGATCACTTCAATAAGTACCCCCTAAGATCTGCATGATGTCCCACATCTTAAAAAATAAACACCACAAGACTCTCAAAGGCTTCCTTAGGAACTCCCCTTCCCTAAGCAATCAGATTGTTAAAGTTAAGTCATAACAGGAAAAGATCCTCATTTTCTTGGAGAATAACCCAAATAATCTAAACTTTATTCTGAAAGTCAAGGAGATTAATTATCTTTATAGAGACCTTGAAAGCAAGGAAAGTGTGTGGGTTAAGCAAAGGGCCAAGGCGCATTTTCTTATTCATGCAGACGATGACCTGAAATTCCTTTATGGTTCCATAAATGAGAGAAGCAGTGCCAATATCATTAGGGAACTTCACACGGACCTTGGGGTAATCTTTAGACCTTCAGATTTGGCTGAAGTAATCTGCTCTCACTTCTCCTCCCAGTTCAATTCTAATGATAGGAATAGTCCTTCCTTTATGGACTTTCCTAGTGGCAACACTCTTTCTCCATCCCAAGTTTTGGATTTGTCCAAAGACGTTACTGATCAAGAAATCTTGGTTGCAATTCATAGTATAAATGAGAATAAGTCATCGAGGATTTATGGATTTAATTCAAAATTCTTCAGTCACTATTGGGATATTATTAGTAAGCAGTTTTTACTTGTTGTCCGGTACTTCTTTAAGACTTAAAAACTCCCTCAACAATTCAAGCCTAGTCTCATAACTCTTATTTCTAAATCTTGGCACTCTACTTCTCTAACTTCAGACCTATCTCTCTCTGTAATACCTTCAACAAGGTTTTGGCCAAGATTCTTGCTTGCAAACTTAAGTTTGTCTTGCCTGCTATCATCCACCCTGCCTAATCGACCTTCATCCAATCTCGGGATATTGCTGATAACGTGGCCTTGGCCTAGGAAGTCTGCTCTGATTTCCTCCCTAGCTGAGGTTCTTTGCAAAACTGGATTTGAGAAAAGCATTTGATATAATAAACTACCACTCCATGCTTGTCAGGTTAAAAAAAAAAAGAATTCCCTCGAAATTTTATATATTGGATTGAAGCTTGCATCATGAATGTGCCCTTCTCTGTTGTGTTGAATGGAGAACTAAAGGGGTTTTTTAATTCATCAAATGGGTTGCGGCAAGGTTGTCCCCTTTCCCCTCTTCTTTTTACTATTACAATATGCATTGTCTTATTTTCTGGATCGGGAGGTTGGGCTAGAAAGATTCTTGGCATTGATTAATGGTCAATGCAATCTATCTCATTTGTTATTTGTTGATGATCTTCTAGTTATGGGTTTGTCAAATCTTCAATCTATTAATTATATTAGTTATGCTCTAGAAGCTTTACATTCTTATTTGGGATTGAGGTTAAGCTCTAAGTCCTTATTTCTCCAAACTGAGGTGTCGACGATTTCATGAGTAGCTGAATTTGAGTGTCACCATTCCCATCCAATACTTGGGCCTTCCCTTGGTGGCTGGGTCCCCGAAATCGACCCATTTCAATGCGCTTTTTGACAGGCTGTTCAGTTGGTTAGTTGGTTGGAAAACAAGGCTCCTATCCTTGGGTGGTAATTAGATCCTAATTAATACCTTACTTATTATTCTGGCTTTCCTAAATGTATTATCAAAAAAGTCTCCTCTTTCACAGCCAAGTTTTTCTATCATGGCAGGGTGCTTAACAAGCTCCATCTCATTTTGTGGCCAAAAATCACCTTGCCAAGGCACATGGGAGGTACTAGTCTTCTCTCTACTTCCTCTCTTAACATATCCTATAATATTAAGCTATTATGGAAGATCTTGAATATGTCTTTTATTATGGCTGATTGGAGCTTATCGAAATATCACTCTCTTTGGAACCCTCTCTTGCCGAGAACTTCTACTTTATTGAAGGATCTAAGGTTGTGTGCTGGTAGATTCAAGGAGAAGATAAGCTTTCTAATTGGCACTAGTTCTTCTCTATCCATATTTTTTGACCCTTGGTGCTTGGGGCTCTCCCTATATGAGATTATTGGTCATAATTGCTTCAATCTTTTTAATAAGCCTCCCCCCATAGCAAAGTGAGTGCCATAATTCTAGATTGCAGAGATTTTTCCTCACTATTGCTTTAATAATATCTTGGAATTGCCAGGGATCCAAATAGGTATGCATTATTATGGGATAACCAAAAAATTTTAACTTCTAAACTCATTAGAAGTTCCATCTTTGTCTTTGATCCTATTGTGAATTGGTATAATGAAATCTGGTACAAAGGTTTTTCTAGTAATCATGCCTTTATATCAGGATGGCTTTATATGCATCCCATCCACACCTATTTTTTGAATATTTGCTTTCACGGAGATTGATTAAAAGTGTGCTCCCAAATGGACACTTCTTTCTCATGCACCCCACTCTTCAGACTATCCTAGAAGCCTCACCTTACCAGGGCCACAAGGCCTTAAAGAGATTGCATTATCTTATTATGTCTATTTGTGTCTATATTTTATGAAGGGAAAGGAATTATAGGATGCACTCAAGGGAAGCCTCTTCGTTGTTTGGGCTGATTACTAAGGAGCATTCCATGGTTGCTTCTAAACTTAAAAGATGGCATTTCAAGGCTTCTTGTTAGTAATTGACAATCTTGAAAATGAAGGTATTTTGAAGCCTCGTGCCCATCCAGACTAACCAACCATTTGTCTTCCTTTATTGCTTCGCCTCAATTCATGTTTGGACTTCTGGCTATGATGATGAGTCGTTTTGATGCATGGCTTGGGGATCAAATTGCATCTTGACGCCTTCCATTTCACAACTATTAATATTACACATGCATCAAGTACACCTAAATAAATTAAAAAATTATAATATAAAAAAATTATAATTTTATTTTTTAATTAAAAAGTTAATAAAATTTATAATTATAAATAATAATAATAATAATAATAATATAATTCATAAGAGATTTTTTAAACAAATTTTAATTAGCATTTGTTTTAAGAATAAAAAAATGTATATAAATCATAAATTCAAATTAATATTAATCCTAATTTTGAAAAATTTCACATATTATTGATTGAATATTATATAGAAATAATAAGAAGAAGAATGGTTTACTTTATTAAAATTTTGATAAATTACTGATGCTCATAAGAAATAGCTTATCAAAATTTAATTTAAATATATTATCATATTTTACTAAATAATTTTAAGGTTTTCTATTGCATAGAAATAATTAATTAGAAAAATAGAGAAATAATAAGTGAGCATAAGACACTACATAAATATAATAAAATTATAATTAATCAAGATGAATGATAACACTTAACTCTAATTCAACTTGAGTGAGTTCAAATCAACCCATAGCCCACTTTAGCTTGATTTGGGCAATCAACTAGCAGACCAAAATCATGTGAAGTAGAGCTAAGGATATGAAGTGGAGTTAAAGTGAAGTGGAACCATGATAAAAAATATGGGGAATATGAAAGGCCAAAGCACGTGCACATGAGATGAAAACTTTCAACTCTTCCTCATACCTCATTCCTCTTCATATAACTCCTACATAATCTAATCTCTGAAGTCAAGAAAGGTAGCAGGATCTTAGAGAAATCAAGTGGATAACCCAAGTTGGAATAGAGAGAGGGGAGAAATGAACATAAAAGTCAAAGAAAATATTGTAAAAATATAATCATCACATCCAGTAGCCACTAAAAGAGACTTTGGCACCACTTATCCCCTCATCCTTGACTTGAGAATTTATAAAAATATGCTCATGAGCAGTTCAAAACCCATCCCAACCAACCACCACACCTTTAATCACTATTAATGGTGATTTTTGGCCACCATTTAAAAGAGGAGAAAAGGAGCTTAAAAGGACTTCATTTTGGCACAAAAACACTCTCCTAAACTCCTAAGAAGACTAACCAAGCCTTCCCCTTTTTTTCATCCACTAAAACGCCAAAATAACCAAACTCCAACGAACTCCGATGGCACTTGCTGATTGAAGCAATCCGAAGCAAAGCAAATGAACAAATAAATTTTGAAGCTTTGCTTGGATCGATTTCAAATTGAAAAATCCACTCAACATTGGGTTGAGTGAGGTACTTTTCAAATCTCATTGCCAAGCTTTAGTTGTTGATATTCTGTGAAAGTGACTTGCATGATTTTAAAATTTAGACTTAGATTCAACCTTCTCTTTTAATTTCAAACATTTCGAACACGAGAAGTCGTGTTCCCGATGAACTGAGGTGTGCACGAACAATGGAGGGTAGAAATCTCATCCCTCTCTGGTTCGTTCGCCGGCTAAGAGGAAGATGAATCCCCAGTCGTTCGATCATACTTAAATGAGACAGATGGTTTAGATTAAATCACTAGATATATTTGATTTAAGCCCTTAGATCGTAGTCTTTGATTTGGACCGTCTGATTATTGATCGGACGGTCCAAACGAATTCTACTTTTCAACCAAAATCCCATGTAAGGCTCCTGTGGACCAATCCACGGCTGGCACGCATAAAGGCATGCCCAGTCAATGCCAAGTGGCACTGATTGGGTTAAATAGAAAGATCCAACATTTATGAATTTAAAAAATACTTAAAATCACCTAAAATTTCAAAAAATCCTAAAAAAATACTCATAAAAAATTACAAATAAGAACTTGTTGGATTAGACTTTTTGAGTGGAATCCAATAAACTCAAAATCCCTAATTTTATTAGGTATTTTGAGCTTTATTTAGGTTTTGGTGAAAATCAAATTTTATTAATTAATCTTAAAATATTAATCAAATGGACCAGAAATTTTTAGGGAATAAAATTAAGGTTAAATCACACTACCATAAAAAATTTTAAGCCAAAAATGATGAATGGGCTAAAAGTTATCAAATTTCAAAGTTTAAATGTCAAATTTCATAAAATATTTAATCTAATAAATCATAAAAATTATAAAAATATCAAAATAATCTACATCACTTTGTTTAGCATCAGAACACTTAAAAAATATTTAAAATTTTTAGATCTCATTAAGCCTCAAAATCATCTAATTAAGGCTTAAAAGATATTAAAATCACAATTAATACCAAAAAGAGAGAAATTAATAATAAATGGAATACAAATAATAAAAAAACCAGTCAACATGTTTGAAATTATAAAACTTAGAATATATTTAAAATATTTGAAGTGAATTACTAGAGTGAATAGTAACAACAAACTAGTTTGAATTTTTACCTATGTATAAAGCCATAAGATTCAAATCTTAATTAATCTAATTAATTTAATCTAACGAAGTATTAATTAGAATTTAATTCAAAAAATTAAACCAAATATTAATTAAATTATGAACTAAAAGTTAATTAAATTAACGCAGTATGCCATTACTTAAAAATTAATGTTATATTCTTTATATTGATAAAAAGAACTCTTAAGTGTGAGCTTAGAACCTACTTATGTGGTGTCTTGATTAACCTCATATTAATAATAATAAAAGTTTTAAAATTTGTAAGATTTATTTTTAAAATATTTATTTAAAATATTATGTTTAACTTAACATAATTTTTATAAGAAAAATTTTAACTATTTGTTCAAGAATTAATGGTAATTAAAAATTTTAATTTGGACCAACTGGTTTTACTAATTTTGACTGGCAGTTCACCAATCAAACCAACCGTAGTTTCCACCAATTTGATACAGAAGTAATTTAAGGTTAATTGAATCAATCATATACCCAGTTCAAGATCGAACTGATTAAACCAATCGGTCTAGACTGGTCTTTAAAACAGTCGCTTTTACTATAACTCCAATCGCGACTGTTAGTAGGGCTGAGAGAAAGAGATTAGGTTGATGGGGGAGGGGGTTGTTCATAACATTCAAAACTTTATATATTTTATATATTTAATACCTAAATTTTATATATTAGACATATAGCATCCAAAATATCCTAATCAAATAAAATTATATCTTCCTTAGAGAGGTCAAAACCTGTCACAGAGTGGCCGTACGAGCGATTCATGAAAAAGCTCTGAATGTCGGAGCCTCATTCCTCTCGTGCTGTTGAAGATCTCATATTCAATTCAGCAGGGGTATGTTTCATCTAGTCCTCTACTTCTATATTACTTGTTTTCTTCACTTGTTTTTCATTTTGGTGCCAATCGGGTTTCAACCTTATGGTGGTGCCTTTCATCAATCCTCTTATTAGTTAATATCAACTCACATCGTCACATGCAGTATACGTAAACACATTGCATGTGTAGCTTCTTCTTGGTGAATAGATAGACTGAGATTGTAGCTTTGTCTTATTGTCTTGATCATAATGATCATTTCAATACTGGTACCTCAACTCTTTGGGCAAGTTTGCAACCTAACCAAGTTACATGGATTTTTCCATCTGTTTGGTTGAAAGCTATGTCTTGCCCTCTTCTTCCTTGATGAATGGAATCTCTAGAGTGAATTGAAGCAATGATGAAAAACCTAGGGTGGGGTGATCTTATGGCTCTAGGTGGTCTCGCCATTGAATTAGATTTTTTCTTTCTTATTCATATTAAATTATAAGGAATTTTTTTAAAATAATTATCATTATAAACTTAATTGAATTGATCATTATTTAGAAATAGGTATAGTCTCTCTTAGTGAGAAAATGGCATGAAAGTTGCCACGTCAACGTGAAGCTAGTCAACCATTTAGTGGGGGATCTTATGTCGCCCACTTAGTGAGCGACTAGAAGGATAAAGAAATCCGATCGACATCGGCCCTATTCTCTTTCCTCTCGATCCTCCCGTCGCCCCACGACCCGAAGTCGCCCTGTTTTTCCCTTCCGTTTTCCGCTTACCCGCACTCGTAGGGCATTGCTCCAACCGTCGGCATTGTTCCATCTTCTCCTTCTAGCCAAAACCAACTCATTTTCTTCCCCGACAGCCACGTCCACGACATTTGACGATTTCCCTCTCCGTCTAACAACCCTTGGAACCTAACATTAGCTTCCGGCGATAATTCCGGCAGCTCTATTCCGTTCAGGGAAGTTTCTTGCGGCAGATTATATAGTTTTTTGCGCACATTCCCGTCGTTCTTCGTCAACACACGGTAAATCCCTATTTTTTATCATTTATAAATTAGTAGATTATGTGTTCTAGGGCTTAGAGCTGTATGGTTACAATTTTGTGGTTGGATTTGATTTGTAAGTTTGTGTTAGTGTTACGGTTCAGGTAATTTATTTGTAATTTTAGGTGACAATATATCGAGTATACTATTATTTGGGTCTACGACATATTTTTGAATGGTATGATTTGGGTTTGAGTTGTTGCAGTTGGCCTATAAGCTTAAAGCCCCGTTACTTGTAGTCTCGTTTAGGTGGCTGTTTGTATAATGTGTCGATTGATTTAAATTTCTTATGATTTATGTAGTTTGTTCTACAAATAAATTTGGACGAGCAATGTTTTTTTAGATTTAGGAAATATTGATATGATTGGTTATTCTTCAGTTATTTGAGGAATGAATAGAGAGTTTGTTTCATGATACCTTTTCTATGAGAAAACTAAGTATCATGAAGCTTCACTCAAGTTATGTGGGAGGTCAAAATCCAATTAAGGTTCTGCGGCACAACACCTTACTGGAATTAAAATAGTGAATTATGATGTCATTGAACATTGATTCAGATCATCACTCTATAAGTCTTACATGTCATTATCCGGTGGGTCAGGCAGTGCAATTCCGGTCATCGGTAGTGCAGTTCCAAATTCATATCTTATTTCATTATACCTATGATCAGGCATCAAATTGATCTGAAACCTAGGGAGATTATAGGTAGAATGGAGTCAAAGTTTAATGTTAAAGTTTCCTACATTAAGGCCTAGGATCAAATTTCCCTTTCATTACTTAAAATTGTTCTAATACTGACTCCTGCATTTATTTTCTTCAATAGGTACGATGGCCGAGGAGCACCACCCACCATTTAGACGTCAACGTTGGGACCATACTAGGGAGGCTACTCCACAGTTGGAGCAGCCATCTACTGAGGTCCACCCTATCATAGCCTCCCTACATGGACGACATAGCCACTCACCCTGATACTATAAGTAATATGTAATTTCTGTTTCTACATTACACCTGCATGATATTCATTTTGGCTAATGGTTGATTGATCAATTTTTTTTTTTTTTGTAGCACTGTTCTAGAGGTTGCTTCACACTTGCTTGCTAAAGGAGTGGCTCATCACTTGTAGAAGATTCATCAGTGGGCTAAAGGCAGTAGTCCTATAGTGTGCTAGCCAGCTTCATTTCATTCGCCTAGATCATCATCTACTTACTGCCCTAGTTGAGAGATGGTCTCCATAGACCAATACCTTTCACCTAGCTGTTGGTGAGATGACAGTGACGCTCCAAGACATAGCAATAATCCTGGGATTACTTGTTAATGGGCCACCTATTATTGACCCAATTGTGCTCAGTGAGGGAAGAGATGGGCTAGCTGGCCAGATTGCTGCGATGAGTTATTGGGATGACACCTTATACCAGATGTGGTGTACCATGACCCGATCAATCCAAATATCAGATCGACCTTCAAGATGGGTCAGGCACAGGCACAGACATGCATGCCATTGAGATGGCTTAGGTGGTCTTTTTATAGAGAGTCATACGCGCATCTGAGCATTGAGGAGTTCTTCAGGCACCTGCATTCCTACATTCTATTTTTCATTGGGTATTTCTTACTACTGGATACATCAGGTTCTAAGGTCCACCTGCAGCATCTTCCACTTCTAGAGGACCTAGATTCATTCAGTGCTCTGTCTATAGGAGGAGCTGTTCTTGCCTACCTCTATAGAGAACTCTACGAGTCTACTAAACCTAGTATGGCCAACATGGCTGGCTGCCTACACCTCCTACAGGATATGGTCTTAGGAGCATCTTCATGTGGAGAGGCTGACCCTACATGTGTCATATCCAACTGATCTTGATGGCCTCAGCCTTGGTTTGAGGTATATTTTACTTTCTGCACTTTCAATTTTTTAGCGTATATGTTAGTTTTAAATGTGTTGTGTGCATAGGTGAAATGAGAGATATGTTTGTCAGATGCCAATGGCGAATGTTGCATTATATAGAAATGAGATGGATGGCTTGCTGCATACTCAGGTTGGACTTGCCGAGTACATTTTGATTCAAATTTCTATAATGCATATTATAATTTAACATAATTTTTAATATGTGCAAGTGATTTGGGTCCCGTACACTGAGCAGATCATGCTACGTATATCACATACATGCTTAGCAGACTCTGATATATGATTGGCATGAGTCCCGCTGATTAGCTGAAAGAGGGTGGAGTGGCATTTACCTGATTGAGTGCTGTGACAGTTCAGACTCATACCCAGAATAGATGTGACACTAGTTGACCCTAGTTTCAAAAGGGTCGATGGTCGAGGCAAAGCGAATGTCGACTGGGTTGATTACCATAAAGTGCACATTGTCGCTTGGGAGAGGTGGAGGGATTACCTCGTCGAGGGCTTGGATGAAGATGTGGACAGGCTGGAGGCTATCAACCAATACATGTACTAGTTCAGATCTTAGGCTTTTCTCTACTTACTGGCCACCCCGACAGATCTTCTAACCACTTACTATCTTAGAGCACCTATAGAGTGTATATATGTAAGCGTTAACATAAGTATTCATTTTAATTCAATATGTTACTTGAGGCTAATTTCACACATTATTTTTTCATGTAGTCGGAGCACATCTTGGCAACTCAGGATATCTTCCGCATTTCGTAGGGTAGATGAGCACGAGCTCTGTGGGAGATGTAGATAATGAGGTGATATGCGAGACTTACGAATTGCATGTATATATCCATGACATTATGGATCGAGCTATGGAGGATGTCCCACAACATGATTGGGGTATTGCGCCATCTACATATACTGATCTAGGTCCATCTATGTATGTTGATCCAAGTCCTTCTATATACCAGCCTACGTATGAGCTACAGCCGCCTATCTTCCTGTCACAGGACTATCTGATGCAGACTTCCGAAGATCTTGCATTGAAGGGCTACCATCAACTGTGTGATCGTCCATCACGTGAACATAACCAGTACACATCTAGGAGTGGTGTGATTCCACGTAGACGACAGAGACGTTAGATATTTAGGATAGTCTATTTGTGCGTCTGTATAATATTTATTCTTATCTATTTTATTTTTATTTTTGGATCATCCATTTATGTAAATATTTGTACTCACTTTTTTGAATGACTTGTAGAACTTATATTCATTTTTGTAATGAATCATCCATATACTTAGTTTTAGATCTACTTAAATGAAAACTTACAAACTCTAAGGTTGACCTTTATAATTGACGATAAGAGCTTAAAGCTTACAAATGGAACATCTAAACCTAAAGCACAAACATAAGAGCTCAAAGTCAATCCTTGATGTAAAAAAAAAATTTTTTCTCTGCAGGCTAGTCGCCCACTTATTGGGGGACTAGCTTGTAGATCCTACAGACCTAGTCATCCACTAATTGGGTGACTAGGCACTATTACACCCGGATTAGCTTCATTACCATGTCAAAGTTGATGTGGCTACCTAGTCGCTCACTTAGTAGGCGACTATACCTATTTCTAAATTTTTTTAATGATACTTAATTCTCTAATTAAGTATCTAACGATACTTATTTAAAAAAAAAAAAGCCCTCTACTTCTATATTACTTGTTTGCTTCACTTGTTTTTCATTTTGGTGCTAATCGGGTTTCAACCTTATGGTGGTGCCTTTCATCAATCCTCTTATCAGTTATTATCAACTCACATGCAGTATACGTAAACACATTTCATGTGTAGCTTCTTCTTGGTGAATAGATAGACTAAGATTGTAGCTTTGTCTTATTGTCTTGATCATCATGATCATTTCAATACCAGTGCCTCAACTCTTTCAGCTAGTTTGCAACCTAACCAAATTTCATGGATTTTTCCATCTGTTGGTTGAAAGCTATGTCTTGCCCTCTTCTTCCTTGATGAATGGAATCTCTAGAGTGAATTGAAGCATTGATGAAAACCTGGGTGGGGTGATCTTATGGCTCTAGGTGGTCTGCTATTAAATTAGATTTGTTCTTTCTTATTGATATTAAATTATATAGGGGTATGTTTCATCTAGACCTTGCTATGAACTCTGTTGGCAAAGGCCACTGCGATCGAATCCAAAGATCTGAGTAAAAAGCTCATAAGGATAACAACGAGCATCATGGTTAGAATGACGGTTGGAATGGCATCCATAGAGAATAGTAAAGCAATAAGGAAAGAGGATTTCAATGAATTAGGTAAGGATGGAGGATGAGGGAAATGAGAGGGCCGAATACACCTGTGAGTGCAATCTTGATTCTTAATCAACGATTTACAGTAGTCGGCAACGAAGGTTGACGGGGTAGGTTTTTTTAAAAAAAAATTAAACACACAGTAATCATTTTTTTGGCCGTATCGGGCATATTCGGTGTCAGATTTTAGCGTGCTTAGTATCATTGGAAATATAATGAGAAGTAATACAACTTTCATGTTGACAATTTTTGACGATTCTCATCCTTGTAGCCGTAGTTTTTGCGTATGTATAAATTTTTAAGATGCAAAAAAATATTTGTTGTAGTAGCCCTAATTTTTTGGTTGTATTGGGCTTATCATGTGTCAGATTTTAGCGTGCTTAGTATCATTGGAAAGGTAATAAAAATTACTACAACTTTTATGTTGATAATTTTTGACGATTCTCGCCCGAGTAGCTGCGGTTTTTTCATATGTATAAATTTTTAAGATAAAAATATATATATTTATTATGGCAGCTATCATTTTTTGGCCGTATCAGGCTCATTCAATGTTAGATTTTAGTATGGTTAGTATCGTTGGAAAGGTAATAAGAAGTACTACAACTTTCTTGTTGATAATTTTTGATGATTCTTGCCCAGGTAACTGCATTTTTTGCATATGTATAAATTTTTAAGATGCATAAAAAAATTTATTATGACAGCCATGGTTTTTTGGTCGTATCAAGCTCATTCGGTGTCGGATTTTAACATGGTTAGTATCATTGGAAATATAATGATAAGTACTATAACTTTTATGTTGATAACTTTTGACGATTCCTGCCTGAGTAGCCGCAGTTTTTGTGTATGTATAAATTTTTAATATGCAAAAATTATTTATTGCAAAGAACCCTCACATTTTTTGGTCAGACGGCTCATCCAATGTCGATTTTAGCATGCTTGGTATCGGAAAGGTAATAAGAAGTAATATAACTTTTATGTTGATAATTTTTGGCGATTCTCACCCAGATAACTGCAGTTTTTATATTTATATTCTCTCAAATAGTACTCTAGGAAATTTATCACTCTCAAAATCAACCATATGAAACATTGCATATTTTGTTATAACTAACTTCAATAAAATGCTCTTACTGAAGTGCAATTAACAAACTCTTAAGAGATATGACATATCGTCAATAAAAATATGCGTTAAGGTTAAACCTCTTGTGAATGTCTTGTGAGAACAAACTGAACTAAAGAAAATATATATGGACCTAATGCTGATATTTGATGTAATCCAATCAAAACAAGAAAAGACTTAATATATATGCAAGATGCAAGTAGTTAGCAATGTCATAGATTATACAATTAAGAATTATACAACTGTGAAACTAAATGAATAAACACAACAAATGAGATACAATCACAAGTAAATGTTATCCACTATCTACGAAAGATAACATCACTGCCCTCTATCTTCATCGATGTCTGCATGGTAGAATCGCATCACTATCGGAGTGTAATGGGCTGGTGGTCATCATGGTCGGTTGCGTAGATGATGCTCTTGATGCTACTCCTCTTGTTCAACCTGCTCAGCCGGTTGTTGCGAGTATCCCATGTGTGTAACACTAGGTACATCAGCAGAGGCCTAAGTAGGAAGTGAGTAACCGTGGTACACTCCGTACAGTGATGTCAAATGGAATGACGGTGTATCATTATTGGGAGGGATTACTACCTGCCATGGGTGCATCTGACTCCACATAGCTTCCTGATATGAATACTAAGGCAGCTGTGTGATTGTATATGTAGACGACCCGACCACTGGTGTAGAGGATGGACCAACATCCATCGTTGGAGCTTCAACTACTGTGACGATGACGTACCTAGAATGCCTGTGTCCATATATCTACTATTAGAGATATGCATATTGCGCCGCAGCTCCCTACATAACTCCTCATAGTGATTGATAGAATGTTGAAATTATGTGTTCTCATCCTTCCCAAAGTAACGCTGAAATGCATCCTCAATGTTCAGGATGTGCTCACGCTACATTGAAAGCAAAATTAGTTAGGATTAGATCATTATATAGAACAAAAATTTTTATATAACAAATAAGCTTACCATCAACCGCTCTCCTGATGCTCGAGGGTAATAAGTGTCGGGGGGAATTGTTGGTGCTCTCAACATGTAGAGTGAAGCCCAGATGATACCATCTCATGTATATGTTGATCGCCGGCTCACTGTTGTTGGGACCAAACAACAGGTTAACTTCGCATAGGAGACCAAACAATAGGTTAACTTCAGTGCATCAACATAGAATAGGTAGACTACACATAAAATACATTAACTAGCCTACTTATTCATAGAACAGGTAAACATCAACGTAGAACATGTAAAGTGCACATCAACAGAGTAACATCAATACATAAGTAAAAAAATGATGTTGAACACTACACTACATAATAGGGTAACATTAGTACAACACATGTTTAATAGTACAACACATATTTATACTCAGTAAAAAAATGCTGCTAAACATTACACCAAAGACACTTTTTTAGTTTAACAATACAACACATGTTTACAGATGGCATAGGTAAAGAAAATTCAAAACCTAATAAACAAAATAAATACTTTTTTATTACAATAGGGTAACATCAGTACATCATTACAGATGACACAGGTGATATTCAACTAGCCTAAGTTCTGCGGTGACGAGTCTGAGGATAGGTTATTTTGTTGTGGCCAACAGTTTTACAGGCACTACATATCCTGGTTCTACTTGTAGTATTATATTTCTGAATCTAGTTGTCCTTGGTTGACCCGACTTTCTCTTGATATTTGGTGGCATGTACTCTGCATAGTTGCTAGTAATAATGTGCTCTGGCCACTCATCATAATCAGGGATAACATGAAATTCTCCCTGGTATGTGTTACTTTAAAGCTGCAAAGTGTAATAAGCAGATACATATTGCACATGACTAAGATGTCATTGTCCCAAAATAGAAATAACATAAGGACAAGGGATGTGGTAAGCTTGAGTATCAAACATAGTACTCATTTGTTTACCACGGAGCTCAGTAATGTCCTCACCTCACGTTCATTACTCTGTAGAGTTGCCTTGATACGGGGAGAGAAGATAGAGTCATGTTGGTTAGCAAAAATTATTGTCATTTCAAGGAGCTTCATGAACAGGGAGACTATGTTGTAATAAATTACAGTAATGAGAGCCTGAATTAGCAAGCCACGTGCTCTCTTCAGCACACTATTGAAGCATTCAATTGCATTTATGGTCATTGTGTCATACATGTAGCCACCATCATGGGTTAAAGACCATAATTGCACATCTCTTGAAACCAACCATCGTAAGCCTCCTGCTTGATATTCTTAATATCAATCATATATCTTTTGAAAATCTAGATATCATCAGTATTACCTGTGACATACATTTTTAGCATATAAATTCTGCATCCCCTATTCCAAGTTGCATAACAGCTTTCTTGAAGTTCTCTCTCAAATTTTGGAGATAAAAGAGATGGGCAGCCCAAGGGAATATTTCTCTACAGCCATGCACTAGACCTGCATGCCTATCAGATATGATACAAAGATCAGCTCTTATAGAGACCAGTGAGATTAAGTCCTGCAGTGTCCGTAGAAATAAAACCCATGACTCAATGCACTCTAATTCAACTACTGCAAAGGCTAATGGAAATAGACCATTGTTTGCATCAATCCCAACTGCACTAAGTAAAGTCCCCCTATATTTACCTAAAAGGAATGTCCCATCAAGACACAAAATTGGACAACAGTACTGCCATCTTGAAATGGAAGGCTCGAATGCCCAAAAAAGTTGCTAGAATCTACTTAACTCTGTTGAGTGCACCCGATATACAGATCCTGGCATAACTAAACATACAACACCCATAAATTTCTCTAAGGTTCAATAGGAATCCTCCCAACTGCCAAAAAATAACCTTCACTGCCTTACGATGCACATCCCAAACTTTCATGTAAGACACTCTTAGTCTCTATCTGGCCTATGATTTCTCGGGCTTAAGTCTAGTGACTCTAATTAGTGAATGAAATAAATAAGCGAGATGTGCATTGCCTGTGTCCAACATTGAGCACTGAATAACTACAGGTATGATGTGAGGCAATACTATCAATCCTATAAGCACCACCCAATCTCTTACTTGAGCTTGCATGTAGTCACCACCTACAGGGTATAGTTGGGTGATCATGGAACATGCACAACACAGTGAACTTTATTTATTTGAAGCATAGATCAAAATTCAACATTATTTATAATGGACCATCCTTGAAGAGTGAACTGAAGTTATTTTTCATCATGGAAGCACATACCTTTAAGTAACTCAGATGGAATGCTATTTTCTTCTTCCAATATTGAAGCATATGATGGCCCATCAAATGTCAGCTTGTCATCCCATTCCCTAGTTGTTTGAGCACAATGCATATAGTCATTGTTAGATAACAAGTTCCCTTCAGTATGATTTGTTCTAACTGACTATTCCCTAATTAGGTCACCAGCCCTAATTGATGGTTATGTGGCCAATAAAGTAGCTCGACATCATTGTCATCATCATGTAGGGTCCGCTTGTTGTAGAAGGCATAGTTTCATACCCCTCATCTTTGGAAGATAAACTTATGGGATCATCTTGAGGGTAACCACCCATAAATTGAACTTGTTCCCAAAATGGGCATGTTCATGGTATGCAGATCTATAAGGTTCAACCCGAAAGTTACTTGAGATGTTGGTGTAAAGTATTCACTGAGCTCTAACACTCCTCAATATTATCTATCCTCTTTCTTCATTAAAGCGGTTCCACAACTTCAACATACACTACCATTGGTGAGTGCATGTCTGTTGATTATAGACTCACATACTTCATCATGAATGTGAGCAATAAATCCACCATCAATAGGAAACCGGCCTATCAGACTAACACTAAACTTTACTGGATTTAACTTCAATGACCTCACAATGTGCCTCTGTAAGTCCATGAATTGAATCCACCTTGAGATTTGTATTGGGAAATTTTTTCCACCAATATAAGTAGGAATAAAATCATCAGTAACAGTCAGTTCACCATCATAATAAAGAACTATGCAAACAGTATATGAACTCATTTTGACCTCAGAACATCAAAATACAGAGAATCCCTTATCTCACCTGGACAAAGAATAAATTCAATTTACTTTAAAATAATAGTGAATGGATCCACAATTTACAACTATCTACAGCTAATTTACACTAACTCTTAATCCTAAGAAATAATTTAAACAAACATCACACACAATCTAAAACACACAATCACGCTTAAAGAATTAGATCAAATACATTGGGTGCAGATTGAAGGGAGGGCTTTGGTTCTCAGTGGGTTCAACTTCTGGAATCTAACTAGAGGAAATGCTGACATAATATAAAATGGTAGAGCCAGTTGAAACAAATAATGTTTCTTTCTCCATATTACCACCAAATTCTATAAATGACGCATGAAAAGAAATCATTCTATGAGAGCCTATAATGAAGAATTATATCATCTTACTACTCATAATAATCTCCACAAAGATAACATTTTATAATAAAACACATCTCATCATCACAAGATTTATTTTTCCCAAAAAAATACAATCACATCATACAATCTTATAGTTCTAGCAAATAAATTTACTAATCAGACAACTCAACTAATAAAATACATCTAATCACCCAATATTCGCAATCAAAGTGAACATTCAACTCTAGGTTTGTAAAAATTATCTCAAAAAATCCGAAATCAAAAACTAAACCGTAGCTCTATTAGTTTGTAAAAAAATACAAACGCATCATATAGATCTAGCAAATAAATTCAAACGCATAAAGATTTATTTTTCCCAAATATTTAAACATACAAAGAGAAATCACGATTCAAGATTTATTTTTTCCAAAAAAAATACAAACGCATCATACAATCATATAGATCTAGCAAATAAATTCAAACACATAAAGATTTATTTTTCCCAAATATTTAAATGCGAAGAGAAATCGCTTCAAGATTTATTTTTCCAAAAAAAAAAAAAAATACAAATGCATCATACATTCTTATATATATACCAAATAAATTCACTAACCACACAACTAAACTAATAAAACACATCTAATAACCCCAATCAAAGTGAACATTCAACTCTAGGTTTGAAAAAATTACCTCAAAGTAAACCGTAGATCCAACACCACGAGGGCCGTAGCGTCGGGTCGGCGGTAGTAGCACCGGCAGCAAGGTCGACGGCGGTGGCAGCGGAGGCTTCGGTCGAAGAAAGGGCACAGTTCGGTCGCAAGGGGGGAAGAGAAAATCAGGAGATTAATCTCCCGATTGGGCCTCGTGCGGCCCTAAAATGTGTAAAAAACCAATACAACGGCCGACTACCGTGTTCGTCGGCGCCAGTCACACCATTGTCAGGCTATTTTAAAATTTTTTTTAATGTGCCTAATTACGTAATTAAGATTATAATCATACTTAGTTTAAAATCTTAACATGTTTTAAATGCTATAGGTGAAATATTTAATACTTAGATATTAAATATCTAAAATAAAAAAAAAATTGAATGCTTTGTATGTAAATTATTTTAATATTTATTAATTTATTAATTATCATTTTAATCTATTTAATGAAAATTTTAATTTGAATTAATATTATAATTTACCAGATATTATTATTGAAAATATTATTACATTTAATTTTATTAATTAAATTTAAATTATATTTAAATTAATTTTTTAGCTAATTATGATTAAATAATTTTAATCATAATTTATATAGGTTTATTGATTCCTGATTTGTAATTAATTAATTAAAATTAAGATATTGATAAATATTTAATTTATTTAAAAACCTAAATTCAAATATTAATTTAAGATAATTATAATTTTAATTTATTAGATAATGCTTGATGAAGATACTATTAAACTAAAATTATCCTTAATTTAACCTAAATTTTTAGATAATAATTTATTAATATATCACTTTAAATTAAGTATGATTTAATGAAATTAAATGCATGCAATATAGGCTTGACAATCTATGATCAATTAATAAAAATTAAAGTATTAACTATTAATTACTAAAATTTTAATTAATGATTAATTCATATATTATCTTATGATAATTATATTTTGGACTTATATATAATTGATTTAGGCTAAATAAAAATAATTTGAGAAAATCAATATCATATTTATGTAAAATATCTAAATAGAAATTATTATTTAATTAGTTTGTTAGATTATCAATAAATGGTTACTTAAGATAATGAAATTATATTTAATAATATTCTCTCAAATAAATTAGATATAAATACAGTATTAAAAAATAAATATTTGATTGCATAGACAATATTATCAACTTAAATAAGTTCTTGATTAAATGCCAATAAGAATATTATATTACACTAATTATCATTTAACTATTTTAATTAAAACTTGAATATACTAAATAAATAAAATAAATATAACATTTATATAAATGTTATTAAAATTTTATTTAGCCTAACTAACTTAAATCCTAAACTAGCCAAACAGTTATTCATCATTTAATTATATTTAACTTTATCCTATTAATTAGTTTTCAAAACTTTATTCCTTTTAATCTTAACATATGTGTAGCTAAACATACTCTTAGTAAATCCTAGGCTACTAAGACCTATTTCGTGGAGGTGGTAGCGCCACATTCCGTTTTAAAATGAAAGGAAAGTTATGTTTGTTTGCCCTTTTCATCACTAAATCTCATAAAATTTTATCAGTTTCAAAATTGACTTTAACAGCCTAATGTTAACATTTCAGCCCTTGTGCCCCTCTTCTCCTTTGTAGCTTCTTTGAGATACCCTCGAACATACAAGCGGCTTCAATTTTTGTTCAATCCTCTTTCTCTAAAGTTTCGTCGAGATGTCATCTTTCATTCTTGATATATCCTTCTAAAATTTATAAATTTAACACGGATCTCAATTTAAAACATACATACAATCAAATTAAATGACTCAATGAGACGAGTCCAACAATGTTCGAACCAAGTCAAATCAAATTCAAATGAGCTCAAATCAAGCTAAAATGTTATATCTAAAACTTAGAAACACTGACTAAAAGATCAAATGACTTCCAAATTTGACGTTCTTATAGTCGAATCGAGTGGCTCGACAAGACGAATCCAATGAGCCTAAGATCACTCAGATCGAAGGTCATTTGAATGGTCAAATCGCCAAAAAACTATCTATAATTAAATGAATCAATACGGACAGTCCGATGGAGTGTTTTGAGATTTTGACTACAATGACCAAAATGCCCTTCAGAATCCTATAAATTGGACATTATTCTTGTCATGAAGGGTGGAAGGAGCTAGAAGCGAACTTGGGAAGCCAAAGCTGAAGAGAAGAGATAGCTTTGAGGCTTGAAGATCCTTCAAGCATAATCGTGCCACCAGTCGACGGTCCCCAACCACCGTCGTTCATCACCGCCGACCACCGCCGGCCACCGCTGTGGGCCACCACCACCTGTCCTCGCTGCCGTCGACCACTGCCGTTGGTCACCTTCGCCAACCACCACCGTCGACCATCGCCGCCGGCCACCGCCACTATCCACCGTCGGCTGTCGCCACCAGCCCCCACCACCGGTCATCATCGTCGTCAATTACTGTCGCTGACCATCATCGCCAGTCACCGCCACCAACCACCGCCGGCCACCACCATCGGCCACTATTGTTAGTCATCGTCAACCGCCGTCACCGGTCACCACCGCCAGCTGCCACCACCCGACAGTCGCTAGATCATCACCGACAGTCATTCACTATCGTCGACTGTCACAAACAACTCTATAGCCCAACTACTGTTGCATAGTTGTTGTGACTTGATTTTGAGATTTTCATTATCAGGCTTTCTCACATACAACTTTGTAATCTCGTTATCGAGAAAACTTAAACTTTGTACTCCAAAGTAGATATATAGCGGAAAATTTTTACTGGGCTAGGCCCCGTGATTTTTTCCCGCTCTTTATGCGATTTTTCTACATAAAAATCCTGGAGTTTCTTGTTCACACTTCAAATATCTATATATGCTGGATTTCTCAACAAGGCTAAGGCGTAAACTTTTATTCCACCGCAACTGGTTTTCTAGCACGCAACAGTTTGGCGTCGTCTGTGGGAAACTGATTTCCATTATTTCATTATGTCTGATGACCAAGTTTCTCAACAAGATCAAAACCACCATCCAGGTAGAGCATTTCATGCTTTTAAGGAGAGCATGTGAAGAATGAAGATTCATCAAACTTTGTTCCTTCAGATTTTGTTGGAAATTGGGGGCAACTCTTAATCTCAAAAGATCATTCAAATCAATATTCTAGATATTTAATTGATTATCAGTTCGAGAAGCAAGTCAGTAATACTCGTGAAAAAGATAAAGATCAAGAAGCAACTTTGGCTACAAACATATATTTTTGATTTGATCTCCTCCACACAGGTTAAATGTCACCGAGTAGCACTCTGACAAACAACCTCAGATAGGTCATAATTTTGTACCTACTCCACACAGGTTAACATCATCGAGTGACACTCTGACAAACAATCTCGGATAAGTCATAACTTTGTACCTACTCCATACAGGTTAACGTCATCAAGTAACACTCTGACAAACAACCTCAGATATGTCATAACTTTGTACCTACTCCACATAGGTTAACATCACCGAGTAATACTATGACAGATAATCTCGAAAGAGTCAAAATGTTTAACTTCTTTCATACATGTTAATGTCATACCTTAAAAAAATAATCTCGGATGAGAGTTAAAACTATTGGCTTCTTCCACACAGGTTAAATGTCACCGAGCAAAACTCTGACAAATAATCTCGGGTAGATCAAAAATCTTTGGTGGATTCGATTTGAACTCTTTCATACAAGTTACTATCATCAAGTAATACTTTGACAAATAACCTCGGATAGGTCAAAAATCCTTGGCAGATTCTATTCGACCTCTTCCGTACAGGTTAACGTCATCAAGTAACACTTTGACAAACAACCTTGGATGGGTCAAAAATCCTAAGCCGATTCGATCTAACCTCTTCCATACAGGTTACTATCATCAAGTAATACTTTGACAAACAACCTTAGATAGGTCAAAAATTCTCAGCGGATTCGATTCAACCTCTTCCATACAAGTTAATGTCATCGAGTAACACTTTGACAAACAACCTCGGATGGGTCAAAAATCCTCAGCAGATTCGATTCTACCCCTTCCATACAAGTCAACAACATCAAATAACATCATGAAGAATGACAGTCTAAAATTAGCTACCTGAATTTTTGAGTTTTTTGAGGAATGATTCTTAATCAATGCTTCCCCACCACCTTGACAGTTGTCAACTATTGGAGTTTCAAGAAAATCAATGTTCTATGAACTACGGGCCTTGATCGCCTCCAAACCTGATCGATTCGATGAGGACAGTTGATGCCTCTCTCAAAGGAAATCTGAGCCTCGTCGTATGAACTACGATACTTGATCACCTCCAAACCCAGTCTGTCCGACGAGGACAGTTGATGCCGCTCTTGAGGGAAAATTGGAGCCTCACCGTATGAATCTGGCTTTGATCGCCCAAACTCGGCCGAAGGCGAATTAACACCTCGCTCAAGAAAACTGGAGCCTCATCGTATGAACTACGGGCTTTGATTGCCTGCGAACAAGATCGATCTAACGATGATAGTTGACGCCTCTCTCGAGGGAAAACCAAAATCTCACATGAAATACCTTTAATTGATCGCTTCAAACCCGGCCGGTCCGACAGACAGTTGACGCTTTTCGAGAAAACCGAGCCCCAGATGAACTACGAGCCTTGATCGTCTCCAAACCAGGTCGGTCCGACGAGGATAGTTGACTCCTCTTTCGAGAGAAAACTAAAGCCTCGTCGTATGAACTATGGGCCTTGATCACCTCAAAACCCGGTAGGTCCAACGAGGATAGTTGATGCCTCTTTCGAGGGAAAACCAGAGCCTCGACATATGAACTATGGGCCTTGATCGCCTCTGAACCCGGTTAGTCCGACGAGGACAGTTGGCGCCTCTCTCGAGGGAAAATCGGAGCCTCGCCATATGAACTACGGGCCTTGATCACCTCTAAACCCGATTGGTCCGAAGAGGATAATTGATGTCATTCTCGAGGGAAAATCGGAGCCTCGCCGTATGAGCAACGGATCGTGATCAACAAAGCGAATGACCTTCCTCTAAGAAGAAGGTCAGAGCTTCGCTGCTAAAAGAAAGAAAATAAAATAAAATTTTTTTTATTACCCTAGCCCTTGAACTTCTGCTAGATAATTTCTCATCTAATGTAGAAGAACACTAGAACATATGGGAGTTGTGTCTCCTTACTTGACCATAAAGGATTTTTATAGACCCATTATAGGGGAAAAAAGGAAATATATAAAAAAAATGGAAAGAAATGAAAAAAACTGAAAAAAAAAATTGAAAAAAATCCCCTCTCGTTATGACTAGCCTTTGCTAGCCATTTAATTAAAAAAAAAAACCTCTCTCTTCATTATTCTACTTAATTAAAAAAAAAACCCTCTCCTCATCTCTCTCTTTCTCACACTAAAAAATAATATCGAGGGGCCCGTGACTCCTCTCTTTCAAATCCAACAGCCACCTAAATATATATATATATATATATTATCCTAATAATTTTTACTTAAAATGATTTTATATATTTTTGAATGAAATGAATTTTTTCATCCAAAAATAGGGGGGCAAATGATATTTCCCTCTAAAAATTATAAATTAAACACGGATCTCAATTTAAAAAATATATATAATCAAATCAAACAACTCAGTGAGACGTGTTCAACAATACTGGAACCAAGTCAAATCAAGTCCAAATGAGCTCAAATCAAAGCTCAAATGCTATATCTAAAACTTTGAAACCTTGACTAAATGATCAAATGACTTTCAAATTTAATGTTCTTATAGTCGAATCGAGCGGCTCGACGAGACGAATCCAACGAGCCTAAGATCACTTAGATTAAAAGTCATTTGAATGATTAAATCACCAAAAAAAATATCTATGATCAAATGAATCAATACGGACCGTTCGATAGAGTGTTTTGAGATTTTTGAATACAATGACCAAAATGCCCTCTCAGAATTCTATAAATAGAATATCATTCTTGTCATGAAGGGAGGAAGGAGCTAGAAGCGAACTTGGGAAGCCGAAGCTGAAGAGAAGAGAGAGCTCTTAGGCATGAAGATCCTTCAAGCATAATCGTGCCACCAGTCAACGGTCGCCGACCACCGTTGTCGATCATCGCCGACCACCGCTTCGGCCATCATCGGCCACTACCACCGGTCATTTGTCAACCTCCGTCATATTACCGCCTCCTCACCGCCCTTGACCATGCTATTGGTCACCGTCGTCGACCACCTGATCCCGTGCGGGTCACTGCCTCCGACCACCGCCATCAACCACTACCACCGACCACGCTGCCGCCACGACCACCATTGCGTCGCCGCAGCACTTGCCGGTCGATGTTGACCGCATCGTCGCGGTCGTAACGACCGCTAGCCATCCGCCCTGTCGACTATTGTTAATAACCGCCAACCGCCATCACCAGTCATCACCGCCAGCTACTATCACCCAAAAATTGCTAGATCATCGCAGTATATTCACTATCACTACTACCTAACTACTTTTACCCATTTGCATGTATTGTCCATGATTATGAGATTTTCATTATCAGACTTTCTCACATACAACTCTGTAATCTCGTTATCGAGAAAACTTAAACTTTGTACTCCAAAGCAGATATATTATAGAAAATTTTTACTGTGCTAGGACCCATGATTTTTCCCCCATCTTTTTGGGATTTTTCCACATAAATATCTTGGAGTTTTTTTTTCACTCTTCAAATATCTGTGTGTGTGCTGGATTTCTCAATAAGGCTAAGGCGTAAATTTTTATTCTACCGCAACTGGTTTTCTAGCATGCAACAATTCTATTGATATGGAGCTTTATTTAGAACATCACACAGATCATGGAGATTTTATATTTAGGTGATTAAACTTGTCATTAAGAAATAATATATCATCTCAAGAGATAGAAATATCATTATATAATAGATTTAATAATAAGACCTTCAAAAGCTAATGAGTCTATAGATAAGAGTTTATTTAAGGAAATTTTTTTAAACTAAGTATCATTAGAAGCTTAATTAGGTAATTAAGTATTATTAGAAAAATTTAAGAATAGGTATAGTCATCCAATTAGTGGGAGACTGACCACGCCACGTCGACTCCGACGTGGCGTGGATCGCGTTAAGTCTGAATCGCATTTGGGCGGCGGGTAATCTAAGCGTGTAATTAGTTAACAATTCTTGGACTTAAGCCGATCGCCCATTAATTGGGCATCGGGTTAATTTTTTAAGTGCGATTTGTGTGAGATGAGTAACAGCGTTACGGTTTAGGGTTATGAAGATAACTAGGATTTTCACGTATACATAGAGTTCTGTACTCATCAAACAAATCTTAATCCTTCAATTTTGTTCTTCTAAAAGTAGAGAGTAATAAACCTACTTTAAAATCAAAGAAAAAAAAGTGCGTTTAAACTTGAAATGGTTATGATCAAGTTGGTAATAGTTTAATGGATGACAATCATATGAAGTTAAGAAATTCATTTCAAAAATGGACAAATAATAAGAAGTTCATTATGATATAACTAAATTTAACGTGTACATGACTCTCAAGTTTGTAATGAAATAGATAAATAAAATGTAGATGCAGTCAAAAGTATATTGTCTAAACATCCTCGGCGTGCGTGGAATCCACCACTCCGGTGTGTCTTGTCGGTGCAGGATGGAAGATCACGGCGATGGTGGCCCTCAAGATCCTCGGCGATTAGTGCGTCATATCATCTGTGGAAGATAGGTGCGACTCATAAGGCGATATGTAGAAGGACTTGGATCGGCATAAGAAGGACACGGATGTGAGTAGATGGCTCGACTCCAGTCATGGTGTGCGACACCCTCTGTATGCACCAATATGTAATATGTGTCACCAATATGTACATCATCGTCTGCATATCATTTCATCTATCCACATCCTAAGGGTGATCATCCACATGCCAAAGTATGGTGAAAGATGTCGAGTCATTGATATGCTCCGCTACGAAAAATAGTATGTAAAATTAGCACATAAATATTGAATTGAGATGAATACTTATATCGGACTTACATAAATACGCTCCAGGTGCTCACGGCATAGTAAGTGGTGGGAGGATGTAGGCGGCCGATATCTGAGAAGCCCACGATCGAACCAACACATGTGGCGATAGGCGTCTTCACATCCACACATCTCAGGCCCTCGACAAGGCAATCCCTCCTCTCTCCCAAGCGACAATGTGTGGTGGTAATCGGTCGACATCCTTTACCCATCGACCCTTTTGACCCAGGGTCAGGGGCTACATCTACTGGAATAAGGTCGAGCGGCACTCTATCAGTAAATGCCACTCAACCCTCTTCCGGTGATAAGAGGGACTTCGTCTTAACCATATGTCGAGCACTGTTGAGCATGTATCGATAGATGTCTTTGATCTGCTCATATCTCCGGATCACACATATAGTAAAATTATGTTAAAACATAATCGCATTCTGAGATATTTGAACTAAAGTGTTATCTGTAGATCTAACCTGTGTTTGCCGCAAGCCATCTAACTCATTTCTGTACACTGCAATATTCATCATTGGCTGCTGGCGAACATACTTCTCATTCCATCCGCGAAAAATAGTTTAAACATATATATATAAGGCATAATTTGAAAGTGCAATTTTGAATTTTGACTCCATTCTACCTATAATCTCTCTAGCGATCAATCCAGTCCTGATCATAATGATGAAGTATGCTTATGAATTTTGAACATCACATGACGCACTTACATTGACACATCTATGATTTTCACCTCTTGATATTCTCACCCCTAAGCGCCTCTGTTGCTACAATGCAAACGCCACTTATAGTGGTCTTGTAGACTATCGTACACATACAACCGTAGTAGTTCTTCCGGTAAATATTTGGAATTGAACATTATTTACTATACACCACCCAACAACAAAGAAATTACGGACTGCTTTAAAACATACCTTCAACAAGGTCATTTGGAATTTCAATTTCATCTGTTAGAGCGTTTTGTCGGATGGCCAAAGTAAACATCATTGTCCCACTCTCTCATAGTTTGACACATCCGGATATACTGCTTTGTGGACAACATATGACTCTCTCTCAATATATAAATGAGTGATTTTTCGATAGATTATGTCTATATTCTCAAGCACAATAGCTTCTAACCCAGCGTCATCATTACTAATATCCCCGACTCACTACTTGAGCCACTACTCAAAGTCTGATACTCATCTTCGACGCGACTGGCACATACGGTTCATCCAAACGATAGACAGCATCGTCACTATCACATAACATATAAGTTGAGCAACAAATTATTATATTAATTATTACAAGTATAATCAAATAAATGTTGACATATACTGGGAATCAACTCATCAAAGCCGTTCCCGGAGGTGCTTGTGCGAAAATTCGTAGGCATGTATATCTACCGACCTTACTATCGGATCATGTGGATGCAATATTAACACCTTCCACTTCGACATACAACACCAACATCTACGGAAGTTCAAGTGTAACTTAAACGCCATCGCCGATATTACAAATACTATAAATGTCACCCACGCACCCATAGAGACATGTGACACTGATCAATGTGCAAGATTCTCATAATTCGTTGTTTCAATTCCGTAAGGTGCGTGACGAAACCTTAACGGATGATTGACCTCCCACATAACTTGATCAACGCTCATCGATACTTAGTTCGCTCCATAAAAGGATAAGCGAAACAAATTCTCTGTTCATTCTTGCCAAACAAACTATATAGCTTAACACTAATCAACATCTACGCAAACATACAACTCAAATCCCAAACAAGTCTAAAAATACTACTCAAATTCTACCATACATACTCTATTACTTTATAAATTGATAGAAATAGAGATTTACCGTGAGTTTACAAATAACGACGGGGATGTGAACAAAAATAAGTCGAATCCACCACAGGAAACTTCCCCGAACAAAATGGAGCCGCAGGAATCGTCGCTGGAAGCTAATGTTGGCTTCCAAACCCTGCTATATGAGAGAGGAAAGTGTCAAACACCATAAACGCGGTTGTCGGTAAGAAAAATAAGTTTATTTCGAATACCCGAGGGAGACGGCACAATGCAAGGGTTGGAGATACCGACGGGCTCGGGAAGTCTGATGTTAGAACGCGGTCTGAGGGATGTTATGCGAAGGAGCGTGAGAATCGCTGAGGAATAGAAATCAAACAAACCGAGGACCTCACCGACCCCCTAATAGAGCCGTGTCCCAATTAGGACTCGTTTAACGCAGATAATGCCGTTTGAGTCGACGTAGTGGGATGCACCAATTAATTAGCGACTATACCTATTCTTAAATTTTTTTTAATAATACTTAATTACCTAATTAAGTTTCTAATAATACTTAGTTTAAAAAAAATTGTCTTTATTTAATACAAGGCTCTCAAATATCTATAAGGGCAAACTCTTGTAGTTAAATACATCTCAAGAGATGAAGATACTTGTAAAAATGTTGTGAAAAATAAACTTTTTTTTTTGGGATATGACCACCGCCCCACTCACATATCGCATATTTCTATGGCTTCTAGTATCATATCTTCTGGACTTAGCAAATAATATAAATTATAAGTGTCGGGTCCCCACTTTCATCCCCTTTAGGATGTTGTGAAAAATTAACTTTTTAAAAAAATATTATAAATATTAAAAATAATTTTTATTGAAAAACATCCAATAAAAGCTTTCCTACAATAACTATAGTAGATCTGATACTCAAGAGCAGCTTACTATTATAAAATTTCTTAAAATTAATAAAAAAAGTGGTTGCCAAAAAGTGATTTTAAAAGTTAAAAAAAAAACTATCCCAAATAGACACATGTTCAATTTGTTATACAACACTACAAGCTTATCTTCGGAATAAAAAAATAATAAGTTTGAACGGTTGCGAGATAGTAAAATAATCAATTGTAAATTTTGACCTAAATTTAAATAATTATTAATTTATTTTTTAAAAAAAATATCATATCTGACTATTTAATCAAAACTTATTTAAATAAGTTTAATAATTACTAACATTATTATTAAATAATTTGAACTCTACATCATGTTCTTCCACAGAACTAATTATTTAATCATCCAAAAAAAAAAATCAAAGCAACAAATAAAATAAATATTTCTCCTTTAAATTTAAGTTTATATATTAACTTTATTGAATCTAAATTCTCCATAAATTATACTCAATCACCTTAGACTATATTGAGAGACAAAGAGGGAAAAGAATAAGAAGAAAAAAAAAACATAAAAAGAGAAGCTAAAAGATTTTATTGATTAATGGGACTTAAATTTTTTGATTTACATAATCTTACATCAATCTTTGACTTCTCCTCCCACATTTCTTTACTACAAATGCGATCCACCATTTACACCTTGATATCTCACTTGCATAATAGAAACAAAAGTGACTACACCACCTCCCATTTCAACTTCCTCTCTAAACCTTCATTATAGTTTCAATATATATATATATATATATATATATATATATATATATATATATATATATATATATATACATAATTATTTTACCATTTTCACTTATAATAAATAAGACTTTTATATCCACTATTAACTAATTTTATATATTTATAAATTAATCACTCTCAATTTTATATTTTTAAGTAGAAATTTAAATTCAATTAATATTTATTATTTTTTAATTTTTTTTTTAATGATTTAGTGATGATATGTGCAGATATATAAGTATCACAACTTAAAAAAAATAGGAGAAAAGATTAAAAGTTATAAATACATATAAATTAGATAATTGACTTGTAAAAATCTCATATAAATAACCTAAACCCTTAATGATTTCTAAACTTCCACCAACACTTTTTCCCCAAAGCACTCTGCCCCGCCGACCACAGGCACGCCACAACCTCCTTCATCGACGGCCTCCTCTGTGTCGCCGATGCCGCATCGCAGCCAATCGAGCCACGTCACGCGCCGCCGCCTCCTCTTTCACTTCCCGGTCTCACCTCGTGGGTCCCATAAAACGTCAAACCTCTCAGCTCCTATAAGTCCCAACGCCCACTTCACCACAGAAGCTGGGCTGTACTCAACATCTATCGCCCGCCGGCCCGATATCAACTCTAGCAGAACAACCCCAAAGCTATACACATCTGTCTTAACACTAAGATCTCCTGGAGATAAATAAGCCGGGTCCAGATAGATGGTCCCCGGCAGCGAGAAGGAAGGCGGACTGCTAGCCCGAAATCTGCAGGCAGGCGACCATCGGCGTCGAGAAGGATATTGGACGGCTTGATGTCCCGGTGGAGACAGGAGGGAGGAGGTCGTGGAGGGAAGCGATGGCGGTGGCGGCGCGGAGGGCGAGGCGGAGCGTGAGAGGAGAGTGGAGAGATGCACGGTGGATGAGATCGTCGAGTGATCCGTTGGGCATGAACTCGACGATGGCGATGGAGTTGGCGGCGGCGCGGCCGAGGAGGTTGACGAGGAGAGGGGACGCAGGGAAGGAGGAAAGGACGGCGATTTCGTTGGCGGTGAAGGAGGAAGGGGAGAAGGTGGGGTCTTGAAGTGGAGGAGGAGCGGGGATCTTGGCAGCGGCGAGGAGGCGGCCGTTGTCTAGTTTGGCGAGGAAGACGGATCCGTGGCTACCGCGGCCGAGGAGGGCCGTGGGGGCGAAGCCTGTGGTCGCCGACTCGAGCTCTTCCTGGGAGAAAAGGCGGTGTCTTTTGCGGCTCGCGCGTCGCGTGCAGGGGAAGCAGGCCATTAGAGAATGACGGGCTTTGGTGAGACGGTGGAAGCCATTAGAGATCGAGAGAGATTGCGACGGGGAATTGAATTATAGTGCAGGAATTGGTGAGATGGTTAGGATTTTGTGCGATATGTAGGGTATATTATGGGTTTGAAATGGTGCTTTGAGGCCAGATAAGAGTGGAAGCTATTAAAAATCAAGCTGTTGCTCTTTGAATTTTGACTATTGCAATAAAGTGTTTTGTTGGAGTTTTTTTTTTTTTGAATGATTATCTAATCTCGTCATCTTATGAGTGAGGATATGATATATTATCTGTGAGACATGCGTCGCGTTCATCATCCCACAGTGCCTTTCTTTTCACTATTATGTATAGCATTTGAGAAAAATCTCAGGAGATTCTCGGTATACTTTCGCAGGTAAGAAGGCGATTGGGTTGTTCGTTGAGTTTGCCTCTTGGGCAAGGGACGGTCCAATTTGTGGGGAAGATTTTTTTTTTTTTTTTTTTTTTCATGGGTATCACCCACACTTTCTTGTGGGTGGGGATGTCACTAATCTCACATGTCCATTAATATTCATCATGTGTTACTACTTCCCAAAGGTATGGCCTCTGAGAGGATTCTGGTCAGGTTGAATACCAACTGAGCTAAGAGACGGTGAGTTTGTGGGGAAGATTTGCTGTCACATCGAGGAATTAATTATATATATATATTTTTGATTAATTCAGTTTCGTCGTGGATAAATATCGTGGGAAAAAAAGAGGTCGTTACATAATATAAATTTGATTTTGATATAAAAAATTGAGTAAAAAATGAAGATATGTATAATAATTTGAAGACGGAAAAAAAAAGACAATATAAGAAATAGACATAATATAGTATTGCCATTATTCATTAAAACAGAGTGATCTATTAATTAATTGTGTAAAAATGTTTTAAGTTATGCTTATCTAATTGGATTTCGTTGCAATACTTTAGTTCATTTGAGCCACTTTATGATGAATTTATACATCCATCCATTCCTCAACATCTCTGAGAATAAAACAATACCTCAACTAATTGGTTGAGTCAAAGAATGCAACCATCTAATATTACTACACACTTTATTGGACCCTCTGAAAGTGATATGCTCTATTCTTTTAGATGGTAGGTAACATCATACATATTATAGCTTATTAGCATTGATGGCTAAGTCATCTCATCAAACTTAAATATAAATTTTGGCTCAAAATTTAGATTTTAAAGATGCAAATGAAATTGAAATAATAATGTTAAAATTTAATTATAGAAAACTTATTAAACTCTAAAATTTGCAAGCTATTTTATCGAGATATTTTTAATGACACGTTTATTTTATATCGTTAAAGGCCTAATCGAACCCATTCCTTTTTATGATCGATTAAGGATTGAACATCACCTCCAATAATTTAATTTATTTCTTTAAGATTCTTTTTTCTTAATGTCCTTGAATTTTTTTTTTTTTCATTTTGTTATTCTAAGAATTTCTATCATGGTGTCCCTAAATTGGCTATCCTTACCTTATAAAGCTCTAATTAAATATTTTTAATGTTTCTTTAAAGTTCAAGTCATCCATTGAATCTAATCATGTGGTCTAGTCCATTCCATCCAAGAAAAGAATTATCCAAAGTCATTCTACATCACCATCCACATTAAAGTCTTTAAATATTTTGCACTACAATAATATCAAATATCTTTTATAATTTAGTTCTCTAAATATTTAATAATAAATAATAATAATAATAATAATAATAATAATAATAATAATAATAATAATAATAATAATAATAATGATCCATCTTATGCTAGTGCTCCATATGACCCATCATTTACATTATGAGTGTCAAAAAAATTGAACATTATTATCGGACTCAAAAAATGCAGGTTGGGTTAAAATTTTCGAATTTAGTTGAAAAATAATTTCGTTTGATTTTTTTGGTCTTGACCTAATATTTTGGCACTTCATTTCGAAATTGACTTCTCCCGTTTTTATCGATGAGATTTTGACTTAAAAAATATATATAGATCATTTGGTTGTTCAATCTATGGGTCCGATTCTTGAAGTATTTAACCCGTTTAAAATTGGGTTTGAGCTATTCAGTCAATATTGGTAAACTGAGCCTCAGAATTTCACTTAATTTTCGATCTCCTGAAAATGAACAACGTGATACATAATCAATTACATCAAAATATTATTAAGATTCTTATATAATTTTTACATATAAAATTTTTTCATTATATATATTTGTATAATCAATGAATATTCTTACTTCCGCGTTGAGAATTAAACTCCCTAATAATTTCCTATAGACACCACTCCGCCGCCACATCCGCCAACTTCCACCAACACTTCTTCTTTAAAAGCACTCCGCCACGCTGACCACAGGCGCCACCACTTCCTCCATCGTCGGTCTCTCCTGCGGTGCTGAACATCTAGCCGCCAATCGAGCCACATCACAGCCGCCTCCTCCTCTTCCGTTCCTGGACCGCCACCTCTAGGGTACAAAGCTCAAATCTCTGCTCCTATAATCCCGGCCAACCATTTCACCAAGTAAGCTGGGCTATGCTCAACATCTATCCCCCGCCGCCCCGATAACAATAGCAGAACAACCCGAAAGCCATATACATCTGTCTTAACACTCAGATCCCTTGGGTGATAATTTTTTAAATTAAGTATAGTTAGAAGCTTAATTAGATAATTAAGTATTAATAAAAAAAATTTAAGAATAGATATAGTTGCGATTGGTCAAGTACCTGCGTTGATTAGGCGTGGCGTGTAATGAAATGAGGTCAGCCCACTAATTGGAAGCGGCTTGTTAATTTTTTTAAGATGTGGCTAGTACAGGAGGCAGCTTGATTATTTAAGGTGTGATTTTTTCCTTAAATAAGTAATAGGGTCACGGTTTAAGGCTTGAAATGGTTAGTCAAGTTGATAATAGTTTAATGGATGACAATCATATGAAGTTAACAATTCATTTAGAAATGAACAAATAATAAGAAGTTCATTATGACATCAAATTTAGCGTGTACATGACTCTCAAGTTTGTAATGAAACGAGATAAATAAAAGCGTATGCAGAACACAAAAGTATCTTGTCCTAAACTCATCGTGTGACAAGTCTTCCTCCGGTGTCTGCGTGGAATCACCACTCCAGGTGTGTCTTGGTGGGTGCAGATGGGCGATCCGCATGATGGTGGTATGGCTATGTCGACGTCTAGGCGGCGGGCTCTGCCGTCATGTCGAAAAGAATCACAAATTTAATAGTGTTAATATTGTAAAATCTAAGTAGTGCATTACAAAGGAAGAAAAGATGCATTATCTATTGGAAAATGTCGTCATTTGTTAATATTATGAGAACGCGATGACACGTAGTGACATTTGTTTTTGCTACAATTTCTGTTTCTTCTTTACACATTTTCATCCATTGTGTTTTTTGAATCTATTCATACGAGTCGGCGACCTTTTGCGAAAGTTAAGTGGTACGCGACTAATCCATGCTCTACGAGATTGTCAATCGAGCGATCGGTAGAGTATGAAATTCATTTATATGTCGACATACACTATAGAGTGTAGTGCTGTGACACACACGTGAGATGATTCAATCGTCTAAATCCCAATGCAGCAATCACATGTGGGCATGGATAATGATATATGATCGTTCTGCCATAATTACAATGACAGATGCCATTATCAGCAAATCAACTTCGAATGATCGGTTGGACTGTCAAAACGCATCTCCATTGGGTTGATATTTACAGGTTCAAGGAAATGTCTTGCCTCCTTTTCAGTATGTTGTAACAGTGCGGAGATCCTTTGAGTATAAATAGACAAGCTGACTTCCTCTTGCTGAGTAGCAGTGGGTAACCGTTTCATGAACAAGGCTACTAAGTTGTAATAGATAGCGATGATTAAAGCTGAATCGGTAAACGCGTTTTTGAACATTATTAAAACACTCGGATGCATTTTGTCATTGTCCCATGCGCATACCACCATCGTGCAGGGACCATTTTCAGGTCGCTCTAACCAATTATGCGCTTCTTCTTTAACATTTTTAATATCAACATTAAGCGGTTGAGCGGCGAATATCATCGGTGTTACGCCATATACATCTTTTGGCATAGAAACTCAACATCGCAATCCTCAACTGCGTCACGACCTTTTAAAATTTTCACGCCAAATGGCAAACAATGTATGGTATGAAAAATCTCTTTGCATCCGTAGCAGACCGACATGTTTATCATGATTATGCAAATCCGCGTAGTTGACACTCTGGGCACACATCATTCAACACTAGAACCACCATGAATCAACATTCTCACGATTCCACAATAGCAAAAGCTAGAGGAAACAACCCATTGTGTCGATTCTTACTTAATGTACGCGATACTTACTTGCCAAAAGTCTAAGCTCAAGCTTGGTCGCAATAACTCCATCCCATTATTGAAGGTCAAAGCCCAAAAGTCTCACGAAATATTGCGTAGTGGTAGATTGAATTACGTAGGCTGTGCAGGGTAAAGTCACAAGCGATTCCATATAAAGGCGAGAGTCCTATGGGACTCTTCCTAGAATATTGCTTTTATTGCCTTACTTGCATCCCATGCTTTCATATACTGAAACTTTAACATTGAATTTTGACTCCATTCTACTATAATCTCTGGCTTGGATCAATCGGTGCAATCCGCGTATGATGAAGTACACTATGAATTTTGAACTACTTGCCGATGTGGATGCACTTACTACATTGACACATCTATGATTTTCACCAACTCTTGATATTCTCCAAGCACCCCCTAAGCGTCTGCTGCTGCTACAATGCAAATGCCACTTACAGGGCCTTGTAGGACTATCGTGTTGTACACATACAACCGTGTAGTTCTTCTGGTTAGAGGTAATTGTTTGGAATTGAACATTATTTACTATGCACCACCCAACAATAGCAAATTGCAAACTCCGTTTACTTGCGAAACACATACCTTCAACAAGGTCATTTGGAATTTCAATTTCATCTGTTAGGACAGTTTCATCGGATGGGCCATCAAAATAAACATCGTTGTCCCACTGCCTCATAGTTTCACACATCCGGACATACTCGTTTGTGGACAACATATGACTCTCACTGTCAATATTGCGAAATGAGTGATTTTTTGATTATGACGTCATATTCTCAAGCACAATAGCTTTTAACCCGTAGCGGTCATCATCACTAATATCACCTCGGACTCACTACTTGAGCCACCTCATAGTCGATACTCATCTTATTTGCTGACACTCACGAGGCACATACGGTTCATCCGAGCGATAGGCAGCGTCATCGCCACATAACTTATAAGTTGAGCAACAAATTATCATATTATTATTAGTATAATCGGATAAATTTTGATATATTATGATATACACGAGAATCAACTCATCAAAGGCTGCGTTGTATCCCGGAGGTGCTTGTGCGATGAAATCCACGTGTATGTGTTAGCGGTATATCTATGACCTTACTAAGGATCGGTGATGTGGATGCAATATTAACATCTTCCACTTGACATACAACACCGACATCGATGGGAAGCTTCGTCAAGTGTAACCCCAAAGCGTCAGAGATATTACGCTATAAATCCGCTACCTTGGATAACGACTGTTAGAGTGACTGTGTGGCGCTCTGGATCAATGTGCAAAGCTTCTCGTAATTTGCTTCAATTCGTAAGGTCTTTGTGATGGAACCTTAGCGGCGATTCGACCTCCACATAACTTGGTAGATTGCTCTACTCGGTTAGCCTCCATAGAAAAGAATCCAGCCGAAACAAATTTCTATTCATTCTTGCAAAATAAGTTATATGAATAATGAAATTTATATTCGACACTAATTAATAATTGTACTTTTGGCTACTTAACACATAAACTGCAACACCAACACAAACTTAAAAATCAAATCCCAAATAAATGTCTAAACATACAACTCTAACCCCTAGCACACGTACTCTATTAATTTATAAATTGATAAAGAAAGTGATTTCTTGTGTATTCTGAAGAACGACGGGAAGTGCTAAAAATATAGAATCCATAAAGAATTTTCCTCAAATGAAATGGAGTCGGAATCGTCAGAAAGCTAATGTTGACTTCTAGTAAATGGGAGAGGGAAGTCGTCAAGCGAAAGCGACTATCGGAAAAAAAGAAGTTTCTATCGAATACCGGACAAGGCAGCATAATGGTCGGACCTACGCCGGCGGCTGTCGGAAGTTCCAGAGGGGGAGGACCGTGCTCGGTGGCGGTCGGTTTTGCTTCCGGCGAGGAAGCGATTTGGGGCGAATCGGAAACTAAGGAGATAGACGATCTGGCGATCGGCCTAATATCTCGGGCCGTTCATTAGTGGGTAGGCTCGGCAGCTTTATCTAAGCCGATCCTTAGTGGTGGCGGCCTCATTCATGTGGCCACGCCATGTCGGCGGCGTGGCGTGACGGTCGCCCACTAATTGGATGACTATACATATTCTTAAATTTTTTTTATAATACTTAATTACTTAATTAAGATTCTAATGATACTTAGTTTAAAAAATTACTGCTAAGCTGGTCGATACGAAGTCCCACGCGGTAAGGCGAGCCGGTTATAACCCAAAATCCATGAGGACTGACCATTAAGAAGGATATTGAACGGCTTTATATCTCGATGGAGGACGGGAGGGCGAAGGGCGTGGAGAGAAGCGATGGCAGTGGCAACACGGATGGTGAAAGCGAGTTGGAGAAAGAGAGAGTGGAAGATGCAGTGGATGAGATCGTCAGTGATCCGAAATGAACTTCAACGATGCTGATGTCGTCGTGGCGAAGAGGTTGTGGGAGTGAGGAAGGAGAAAGATTCATTAGCAGGAGGGAAGGAGAATCTTAAAGCAGAGCGTGAGAAACTTTCTGCAAAGAAGCCAGTAATCAGATTGATGGACCATATGCCAAGAGCGGAGGGGAAAACCGACTCAACTCTTCTTGGGAGAAATGGCGGTGTCTTTTACAGCCTCAGCATGAAAGCCATTAGAGGATGATGGGCTTCGGTGAGATGGTGGAAGCCATTAAAAATTGAGAGAGATTGCGATGGAGAATTGAGTTATGACACAGGAATTGGTTAGGATTTTGTGCGATATGTAGGGGCAATATGACTCGAAAATTCCTCTAGTAAACCTAATCTTGATCTTGAAAGCAAACTAATCGAGAAATTGGCGGGTGAGATCAAGCACTTAAAATATCATTGGAAACTTTAAGGCATCGCTTAAATTTCTAAAAGCTCTCAAATATGGAGTGTTTATAATAATCAAATCGGCGTCTCGACGAGTCGGTTCCAACAAGCCAAAGATCTTACAATTCTGACTTCATTTGAGCATTCAAATACACAAAATACATCATATGATTGAGGGAATCATCATGAGTGATTGGAGGAGTGGTTGGTTGCATGTATTTGAGACACCACTCCTCAATCTATAAATAGCCCTTCATTCATATGAGGGAGGCCAAACAAGAGAGGAGAGAGCTCTAAAGATCCTCAAAATCGTGCCACTCGGCCGGTCAACCACCGCCGTCGGCCGCCGCCGTTGATCCTTGCCGTCGTCAATCTCTGTCGATCTTCATCATGATGACTTCTACTAGTGATTGTTCCGTGTTTACGCTGATTGTTCCGCATTTACGTGTATTATTCCCGATTTCTGGTGATATCTCGCATAGTTCACCATCATCACACTACTACTAGCACTATTACACTGATTCATTGTCACATAGTTGTTCCTTTCTCATATACAATTCTGTAATCCCGGTATCGGGAAGATCTTGTACTCTGAAACAAATATATAGTGGAAGCTTTTTGCTGGGCTAGGCCCCGTGGTTTTCCCTCTTTTCGAGATTTTTCATGTAAAAATTCTAGAGTTTTATTGTTCACTCTTTAAATACCTGTGTGTGTGCTGAATTTCATAATGAAGCTAAGGCGAATACTTTTACTCTACCTTGGTTTTTCTAGCGTTTGGCTCGTGGAAAGTTGATTCCCATTATTTCATCTTGTATGGTTTTCCAACAAGATCAAAACCACCATCGAGATGTAGCATTTCAAGCTTTTAAGGAGGCATGGCGAAGAATGAAGATTCATCAAACTTGTTCCTTCTTTTGTCGGCGGGGCAAATCTTAATCTCAAAGATTATCAAATGGATATCAGTGATTATCGATATCGTCAGAAGAAAATCTTTGGCTACAACCACAAGCGGATGTTTTAATCGACCTCTTCCATACGTTGCGTCATCGAGCAAAGACTCGACAAACAACTTAGGATAGGTCAAAAGGTCCTTGGTGGACTTCCTACGACCTCATCCATACAGGTTAATGTCATCGGGCAACACTCTGACAAACAACCTCGGATGGGTAAAAAATCCTTAGCGAATTCAATTCAACCTCTTCCCACAGTTACATGTAACACTCAAACAACCTCGGATGGGTCAAAATCCTCCGGATTCAATTCAACCTCTTCCACACAGTTAGCGTCGCCGGGTAACACTCGATAACAACCGGATGGGTCAAAGATCCCGGTTCAATTCAACCTCTTCCATATAGGTTAGCGTCATCGAGCAAAGACTGACAAACAACTGGGATAGGTCAAAGGTCCTTGGTAGACTTCCGACCTCTTCCATACAGTTAGCGTCCCGTAACACCGACAAACAATCTCGGATAGGTCAAAAATCCTCAGCGGATTCAATTTGACCTCTTCCATACAGGGTAACGTCATCGGGTAACACTCTGACAAACAACCTAGGATAGGTCAAAAGGTCCTTGGTGGACTTTCTCTTCCATATAGGTTAACGTCTAACCACGACAAACAACCTGGATAGGTCAAAATCTGGCGATTAATTGATCTCTTCCATACGTTAGCATCATTGGGTAACACTCTAATAACCTCGGATGGGTCAAAATCCTCGAATTTTTCAACCTCTTCCATACAGTTGCGTCATGAAAGACTCGACAAACACTAGGATGGGTCAAAAGGTCTTGGTGGACTTCTACGACTCTTCCATATAGATAACGCGTCGAGCAAAGACTCTGACAAACAACCTAGGATAGGTCAAAAGGTCTTTGGTGGACTTCCCACGACCTCTTCCATACAGGTTAACGTCGTCGGGTAACACCCTGACAAACAACCTCGGATAGGTCAAAAATCCTCAGCGGATTCAATTCGACCTCTTCCATCTGAGTTAGCGTCATTGGGTAACACTTTGACAAACAACCGATGGGTCAAAATCTCGGATTTAATTCAACCTCTTCCCACATTTAACATCATCGTGTTAATCATTGAACAAACACTCGACAAACAACCTGGATAGGTCAAAATCTCAGCGATGCGATTGCCCTTCATTGCGCGTGCCGCGCCTACAACCCGTGCCACACTATGTCACCCTTGCCTCTCGACCATCGCCGGCATCGCCAGCGGTCATCACCATTACATTAGGTCATCGCGCCACTGCGGCATTCTGCGGCATATCGTAAGCGGTTCATTGCCGACAACCCGTCGACCACCACCCACATGGCGTGCCGCATTCATGCCAATCCTTCGGCGACCATGGGAACAATTCCGGTCATCACCATTATCGTCGGTCATCGTGTGACAATTCCAGGTATTGATCACCGGTTGTCACTATACCACCCCATCGCTAAACCGCTACCATCGCAGCATTTTCGGTCAAACAATATCGCCATCGTATTCTGCTGGTCAGTCGACCATCTTTGCCTTCATAGACGCCAACCAATTAGCATGCCATTTCATCACGACCAGCGTCGCCCGGTCATCCCGTCATACCGATACCTGCTCGCCGGTTGACTCACTCATAACCAGCGTGCGGTCACGCGCCGATACCATCGCGGTACCGCATTGACATCGTAGACAATCTTCATAATAGCGCCGGTCGCGTCGATACCTTCTCCTGCCGTTCGAACTAAACCGTCACGTATTCCTTCGATCTTTTGGTCACCACCATGTCTTATCCCAGAGCCATCGTGCGTGCATCGTCGACATTCGTGACTGTCATTATCGTCTCCTTAATCACCTCGATCGGTCGGTCCGATTAGTTCTCTTCGAGAAGCGGAACTTACATTATTATGGGTCTTGATTGCCTCCGATCCGGTCGGTCGGCAGTGTTAATCTTTCAGCGGAGCCTGGTATGACTACGGTCTTGATGCCTCCGTTCGGTCCGAGGTTAGTTAACACCTCTTTCGGCGGAGCCTGCATATGGTATGGGTCTTGATCGCCTCAGATCCGTCGGTTTCGGTTAGTTAACACCTCTTCGAGGGCGGAGCTTGTATGACTACTTGATAGCCTCCGAAAGACCTTCTCTCAAAAAGAAGAGAAGGTGTCTTCTTCCTTTGCCCTAGGGGGCTTTTTATAGCCTTTTTTTAGGGGCAAAAGAGTAAAAAAGCTTCCAAAACCACCCAAAACCGTTTAAAGCGCTCAAACGAGCCAAAGAAAGCATTTTGCGGGTAACATCATGTAGCCAGCCAGCGGCATGTCTGACCGTAGTCCGTTTGCGACCCGCCATCCGCATTCGACGCCGACCACGCGCCAGCGGTCAGCGACCAGCCGTCCTGGCCGACTGATCAGCGACCAAGACCCTTCGGCCAGCGTCAACTTCGGCTCACCATCGACCCGGCGTCAGCGATCCATCGGTGACCCATTCGCCGTTCAGGCTACCCGTTTGGTTCCTGATTACTCGCGACCCATTGTTTATTATTCGACCGTAAGCCTCGTCCTTTTCGCAGTTCAATCTATTGACCCATGAGGCCAGACCTTTCTTGACTATAAAGCATGCCTTAGATTTCTTCGCCCGTTTCGCGTAATCCAACGAAACCTTGTGTCATGGCGTAGTAAATGTCGCGTAGATTAGTAACCTCGAAATTTGGTGCTTTCGACACATATTTGTGGTACATTACATCGCTTGTAGTCATAATCTTGTACTTACATGAAGATCTGTTCTCTCAAAATATGTGGTTAATGGATCTGCAGATTTCGTTGAAGAATTTACTATTTTGAAGTACTTGACACATATATTTTTTGATGATTGAGATAATATCATCCAAAATAGAGGCAACCGATATGACCGAAAATTTCTCTAGTGAAAGCAGAATCTTGATCTTGGAATTAGAAATTGGCGAGAGTCGAGCGCTTAAAATATCATTGGAAACTTTGAGACATCGGTTAAATTTCTAAAAGCTCTCAAATATAGAGTGTTTATATATCAAATCGGCGTCTCGAGGCCGGTTCAACAAGCCAAAGATCTTATAATTAGACTTCATTTGAGCATTCAAATACATAAAATACATCATATGATCGAGAATTATCATGCATTGGGTGGTTGGATTTTGCGTGTATTTGAGATCTCTCCTCATAAATAGCGCCATTCTCATATGAGGGTGGCAAAGAGAGGAGGAGAGCTAAAGATCCCGAAACACCGTCGTGCCCACTTTCGGCGATTCCATACCGCCGCCCGCCAGCGTAGTTGATCTTGCCGTCGTCAATCTGTCGATCTTCATCGCTCCTATGATTGTTCCGCGTTTTACGCGGTGATTGTTCCCGCGTTTAAACGATTTGTTCGCATTCTACCGGTGATATCTGCAGTTCACCATCATCACTACTACTAGCAAGCATTACGAGATTCGTTGTCACATTTGTTTTCCTTTCATATTCGTAATCCGTTATCGGAAGATCTTGTACTCAACAGTCATAGTGGAAAACTTTCTTTGAGTACGTGATTTTCCCTTTTGAGATTTTCACGTAAAATTCGGGTTTTATTATTCATTTCTTTAAATATCATTATTGTCTTTGGATTTCTGAAGTTAGAATATTTTATTCTTAATTTTAGCAACAAGGGGCATGTTGAAGCTTTGGAGGGGGTGGATTGAAGCTGGATAAGAGCGGAAGCAATTACTTCAAATAAAAAAAGCTGTTCGTCTTTGAATATTGACTGTTGCAAAAGAGTGTGTTATTGGAATTTTGTCTCTTGGGCGGTCGAATTTGTCAGGAACGTTTGCCGTGTGTTATTTGGAATTAATTTTACATATTAGGGAAAAGGGGTCGTTTTATCATATTATAAATTTGATTTTGATATAAAAGACTGAATTGAAAAACGAAAATAATTATTATAATTTGAAATGCGAAAAAAAATGAAGAGAAATAAATGAAACAACATAAACATAATTCTAATATATATATATATATATATATATATATATATATATAATATATATATATATATATATCTATATATAGATATTTATATATCTAATATCTAAAATACTTATTTAATTTTTTTTATGCTTAAAATGAGCATTTTATTTTTTAAAATCAATGATTATAATATTTTGATATGATTTGAAGATTTTGATTATATATATATATATATATATATATATATATATATATATATATATATATATTATATGATATATATATATCCTTACTTATTTGTGAATGTGTTCTTAATATTATATGTTACCATGCTGGAGCGTATCTACCTTACTATGACCTTCAAAATTTTTTTTTTCTCTTAAAAAAAATAATTTGTTAATATTTTGCCCCCTATCAATGTACATTTTATACAATAAATTTCTCCAAAAAAAAAACTAATATAACATATTACTCTCTGATATGACACTTAAAATCTTATTAGTGGACGAATCTTGATGTTAAAAGCAGTCGAAGTTGAAAATGTCGAATCGCTCTTAAAATATCCTTGGAAACTTTGGGATATCAGTTAAATCCCTAAATAGCTCTCAAATATGAAGTGTTTATAGTCAAATCGAGCGTCTCGATGAGCCGGTTCCAACAAAAAGATCTTATAATTCCAACTTCATTTGAGCATTCAAATACACAAAATACATCATATGATCAAGTGAATCATCATGAGCCGTATGATGGAGAGGAGTGGTTGGATTTTGCATGTATATTCTGAGACGCCACTCCAATCATAAATACTCATTCAGTGAGAAGGAGAAGGGAGGCCAAGCAGAGAGAGAGCTCAAGATCCTCCAAGCATCACTCGGCGGTTGTCAACCCGCCGTGGTGCATCATCATCACCGTGATCGCCATATCGTCGACCAATGTTGTTGGTCATCATCGACCATATTATCATCGACATCATCGTCATCCAACATTATGCATTGCGTATTCGTCGATATATCGTCTAATACATTCTGCGGTGTCCTTCTCATATACAATTTTGTAATCCGTTATCGGGAAGATCTTGTACTCAAACAGATACATAGTGGAAGCTTTTCTTGGGCTAGGCCGTGGTTTTCCCTCTTTTGAGGTTTTCAACGTAAAATTAGAGTTTTATTGTTTCTTTAAATACTTGTGTGTGTCTTTGGATTTTGCGTGGCGAAAACTTTTACTCTACAATGGTTTTTTAACACTCTCAAATAATAACTTAATTAATTAAAATAAAAGTTTATAAATTTAATAATCTTGTCAGCTCATTTTTGCATATAAATTTTTTATATTATTTTAGTAATTATTTATATTTTTTATTAATGATTAATTATATTAGAGTGTGTCAATTCACAAGTCGGGTTTGGGTTTGGGTTTGACTCGAAATTGACCTGACCAAATAGGGTTGATTTGAAACCCGACCCGTTTATGAAATGGGTCAAAACTTTAACTCGACGACTTGACTTCGGTTGACCCGACAGAATGATCTATTTATGTATATTTTAAAGTCAAATTGGGTTCGTGTGTAAAATCGAATTGATTTGAAATTGAGTTTTGGGTCAAAAGTCAATTTGGGTTGGAGGTCACCCGACGGAAAAATCAAACGGGTTAATTTCTTAAGCTCGAACTTGACCCGAAAATTTTTTTGGTAATTTTTGGTAAGGTTAGGTGTGGAGTTGTCAAGTCGTCAATTTTTGACACTAAATTATATATATATATATATATATATATATATATATATATATATATATATATATATATATATATATATATATATATATATATATATATATATATATATATATATAATATTTGAGCAAATTTAATCATAAAATACATATATAAAGACTTGAACTTAATACTTTTTAGTTGAAATCTAAAATTTTCAACCACTAATCTAAGATGCTTTGCACTCTTGACTGAATTTATATCATAAATTCCTCGCATAAATTAATTCGCTGAACATAGAGGTAATGCTTTGCAACTGTTTTGAGATGAGAAGTATTTAGAAGATCTACATACACATGACAATTAATTCTTATGTATTTGTATATCTAAATTATATGCATATAAATAACATTTAAATCATCTAAATTTTTATTATCAAATTTTAAATATCAATATCATTCATTTTTTTAATGAAATATATATTTTTATACTTAGTATTATATATATATATATATATATATATATATATATATATATATATATATATATATATATATTACGTATCACTTATTAAATATTTACTTCTCTACTAGAATCAGCACAAAATATTTTTTCTTAATTTCATTGAAAATTACTGAGTGAGTGCAGCTCGGGATTTTTTTTTGAATTGAACTAATTGATATTATAGTAATGTCGTTCATTGAGACAGAGCGATCTATTAATTACTTGTATAAAATATTGTTTAAGTTATGCTTACCTAATAGGATTCAGTTGACATACTTAAATTATGTATTAGCTGAAAACATATATATTTTTATTGTTGGTTCAGTAACAGGATTGCATGGCATCAACGTCACATCACAACTACTATATTTATAAGAAAAAGTTAATTCAAGAAAAAAAATAATGGCTAATTGTTATCATTTTTTATTGGACTTAAATTTGACATATAAATCTTTCAAAATTTTTTGATCCATTTGATCATTTAAATTGTGATCTATTAGCTCTTTTGAATTTATGGCATCTAGATATTCATGACTATATTATTTTTGTTGATCAAAGACTTTTCATATTGCAATTTTTGCTAAGTTTTTGCTAGTCAATGACTTGCCATCAGACCTATATAGTCCTAACTTGATCGAATTGCTGAGACAACCTAGGCATAACATCATGCAATCACTTTTTGAATGTGGAGAGTCAAGTGCATTTGCTATCAATAAAAAAAAGCAAAATATGTAGATATATTATTGGATATGAACCATAATTCTAATCATCAAATCTATAAGCATTATGCGATATCTTTACTTTCCATATACTAAACTATGCATATCATATAGATTTATAAAACTTTGATTGCTTTTTTAATCTTCAACTTGATCATCATAATGTCCCCAAGTTCTATCTATTTTGTTGGCCCATGAAGCTCTAGTTGATCGTTATGATGTTCTCATATCATCAAGGTGATTGCCAATTCGTGTTGCCTATTGTCACCTCCAATCATTTAACCTAGTTCTCTCATATTCTTCTTCTTAAGATCCATAAAACTATTTTCATTATAGTGTTCTAAGGATCTCTATCATGGTGTTTCTATATTCTCCCTACATTATTTTCTTATAAAGCTTTAAGCAAAATAATTTTACATTGGTTACAATCATCAATCATCCATTGATTCAAGTTGTCTATTCCATTATCTACCTCCTAAGATAAATATTATTCAGGACCATTCTCAATCACAATGCACATAAAAGCCTTTTGAAACTAAACATGCAACATAATTTAGGTCTCTAAGTCCTCTTTAATTTCATTGAAGAGATAATATTTAAAATCTTATAGTTAATAAATAAAAAATTTTGCATGAATCCTAAACCCTAAAAACCCTAAAATCATAAGACCTAAATCCTAAACCTTAAAAACCCTAACTCTAAAACCTTAAGCCCTAATTCCTAAACCACCCTCTATAATTTTTCCCTTTAATTGGTTTTAAGAAAAATCTACCATTATTCCCTTTATTTATTTAATTATTCATGAATTATCATTGGAAACTATAATGTCAAAACATATCTCTTTACTAACACTACTTCTATGATATAATATTTTGATGACATCTAAAGGAGGGCATCTCACCCATATAAATTTATAACTACTCTACTTTTAGATTGTACATTCTCATCATGACAAATAAGTATTACACATGTAACAAAATAACAACTTTTTTAACTTCTATTAGATAATGATCTATGCTTTAATCATGGACATTATCATTACTCTTGTACTATTTTCCTCTTGATATGAAAAATCTTATTAGTTAAGGGTTGTTTTGGCTCATCTTTAAAAGATTGCATCTACTATATTTAGTTTTAAAATAAAATCCTTTGACTTGTCATATCCTTAAGAACTATTTCAATTCAAGCCACTCAGCATGATCCATCTAATCAATAATCTACCAAATTGAATCTTGCATGATTGCTTTTGCTAGACAAAGATATTAGTGGAATAATGAGTTTGACCCCTCACTCAAATGGCTTGGAACTCTTGAGTTAATGCTCATATATTGGGGCATTTTGATGACACAAATTCCAATGCCCATGAGTTCACATGAAAAACCTACTAAATGAGATAATTTGTTTACACATAGTTAGTTAAAATATACATTCTTGTGCAAGAGTTTAGCTTAAAAAATGAATATAACTTTTATTTAAAAATTTCTAATTATTCATAACTAGTGATTACACTATATAGGTAGGGATAAATAATTAGTGAACATAAACTATATTCCTCATGTCATAGGTTGATAACTAATCATGTCCATTATGCCACTCATACTAATAATCTTCTCATTATTCATCCTCTCTAGCTCATCACCTTACCATATAATAATGATGATTAAATAACACACACACACATATATGTGTATGTGTAATCCTAAAGTGAAGGGAGAATATTTGTAATCCTAAAGTTTAATAAATAGAAATTTGTTTATATGGGTATGTCCCCATAATTTTTCCCTTCCATTAGTTTTCAATAAAAAATCTATGTTCATTATTTTCTTTATTTATTTAATTATTCATGAATAATCATTGGAGGCTGATGTTAAAATATATCTTTCTTGAAATGACTTTTCGAATAAAATCTTTCACTTTTCATGTCCTCAAGGATATTTCCAATTCAAACCACTCAAAATGATCCATCTAATCAATAAACTACTGTGGTGTTAATTTTTGTGTTTGTGTATATTTATGTGAGGGGACACCACATAGATCCATAGATGTACTTATTAAGATGATTGGGTACATTTAAGAATAGTGTACTATCTCGAGAGAGAAGTCACTACATAAATGGACTAATCACTAATAAGGAATATCAGAGATTTTTCTCCTACTTTACATGGAAAAGTAAAGCAGGGTTTATTTAAAATGGCTTTGTTAAGTTCCCTATGGAGAAAAGCCTCTATAGTTAATTACATCCTAAGGGAAATGAATCCCTTAAAAATACTCTCGATTAAAGTAGGCAATTGTTATCTCCAAAGAATTCAAAGATAAGACTATCAAAGGATTAGTTGTATTTTTGAAAATTAAATGGGGGGAGATCAAAATGGGAGAGTTCTTATCGAAACTAAGGGAGATGAGTAGGGAGTGCTCGTGATACTAGGAAGCCTAGTGAGCACTCCAGCCTATCCTATAGTTGGGCTTTATATATTTGAATTTGAGAGGATTTATTTGAGTTAAAATTTTATTAGATGTCTAGGACTTATAATTCTATAATATAAGATTGTGGAAATACCTAAGAGGTGAGGATTTATGCTTGTATCCTGCAAAAAAAAAATGATGACCTCAGATCCTAAATCTAGGGAGCTTTGGTGAGGATCAAAGCATGACCTAAATCTAAGGTGAAAAATGGGTATATGATTTTCCTCCACAAGAGAGAATAAACTACCAGTCGATCTTATTACACCTCATATTTAGGATGAGCTCTCAACCCCTCCATCTTAGACATGGGACTTCTCTTAGACATTAAGAGTTTCTTAGTCTTAAGACACATCTAGTGATTAGGTGGACACTCGACCTAGAAGACGTAGAAGAGTTAGCCATAGGAATAGGTCATGCCTTGGGGGTGTTAGGAAAATTTGCCTACCTTTAGCTTGAACCATTCCTCACTTTTCATTCAAGTCAAACAAATCAATCTTATTGATTTTCTCCAAACTCAAATCAACTCCATTTGATTGAAATCTGATGAAACCCATGATCAAAATTCATCAAAATTCCTAAGCCCCTTTATTTTTTCATTAATGGATTTAGCCTAAATCATTATCAAGCCACTTTAAACTCATGGGATTTTCTCAAAACAAATTTATATTCTCATTTATATTCACATATATAAATGAAATATAAATATAAATCAATCAAATCAAATTAAATTCTCAATTTAAAATTTTAAGTCCTTAATTTCCATTAATGGACTTAGCCTAAATCTTGATCAAACCATCTCAAAGTCATGGGATTTTCTCATAATTCATTTATATCCTCATTTATATTCACATATATAAATAAAATATAAATATAAAGAAATCAAACCAAATTCAAAAATTTAAACTTCAAACTCCAAAATTTTTCTAAGTCTTTTAAATCCTTCATAGTAGACTTAGCCCAAATCATGATTAAACCATTTCAAATCTTGAAAATTTCCCATGATCCATTTATATTCACATATATAAATGAAATATAGACTCAAATAATCAAAACTAATTCCAAAAATCAAACTTAAATCCACTCAAAATCTAACCTAAGCATTTCAAGTCAAAATCTTGAACATAGCCAAATCAATTTCAAATTAAGCCAAACTCTTGATTTTCTCTCATGATTCAATCAACCCTACAATCATGAGCCCATATATATACAAACTTCAATCACTCAATCAAAACCCAAGTCAAAAATCAAATCCTAAATCCCTTCATATTCATTTTTTGAATATGAAATTGTCAAATGAATCAAAACCCATTTGACCTCAAACCACTTATAAATGGATTTATATTTCAATCATAAGTCCATATACAAGTTCAATCAAACTAAAATCAAGCTTTGATCAAGCCATTTGACCCACTTAGGCTCACTTGACCCAAAGTGACCTAAAGTACCCTTATGAGCTAAATTCTAATCCTAACCAAATTGGATTGAACTAAACTCATATTTGCCTCTCTTCATGATCAACAATCATCATGGGATGATTAATCAATCAAATTGTATCAAACCAAGTCAAACTTAAGGGTTGACCAAGTCAACATTTAGCCTAAAATGAAACCTAACATAACCAAATTCCACCATAGGACAAATTGATTGAAACCATTGATCTAAGTTTATTCATGACCTATGTTTGAACTTGACCAAGCCAACATTTGAGCTAACCTAGCCAATACTTGACCCAAGTTGACCCAACTTGACCTAAATGGTCAAGATGTGTCAAAACTTGATCTAAGCCAAATTGATCCAAACCAATGGGTCAAGTTTATTCCAAATCACTTGTTGAACTTGACCAAAGCCTTAATTGGCCAACTAGACCTAACCTAGCCCAATTGACCTTAGATCCAACATGACCTAAAGGGGTCATGTTGAGCCAAATTTGAACTTAATCCAAATTGATTGGAAACAAAGATACCAATCCACTCCATATGACTAACCTAACCTAAACCTACCCATGACCTAGCCCAAATAGATCAAATGGGTCAAATAAGTTAACTTAACCCTTTTAACCTAAATGAAGTCATATGAGCCAAATTCAAAACTATATCAAATTGAATCAAACCAATGCCACCAAAATATTTCAAATGGTCATATGAACTTGACCCAACCCTTGGTTTGACCCAATTTAACCAATTGGTCAACTTGACCCAAGTTGACCCAACCCTTAGTTTGACCCAATTTAACCAATTGATCAACTTGACCCAAGTTGACCCATTTTGACCTAAACGGGTCAACATGAGCCAAACCTTATCAAATGAATTCCAAATCTCATGAAACTTGGCCAAACCTAGCTTCTCCACATACCCAACATATCCAAAGTGAAAAATTAGCAAAATGACCATCCTACCTTTAGGCCATATAACAAATTTTGACCTAATCTATGGGTAGTTTGGTCATACTCTCTTCATATCCACTTGAGGCTTTCCTAATAGCTCAAGGGAACCTAATGAAGAGTGGCACACCCAATCCAGTGGGTTTGGGTCAGCCCAATTGGCCCCTAGACCAAACCCACCACATGGGTCAAAATGGCTAATTCAAAATCCATATCCCACTCAAATTCAAGCACATAGGAGGTTGGCATTCCACTCAAGGCCTCAAATCGATCATGTGCACACATATAATCGATCAAACAACCCTCCCATTGTGACCAATTTGATCAAAATAGAAAAATGGCTTGCGACCGTCTGATCCTTCAAGGGGGAGATATACTCCCCCTAATTGAATTCAAATCCATCGTCCTCATTTTTGATTAAACCTAGGAAAGTCGAGAAGATATTCCTCAGCCTCCCAAGCTTCCTAGAGTGAAATCAAACTTCATCTTCTGGTTGCATAGTGTGGGGGAGCTCAATCTTGAACTTCTTCTACACTAAAAACCACCTCAATTCCTCCTATACACTTCTTCTAAGGACCAATTCGAGCTCACCCAAGCTTCCATTGGAGTTCCCATAGCAAAGATAGGAGCAATTGGATCAAACCCGCAAGGATCTTCAAGTGGTGTTGGTCCATAGAGCAAGCCATTCAATCCCAAGGCCTAGGAATTTTAACAGGGCTTCATCTCCACTAGACGAAGCTACCTCATTAATCTTAAGTGCCGGTGATCACCTCTATCAAGGTATGGAATTTTTCGACCACCTACCATAGGTGGTGTTGGTCGTTTATGAAGAGAATTTTCAATTCAAGCAAATCCCACCATTGGATGTGCCGTTCATTGCCTTTAGATGGTGTGAAAGTATTTGAATCCAGCTCAATCGAGCTCGAATCTTCCCTAGATCATGACGATCTCGCTTTATGGGAACTGGGAAGATCTCCATCCACGAACATTGGATGGACGATGGAGATAATTCCCATATTTAGAATTTGATATATCCTTTTTAAAACTGCGGGGAGATCTCTGGCCGTCTGATCTTTGATTAGACGACAGAGATCAAAGCGTGTCCGCCGTCACGCCACCTTTTTGATGCGTCATTTAAGTGATGGGTTCATGACGCGACGCATGTAAAGCGTGCTGACCGCCGCCACCACGCATCGTGCCGTGAGCTAAAGGATTAGTTAGGTATTTAATTAAATGTTAATTAATCTCTAGATCTTCTAAAATTCATATCTCCCTTAATAAAACTTAGAAAAATATGAAATAAATTTCTATGGAAAGATAATTCAACCTAAAATATTTTAAAATTAATTTCAATACATTTTGAATTATGATATTTTGTGATTTTGGGTTTTATTGGAAAGCTCATTTTGCTAATTACCTTCTAATTAAGCTTCTAATTAACCCCAAACTTCTTGGGTATGTTTTAGATGACTCTACCTCCCAATTTTCTTGGAATTTATTGAAGGCTTAATTAGATATAAATTTCTTAATTACCCTCCTCTTGTAATTAAGGATAATTAAGATGTGATTAGTGATTTTAATCCATGATTAGAGTTGATTAAGGTCAGATCCAGTAGATGGGATGTTTATGGAATAATTTTGGGGTATTTCCCTTAGCTCTTTCCTAAACCCCTTCTTCTTTCCTTAATTTTTTCTTAATTAAGGGTTAATTCATTAATTACCTGCTTAATTAATTTTTAAAAATTCTAAAAAAAACTTTCAAAACTTAATTAATCTACTTTAGGTAGATGCTTAGGTGTTTAATAGCCTTAAAGAAATCAAAACTCAATTCATATGTGTGAAAGAGTGTTTTGAAATTACTTAAGCTAAACCCCTTAGCTTAATTAACCTTTAATTATGAGCCAAATTGCATTAGGAATTTTTATTATTAGGTGCATTGCAAATTTAAATTCCTTGTTAGTTTTTATGTCATCTCATTGGCTCATAATTATTTGGTTAATTATTCTAAGGTGGTGTAGGTAGGGGTTAATTATGTTACTTAATTCATATCTTAACCTAATTAATACATAAAAATGGATCTAATTATCTAAAAAATTAAATAAAAATATCAAACACATGGGAATGGGTTAAGAACAACAAACTCAACTCACCTTTTAAAATTAAATCAAACTTCAAATTAAACAAAAATCACATTGAATACACTTTGATTTATTTTAAAATTTCTTATTCCATAAGAATGTCTTTAGGATTTAATTAAAGTGAAGTTGTTTACATGCTTTCATTATTTTGAATCTTTCCCCAACATGTTAAATTTGTATGTCATGTTGTTTCATGCATTCATATTTTTCAAATTCAAGTTTAAAATGAAATTATTTACTTTATGTCAAATATTACATGTGTTGGCTAAAGTAGAAATATGAGTGGCTATTATCACTACTAAATCCAAATTATTTCCAAAACATATAAATTGAACATTAAATCTAAAAGTATGCTACTTATATTTTAATTATGAGAATGCATGTGAAAGATTATAAAGGTATGCTTAGCATAGGTTTCCTTTTTCTCTTATGTTGGTATAGTTTTGAATAGAATTTGGTGAGATATATGGTTTCATTGAAAAGGACCTAATGCTCACATAATTCCATATCCTATTCATCCCTATGCTATCACCTAAGAGGGGTTAAATATACTTGCATACATAAATTGTATAAATAAAATTAATCCATTAATGCAACTTTTGAATTCTTCTTTTCCATTTCATTTCTTTTATACACATGTTTATATTTAAGGAAAGTGGTATATTATGGAAAACCTCGAGGTTGCAAGACTTTAAGTAAAGTAGGTCTTGTAATTTACACCTTTGGTTAACAATACCACTCACTTATGTCTTTCTTACTTTCATGTGTGTATGTGAAAATTTGGATAAGGAAATCCCTTTCTACTTAAGTAAAATCATGCATATTCAACTTCTAAATTTCATTAAATGGATTGCTTAGCATGCATCATAAAGTGTGTCAAATATTACCATTTGTGTGTACAGATATGCTTAGGATTCATTCATATGCATGTTATACATGTTGGGAAAGAAATGAAGTGATGTGTGTTATGTAAATTTAGTTCATTTTACTTAATCTTAAAATGCCTTTATTTTGAATAGGTTTGTTTAGAGTTCATCTAAACTTAGGATTAATAAAAAGATTTAATCAAAACATTCACCTAAATAAAACTAAAATGTGAATCTACTTTAGAAATTACTTTGGTTAGGGAAGGAAAGAGAAGTTCTCTCTTTCCTTCTCTCATAATTTAGTAATTAACTATAAGATTCATTTGAACCAAACCATGGAATGAAATCAACCTAAATTAATTAAACAACTTTAATGAAACCCTCATATAAGTTGAATATGTTTTCATACTTAGAAAATTTGAACCTAAAGCCATAACTAATCATACCACACAAGCCTTCAAAGCACACATATTAGCCTAAGTCACCACTTCTAGCTTTAGGTTAGGTCAGTGCATGGTTTGATGTTTATTTTATTTTATGATATATATTTTAGACGATGTTGTGGGTGTATGCTCAGAATGAATGGTATGACGCTCTTAGTCTAACTATTTTTTTCTGTAGGGGATTGTGCTTAAGGGACGCTATCATAAATAAAAATATAAATACTTTTGCTTGCAGGTGCTTTATACCCCTAAGCATAATCCAATAGGGTGGACTTAGTCACCCATGTGTGTGGGGTAATAAGTCCAATATACATGCTTGGGATTTGGTTTTGTTTTAGCTAACCTTTATTTTGCAAGTGTTAGTTAGATTTTCATTTTTCCTTTTCATGTAAATTTATGCAATTAAGATTTTGGAATAATTGTTATGGAGATTAGGATGAACATTGGTCATAAGATCCTATCTTATGCACCATGTGAAGTCTTGGAGCATCTACCTTCCAACCATCCAAAAGAAGGAACCAAAGAAGAAAGAAGAAAAGAAGAAGAAAGAAGAATGAAGCTTGAAGATCTCATAACAATTCCTTTCTTAATTGTAATCTAATTAATTTGTAATTGTATAAGTGGAGCTCATACCCAATTTGATATTTTTTGGTTTTGTGGTACCACAAAGACCTTTTATTCTTTTACAATTAGCTTTATAAATTGATTTGATGATTTGTTTAGCTTTTGCATTAAGTGGCTTTTTCCTAGTTTCTTCCTTGCTTTATGTATGGCTTGGATATGGATTAGGCTCTTTAGAAAAAAAAAATCTTTTACCCAATTTAACAACTCAAAATAAAATTAAACAACTCATAACCTCACCTAAAGTTTAAAATCAATATAAAAGAATTAGCAACCCCTTAATGGATGAGTATTTCTTTTGCAATATCATGCACAATAATATCTTATTTCACTCTTGATTGGAGGGCTTCCACCTTTGCCGGAGAAATTGGCTTGTCATTTGGGAGCCATGGTGGAAACTCACCTCCTCCCTTCTTGGCCAATAACCTTATTTCTCATGCATTATTCATATGAATCCTATTAGCCTGAGTCAAAATAATTATCCAAAAATAAAAATAAAAGTAAAATGAAATTTGAATTATATTAGACTTAGGTCATTTGGAGCATGTCCCTACATGATCTAGTCTCTTTAGAGAGTGAGTTTAAGGATTTAGTCTCTTTCTAAATAAGTAACATCCTAACCATCTTGCATAAGCATAAAGACTTTCCTACATGTATTTAAAATCATAGGAGGAGTTAGTTAATGGCCACCCCCAGGCGGTTGTAAGTCCAAGCTATCGGGTGGTTTGTCCTCTATTGTGGAGGCAAACCAATTACCTATTTTTGCCTTAGATTTAGGTTGTGCTTTTGGCCCTCATCAAAGCTCCCTAGATTTAAGTTCTGAGGTTGCTTCTCCCCTTTGTGGGCTATAAGCTTAATTTCTCACCTTTTAAGCATTTTCTTAATCTTGTATTAAGGAATTATAAGTCTAAATTTCTAATAAAAGATTCAACTTAAACAAAACTAAATCAATTTCAAAATGTAAAGCCCAATTATAAGATAGTTTAAGGTGCTTTAGATTTCCTAGCATCATGGGCATCTCCTACTTATCTTTCATTTTGGATTCGATAATAACTCCTCTTTTGATCAATCCCATTTGATCTTTCAAAAATGAACTAATCGATTGATAGTCCTTTCCTATTGAAGTCTTCAAAATATTGATCATTTACCATAATCGAGAGTTTTCCTAAGGGATCCGTCCTTTAGGATGTAATTTCTGTGGGGATTGCTCTATAGGGAACTTAACTAACCCAGTTTAAAATAAACCCTACTTTACTTTTCCATGTAAAGTAAGGGAAGAATCTTTGGTACATATGTATACCCATCATCCTTAGGAGTCCTTAGAGGTGATTAGGTTCATTAAAGTGCAAGACTGCTCTTAGAGATAGTATAATATTTCCTTGATGATGTACTCGATCACCAGAATAAGTACATCTACAGATCTATGTGGTGCCCTAAAAAGTTGAATTTCTATATGCTTGCCTCTTTTATTTCTCCCCAACAGATTTGAAAGATGACTCCCCTATATAGAAAATTTTCCCCACATATCATCTAGTAAATAACTCTTTCTAAGCTTTAAACCCATGTAGGCAAGCCATATGCTTTGCAAAATGGTTAGGTTTTTATTTATTTAGAAAAGAAACTAAGTCTTTTAACTCAGTCCCTAAGAGACTAGATCATGAAGGGCATGAATAATGACTTAAATTTAATACAAAATTTGTCAAGTTTTATTTGATTTTTTGACTTCTTATTTTAACACAGATTGTAGGATTTTATATGCCAAAATATATGAGAAATTGGTTGTTGTCTAAATTAAGAGAGAAAGAGGTGTCTTTCCATTAAAGGCTCTTATAGGTTAAGCATTTATTCTCTGACATAGATGGAAGCCCTCTCTTAGCAAGAGTGAAAGAATATGATATGCATGACATTGTACATTCAATCATCCAACTAAGGGGTTGCTAAAAATTTTAATATCTTGATTTAATTCTTAGGTTTTTATGTGAGGTTATGAATTATCTTAAAATTTTAGTTATGAGTTATTAATGGGATAGAAAATTATTTTTATCCTAGGAGCCTAATCGTATCCAGGCCACACAACAATCGCCAACATAAAGAAACTATGAAAAGGTATGCTATTTCTAATGCACAAGCTAAACAAAATATCAAATAATTTTATAAAGTTATCACAAAAGAATAAAAGGTCGGTCGTATCATCTCAAAAGAAATATGGGTGCCTCTACCTTTATACATCCCTGATGAAAAATAATTATAATTATGAAATGATATGCTATGGGGTCTTATTCTTCCTCCTCGTTCTTTACTCTTCACCTTTCATTCCTTAATTTTTGATTTGCTCCATTTCTTTCTTTCTTTTGGATTGAGTGGGATGTAGTTTTCTCCAAAGACATCAAATCGTATATAAGACATGGTCTTATAACTAATGCTCACCCTAATCCCCATAACACTTATCCTAATCCTAAAGTAAAAGTTACATTAAAATGAAGGGAATCTAACTACACATGCAAATAAATGTTAGCTAAACATACCATACTAGCAATTATAGGAATAATTTGGACTTGGCACCCCAAACATGGGTAACTAAGTCCTTTTGTCCTAACAGGCTATGCTTAGGGCTAGCACATTAAAAGCATTTATATTTTTATTATTGTGGCCCTTAAGCATGGCCCCATACATAAAACATGGTTAGCCTAGTATCGAGCTAACATTCAATTTATGCATACCCTAACATCCATAAAATAATACATCACAAAATTGAACATTCATCAAACCATGCACCACCTTAAAATAAATCTAGAAATGGTGACATAGCTTAATGTGCATGTGTTAGGTTTTGTGTGGTTTGTTAACTAGGCTTTAGAGTTATGGTTTTACTAAGTGTGAGGGATTTAATTTATGAAGGGGTTGATTTCTATTTAAGTGATTTAGTTGATTAGGGGGTTTTACTTAGTATTTTGCTCTTATTTCATATGGCCTACACTTAGCCACTAAGTGTTATAAAGAGAAGAAAGAGAGGGAGAGTCTCTCATTTATCCCTACCTTAATTCATTTTTAAGATAAGTTGATTTATGAATTTCCTTTAGTGAATGGTTTATTATGTGTTTTAACTAACCCTAAGTTTAGATTCATTCTAAGTAACCATATTCAATAAAAAAGATATCTTAAGATTAATTAAGGTGGATTACTATCACACAACACACACTTATTCATTTCTTTTCATCATGTATACCATGCATATGAATAATCCTAAGCATACCTACACATGTAATGTGAATTTTAACATACTTTGATGTTGAATACAAAACTGTGTTTTGAAGTTTAAATATTTTATTTGTTAATTGAGTCAATGCATGTTTTGTTATAGAAAAGAGTAATTTTTCATCCATCAACTTCATCGATTCTCATGTATAAAATTATAAATTAACGCCATTATTTTCTACACCAGGGGCATAAGGTACAAAACCTACTTAGAGCTACTTAAAGCCTTGCAAGCTCAGGTTGCCTAGACTAATATACCACTTTTCTTATATACAAGTAAATGTATGAATAACTACAAGGACAAGAAAATCATTCAAAAGTTATATTTTATTTATTTGATTTTGGTTTCTTATCCATTGGCCACATCACACATGCATATGTATAAGAGTTTTAAGTGAGTATGGCTATTATTTTTTCACACAGATGTAGAAACTACTTAGTCTTACTTAAAGCCTCCTCAGGATGTCTAATATACCACTTTTTTCAAATACACATGAATGTATAAAACGAACCAAATGGATAAGGAATTATGCAAAAAAATTATATTTGATTTGGTTGTATGATTTACATGTGTAATGTGAAAACCCTTCCTAAGCCTTATAGAGATGCAGAATAGATTTAAGCAAGTGTTGTATACTTTTCAAATGAACTATACACTTGTAAATCCTATGTGAATCCATATTTGAAGAAGAAAGAAAAAGCTTTTACATCTTATGATATCATCACATGCAAGTTATAAGTATTTGTAATAAGTATTACTTCATTTGTAATAATTAATTTATAGGTTTTGAAAATAGTTTTTGGTTTAATAGTGATAATAGCCACTCATATTCTTAATTTTAGCCAACACATGCAATTTGACATAAAAGGAAATATTTTATTTAATTAATTTTTAAAAGAATGATACATGATTTCATATGACAAATAATATTTAGCATGATTGGAAAGAAATAAAGGAATGTAGATAATTTCATTCACCTAATTAATTCCTAAGGACAATCATATCAATTGGTTATTAAAATGAATCAAAATTCTTTAAAGATATTTTTATCTTTGAATTTGATTTGAGTTAAGAAATATGAGAAAGGTTTGCTAATCTAAGCCATTTCCCATGTGTGAATTAGTTTGGTTTAATGAAGGATATTTAAGTTGATTTTATGTTTTGATTAGGTTAAGGTATGAATTAAATAAATTAATCATCCCTTATCTATCTTACCTTAAGTTAATTAACTAATTAATGATAAGCTAATATGATATACAACCACATAAAAAGTAAATTTGAAATGTTCAAGAAATGAAAATAAATGCAATTGTTATGATTGATTTTTTAATTAAGCATAAGGGAACTCACTTAATTACTCTTATGATTTTCTCACACATATGAGCCAATCATAATTTTATTATCTCTCACCTTGGGCTATTAAACACCCAAGGAGCTACCCAAGATCAATTAAAGTCTGCTTAGATTAGGATGAATTGATTTTTAATTTCAATTTCATTAGGCTTTTAATGAAGAGATTAAATATTTTGGTTATGTTTTAATTTGAGTGATGAAATTAACTTAAGGGAAAGGATCAAGGGCAAGGCCTCAATCCTAATCCCTAAATCATTTAATCATTCAATTAGGTTTTGATTTGCTCATTTTAAAGATTAATCACTTAATTAATCAATTAATCATTCCATTAACCCATTAATTAATTTGATTTTGAAAGGTAAAGACTTAGAAATGAATTAGGAAAATGTCCCCAATTACATTTCCTAAGTGCTCTTAATGTTTAATAGGGATAATTATGTTCAAATGATTAATTAAGCTCATGTTCATCCCTTAATTACACTTAATTGGATTAAGAGAGTGATTAGGGCTTACTTAAATGATTCTCCTAATTAAGCAATCAATAAAAGCCCAAAAATGGGGGGAGGCATCATAAACATCCATAGAAAATTGGAGATTGGTGAGTGAATTAAGGTGTAATTATAATTAGATTTTTTAATAAAACCCCAATTAAGCCAAAATCAGCTCAAAATTATTTAATTATAATTTTTCTATATTCTCTGAAATATCTTCAAAATGAACCTAAGTTTGCATTTTTTGGATTTTTCTATAATTAATTATGACTTTAGGAAGTTTTAGGATTATAAAACTAATTAATTAATTAAACCCTTAATCCCATCGCCATGGTTGGCCACATGCATTTCGTGGTGCGATGAGATTAGTTATTTAAGTTATCACATCCGTGCACTGACTCATCAGCGGTGGGCACGTTTTCTCTATGGGTTATCCGATCTAAGATTGGACGACCACGGTTTAATCTACGGGTTAAGGGTGAAGTCAAAGGATCTACCGCAAGATTTGATCAGAGCCGTTCATCTCAATCACATGAGATGGATGACTCATGATCTATCCCATTCACGAGCAATGAAAGACGAGCCCCGTTCATATTTCTCTATTCGATTCGAGCTCACCTGAGCTCGAATTTGGATCAAACAGATCCCACAACATCTAAGGGAATATACAATCATATCCAACAGCTAGAATCCCTCGACATGGAGATTTCTTCCACAAAAGACCAACAACGAGAGAGACCTAAAACGATTTTAGAAATTACCTCAGGAGCTAATGTCTACAGCGGTACAGCGACTTCACCTAGTTGAGAGGCTCATTGAAGGAATCGAGCTCAATTTGGCCTAGGATGTTTCGATCAATCCACGCATGCGCATGCCTCAACATCGATCAAACTCCAATGTCTGATGGTCGAGAAGCTTGAGAAGTGATTTGATCAGCTTTGATTGAGTACGAGGATCGTGTATGCACAAGCAATTGGAGTTTGCTTGCACGGGGAGGAAGTTAGGATGGAAATGGAGGTGTCCTATTTGATTCACCTTGAGGGAAGGTTGAGGAGAGGAGGAGCTTGGGAGGAGTTGGGGAAGCTGGAGAGTTTTGAAATCCTCTTGGGTGAATGAGATTGAATCATATCAAAATCGGTTTAATTGGGAGTATATCCCTAAATTGAGCCACATGGATGGGCAGGATCACTCTTGAATTTCATCGATTCACCATCGTCAAGTCATCGGAGGGGTCACCATCAATTCTCACGCCATGAGTGGCAGCCATGTCGAGTCTCAAGGTATGATATGGGCATGTGGGAGGATTTGGTTTTCCTTGAACTTCGGGTTTGTCCATGGAAGAGAGAGTAGTGGCTTGTTAGCTCCCTCGTCAGTAAGTTCTAGGGTGCTTAGAGTGGGCTAGCAAACTCTAGGAATAACTCATTTGGTAAAAGGAGGGCTACTTTGGGGAGTACAAAGTGGATTTTGGTACTTATAGTAGGAATCCAAGGTGGAGGCTTTGTCCATTGAGTAGTCAACTTGAGCTGAGCTTGTTTAGCTTTTTAGGCTAACTTGGGAGTGGCCTAAGGCTGGTTTGGGGTGTGCTTGGTCAGCCAATAAGGTTCCATGACTTTGTTTTGGGTGAGATGAGCTTATTTGGTCAAATGGGTTTGTGTAGGTTTATGCATGGGTTGGGTTGATCAATTGGCAAATTTGGTCAAACCAAGGCTTGGAATGTTTTTGGTGGCTAATTTGATATAGTTTGCTTGGGTGACTCATTTGGATTCAAAGGGTCAAATTGGTCAAGTTGACCAATTTGACCAATTTGACCAAATTTGGGTAAGTTGTCAAGTTCAATTGGTTGATTAAAAATGATCATAGGCTTTGGTTTGGTTTAATTTATAATTAATTTGAATTTTGGTCAATTTTACCTTTTAGGTCAATTTGGGCTAGGTTGGGTCAAGTTGACCAATTGGTCAACTTGGGCTCAATCATGGCTTTGGTCAAGTTCAATCATTGATTTTGAATGGGTTTGGGTTAAGGGTTTCAATCAATTTGGCATATGGTGTTTTGGCTAGTTTAGGTTTTATTTGGGCTAAATGTAGACTTGATCAAAGGCTAGGTTTGACTTGGTTTGATCTAATTCAAGGTGGTTGATCCCCCATGATGATTGTTGATCATGGTTGAGATTTAGGTGGGCTTAGTTCAATCCAATTTGGGTTGGATTAGAACTTGGTCTTTTAGGTCACTTTAGGTCAAGTGAGCATAAATGGATCAATTGGCTTGATCAAGATTTGATTCAAGTTTAGTTGAACCATATAAGAGCTTAGGATTGAAATATAAATTCAATTGCAATTAGTTTGGAGCCAAATGGGTTTTGGTTCATATGGAAATTTCAAGTCAAAAGGGTTAACTTGGGCTAAATTAGGGTTGATTTGGATTTGATTTGATAATGGTGGTTTATGTTTATATTTGGATCCATCATTGTAGGATTGATTGAATCATGAAGAAATTCATGAGTTTTTGTTTGATTTGGGTTACATTTAGCTAAGTTTAAAAATTTGGCTAAACAGGCTAAAATTGGAAATCAATTTGATTTGGATTTGCTTTTGGTCATTTGAATTTATATTTCATTTATATCTGAGAATATAAATGAAAATATAAATGGGTCATGAGAAAATCACTTGAGCTTGGAGTGATTTGGAAGCAAATTTAATTAAGCTGAAGGATGTAAGTGAAAAGGGCTAACTTGGGTTTTGATTTGGTTTGATTTATTTTTTGTCATTAGAGGGTGAGTTTCATTTATATTTATGAATATAAATGATGGAATGATTGATTTATAAGAAAATCAACCAAGTTTGAGTTGATTTTAAAGAGTTTTGGCTAAGCACATGAAGGCGGTTTGTATGGTGTGGTGTTTTATTTTGAGATGGTTTAGTGGGGGTTGAGTTGGACACCGTAGATTCTGAATGTACTCATTAGGGTTTGTATGACATTGATGAATGATGTACTACATCGAGAGACAAAAGTCACCATCCTATAATGGACCTAATCACCTAATAAGGACTCAGGACTTCAATGTACCAGAGATCTTTCTCCTACTTTATATGAAAAAGTAAAATAGGGTTTATTTTAAATTGGGTTCGTTAAGTTTCCTATAGAGGCAATCCTCCATAGTTAATTACATCCAAAGGAATGAGATTCTTTAGTAATACTCTAGATTAAGGTAAATAATCATTGTCTCCAAAGATAGGATTATCAATCAATTAGTTATTTTTAAAAAATCAAGTGGGATTTGAGCAAAAGGAAAGAGTTATTATCAAAAATAATGGGATATGAGTTGGGGATTCTCATGATAATAGGAAACCTAGTTAGCATCCTAAACTATCCTATGGCTGGGCTTTATATTTTTAAAATTAAGGGGAATTATATGTTTGAGTTGAATTTTTATTAAAATCTAGAGCTTACAATTCCTGTCTGATTAAAGAAGTTCCTAAGAGGTGAGGATTTATGCTTGTAGCCCATAATGGGAAACAACAACCTCGATCCTAAATCTAAGGAGCTTTGGCAAAGGCCAAAGCATGACCTAAATCTAAGGCAAAAATGGGTATATAATTTACCCCTATAAGATAGAATAAACCATTTGTTGAACTTAGCTTGGGGGTGGCCAACTAACTCCTCCCATGATTTTAAATACATGTAGGCAAGTCTTATGCTTTGCAAGATAGCTAGGATTGTTTTTTTAGAAAGGGGACTAAGTCCTTAAACTCACTCCCTAAGAGACTAGATCATGAAGGGCATGAATCCATGACTTAATCTAATGCAAATTTTGTAGTTTTATTTTGATTTTTGGACATTTTATTTGACACAAGCTATGGGATTTCATAGGCCTAATGCATGATAAGATTGGTTATGGGCCAAAATCAGAAAGAATGAGGTGTGTTTCCACCATAGCTCTCAAAGGTGGAAACCCTCCATTAGAAAGAGTGAAGCAATATGATTTATGCATGATGTGAGACATCACATTCAACTAAGGGGTTGCTAAATATTTTATTATCTTGATTTATGTCCTAGTGTAGGTGAGGTTATGAGTTATTTAATTTAATTTTGAGTTGATTAATTGGATAGAAAATTTATTTTTCTTTAAGAGCCTAATCACATTCAGCCATTCATCAATGAAGAAATTAGAAAATTATGTCATCCTAATTATGCAATCATAAACAAAACATCAATCAATTTATAAAATTGGCATAAAAAGAATAAGAGGTCGATGTGGTGGGCTCCACACAAACTCAAAAAAGAAAATAGGTTTTGAGCTCTACCCTTATACAACCCATTATAAATAAATAATTACAATTAAAATAAATTCATGTTATGGGGTATTCATTCTTCATTCTTCATTCTTCATTCTTTATTTTGATTTGCTTCTTTTCTTTCTTCATTTTAGCTTGATTGGAATGTGGTTGCTTCAAAGACATCACATGGTGCATAAGACTTGGTCTTATGACCAATGTTCATCCTAGTCCCTCATAACATTCATTCCAAATCTTAATTGTAAAATTTACATCAAAATCAGAAAAGTAAATCTAGCTAAACATGTAAAACAAAGGTTAGCAAAACATATCAGCTATATGAATAAGTTGGACTTAGCACCCCGTACATGGGTAAACAAGCCCACCCGTCTTAGTTTCAATTATGCTTAGGGGTATAAGCAACTTGCACAGCAAAAGCATTTATATTTTTATTACATTGCCCATTAATCACAATCCCCTATAGAAGACATGATTAGGCTAAGATCATCCTATCATCCATTCTACACATACATAACATGTCTAAAAATATTACATCATAAAATAAAATCGGGGCATCAAACCATGCATGTCAACATAGAAATGGTGACTTAGCCTAATAATGTGTGTCATTTAAGGCTTTGTGTGGAATGTCTTAGCTAGGCTTTAAGGTTGGAATTTTCTAAGTGTGAAAGATTCAATTTATATGGTGGTTTTAGTTTAAGTGATTTTGTTGATTTATCAATTTTATTTGGTGATTTAATTTGGTTTGAGTGAACCTACACTTATCAACTAAATGTTATAAAGAGAAGGAAAGAGAGGAGAACTCTCTTTCATCCCTACCTTAAAGTATTTCTAAGGTAGATTCGTTAATGGATTTACTTTTGTGAATGTTTTATTATGTATTTTAGTTAATCCTAAGTTTAGATTACGCTAAATAATTCTATTCAATAAGAAAGACTTCATATGATTAGTTAAGGTGAATTACTATCACATAACACATACCCATTCATTACTTTTCACCATGTATATCATGCATATGAATAATCCTAAGCATAGCTATGCGCAATGCAAATCTTAGCACACTTTGATGATGAATGCTAAGAGGTATGGTTTGAGAATTTGGATATTCAATTGATGCATGTCTTTATTATGTAGAAAAGAGGAATTTTTAATCCATTAATTAAATGCACATCCACATGTATAAAAGATATAAGAGAGTATGATGCCATTATTTTCTACACCGTAAAGTGCAAGGCCTACTTAGGGCTACTTAAAGCCTCGTAGCCCCAGGATGTCCAGACTAATATACCACTTTTCTTAAATATATGTTAGTGTACAAAAAAAATAATAATAAAAGGATGAAGTATCATGCAAGAGATTATGTTTGATTTAGTTGTATAATGTACATGTGTAAATGTGAAAATCCTTCTTAAGTCATAACATAGGAATGCATATGAATAGATTTAAGCAAGTTTGTGTTCTTTTCAAATGAACTATAAAATTTGCAAATCTTATTCAAATCCATGTTAAGATAAAAAAAGAAAATAACATAATACATCTTATGCTATAATCACATGCAAGCTTATAAGTATTTATAAGTAGCATCAGTTCATTCATAATCTTTGATTTATAGGTTTTGAAAATAAGTTTTGGTTTAATAGTGATAATAGAAATTCATATTCTTAACTTTAGCCAAAATATGCAATTTGACATAAAAGAAAATATTTTATTTAATTGATTTTTTTAAAAGAAATGAATGCATGATTTTACATGGCAAATAATATTTAACATGCTTGGAAAGAAATAAAAGGATGTAAGCACATGACTTCATTCACCCTAATTACTTCCTAAGGACAATCATATAAAATGGGATCATTTAAAATGAATCAAAAATTCTTTAAAGAGATTTTTATTTTTGGATTTGATTTGACTTAGGAAATATGAAAAGGGTTTGCTAGTTCTAATCCATTTCTCCTATGTGTGAATTGGTTTAGATTAATTTTAGAATAATTAGGTTGATTTTATATTTTGATTAGGTCAAGGTATGAAGTAAATCCATTAATTACCCATTACCTATACCACTTTAACATAATTATTCAAGTAATTATGAGCCAATATATGATATGCAACCACATGGAATTTAAATCAAATGCACCTAAGAAATAAAGGGCCTAATGCAATTGGCTCACAATTGATTAATTAAGCTAAAGATTTAATTAAGTACTTTCATAACCATCATACACATATAGTTGATTATAATTTCTTTTGAAGTCTCTTAGGTTATTGAACACAGAGTTTACCCAAGATTAAGTGATTAAGTTAGGAATGATTTGGTTTTGGAATTTGATTAATTGATCTAATTAATGAAGTGATTAAGTCATTAATTAATTTGCAAATCAATTAAGTGTTTATCTAAATGAAATAAACTTAGGGAAAAGATTGAAAAAGAAATCCTAATCTCATTCCCTAAGTCCATTCACTGTTCCATGATGATTACCAAGCTTAATTAGTTAATTTATCATTATTTAATAAGTTAATTATTCATTTAATTAATCAAGAAAGTGATTAGGGGGAATCAAGCGATTCCTTTAAGTAATCTAATAAATTCTAAAAAAAATTATGAGATGTAGAGGTCATCCCACTGATCAATCTTAGGAAGTTTGGAATTAATTGTAAAAGTAATTAAGGAGTAATTAACCTAATTAAATTTCTAATAAAACTCAAATTGAGTTAAAATCACTATTTAAAATTAATTTATTTTAATTTTCTATTATTCTTCTCCGAATTATCTTTAAAATGAACTTGATTTTATATTTTTTTGGATTTTTCTACAATTAGTTATGAATTTTGAAAGTTTTAGTATTACAATCAGATTAATTAAGCTTAACTAACCCCCTAATCTCATCGGGCCACATGGCGATTGACGCAGTGCGCTTTCCACGTGGCACGATGGGATAGGATATTTAAGTTATCACATCCATCAATCATGGCGGTAGATGCTTTCTCCATGGGCGTCGATAAGATCGGATGACGATTAATCCTGGTTTAAGCTTAAGTCAGTGGGGGATCAATCATGATCTAATCACAACTGTCCATTCCAATCATGCAAAATGGACGGTGTGTGATCTATCTCCTCCCGAGCGGTGAGTGACGGATGTCGTCTATCGATCATCGCTTGATCTGAGCTCACCTGAGCTCGAATGGAGTTCAAACTCACCCCACACTTTTAGGGAAGCACAAGCAATGTATCTAATGGTCAAGATTTGATGGGATATCAATTTTCTTCAAAAGGATCAAGCTATTTTTCCTAAAGCTACGATTTCAATTACCTCACTAGGCTATCACCCAACTTTCAACGGAGGAGATAGCTTCGTCTAATAGAGATGAAGTCCTGTTGAAGGTATTGGGTCTTGATTTGAAGTGGATGGTTTGGTTGACCAAGCTTCCCTTCGATGGTGATCAGCTTTGATCAAGGTGATGCTTCATGTGGCTTTGAGACTTGGGAAATGACTTGGCTGAGCTCGACGAGGTCCACTAATGGTATGTGTAAGGTTAATTTGATTTTGATGGAGAATTATGTAGATTGGATCTTCAAGTGACCTCCTTTATTTTTGGCTTTGAAACCGAGAAGGAGAAATGGGGAGCTTGAGGGATTGGAAATGCTTGGGAGAGTTTGATTTGATCTCCTTAGCTCTGTGGAAGTGAATTCTTCTCTTTTGAGTTAGAATGAGGGGGAGTATATCTCCCCTTCCTTGGATCGAACAGTGAAGAGTAATTTTTCCATTTTTGATCAATGGGTGACATTGGGCTCATGGTTTGGGCTGCTAAATATCTCATGTGAGTCATTTTAGATAGAGGAGTGGAGGATAGTGAGTGCCCATGTGCTAGGTGAGAGCATTTGGTGATCCAAGTGCTCAATTTCCATTCGAGGGGTTGGTTTGGCCCTGGGTTGGGTCATGGTTGACCCAAGATCATTAGGTCATGTTCACCACCCTCCTTGGTGTCCAATGGACCAATAAAAGGATGCCATGTGGCATTGAGAAAGACCCAAATTCTAAGTGAGTTTTGCCATAGGATTTGACCTAAGGGCAAAATGGTCATTTGGCCATGATTTTGGGCAAATTTGAAATGTTTCAAAAATGGGTTGGGCCAAATTTCAAGTGATTTGGAGTTCATTTGGTTTGAATTGGTTCAATTTGACCCATTTATATCAAGTTGGGTCAAAATTGGGTTAGGTTAACCAATGATAAAATTGGGTTAGGTTAACCAATGATAAAATTGGGTCAAACCATGGGTTAGGTTAAGTTCAAATGATCATTTGGAGCCTATGAGTTTCATTAGTTTGGTTTAATTTAGTTTATATTTGGCTTTGATTCATTTAGGTTCATTTGGAGCCTAGAGGAGTCCTATGTCTAAGATGGAGAGGTTGAAAGCTCACTCCAAAAGTGTGGCCAACAAAGGGCGCCCATTAGTTGTGGTGTGACTGATAAGGCATACCATATGTATTAATATTGAAGGAAATGATAAACAATGCTTGAACGATCACAAGCACTAACAGAAATGATCTACTCTTATATTCGAGGTATAGAAGAAATCAAGAGCTTAGTGTAACACAACTCCACTTATTTCAAAGACATAAGAGAGTGAAGGGGCAATCTATTAGGGATTGAGTATATGAGCCTTCCATTAGGGGAAAAGGTTCAAGTTATCCACTGGGGATAAAGGGTGGTGAAATCCACTGGGAAATTTGAATTTGGAATCCACTGGGGATGAAGTGTGAACCCTTCACTAGGGGAGCAAGTTCAAGTTGGATTGAATTGATTCCACGGGTGAAATTGAGAAAATTTGCATCTCGCTCAGGAGAAGCTGATTGATTTGATTATTTAATTAACTCCACTAAGGGAGGTTGGTTGATTTTGTTTTAGATTTTAAGTTTTATTTTAGTTTTAAGATGGATCATGTCGGTTTATAATGCATTAAGTAGTAAATCATATCGCCTTAACTTACTTTAGATTTAATCAAATGTTGGAGCAATACGTAACCGAACATAGTAAGACTATCCAACCAAAGGGGTTACCTTTTGGTGTGCAGTAGCTATACTAGGAAGAAAGCATAGCAGACTTACATCTTCCAGAGTAGGGATCAGTTGTGGGGTGATAAGTTGGTGACACAACGAATCGAACCCAACCTAAGGCGACTAGTGAATACTCTGGGGACTTAAATCAGCTCAAGGATAGTCAAAGTTAATTTCATTTTTAATTATATTTGATAGATCCTATCAATTTGTGATGGATGGCACTGAGTAGGGTTGTGTCGGCCTTGGGCTAACTAATTCACCGATCCAAAGAGAGTAGTTTCCTGACCGAAGGAGAGAACTATCCAACCAAAGGGGTGCCTTTCAGTTTGCAATGACCAATTTAAGGGAGAAAGCACGGGGACTCACATCTTTTCTAAATAAAAGACCACTGTGGTGACACATTATCAAGGTAAAATGTCAGCCCCACCTAGGGTTGCCCATCATTTTTGGAATCATGCTAGAAAGAATGCGTAGTAGGCTTACACCTTCCAAAGCAAAATGACCCCCGGGGTAACCTGTTTGTGGAAAAATAGATTGAACGACCTGGGATGACTACTAAGAGTGTTGACGGGGACTTTTCTCTACTGGTCAGGGGCAACTCCTATAGGGAGTTCTCGACCTAAAGATAGGATGCACAGCTTGGGAAAGAGGTCCTGGGGCTTGAATTCCTAATCCATAAGCCAATAAATTTATTTGTTTATTTATTTGTTTGTTTATTTATCATCGAAGCTTATTGGTTTGTGAGTGATCATCGAGAAGGAGCTTATCGATAGACATATCATTCTTAAACCAAGGGAGATTCTGCATCCACGAATAAATTCTCTAAACACAAGGGTGGCTATTAGGAGGGGGGACTGTCCAATCTAAAAATAACCTAGGTAGTGTCTAAATGGGGTCGCAAAAGACATAATCCAAATAGAGAACCCACAGGGGAGGGGCCTCTAAGGGCTTTATCCAAAACTCTAGAGAAAATAATGTCTATAGATATTCGGTGGACAACTCAAGGAGAAAGCATGAGGACTCACATCTGCCAAATGTGGTGTATCCACTGGGTGAGTCACTGTTAGCATAGAAATAATCAACCAACCTAAAGTACCCATTGGTTTACGATAATCGGGAAGAATGCATCGTGGACTCACATCCTCCCATGGTGGCTGGAGATAATGTGTCTTGACTTGACAAGTGCTATCCGACTGGCGACTATTGAGTGAATGCCACAGGTGGACTTATACCAACTCAAAAGTAGTTAAGAGGAAAGGAGCCACTGGGGGACTTATCCTAAAACTCAAATTTACTCGACCTAGTTAGTGCATGATGGATAGTTCAAGAAGAAAGCATGTAGGCTTACATCCTCTTAAATAAAATCAACATGGGGTGGTTTACTAGTGACGTAGTAAGGCTTACCAAACTAACAAGGTGCTCATCAATTTGTAATGGTCAAGTCAGAAGAAAGCACGAGGACTCACATCCACTGGACAAATGCCCATTGGGGTGACATACTAGAAAGGTAGCATGTCAGCTCGACCTAGAGCAGCTAATGAATGAGTGCCACAGGGGTTTGCTCCCACATTAAAATAGCTTGAGATAATAGATATGTGTTTGTGTTTGTGTTTTGGGAGGACAGGATACCACTTATGTTCTCTTACACCTATCCTAAACATGCTTAAGAGTTGATGAAATGATGCCACGAATGGCGGTTGTGATCCCACCAAGAAAGGATGCCACTTGGGTTCTCTTACACCTATTCTAGTGGCGTCAGGGGATCTTGTTCAATTTGTGTTTGTGTTGTGAAACAAGGATAGGATGCCTCTTGGGCTCTCTTATATCTACCCTAAACACGTCGTGGAGGATTCACAAACAAGCAAACAATGCTTGAAGAAGAGAATATTTTGATGAATTGGAATGAAATTTTGAAGATAATGATTTTTAAACATGATTTTATGTGTAGTATTTCCTCAAATAGAGCCCATTAATTGGAAGCATCGAATGTTCCCCTTTATAATCAATAAGTTGATAAGATCCTTCTTGGTAGGCCTTCTCTATGATAAAAGGGCCTTCCCAAGTGGGTTCAAACTTGCCTCCCATCTTTCGACGAGCAATAATTAGTCTCCTTCAAACTAAAACAAGCTCTCCTACTTGAAATTCTCTAGGGAAGACCAGCTTATTATGACCTTGAATCATCTTGGCTTTGTGTAGAGGTTCTAGTATGCCCATAGGCGTCTCTCCTCCAAACCTTTGAGCTCTTCTACTCGCAACTTGGCATTCTGCTCTGTAGTGAGTTTACTACCCATTGCTATCCTTAGTGATGGGAGCTGGACTTCTAATGGTATAATGGCTTTAGACCCATATGCTAAGGAGAATGGGATAGATTAGGTTGGAGTTTTGTATGTGGTGCGGTATGCCCACAAGGCTTTAACTCATGCCAGCTTGTCGTCAAGTGTTTTCTTTAGTATCTGGATGAGGGTTTTGTTGAATGCTTCTGCTAGGCCATTCGCTCTGGATAGTAGATAGTAGAGTATCTCTAATCTATACTGTGTCTTCTGGCGAAGATGTTGATCTTGGTACTTTTGAACATATCATATCGAATATAATTCATCGAGGCACCCTGAACCTATATACAATATGGTTTCTGAAAATTGGAGCACATACTGAGCTGTGACCTCTGAGAGTGGGATTGCCTCTGCCCACTTGGAAAAGTAGTCGGTGGCAGTTAGGATGAACCGTTGGAAGAAGGATCAATATGACCCACTATGTCGGTACCCCCAACACTCAAATGGCCATGAGGCCAATGTAAGATGTAGAATGTTGGGTGGTTGATGTAGGACCATACCATGTACCTAACACTGATGGCATCTCTAGCTATGTTCATGCAGTCTCTGATCATCAAAGGTTAGTAGTATCCTAGTCTCTTGATCCTTGCTTTCATCTTCAGACTGGATTGATGCATGCAATGTATCTTGATAATGATCTTATGAGCTTCGCATTTATCCAAACAGTGTAACCACATTTGATCGAAAGACCATCAGTACAAACTGTCATCCATGAGAGCATAAGAGAGGGCTCTCTATTTCATCTGGTGGGCTTGTGATTTCTCTTGAGGTAGCTTACCTATGTTCAAGTAATCTATGAATTATTACCTTCAATCCAGCTCCTCGTCCTTTTCGGCAACAGCAACCTCCCCTTCAAGAGAAAGTCTCTCGATGAGTTCAGCGCCAATAAGGGATATGATTTATCTATTTTTGACCCTTATTAAAATGGACTCATCTTCTAGACATGCAAATTCTTGGTGAGTTTGGCCAAAGCATCTGCTACTGCATTCTCTCCTCAAGGAACCTTGTAGATGGTGACCTCAGGGATTTGGGCCAACAGCTTCATGGTATACTCGTGGTAGTGACAAAACTTAGGTTTTAGAACCTTATAGGACCCAAAATCTAGTTGATGACCAGCTAAGAATCCTCATAGATGTTGATACTTTTGATACACACTATAATAGCTAACTCCAGACTGGCAATCAAAGCCTAATACTCAGCTTCATTATTGGTGCATGGATTGGAGAGATAGTACGAGAATCTCATCACATCACGATCTGGAGTTAAAAGGATGATTCCTACCCCTGCCTTTCTTGAAAGAGAAGATCGTGGTTCTTCTCCTTTTTGAAAGGAAGTCATACCATCAAAATACATCTCCTAATGGAAAATGCTAGTACCACTTAAGTTCATGATTTGTTCATCAGGGAGGTCATCACTAAGTGGAGAGTCAGTAGGAAGTGGGTGTGTTACTAAGAAATCCTCTAGTTTTTGTCCTTTCACCGCACGGAGGGGTACAAATGTGATATCAAACTGTGAGAGAATCATACACTAGTGTGCCAAATGTCCGGATAATATCAACTATGTCATGAGATACTACAGTGGATTGATTTATGAAATCAAGTTTACTTTATGAGAAATCATGTAGTGTCGTAGCTTTTGGGATGCAAAGATTAGAGCTAGGCAATGTCTTTTCAATAGGTGGGTAGTTTGCTTCAGCAGGGACTAGATGACGGCTGAGGTAGTAGAGAGCGTTCTCCTTCCCTTCATCATTGGTTTGAGCCATCAAAGCACCAAGGGAGTCATCCAATGCAACAGTGTAGAGGATAAGTGGCTTGCGGGATAGGTTTTACCAAATATTATTTGATGTCTTAAAAGCATCGCACTTGTCATCATCCCTTGAACTTAGCATTCTTTTAAAAGTACTGAAAATGGCTTGCATCTCCGTGATAGATTGGAGATAAAGCGCCTTAGATACACCATCCTCCCTTGGAATGATCTGAGTTGGGTTATACTTTTAGAGGGTGGCATTTCAAAGATAACTTTGATCTTTCCTAGGTCTATCTCTATTCCTTGGTGTCAGATAGCTAACCCAAGGAACATCCCTAAAGCTACTCCGAATGCACACTTCAAGGGTTCATTTTAAGGTTGAATTGTCTTAACCATTCAAAAACTACTCTCAAGTCAAAGAGATGGTCTTCCTTTCTTTGCTTTTGACTACTAGATCATCAACATAGCATTCCACTTATTAATGAATGAGTTCATTGAAGATCTAAGTCATGGCCCATTGGATAGCATTCTTGAAAGGCATGACCTTATAACAATAGATTTGATGGGGTTCAAAAAAGTAGTATTTTTTTCATCCTTAGGGTCCATCTTGATTTGGTTGTAGCTAGATGACCCATCTATAAAGGAGAATACTGCATGAGAAGAGGCGATGTCCTCCATTAATTCTGGTATAGGAAGTGAAAATTCATCCTTAGGACATGCCTTATTTAAGTCCCTAAAATTGATGCATATGCCAATTTGGCCATTCTTTTTCTTAACTGACACGACACAGGCTAATCATGTAGGGTATTTTTCTTCCCTGATGAAACCAGCATCGATCAATTTCTTGACATCAAAAATGACCTGTTGTTCCATTTCTAGTCGCATGCGTCTAGGAGCTTGCTTGATAGGGCTAGCATTATGGTATATTGCCAGTTTGTGGACTGCTATGTCAGGAGATAATCCAGGCATCTATTCATAGCTCCATGCATATAAGTCCTTAAACTCATTGAATAGACTAACTAAGTCATTGATTTCTTCTTCATTCAATTAAGAGCTGATATATGTAGGGCGTGGATATTTTTCTGTCTCGAGGTTGGTTTTTTGAGCTTGTTGATATTTGATTGAATTTCCTCTTCAAATTATAGAGGTGCATCTTTGATTTAGAGATCATCAAGATCATCTAAAGTTTATAAACACACTTCCTCATAAGAGTTAGTGTCATTTGAGAAGATCCTATCAGACACCAGATGATTGGTGACAACTAAGCAGTAACCATCATCATTGACTGGACCCACTGTACCAAATCCTAGTCCTAGTCTTGATTATGCATCCTTGCCTTTATTGTTGCATAGCTTCTCAAAATACTCTAACCTGTGTCTGGACCATGTATAAAGAATCAAACCTTTCTTTACAAGATTATGTACCAATCAAAAGGTAATTCCATTAAATCTTTATATGAATTATCCTCAAGTTCTACATCTTCTTCTGGACTTGAGGATGGTGATCCCAATAGGAATCTCTTTGGCTTGACATCCATGGAAGACTTAGGGGCTTCCTTAATAGCTAAACCTTCAACTTTTTGAGAAGAAAGTGAGGTTAGAGCTAAAGTTCTCACCTGCTGCCTAATAGTTTACAAAATTGTGATTCGAATACATTCATGCTTTGCTTGGAGGCCTAGTCTTTGTCACTATCTCGCAGTGTCTCCTCCAATGAGACCCACTAAGAGGGGTTGGGTGTGCTAATGACATGAGACTCATCCTCCGAGCTATATTCTAAGTGTATGTGAATAGATGAAGTACTCCTATGTCTAGAACATAACCCCTATTGGCTGGTTACCGACCAAGGGGTCTTCCTCCTCTGGAATTGCCTCTGTGTCTTCCTCTGCCTCTGCATGGTAGAGGTCAAGTCATCCTACACATATGTTCATATGGTGGAACGAACTGTGGGTGAAATGTAACAGACTATTGTACCTCTTCCTTGGTGTCCCTTTCTCATGCACTTATACTTTCCTTTTTCTTTTTCTTCTTTTTTTTTCTTTTGTATTTGAATTTTGATTGAGTTTGCAAGAATAGATATTTTAAGGAAGATAGTAGGTTGCATCCTCATATATCTTGATCTCTCTAATTAAAAATGGCTTTTCGTCTCCTTTGACATAGTATTTGATTCCATCTTTTTGAAACTTGATGCCGATGAGAGGATGGAATCATCTTATTTTGATGTATCCAATGCCCGAGCAGTGAATGATGTATTAATCAATTATATAGAACTTGGCTTCATTCTTTTAGTCGCCTATTTCCAAAGGTAACACTATGGAGCCTAAAGTCATCTTGCCATATTCATTGAATCCTTTCAACATCATCTGATCTCCTCAAAATTTAGAGATGTCAATCTTAAAATAGGCAAGAGTTTTCAGGCTCATAATGTTCATTGATGCACCTGGATCAACCAAAACCCTAGAAATTCTGAATCTGCTCATATCTACTATGATGTAGAGGGGACGGTTGTGCTCCATGTCGCCTAGAAAAGGTCTTCATTGGTAAATGTGACTCTCTGGGCTTCTCTTGCATAATGTGCCTTCTCTCCAATAGCAGTCAACTGAGCTAAGCATATCTCTGGATCAAGAAGGGCCTTGATTAATGATTCTGCCATCTCTTTGGATAAGACAAGGTATCATATATGCTTAACGGCTTTCTTAGGTGGCGATGACATTATAATCAACTTTGATCCTCCATAAGCATATCCATGGGTGGAGCATCTTGTGGAGGGGATTCTTCGTTACCAATGACTAGTTTTCCCTTATCTTGAGGTGCTACCCTAGGAAGTAGAATTTTGCCACTATGAAGGTTGACTTCGGTGACTTCATGAGATGGTTTAATGGAAAGTTCTACATGCTTATCAGGCATACTTGTAGCTTCTCCTATAGGACCCTCAGAATTAGATAATTCTAAGTCTGTCTGAAGTGGTGAACCCATATTATTTAGAGAAGGAAAGTCCAGCTCTGAATCAGAAAGAGGATGATCAGAATTATTATAATTATTTAGACTTAAAGAGTTTTCTAAATGAGTAGAATCAGATAACCCATCAGAAGTGACATAGATGTAATTCAAACTAGCTTTATTCCTTGATTTCTTATATTTAAAATAAGGTACATAGTAGAAATCTAGTAAAGTAAGTGGGGTGAGGGATTTGATGCTCTTATCCATCGATACAAGATGTCTACTAGAAGAAGAACTAGCTAAAGTAGAAGTGCCGACTAAAGTAGTAGCTGGAACGGTGGAATGGAGGCTGGACTCTGTCGGTTGTTGCGCTACTTGGCTATCCCAAGCAAGTATGGGATGTTGTTGATGCTTCTTAGCTCATACTTTCCCTAAGTTGTCTTTGGCAACTTGTGAACCTTCCTTGATGTTGAGGTTCAAGCTTCCTTAGGCAAGGAAAGTTTCTTGATTTTAAAACTATCTTTTTAGATGTCTGAGATAAGGAGATATCCCAACTTTCTTTTATTTTGAGAAGATCACATGTATCCCCAAGGATTACCTTAATAGAATTAGATGGTATTTCTACTAGATATTTCTTAGGGATAACTATAGTGCCCAACTTATAGCTATGCTCAAGCCAGTCCTTAAATGTAAAACAATCCTCCAAAACATGGCCTAGTATGCAGTGGTAGGAGAAAAAGTTAGGATCATTACTCCGCCTCTTCCTCCGACTTCCTAGGTTAGGGTAGCTAAAAGTATGGTTTCTTTAAGAGGTTCTTAAAGATTTTTCTGACTACCTCCCTCTTAAATGAATAAGTTTTATTTAATTTATCCAAAAGAGTAAGTGGATGATAGTTACCTGGGGGCGGGTATGTATACCACTACTGAGAGTATGGCTTAGCAAAAGGAGGCAAAGGCAGTGGAGGCTGCTACGGCAGTCGATAAGATGGCCTAGACGGTGGTAGAGGAGGTGGAAGCGATGGCTGTGGAGCTTGAGGTCTCTCATACTAATCTCTGGTCGGTTGCTTCCCCTTATCTAATGCTGCTACTACCCCTAGTTTCTTTTCATAGACTTTCTGTAGCTTTGGCTTTGATGATTGGTCTTGAAAAGGTAACTATTTGGCCTCTCCTTATAGAAGCCTTGTTGATTAACTTCTCAAATGTCTTGAAGGTGAAACCTTTAAGCATGAAGGCAACCGGGCCATGAATATTCTTTAATAAAATTTCAATAGCATGTTGTTTAGATTATTGTGGTTTATATTTCATACTCAAATTGTGCCATCAAAGAATATAATCAATGAGGGACTCACCAAGGTGTTGTTGTGGTACAACGAGATAGCCCATAGTTACCTTTTCGATCTTGACAAACCTCTTCAAAGAGTTACTCAACTTAGCAAAAGACTTCACTGAATCTTTGGGGAGTTCATCATACCAATCAAAGGCTATGCCTGCTAAGCTGTTGACAAAGAGACGGACAATAGTGCATCGCCACCAGCGGTGCAATATAGCAGCTATATGCTTTAGTTAGGGTTTCGCCATCAACTCTTGAAAGAAGGAGGTACAAAACCTTTGGGATATTGAATAGCATCAAATTCCTCGGGTAGGTCTACCCTTTGGGAATAATGAACCCTGCTGCCTTCTCACTTATTACTCAACCATGAGTTTGATATCTTTTTCTTGTATGGGGGTACTATCCACTACCTTCCAATACAAGCTAATGCTGCCCTGCTCTATTGGAGGAGAACTCTTGGGTTGATCCAGGACATGCAATAATTCAGGTTGATCAGTCTCCACAATGGTAGGATGTGTTACTGAGCTTGATTACAGTGCTTGCAGCTAGCAAATCTTCAAGCCTCTTTCCCATCTTATCAATATGTTCATCCTTTTGTTTGAGTTGTTGAAGGAGGTGTTGGGTCGAATAGGCAGTATCATCCTGTTCGGCCTCATCACCTTCCAAACTCTGGTGATCCTGAAGGAGAGAACTTCTACTATCAACCATATGCATCTCTACTGAGTCTTCCAACAAATCATCTTTGTTGGGGTCAAAGCTATCCTTCTCCTCTTCAAGGTCAGACCAATCATAGCCTAGGATTTCTCTCTTCTCAGTGACATAATGTACTATGATATCATCTAAGCAAATGTCCAACGTGGGTATAAATGATTACGGTGGTGTGGGATCATGTTCATGAACATCGACCTCCTTTCTATCAAACCTTGTGAGGGCTATGCTCTTGGAGGATACATGGTCACGACTGTCACCCGATGTGGGTGGAGTATGCTCTGGGGATCTATTACCATGGGGCCATAGAACTATCTCCTTCCTCTCTTCTATACTATCCATGATCTACTATGGTGGTGGTGGTGATGGCATTCGATGCTATGAGTTTGCCACTCCCTCTTCATCATGGCGAAGTAGGAGGTGAGCATGAGCGGCCTCTCGGTTGGCGGTGTAGATGAAATGGGATCATGCACTGGCGATGGTGGACATAGGAGTAGCGGTGTGATGGAGGCACCATCGACTCCCTCATGCGGGGGCCCTCCTCCTATGATGGGTAGTGCCGGTCAATACGATGCTATCAATTTGGGCGATGCAATTCGAGATCTATGGTGAAAGCTACCAGCATACCTTCTCTATTTCTAGTAACATGAACTGGCCATGGGCCTCTAGCCCTCTCAGATGGATATGCTCCTACTGCGCCAGAATGATCGTAGATCAAATTGGGCTTTGGACTCGGCCGTCGAAGCCTCGCTTCTAACTAAGGCCGATATGTCCTCCGCTCTAACATGCTTCATAATGAAATGGTGAGGTGATACCAATCCTTTTAACATCTTCCTCTCCATCAGAACTAAAAAGAGGATGGAACTTGTTCTGAGTGGGCAAAGGGGAGACTACCTTGGGTGACTCCTCTTCTGCAATGTGAGACAATGTCTCCATCTCCTTGGCAATGCACACATGATGCCACTTGATCTTACGGCTCTTATTGTGACACTGAGACCAACTTGGTGGAGAAGTACGGGAGATAGACCCTATCTCATAAGTAGGGGAGACTATCCACGCCGGTAGCTTTCCCTTAGAAGAAGCCAGTGGGTACTAACCTGCTGGGCGTGATAACAACAACTGTATGGGCACTAACTCTGTGAGAACTTCTACCACCTTCCTCTTCAGTAAGGAAACTCAAGATCTGAGGGCATCCCAACATGGATGACTAGTTTCTTACCAACCACCACATTCATAATAATAGTGGTGAGGGTTTCCTCACAAGTAATCCCCCCTTCAAATCCTTGGCCAAATCATATGAGTGAAATCGGTTTGGGGGAGATCCAAGGCCAAATCCATCTCAAAAAGAAAGTGAACACATACTATTGACCTCATTTTTAGAGTGAACTCTCAACCTCTCCATCTTAGACATAGGACTCCTCTTAGATACTAAGAGTTCCTTAGTCTTAAGATAATTCTAGTGATTAGGTGAACACTTAACATAACCCTAAAGACTTAGAAGAGTTATCCATAGGAGTAGGTCATGCCTTAGGGGTGTTAAGAAAACTTATCTACCTTATAGCTTGAACCAAATCCTTACTTCCTTCTTTCATGTCAAACTCCAAATCTAAACCAACTTCAAACTCAAATCAATTCCAACCTAATTAATTTTCTCAAATCCAAATCAACCTCAAACCCAAATCAACTTCAAACTCAAATCTCAATTCCAAATCAAATCTCAAATCATTTCCAACTTAATTGATTTTCTCAAACCTTCAATCAATTCCAATGGATTTTCTAAAATCATGAATCAATTCCAAATGATTGAAATCCATGATTGAATTTCAAAATTCAAAAATCATTCCTAAGTCACTTTGATTTCCTCTTATGGACTTAGCTCAAATCAAATTCAAATCACTTCAAACTCAAGAGATTTTTTTTCATAACCCATTTATATTCTCATTTATATTCCCAAATATAAATGAAATATAAATTCAAATACCCAAAACCAATTCAAAACTCAAATCCAAATCTAATGAAAGTCCAACCTAAACCCTTTCAAGTCAAATTCTTGAACTTAGCCAAATCAAACACAAATCAATCTAAACCCTTGGATTTTCTTCATGATTCAATCAATCCTTCAATCATGAAACCAAATATAAACATAAACTTCAATCATCAAACTAAAACTAAATTCAAAACTCAAACCCAAATCAAACCCATGTTCATCCTTTGAACTTGAAATTGTCAAATGAATCAAAACCTATTTAACTCCAAATCACTTGCAAATGGATTTATATTTCAATCATAAGTCCATATGTGAGTTCAACCAAACTTGAATCAAGCCTTGATCAAGTCAATTGACTCACTTAGGCTCACTTGACCCAAAGTGACCTAAAAATCTTTTTGAGCTAAATTCTAATCCTACCCAAATTTGATTGAACTAAGCCCATCTAAGCCTCACATTGTGAGCAACAATCATCATAAGATGATCAATTACTCAAATTGGGTCAAACTAAGTCATACTTAGCCTTTGACCAAGTCAAAATTTGCCCCAAATGAAACCTAAACTAGCCAAAATCATCCACAGGCCAAATTGATTAAAACCATTTATCAAAACCAATTCATGATCAATGATTGGACTTGACCAAGTCTTCATTTGAGCCAAACCTAGCCCAATTGGCCACTTGACCCAAGTTGACCCAACTTAACCTAAAAGGTCAAAATGTGTCAAAACATAATCTAAGCCAAATTGATTGTAACTAATGGGTCAAATTCATTCTAAATCACTTGTTGAACTTATCCAAAGCCTCAATTGGCCAACTAAACTACTAATTGATCATGAACTAACTTGACCTAAAAGGTCAAATCAAAAAATCAAACCAAACCAAAATTGATTGAAACCAAAGCTTGCAAAATATTTCAAATGACCCTAACCTAAACCAACCCATGACCTAGCAATTGGGTCAAATGGGTCAAATTAGTCAACTTGACCCATTATTAAGTGAACTCAAATGAACCAAAACTAAATACAAATCAAATTGAACCTAACCAATGATATCAAAACATTTCGGTCATATGAACTTGACCCAACCCTTGGTTTGACCCAATTTGACCAATTGGTCAACTTGACCCAAGTTGACCCATTTTGACCTAAATGGGTCAACATGAGCCAAATGATATCAAATCAACACCAAATTCATTGAAAATTTGCACAACCCATTTTTCAATTATTCCAAATCTTCCTAAATCAAAATCAAAGCCAAATGACCATTTTACCCTTAGATCAAGGGGTAACCTATGGCCAATTCCACTTGGAATTTGGTCAAATCCTTTTCATGGCCACTTGGTACCCTCTTAGAGGACCAAATGGAGACTAATGAGTGTGGTGCACATGTCCTAATGGTTTTGGGTCAGCCAAACCAAGATAAAACTGACCACCCAATGGAAAATTCTCCACATGGAATCTCTCACATCCTCATTTAACACATGGGCAACTCCTCCACTACACTCCTGTTGACCCCTTTTTAGAATGAGCTCTCAACTTCTCCATCTTAGGCTTAGGATTCCTCTTAGACTTTAAGAGTTCCTTAGTCTTAAGACACATCTAGTGATTAGGTGGACACTCTCATCTAGCCCAAGAAGACTTAAAAGAGTTAGCCATAGGAATAGGTCATGCCTTGGGGTGTTAGGAAAATCTCCAACCGCTTGAACCATTCTCACTTACCTTCTTTCAAGTCAAACTCCAAATCAATTCTATTTGATTTTCTCCAAACTAAAATCAATTCCATGATTGAAATCCATGATTCAAATCCATGATTCAAATCTATGGTTGAAACCCATGATCAAAATCCACCAAAAATTTATAAGTTCAAATTTTCTAAGTCCTTGACCCTTTCTTAAGGACTTAGCCAAAATCATGATTCAAACCTATTCAAATCTTTGAGATTTTCTCATAATCCATTTATATTCTCATTTATATTCACACATATAAATAAAATATAAATTCAAGCCCATCAAATCAAACTCAAAATTTCAAATCAATTCATGAAAATTTTCTTAAGTCCTTTTAATTTTTCATTAAAGGACTTAGCCAAAAGCAATCTTAAACCTTGATCAAACCTACTCAAACCCTTACGATTTTCTCAAAACTTATTTATATCCTCATTTATATTCTCATATATAAATGAAATATAAATATAAATCAATCCAATCAAAGGAAAAAATTAAATTCCAAATTTCAAATGCTTGAAATCCATTTAAATCCCTTAATTTTCCATTAATGGATTTAACCTAAACTTTGATTAAACCTATTCAAACTCATGGGATTTTCTCAAAAATTATTTATATTCTCATTTATATTCTCATATATAAATAAAATATAAATATAAATCAATCAAATCAAATTCAAAAATTAAATTTCAAATTAAAAATTCTCTTAAATCCTTTAAATTCCCTTTAATGGATTTAACCTAAATCATGATTAAAATCTTTCAAATTCTTGAAATTTTCTCATGATCAATTTATATTCTCATTTATATTCACATATATAAATGAAATATAAATTCAAATAATCAAAACTAATTCCAAAAATCAAACTCAAATCAAATCGAAAACAAATCTAAGCCTTTCAAGTCAAAATCTTGAACTTAGCCAAATCACTTTCAAATCAAAGACCTTGATTTTCTCTAATGGTTCAATCAATCCTACAATCATGAGCTATATAAATATCCAATCATTCAATCAAAACCCAAATCAAAATCAAACCCAAAACCCTTTCATATTCTTCCTTTGAATATGAAATGTTCAAATGGATCAAAATCCATTTGAATTCAAACCACTTTTAAATGGATTTATATTTCAATCATAAGTCCCAATCAATTTCAAATCAAGCTTTGACCAAGCCATTTGACCCACTTAGGCTCACTTGACCCATAATGACCTAAAGTATCCTTATGAGATAACTTTTGATCCTAACCAAATTGGATTGAACCAAACTCATATATCCCTCTCATCATGATCAACAATCATCATAGGATGATCAATCAATCAAATTGGGTCAAGCCAAGTCAAACCTGAGGGTTGACCAAGTCAACACTTAACTTAAAATGAAACCTTAAATAGGCAAAATCCACTATAGGCTAAATTGATTGAAACCATTGATCTAAGTTCACTCATGACTTATGTTTGAACTTGACCAAGCCAACATTTGAGCCTAACCTAGCCAAATTGGCCCACTTGACCCAAGTTGACCCATTTTGACCTAAAGGGCCAAAATATGTCAAAACTTGATCTAAGCCAAATTGATAGAAACAAATGGGTCAAGTCCATTCCAAATCACTTGTGTAACTTGACCAAAGCTTCAATTGGCCAACTAGACCTAACCTAGCCCAATTGACCTTAAACCCAACATGACCTAAAGGGGTCATGTTGAGCCAAAATTGAACTTAACATAAATTGATTGGAAACAAAGATACCAATCCACTTCATATGACTAACCTAACCTCAACCAACCCTTGACCTACCTCAAATAGGTCAAATGGGCCAAATAGGTCAACTTGACCCATTTGACCTAAATGAAGTCATATGAGCCAAAACCAAATCTAATCCAAATTGAACCAAACCAAAGGCACAAAAACATTTCAAATGGTCATATGAACTAACCCTTGGTTTGACCAAATTTGACCAATTGGTCAACTTGACCCAAGTTGATCCATTTTGACCTAAATGGATCAACATGAGCCAAACCCTATCAAATGGATTCCAAATCCAATGAAACTTGGTCAAACCTAGTTTCTCCACAAACCCAACCTATCTAAAGTGGAAAAATAGTAAAATGATCATTTTAGCCCTAGGCCATAGAACAAATTTTGGCCTAGCCCATGGGTATTTTGGTCATACTCTCTTCACAATTACTTAAGGCTTTCCAAAAGCTCAAAGATACTTAATGATGGTGACAACCCAATGGGTTTGGGCCAGCCATTTACAAAACCGACCACATAGCTTGAAATTGAGTTTTTAAATTCCCTCTTAAGCTTAATTTCAACACATGGGAGGTTGGCATTCCACTCAAAGGATCAAACTGACCATGTGCACACTCAAAACCATTAAAATAACCTCTCCAATTTGGTCAATTGAATCAAAATGGAAATCTTATGCTCAACCGTCCGATTGCCATAGGGGGAGATATACTCCCCCTAATTCAATAAAATTTCACTTCACTCACTATTGATTGGAGCCTAGGAACTTAGAGCAACCACCTCAGAGCATTCCTAAGCTTCTTTGATAGGATTTGAATTCCCAAATTCTCAATTTTGCATAGTGAAAAATAAGGGAGATCATCCATTAGCCAACTTCCTCTATGCTTGATCTTAATCCAATTCCTCTTGCACACTCCATCAGAGGGTCAAGTCAAACTTGTCCAAGCTCTAATTGAAGTTCCCACAGCAAGGAAGTGCTCAATTGGATCAAAGCCAAAGAACAAGTGAAGTGGTGTTGGTCCACCCATTGATCCACTCAATCATAAGGCCTAGGAATTTCAAGGGCTTTCTCCACCTGCTACCTGATCGAGCATCGGTGATCACCTCATGAGGTATGTAATTTTCCAACTACTTAGCTTGATAGGTGTTGGTCCTTTATAAAAGAAATATTCATGGCATGAGAAATCAACCATTGGATAGGTTAGAAATTATGCTTAGATGGTGTGGGTTAATTTTTATATGATTCCATGCAAGATCGCGGATCACCCTTAGATCATGGGATGGTCTCCATTGATCCTCAGGGAAGAACTTGGCTCATCTCAGTCATCCATCAGTGCATTTTAGATGGATGGCTGAGATTATTTAGCACATTTATTAAATCATTTACCCTTTTAAGACCATGGGTGGATCCTTAGCCATCCGATATTTGATTGGACAGCCGAGGATATTAGTGTGTGTGCCACGTTACCATTTGGGATGTGATGTTTAAGTCACACCCTCACAAATGATAATGCCAAGTGCATACCACGCGTGTGGTGAGCTCGATTAAGTAGAGATTAGTTAAATGCCTAATTAATTCCTAATTAATCCATATAACTTTTAAAATTCATAAATCTTCTTAGAAAAATCATAAAAGGAAAAATTCTATGGAAAGATAATTTCATCTAGAATATTTTAAAAATTTTAAGGATTTTGAATTACCCTTTCTAATTTGGGTTTCTTTTGAAATCTTAATTATCTAATTATCCTTTAATTGGGTCATCAATTAATCTCAAATTTCTAGGGTTCATTTTAGGCGATGACCTCTGCCTACCCTAATTTTCTTGAGATTTATTGAGGGCTTAATTGAGGAAAATACTATTTCATTTCCTAATTACCCCTTTCTTGTAATTGAGGTGTGATTAGTGAATTTATCCTATGATTAAGTTTGATTAAGGTTAGATCCAGTAAGTCAGGGTTTTATGGAATAATTTTAGGGCATTTCCCCTAAGCTATTCCCTAAACCCCCTTTTTTCTCCTTATTCCTCTCTTAATTAAGGGTTAACTCATTAATCACCCCTTTAATCAATTTTCAAAAATTCTAAAAATTTTCAAAACTTAATTAATTTACCTTGGGTAGATGCTTAGGTGTTTAATAGCTTAATTTTAATTAAATATAAAATGCCTTTCATAAGTATGAAAGGGTGTTTTCAAATTACTTAAGCTAAACCCCTTAGCTTAATTAACTTTTAATTGTGAGCCAAATTGCATTAGGCCTTTTCATTATTAGGTGCAAATTTAAATTCCTTGGAGTTTTATGTCATCTCATTGGCTCATAATTACTTAGTTAAGTTTTCTAAGGTGGTGTAGGTAAGGGTTAATTAAGATACTTAATTCATACATTAACCTAATCAATGCTTAAAAATAGATTTAATTATCTGAAAATAAAATAAAAATACAAAACACATGTTGGAATGGGTTAGGAACAACAAACTCATCCCACCTTTTCAAAATTAAGTCAAACTTCAAACTAAACAAAAATCATTTTGAAATTCATTTTGATTTATTCTAAATTTTCTTATTCTATAAGAATGTCTTTAGGATTTAAGTAAAGTTTTTTTGTTTACATGCTTTCATTACTTTGAGTCTTTCCTAACATGTTAAGTTGTATGTAATGTGGTTCATGCATTCATAATTTAATATTTCAAATTTTAAAATATAATTGTTTACTTTATGTCAAATGTGCATGTGTTGGCTAAAGTAAAAATATGAGTGACTATTATCACTACTAAATCCAAAGTATTTTCAAAACTTATAAATGAAATATCAAATTTGAAAGTGTGCTATTCATATCTTAGTTATAAGCTTGCATGTGAAGTATTATAAAGGTATGCTTAGTGTAAGCTTCTTTTCTTTCCTATGTTGGCATAGTTTTTAATAGGAATTTTGGTGAGATATGAGGTTCATTTGAAAAGGACCTAATGCTCACCTAATTTAACATCCTATTCAACCCTATGCTACCTTAGAAGAAGAGTTACTTACCTTACACATACATAAATTGCATAAAAAAATAAATCTATCAAACAAATTTTGCATATTCCTTTTCCATTTCATTTCTTTTACATGCATGTTTGTATTTAAGAAAAGTGGTTATTAGTCTGGACATCCCGAGGCTGCGGGGCTTTAAGTAGCCCTAAGTAGGTCTTGTACTTTACACCTTTGGTTAACAATGGCGTTGTACTCACTTATGCCTTTCTTACTTTCATGAATGCATGTGAAATTTTGGATAAGGAAAATCTTTTCTAAAAAATCATGCATATTCAACTTCAAATTTTCTTAAATGGATTACTTAAATGCATAGTGTGTTAATTGCATGTATAGATGCTTAAGATCCATCCATATGCATGTTATATATGTTGGGAAAGAATTAAAGTAATGTGTGTTATGTGAATTTTGATTCATTTTATTTAATCTTAAAATGCCTTTCTTTTTGAATAGGTTTGTTTAGGGTTTGTCTAAACTTAGGATTGATTAAAAGATGTAATCAAAACATTCACTTAAATGAAACAAAAATCTGAACCTACTTTAGAAAATTACTTAAAGTTAGGGAAGGAAAGAGAAGCTCCCTTTCTCTTTCCCTCTCTTCATAACATTAGTATATGTTTCACTTAAACCAAATTAAAAAATGAAATAAAATTAACCCAAAACACTTAAACAACTTAAATAAAACCATCCTCTAAGTTGAACATGTTCTTCACAATTAGAAAATTTAAACCCAAAGTCCTAGTTAAGCATACCACACAAACCTTCAAAACACACATTAGTCTAAGTCACTTAGCCTTTGGTTAGATTATGGTTTGATGTTATGTCTTGTTTTGTGATATATGTTTTAGATTGGATGTTAGGGTGTATGCTTGTAGAATGGTAGGCATACTTAGTTTAACTTTTCTTTTCTGCAGGGGATTATGCTTAAGGGGCACTATCATAAATAAAGATATAAAAATACTTCTTGCTTGCAGGTGCTTTATACCCCTAAGCATAACCCATCCATGTGTGGGGTGATAAGTCCAATATACATACTTGGGATTTATGTGGTGTGATTTAACTAACCTTTGTTTTACACGTGTTAGTTAGATTTCTACATTTCCTTTCCATGTAAAAATTTGTATAATTAAGATTTTGGAATGATTTGTTATGGGGGATTAGGAGGGGCATTGGTCATAAGATCCTATCTTATGCATCATGTGAAGTTTTGGAGCATCTACCATCCAACCATCCAAAGGAGGAACCAAAAGAAGAAGAAGAAAGAAGAAGAAGAAAGAAGAAGAAGAAAGAAAGAAGAAAGAAGAACAAAGCTTGAAGACCCCCATAACAATGAATTCCTTTCCTTAAATTGTAATCTAATTAATTTGTAATATGAGTTGTATAATAGTAGAGCTTGGCTACCCAATTTGATATTTTGGGTTTGTCGGTGGTGCTCGACCACAAAGACCTTTTATTCTTTTATAAATTAGCTTTATAAATTGTTTGATGATTTGTTTAGCTTTTGCATTAAGTGGTATGCTTTTCCTAGTTTCTTTCTTGCTTTATGTATGGTGGATGTGGATGAGGCTCTTTAAAAAAAATAAATCTTCTACCTAACTTAACAATTCAAATTAAAATTATACAACTCATAACCTCACATAAGATTAAAATTAATATAAAAATATTAGCAACCCCTCAGCTCGATGAGCATTTCTTTATAATATCATGCACAAATGTATCTTATTTCACTCTTGATTGGAAGGCTTCCACCTTTGCCAGAGAACTTGACCTTTGAGAGCCGTGGTGGAAACTCACCTCCTCCCTTCTCACGATTTTGGCCAATAATCTGATTTCTCATTGTCATAAAAATCCTATTAGCCTAAGTCAAAATATTTATCCAAACATAAAAATAAAATAAAATTTGAACTATATTAGATTTAGGTCATTTGAAGCATGTCCCTTTACATGATGTTGTCTCTTTAGAGTGTGATTTTAAGGACTTAGTCTTTTTCTAAAAAAAAATAGCCTAGCTATCTTGCATAAGTATAAAGACTTGCCTACATGTAATCATGAGGAGTTAGTTGGTAGCCACCGGTAGTTGTAAATCTAAGGCTGCGGTGGTTTGTCCTCTCTTATGGAGGCAAACCAATTACCCATTTTTTCTTAGATTTAGGTTATGCTTCCAGCCCTCATGAAGCTCCTTAGGTTTAGGTTCTAAGGTTGCTTCTCCCTTTCAGCCATAAGCATAATTCTCACCTCTGGAATTTTCTTAACCTTGTGCTAAGGAATCTTAAGTCCTAAATTTCTAATGAAAAATGCAACTCAAATAAACTAAATCAATTTCCAAAATGTAAAGCCCAACTATAGGATAGTTTGAGATGCTCTAAGTTTCTAGCATCATGAGCATTATTTTTTCATTTTGGCTTGATAATAACTCCCTCTTTTGATCAATCCCATTTGATCTTTAAATACAAAATTGATTGATAGTCCTTCCTTATTGAAATCTTTATAGACAATCATTTACCTTAATCGAGAGTTTTCTTAAGATATCCCATCTCTTAGGATGTAATTAACTATAGACTTGCCTTGTGGGACTTGAACATTTAAAATAAACCCTACTTTTCTTTTCTATATAAAATAGGGGAAGAATCTCTGGTACATATGCAGACCCATCATCTTTAGGAGTCCTTATTGAGGTTATTGGTTCCATTAAAGGGTAGTGACTTTTGTCTTTCAAGATAGTACACTATTTTCTTGATGACATATCCGATCACCTGAATAAGTACATCTGCAGATCTGCGTGGCATCTTACCAATACAAATTTTTATATAAGGTGTTGCCTCTTTCATTTCTCACCAACAAATTTGGAAGGTGACTCTCCCTTATAGAAATTTTTCACCACAACTCCCCTTCCAAATCAAGCCATGTGAAGCTCCTAATAGCCTAACAAATCCATTCAATAGGATAAATACAATCAAAATAGCAAAAGCTCATGACCATCCAATCTATGTAGGGGAGATATACTCCCCATAATTTTATTTCAATTCACATCACTTGCTATCGATTGAACCATAAGAACTTAGAGGAAGCTCCCCAAGCTCTCTTAAGCATTCCTAAGCTCGATTGAATTCTCCATTTCTTAATTTGCCTAAGCCAAAAATAGGGGAGGTGAGTGAGAGTGTCAACTTTCTCAATTCTCAATGGAAGTCTAATTCCTCTTGCAAGCACCATCAAGGCATCAAGTCAAGTTCATCCGAAGCAAATCCCAAGCAACCAAGCCATGGGAAGGAGGAGCTAGACCAAAGTCGCAAGCCATTGAAGGGAGTTGTGGCCAATAGAAGATCCACTTCATCTTAAGCCTTCAAACCTTCAACAGGGCTTTATCTCCACTAGACGAAGCTACCTCGATGGTTGGGAGCACCGGTGAAAGCCTCCGGTGAGGTATGCTTTAAAACGAGCTTAGGGAGAATTTTCTTTGGTCCTTTATAAAGGGAAGTGTCATCCCAATCGAAATTGACCATTGGATGTTCTTCCCTACACCTCTTGATGGTGTGGGTTGAATCCTAGCTCAATCCGAGCTCAAGTGAGCTCGGATCAAGCCATGGAGGATGGACGACCTCCATCTCCTGCAGGCGAGGACAAGGATGAATCATGGGTCATCCATCCTGCATGTTTTGGATGGACGGTCATAATTAATCCGATTAGATCCAATAATTAATCCTTTATAAACCATGAGTTTAATCCTGACAGTCCGATCAAAGATCGGATGGTCCAAGGAGAAAATGTGTCGGTTGATGTGGCATTTAATTTAAATACTTAAATAGTCAATCCTGCCACACCACATGAAAAGCATGCATCATGTCAGTCGGTCCACATGGCGATGAGATTAGTTATATAATTAGGTATTAAATTATACCTAATCATAGAAACTTCAAATATTCATAACTAAATATAGAAAAATCAGAAAAATATAAATAATGGCTCATTTTAAAGATAATTTAGTGTGGAATAATATAAAATTATTTTTAATTGATTTTTAATAGTGATTTTTTCCTTAATTAGGATTTATTTGAAATCTTAATAACCTTAATTACTCCCTAATCATTTCATTAATTAATTTCAAACTTCTGAGGCATATTTAGATGGATGACCTCTACCTTTCCTAATTTTCTTAGAATTTATTAATGAGTTAATTAGGAAAATCAATTAATGAATCCCTACTTACTCTCTTAATATAATTAAGGGTAATTAAGCATGTGAATAGTATTTTAATCATTTAATTAAGGTAATTAAATATTATTTAAGTGAAGAGGAGGTCTATGGAATGGGTTTGGGGTATTTTCTTTAAGTTATTCACTAATAATCTTCTTAATTAGCTTAATCAAATTTTCAAAATCAATCTAAACTTAATCAATCCTTTGCTAGGTAGATCCTTAGGTGTTCAAAAGCTAAAGGTTAATTTAAGGAAATCATTTCCAACCCACATGTGTGGAAAGGTTATGAAAGTACTTAATTAAACCCCTTAGTTTAATTAATCATTAGTTGTGTGAGCTAATTCCATTAGGCCTCTTTCTTTCTTAGGAGCATTGCTGATTTTTCAATGTGGTTACATATCATATGTTGGCTCATAATTGTTTGAGTAATTATGTTAAGGAAGGTGTAAGTAAGGGGTAATTAATGAACTTAATTCACACCTTAACCTAAGAAAAACATAAAATCGACTTAATAGTTCTAAAAATTAAACTAAAAAAACACACACATATGGGAGATGGGTTAGGACAAACAATCATTTTCATATTTCCTAAATCAAACTCAAAATTAAAGAAAAATCTCTTTAAACAATTTGATTCACTTTAAATGATCTTATTTCATAGGATTGTCTTTAAGAATTAATTAGGGTGAATGAATTTACATGCTTACATCACTTTATTTCTTTCCTAGCATGCTAAATATTGTATGTCATATGAAATCAAGCATTCATACATTTTGAAAAATCAAATTAAAATGAAATGTTTCTTTTATGTCAAATTACATGCTTTGGTTAAAGTAAGAATATGAATGGCTATTATCACTATTAAATCCAAAATTATTTTCAAAAACCTATAAATCAAATATTACAAATGAAAGGTATGCTACTTATAGTTACTTATAAGCTTGCATGTGAGTATAACATAAGATGTGCATTATGTGACTTTTCTTCT